>CM060355.1:98523269-99925769 GCA_030545235.1 Helianthus tuberosus
ACTAGCATAGATGTTACAACTCAGTTAACAGCTTCAAGCGAAATCAGGTCTAAATTCAAGCGGAATAAGGATTTGAAGCGAAATCAGCTTGACTTTTCAAGCGAAATAACCATTTCGAGCAGAATAACCTTCTATTTTCAAGCAGAAACACGATTTCAAGCGAAATCGGTCAAATTTTTCAAGCGAAATCATACTATTCGTTCAAGCGGAATCAGATTTTTGGCCTGCTTTTGTAACTTTTAAGCTGAATTTTAGTTTGATTCTTTCAAGGCTTTGTTAAAATGCTGTTTTGCATAAACTGTGAAAAATTCAATCCATTTTGACCGTTAAATCTTGTCCAATTTGAAAAAGAAGGTGTAGAAGTCAGAAAACAGATACAATCAAGCTAAACTCTTCCTCCTGTGCTCTAATACCACTTGTAGGATCGCTGTGTGACCCGACTGAGTCGATCAGAAGAGTTGTTTATCTGAATCAGAGGCGGAATCAAAGAAACGAACACTCGATTCAATTTAAATGTCTCTTATATTGATATGATACTGATTTACAACCTGGAGACAATTCGGCAGAGCTTCGCTACTCAGATCCGAAAGTTACAAATGAATAACCAAGTGCACCTATTTATACTATGGCTGATTTCGCTTGAACTGACAATTTCACTTTCAAGCGGAATCACATAATGTTGATTTCGCTTGAAATGGTCCTTGTGAAGTTTCAAGCGGAATCACCACCAATTTCCTGAAAATCCGTTTCTAGCAACTCGAGCACTGGTTATCCTATCCAACACTATTCTATGACTTGATACAAGACGAAGTCAACAGACATAATGCACTAACAAGGAAGACTCAAACCTAGCAGATTTGTGTGTCTGGCACATAGTCACCTCATGATCCACTCGGCGGACTCAGGAATGGGGCTCGCTACACCCGAATAGATCTATCACTCATGTCCCTCGGTCCTACAACGAGGATTAATGGCCTTAAGTTCTACCTACCCACTCACATGATCTAAGTAGTAAAAACCCTCCCTACACTAACCATACCATGTAAATAATTGTTTGTAATAATTGTCGCATGTATTTCACCCCCGAAGTATAAAACTGAAAACAGTAAAGAGAAAAGGGGGACATGAACTCACTGTATTGCGTCTTCAGTATGTGTAACTCAAATCTCCTCAGCAAATACGACTACCTACAATGTTCTAACGTCTATTAGACGAACGGGCCGTGCCTTGGCTTAGGGTTTAGTGTTTTGAGTTGCGTTACTTTGATATTATACTTGTTAAAATAATAATTATTATTTTAACTTAACTTTTGTTTTTAGGAGAAATAGTTAGGCAATTATTTTGTATCCACACTTCTTAATTATTTTATAAGCGTATTTCCTTCCCAAGGATGGGGGTATTTTTATATGCACACTTGTAATTCTGAAAAATATATTTTTAAGTCCCACTTAGAAAATATATTTAATTTATTTGTTTAAAACATCTTGATTCCAAAATATACATATTTTTCCCAAAAATATTATATTTTACTTTGTAAATTTTCCCAAAAATATTATACTTTATTTCAAAAATTTCCCAAAATAATACTTCACCAAAATACACGTACAAGAGTAATTTTCTGAAATATTACGTAAGTTACGTTTTATCGTGTCGCAATGCAACAATATTTGCGTAACATAAATATTCATGTTGCGAGAGTTTTAATATTATTTTGAAGTTGTAAATTTTATGACATAAAGTAGTTATATTAGTTTTACCCTAAAAATTATATAACTAGTTCGCAAAACAATCATATAATCACACAAGCGTTTAAGTATAAAATATATATTCTACATGTATATTTATCGGATTTTATTTACGAAAATCAACCTCCGGCACTTAGTATTTTTTTGTAATAAAAATCAAGGCGAAGTTTACTTTGAAACCAAGTTAAAAATATTTTTGTAGCACTTGTTAGAAAAATATTTCTAAGTGTTGAAATTCTAGTAAAATTTCGCTAGAGTTTCCTTTGTAAATGGAGGTGCCCATGCTTTCTAGCATATCATTTTCTTTTGTAAAATCATTCAAACAATTCTCAACCATCAACATTCAATCTCTATTTACCAACTTGTCGAAAATAAGCATAAACCATAAACTTTTGAACTTGAAAATTTATAAAAGTATGTAGTAACTTACTAGCATACTTTGTAAGTCTTGTTATCCTTAAAAATGTGATTAGTTTCTTAAAAACTTCATTTTTAAAGGATTTGAACATTTACATCTTCAAGTCATATTTTCTAAAAATATTTCTTTATGAAATTTTCTTTTTACACAAGTGTTCCTACACTTGCTTATCCACTAAAAATGTGTTTAGTTTATGTAAGATCCAAGTTTTAACAAAACTCATACTTTTCGCTTGGTTCTTTCGAAAAACCACTCATGGATCCTTAGATCTACAAGATTACAACCTACTTTGTTCTTTATTTTTCAAGAAAACATGTATTTATTCAAGTTCATAGTTTAACTTTTCTAACTTTCACATCTTGCTAGTTCATGTCTTTAAACATGATCTAGCAAGTCCATGTGATGAACCATATCATTTTATCTAGTAAACAACATACAATAATCATAACAACACAAGAACAACATGATTTCTTCTTCATTTTAACACTACTTCATCACTTTGTTAGCTTATGTTCAAGACTTTGATTATGTTCTTTAGAGTTTTCGAGATTTCACCATTTTTTTTCTATTAACCACCAAAACTATGAGCAAGATGAAGATCTAAGGCACTTACTACTAGCTCAAGGCTAGGGGAGAAACAAGGCGAAAAAGTGATGGATAAAAGAAAACGAGAGCGGTCCTTGAGCTTCCGAACACACCAAGCTTAGTTGTAGGGTCTCTTGCACCTTTGTATATGTGTGGATTGTATGAACAAGACTTGAAGGTGGTGGTATGGTGGTGATAGGGTGGCGGCCGAACCCAAGGAGGAGGAGAGGGAAAGAGTTTGTGAAGTTTGATGTTTGATGAGAAATGATGGATAACTATTGTGTTCTTTTATAATCCAATTCCATCATTAACCATTGTACACTCTGCTTCTAATCACCCAACATTACCAAATAAAATAAGGAAAAGAATTGTGGGGATGTCCCCATATCCATGACCGTCAAGGGGGGGTATGGGGTTGGGTTGTAATGTTCTAGTTACTAACTAGTTAAGTTTTAATGATATAGTTAGTGTATTATTGTGTGTTATGTAATATAAGGTGTGTTAGGGTGTTCGGGGACCCTAACTAGCTCGGAAAAAAATAAAAACAATGTGTTTGGCAATATTTTTGTGTTCCGGGTAAAGTCCGGTTGTTCGGTTGGATGTTGTCCGTTAAAGTGCTAAATTAATCCATAAAGTGTCTTTTATGCTACTTTTAGTGACACATTTAATTCCCAACACTTTGGAAAGTATCTAGGACTATTTTTCCAAGTTTTTGCACTTTACTATCATAGTTAAATGCTGAATTTTGTTCATTAAGTGCAGAATTCTGCATTTAAAGTGTGTTTTGGGCACTTCCCGGCACTATAATTATCACCTAGTGACGCAGTTTTATGGTCCTCACCTCCCTACACTCCCTACTAGTGTAGTGTTCTATCTCTGGCTCACACTGGCCTCAAAACATTATCTGTCTAGGTGCTGGCATTGTCAGCATGTTTCTGGGTTATCCGTTTAGTGTGCTAATTGTGCTTTGTGCATCAAGTTTGTCACTAAAGTTTGTATGAAATAAATAGAGTGACAGTATAAAATGTGATGCATATGTATGTATGTAACAGAAAGCAGTTTAATCGCAACTGAAATTAAGCATAGTCATTAAGCACAAATTAAATATAAATTAATTGTACGGATACCTGTAAATGTGGGAGTTGTCACATTTATACTTATCTAATACACCTACTTTATGATTTCAAAAGTATTATGTAAGTTTTCAAAAACATTAAACACGTTTCAAAAAGAACCCCATGCATAGTTTTCAAAAACATTTTTCTCATACATTAACTTAACCTTCAAATTCTGCTTCATATGTCGCCTTGGCATATCTAGCACCCCAACTTCATAAGCATTCTACCTCGTGTATCGACTTAAGCACGTCTAGTGCAAGGTTTTGAAACGCCTCCCGCTTTTCAAATCCCAAAATCCATATGGGATCTTTTTATCTTCACAATTAGATCCTTATGGATGATTATCATTCAAATCGGAGTCCTTAATTGGATTCTTTGTATACCTTAATTCAAATATTACGATTCCTTGTAATCGAAATAGAATTTTCTTTTTTAAGATCTTCCTATCTTCATGATTAGATTCTTAAAATGTTTAAAGTGCCAATCGAAATCCACGGATTGGATACCTGGTGTGCTTTAAATACATGTGCACAATTAACAAACAAATTAACAAAATGATAACAAATTGAAAACAATTTTTTGATTACATGTTTATGTGTTTATGTGTTTTCTTTTATGCATTATGTTTTGAGTAATCTAGATATTCATTATCCAAATCCTCGTAGAATCTTCCATATCTTCATATGAGGGATTCATAGTAGGATATTCAAAAGGGTACTACCTTAAATCCTTAATGGGCTTCTACGTAATAGTTAAGACCCTTGGATTGTATAGTACCATTCCATGATTCAAAAAATCCCTTTGAGTGGTCTAGTCAAAAAGATTAATTTAGAATCTGGTTAAGAATGGCATGTGATGATATAGCTAAAAAGACTCCTTGGTGGTCTATTTAAAGAGATTATTTATTGATTCAATTAAAAAGGACCCTAGGACGGTCTAGTCACGCTCATCACAGGTTTGTTCATTTGGTTTTCCTCTACACATTATAAAATGCATTGTGCAGACTATGCAAGGAATTACGTAATTATAGACGCGTACATAATTATGAAATTTAGTGCGCGGAAACCACAGTAAGACTTATCATGTGTAAGAACCTATAGTTGCAACAATAACGAAACGTGAACAATGTAATCAAGGTACGGTGGACGCACCAATGGCGCTTTATATACTTGTATATAAGTGTCCCTCTTACATTGCAAGCACGATGTTATTTAAAGTTACTAGAAGTTCATAACCTTTTATCTTTTCGACTTCATGTTTTGAGCTCTCACAAGTTTCCTCTAGATAAATTTCAGGACGAAATTTCCTGAAGTAGGGGAGACTGTGACACCTGTGCCTCCACGGCCATCAAACAGATACCAAACCAATGAAATATTGTATTTCATACTTGGGATTTGTATAAATATGTGTATCATTTGCACATATCAATTCTTGTTCGATTTCGAGCTTTAAATCGCTTTCTAGAAAGTTATACGTGAACTGATGCGTAAACGTAATCAGTTTAACGTGACAAACACTCCAGGATAGTGACATAGGATTAAAATACCCTAAATAACCTTTACATAACTTAGAAATAAGTTTTGAAGGCTTTGGTATGGCAAAATCAAGTTTAATCACTTACAGGGACTAAATTCGACAAATTGCAAAAGTATGCCGATTCGTACTGTGACAGACATTCCGGAACTTGACCATAATTTAAACATACCCTAAATATCCTTTACACAGCTTAGAAATAGGCTTTGAGGGGTGCGGTGTGCTAAAATAAACTTTTTGGTCATTCAGGGACTAAAAGCGTCAAAAAGTGCATAAGTTTGCATTTCCGCGCATAACTTACGTTCTGAATACATCCGGACATCCAAAAATTTATGTAAGCATTAAAATATTTTATTTTAGTGATTTTCATGATAAAATTCCATTCGTCGTGTAATTTGGATCGTTTTTTGCGTTCGTTACGATTTCCGTCGTAATTAATCGAACAATGCAACCGTACGACCAAAGGAACCGACATCCGAGATATTTTTGAGCACATTTCAAGTTTCCTATACTTTAACTTTATTTTAGAGCCTTGAAATGGGGTTAACGGGGCTTAAAAGTGGCAAAAATCAAGTTTTACAAGTGTAGGGACCATTTTTGAAATTTCTAGCAGATACATTGAACTTGGTCCATTTTTGAGGTTTTGATGGTTTTAACCCAAGGTTTTGTACTCTGTGGGCTGGAATTTGATGGTTTTAAGTATTCCCATGGTTTTGAAAACCTTGTGCCCACTTGTAAGGTAAAGATCAAAGCACGATTTGCGAGAAACGATCCTAACGGTTCTCCGAAATCTATATATACCCCTTCGATTTCATTTGAAAACTCACCTTTGATCTTATTTTGTTCTCTAAGTTGAAGTTATACACTTCATACCTGAGAATAATTAGATCAAACCTCCATTTCTTGGACCCGTTGTAAGTATTCTTTCGTTCTTTTACGCATTTTAAGCGTGAAAGTCAAACAAGTGTTTGACTTTCAGCTTTGACCAGTCAATGGTCAACATGAAGTTCGTTTGAACTTCGTAACGTGAGCGTAATCACAATGGTTATAGTCTTTTGTGACTCTGCCTACTGATTACCACGTTATTTAGGCGTAGTGGCGAGTCGTAGTTTCGGTTAAAATGCGTATTCTTGCGTATTTTGCAACCAAGCTACTTTTGGGTATCAAGACCCTTTGTTTTGATACCAAACTTGTTTTCTAACTTCGTTAAACATGTTTTAACATGTTTAACTCGTCACTTTAGGTTTAGTGCTTATATAGGGTCGTAAAGGTAAGCGGTCTAAACAACCGCTTAGACTTTCGAACCGGACCCGTTTGGTCAATCATTAGGATTCGACCAAACACATTTTGTGACCATAGTTGAATAAGGAATAACCTTCCGAGGTTATACTTTATGGTCACTTAGTCTACTTAGTTGTATGATAGGTAATTATATGCCTTAGGAAAAATAACCAAAATGCCCTTTTTACGCCAAAATTCATTTTAAACATATGTAACATAAATTTTGATATCTAAACTGATTAGGAAAAATTGTTAGACATGTTAAGGCATATTTTACTTGTCATAGGACTAGTTAGGCGGTCCGAACGCGTTTTACGCGAACGACGCGTTAAAGTAGCGTAAGCTACCTAAACGAGTCATAATGGGTCGTAAGCACTTAGGATATGTTCGTTTTAGAATGTAGGCTTTGTTAAACCATATTACATGATTTCTTACACTCATTTGGTTTACAAAACCACATTTTATCCAATCCTCCGATTTAGGTCCGTTTATTAACGTAGTTACCTATATTAGGTGCCGTTTGATTCCGTGATCTTTCTAGCATTGCTTGGTGGTTATCTAAAGACTATTGAGCAATCTCAAGTGAGTACATAGACCCCCTCTTTTACAATGTTTTCAAGGTGATTATGTGAGTACATAAACCCCTCTTTTACTATTTTCAAGCTGTTTTGGGGTGAAACACATGTGCCTACTTGTTACTTTCATGCTTTTCATGTTTTCATATCATATGCTTGTTATGTTCATTAGTACACGTATAGTACATGATTTTATCCATGTTTTTGCTGTGTATGTCTATTTAGTGGATACTTAGTACATTATTTTACATTACATTTTATGCTATGTATGTCCATTTAGTGCATACTTAGTACATTATTTTACATTATATTTTATGCTATGTATGTCCACTTAGTGCATACTTAGTACATTGTTTTACATTGCATTTCTGTTGCATATGTTCTCGTAGCATATGGACACATTATTTTATATTTCTACCTTGTATGTTCACTTAGCATACTAGGTACATTGTTTTCATAAAGCATGCTTACATTTGGTATAACATTTGGTTTGTTTAACGAAACTAATACATTCATTAACACCGATCATGCCGCTCGGTAGTAGGTAGTGGTACCATAGGACTTGACAACTCCCGTTCCTTAAATCCTAGGTTTGTTTGGGTGGAAGGAATGACCGAATCCAAAAACAGTTTTGATAACCTTTACTCTAAGGTTATCCTACAGTCTCAAGGCTTGGATGTAGATGTTTAACATTACCGCATAGATGTATGTATCGGTAAAGCATGCATTATTTTACAAAACATAACTTTTGATTATAATTTATCAAATGCATTGTTTTGTACATTTCATTCTTATAGGGTTGAGTAAATGCTTTTAAATCAATAAATGCTTTTATTCACTATACATTACATTTGTTTACACAATAACATTTCAACATTTGTTTGAACATTACATTTTGGTGGTTTTAACGAAACTAATACATTCATTAACACCGATCATGCCGCTCGGTAGTAGGTAGTGGTACCATAGGACTTGACAACTCCCGTTCCTGAAATCCTAGGTTTGTTTGGGTGGAAGGAATGACCAAATCTGAAAACATTTTTGATAACCTTTACTCTAAGGTTATCCTACAGTCTCAAGGCTTGGATGTAGACGTTTAACATTACTGCATAGATGTTTGTATCAGTAAAGCATGCATTATTTTACAAAACATAACTTTTGATTATAATTTATCAAATGCATTGTTTTGTATATTTCATTCTTATAGGGTTGAATAAATGCTTTTAAATCAATAATGCTTTTATTCATTATACATTACATTTGTTTACACAATAACATTTCAACATTTGTTTGAACATTACATTTTGGTGGTTTGTTTGGTAAGTGATTTAAATAACGAGGCATGTGTAATAAGATAAAAGCATGGTGGATACGCCGCTGATACTTCCTATATATAAGTGCTTTTATGGTATTACATATCGTAGCGTTAATTAAACCATTTCAAGTTTGACATATTACATTTTACACTTATAACATATCTTCATGAAACATTGTTTTACAAACAACTTATTTTATACAAACTCATTTTACTTGGTCATTTATTTATCTGTGCATCTTTCTTTTATATCATCTGATTTCGTATCACTGTTTATATGATTTATAAAAGAAAACATTTTACAAGGTTCGTGACAAACTTTTGACAAACATTTTCTTTAAACTTACAAGTCATGAATCCTATTTTAATAAAACCTATGTATCTCACAGGCATTTTTATGTTGACGTACCTATTTTCACATGTGTTTCAGGAGATGATGCATAGGGTTGATCAAGATACACTTAGGCGGACTTGGGTCTTAGTGACAATAAAAGATAAAAGACTAGTTAATTATGTTATGTTGTTTTGATTTTAAGACATTGTAACCTATTTCAATTCAATAAAACACAACTTCAATTTTCCATGTGTTATGAAACAATGATTCTGTTACAACACTCCCCGACATTTCCGCCACGATTTGTTGTTTTACGTGGTCGGGGTGTGACAGAAGAGTTGGTATCAGAGCTCATGGTTATAGGGAATTAGGTTATTAGTAATGCTTTGACCTAGTCTATAACCTTCCTAGGACCCTAACACACGATTCTTGTGTTTAGATCTTAAAACAATACCGTCAGTTATCCTTAGGTGATAACCACAACAAGAACACAAATTTCGAATCCACTTCGAAAACCAATCATCTATTCTAGGATGATTGATTACTAGGTTTTGAACCCTCTAAGTTTTCAAAGTATCGTCAAAGTTGGGTCTTATAATGTGAACACGTGCAATCTGGAAGGGTAGATGCCTGTACTCTAAGTTTTCTGTCTAAGGCTAGAGTGTTCGTACAAATCCACATAATTGGACCAGTCATTCTTACCTGGGAACTCCTGGGGTGAGTGTCCACTTATAGGCTAAAGCATGTCTTCGTGATACATTAATATGACCCGATTACTTTGATTAGTCACCGTCTCATTTGTTTGCCTTAGGTAACAAACAAATGATCGCAATTTTTATGCGTTGTCATTCTGTTTTGATTATCCGATAACATTCCACTTGTTTCTTCCTATGCCTTTCATTTCTTCTAAAATGTCTCTTCATCGCAACGACGCTCAAATATCCGAGCAGGCTGCCAAATTTGCCCAGCGAATAGGCGAAATAGTCCTGAAGACTGTTGAATTAGCTACTGCCATGTATCGTCTCCAGGATGAAGCCACTCAAGAGTCACCAAAGGAGACAGAAGCCAAGCCTTCACCAAAACCAAAGAAACGTAAAGCTTCAAAGAATCCTCCAGTCATTGCACCAAAACAGGCAGGACCTAGTCAGGTGGCAGCACCACTAGCCAAGAAGCCTTACAACGGAACAGCACCCTTGTGCAACCAATGTAGCCTTCATCATCATGCTAGTGTGAAGTGTCGTAAATGCCAAACTTGTGGACTTAAAGGTCATACAGCAAGAGTTTGCCCAGCTGCAGCTACACCAAATCAAGCTGGCGACAATCCTGCTCAAGCTCGTTTTTCACCGGGGTCTTGCTACAACTGTGGCGAGATGGGCCATTTTCAAAGGAATTGCCCAAAGCTAGCTAATGCAAATCTGACCCACGAATGAGCAGTTGGCTGATTTAAAAATGTTGCTACTTTGAATAGCTTGTATCTATTGCTTTTGTGTCTTTTGTTGAACCATGAAACAATCTGTTTTGTTTATAAATAAATTGTTGTTCACAATTCTGATGTACAAGTGTAGTTACATGTATGTATGGCATATCCCTATGATACCTATATCAAGGAACTATGTTCTTTACAAACTACTCTTGTGATTCTCCCTTTCAAGTGATGGCTCATAATTTCCTCGAAAATTCTAAGTACTCGTTTCATTCTAAGAAACAAAGTACAGAATATTAGTGACATTTTGAGTAATCACTTTAAATCCTTGGTTTAATAACTAAGGGTAATTTTTCGATCTCATACCCATAACATTCTGGTTTTCATAACATTATACATAGTATATGTTTTCAAAACAACCTTCATGATTTCAAAATATTCCATATAGTTTGAAAACATTTTTAACATAGTATATTTGTTGGTGCAGTAATGTCTATCGCCTCCGTCAATACGAGTCGTAGCAGAAACAGTTTAATTCAACTTTATATTGTAATAATTAGAGAAAAGGCAAGGTGGCAATATTGTAATTAATGAGAAATCTCATTAAAGCCTTGGCCTGTAAATAGGAGGCTTATGCCTTAGACTTGAAGACTTTTAGCATTTGGAGCTTTGGAGAGCTAAAGCTAGAGAGAGAAAGTCTAGAGAGAGAAAGTGCTCCACATGATTCAGGTTCTTGTACAATTTGAGATCTATCAATAGAATCACCAATTATATTACGTCTCGTGTGTTTGGTCACGTTCGTGTACGGATTCCGCATGTCACACGTTCGGTTCGCAATCGTTACGGAGTCAAAACCGGTCCTAACAAGTGGTATCAGAGCAGGAGCTCGATTGCACGGATCAAACGCACTGAATCGCACAGGATTTCATCGAATTCAGATCTAAAATCGCATCAGAATTGATCAATTTCTTCATCTTTTCATATTTTTTCACGTTTTCAACTGAAAATCGCCAAATTAAACGACTTTTTACGGATAAAATGGACTGATTTTTTCATATAACACGCGAAACATTGTTTTAAACAATCCATGAAAGAATCAGACTTTAATTCGACCTAAATCTTGATCAATTTTGTCAAAAACATATCCGATTGTGTGACATCAGCATCAGTTCGTGTGAAACATAGTCCAGTTCGTACGAACTCATGTTCCACATCGCATGAAATAAGTCAGTTCGTGTGAAATTAGATTCCAATTACGGATTGCACAAAATTACTCTAGTTCGCATGACTTGATCGTTCAATTCGCATGAAGTGGTAAATATTTCATCAGGTCGTGTGAGATTGTATTTCAGCTCGTTTGAAGATTAACCAATTCGCACGGATTGGTAGAATTAGATCCAGTTCGTTTGAGTTTTGTTCAGGTCGCGTGAGAATATTAACATCCAAGTCGCACGGTTTGAATCACATGAATTCAGTTCATTTAATACATCACGTGAATTCATTTGTTTGTTGTTAAGTCCATGTGATTGAAATGTGTTGATCGGCCCAATCATATTCTTTTAACAGTCAATAGTGTCGGCCCTATTAATAAACTTCAATAAGTAATCACGTGATTCATACATCTCGGCCCAATTAACAAAGTGTTGAGGTCATATTAGATTCTGTCCACTTAACAATCGGCCCAATGAGAATTGTGTTGTGAATTAAGTTATCGGCCATTAAATAGTTTGTCAGTACATGTGATACACTCGGTTCACTTAAAATTCATTGAATATTGATTTGCATATGAAATTGATAATTGTGTTGCACACTGATCAATTTACTTGAAGGTCCAATCAAATACTTCTTAGTGGAATAACCCATGTGAAAAAGTGCATTGTATATACATCGAAGGTCTAATTTTAGCTGAATTGAATTGATATTAATTGATCATCAAGACTTATCCACTCAAAAAAGTGAGGTCCAATTAAATAATTTGTTCGATCATTTGATATTCAAACTCCAGATCGTTTAATTTGTTCAAACGAAGTGTCAGTTCGTTTGAAAATTAGGGCCAGCTCCCACGGGTTGAGTGGAACTAAGTCAGGTCGTTTGAAAGGTTCTCCAGTCCGCACAGATTGAACAGTCAGGTCGTTTGAAAAGGTCACTTGAAACTGAACCAGTTCGTATGGATTGAACGTCTCCGGGTCATTCGAATTGCCACTCTAACCGTTCGACCAACATAAGCATTTTGGCTTATTGCGCCGTTGATCAAACAACAACTCGTTCAGAGTACCCTTCCGATTCAAGTTGTTTGATAATTTTTAAACTGATCATGTTATTCGATTCAGGTGATTCAAAGGTGCGGTGATTCGAGGTGATATTCGAAGTGATAAACAAGAAACGTCATGGCTGAAGAATTTTACAACACGTTTTACAAAGCGTTTACGTCCGAGTCTTCCGAAACCTCAGCTGTCACACCGAAATCCATTACAAAAGCGATCAATGAAAACATTAATCATGACAACTTTATGGAACTCATTCAAAACCACCCAAGCTTGATAGTATTGAGGACTACACTTGGTGGAAAGAACGTTTCATCAACTGGGCAAAAGCTTACGCGCATGAAAGTTGGTTCTGTTTGGAATTTGGTTATGATAGGCCGGTTAATGACAAAGGAGAAGAAATCCCTCTCAAGAGCTTAAACATTGATGACAAAAAGAACTTCTCATCTGAATAGAGAATGATTGCTTTAATCCAATCATCAATTAGAGATGACATGTTTGCTTTACTTAACCATGATGGGTCATCAAAATCTGTTTGGGAAGCTTTACGGGTTAAAGCTGGGGGGGGTAAACAAATCAAGAAAAATAAAATTGCTTTATTAAAGAAAGAATTTGATTTGTTTGATAGCTTGAAAGGTGAATCAGTTCGACAAATGATAGAAAGATTTTGTCATTTGAAAATTGAACTTGATAGGTTTGGTATTGTTAAAACACGAGAGGAAATAATTGATAAAATCATAGAAACGTTACCACGAGCTGATCAGTGGCAAACGTTTGTTTTTATTTTGAAAAACGATGTGTTATATGATACAATCACTCTTTATGTTTTGATAGAAAAAATTGAAAGTCATGAACTGGAGCTACAAAAGCAAAGCAAGATGAGCAGTTCTTCACATCATCAGAATGTTGGTCTTTATTACAAAGGTAACATACCCTCGGTGAAAGCTGGTGATTCACCAAAGACAACATTTAGTGGTGAGAAAACAAAGGAACCACAGAAAAGCTCATCAAGCTACAATCCAGGATATCACTCATCTTCTGCAAAAGCTAATCCTGAAGAATCAGAGGAAATACTGTGCAACATTGCTCTTAAGCTAAAGAATTCTCCAGCTATGAGCATCAACTCTGCTAAGTAGCAAATGAGCTTCCTTGCATCTGTTCTGGAATCATATGAAGGTCTAGTTGCAGGAAAAATTGGAAACTCTGAATTGACCAAAGAAGACTACGATCAGATAGACCCAGCAGAAATGGAACTCATTGACATTCGTTGGTGTCTAGCTAGTTGCATCCGAAGAACTCAGAGGTATATGGAGATTACTGGGAAACAGTCAATTGGTGGTCCATCAACTAAGCTGGGATTTGATAAATCCAAAGTGACCTGTTTCAAATGCAAGCAAAAATGTCATTTCAAGAGAGAATGCAATAATTCTGCAGTTGATGGAAATGAACATCCTTTCAATGATGATTATTACCGAAAGGCGATTTACCACCGTAGCAAAGAAGAGCCAAAAATGATTGAAAACAATACAAAAGAGAAGTCAAGAGCATGTGCAGTGATCCATGACGACGAAGGGTTTGACTGGAGTGAAATTCTTCCAGTAGATGATATTGTTGATGAACGGTTCAAAGCAAAAGCTAAATGGGAAGCATTGAACAAACATAATGCTTTTGTTGCTGAAATCAAGGAGAAAACACGAGAAGAAATACTGAAAGAGAAAACTTACAGAGAAAGATGTATCGTTGGATACAGAATCGAAGATATGGAAAAAGAGTATGAAAATGCTATAAGCAACAAAAGATGGGATAAGAAGAGAGAGTGTTATGTGAACAGGGATGGTGAACCGGTTGCTCATCCAAGTGAAATAGTTTTTGATGAAGTTCTTACAGTAATTCCTCTATCCGGCGAGTATTACTCAAATGTTGAAAAAGACAAAACCTACAAGAAAAGGCTGGATAAAATCATCAGAGATGCTATGACATCAAGTCTGAGGATGAGCTGAAAAAAGTCGCTGGTGAAACTAAGGCTGAAGAAGTAAAAGAAAAGGAAGAGAAGATTGAAGAAAAAGTTGTTGTGAATGAAGAAGTTGTGAAAGAAGCTATTACTGAAAAACAACAGATTGAAAAAATGAAGAAGAAAGAAGAAGGAGAAGTGAAGGATGAGATTTTGGAGGTTGCTGCTGATGGTGTTGATAATGCTGGTGATTGTGAGGATCAGTAGAAAGATGAAGCTGATCAGAAGCAGACAGAAGAAAAAGCCGAAGTGCCGATCACTGAGGTAAAATTTGATTCTGAAGTCTTAAACAAAAATGTTGAACAGTGCAAGAAATGCATGGAAACGTGCAGTGCTTGTGCTGAAAAAGACGAAAAGTTCAGAACAAGAGATCTAGAATTCACTAAAATCGAAGAAGTTTTCAAAGAAAAATGCAAAGAAATGTTAGAAAACGAAAAGATTTTGAAAGGCAATGATGAAAAACTAACACAAAAATGTAAGAATTTAGAAAAAGAAAATGAGATTTTGAAAGAAAAGGTTTCGAAAATGACAGAAGAGTGTTTACAAAAGGAAAATGCATGTCAAGAAATGAAAATGGAGTATGATTCAATAAATTGGCTTATCACATTACAGAGTCAAAACCGGTCCTAACAAGTGGTATCAGAGCAGGAGCTCGATTGCACGGATCAAACGCACTGAATCGCACAGGATTTCATCGAATTCAGATCTAAAATCGCATCAGAATTGATCAATTTCTTCATCTTTTCATATTTTTTCACGTTTTCAACTGAAAATCGCCAAATTAAAGGACTTTTTACGGATAAAATGGACTGATTTTTTCATATAACACGCGAAACATTGTTTTAAACAATCCATGAAAGAATCAGACTTTAATTCGACCTAAATCTTGATCAATTTTGTCAAAAACATATCCGATTGTGTGACATCAGCATCAGTTCGTGTGAAACATAGTCCAGTTCGTACGAAGTCATGTTCCACATCCCATGAAATAAGTCAGTTCGTGTGAAATTAGATTCCAATTACGGATTGCACAAAATTACTCTAGTTCGCATGACTTGATCGTTCAATTCGCATGAAGTGGTAAATATTTCATCAGGTCGTGTGAGATTGTATTTCAGCTCGTTTGAAGATTAACCAATTCGCACGGATTGGTAGAATTAGATCCAGTTCGTTTGAGTTTTGTTCAGGTCGCGTGAGAATATTAACATCCAAGTCGCACGGTTTGAATCACATGAATTCAGTTCATTTAATACATCACGTGAATTCATTTGTTTGTTGTTAAGTCCATGTGATTGAAATGTGTTGATCGGCCCAATCATATTCTTTTAACAGTCAATAGTGTCGGCCCTATTAATAAACTTCAATAAGTAATCACGTGATTCATACATCTCGGCCCAATTAACAAAGTGTTGAGGTCATATTAGATTCTGTCCACTTAACAATCGGCCCAATGAGAATTGTGTTGTGAATTAAGTTGTCGGCCATTAAATAGTTTGTCAGTACATGTGATACACTCGGTTCACTTAAAATTCATTGAATATTGATTTGCATATGAAATTGATAATTGTGTTGCACACTGATCAATTTACTTGAAGGTCCAATCAAATACTTCTTAGTGGAATAAAATGTAAGAATGAAGAAAAATGTTGAGTGCATGGTGGATGAGCTGAAAAAAGTCGCTGGTGAAACTAAGGCTGAAGAAGTAAAAGAAAAGGAAGAGAAGATTGAAGAAAAAGTTGTTGTGAATGAAGAAGTTGTGAAAGAAGCTATTACTGAAAAACAACAGATTGAAAAAATGAAGAAGAAAGAAGAAGGAGAAGTGAAGGATGAGATTTTGGAGGTTGCTGCTGATGGTGTTGATAATGCTGGTGATTGTGAGGATCAGTAGAAAGATGAAGCTGATCAGAAGCAGACAGAAGAAAAAGCCGAAGTGCCGATCACTGAGGTAAAATCTGATTCTGAAGTCTTAAACAAAAATGTTGAACAGTGCAGGAAATGCATGGAAACGTGCAGTGCTTGTGCTGAAAAAGACGAAAAGTTCAGAACAAGAGATCTAGAATTCACTAAAATCGAAGAAGTTTTCAAAGAAAAATGCAAAGAAATGTTAGAAAACGAAAAGATTTTGAAAGACAATGATGAAAAACTAACACAAAAATGTAAGAATTTAGAAAAAGAAAATGAGATTTTGAAAGAAAAGGTTTCGAAAATGACAGAAGAGTGTTTACAAAAGGAAAATGCATGTCAAGAAATGAAAAAGGAGTATGATTCAATAAAATTGGCTTATCACATTACTAAAAAGTCATATGAAGATGTGAAAGGTCAAATGAAACTTGTTCAATCGAGATTGAAATACTGTTCTGAAACAACTGATACGCTTAAGCGACAGTATGAAATAAAGCAACAAGTTGTAAACTCTTACATTGAGGATGTTGCTAAGCTAAAGCATCAGATTGCTGATTTAGAACAGGATAACAAGTTAAAAAGTTATCATGCGTCATCATATGTGCTTGAAAGAATTTTCAACATAAAACCGGGTGATGATGATTCTGAGAAAAACAAAAAGGGCATTGGTTCTGAGTATCATCAAGTTCCTCCACCGGAAAAGTTTGCATTTTATGATGATGAAAAGGTCGAAAAAGCTTTCAACATGGTAGATCAATTGCCAGATAACATTGATGTAACCTATTCCAAATCTGATGATTCTAGTGATTCAGAGGTGGTAGGTAAGGTCATTGAAAGTGTGTTGAAAGAAGAGTCGGTTGATACAGGTAAATTTGAATCACATGATGAAAATGAAGGAAGTTTTCATGAAGAATATCTGAAAAACTCAAAATCTGAGAAAAAATTGAATGATGATTCAAAAGGATTGGTTTATTCCATGATTAGATCGGACAAATTATTCTTAGATATTGTATTCCCGATTCAGAATGTGACTTCAGAAAAGATTGACAAAGTTTTTAAAATGGTTGAGATTGAAAAGTCTGAAATTCCAAAGTTTGCTGGAAAAGATCACAAAACTTTTTTATAACAAACCTGGTTTCAAGAAGAAAAATATGAAGGCTGGGTTGGGATATAAGAAGAAACAAAGTTGGAATAAAAATGAAAAACCAAATTATCAAACAAAATTGAATTTTGTTCATGGAACAAGTTCCGAAAAAGAGAAAGAACTCCAATTTAGATGACAGTCTAATGAAGAGTTCTATGCTCGGAAAAAACAACAACAGGTCAAAGATGTGTCCAAGAGAACATGTTACAAATGTGATCAAACTGGACATCTTGCACGCAAGTGTCCAAATCTAAAACCTGTTGATGTTGAGACGAAAAAGAAGTTTGATGATGTTAAGAAAGAAAAATCTGAGACTGTGAGACAAAGGTCAACCATATTTGATTCAAAACAAACTTGGAGGTACAACACAAACAAGTTTGCTTTGAATCAAACATGGAAATCAAACCCGAACAGGTTCGATTCAAGACAGACCTGGAATTTTCACACACCCAGATTTAGAACAACACAAAGTTGGAGAACAAATGTCGATGCAACAAAACCACAACAGTTTTGGAAACCAAATGTTGTTCAGAATCAAAATGTTCAAAAAGATTCACATTTTTACAAAAGAGGTACTTCAAAAGGTCAAACATGGACAGTTAAGAAACAAATGACTTCGTTAAACGATGAAAAAGTTGAAGTCAAAGTTGAAAAAGTCTTTGTTCAGAATGACAAAGATTTTCCAAAATTAAATGATGCATATTGTGTTGAAATGCCTGAGGTCAAAATGACCTGGGCTAAATTGTTCAAGTAATTGAATTAAGTTGAATGTGCAGGTGCTTTAGAAAGAGGACAAAAATCAAATCAACGGAGGAAGCAGCCTGGCACGAAAGGAAGAGGCTACTGGTTCCTGCTGCTGTTGAACAGGGAGTTTGTTTGATTTCTGTATATAAATAAATAATATTTCAAAAACCCTAAAAATTGAAAAATTTAAAAACCAAAAATATGTTTTTATTTTGTCAAAAAATTGAAAAAAAATAAAAAATATGTTTGTTTTTAAATTTGTCAAAAATTCTAAAATTCAAAAATTTGTTAAGTGAATATGCCGAAACCCTCACGGCTGAACAAACATGATTAATTTCACAAGATTGAAAAACGGTTTTCAAACTGTAAAAAATCAATGTGTTGTAAATCATGGAGGTACGAAATTTGACAACCTGATAAATAGAAGTGTTATATTTTCTGCAAAGCAGAGCATGAAAAGCAAAAAATGGATGGCGAGACAAAGCTATCAGTATCAGTTTATCAAATTTTCTTTTAATGGTTTTGGATTTTAGGGGGAGTAAAAATTTTGAAAATACAAAAACATTAGAAAATTTGAAAAAGCCAAAAACATGATAAAATTCAAAATGAGTTTTTGTGTAAAAAGAGGAAATGATAGTACATCAGTAGACAATCACAGTACGCTAAAGAAATGGAATGTTTTAATGTGATAAACGGTCTCACTGATGATATGCCAGTAGGTTTTTACATGCTTAGTAGATTGTTTTCTAGATATAAACCTAAATATCAATACTTTACTTATCTCGTGGGGAACATCTATCGGATATATGGGTAACCCCCGAAATCTTGTTTGAGAAATTGCCTGATTCTGAGATACTAGGTCTTTATACTGTTTGATATATGGGGTATTATACCTGGTCTTCTGATTTTGCGGAAGCAATGGCCTAGACCTCGTATAATACTTTATGCGCTTTACAAGCTTACCCTTTGCATAAAAATTGAAAAATATCGAAAGATATGAATCAATTGCAGTTGAAAAAAAAGATTCCCAAAAGGGAACACACCTAAAGTCGAGCCTTCATCTCTTTGACTGAACGGAAGTTCATACCTGAGCTCTCAAGGTCTCACACTAACCCAGATACAGATATCAAATTGGTATACTCACCTGTAAGACTGAATCTAGGGAATTTTGATATAGGAGTATATTCTGAGGTGGGACACGCGAATAGGTTTAAGTTCTTAAAACACTAATCTCGTATCTCGAATCAATTAAAGTTTGTGTGAAAATTTAAGTGGATCAGTATACTGACAATCTAAGTGAATCGTTTAGAACTTAAAGTGTCACACCCCGACCACGTAAAACATCAAATCGTGGCGGAAACGTCTGGGAGTGTTGTAACAGAATTATTGTTCCACAACCATGGTAATTAAAATAATATTTTATTCATAACCAAAGGTGGAATTATATTGTCTCAAAACAAGACCCAAGGAGTTACATCGTCTTAAACAAAAGAAACAAGAGTACATCACATAGTTAAACTAATTCTAGCTTCATTTTAAGTCTCTAAGGCACAGGTCCGCCCTAGTGTCACGAACATCATCCTAAGCAACAGCTCCTGAAAACACATGTGAAAATAGGTACGTCAGCATAAAAATGCCTGTGAGTAACATAGGTTTTTGAAAAATTGGATTCATGACTTAGGTTTTAGAGAAATGTTTAATAAAATTCAGTCATGAACCTTGTAAATTGTTTTGTTTTGTAAATCATTTGAAAAGTGATAAAATCAGATGATATATATAAATAAAAGAATAATGTAGGGTTAAAAGAATAACCAAGTAAAAATAAGTTGTATAAAACAAGTTGTTTTTGTAAAACAAAGTCTTGTGAAAAATATGTTATTTGTGCAAAATGTATAAGTCCAAACTACATGATTTAAATAACGCTACGACATGTAATACAATACAAGCACTTATATATAGGAAGTACCAGCAGCGTATCCACCATGCTTGTATCATACTACACACGTCTCGTTACTTAAGTCACTTAAACAAACCACCAATGTATAAAGTCCATGTTTAAATCAGTTGTTAAAAGTCTTTGTGTAAACCATGTCAAATGTTTAAAAGTCAAAATGTAGTCATGTATGTGTAACAAATGTTATGTATGGTAAGTAAAGTGTAATCACTTTAAACCAAATGTAAAAATGTACAAAACAAAGTATTTTGAATATATCAAAAAGTTATGTTTTGCAAAGTAAATGCATGTTATACTGATACAAACATTTATGTGGTAAGTTAAACGCATACATTCAAGCCTTGAGACAGACGGATAACCCTAGAGTCAAGGTTATCAAAAGAAATGTTTTCGGATTCAGTCATTCCTTTCACCCAAACAAACCTAGGATGTCAGGAACGGGATTTGTCAAGTCCTATGGTACCATTACTTACTACCGAGCGGCGTAGCTAATGTTAATGAATGTATATAAGTCCTGTTTGTACAAACCAAATGTTATACCAAATGTAAACATGTTATATGAAAACAATGTATCTAGTATGCTTAAGTGAACATACAAGGTAGAGATGTAAACAATGTGTCCATATGTTACTAGAACATATGCAACAGAGATGCAATGTAAAAAAATGTGCTAGCATGCCAAGTAAACATACATAGCAAATGAAATGAATGTAAAACAATGTACTAAGTATGCACACAATGGACATACATAGCAAAAACATAATGAAATCATGTACTAATAGTGTACTAATGAACATAGCAAGTATATGATATGAAAAGCACGAAAGTAACAAGTAGGCACATATGTTTCACCCCAAAATGTTTGAAAAACAGTAAAAGAGGGGACTATGTACTCACTTGAGATTGCTCAATAGACTTTAGATATCCACCAAGCAAAGCTAGAGATCACGGATTCAAACGGCACCTAATATAGGTATCTACATTAATAAACGGACCTATCGGAGGATCAGGTAGTATGAGGGTTTTTAAACCAAATAAGTGTGGGAACTTATGTAATATGGTTTAACAAAGCCTACATACTAAAACGAAACTTATCCTAAGTGCTTTTGACCCGTTACGACCCGTTTAGGTAGCTTATGCCACTTTAACGCGTCGTTCGCGTAAAACGCGTTTGGAACGCCTAACTAGTCCTATGACAAGTGAAATATGCCTTAACATGTTTAATATTGTTGCTAAATCAGTTTAGATGTCAAAAATTAAGTTACATAGGCTTAAAATGAATTTTAGCGTGAAAAGGGCATTTTGGTAATTTACCTAAGGCATAAGAACTACTTATCATACAACTACTTAAACGACGTGACCATAAGGTATAACCTCAGAAGGTTATTCCCTATACAACTATGGTCACCTAAAGTGTTTGGTCGGATCCTAATGATCGACCAAATGGGTCGGGTTCGAAAGCATAAGCGATTGTTTAGTTCGCTTACCTTTACGACCCTAGACAAGCACAAATCTAAAAGTGATGAGCTAAACATGTTAGAACATGTTTAGTTAAGTTAGAAAATAGGTTTGGTATCAAAACAAACGGTTTTGATACCCAAGAGTAGTTTGGTTACAAAATACGCTTGAAAACGCATTTTGGCCGAAACTACGACTCGTCACTGAGCCTAGATAACGTGGTAATCAGTAGGTATAGTCACTAGGGACTATAACCATCGTGATTACGCTCACGTTATGAAGTTCAAATGAACTTCGCATTAACCATAAACTGGTCAATGCAGAAAGTCAAACAAAGTTTGACTTTAACGCTAAAACATAAAAGAACGAAAGAATACTTACAAAGGGTCCAAGTGTGACAACCCTCAAAATTTCAGGTACTGTACAAATAAATTAATTTCGATTATGTGCTTAATGACTGTGCTTGATTACAACTGACACCTTAAACTGCTTACTGATTTACATTACATACATACATGTGCATCACTTTACATACGGTCGCTCCACTTATTTCATACAGACTCTTAGTGACAAACCTGATGCACAAAGCACCGTTAGCACAGTGAGCGGATAACTCAGACACGTGCTGACAATGCCAGCACATAGACAGACACTATGTTGAGGCCAGTATGAGCCAGGGACAACGTACTACACTAGTATGGGTGTAAGGAAGTGAGGACCATGAGACTGTGTCACTAGGCGATAGTTTGAGTGCCGGGAAGTGCCTAAAACACACTTTAAATACAGAATTCTGCATTCTTTTATAAAATTCAACATTTTATTATACCAGTAGAATACACAAATATGGCAGAGTGGTCCTGTATACTTTCCTAAGTACCAGGAGTGATTTCGTTACAAAAAGATGCATAAAAGACGCTTTACGGTACAATTTAACACTTTAACGGAACGGTACTTAACCGAACAACCGGACATTACCCGGGGCACCAAATATTTGTCAAGCACAATATTTTATTATTCTTGGCTAGTCATGATCCCCACATACCATAACACCCACTAAAATCCCTACTAACTAACATATGGAATTAGATACTTGGACTTGAACTAGAATTAACCAACTAAGTTACAAACTTACACTTAACCCCCCCCCCCCTCACCAATTTTCGGCCCACATAAGGGGACCCACTTAATCATCACTAAATCCCAACTAAATATTTCTTTTTAATGTGATTGGACCTCCTTATTTGATGATCTTGCCTAGAAATCCTAACCCTTACAAATAGGTTGGGCTAGATGTTTAATCCCATCATTTCACTTTCACCAACCAGTCACTCCACCATCTTCTTCACTCTCTCTCTCCCTCTTGGCTGCTCATATCCGCCACCACCACCATCACTTCAACACCCACCCTTTTGATCCACTATCAAGTCCAAATCAAGTGTTAGAAGGAACCTTGTAAAGCTTGGAGCTTGGAGTCTTGAAGAAACACCACCCCTTACAGTCTCACGCCATTTTCATCATCATTTCTTGTTCACAAGTTCATCCCTAGCCCTTGTGCTAGTTTTAAGTCTTCGATTTAACTCTTGAATCACTTCTACGTTGATTGTACGAAACATTGTTGTTTAAAGTTTAAAATAAGAACACAAAGAGAAAGTGAACAAGGAACCTAAACACAAACTTATGTAATGATAAAAATCTGGTTGTATTATGTTGGTATAAGTATGCATGTTGTTTGATCATTGATTTCTCGATAAACCCGTTGTTAGAACAATCGTTAATGCGTTTTTAGTAACTTCTACAATGTAAACAGCTTGCTGAGTTGTATTTCCAGCCAAATTCAACAGGCTGTAACTGGACCATTTTAAATTGAAAAACTGAATTTCTGGAGTCTAAATTATGTATTTTTGAATAACCAAACAAATGGCACTGGAATCGTAATTTTTCGAGGTCGTTTACTATTTTTAAAGAATTATTTTAAGACAGCAGCTCAAGCTGAAATTTTTCTGCTGAAAAAGTGTGTCGTATTCGGAGTCAAAACTTGAAACCTGAGAAGAATCAGCTCATGGGATTTTTACTGTAGATGGTCACTGTTGTTTCCGTGACCCTCCAACTGGAATTTTATCGATCGGGCTTACGATTGATTTTTAGTGAATTTTTCTGTAAAACTGCAATCAGAAAGTAACAAATCTGATTGCAGTCGGGTAAATAAATTTTTATGTAATATTGGTAATGAACTGAGCCCTGATATTTTTACACAATAAAAATTGGAATGTTTATGACATTCTGTAAAAATTTGAGAATTTTTGGAAAAGGTTAACTATTTTATTAAAATGCGCGAAAACAGTCCAGTTTTGATTAATAAAGCTGAAATGATATAAGTAATATATTGCATGTCTAATTGTTGGATTGGTTATGTGAGAACAACTTACGGGATATAAGTAAAATAAAATGATATGCTTTTAAGCATGGACACCTCTAGTTACAAAGGAGACTATGGCGAAATTTTCCCAAAAATCCTAACACTTAATAAATATTTTCTAGACAAGTGGTTACTAGCATATTTTAGACTATGTTTTTCAAACATAAAACTCGCCATAATTTTTATAACGAAATACGGAGTATCGGAGGTTGGTTTTATACAGGAATATGGTTAAATATGTATTCTCTAAAAAGGTACTTAAAAATATAATTCCAATACGAACAGACATATGTAAAATATCCCATCCTTGGGAAGGAAATACGAATACGCAAGTATGAGAAGTATTATTACTAAAATATTGAAGACACTTTAAAACGTAACTCAAAGGCACTAATCAATACTAAGACAAGGCACGACCCGTTCGTCTAATAGACGTTAGACCATTGTAGGTAGTCGTGTTTGCTGAGGAGATTTGAGTTACGAGTACCGAAGACGCAATACTGTGAGTTCATGTCCCCCTTTTCTCTTAACTGCTTTCAGTTTTATACTTCGGGGGTGAAATACATGTTACAATTATTTACAGACATTACAGACATTTATTTACATGGTATGGTTAGCTTAAGGAGGGTATACTACTTAGATCATGTGAGTGGGTAGGCCGAACTGAAGGCCATTAATCCTCATTGTAGGACCGAGGGACATTAGTGATAGATCTATTTGGGTGTAGCGAGCCCCACTCCTGAGTCCGCTGAATGAACCAGGTGGTGACTAAGTGCCAGACGCACAAATCCGCTAGGTTTGAGTTTTCCTGCATCACTTCACACATATCATTGGCTTTGCAACCCAATGGTGATCTCTTTTTCCTTAATTGCTACATATCAGGGATTTTCATACTTACAGACATATTACAAAGGTTTATACATACTCACTTACACATGAACTCGCTCAACTTTTGTTTATTTTTCAAACTACATGTATTTCAGGAAACTAATGGATCTGGCACGATATGCATATATTTTCAAGCTGCGTTTGAATAAAGAAGTCATCCAGAGTTGTAGGGTTTAGAAGGTGTAACCTCTACCTGGACGGGTTACATATCTCTAAGCCTAGTTTTATTTAAGGTCTTTTGCTAAGTCTTATGAATCCATTTAAACAAGTCAAGGTTTGTAACTTATTTTGGAATTGAAGTTTTAAGACAAGTGTAATATGGTATTTTTCTAAACTTTATTTATGGATGAACATCTCATGTTTTTATCATATAGCATTGTTATGATTGATTGCTATGGTATTAAGAAGTCACACCAATAACCCACGCTTCCGCAAAAGTCAGGGTATGACAGCTTGGTATCAGAGCCTCGATCATAGCGAACTAGGATTCTCTCTCGAGTCTAGACTATGATCATCAGGGCTCTCACGAAAACGTTTTCAAAAATTTTTACATTGCATACACAAAACGTCTAGATCCAGGAAACAAACATTTTTTACAAACAAAAGGCACAAATACACATTTCACAAGAGTATGTTTATAATTCAGTTTTAGAGACTGAGGGAGGTTCAGCCTTAGAGGCGGAGGGAGGATCAGCCTTAGAGGCTGGGGATAATTAGTCTTAGAGACTGGGAGGTTGGTCTTAGAGACCAGGGATTTAGTCTTAGAGACTAGGAGGGTGGTCTTAGAGACCAGGGATTTAGTCTTAGAGACTGGGAGGTTGGTCTTAGAGACCAGGGATTTAGTCTTAGAGGCTGGGAAAGTTGGTCTTAGAGACTAGGGAGTTGGTCTTAGAGACCAGGGAGTTAGTCTGAGAGACTAGGGAGTTTAGTCTGAGAGACTAGGTGGGATAGTCTGGGAAGACTAGGACGAATATGTGAATACATGATTTCATTATGAATTGTCTTTATTTGCAATACACAAAGTGTTTAAGATTGCTGTAAATATGCATGTTATGACTACTATATACCAGCACACATGTCACTTTATTTAGAGAACGAGTTATCAGACATTGATAACCTTACGACCACCTCCACAGATGATGAGACTGTACCTGCGCCAGAGATGTTTACTTCAGACACTGAGAGTGACCCTGATATGCTGACTAAGGACGAGGACGACTTCCAACAGACCGCGCTACTAGAAGTTGGTGATACTTTATCTTTGATGACGGTTCCTCTGACAAGAATCTTTCTGTCACTCTTGTCTCAATCCATGACCACTCTATCACTGGTCATCCCGAGGTGAACACACCTTGACTCCGATCCTTTACAATGCGCCTCATGTGGACCCTTCCTTCCAAAGGGTGGCTACTCGACAAACAATTTATGATGACGTTGACATATTTATTGATGGTCCTCCTGCCGACGCCCATGATGATAGAAAATTAGACGAGAACACTGCTACTAACTTCACTTCTTAAGACCCCTGATAACAAGCTACCCTCTGATTCTAGCATGCATTCAGACTCCTTTGAGTCTGTGATATCTACAACCTTACAAACAGCTGGATTACAGCTTTCTACTACTGACCCAGACGACGACGCCGTTATGACTGCTGCACTAACACCTGCTCGAGGCACCACACCGTTACACGACCCAGAATCTAACTCTGATGCTAGCTTCTGCACTTGTGAGGGACAGTTTGATGTTGCACCTGCTGAACCCGCACCTTTACTTGACCATGACCATGTTTCTTTTGGTTTACCCGGCATTGCATCCCTTATATCTGACCCAGTACCTGCACAGATGATATCCTTATTGGTTGAAACGTATGTTCCTGCACCATCAACCGCTGATGTTGCCTTTATAAAAGACCGACGTCCATTGCGCCAACATGCCTATCGCTTTCATTCAAGACATACCCGCACCACGGGAAGACACCCTAGGCCAGCAACCGCGTAACGATCCAAATGGCTACAGCAACATTTTCACAAGTCGCACCGGTTGCTACATTCACCCCTACAACGCTAGACAGGCCATTTCGATGGTTCCTATGCTACATTATGTCGATTTTAGACCCTGGTCATCCCACACATTATGGAGGCTATACACGGAATAAGTGCTCCCGTAACGACAGCTACAGTTTGAGGATATAAGTCGCAAAGTTTTAGAGCTTGAGTTGATACCACAACCTCCACCCTGTTTATTGCCAGTATACTTTAATCCTTCACAATTATCAAAAACTTATTTTACACTCTCATCTGCTGCGATAACGCCTTTCCCAGGTTTTCTTTTGATGCTCATTCCCTTACTATCGAGTGGCAAATTAGTTGATTACTTCGACGTATATACAAGTTCGCGAAGGAGTTCACGCATATTAACAGTTTACTTTTCTTTCCATCCCCACCGGTATAATGGTTTCGGGATTATGCGGATTGCACTACATTGGGTAAAGACACTAATGATAAGCCGGAACTGTGGAGACTTTTTTCTATGTGATTTCGATACACTAATATATTTTGGGCAAGGGTAGGGTGACCCTGTGTCCCTGTTGATGTGATACATTTTGTAAGACAATACTTGTGGCCAATGGCCAATGAAAACACGATCGCTATGTATTAGTTAAGCACATTATTAACCTATTTGTGTGTGCTATAATTATAATGCCACGTGCTTACTTGCTATGCTTTCGTTAAACATAATTACCAAATTGCTTGGTTATGCTATGATTATACTATTGCTTGATTGGTTGGTACGATAACCTATTATGTGTATGTACATATGACCACTAGACAACTAAATGCACTTCCTGAACAAATAAGACTTGACCTAACCAATCTTCTTCTTAGAAGATGTCGACACAAGGGAACGTAAATACCAACGACCTTCCGCCAACATCGACGGCATGACTACAAGAACGCATCTCACAGGCCATTGCACAGCTCGAGGCCCTTCATTCCGAACACAGCAAGGGCTGCACCTACAAGTAGTTCTTGGACCACAAACCTCGAGAATTCGACGGCACTGGGGGTGCCTTAGCCTTCGTGCGCTGGGTTGAAAGACGGATTCTGTTTTACGATTGAGCAAATGTGACCCCGCACATCAAGTCAAGTATATAACTGGACTATTGGTGGATGAGGCTCTATCATGGTGGAACCATCAAGTTCGGACAATAGGCGAGACCGTTGCGTATGCTATGACGTGGGACGAACTGAAAGATCTGATCCGTAAGAGATATTACTCGAGGGCAGAAGTACAGAAGCTGGAAACAGAAATGTGGAACTTGAAAATGGAAGGACCAAAGATAGCGGAGTATGTTCAGAGATTTAACGAATTAGCACAAGTTGCCTTACTCCTGGGGACACCAGAGTTTAAGAGAATTGACAGTTCATAAGGGGATTGGCACCTCAGATTCTAAGCCTGGTAACAACATCTAAACCTTCAACGATCACCGAGGCTATCAACATAAGCATGGCACTCACGGAAGAAGCAGTTAGACGGGGAGAATTTTCCACTGCTGAGGAGAAAAAGGAGACTGCTATAGAGGCATCTGGGGATAACAAGAAGCTCGCAAATTTCAAGATGATTACTCGAGGGAGTAGCAAGAAGAAGGCCAAAAAGGGAAAAGACTACATGGGTATCCTACCTAAGTGCGACAATTGTTTACGTTATCATGTCGGGCGATGTAGATATGGAAAATGTGCTAATTGTGGAAAGAGGGGGCATCATAAAGAAACTTGTTGGCAAGGTACTGAAAGTAGAAATGGAGGCCAAGACGGTAGTGAGAATCACGAAGGGGACAACGACAATGACAATGGTCAAGGCAGAATGAGTGATAAACAGAAACGTGCCCGAGGTTGTTTTAACTGTGGAAGCAAAAAGCATTTCAGAAAATATTGCCCTAAAAACAATCAGGCACAAGGATGAAAGCTCCCACCAGAGCTAGGGAGATACGCCAGGGATCCAAGCATGGATATCGGTACGTCCCGAATTACTTAATGTTATGCATCTGTATTGCCAAGTACTGTTGCAAATTTTACGATTCGCACCTCTAGAGTTCGGGAGTATAATTGGTTTAAGTAGCAAGTAAGTAGATATTCCAGTACCCATTAGAACTAGCTTAGGGGAAGCTAGTGGAAGCCAACGCAGTAACTAGAGACGGCAAGATAGAACCCGGAAAGCGTAAGTTTTTGCTTGATCTACTGCCAGTGAATTGGGAGACTTCAACAAGGTAGTTGGATGGATTGGCTGACGAATGATCGATAG
Organism: Helianthus tuberosus; assembly: GCA_030545235.1. Classification (NCBI taxonomy): domain Eukaryota; kingdom Viridiplantae; phylum Streptophyta; class Magnoliopsida; order Asterales; family Asteraceae; genus Helianthus; species Helianthus tuberosus. The sequence goes on from CM060355.1 coordinate 98,552,683, forward strand.
GAAATTGATATCCGCACCGCGGTGGCGAACGTAGAAGCGATCTTGACTCATGAAGCGGGATACGCCCCTACAAGTTACAAATTGCTTGAAAGCACGAAGGATGTTGCGTAAAGAATGTGTTGCATTCTTGGCTCATGTTGGGGACAGGAGGAGCCGAAGAATCAAAGCGTGAAGATATTCCTATGATAAGGAAATATCTTAAGGTCTTCCTCGAAGACTTGCCAAAACTATCTCCTCAACGATTAGTCGAATTGCGCGTCTATTTGATTCCAGGCATCGCGCCTGTAGTCGATGTATCTTAGCGACTTACATCTTCGGAGATGCAGGGATTGACAGTGTAGTTTCAGTAGTAGATAGAAAAGGAAGATAACAGACCAAAACTTCTGTTTTGGATAACCTCAGTTCCGCTCATCAAGAAAAAGGACGATGACTTTCAAATGATCGGAAGTCGGACGAGCTAGCCAACCAGGGTCGGTGGCTCTTGCTAAGGATTGACGAATTACTTATTTGACTGACTGTGAGGGTCCGACTACCATTACACGATGGATCGACGATCGAGTGTCATTGGCGGTAAGTTCAGTAAGGAGGTATACCGAGGAAAAATTGTGGGACAACGACTTGTTCTTAGACGTACACAAAAATAGTGCTTCCTACACAATGCCCAAACCAGTCTACACGGGATTTCTTTCACTTCTGGCGAGTAGATGTTTGCATCTCTACTCCCCTTAATGGTAGTTGCATCACATTAATTTTCTCGCTGAGAGCGAACACACATTTGCTTCGATAGCTGGTCATTTCATCACTTTAACAGATACTCGTTGTTCCTTTTCGAGGAAACTTACCTGACATACATACATCATGCCACGCACGTGATTTCGTTTTGAATAAACACTTCATTAGAATTTACATATCATTTTGCTAGACCTAATTACTGATTCCTGATTCGAGTGACCTACATCATTGTTGTTGTTGGCTCTTTTGTTACCAAGCCAACGCACTTTCTTGAAACCGCTTCTTTCAAGTTACAGTCATGGTTTATTTTTGCTACCATGCCGAGAATTCCTTGTTGATTCATACGTTTATTGTCGGGTTACGTTGAAACCAAGTTCAATTGCTTGAACTTATCCAGTTCACAGGATCAATTTGAAACGCTATATGATGTATTGGGAGCATCATATTCAACTATTTTTGCAGAGATTCTTTCATTTCAAGTCGTAGTAGCTTTGGTTGGTCTACGACTCCACTAAAACGTTTGATTTGTTTCAATACCTTACGGTGACATTTTCAAAAAATTGAGGCTTACGCTAATTTGATTACTCACTTCGTACACGAAATTCAATTCCCTACTTAGTTGTTAACAATCCATTTTGGATCTTCACGATCAAAGCGGTCTCAACACAATTGTGTGTTAAGGCAACGGTACATATATTCATTTCATAAGCACAATGTACCTCCTAACGATACTTTCATTGTCAATCAAATACCTTGCCATACTTAATGCTTTTCACCTTCAATCAAAAGCAGTGGCTCTTTGATGTTCCGTATTTACCTAAAAACTTTGTGACATGGTGTAAATCAAATCTTCAGGTTGTCTCGATACACTATCATTCGATTTCAGGCACGGTGAACTTGTTCAGTCACCATTATTATTGAATCTCGTCATTTCGGCACCTTGTGGTGTTACTAGCTTGTGCTAATTATGGTCAACTGTTTCACAAAACTACATATACTCTTGTTTGACTTGTCATTTAAACATTTCTGATGCAACTACAAATTTAGACAATGATACACCAGATTCGCTTGTACTTCATTTGGTGTATTTTAGCAATTCAAGAATGTCAACACACAAATCCTTATCATTTACTTATTCGCCAGTTGGCAGGTCATTTTCATCTCCAAGTTGTTGATTTTGAGTTCATATAGCGGATGCTATGGTTTGTGAAAATTTGCATACTATGACCAATCATTTGAAAACTCTATTGGACAAAACTCCTCTTTTGTGGAACACTGTAAGCTGGATTACACTAGACTATACGTCAAATGCGTACTGTACCTTTGACACTAAATGCTATAAACACATACCTTTTAACTATTGGAATTGTGATGTTATATATATATATATATATATATATATATATTCTTGGACTCACTTGGTATGAATAAGGTTTGAATTGGTTTGGTGGTTATCTACCTCGGTACTATTCATATAAGTACATGCATAACGAAACCCTAAGGAATTAAGGTAGTACAAATTTCGAGGACGAAATTTTCTTAACGGGGGGAGAATGTGACAACCCTCAAAATTTCAGGTACTGTACAAATAAATTAATTTCGATTATGTGCTTAATGACTGTGCTTGATTTCAACTGACACCTTAAACTGCTTACTGATTTACATTACATACATACATGTGCATCACTTTACATACAGTCACTCCACTTATTTCATACAGACTCTCAGTGACAAACCTGATGCACAAAGCACCGTTAGCACAGTGAGCGGATAACTCAGACACGTGCTGACAATGCCAGCACATAGACAGACACTATATTGAGGCCAGTATGAGCCAGGGACAACGTACTACACTAGTATGGGTGTAAGGAAGTGAGGACCATGAGACTGTGTCACTAGGAGATAGTTTGAGTGCCGGGAAGTGCCTAAAACACACTTTAAATACAGAATTCTGCATTCTTTTATAAAATTCAACATTTTATTATACCAGTAGAATACACAAATATGGCAGAGTGGTCCTGTATACTTTCCTAAGTGCCAGGAGTGATTTCGTTACAAAAAGATGCATAAAAGACGCTTTACGGTACAATTTAACACTTTAAACAACTTGCTGAGTTGTATTTCCATCCAACTTCAACAGGCTGTAACTGGACCATTTTAAATCGAAAAACTGAATTTCTAGAGTCTAAATTATGTATTTTTGAATAACCGAACAAATGGCACTGGAATCGTAATTTTTCGAGGTCGTTTACTATTTTTAAAGAATTATTTTAAGACAGCAGCTCAAGCTGAAATTTTCCTGCTGAAAAAGTGTGTTGTATTCGGAGTCAAAACTTGAAACCTGAGCAGAATCAGCACATGGGATTTTTACTGTAGATGGTCACTGTTGTTTCCGTGACCCTGCAACTGGAATTTCGTCGATCGGGCTTACGATTGATTTTTAGTGAATTTTTCTGTAAAACTGCAATCAGAAAGTAACAAATCTGATTGCAGTCGGGTAAATAAATTTTTATATAATATTGGTAATGAACTGGGCCCTGATATTTTTACACAATAAAAATTGGAACGTTTGTGACATTCTGTAAAAATTTGAGAATTTTTGGAAAAGGTTAACTATTTTATTAAAATGCGCGAAAACAATCCAGTTTTGATTAATAAAGCTGAAATGATATAAGTAATATATTGCATGTCTAATTGTTGGATTGGTTATGTGAGAACAACTTACGGGATATAAGTAAAATAAAATGATATGCTTTTAAGCATGGACACCTCTAGTTACAAAGTAGACTATGGCGAAATTTTCCCAAAAATCCTAACACTTAATAAATATTTTCTAGACAAGTGGTTACTAGCATATTTTTAGACTATGTTTTTCAAACATAAAACTCGCCATAATTTTTATAACGAAATACGGAGTATCGGAGGTTGGTTTTATACAGGAATATGGTTAAATATGTATTCTCTAAAAAGGTACTTAAAAATATAATTCCAATACGAACAGACATATGTAAAATATCCCATCCTTGGGAAGGAAATACGAATACGCAAGTATGAGAAGTATTATTACTAAAATATTGAAGACACTTTAAAACGTAACTCAAAGGCACTAATCAATACTAAGACAAGGCACGACCCGTTCATCTAATAGACGTTAGACCATTGTAGGTAGTCGTGTTTGCTGAGGAGATTTGAGTTACGAGTACCGAAGACGCAATACTGTGAGTTCATGTCCCCCTTTTCTCTTAACTGCTTTCAGTTTTATATTTCGGGGGTGAAATACATGTTACAATTATTTACAGACATTACAGACATTTACAGACATTTATTTACATGGTATGGTTAGCTTAAGGAGGGTATACTACTTAGATCATGTGAGTGGGTAGGCCGAACTGAAGGCCATTAATCCTCATTGTAGGACCGAGGGACATTAGTGAAAGATCTATTTGGGTGTAGCGAGCCCCACTCCTGAGTCCGCTGAATGAACCAGGTGGTGACTAAGTGCCAGACGCACAAATCCGCTAGGTTTGAGTTTTCTTGCATCACTTCACACATATCATTGGCTTTGCAACCCAATGGTGATCTCTTTTTCCTTAATTACTACATATCAGGGATTTTCATACTTACAGACATATTACAAAGGTTTATACATACTCACTTACACATGAACTCGCTCAACTTTTGTTGATTTTTCAAACTACATGTATTTCAGGAAACTAATGGATCTGGCACGATATGCATATATTTTCAAGCTGCGTTTGAATAAAGAAGTCATCCAGAGTTGTAGGGTTTAGAAGGTGTAACCTCTACCTGGACGGGTTACATATCTCTAAGCCTAGTTTTATTTAAGGTCTTTTGCTAAGTCTTATGAATCCATTTAAACAAGTCAAGGTTTGTAACTTATTTTGGAATTGAAGTTTTAAGACAAGTGTAATATGGTATTTTTCTAAACTTTATTTATGGATGAACATCTCATGTTTTTATCATATAGCATTGTTATGATTGATTGCTATGGTATTAAGAAGTCACACCAATAACCCACGCTTCCGCAAAAGTCAGGGTGTGACACCAAGAATGGAAGCTTTGATCCGAATATTCTCAGGTATGAAGTGATTAATCACATCAACTTAGAGAACCAATTCAGATTCAAAGGTGTGGGTTTGAGAGTGAAGATGGAGGTGGGTATTTATAGGAAAACCAAGACCGTTAGGATCGTTCCTTGATAAACGAGCATTAATCTGGACCGTCCAAGTGGGCACAAGGTTTTGGAAAACTAGGGATGCCTCAAAACCATCAAATGGTATTGAAAAAGTTACAAAATAGCCCCTAAACTTCAAGTTAACTGCTGAAAATGGACCTGCAAGTGCAAAAATGGTGTTTCTGCCCATATGAGGTGCTCGCGTAGCGCCACGGGATAGGCAAAAGGTGCTCGTGCGGCGCTAGCATGTGCCAGATACATCAAAGTTTCAAAAATGACAGTTTTGGTCCCTGCACGTGTTTAAGGCCTTTTTCGATGCGTTTGAACCCCGTTAACCTCATTTCAAGGCTCTAAAATGAAGTTAAAGTATAGGGAGCTCAAAACATGCTCAAAAACATCTTGGATGTCAGCTCGTTTGGTCGTACGGTTGCGTTGTTCGGTTAATTACGATGGAAGTTGTAACGAACGCAAAAACGATCCAAATTACGTGACGAATGGAATTTTATCAAGACAATCACTAAAATAAAATGTTTTAATGATTACATAAATTTTTGGATGTCCGGATATATTCAGAACGTAAGATATGCGCGAAAATGCAAACTTATGCACTTTTTGACGCTTTTAGTCCCTGAATGAGCATAAAGTTTATTTTAGCACACCGAACCCTTCAAAGCCTATTTCTAAGCTATGTAAAGGATATTTAGGGTGCGTTTAACTTATGATCATGTTCCGGAATGTTCATTACAGTTCAAATTGGCATACTTTTGCAGTTTGTCGAATTTAGTCCCTGTAAGCGAATTAACTTGATTTTGCCATACCAAAGGCTTCAAAACTTATTTCTAAGTTATGTAAAGGTTATTTAAGGTATGTTAAGCATAAATTGATGTTCCGAAGTATTTTTCGCGTTAAACTAATTACGTTTACGCACCAGTTTGCGTATAACTCTCCAGAAAGCGCTAAAGAGTTTAAAATCGAATAAAAGTCAAAACATGAAAAACATCAAACATAAACAAACAAACATTGGGATCAAATAACTTTATTTCATTGATAACTGAACTGTTTACAATGATTACAAGCACAGATGTCACAGTCTCCCCTACGTGTGGAAATTTCGTCCCGAAATTTGTTTAGAGGAAACTCGTGAGAATAGATGCGGATACTTCGCCTTCATTTGATCTTCACGTTCCCAAGTAAACTCAGGTCCACGTTTAGATTCCCAGCGAACTTTAACCAAAGGAATGCGCTTGCGTTTAAGCCATTTGACTTCACGATCCATAATTTCCACAGGTTTCTCAACAAAATGTAGTGTTTTATCAACACGAATTTCGTCAAGTGGTATGTGGAGGTTGTCATCAGCTAGACACTTCTTGAGATTGGATTTGTGGAAAGTTGGATGAACATTTCCAAGTTCGGGAGGTAATTCAAGTCTGTAGGCTACCTTACCGATTCTTTCGATGATCTTGAATGGTCCAACGTATCTAGGTGCAAGTTTTCCTGTCTTTCCAAATCTGATCACACCTTTCCAAGGTGAGACCTTAAGTAATACATGATCACCGACTTGAAATTCCAAGGGCTTGCGTCGTCGGTCTGCGTAACTCTTTTGACGACTTCGAGCTGCCTGAAGGTTATCACGAACTTTCTTAACCTTGTCAGTTGTCTCTAGAATGAGGTCAGGTCCAGTAAGCTGAGCCTCACCGATCTCATTCCAGCAGACTGGTGAACGACATTTTCGACCATAGAGAGCCTCGAAAGGAGCCATGTTGATGCTGGAGTGATAACTGTTGTTGTAGGAGAATTCAATCAATGGAAGATGTGAATCCCAACTACCACCAAAATCGATCACACAAGCTCTAAGCATATCCTCCAAAGTCTGGATTGTTCTTTCAGTTTGGCCATCAGTTTGTGGATGATATGCTGTGCTCAGATTAAGTTGGGTACCCATAGCAGATTGCATGGTTCTCCAAAAACGAGAAGAGAAGCGAGCATCTCTGTCAGAGATAATGTTCAAAGGAACACCACGTCGAGATACGATTTCATCCACATAGATTTTAGCCAGATTTTCAGCAGATAAATCCTCGCGGTTTAGCAAGAAATGTGCTGACTTAGTAAGACGATCAATAACTACCCAAATGGCATCATGACCTTTCTTAGTGCGTGGAAGTTTAGTAATGAGATCCATAGCAATGTTTTCCCATTTCCAAACTGGAATCTCTGGTTGCTCCAAAAGACCAGAGGGATGTTGGTGTTCAGCCTTAACCTTGAGACAAGTAAGGCATTTTGAAACGTACAAGGCAATGTCCTTCTTCATACCAGGCCACCAATACCGAGTACGAAGATCCTTATACATCTTGTCTGAGCCAGGATGAATAGAGTAACGAGACTTATGGGCCTCATCCATAAGCAAGGTGCGAAGATCATCTTGGCTTGGGACCCACAAACGGTCCATGAAATAATATGATCCATCATCTTTCAGCACAAGATCAGGCTTGATGTCATAGGGTAATTCTTTACCCATCAAGTCTTGTGAAACACAAGCATGTTGAGCCTGAGAAATGCGTGTTTGGATATTAGATCAAGCTTGAACATCAGATTGAACACAAACACAATGAAGCTTAGTACGTTCCTTACGACTCAATGCGTCAGCCACAACATTCGCTTTACCAGGATGGTAGCGAATTTCACAATCATAGTCGTTTAGGAGTTCGACCCAACGCCTTTGCCTCATGTTGTGTCACACCCCGACCACGTATAGCATACAAGACGTGGCGGAAAACGTCGGGGAGTGTTGTAACAGAATTAATTGTTTCATAACCATGGCATACAAAGTTACATTTTATTTATTAAACAAGAGTGTTACATTGTCTTAAACATGAAACAAGAGTTTATAACATAATTAAACAAAGTCTATCTCCATTTTAAGTCTCTAAGGCACAGGTCCGCCCTAGTGTCATGATCATCATCCTACGCAAAAGCTCCTGAAAACACATGTGAAAATAGGTACGTCAGCATAAAAATGCCTGTGAGATACATAAGTTTTGTGAAAATAGGATTCATGACTTATGTTTAAGAAAATGTTTAGTCATGAACCTTGTACTTTGCTTTGTCTTGTAAATCATTTGAAAAACGATAAGATCAGATGATATGTATAAATAAGAAAATAATGTATGGTTAAATGAATAACCATGTACAATGAGTTTGTATAAGATAAGTTGTTTGTAAATCAATGTCTTGTGAAAAAATATGTTATTTGTATAAAATGTTATATGTCTCAAATTGAAATGATTCAAATAACGCTACAATATGTGATACCATACAAACACTTATATATAGGAAGTACCAGCGGCGTATCCACCATGCTTGTATCATATTACACACGCCTCGCTACTTAAATCACTTACTCAAACCAAACCAACAATGTAAGATGTCTATGTTTAAACCAATTGTCAAATGTATTGGATAATATGTCAAAGTGTTTATGTCAAGATGTAAATCATGTAAGGTAAAACAAATGTCAAACATGTTTATGTGTCAAATGTAAATCATGTCAAAATGTTTATGTCAAAATGTCTATGTCAAATGTCTTTGTGTAAACCTTGTCAAAATGTCATGTATGGCAAGTGGAATATATATATGTATAAATATACCCATTAAACCATAGGTAAAAATGCACAAAACAATATATTGAAGTAAAACATGGTTTAAATCAATGTTATGTCTTGTGGAAATGCATGCTATACTGAATATGAACATTTATGCGGTATTGTGAAAATGCATACATCCAAGCCTTGTGACTGTGGTGATAAACCCTTAAACAAATTAAAGGTCTATCTGTATTATATCATCGAATTCGGTCATTCCTTTCATCCCCACCTAACCGGGATGTCCGGAACGGGAGTTGTCAATTCCTATGGTACCACTACCTACTAACGAACGGCGTAGCTAATGTTAATGAATGTATTGTCCCATGTAAACAAACCAAATGTCATACCAAAATGTAAGCATGTGAAAACAATGCACTAAGTATGTAAACAAATGAACATACATAGCGTGAAATGTCATGTAAAACGATGTACTAAGTAATGCACACAATGGGCACACCTAGCATAAAATGTAATGTAAAACGATGTACTAAGTAATGCACACAATGGGCACACCTAGCATAAAATGTAATGTAAAACGATGTACTAAGTACACACACAATGGGCATACATAGCATAAAATGTAATGAAATCATGTACTATAATGTACTAACGAACATAGCAGGTATATGATGTGAAAACATGTAAAGCATGAAAGTAACAAGTAGGCACATGTGTTTCACCCCAAAACAGTTTGGAAAACAGTAAAAGAGGGGTCTATGTACTCACTTGAGATTGTTCAGTAGTCCTAAGATAACCACCAAGCAATGCTAGAGATCTCGGAATCAAACGGTACCTAATATAGGTAACTATGTTAATAAACCGGACCTAAATCGGAAGACTGGGTAGCATGAGGGTTTGTAAACCAAATGAGTGTAGGAACTCATGTGATGTGGTTTAACAAAGCCTACATACTAATTGAAACTTAACCTAAGTGCTTACGACCCATTACGACCCGTTTAGGAAGCTTATGCTACTTTAACGCGTCGTTCGCGTAAAACGCGTTCGGACCGCCTAACTAGTCCTATGACAAGTAAAATATGCCTTAACATGTCTAATATTGTTGTCAAATCAGTTTAGATGTCAAAGGTTATGTTACATATGTTTAATTACCAATTATACATGAAAAGGGTATTCTAGTAATTTACCTAAGGCATATAAACTACCTATCACACAACTACTTAAACGTCGTGACCATAAGGTATAACCTCGGAAGGTTATTCCCTATATACTATGGTCACCTAATGTGTTTGGTCGGATCCTAATGATCGACCAAATGGGTCGAGTTCGAAAGCATAAGCGACTGATCAAGTCGCTTACCCTTACGACCCTAGACAACGTGGTAATCAGTAGGCATAGTCACTAGGACTATAACCATCGTGATTACAATCACGTTGCGAAGTTCAAACAAACTTCACATTGACCATAAGCTGGTCAACGCTGAAAGTCAAACAAAGTTTGACTTTCGGACTTGAAAAGCAATAAAAGAACGAAGGAACACTTACAAAGGGTCCCCGAAAGCTCTTGATCCGATTTTCCTTTAGGTATGAAGTATAAACTTCAACTTAGAAGGCATAAATCAGATTCAAGTGTGAGGAAGTGAAGGGTGGAGGTGGTTATTTATAGTATTTGGTCCACCGTTAGGATCGTTTCTTGGAGAAGAGGGAATGATCTAGCCCGTACACTTGTCAAGATGTTGTGGTAACTAATTGGGCACTCACCATAGGGTTTTGACACTTGTACTTGGCTTTTGGAGAGGTTAAATGGCTGCAACAGCTGAAGAAAAACGATTTTCTGCATCTGACCCTAGCTTACGGACCTCAACATTATCAGTGTTGAGGTCCGTATGGACCTTGCAGACCAGAATGTTTCAAAAATGGCAAAACAGGTCCCTGTGCGCGTATCGTCGTGTTTTGGCACTTCTAACACCCGTCAAACCCAATTTAAAGCTCCATAATGATGTTAAAGTATAGGGAACTTAAAATGTGCTCAAAACTATCTCGGATGTCGGTCCGTTTAGCCATACGGTTACGTTGTTCGGTTAATTACGACGGAATGCGCATAAGTGCGAAAAACGATCCAAATGGCGTGACGAATGGATTTTTGGCAAGCCAAACACTAAAGCATAATATAGTCATGCTTTCATAAATTTTTGGATGTCCGGATGTATTCAGAACGTAAGTTATGCGCGAAAATGCAAACTTGTGCACTTTTTGACACTTTTAGTCCCTGAATGACCCAAAAGTTTATTTTAGCACACCGAACCCCTCAAAGCCTATTTCTAAGCTATGTAAAGGATATTTTAGGTGTGTTTAACTTATGGTCATGTTCCGGAATGTTCGTTACAGTTCAAATTGGCATACTTTCGCAGTTTGTCAAGTTTAGTCCCTGTAAGCGAATTAACTTGTTTTTGCTATACCAAAGCCTTCAAAACTTATTTCTAAGTTATGTAAAGGTTATTTAAGGTATGTTAAGTATATGTTGATGTTCCGGAGTATTTTTCGCATTAAACTGATTACGTTTACGCATCAGTTTGCGTATAACTCTCTAGAAAATGATATAGAGTTTGAAATTGGATAAAAGTCAAAACATGAAAAATGTAAAACATAACAAAACAAACATTGGGATCAAATGACATTGTTTTATTGATAACAGAACTGTTCATAATGATTACAAGCACAGATGTTACAGTCTCCCCTACTTGTGGAAATTTCGTCCCGAAATTTATTTAGAGGAAACTCGTGGAAAAAGATGCGGATATTTCGCCTTCATTTGATCTTCGCGTTCCCAAGTAAACTCGGGTCCACGTTTAGCTTCCCAGCGAACTTTAACCAAAGGAATGCGCTTGCGTTTAAGCCACTTAACTTCACGTTCCATGATTTCCACTGGTTTCTCAACAAATTTCAGTGTTTTACCAACACGAATTTCGTTAAGTGGTATGTGGAGGTTCTCATCAGCTAAACACCTCTTGAGATTGGACACGTGAAAAGTTGGATGAACATTTCCAAGTTCAGGAGGTAACTCAAGTCTGTAGGCTACCTTTCCGATTCTTTCGACGATCTTGAATGGTCCAACGTATCTAGGTGCAAGTTTTCCTTTCTTTCCAAATCTGATCACGCCTTTCCAAGGTGAGACCTTAAGTAATACTCGATCACCGACTTGAAATTCCAAGGGCTTGCGTTTTGGGTCCGCGTAACTCTTTTGACGGCTTCTAGCTGTCTGAAGGTTATCACGTACTTTCTTTATCTTGTCAGTCGTCTCTAAAATGAGGGCAGGTCCAGTAAGTTGAGCCTCGCCAATCTCATTCCAGCAGACTGGTGAACGACATTTTCGACCATAGAGAGCTTCGAAAGGAGCCATTTTGATGCTGGTGTGATAACTGTTGTTGTAGGAGAATTCAATCAACTGAAGATGTGAATCCCAACTACCACCAAAATCGATCACACAAGCTCTAAGCATATCCTTCAGTGTCTGGATTGTTCTCTCGGATTGACCATCCGTTTGCGGATGATAAGCTGTGCTCAAATTAAGTTGGGTCCCCATAGCAGATTGCATGGTTCTCCAAAAATGAGAAGTGAAACGAGCATCTCTGTCAGAAATGATGTTCAAAGGAACACCATGTCGAGCTACAATTTCATCCACATAGATTTTAGTAAGTTTGTCAGCAGAAAAATCCTCACGGATTGGCAAGAAATGTGCTGACTTAGTAAGACGATCAACAACTACCCAGATGGCATCATGACCTTTCTTTGTGCGTGGAAGTTTAGTAATGAGATCCATAGTAATGTTTTCCCATTTCCAAACTGGGATCTCTGGTTGCACCAATAATCCAGAAGGACGCTGATGTTCAGCCTTAACCTTAAGAGAAGTAAGGCATTTTGATACATATAAGGCAATGTCTTTCTTCATACCAGGCCACCAATACTGAATACGAAGATCCTTATACATCTTATCTGAGCCTGGATGAATAGAATAACGAGACTTATGGGCTTCATCCATAAGCAGGGTACGAAGATCATCCTGGCTTGGGACCCACAAACGGTCCATGAAGTAATACGATCCATTGTCCTTCAGTTCCAGATCAGGTGTTATGTGATAGGGAAATTCCTTATCCATCAAACCTTGTGAAACACAAAATTGTTGAGCCTGAGAAATGCGGGCTTGGATATCGGATCGAGCTTGAATAACAGATTGAACACGAACACAATGAAGCTTAGTTCGTTCCTTACGACTCAATGCATCGGCCATGACATTCGCCTTACCAGGATGGTAGCGAATTTCGCAGTTATAGTCGTTTAGTAGCTCAACCCAACGTCGTTGCCTCATGTTGAGTTCTTTCTGGTTGAAGATATGCTGAAGACTTTTGTGGTCAGTGAAAACCACACATTTTGTACCATACAAATAGTGTCTCCAGATCTTGAGAGCGAAAACAACTGCACCCAGCTCAAGATCATGAGTGGTGTAGTTTTTCTCATGTATCTTCAACTGCCTCGATGCATATGCTATGACTTTGTTCCTTTGCATCAGAACACAGCCAAGACCCAATTTAGATGCATCGCAATAAACGACGAAATCATCATTGCCCTCAGGCAAAGTCAGAACAGGCGCGTCGCAAAGCTTCTGCTTCAAGTGTTGAAAAGCTTCCTCTTGCTTGAATCCCCAATCAAAGGGCTTGTTCTTCTGAGTTAGAGCAGTTAGAGTAACTGCAATCTTTGAGAAGTTTTCAATGAAGCGGCGATAATAACCCGCTAGACCAAGAAAAGAACGAACTTCAGTAGGAGTAGTAGGCGTATCCCAATCCTTAATCGCACTGATCTTGGAGGGATCTACATGAATACCTTGTTCGTTGATGATATGTCCTAAGAATTGAACCTCTTTAAGCCAGAATTCACACTTGGAGAATTTGGCGAAAAGTTGCTCTTTCTTTAGGAGTTCCAGAGTAAGACGAAGATGTTGCTCGTGATCAGCTCGCGTCTTAGAGTAAATCAAGATGTCGTCAATAAAAACAATGACGAACTGATCCAAATAAGGTTTGCAGACCCTATTCATTAAGTCCATGAAAACAGCAGGAGCATTAGTCAAACCGAATGGCATGACTGTGAATTCATATTGCCCATAACGAGTGCGGAACGCTGTCTTGGGAATATCTTCTTCATGCACCCGAAGTTGATGATATCCAGATAGCAGATCAATCTTCGAAAAATAAGAAGCGCCCTGTAACTGATCAAAGAGATTGTCTATGCACGGTAGGGGATATCGATTCTTGATGGTAAGCTTGTTAAGCTCACGATAATCGATACACATCCTAAAGGATCCATCCTTCTTCTTGACAAAAAGAACGGGAGCACCCCAAGGTGAAAAGCTAGGACGGATAAAACCTTTATCAGAGAGCTCCTGAAGCTGCTTAGACAACTCTTGCATCTCAGACGGTGCAAGACGATATGGAGCTCTGGCAATGGGGTTTGCACCAGGTACGAGATCAATGCGGAACTCGACTTGGCGTGCTGGGGGTAGACCAGGTAACTCTTCAGGGAAAACTTCAGAATAATCCCGAACGACAGGAATATCTGAAATAGACTTACTCTTGCCTTTATCTGTTGTAACATGTGCTAAGAAAGCCACATAGTTCTTTCGCAGATACTTCCGAGCTTTAAAATAAGACATCAGTTTGAGACCACCAGCAGGTTTCTCACCTTGAACTTGTAGGATCTCGCCTGTCGGAAGCGGCACACAAACAACTTTCTCAAAACAAACTATCTATGCGCGATGCTTGGCTAACCAATCCATACCCACAATAACGTCGAAGCTTCCAAGTTGCATAGGCGTAAGATCGATAGGAAAAAGATGGTCGTTAAGGTTCAACTGGCAGTTGCGAAGAACAGAATCAAGAACAATGGGTTCACCACTAGTAACCTCTACTGTCAAAGGTTTACCTAGTTTCGTTCTAGATACGTGAAGCATTGGCTCAAAAGACAAAGACACAAAACTCTTATCGGCACCCGAATAAAAAAGAACAGATGCAGGCTGATTATTAATAAAGAACGTACCGTTCACCACATTATCATCTGCCTGCGCCTCTTGGGCATTCAAGTTAAAAGCTCGCCCTCAAGCCTGAGCCTGATTCTGGTTCTGGTTTGCTAGTCTTGGGCACCGGTTTCTGTAGGGGGTCAGATCCCCACAATTGTAACAAGCACCTGGTGGGTAGTGTGGTCGTGCAACTTGACGCTGTTGCTGAGCAGGAGGCTGAGCAACTTGTTGAGCCGGGTTCTGAACTGCGCCATTCTGAGCAAACCGACAAACATTGGCAAGATGGCCTGACTTCCCACAGTTAGTACAGAAACGGCACGGAAGTTGTGGTTGATGGTGACTGTTGCATCTATTGCACAAAGGTGCATTCCCTGAATAGGGTTTCTTCGCTGGAGGCTGTGCGGGTTGGTTGGGAGCTGCCTGGTTAGCTTGGGCAGTGACAGCATAGTTTTGGGAAGCCTTACGCTTCCTTGCCCTTTTTGATGAACCAGAATCCTTCCCATTCTTGTTTTGACCATTCTTGCTATCTTCCTTGTCAGCCGACTGTTTCTTGCCCTTGTCACCCTTCCTGTGTAACTTATTCTTTCGAATCTGCGACTCAGTCAATGTCGCTGATAACTCAATCGCCTGACGGAGTGTGGCAGGGTTACTACCAGTAATGATGTCTTGTACCGAATCAGGTAGACCATCGATGTACCTCTCGATAGCCTTGTCGAGTGGGGTGACCATTGTTGGGCATAGCAAACTCAGCTCCTCAAACCTATCAGTATATGCCCTGTGCTCACCACTATCTTGCTTCAAATCATCAAATTCCTTCTCCAAAGCTCATTGCTCATGACGAGGACAAAATTCCCTCATCATAAGGGCTCTAAGTTCAGCCCATGTCTGTGCTAGAGCAACTTCTGCACCACGGTCTCTCATTACCCCATTCCACCATGTAAGAGCCCTCTTCTGAAACACTCTCGAAGAAAAATCAACCTTGCGATTATCCAGACACTGCACATGATGGAAAGTATTCTCAATGCTCTCGAACCATTGAAGAAGCCCAGTTGCTCCTTCAGAACCACTAAACTTGAGTGGTTTAGCCGAGTTAAAATCCTTGAATTTGCATGGGGCATTGTTGTTGTTGTTGGCTTGGTTCATTTGAGCAATGAAAACTGGGAATTGAGTAGCCATCTGCTGCGCAATGATTTCTGCCAGTTCGGCAGTCGCTATCTGGTGTTCGCGTCGAGGAGGCATTCTAAAAGAGGAAACATGAAAGGAAACGAGTGAGAGGATTGTATGAAGAGAATGAGATGAACCAAATCAACAAAAGCAAAGATGTTGGTCATTCGTCCGTATCACAAAGCAAAAAAACGACACACAGTGACTAATCAAAGTAAATGGGTCAAAAATAATGTATTTCGAAGATATGCTCGCCTATAAGTGAACACTCATCCTAAGAATTCCCAGGTAAGCACAACTGGTCTCGCGTCTGATGAGATGTATACGAAGTGCTTGCCTAGACTGAAAACCCAGAATACAGGCATTCACTCTTCCAGTTTGCACGTGTTCACATTATTTAAAACCCAAAACCTTGACGAGATTTTTGAAAATTCAAAGGCATAAAGCCAAAAATTTTAGTTAAACTGGAAGGGTTCAAAACCTTACAAAAGAGGGTTCAAAACCATGTAATAAATCATTCAAAAACAGAAGATTGTTTTTCAAAAATCGTTTCGGAAAAATTTGTTTTTGTTTTTGATAATCACCTAAGGATAGGTGATGTGCATGTTTTAAGATCTAAACACAAGATAACTTGTGTTAGGGTCCTAGAAAGGTTATAGTCTAGGTCAAAGAATTACTAATAACCTAATTCCCTATAACCATTGGCTCTGATACCAACTCTTCTGTCACACCCCGACCACGTATAGCATACTAGACGTGGCGGAAAATGTCGGGGAGTGTTGTAACAAAATTAATTGTTTCATAACCATGGCATACAAAGTTACATTTTATTTATTAAACAAGAGTGTTACATTGTCTTAAACATGAAACAAGAGTTTATAACATAATTAAACAAAGTCTATCTCCATTTTAAGTCTCTAAGGCACAGGTCCGCCCTAGTGTCATGATCATCATCCTACGCAAAAGCTCCTGAAAACACATGTGAAAATAGGTACGTCAGCATAAAAATGCCTGTGAGATACATAAGTTTTGTGAAAATAGGATTCATGACTTATGTTTAAGAAAATATTTAGTCATGAACCTTGTACTTTGCTTTGTCTTGTAAATCATTTGAAAAACGATAAGATCAGATGATATGTATAAATAAGAAAATAATGTATGGTTAAATGAATAACCATGTACAATGAGTTTGTATAAGATAAGTTGTTTGTAAATCAATGTCTTGTGAAAAAATATGTTATTTGTATAAAATGTTATATGTCTCAACTTGAAATGATTCAAATAACGCTACAATATGTGATACCATACAAACACTTATATATAGGAAGTACCAGCGGCGTATCCACCATGCTTGTATCATATTACACACGCCTCGTTACTTAAATCACTTACTCAAACCAAACCAACAATGTAAGATGTCTATGTTTAAACCAATTGTCAAATGTATTGGATAATATGTCAAAGTGTTTATGTCAAGATGTAAATCATGTAAGGTAAAACAAATGTCAAACATGTTTATGTGTCAAATGTAAATCATGTCAAAATGTTTATGTCAAAATGTCTATGTCAAATGTCTTTGTGTAAACCTTGTCAAAATGTCATGTATGGCAAGTGGAATATATATATGTATAAATATACCCATTAAGCCATAGGTAAAAATGCACAAAACAATATATTGAAGTAAAACATGGTTTAAATCAATGTTATGTCTTGTGGAAATGCATGCTATACTGAATATGAACATTTATGCGGTATTGTGAAAATGCATACATCCAAGACTTGTGACTGTGGTGATAAACCCTTAAACAAATTAAAGGTCTATCTGTATTATATCATCGAATTCGCTCATTCCTTTCATCCCCACCTAACCGGGATGTCCGGAACGGGAGTTGTCAATTCCTATGGTACCACTACCTACTAACGAACGGCGTAGCTAATGTTAATGAATGTATTGTCCCATGTAAACAAACCAAATGTCATACCAAAATGTAAGCATGTGAAAACAATGCACTAAGTATGTAATCAAATGAACATACATAGCGTGAAATGTCATGTAAAACGATGTACTAAGTAATGCACACAATGGGCACACCTAGCATAAAATGTAATGTAAAACGATGTACTAAGTAATGCACACAATGGGCACACCTAGCATAAAATGTAATGTAAAACGATGTACTAAGTACACACACAATGGGCATACATAGCATAAAATGTAATGAAATCATGTACTATAATGTACTAACGAACATAGCAGGTATATGATGTGAAAACATGTAAAGCATGAAAGTAACAAGTAGGCACATGTGTTTCACCCCAAAACAGTTTGGAAAACAGTAAAAGAGGGGTCTATGTACTCACTTGAGATTGTTCAGTAGTCCTAAGATAACCACCAAGCAATGCTAGAGATCTCGGAATCAAACGGTACCTAATATAGGTAACTATGTTAATAAACCGGACCTAAATCGGAAGACTGGGTAGCATGAGGGTTTGTAAACCAAATGAGTGTAGGAACTCATGTGATATGGTTTAACAAAGCCTACATACTAATTGAAACTTAACCTAAGTGCTTACGACCCATTACGACCCGTTTAGGAAGCTTATGCTACTTTAACGCGTCGTCGCGTAAAACGCGTTCGGACCGCCTAACTAGTCCTATGACAAGTAAAATATGCCTTAACATGTCTAATATTGTTGTCAAATCAGTTTAGATGTCAAAGGTTATGTTACATATGTTTAATTACCAATTATACATGAAAAGGGTATTCTAGTAATTTACCTAAGGCATATAAACTACCTATCATACAACTACATAAACGTCGTGACCATAAGGTATAACCTCGGAAGGTTATTCCCTATATACTATGGTCACCTAATGTGTTTGGTCGGATCCTAATGATCGACCAAATGGGTCGAGTTCGAAAGCATAAGCGACTGATCAAGTCGCTTACCCTTACGACCCTAGACAACGTGGTAATCAGTAGGCATAGTCACTAGGACTATAACCATCGTGATTACAATCAGGTTGCGAAGTTCAAACGAACTTCGCATTGACCATAAGCTGGTCAATGCTGAAATTCAAACACAAAAAGCAATAAAAGAACGAAGGAACACTTACAAAGGGTCCCCGAAAGCTCTTGATCCGATTTTCCTTCAGGTATGAAGTATAAACTTCAACTTAGAAGGCATAAATCAGATTCAAGTGTGAGGAAGTGAAGGGTGGAGGTGGTTATTTATAGTTTTCGGTCCACCGTTAGGATCGTTTCTTGGAGAAGAGGGAATGATCTAGCCCGTACATTTGTCAAGATGTTGTGGTAACTAATTGGGCACTCACCATAGGGTTTTGACACTTGTACTTGGCTTTTGGAGAGGTTAAATGGCTGCAACAGCTGAAGAAAAATGATTTTCTGCATCTGACCCTAGCTTACGGACCTCAACATTATCAGTGTTGAGGTCCGTATGGACCTTGCAGACCAGAATGTTTCAAAAATGGCAAAACAGGCCCCTGTGCGCGTATCGTCGTGTTTTGGCACTTCTAACACCCGTCAAACCCAATTTCAAGCTCCATAATGATGTTAAAGTATAGGGAACTTAAAATGTGCTAAAAAATATCTCGGATGTCGGTCCGTTTAGCCGTACGGTTACGTTGTTCGGTTAATTACGACGGAATGCGCATAAGTGCGAAAAACGATCCAAATGGCGTGACGAATGGATTTTTGGCAAGCCAAACACTAAAGCATAATATAGTCATGCTTTCATAAATTTTTGGATGTCCGGATGTATTCAGAACATAAGTTATGCGCGAAAATGGAAACTTGTGCACTTTTTGACACTTTTAGTTCCTGAATGACCCAAAAGTTTATTTTAGCACACCGAACCCCTCAAAGCCTATTTCTAAGCTATGTAAAGGATATTTAAGGTGTGTTTAACTTATGGTCATGTTCCGGAATGTTCGTTACAGTTCAAATTGGCATACTTTCGCAGTTTGTCAAGTTTAGTCCCTGTAAGCGAATTAACTTGTTTTTGCCATACCAAAGCCTTCAAAACTTATTTCTAAGTTATGTAAAGGTTATTTAAGGTATGTTAAGTATATGTTGATGTTCCGGAGTATTTGTCGCATTAAACTGATTACGTTTACGCATCAGTTTGCGTATAACTCTCCAGAAAATGATATAGAGTTTGAAATTGGATAAAAGTCAAAACATGAAAATGTAAAACATAACAAAACAAACATTGGGATCAAATGACATTGTTTTATTGATAACAGAACTGTTCATAATGATTACAAGCACAGATGTTACATGTTGAGTTCTTTCTGATTGAAGATATGCTGAAGACTTTTGTGGTCAGTGAAAACCACACATTTTGTGCCATACAAATAGTGTCTCCAGATTTTGAGAGCGAAGACAACTGCACCTAACTCAAGATCATGAGTGGTGTAGTTTCTCTCATGCACCTTCAACTGTCTTGATGCGTAGGCTATGACTTTGTTCCTTTGCTTCAGAACACAGCCAAGACCCAATTTCGATGCATCACAATAAATGACGAAATCATCATTGCCCTCAGGAAAAGTTAGAATAGGTGCGTCACAAAGCTTCTGCTTCAAGGTCTGAAATGCTTCCTCTTGCTTGGAACCCCATTCAAAGGGTTTGTTCTTCTGAGTTAGAGCAGTTAGAGGAACTGCAATCTTCGAGAAGTTTTCGATGAAGCGGTGGTAATAACCCGCAAGACCAAGAAAAGAACGAACCTCAGTAGGAGTAGTAGACGTATCCCAATCCTTAATCGCACTGATCTTGGAGGGATCTACATGAATACTCGTTCGTTGACAATATGTCCCAAAAATTGAACTTCCTTGAGCCAAAATTCACACTTGGAGAATTTGGCAAAAAGTTGCTCTTTCTTTAGGAGTTCCAGAGTAAGACGAAGATGTTGCTCGTGATCAACTTACGTCTTAGAATAAATCAAGATGTCATCAATAAAAACGATGATGAACTTATCCAAATACGGCTTGCAGACCCTATTCATTAAGTCCATAAAAACGGCAGGAGCATTGGTCAAACCGAATGGCATGATTGTGAACTCATAATGCCCATATCGAGTGCGGAATGCTGTCTTGGGAATATCTTCTTCATGCACACGAAGCTGATGATACCCAGAACGAAGATTGATCTTCGAAAAGCAAGTAGCACCCTGTAACTGGTCAAAGAGATCATCAATGCGAGGTAGGGGTATCGATTCTTGATGGTAAGCTTATTCAGCTCACGATAATCGATGCACATTCTGAAGGATCCATCCTTCTTCTTGACAAAAAGAATGCGAGCACCCCAAGGTGAAAAGCTAGGACGGATAAAACCTTTGTCAGAAAGCTCTTGAAGCTGCTTAAACAACTCTTGCATCTCAGATGGTGCAAGACGATATGGAGCTCTGGCAATAGGATTTGCACTAGGTACGAGATCAATACGGAACTCGACTTGGCGTGCTGGAGGTAGACCAGGTAATTCTTCAGGAAACAGCTCCGGATAATCCTGAACAACTGGGATATCTTGAATAGACTTACCTTTGCCCTTATCTGCTGTAACATGTGCCAAGAAGGCCACATAGTTCTTTCCCAGATACTTCTGAGCTTGAAAACAAGACATAAGCTTGAGGCTACTAGCAGGTTTCTCACCACGAACCTGTGGTACCTCACCTGACGAAAGCGGCACACGAACGATCTTCTCAAAACAAACTACCTCTGCGCGATGCTTGGCTAACCAATCCATACCCACAATAATGTCGAAGCTTCCAAGTTGCATAGGCGTGAGGTCAATAGGAAAAAAGATGGTCGTTAAGGTTCAACTGGCAGTTGCGAAGAACGGAATCAAGAACAACGGGTTCGCCACTAGCAACTTTGACTGTCAAAGGCTTACCTAGTTTCATTCTAGACACGCGAAGCAATGGCTCGAAAGATAAGGACACAAAACTCTTATCGGCCCCTGAATCAAAAAGAACAGACGCAGGTTGATTATTAACAAAGAACGTACCGTTCACCACATCATTGTCTGCTTGCGTCTCTTGTGCATTCATGTTGAAAGCTCGTCCACGAGCCTGAGCCTGAACTGGATTTGCATTTACCAATCTTGGACACTGATTATGGTAGTGGGCCAGATCCCCACAGTTGTAACAAGAACCTGGTGGGAAGTGAGGCCTTGCTGCTTGACCTTGTTGCTGAGCAGGAGGCTGAGCAACTTGTTGAGCCGGGTTCTGAACTGCCTGATTCTGGTTGGCCGGAATGCGGCATGTAGCAGCAAGATGACCATTTCTCCCACAGTTGGTGCAATGACGACACTGGGGGTGTGGTAGGTGATGGCCGTTACACCTGTTGCACAAAGGTGCATTGCCAAGATAAGGCCTCTTGGCAGGTTGTTGCGCAGGCTGATTTTGTGCAGCTTGAGCCTGTGTAGTAACGACATAGTTTTGGGAAGCCTTCCGCTTCCTAGAACCCTTTGAGGATCCCGCATCATTTCCCTTCTTGTTTTTACCTTTCTTGCTATCCTTCTTGTCAGACTCCTGCTTCTTACCCTTCTTGTCACCCTTTCTGTGCAACTTACCCTTTCGAATCTGCGACTCAGTCAACGTCGCAGATAGCTCGATTGCCTAACGGATAGTGGTAGGATTACTACCAGTAATGATGTCTTGTACGGAGTCAGGTAGACCATCGATGTACCTCTCAATAGCCTTATCGAGTGGGGTAACCATTGTTGGGCACAAACTCAGCTCTTCGTACCTATCAGTATATGCCCTGTGCTCACCACTTTCCTGTTTCAAATCATCAAACTCCCTCTCCAACGCTCGCAGCTCATGACGAGGACAAAACTCCCTCATCATAAGAGTTCTTAGTTCAGCCCATGTTTGTGCTAAAGCAATTTCAGCACCACGGTCTCTCATAACCCCGTTCCACCATGTAAGCGCCCTCTTCTGAAACACGCTCGAAGCAAACTCGACCTTCCAATTCTCAGGACACAGAACGTGGCAGAATGTACTCTCGATGCTCTTGAACCATTGAAGGAGCCTAGTTTCCCCTTCGGTACCACTAAACTTGAGTGGTTTAGCCGAATTAAAACTCTTGAAGTTACAAGGATCATTCTGATTGCTATTGGCTTGGTTCACTTGAGCTATAATGTTTGGGAGTGCGGCAGCCATGTGCTGTGCCAGAATATCTGCCATCTCGGCATTTGTTAATGGGTTTTCACGTCGAGGAGGCATGCTAAAAAGAGGAAACATGAGAGGAAACGAGTGATATGATTAGATGAAAAGAACGAGAGGAAATAAAATCAACAAAGGCAAAGATGGTGGTCATTTGTCTGTATCACAAAGCAAACAAACGACACACAGTGACTGATCAAAGTAAATAGGTCCAAAAATAATGCTTAGCGAAGACATGCTCGCCTATAAGTGAACACTCACCCCAGGAGTTCCCAGGTAAGAGTGACTAGTTCGATTATGTGGATTTGTACGAACACTCTAGCCTTAGATAGAAAACCCAGGGTACAGGCATTCACCCTTCCAGTTTGCACGTGTTCACACTATTTAGAACCCAAAACTTTGACGAGATTTTGAAAACTTGGAAGGCACAAGGACAAAAGAATCATTCAAAAACAAATGATAAAATTTCAAAATCAATTTGAAAAATAAAAAAGGGTTCAAAACCATATAATAAATCATTTGAAAACAGAAGATTGTTTTTCAAAAATCGTTTTAGAAAACTGGGTTCTTGTTTTGGTGATCACCTAAGGATAGGTGAAGTGCATGTTTTAAAATCTAAACACAAGACAACTTGTGTTGGGGTCCTAGAAAGGTTATAGTCTAGGTCAAAGCATTACTAATAACCTAATTCCCTATAACCATTGGCTCTGATACCAACTCTTCTGTCACACCCCGACCACGTAAAACATCAAATCGTGGCGGAAATGTCGGGGAGTGTTGTAACAGAATTATTGTTACACAACCATGGTAATTAAAATAATATTTTATTCATAACCAAAGGTGGAATTATATTGTCTCAAAACAAGACCCAAGGAGTTACATCGTCTTAAACAAAAGAAACAAGAGTACATCACATAGTTAAACTAATTCTAGCTTCATTTTAAGTCTCTAAGGCACAGGTCCACCCTAGTGTCATGAACATCATCCTAAGCAACAGCTCCTGAAAACACATGTGAAAATAGGTACGTCAGCATAAAAATGCCTGTTAGTAACATAGGTTTTGTGAAAAATTGGATTCATGACTTAGGTTTTAGAGAAATGTTTAATAAAATTCAGTCATGAACCTTGTAAATTGTTTTGTTTTGTAAATCATTTGAAAAGCGATAAAATCAGATGATATGTATAAATAAAAGAATAATGTAGGGTTAAAAGAATAACCAAGTAAAAATAAGTTGTATAAAACAAGTTGTTTTTGTAAAACAAAGTCTTGTGAAAAATATGTTATTTGTGCAAAATGTATAAGTCCAAACTAAATGATTTAAATAACGCTACGACATGTAATACAATACAAGCACTTATATATAGGAAGTACCAGCGGCGTATCCACCATGCTTGTATCATACTACACACGTCTCGTTAGTTAAGTCACTTAAACAAACCACCAATGTATAAAGTCCATGTTTAAATCAGTTATTAAAAGTCTTTTATGTAAACCATGTCAAATGTTTAAAAGTCAAAATGTAGTCATGTATGTGTAACAAATGTTATGTATGGTAAGTAAAGTGTAATCACTTTAAACCAAATGTAAAAATGTACAAAACAAAGTATTTTGAATATATCAAAAAGTTATGTTTTGCAAAGTAAATGCATGTTATACTGATACAAACATTTATGTGGTAAGTTAAACGCATACATTCAAGCCTTGAGACAGACGGATAACCCTAGAGTCAAGGTTATCAAAAGAAATGTTTTTGGATTCAGTCATTCCTTTCACCCAAACAAACCTAGGATGTCAGGAACGGGATTTGTCAAGTCCTATGGTACCATTACTTACTACCGAGCGGCGTAGCTAATGTTAATGAATGTATATAAGTCCTGTTTGTACAAACCAAATGTTATACCAAATGTAAACATGTTATATGAAAACAATGTATCTAGTATGCTTAAGTGAACATACAAGGTAGAGATGTAAACAATGTGTCCATATGTTACTAGAACATATGCAACAGAGATGCAATGTAAAACAATGTGCTAGCATGCCAAGTAAACATACATAGCAAATGAAATGAATGTAAAACAATGTACTAAGTATGCACACAATGGACATACATAGCAAAAACATAATGAAATCATGTACTAATAGTGTACTAATGAACATAGCAAGTATATGATATGAAAAGCACGAAAGTAACAAGTAGGCACATGTGTTTCACCCCAAAATGTTTGAAAAACAGTAAAAGAGGGGACTATGTACTCACTTGAGATTGCTCAATAGACTTTAGATATCCACCAAGCAAAGCTAGAGATCACGGATTCAAACGACACCTAATATAGGTATCAACATTAATAAACGGACCTATCGGAGGATCGGGTAGTACAAGGGTTTTTAAACCAAATAAGTGTGGGAACTTATGTAATATGGTTTAACAAAGCCTACATACTAAAACGAAACTTATCCTAAGTGCTTTTGACCCGTTACGACCCGTTTAGGTAGCTTATGCCACTTTAACGCGTCGTTCGCGTAAAACGCTTTTGGAACGCCTAACTAGTCCTATGACAAGTGAAATATGCCTTAACATGTTTAATATTGCTGCTAAATCAGTTTAGATGTCAAAAATTAAGTTACATAGGCTTAAAATGAATTTTAGCGTGAAAAGGGCATTTTGGTAATTTACCTAAGGCATAAGAACTACTTATCATACAACTACTTAAACGACGTGACCATAAGGTATAACCTAGGAAGGTTATTCCCTATACAACTATGGTCACCTAAAGTGTTTGGTCGGATCCTAATGATCGACCAAATGGGTCGGGTTCGAAAGCATAAGCGATTGTTTAGATCGCTTACCTTTACGACCCTAGACAAGCACAAATCTAAAAGTGACGAGCTAAACATGTTAGAACATGTTTAGTTAAGTTAGAAAACAGGTTTGGTATCCTAGAGTAGTTTGGTTACAAAATACGTGAGAAAACGCATTTTGGCCAAAACTACGACTCGTCACTGAGCCTAGATAACGTGGTAATCAGTAGGTATAGTCACTAGGGACTATAACCATCGTGATTACGCTCACGTTATGAAGTTCAAACGAACTTCGTGTTAACCATAAACTGGTCAAAGCAGAAAGTCAAACAAAGTTTGACTTTAACGCTAAAACGTAAAAGAACGAAAGAATACTTACAAAGGGTCCAAGAATGGAAGCTTTGATACGAATATTCTCTGGTATGAAGTGATTAATCACATCAACTTAGAGAACCAATTCAGATTCAAAGGTGTGGGTTTGAGAGTGAAGATGGAGGTGGGTATTTATAGGAAAACCAAGACCGTTAGGATCGTTCCTTGATAAACAAGCATTAATCTGGACCGTCCAAGTGGGCACAAGGTTTTGGAAAACTAGGGATGCCTCAAAACCATCAAATGGTATTGAAAAAGTTACAAAATAGCCCCTAAACTTCAAGTTAACTGCTGAAAATGGACATGCAAGTGCAAAAATGGTGTTTTTTCCCAGATGAGGTGCTCGCGTAGCGCCACGGGATAGGCAGAAGGTGCTCACGCGGCGCTAGCATGTGCCAGATACAGCAAAGTTTCAAAAATGACAGTTTTGGTCCTTGCACGTGTTTAAGGCCTTTTTCGATGCGTTTGAACCCCGTTAACCTCATTTAAAGGCTCTAAAATGAAGTTAAAGTATAGGGAGCTCAAAAATGCTCAAAAAAATCTCGGATGTCAGCTCGTTTGGTCGTACAGTTGCGTTGTTCGGTTAATTACGATGGAAGTTGTAACGAACGCAAAAACGATCCAAATTACGTGACGAATGGAATTTTATCAAGCCAATCACTAAAATAAAATGTTTTAATGATTACATAAATTTTTGGATGTCCGGATATATTCAGAACGTAAGATATGCGCGAAAATGCAAACTTATGCACTTTTTGACGCTTTTAGTCCCTGAATGAGCATAAAGTTTATTTTAGCACACCGAACCCTTCAAAGCCTATTTATAAGCTATGTAAAGGATATTTAGGGTGTGTTTAACTTATGATCATGTTCCAGAATGTTCATTACAGTTCAAATTGGCATACTTTCGCAGTTTGTCGAATTTAGTCCTTGTAAGCGAATTAACTTGATTTTGTCATACCAAAGCCTTCAAAACTTATTTCTAAGTTATGTAAAGGTTATTTAAGGTATGTTAAGAATAAATTGATGTTCCGGAGTATTTGTCGCATTAAACTGATTACTTTTACGCACCAGTTTGCGTATAACTCTCCAGAAAGCGATAAATAGTTTAAAATCGAATAAAAGTCAAAACATGAAAAACATCAAACATAAACAAACAAACATTGGGATCAAATAACTTTATTTCATTGATAACTGAATTGTTTACAATGATTACAAGCACAGATGTCACATAAAGTGTTTAGAGCTCAACGGTACTAGTGATTTGTCATAAACTGATATGATCATCTGACAAGAACTCAAACAAAATATTGTCTGTAGATATGTTTGTAAATATTTCTTTACTGCTTTATGTTTCAGAAAAATACAAAAAAAGATTTTGATTTCTGCTTTATTTTTCGACAACCGATGTCTGGGATGCTGAATTTCAAAATCTAGTATGCTGATCGTGTTTCTGAAAATAAATCAAGTTCATTAATTTGAAACTTGTAGTTTTAAAATCAAAAATCAAAAACAGTTTGTGATATCTGGTCATTAAATTGGACTTTGATGATTAACTATGAGGGATTTGGATGCTCATATTATTAAAATCTGTAAAAGAGCCAGTTTCCGATCCTGTTTGCTAAAACTGCCAAATCTATGAAGATTGTTGATAGGGAGAGTGAATCAAGTATTTCTGGATATATTCATATTATTATATCTTAAAGCCAGGATCGTGATTTAGAATGTTTAATAGAGCCAGGTTACGATTCCTGGAAAATCAAAATTGCTTTCATTATCGAAATATTTTAGCATATGTTGAGAAAGCCAGGACATTAATCCTGGATGTTCAAATAGTTGTTACTTATAAACGTTTGAGATTTGCAGATGTTGTACCAAACTACGATCCCGACAGCCGAGTCTAAAGGGGAGTCTGAAGACGAGCTCAACGCAAGAGGAAGCGTGCATTCAAGGTGCCAGGAAACTATCCTGAAGGAGCTTGTATCCGGAAAGCCAGGTGTCGATCTCAAAAGCACGGAAGCTTGATGAAAGGGGGAGCCTGAAGAAAAGAGTCTACAAAAAGGGGGAGCTGAAGTTGAAGACAGATCCACGGGGATTCTGTTCAAGCAAGAGGGAGTCTACGTTGATGAAAACGTGTTAAAGCTTCAAGAAGACTCAAAGAGAGAGAGTAAGACAAGATGCTACGGATTGACTGTGGCAATATCCAAGGGGGAGTCTGTTGGTGCAGTAATGTCTATCGCCTCTGTCAATACGAGTCGTAGCAGAAACAGTTTAATTCAAGCTTTATATTGTAATAAGTGGAGAAAAAGGCAAGGTGGCAATATTGTAATTAATGAGAAATCTCATTAAAGCCTCGGCCTATAAATAGGAGGCTTATGCCTTAGACTTGAAGACTTTTGGCATTTGGAGCATTGGAGAGCTAGAGCTAGAGAGAGAAAGTCTAGAGAGAGAAAGTGCTCCACGTGATTCATGTTCTTGTACAATTTGAGATCTATCAATAGAATCACCGATTATATTACGTCTCGTGTGTTTGGTCACGTTCGTGTACGGATTCCGCACGTCACACGTTCGGTTCGCAATCGTTACGGAGTCAAAACCGGTCCTAACAATATTTACTTAATATATCAAGTGCATGATTTCAAAAACATCATTCATGTTTTCAAAAACCTTATACATAATTTCAAAATTCATCTCGCATGATTTTAAAACATTTTTATACTTATCTAATACACCTACTTTATGATTTCAAAAGTATTATGTAAGGTTTCAAAAACATTAAACACGTTTCAAAAAGAACCCCATGCATAGTTTTCAAAAACATTTTTCTCATACATTAACTTAACCTTCAAATTCTGCATCATATGTCGCCTTGGCATATCTAGCACCCCAACTTCATAAGCATTCTACCTCGTGTATCGACTTAAGCACGTCTAGTGCAAGGTTTTGAAACGCCTCCCGCTTTTCAAATCCCAAAATCCATATGGGATCTTTTTATCTTCACAATTAGATCCTTGTGGATGATTATCATTCAAATCGGAGTCCTTAATTGGATTCTTTGTATACCTTAATTCAAATATTACGATTCCTTGTAATCGAAATCGAATTTTCTTTTTTAAGATCTTCCTATCTTCATGATTAGATTCTTAAAATGTTTAAAGTGCCAATCGAAATCCACGGATTGGATACCTGGTGTGCTTTAAATACATGTGCACAATTAACAAACAAATTAACAAAATGATAACAAATTGAAAACAATTTTGTGATTACATGTTTATGTGTTTATGTGTTTTCTTTTATGCATTATGTTTTGAGTAATCTGGATATTCATTATCCAAATCCTCGTAGAATCTTCCATATCTTCATATGAGGGATTCATAGTAGGATATTCAAAAGGGTACTACCTTAAATCCTTAATGGGCTTCTACGTAATAGTTAAGACCCTTGGATTGTATAGTACCATTCCATGATTCAAAAGAGACCCTTTGAGTGGTCCAGTCAAAAAGATTAATTCTGAATCTGGTTAAGAATGGCATGTGATGATATAGCTGAAAAGACTCCTTGGTGGTCTATTTAAAGAGATCATTTATTGATTCAATTAAAAAGGACCCTAGGATGGTCTAGTCACGCTCATCACAGGTTTGTTCATTTGGTTTTCCTCTACAATTATAAAATGCACCATGCAGACTATGCAAGGAATTATGTAATTATGAAATTTAGTGCGCGGAAACCACAGTAAGACTTATCATGTGTAAGAACCTATAGTGGCAACAATAACGAAATGTGAACAATGTAATCAAGGTACGGTGGACGCACCAATGACGCTTTATGTACTTGTATATAAGTGTTCCTCTTACATTGAAAGCATGATGTTATTTAAAGTTACTAGAAGTTCAGAACCCTAACCAGTGTTGTTTTATCTTTTCGACTTCATGTTTTGAGCTCTCACAAGTTTCCTCTAGATAAATTTCAGGACGAAATTTCCTAGAGTAGGGAAGACTGTGACACCTGTGCCTCCACGGCCATCAAACAGATACCAAACCAATGAAATATTGTATTTCATACTTGGGATTTGTATAAATATCTGTATCATTTGCACATATCAATTCTTGTTCGATTTCGAGCTTTAAATCGCTTTCTGGAAAGTTATACGTGAACTGATGCGTAAACGTAATCAGTTTAACGCGAAAAACACTCCGGGATAGTGACATAGGCTTAACATACCTTAAATAACCTTTACATAACTTAGAAATAAGTTTTGAAGGCTTTGGTATGGCAAAATCAAGTTTAATCACTTACAGGGACTAAATTCGACAAACTGCGAAAGTATGTCGATTCGTACTGTGATGGACATTCTGAAACTTGGCCATAAGTTAAACATACCCTAAATATCCTTTACATATCTTAGAAATAGGATTTGAGGGGTGCGGTGTGCTAAAATAAACTTTTTGGTCACTCAGGGACTAAAAGCGTCAAAAAGTGCATAAGTTTGCATTTTCGCGCATAACTTACGTTCTGAATACATTCGGACATCCAAAAATTTATTTAATCATTAAAATATTTTATTTTAGTGATTTGCATGATAAAATTCCATTCGTCGCGTAATTTAGATCGTTTTTGCGTTCGTTACGATTTCCGTCGTAACTAACCGAACAACGCAACCGTACGACCAAACGAACCGACATTCGAGATATTTTTGAGAACATTTCATGTTCCCTATACTTTAACTTGATTTTAGAGCCTTCAAATGGGGTTAACGTGGCTTAAAAGTGCCAAAAATCAAGTTTTACAAGTGCAGGGACCATTTTTGAAATTTCTGGCAGATACATTGAACTTGGTCCATTTTTTAGGTTTTGAAGGTTTTAACCCAAGGTTTTGCACTCTATGGGCTGGAATTTGATGGTTTTAAGTATTCCCATGGTTTTGAAAACCATGTGCCCACTTGTAAGGTCAAGATCAAAGCACGATTTGCGAGAAACGATCCTAACGGTTCTCCGAAATCTATATATACCCCTTCCATTTCATTTGCAAACTCACCTTTGATCTGATTTTTTCTCTAAGTTGAAGTTATACACTTCATACCTGAGAATAATTAGATCAAACCTCCATTTCTTGGACCCGTTGTAAGTATTCTTTCGTTCTTTTACGCATTTTAAGCGTGAAAGTCAAACAAGTGTTTGACTTTCAGCTTTGACCAGTCAATGGTCAACACGAAGTTCGTTTGTACTTCGTAACATGAGCGTAATCACAATGGTTATAGTATTTTGAGACTATGCCTACTGATTACCACGTTATTTAGGCGTAGTGACGAGTCGTAGTTTCGGTCAAAATGCGTATTCTTGCGTATTTTGCAACCAAGCTAGTTTTGGGTATCAAGACCCTTTGTTTTGATACCAAACTTGTTTTCTAACTTCGTTAAACATGTTTTAACATGTTTAACTCGTCACTTTAGGTTTAGTGCTTATATAGGGTCGTAAAGGTAAGCGGTCTAAACAACCGCTTAGACTTTCGAACCCGACCCGTTTGCTCAATCATTAGGATTCGACCAAACACATTTTGTGACCATAGTTGCATAAGGAATAACCTTCCAAGGTTATACTTTATGGTCACTTAGTCTACTTAGTTGTATGATAGGTAATTATATGCCTTAGGAAAAATGACCAAAATGCCCTTTTTACGCCAAAATTCATTTTAAACATATGTAACATAAATTTTAATATCTAAACTGATTAGGCAACATTGTTAGACATGTTAAGGCATATTTTACTTGTCATAGGACTAGTTAGGCGGTCCGAACGCGTTTTACGCGAACGACACGTTAAAGTAGCGTAAGCT
Organism: Helianthus tuberosus; assembly: GCA_030545235.1. Lineage (NCBI taxonomy): Eukaryota > Viridiplantae > Streptophyta > Magnoliopsida > Asterales > Asteraceae > Helianthus > Helianthus tuberosus. Next base: position 98,584,628 of record CM060355.1, read on the forward strand.
ACCTAAACGAGTCGTAATGGGTCGTAAGCACTTAGGATAGGTTTCGTTTTAGAATGTAGGCTTTGTTAAACCGTATTACATGAGTTCTTACACACATTTGGTTTACGAAACCACGTTTTATCCAATCCTCCAATTTAGGTCTGTTTATTATCGTAGTTACCTATATTAGGTGCCGTTTGATTCCGTGATCTTTCTAGCATTGCTTGGTGGTTATCTAAAGACTATTGAGCAATCTCAAGTGAGTACATAGACCCCCTCTTTTACAATGTTTTCAAGGTGATTATGTGAGTACATAGACCCCTCTTTTACTATTTTCAAACTGTTTTGGGGTGAAACACATGTGCCTACTTGTTACTTTCATGCTTTTCATGTTTTCATATCCTATGCTTGTTATGTTCATTAGTACACGTATAGTACATGATTTTATCCATGTTTTTGCTATGTATGTCCATTTAGTGCGTACTTAGTACATTATTTTACATTACATTTTATGCTATGTATGTCCATTTAGTGCATACTTAGTACATTATTTTACATTACATTTTATGCTATGTATGTCCATTTAGTGCATACTTAGTACATTGTTTTACATTGCATTTCTGTTGCATATGTTCTCGTAGCATATGGACACATTATTTTACATTTCTACCTTGTATGTTCACTTAGCATACTAGGTACATTGTTTTCATAAAACATGCTTACATTTGGTATAACATTTGGTTTGTTTAACGAAACTAATACATTCATTAACACCGATCATGCCGCTCGGTAGTAGGTAGTGGTACCATAGGACTTGACAACTCCCGTTCCTGAAATCCTAGGTTTGTTTGGGTGGAAGGAATGACCGAATCCGAAAACATTTTTGATAACCTTTACTCTAAGGTTATCCTACAGTCTCAAGGCTTGGATGTAGACGTTTAACATTACCGCATAGATGTTTGTATCAGTAAAGCATGCATTATTTTACAAAACATAACTTTTGATTATAATTTATCAGATGCATTGTTTTGTACATTTCATTCTTTTAGGGTTGAGTAAATGCTTTTAAATCAATAAATGCTTTTATTCACTATACATTACATTTGTTTACACAATAACATTTCAACATTTGTTTGAACATTACATTTTGGTGGTTTGTTTGGTAAGTGATTTAAATAACGAGGCGTGTGTAATAAGATAAAAGCATGGTGGATACGCCGCTGGTACTTCCTATATATAAGTGCTTTTATGGTATTACATATCATAGCGTTAATTAAACCATTTCAAATTTGACATATTACATATTACACTTATAACATATCTTCATGAAACATTGTTTTACAAACAACTTATTTTATACAAACTCATTTTACTTGGTCATTTATTTATCTGTGCATCTTTCTTTTATATCATCTGATTTCGTATCACTGTTTATATGATTTATAAAAGAAAACATTTTACAAGGTTCATGACAAACTTTTGACAAACATTTTCTTTAAACTTACAAGTCATGAATCCTATTTTAATAAAACCTATGTATCTCACAGGCATTTTTATGTTGACGTACCTATTTTCACATGTGTTTCAGGAGATGATGCATAGGGTTGATCAAGATACACTTAGGCGGACTTGGGTCTTAGTGACAATAAAAGATAAAAGACTAGTTAATTATGTTATGTTGTTTTGATTTTAAGACATTGTAACCTCTTTCAATTCAATAAAACACAACTTCAATTTTCCATGTGTTATGAAACAATGATTCTGTTACAACACTCCTCGACGTTTCCGCCACGATTTGTTGTTTTACGTGGTCGGGGTGTGACATATGGTTGCGATATTCGGGTAATTACGACGGAAATCGTAACTGACGCAAAAACGATCCAAATTACGCGACGAATGGAAATTTATCATGCGAATCACTAAAATAAAATATTTTAATGATTACATAAATTTTTGGATGTCCGGATGTATTCAGAACGTAAGATATGCGCGAAAAATGCAAACTTATGCACTTTTTGACGCTTTTAGTCCCTATTGATCAAATAAGTTTATTTTTGCGTATCAAACATCTCAAAGCCTATTTTTAAGCTATGTAAGGGATATTTAGGGCATGTTTAACTTATGATCATGTTCCGGAATGTTCGTTACAGTACGATTTGACATACTTTCGCATTTTGTCGAAATTAGTCCCTGTAAGCGAATAAACTTGATTTCGACACACCAAACCTTCCAAAACTTATTTCTAAGTTATGTAAAGGTTATTTAAGGTATGTTAAGCCTATGTCACTATTCTGGAGTGTTTGTCGTGTTAAACTGATTACGTTTATGCATCAGTTTGCGTATAACCTTCTAGAAAGCGATTTAGAGCTCGAAATCGAATAAGAATTGATATGTGCAAACGATACACATATTTATACAAATACCAATTATGAAATACAATATTTCATTTTTTTGGTATTTGTTTGGTGGTTGTAGTGACACAGGTGTCACAGTCTTCCCTACTTTAGGAAATTTCATCCCGAAATTTAATTTTAGAGGAAACCTGTGAGGACAACTATGATTGTTTCCCTTTCGAATGAATCCTTTGTACCCTAAGTTAAAATATGGGTCACGTTTGGATTCTTAGCGAATTTGTCAACTGTCAAAGTGATGTCCTTAGTAACAAAACATGGAGTTTCGAACCACGGATAGAAGAACGTTTCCTATGAAGACTATTATAGGAAACTTTTGTGTGCTCGAAATCGGAGTCGGAGATTGTAAGATAAAATGACATTGGTCAAGGTCCAGGGCTTCTAGTAACTTAAATAATGCTACGCTCTCAATGTAGTAAAGAACACTTATATATAGGAAGTACCAGCGGCGTATCCACCATGCCCCTTTCTACATTGTTCCCGTTTCGTTATCCTCATCACTATAGGTCTTAACACATGACAAAACTTGTTGTGGTTTCTGTGCACTGAATTCCATAATTATGTATGCATCCATAATTACGTAATTCCTTGCACAGTCCGCATAGTTCATTTCATAATGCGTAGGGGAAAAATCAATCGAATAAACATGAAGTGACTTGACTAGACCACCAAAGGATCTTTTTAACTAGATCAACGAACGATCTCTTTAACTAGATCAACACATGATCTCCTTAACTAGACCGTCGTACGATCCCCTTAAATAGACCACTTAAGGGATCTTTTCAGTTATATCATCACATGATATTTCCAACCAGATTTTTGAATCAAACTTTTAAAGTAGACCACTCAAGGGGTCCAATTATAGAATAGTACTTTATAATCCAAGGGACTTAACTATAACGTAGAAGCCCATTTAGGATTTAAGGTAGTACCTTTGGATATCCTTCTATGAATCCCTCATATGAAGATATGGGAGATTCTACGAGGATTTGGATAACGAAAATTCAGATTACACAAAAACACATGACATAAAAGGAATCACATAAGCACATAATCACATAATTGTATCAGTTTCGTAAAATAAACTTGAAACAACAAATTTTATTTATATAACAACTGAATTGTTCCAAACGTCAAAGGAGTACAAACAAAGAAATAGAAAAACTAATTGTTCACTGCTGCATTGTCGTATGTGTTCGCCTCATTTATGTTAAACACTCGTCCACGTGCTGGATTTGCGTTAACAAGTCTTGGGCAATTGTTCCGGTAGTGAGTAAGGTCACCACAGTTATAACACGACCCAGGTGGAAACTGTGCTTGAACAGCAGCAGGATTTGCAGCAGCTTGGTTTTGGTTAGTATAATGGCAAGTATTGATTAAATGTCCCAATCGGCCACAATGGGTACATTTGTGACACTGCCCTTGCTCCAGATGATGACGGTTGCATTTGTTGCACAAAGGTGCGGTCCCAACATAGTTTTCCTTGTACGAGGTTGTGCTGGCTGGTTTGGTGCAACCTGATTGTTCTGAGCAGTTATTGCGCAGTTTTGTGAAGCCTTACGCTTCTTCTTCTTGGATGTCTCAACGTGTTTATCCTTTGGTTCTTCCTGTGCAGACTTATCAGATGGTTTCGGGTCGCCCTTTCGAAAAAGCTTACCTTTTCTGATCTGGGATTCAGTCAGGGTAGCAGACAATTCAATGGCCTATCTGACGGTAGTAGGGTTGCTACCAGTAACGATATCCTGAACCGGGCCAGGGAGACCATCAATGTATTTTTCGATCGCCTTTTCCAAAGGCGTAACCATAGCAGGACATAATAGGCTCAGTTCCTCATAACGGTCAGTGTAGGCTCGATGTTCACCACTGTCTTGCTTTAAATCGTCAAATTCCTTTCCAATGCTCTAAGCTCATGACGAGGGCATAAATCCTTCATCATTAGAGCTCGAAGCTCTTCCCAAGTTTGAGCTAGTGCCACATCAGCACCCCTATCATGCATCACACCGTTCCACCATGTAAGAGCACGCTTCTCGAACACACTGGATGCAAACTCAACCTTACGCTCATTCGGACATTGCACATGCCTGAATGTGCTCTCCAGACTTTTGAACCATTGCAGGAGCGCGGTTGCTCCTTGAGACCCAGAAAACTTTAACGGTTTAGCCGAATTGAAAGTCTTGAAATTACACTGGGTGTTGTTGTTATTGTTGTATAATTGATGGATCTGGGTTACTACATTTGGAAGTACTGCAGCCATTTGTTGAGCGACAAGGGCTGCGACTTCTTCATTAGTTAGGGGTTGTGCATCTTGTCGAGGAGGCATTGTCTAAAAAGGACAAGGAAACATGAGAAACGAGTGGGGTTGACAATTGGAAAAACAAAAGGGGTATTGAAAGCATCGACAAAACACAAGGAAGGAGATCATTCGTTTGTTACCTTTGTCACACCCCGACCGCGTTAAAACAACAAAACCGTGGCGGAAACGTCGGGGAGTGTTGTAACAGAATTATTGTTTCACAACCATGGATACAAAAAGTTTCGTTTTATTGATTCATTAAGTAATTTACATTCTCTTAACACAAAACAAACATGTTACACATCGACTATCATTGTTATTATGTAATTAAGGCCTTGTCCAGATCCTATGTGAAACATGCATCCTAGAAATCAACATCAAGCAACAACACCTGAAACATATGTAAAAACAGAGTCAGCAAAGAAATGCTGGCGAACACATAGGTTTTATGAGAGTATCGGATTCATGGCTCGTTTACATGTTGCAATACCTTATTAAAAACCTTGTTTTGAAAAGTGTATAATATTGCAACATACTTAACCAACTCAAATCAAGCGGGTTATAATTTATAAAACCTCGTAGCCATGATTCTTAACCCAAAAACATTTGTTTTAGTAAACTAAATTGTAAAACATCTCGTAAAAACTCGTTAATAAAACTCGTATGGTTTATATTTAGAAAACATCGTTATGTGACATCGTTTCAAAATCGTTTAACTCGTTTCAAATCGTTTAACTCGTTTCAAAATCGTTCTCGTTTTAATTATGAAAACTACTTTTGGTCGTCTCGCTAATAACATTCAAACCTTCGCAACTCGTCCTTCGTTCAACTCAAATTAACAAACCACCAAAGGGTAAGTTAACAATCACAGATTCAGTCGTTACCCACAACCCCCACACATAACCATGGGTGTAGTCTGATAACGGGATTTGTCAGATCCTATGGTACCATAACCTAATACTGGTCGGCTTAATCAATGTTAATGAATGTCATTCGTTATGTAACTACAACCAACAAGTTCGTTCACATTATCGAAATCGTTATTAATTTAATATAAACCATTTTAATCGCTTTTGAAACCATCGTTAAAACCTCGAAATCGTTTAACACATATGAATCACCCCAAAACAATCGAAAACAGTATAATAGGGGAACTATGTACTCACATAGTTACCACAAAACATGTAAAAAAGAGGGGACTATGTACTCACATGAAGTGCAAAGTATCCTCAATCAAAAGAACTTCAACAAACTCAAGTAAACCAGAGAAATTAAGCAGCACCTAGTAATCGAATCACTAGTCAAATAATCGACACCTAAATCGGAAGATCGGATAGAATGAGGTCTTGTAAACCAAATGAGTGTTGGAACTCATGTGATATGGTTTAACAAAGCCTACATTCTAAAACGGAACCTATCCTAAGTGCTTTCGACCCATTGCGACCCATTAAGGTAGCTTATGCTACTTTAACGCGTCGTTCGCGCAAACGCGCGTTCGAGACGTCTAACTAGTCCTATGACAAGTATTATATGCCTAAACATGTTTAAATATGTTGCATAATCAGTTAAGTTACAAAAGTTTAGGTTACATATGCTTAAAATCCAATTATGCATGGAAAGGGCATTTTGGTCATTTACCTAAGGCATATAAACTACCTATCATACAACTACTTAAACTAAGTGACCATAAGGTATAACCTCAGAAGGTTATTCCTTATGCAACTATGGTCACAAAACATGCTTGGTCGAATCCTAATGATCGACCAAACGGGTCGAGTTCGAAAGTCTAAGCGGTGGTTTAGATCGCTTGACTTACGACTCTAAACAAGCACAAGACTAAAAGTGACGAGCTAAACATGTTAAAACATGTTTAGTTAAGTTAGAAAACAGGTTTTGATATCAAAACAAAGTGTTTTGATACCCACAAGTAGTTTGGTTACAAAATACGCATAAATACGCATTTTGGCCGAAACTACGACTCATCACTACGCCTAGTCAACGTGGTAATCAGTAGGTATAGTCAGACGGGACTATAACCATCGTGATTACGCTCACGTTGCAAAGTTCAAACGAACTTTGTGTTGACCATAACCTGGTCAAAGCAGAAAGTCAAACACTGTTTGACTTTCATGCTTAAAATGTGACAACCCGTACTCTCGATCCTGATCATCGAGAGAAGAGTATTTTATTATTATTATTATTATTATTATTATTCTTATTATTATCATCATCATCATCATCATTATTATTATTTGTTAAATAATAACCGCGTCGAGAGAAACGGCCATTTAACGACTAACCCGAGTCAAGTATATATAATACCGTTATATTGGCCACATTATTTTATTTAAAACCGAGCTACTAGGCTGTGCGGATCCATACACACGGGCCCAAGCCCAACACTACTCTCCTACACCCTAAACCCTACCTATTTAAAGATAATTCCCCTCTAACCTCTCATTTTCATTTCAACAAAACCCTACATAACATCAGCCGCACCACCCCTTCTCTCCCTCGTTCAAATTCTCAGACAATCGGAACTTTGGCACCTCCGGCCGAGATCCGGCACCCTCTCTCTGTCCGACGAAGCACCCCCGACTTCCTCCTCTCTTTTATCACTACCTCATCCACACTCAAGGCCCCTTTCCTCACAACTACTTCACGTACAGATCAACGAGCGAGAGAGAGAACATAAATGGGATGAAGATATAAAGCCACCATCAACACACAGGGCGGCGTGCGGCGGAGCCGCCTTCTCTCCGACGGGTCACGGTGGCGGCGGTCGTTATTTTGGTGGCCGCGTCAGCGTGTGTTAATGCCGGTACAACAGATCAGTGACGGAGGTGGTTTCAGCTAGTGGCGCTGCGGTGGTGATTGTGAGAGCTGTCGAGTGGGTGGACCCGGGTGGTGGGTCACGGCGGCGCAGGAATCCCGGGGCAGCGACGGTAGGAGTCGATCAACGAGTATATACCTGTGTGTTTCTTATATTTTGAGGTTTTGATGTGCATAAAATTGTTGACTGTTTTAGTCAGTATATATGTATCTATGATTGAACACCTGCATTTTTGTAATTAATTGATAGATATGGATGATTGTTAAACTGTGTTGATGGAAAGTGAACTATCGTTGTGATAGACTTTGTCATTTGAAATTGTAAATATGAAAAGAGGATAAAATGGTTATATCGATCTCATGACAATCTGTTTGATTTCTTATTTAGGTGTTAGCCCTGCTATAAGTTATAATCAAGCTGATGATTTCGATTGTTACCTATTTGGGTGTTCATGGAATGTTGGTGCTAGCTGTGTATTATTAAATTTTTATTAAGAACTGGTATTGCTAGAGATCTTGTTGTTTATGGTATAAAAGAGTGAAAAATGTTACTGTTTAGAGTGAGTATGTAGTCTGATGGTTTTGACGTTTTATTCACTCTTTCATATTCCAACTATTGAAAACAAATAAAATATAAACTATACAGAATTATGATGTGAATGTATACATTTATTTATATTATATAAGAACATGATTAAATAAAATAACTGTATATGTAATAAAATATAGAAATAACTTATAATTCTACACTTGAAAGCAGACGTATAGAAATGGTAGAATGTAATACAATAATTTGTATATCTCTTTAAGAAGGTAAGCTATTTTATTTTAAAAGATGAATAAGTTTAAAACAAAAAAATAAAGGTTTTAACTAGTGATTAATATTTTGTAACTGTATGGTGTTTATGGATAATTGATTTTGTTATGTGATTTATAATAATAACTGTTCTAGTTAAACCGCACACCTCAAAACTGGACCGCACACAGTAATGACCGCACACCTGATTAAGTCGCACAGTTGCAGGACCGCACACTTGTCAAGTGGTCGCACACTCCAAGTGTAGGCTGCACACGAAGGAATATTGGGCCGTATTTCCTGGTAGGCCGCACACTCTCGGTGGGCCGTACACTATAATGGCCCATGTTCTTATGAAGCCACACACTACGAAATACACTGATTCATGTTTAACTGTCAAGATATGAAATAATTGTGAATACATACATAATTTGATATAACATATGATGATTGTTACTTGAACATTACGTGTTAGATACGTGTTATTAATACGTGATTACTTATGTACTGTTCTAATAAGTGGTAACCATAATAGGACGTGGTTGACCAACTTAGGACAAACGCTTTATCTACCGAGCACAGCAAAGGTGAGTTCACACACTTTCTAAGGCATGGGATTCCCGGTGGTTGGGAATGGGTTAAAGAATTAAAACGGAACCTACATATCCTCCTTGGGTAGGATATGTACCGCCATCCTCCATGGGTAGGATGCCAATATTAATCCTGCGTATTCTCTTTGGGTAGAATACGTACGTTCGTCCTCCTTGGGTAGGACAACAACCTTAAAAATTACTAGACAAAACTCTACCATTAAGTCCCTCATTTTATATCGACTTAATCGCCGAGGCCAATGGCGAGCGGGTCATTAGTTAATAGCGCTATTAGGTTTAACAAACCTCACACCGTGCCAGTCGGACGGGCGTGTACCAATGGACTATGGCAAACTGTCAATGATGATAGACATTGACGTAGGGCACAACTTATTTTCGTCAGTTGTCGATATGGTAACGGTCTAGTGGTCCACATGGGGAAGCCCCCACTGATCATGGATATGGTTTGGGTAATAAAGAAGGAACTGGTTAATCGTATTTTCAACTACGGGGTAACCCCCACGGCAAGTAAGCCAGCAAAAGACAAACCATGTTTTCGGAAATAACTTAAAATTAAACAACCAACCGTGAACTCACTCAACTTTGTTGTTGACTCATTGTTACATGCCTTACAGGTCGTTAGATGCTTATGGAGCTTGCGTGAGGAGGAGGTCATTGTGGGATATGGACTATTAAGTCCCGTGCTTAATAATTAAACTTTATGAACTTATGGAACTTATGTTTTTGTCTTTAAACTTATGAACTATGAACTTATGTTTTGGTTTTACGTTTTATGCTTCCGCTGTTAACTTAAGGTTGGTTACTTCCTTTTGGTCACCAATTGTATTGTGGTTGGTCTTATTTACTCAATTATGTTGTTCAATATGATTGGTGGCTCGATCCTGGTCATGTCACGCCTCCAAGAGGTGATACTCCGCATGGTGGATTTTGGGGGTGTGACAGATTGGTATCAGAGCCATTGGTTATAGTGAACTTGGTTTTAAAAAGGGAAAAATCTTTTAACAAAACCAGACTATAACCTGTTTAGTGCTCAACGATCCACAACGACGCTTCGATCCACGTGCAAGGCTCAACACTGTAGGTGGTATGATTTAAGTTTATATTGCCTACTTGCTAGATTACTTTTGCATGGTGTGCTGTTTATGGTATGTGTGATTAAGGAAGTAACATGCTGTCTATTAGCCCTAATGGGTTCTTTACGACATTCGAATTGTTTACTTGAAACTTGACAAGTAGTGGACAAATTCTTTTCTGTTTCCTCGTCACCTGACTACGACAAATGTTTATGCGTTCTATATACTCATGCGCTTATCTCGACATGACGTCATCGTTACAGCTGGAATTCAGATCTGACCCTCCGTACATTCGGTTTGCACATCGACATTCACGAAGACCGGACCTGGACCAAGCGAACTCGGGTTTAGGAGAACTATACCCACGCATCCATGTTGACGAACCTTATCATCTCCACCGGTCGTTGTCACCAGAAACAAAGCAGTCACAGTTGCACGCGTTTGTCGTTTTGCAACTTGAAACCCTACCAACCAAACTCTGTATTGGATAAGTGATATACTCATGCAACCGCGATGCAACCAACTTCTCTTTCGTGCCGTGTCACCATACACCACTACTAGAATTGCTTCTAGAGAACATGTTAGTTGGTTGAATTCTTCGGTTATTTTTGGACTCTTGCTTTCACTAAATTCTTCGTATAAACCTCACCAACCTCATGTTTCTTCGACCGGCAACTGATATGCCGAAACGCTAACAACCATACCACGATTTCCACCGATCACAAGATTACCCCATTACCCTGTTGGGTGGTTAAGTCTTATTCTAACTTGAGTTACACCTTCGTATACCTAACTTAGCAAGTGGATGCTTCTTAATGGCGGTATAGTCTTCGGGACATTCGTGAACGGAGATACGGATCACCCAACCTACAGACGAACACGATGATCTATACGTTTCCCATACCCCTCCTACACTTCAAGAGTCGTATTTTAATTCCATGATAGTTTTCTTAAATATGCGAAACCTTTGCACTAGCCCTTGTACCGACACATGCTTGTTGATTAATGCTATGCCTAATTTCTACCATTGGCTTAGACTAAACCATCATTCTCTTACCACAGTGACATTACGTCCTCGCTTCTCCATGCAGAGACACTAAAACAAACTCACTCTAGTTTAGAGAATTTGGAAGGCACGACTTTCGATCATTGGTGATCACTTCTTGAAACCTTGAGGGTGGTAATGTGTTGCTGACACGATCATACCCTCCTGAACATGTTTTTTCGCATCCTTTCTTTAGAACCTCTCGACTACACATACATATTTTGGACTAACTCGCACGACCTAAAGAAACTCCTCCGAATTTGGTTGCTTACCGACTCGATAAATCGCAAACTCATCTAAATTCATGGATCGAGGTGAATTATTTCTTCTTCGTGTGTGGGCAAGCCTGACAGCTTAGACGGAAGTTTCAATGAAGCATAACACTACAAACTCGTGCAACAACCATTCTCTTATGGTAAATTCTTGTTATGATTGATAGACCAACGTGACATCTCTATTCGGTAAGCGGCGTTCTTCATTTTAATTTTATGCAACTTGTGTACGACCAGCTATGCCCTCAACAACAGGTAAACCCCTACTACGGATTCTTAAACGCCTACGCATCGATTGCGACTACCCTTTTTGCATGTTTCCACATCCAGTCGTGATAGACTTCTCGAATCTTATGATCCTCATCCTAACAACGTTCTCCGTGAACCTTTGCTTGGAAGAGTTACTCTCTATGAACTTTGCTCGAGTAGCAATGAGCCATGAATATCACCGATATGATGATATCATAAGCACTGTCTTTGGAACTCGGTACGACCGAGTTAGGTTCCAAGTCATGACATTCGAATTTAGCCCACCTTGACGGATATGCCACTTGTTTTCTTTGACGACATCTGAATCTACTCCAAGAACTAGTAGGAATCCGAACGATACCTACACCTTACCATGGATCCCTTACAACACAAACAACCTTATGTTTAGCTTCCAACGAACGACTTTTGACGTTGCGAAGCCCGCTTTTCTTGATCGTATGCACAAACCCTCACAGCACTAACTTGAAAGATTGCTCAGAAATCCGCGTTTCAAGCAGTTGAAGGTGAAACTCTGTAGTTCACCCATTCTTTTGTTACTAGAAGGCACAAACGATTTTGTTGTTTATTATGATGCCTCAATTCAAGGACTTAGTTGTGTGTTGATGCAACGTGAGAAAGTCATTGCTTACGCATTCTTTTGTTACTAGAAGGCACAAACTATTTTGTTATTTATTGTGATGCCTCAATTCAAGGACTTAGTTGTGTGTTGATGCAACGTGAGAAAGTCATTGCTTACGCATCACGCCACCTCAAGGCTCACGAAAAGAACTACACTACCCAGGACTTGAAGTTGGGAGCTGTAGTGGTTGCACTCAAGATGTGGAGACAATACTTGTATGGCACCAAGTGCACCATCCACACCGATCACAAGAGTCTCCAGCATATCTTGGGTCAGAAGGAGATAAACATGCGAGAGCATCGATGGGTCGAACTCCTCAACGGCTACGGGTGCGCAATCAAGTATCATCCAAGCAAGGCCAACGTTGTGGCTGATACCCTTAGTCATAAGAAAACCAACCCTAAGCGTGTACATGCATTACGGCTTACTATCCATTCTAGTCTTCCTACCCAAATCCGTAATGCTCAGGTCGAAGCATTGAAGGAAGAGAACCTTTTAGCCAAATCCATGCGGGGCATGGGTAAGTAACTCAAACTCAAAGATGGCATCGGTTGAGTAGTGATGTAATCACTTGTTTAAAACTGAACGTTTTCTCATGGTCAAGGAAACCGACAAGTTTTCATACCTTGCAAACATCTACTTGAAGGAAGTAGCTGCTAGGCGCAGGGCGCCCCGACCCCCATTGTTTCTAGATATGACTTACGTTTCACGTCAGATTTGTGGCAATGCATGCACAAATCCTTCGGCTCACGATCATGCATGAGCACTACTTAACACCCACGAAAGAATGGTCGAACCAAACAAACTCTGAAGACATGCTGCAGGCATGTGCTCTTGATTTTGTCTGCGGTTGGAAACAACACCTACCTCATTTACAGTACTGATGGAACTCAACCTTATGCGAAACAACCATCCACTAGTACCACTCAGGACGTGCAACCATTGTTAAGAGTGTTTTGGTGATTATTTGCCTACCATACCAGTTCGCGTCGTCGACTCAAGACTTCTGATACAGCATGCACCTTAAAGTGAGTTAACAACTTTTACTAAAGGCATGTGTCCATAGTTTGGGACAACGCACTATTTTCCCGGGTTTAGAAATACATACAGTACCCCTAGCTTGAGGCTACATGAGCGTCCTTAGAAAAGTACATATTCCCGGGTATTGGAAACCACTACTATCCCTGGATTGGGAAGGAATACTTTTCAAACTAACATTCCTGGAGGAATACTTTTAAACATATTGGTTTAATTTTGATAGTTAGTTGATAAACTCAACTTTATCACTTCGTTGAGGAACCGGGTGAGACCACACCCCCCCCCCCCAGCGTTGTAAGTTACCTATAGATCGAGTTCGTCGGAACAAACTTCAAGCCATCGTTTTAGAACAATTTTTGGGACGAAAATTCTTTCAACTATGGGATGATGTGACACCCGGCCCTCACAGGGTGAACGCAAACCCCGTCAACCCCGTTAACTTATACAATATTTAGGCATTTCAATTTGCATTTTAGCAAACCAAGTGTCTCAAAAAAAATCACTTACACTCACGACAGTATTCTTGAGCAAATAGACATAAATTATGTGAGATGCTATGCTATTCTGAATTCGTATAAACTATGTAAAATTTTATGTTATGTGAACTACGTGAGTATACGTGCTACATGATTTTATGTGCTATGTGGCTTACGTGATTCCTTTTGTGAACTTTCGTGAAACTACGTGTAGTGTAATTACGTATAACAATAGGTCGTTAACGAATTTATAAATAAAAGCGTGTCGTATATCTTAGCTTAAATTTCGAGGACGAAATTCCTGTAACATGGGGAGAATGTGACAACCCGTACTCTCGATCCTGATCATCGAGAGAATAGTATTTTATTATTATTATTATTATTATTATTATTATTATTATTATCATCATCATTATTATTTGTTAAATAATAACCGCGTCGAGAGAAACGAGCCATTTAACGACTAACCCGAGTCAAGTATATATAATACCGTTATATTGGCCGCATTATTTTATTTAAAACCGAGCTACTAGGCTGTGCGGATCCATACACACGGGCCCAAGCCCAACACTACTCTCCTACACCCTAAACCCTACCTATTTAAAGATAATTCCCCTCTAACCTCTCATTTTTATTTCAACAAAAACCCTACATAACATCAGCCGCATCACCCCTTCTCTCCCTCGTTCAAATTCTCAGACAATCGGAACTTCGGCACCTCCGGCTGAGCTTCGGCACCCTCTCTCTGTCCGGCGAAGCACCCCCGACTTCCTCCTCTCTTTTATCACTACCTCATCCACACTCAAGGCCCCTTTCCTCACAACTACTTCACGTACAGATCAACGAGCGAGAGAGAGAACAGAAATGGGATGAAGATTGATGAGGATACGTCCCTGGCCGGACCGAATCATCGCCATAAGCAGAACCGAACTACGCCACAAATGGAACGGGCAGATACATTGGTGCGGCATAACTAACTGGGTCCCACTTCCATAACCGCCATGATAATGACTGGTCCGACCCTAACTAACTTGCCACGTCAGCACACCCAAAAGCTATAAATACCCCGCTAAGACTTCCAGCAAGGGGTAATGGCTACTTTCTCTCTCTAAACTCTCCTCTCTCTCTCCCTGACCTATTTCCTCCTCACAAATACTTATTCTCACGCCTGAGGTTGGTCACAGAGAGGCCCCCCTCCCTACTAGGTGTGCTTGTTTTCTTGTGATCTTGCAGGTTCCTTGCTAGGTCATCTGAAGCTTTGCTCTAACCAGGCCGCACCGACTGGTTTTGAGTCTTCAGTGGCGCCATCCCCTCGAATTCACATAATTCGTTTCCTTGTTTTTGTTCATTTGAAATCATGGCAGAATCGACGACAGCAGTCTCCACCAGCACTTTCCCATCTTACAATGATATATGGGAAGGAAACGCTGCCTCCACAATTGCTTCAACAGCAGTTGCTGCCTCAGCAGCTTCGATAGGATCCGCGTCGGCTCCTCCAGCTGCAAATTCTGTAGGCGGAAGCTCTATCACCACGCTGTCTGTTACTGCCCCGGTCGCCAAGCCATTACCTAACTTCGACAACGCTTTCCTTTTAAGGAATGCCGATCTATTGCGTCAGTTACAGCAGCAACAACAGCGAGACGAGATGCTGCAGAGTCTCCGAGCAAATCTGTTTAACAACGTCTATCCAGGGGGAAACCCCGTCTCCGTTGGAACCTTCGCTTCCGGATCTCTATTAAGTTCTATGATCTCCACTCCTATAACACACGTTGCACAATTTTCTTCGATTACAAGTGCTCCGATGAATAACGGTCTAAACAGCCTGTTTCTCCAGGGATCTATGGGTTTAAACCCCCAAGATCAAGAGCTGCTCATGCCATACCACCCCACGTCTATGACTTCCCAATCAAAGTTTACGTTACGAATCGTCAATGCCCCACTCCCAACTAAACTAAAGATGCCCCCACACTGAAGTTTTACGACGGTACGTCTGATCCGGACGACCATATGTTCGCGTTTGCCGGAGCGGCTAAGGTCGAGCAGTGGCCTATGCCGGCTTGGTGTCTTATGTTCGCCCAAACCCTCACTGGATCGGCAAGGGTTTGGTTTGATGGGTTGCCAGAGGGGTCGATCGATCACTTTGAGGATTTCCGGCGTATTTTCTTGCAAAACTTCTGTCAGCAGCGACGCTGCAAGAAAGACAATACCGAGGTTCACCATATAAAGCGCCGCTATGGAGAGTCTGTAGAAGATTTTATCGATCGCTTCAATCGAGAAAGCATGCAGATAAGTGGAGCGGTTGACCAACTCCGAGTCTCTGGGTTCTGCCACGGAGTTCGGAACAATCAGCCTGTGCAAAAACTCCATGAAGATCTTCCAAAAACTATGGAGATACTTATGGAGAGAGCTCGAGCCTTCGTTCGGGGAAAGAGTACCTGCGGTCAACCGAACGAAACCACAGCAAGAAATGCCAAGGCCCGAACCACATCGTGGAGACGGAACGCGTCGCCACCAAAAGATAGAAGCAGCGGTTGGAACAGAAATCGTGGCCCGTATCAGAAGTCAGATCGAAGCAGCTTCCGAACCAGAAACGTGCGTTTTAACACCTTCTCCGAGCTCACCAAATCGCCAAGCGAAATTCTCAGTACGGAGACTACTCTGTTCCCTACGCCGTCGAAGCAGCAACCTACCTCGGATAAGCACTCCAAGAAATATTGTGAATATCACCGAGACAAGGGTCATACAACTGATGAATTTTGGGCTCTGAAGCAAGAATCGAAAAGGCCGTACGATCCAGTAAACTCTCGCATCTTGTGAAAGAAGTGAAAGATGGGAAGAAGTCAGCAGCAGCAATTGATAATCCGAACACCGAGCACGGAATCAATATGATCCGGTCGGTCGAATCAAGAGGGGTAAAGCAGTCGAACCAACATATGGCAGCATGGATGCATCAACCAACATACTTCCCTCCAATCGATCCAGACGATGCTCGGGACGGACCAATTACAATTTCGGCCGTCATCACCGGACATCTGGTCCGACGAATTTACGTGGATGGAGGAAGCGCCTTTGAAATCATGTATCTACAGTGTTTCCAGCAGCTGAACCCCCAAGTAAAGAAGAGGTTGATTGAAGTCTCCACCCCTCTAATCAGTTTTTTCGGGAGAGGTGGTTCGTCCGATAGGAAAAATCACCCTTCCGACTACATTCAAAGATAACGACAAAAGTAGAACTGTTCAACTGACCTTTCTGGTTGTCGGAACTCATTCATCGCACAACATAATACTCGGACGACCCGGGTTGCGAGCTCTTGGGGCAATCAGCTCGACAATACATGGAGCTATTAAATTCCTCACCGAGGCCGGAGTCGCCACTATTTTCTCAGAATCAAACTCGTTTGTTGCCGAAGTAAGACATGCAGCGGAAACGAGCTCCAAAAAGTCTGAAGTACCTACGGAACTTTGGGCGATCAATCCGGATTTTCCCGAACAGCAAGTAGCTATCGGTGCTCAACTCCCAAAACGAACAAAGAAGCTCCTGTGGGAATTATTAAGCAACTCGATTGACGTCTTCGCATGGAAGCACTCCGATATGCAAGGGGTCCCAAGGTCTATGGCACAACATCACCTGAACGTAAAAGAATCAATCAAACCGATAGCACAAAGGAAAAGGCACATGGCGCCGGACCGGGCCAAAGCAATTGCAAAAGATGTGAAGAGCCTCCTAGACGCCGGAATCATTCGAGAAGTCCGGTACCAAACGTGGGTGTCGAATCCCGTTTTGGTGCGGAAAAAAGATAATTCATGGAGAATGTGCATTGATTTCACCGATCTAAACGATGCGTGCCCGAAAGATTGTTTTCCTCTACCGGAGATCGATGAGAAGATTGATTCCGTCGCCACTTTCAGGTTGAAGTGTTTTTTGGATGCCTACAAGGGATACCATCAGATACAAATGGCAGTCGAAAATGAGGATAAGACAGCCTTTGTCACTAATGAAGGAGTGTATTGTTTTACCAAGATGCCGTTCGGTTTGAAAAATGCCGGTGCTACGTATCAGCGTTTGATGAGCAAAGCCTTCAAAGTTCAGATTGAGCGAAACGTAGAAGTGTATGTTGACGATATCATGATCAAAAGTCATGATGAAGCCACCATGCTAAAAGACATACTTGAAACGTTTACCCGACTCCGAAGCATCAACATGAAGCTAAACCCCAAAAAGTGTGCGTTCGGGGTAGAAGAAGGTAAGTTTCTAGGAGTCATGGTCGGGGCAAAAGGCTTGCGAGCCAACCCAGACAAGATTGATGCAGTTCTTACAATGAAGCTTCCGACGTCGGTAAAAGAGATTCAGTCCTTAAATGGACGGTTGGCTGCTCTCCATCGGTTCTTGTCAAAAGCAGCAGACAGATCGCTCCCGTTCATGGATGTTCTCAGAAAAAGCTTTAGATCAGAGTTTAAATGGACGGAAGAAGCTGCACGAGCTTTCGAAGAACTTAAAGATTATCTCGGCACTTTGCCAACTCTCACCGTATCGGAAGAAGATGAGGTGCTAACGGTCTACTAAGCTGCGTCGTTTGGCGCCATCAGTGCGGTACTAGTTGCTCATCGAACTGGGGCGCAAATCCCCATTTATTACGTGAGCTGAACGCTAAAAGATTACGAAACAAGATACTCAAACTTGGAAAAATTAGCTTTGGCACTAGTTCATGCTTCGAGAAGACTTCGCCGATACTTTTAAGCTCATCCGATCTAGGTACGAACGGATCAAAGAATCCAGCATGTTCTCCGACGACCTGAAGTTTCAGGTCGAATGGCGAAATGGGCGATCGAGCTGGGTGCGTTCAATATCACCTTCAGAACCAAGGGTCCATTAAAAGGGCAGGTGATAGCCGATTTCCTAGTTGAAATGCCGGAGGATAAAAAAATGAAAGAAGTTGAAAAAGCTCCAGAGAAGCCTTGGTCCCTGTATACCGACGGAGCTTCTAGTGCCGAAGGAGCAGGGGCGGGCCTAATTCTCACCGATCCAGAAGGAATGGATATGACGTACGCACTCCGGCTAGAGTTTAAGAGTTCAAACAACGAAGCCGAATACGAGGCCCTCTTAGCTGGCCTACGTCTAGCGCTGAAAGTCGGAGCAAAAAATGTCGTAGCCCATGTAGATTCCTTGCTCGTAGCAAATCAGGTAAACGGAGAATATGAGGCGAGGGAAGCAAACATGATCGAGTATCTCGAACAAGTGAAGCAAGCTATGGCATCATTTGAAGCATGTAAAGTCGAGCATGTTCCCCGTAGCAAGAACAAGAAGGCTGATGCATTGAGCAAGTTGGCATCGGTGTCATTCAGTCACCTAGCCAAAGAGGTAAGAGTGGAAGTTTTAACTGCACCTTCAATTGCAGCTTCGCAGGTTATGCAGGTCGAAGCATCGTCGCAAACGTGGATGACGCCAATAATTAACTACTTGGTGCATGACGTTTTGCCTACTGATAAAGCGGAAGCAAGAAAGATCCAAATCAACTCTCTTCAATACCAGATGCAAGAAGGAGGCTTATACCGAAAGACTTTCCTCGGGGCTCTGTTAAAGTGTCTGGACCCAGAGCAAGCCAGTTATATAATCAGGGAAATACACTATGGCATCTGCGGCATCCATGCTGGACCTAAGATGATCGTGACAAAGGTAAAAATGCAGGGTATTACTGGCCCGGGATGCACGAGAGTGCAGTAAAGGAGCTCCAACAGTGTGACGAGTGCCAAAAGCACGCACCCATTAGTCTTCGAGCAAAGAACGAGATGATACCAGTAACCGCGGCGTGGCCTTTTCAAAAATGGGGCGTCGACATAGTCGGACCTTTTCCACGATCGAGCGGAAGCGCCCAATACTTGCTAGTCGCGGTAGATTATTTCACCAAATGGGTGGAAGCTCGACCATTTACAATCATCTCCGGCTACAATGTAATGAGGTTCTTTTGGGAGCAAATCGTGTGCCGTTTTGGTCTTCCACTCTACATTGTAAGCGACAATGCAAAGCAATTCGCAGAAAACCCGTTCAAACGCTGGTGTGAAAATTTGAAGATTAACCAAGTCTTTTCATCGGTTGCCCACCCACAAGGGAACGGGCAAGTCGAGCAGATAAACCGAAGAATTGTTGATGGGATAAAGAGAAGGCTTGGTTACGAAGGCAAAGGTTGGGCGGATGAATTACCGAACGTGCTGTGGGCTCACTGAACGTTGCACAAGACCAGTAACGGAGAAACACCGTTTAGTCTTACGTACGGCACAGAGGCTGTGATTCCCACAGAAATCGGACTCCCGAACCAAAGATGTAAAGCATGGGAGGAAAATGTGCGTGAGCTCCGATCTAACCTTGATCTGCTCGAAGAACGTCGGAACATCGCAGCGATCAAGGAAGCTCGATACAAAAAGAAGATTGAGAAATACTATAACGCCCGGTCCAAACTCTACAAGTTCAAGGTCGGAGATTATGTGCTCCGAAACAATGATGCGAGCCATGTTGAAGCCCCCGGCAAGCTAACCCCTAAGTGGGAGGGACCGTACCGAGTCAAAGAAGCCAGTGAAAAGGGCTCGTACGTGTTGGAAAAAATTGATGGAACTCCCATACCCCGGACATGGAACGGGGTGCATTTAAAGAAATGTTTCATGTGAATAGCCTGCTATGGCTAACAAAGATCGCTATTTCTTGTTTTTATTTCCAATTTCTGTGTGTAAGTCGGGAGGGTAATGCCCCGACAAATTTTCATTTTCTTTGTAACCGGGAGGGTTTTCCCCGGACCTATGATTAACAAAGCAATGAATAAAGCGATCGGTACTTTTATAAGTATAAAGAATAGCATGTGTGTAAGTTCGAACAATTTCATAAATGTGCACAAACGGGCCTCGACCCATGCCTCGCGCCGATCGAGAAGGCTTAAATAGTTCAAAAATAACAAAATCTATTAAGCAAAACGGCCCGTATTTAAAACGGCCCGATTATAAACAATCCATTAAGCAAAAGAAATCAAAAAAAAATTCCTGCTATGTCCCGGTCACCTAAGATGACCGAATAAAAACCTGGTCGAACAGTGAAGTTTGGACGCAAACTAAGAACTAAGTAGCCAGGAATGAATGACTATTATCAAAGTCATGATTTCATGCAAAACTTGTTAGTCGAATATTTTCAAACAAACATAAATTGTGCGGATTACATGCCAAAAGAAACAGAAATTTAAAATTGTGTGATTACAATAAGGAGGTAAGGTCAAAAGTTATACGACAAGGAAGATCGAGCATCAAGCTTCAAAGTCTTCCTTCACGATTGGGAGCTCGCTTTTTTGCTTGATAACGGATAGGGGTTTATCCACCAAGTCCGCAACCTGGCCAAGCACGGAGATGTGAAAATTTTCAAAAGCTTTTATCGCAGCATTTAACGTATCTTGAGCACTCTCATCATACCCTGGGACTTCTTCAAAGGATCGAATAGAACCCTTAGCATCTTCGAAGCCGTGCTTGATACCTTCGTTCGCCCCAACCGCATTCACACTGTTAACCAAATCTGCAATAACTTTCTCCAATTCTGGGCTTTGATGCACCAGTTTGACTACCCACGCGACCCCGTCTGTCCAAAACCATTGCTTGGTAAGCATTAACTCCGACAGTTGGGCATACGACTCAATTATTTCACCTTCACAACGAAGTAGCCTCTCCTTTGCTTCATCAATCGTCGTCTTATGCGATTCGATCGCCTTGTCACGAGCCCTCTCTAATTCATCTTTAACTGAAGAAAAAAAGATTCAATAAGTAGGAAAAGGAAGCAATAAAAAATGAATTACGAATGTACCATCAATCAAGCGATGATAATCGGCCAGAAGCTGGTCATGAGATGTTTGCATTTCCTTCAACTCAGCAGCGTGTTTCTTCTCCGAATCAGATAGCTTCCTCTCCAAATCACCGAATTTCATCTTGAGAGTTTCCAAGTCTTGGATAGCTTTGTCTCGAGCTTCATAAGCTGCCGCAGCTGAAGCCTGAGAGGACTTGTTAACTTCCTTTGCTTCCGAGACCTGTTCTTTTAAACGATCGACTTGAGATCGGAGGGAAGTCAGTTCCTGTTTCGTCTTCGATCGAACATTGTCTTCACTCTTCAGATTAGCAACTTCACGCTGAAGCTTGCGACAAGATGACTCCGACTCGACCCAGCGCTTGTACGTCTCCACCACTAGAGAGTTCGATTGAGCCTGATTCAGCATTAGGGCATTCCCAAGCTCCGGCCCGCTCATCTTCCGGTAGTGAGAATGCTCAGCTGGGGTCCCCAAATGAAATAATGCCATCTTGGCTGAAAGAGCGTCCATAATTCTATCCTTGTTCGCTAATGACCACTCCGGCACATTCTTCTCCAACGCTCGAGCCGAGTCCATATCTTCAACGCCACCCGAACCTAGCTCCTGGGACAAGAAAATAGCTTCAGTGTTATACCATAAAGGGGAAGAAGAGGCACTGTCCCCACCATCAACTGGCTTGGGGCTTGGCCTTGACACGTTAGAAGCAACCCCCGTGGTAGGCTTACCCGAAGGAGAAGGTTCGGTCTTCTTAGGATCGGACATGTGAACATCAGCAATAACCTTGGTAGCCCCTCCTCCGAAGGATAATGGGCTTGATGGAATATTTACCGGGCGGTCCCTTGGGGTACGACCCCCATGAAGATGAGAATATAAATTTGCCAATATGCCTCCGGCAACAGAAAACTCGGTAACTTGATCATCATCGTCATCTAATGTGATAGTCTTGAAGTCCGTTTTCTTCTTCTTCACTTGCTTAGGTTTCGGACCAGATTTAGACGGAACAACCCTGTTCCTTTTCAAGCTAACCTGAGGATGTTCCTCTTCGTCCGTTTCTCCCTTGTCTTCGCCATCACCACCCTCTTTTACACCTTCATCACGCACTCCTTCGTCTCCAACAGAAAGGTGGACTCCTTCATCTTCGATCACAAACTTGGAACCGGACCCTTTCATCCCGCTCGAGCTGGTTTTCTTACCCTTGGCATCACCAACCACCACCACAGCTTGAGCCAAAACAGTACCCGCTGTCTGCGCCGCGGGACCCAAACCCGAACCTCCTTGACCGGCTAAACCTCCCTGATTATCCGGAGCCTCAGGTTCCCGAATCGGGTAAAGGTTCTCTTGCACCACACTTAGGTACGGAGGATCACCCTTCGGCGTTTTAGTAGCTCGGATCTCAAGCTCCTTGGAATCAAAGGACTTCAGTCTTAAAGCTTCTCTCAAACCCATAACTGGAACAAAGCAAGCAAGTAATATCCGTAGTCCGGTATAATGAAAGGCATGCAAAAAAAAAATAATAATATATATATGTATGCCTATATGAGCGACGCGACGAACACCGTATCAAAAGTAAAGGCATGACTAACCCTTTCCATTCCACCTGAGGGTAGGATACCACTCCGGTTCGGCCCAAATCGTGCTGATCCGTCCCATAACAAGAATGTGTTCCGGATAACTTTGTATGCGACCCGCTTCTTTGATCAGATTGGCATATAAATCTCTATCAAATTCGAAGTCTTCAGGAAGAGGAGGTGGGAGCTTCGTTTTCTTTAGCCTCCATACCATAAACTCCGGAACGCACCGGTCATCAACATAGAAAAAGTGTTCTTTCCAATCTTTTATGCTAGTAGTAATCCATGTATAATAGCAGGAGTTTTTATCTCTAACCTCGAAGGTATACCAATTACCGGACCGATTCAATTTGTAAAAAGCCCGGAACACATCCAAGTCCGGGTCGGATCCCAAACCACGACAAGCCAACTCGAAATGACACACCTTGGCAAGGCCGAAGGGGTTCATTTGAGAAAGATGAACCTCGTGAAATGCAAGAACTCCGATCAAGAACTTCGTCAGAGGAAGACAATAGTTGCAATAATCAAACAAGCGAGTATAAACTCCTATCTTCCCCGGGGGAAAAGGATAAATAGGTGTGTCCTTTTCGGGGAGAACAGGGTGTAAAGAAGCAGGAATTGCATATTTATCAACATACCAGGCTAAGCCATTTCTAGTCAGAATATTAAAGCAACCGGACAAGTTGTTTTTCACCATTATGAAAGAGACACTAACCTGTGCGACGAGTCGTCTGTTTTCAGAGAAAAAAAATAAAGAAGAAGACGAGATAGGAAAAAAGTAAAAACGAAAATTACTTTTTACCCTTTTTATAGGGATATACACCGCCTCTCAATGGCCAATAAGAAGGCGACACGTCATGATAACTGACGCACATCAAGCGTCACATCAAGCGGGAAAAATAAAGTGACCGTCGGTCACCCAAAATTTTAAATATCAAAAAATTCAACAAAACGACAAATCAGGGATTCAGACCGCCAAAATTACGCCGTTATAGTTCGAAGCTTTTATCTAAGAAACGCTACGAACTAGGGGGACTTGATGAGGATACGTCCCTGACCGGACCGAATCATCGCCATAAGCAGAACCGAACTACGCCACAAATGGAACGGACAGATACATTGGTGCGGCATAACTAACTGGGTCCCACTTCCATAACCGCCATGATAATGACTGGTCCGACCCTAACTAACTTGCCATGTCAGCACACCCAAAAGCTATAAATACCCCGCCAAGACTTCCAGCAAGGGGTAATGGCTACTTTCTCTTTCTAAACTCTCCTCTCTCTCTCTCCCTGACCTATTTCCTCCTCACAAATACTTACTCTCACGCCCGAGCTTGGTCACAGAGAGGCCCCCCCTCCCCGTGACGAGGCTAACGGTTTGCTTGTTTTCTTGTGATCTTGCAGGTTCCTTGCTAGGTCATCTGAAGCTTTGCTCTAACCAGGCCGCACCGACTGGTTTTGAGTCTTCAAAGATATAAAGCCACCATCAACACACAGGGTGTCACACCCCCAAAATCCACACGCGGAGTATCACCGCTTGGAGGCATGACATGACCAGGATCGAGCCACCAATCATATTGAACAACGTATTTTAGTAAATAAAACCAATCACAATACAATTGGTGACCAAAAGTAAGTTAATCAAGTTCAATTTAAACCGCGGAAGCATAAGACGTTAAACCAAAACATAAGTTTGTAGTTCATAAGTTTAAAGACCCCAAACATAAGTTTCATAAGTTCATAACATTTAT
The DNA here is from genome assembly GCA_030545235.1 of Helianthus tuberosus. Lineage (NCBI taxonomy): Eukaryota > Viridiplantae > Streptophyta > Magnoliopsida > Asterales > Asteraceae > Helianthus > Helianthus tuberosus. The sequence goes on from CM060355.1 coordinate 98,609,492, forward strand.
TTAGTAAGTACGGGACATATTAGTTCGCATTCCACCACGACCACCTCCATGTGCAAGCTCCACAGCATCTAACGACCTGCAAGGCATGTAACAACTAGTCAACAACAAAGTTGAGTGAGTTCACGTTTGGTTGTTTAGTTAATGAGTTCGTATCAGAAATCGGAAGTTCGTTTCATAACCATGTATTACCCATTATCCTTGATTCCCAAACCTTTACGATATTTAGTGGGGGCTTCCCATTATATATGTTACTAGACTAGGCGTATCCATAAGTGTCCTTCCCAATCCGAGGACGGTGTTAAGTATGAGTGTACGTAGGTTTTACGTACGTGCCCTTCTCATCCGAGGACAGTAGTAAGTGTGAGTGTACGTAGGTTTTACGTACGTGCCCTTCTCAATCCGAGGACAGTAGTAGGTATGAATGTACGTAGGTTTTACGTACGTGCCCTTCTCAATCCGAGGACAGTAGTAAGTGTGAGTGTACGTAGGTTTTACGTACGTGCCCTTCTCAATCCGAGGACAGTAGCAGGTAGTCTAGTAGTGTTGATAATATAAATAGTTATTCAATCCCATTCCCAACCACCGGGAATTCCCATGCCTTAGTAAGGGTGTGAACTCACCTCGGTTTGCTCGGTTAGACTCTCAATATAGCTAACAGTCAAGGTCGGTCAATCACGTCCTAATATGATTACCAGTTAGTCATTTAGTGGTTTCAAATAGAGCACAAAGTTCCTACACGTATCTATCACATAACATGCGTCACTTTAACGGTTTATGCCCATATAAGTTCCCCATCCATTCCCCATTCATCAACAACCATACGATAACGCACATAACACATACAACACGTTATATCATTCACAGATAACCTACCCGACATTTAAACATGCAACTTACAACTTATGTCATTTCAGCATTAATATTCAAAACCTGCTGTTTTCGGACATTTTAATAAAATAGTTAAATTATTCCAAAAATTCCCAAACTTTTACAGAACGTCCTAAACGTTCCATATTTTATTGTGTAAAAATATCGGGGTCCGGTTCATTACCAATATTTTATAAAAATTCATATTCCGGACTGAACTCAGATTTATGTATTTCTGACCACAGTCCACGGAAAAATTTATTAAAAATTCATCGAGTGTCCGATTTACGAAATTCCAGTGGGGTAATTACAAATACATCGGTTGTCATCTACTGTACAAATTTCGTGGTCCGATTCATCACAAAACTCAGGTTATGACTGAAAGTACGACACTCATTTATTGCTGTCAAAATTCAGCTTAAGTTGCTGTTACAAATTAACACTTTAAAAATAGTAAACGAAGTCCAAAAATTACGATTCCGGTGCCATTAGAACCGTATTTCATATTGACATATTTTAGATTCAAAATATCGGTTTTTCGTTGAGTTTAAGACCTGTTTACAGCCAACTGAAGTTGGCTGTAAAACCAGGACAGATTCTGATTTTCAGTGTTTATCCTTCTAAATCGTGTTCGATTGATTCCGTTAACAAGTTTAGTGACCGCAACAACATCACATATTAATATTAATCAGTAAAACATCAAATAATCAACCAATAATCATAATCACACAAGATCTACATGATTTACACACATATCTTCTCTTTATCCACCCTATTTACTCTATGTTCAAGACTTTAGATTATGTTCACTAGTGTTTCATATCATTTCACCACTCAATCATCTATTAACCACAAAAATCATGAACAAGATGAAGATCTAAGGCACTTACTACTAGCACAAGGCTAGGGGAGTTCGAGTGTAGAAAAGTGGTGGATAAAAGAAGACGAGAGAGGTCCTTCCACTTCCGAAGCCACCAAGCTTCCTTGTATGAGCTTTAGCACCCTTGGATGACTTGAGAATGAGTGATATTGAAACAAAAATGATGGTGGTGTGGTGGTGGTTTGTAACCGTGAACAAGGGAAGGAAGAAGGAGAAAAAAAATGGTGAAAGTGAAGTGTGGGGGATCATCATTCTTATAACCATCCAAGCCATTACCCCTTGTGTTTAATGTCTTTGAAGTACAATGCAAATCCTTACACAAATCTTCCTAAGATCCAATAGTATCTAAATAAGATTAAGCAATATTTTATAGGGATTTGGTGGGTCATGGTGACCGTCCAATAGGGGGGGGTCTCCTAGTTAGGTTCCAACTAATAGTTAAATATTAGTTAGTTAAGTTGGAGGTTAACCATTTACTAGTATGTTAAGCGTTGTGACGGGTGTTAGGGTATTCGGGGACCCTAACTGGCTCAGAAAAAGAAAAACAATGCCATTGACAATATTTTTGGGTTCCGGGTGAAGTCCGGTTGTTCGGTTGAATGCTGATTCATTAAAGTGCCAAATAAGCATTTAAAGTGTCTTTTATGTATATTTTCGTAACACTTTTAATTTCTAACACTTAGGAAATTATAACAAACTATTTAGTGACCTTTCTGCATACTACTAGTATGTTGACAAGCACATGTAAGCACATCACAGATATCAGAAAGCAGTTAGGTAATTCCACACAGTCGTGAAACACTTTAATTATCAATAATAAATTGTACGGAATACATAGGATTTTGAGGGTTGTCACATTCTCCCCCTGTTAAGAGAATTTCGTCCCGAAATTTAGCGCGTGGTTACTGAGGAAGCTAGTTAAGTTGCGTTGTTTTCCTGATTTTCCTGGGGTGTCACACAGGGCGGCGTGCGGTGGAGCCGCCTTCTCTCCGACGGGTCACGGTGGCGGCGGTCGTTATTTTGGTGGCCGCGTCCGCGTGTGTTGATTCCGGTACAACAGATCAGTGACGGAGGTGGTTTTAGCTAGTGGCGCTGCGGTGGTGATTGTGAGAGCTGTCGAGCTGGTGGACCCGGGTGGCGGGTCACGACGACGCAGGAATCCCGGGGCAGCGACGATAGGAGTCGATCAACGAGTATGTACCTGTGTGTTTCTTATATTTTGAGGTTTTGATGTGCATAAAATTGTTGACTGTTTTAGTCAGTATATATGTATCTATGATTGAACACCTGCATTTTTGTAATTAATTGATAAATATGGATGATTGTTAAACTGTGTTGATGGAAAGTGAACTATCGTTGTGATAGACTTTGTCATTTGAAATTTTAAATATGAAAAGAGGATAAAATGGTTATATCGATCTCATGACAATCTGTTTGATTTACTTATTTAGGTGTTAGCCCTGCTATAAGTTATAATCAAGCTGATGATTTCGATTGTTACCTATTTGGGTGTTTATGGAATGTTGGTGCTAGCTGTGTATTATTAAATTTTTATTAAGAACTGGAATTGCTAGAGACCTTGTTGTTTATGGTATAAAAGAGTGAAAAATGTTACTGTTTAGAGTGAATATGTAGTCTGATGGTTTTGACGTTTTATTCACTCTTTCATATTCCAACTATTGAAAACAAATAAAATATAAACTATATAGAATTATGATGTGAATGTATACATTTATTCATATTATCTAAGAACATGATTAAATAAAATAACTGTATATGTAATAAAATATAGAAATAACTTATAATTCTCCACTTGAAAGCAGACGTATAGAAATGGTAGAATGTAATACAATAATTTGTATATCTCTTTAAGAAGGTAAGCTATTTTATTTTAAAAGATGAATAAGTTTAAAACAAAAAAATAAAGGTTTTAACTAGTGATTAATATTTTGTAACTGTATGGTGTTTATGGATAATAGATTTTGATATGTGATTTATAATAATAACTGTTCTAGTTAAACCGCACACCTCAAAACTGGACCGCACACAGTAACGGCCGCACACCTGATTAAGTCGCACAGTTGCAGGACCGCACACTTGTCAAGTGGTCGCACACTCCAAGTGTAGGCCGCACACTAAGGAATATTGGGCCGTATTTCCTGGTAGGCCGCACACTCTCGGTGGGCCGTACACTATAATGGCCCATGTTCTTATGAAGCCACACACTATGAAATACACTGATTCATGTTTAACTGTCAAGATATGAAATAATTGTGAATACATACATAATTTGATATAACATATGATGATTGTTACTTGAACACTACGTGTTAGATACGTGTTATTAATACGTGATTACTTGTGTACTGTTCTAATAAGTGGTAACCATAATAGGACGTGGTTGACCAACTTAGGACAAACGCTTTATCTACCGAGCACAGCAAAGGTGAGTTCACACACTTTTTAAGGCATGAGATTCCCGGTGGTTGGGAATGGGTTAAAGAATTAAAACGGAACCTACATATCCTCCATGGGTAGGATATGTACCGCCATCCTCCATGGGTAGGATGCCAATATTAATCCTGCGTATTCTCCTTGGGTAGAATACGTACGTTCGTCCTCCTTGGGTAGGACAACAACCTTAAAAATTACTAGACAAAACTCTATCATTAAGTCCCTCATTTTATATCGACTTAATCGCCGAGGCCAATGGCGAGCGGGTCATTAGTTAATAGCGCTATTAGGTTTAACAAACCTCACACCATGCCAGTCGGACGGGCGTGTACTAATGGACTATGGCAAACTGTCAATGATGATAGACATTGACGTAGGGCACAACTTATTTTCGTCAGTTGTCGATATGGTAACGGTCTAGTGGTTCACATGGGGAAGCCCCCACTGATCATGGATATGGTTTGGGTAATAAAGAAGGAACTGGTTAATCATATTTTCAACTACGGGGTAACCCCCACGGCAAGTAAGCCAACAAAAGACAAACCATGTTTTCGGAAACAACTTAAAATTAAACAACCAACCGTGAACTCACTCAACTTTGTTGTTGACTCGTTGTTACATGCCTTACATGTCGTTAGATGCTTATGGAGCTTGCACGAGGAGGAGGTCGTTGTGGGATATGGACTATTAAGTCCCGTGCTTAATAATTAAACTTTATGAACTTATGGAACTTATGTTTTGGTCTTTAAACTTATGAACTATGAACTTATGTTTTGGTTTTACGTTTTATGCTTCCGCTGTTAACTTAAGGTTGGTTACTTCCTTTTGGTCACCAATTGTATTATGGTTGGTCTTATTTACTCAATTATGTTGTTCAATATGATTGGTGGCTCGATCCTGGTCATGTCATGCCTCCAAGCGGTGATACTCCGCATGGTGGATTTTGGGGGTGTGACATAAAATGCATAAAAGAACGAAAGAATGCTTACAAAGGGTCCAAGCTAGGAAGAACTTGATCAAATTACTCAGGTATGAAGTTCTTAGACTCCAACTTAGAGCAATTGAATCAAGTGTGAGCTGAAGTGAATGAAATGGTGGGTTTATATAGATTTTGGTAAACCGTTAGGATCGTTCCTCGCATTTCGTGCTTCGATCTTGGCCCTCCACTTGGGCACATGCTTTTCAAAACCATGGGAATGCTTAAAACTAACAAATTCCAGCCCAAAGTATGCCAAATCAGGGGTTTAAAACCATCAAAACTTCAAAATTAGACCAAGTTCAATGTTTCTGTCTGAAGGTACTACGCGCCCCGCGTAAGAATACTCTTCATCTTACGCATCCCGCCTAGGATACTTTGACAGAATTGCATTTTGGTCCCTGCACTTGAGAAACTTGCATTTTGATGCATTTTTGACACGTTTAAGCCCCATTAACCTCATTTAAAGGCTCTAAAATGATGTTAAAGTATAGGGAACTTAAAATATGCTCAAAAATATCTCGAATGTCGGTTCGTTTGGTCGTACGGTTGCGTGAACACAAAAATGATCCAAATTAAGCGACGAATGGAATTTTATCATGCCAATCACTAAAATAAAATATTTTAATGATTACATAAATTTTTTGATATCCGGATATATTCAGAACGTAAGATATGCGCGAAAATGTAAACTTATGCACTTTTTGACGCTTTTAGTCCCTATTGATAAATAAAGTTTATTTTAGCATACCGAACCCCTCAATGCCTATTTCTAAGCTATGTAAAGGATATTTAGGGTATGTTTAACTTATGATCAAGTTTCGGAATGTTCGTTACCATACAAATCGGTATAGTTTTGCAGTTTGGCACAAAAAGTCCCTACGATCGAATAAACTTGTTTTTAACACACCAAACCATCCAAAACTTATTTCTAAGTTATGTGATGGTTATTTAAGGTATGTTAAGACTATGTCACTATTCCAGAGTGTTTTTCGTGTTAAACTGACTGCGTTTACGTACCAGTTTGCGTATAACCTTCCAGAAAGCGATTTAAAGCTTAAAATCGAACTCGAATCAAATCGTAAAATCATCAAACACAAATACACACATAATAACACCAAAACACATATAATAACACCAAAGCACATTTTTTTATTCATAATCAACATTGTTTTACATTATACATCGATTACTGAACACAGTTGTCACAGTCTCCCATACTTTAGGAAATTTCGTCCCGAAATTTTAACTAGAGGAAACTTGTGAAAACAAATACGAATATTTCGCTTTCATTTGGTCCTCACGTTCCCAAGTAAACTCTGGGCCACGTTTGGACTCCCAGCGAACTTTGACCAATCGAATCCATTTGTTCTTCAACTGTTTGACTGCACGGTCCGTTATCCCCACGGGTTTCTCGACAAAGTGCAACGTTTCGTCAACTTGAATCTCGTCGAGAGGAATGTGAAGATCAGCATCAGCTAAACAATTTCGTAAGTTGGACACGTGAAAAGTCGGATGAATATTTCCAAGCTCTGGAGGTAGCTCTAGTCGATAGGCAACCTTTCCAATTCTTTCAACAATCTTAAATGGTCCAACATATTGAGGTGCAAGTTTTCCTTTCTTTCCAAATCTCACCACTCCTTTCCAAGGTGACACCTTGAGTAGGACACGGTCTCCGACTTAAAATTCTAGGGGCTTGCGTCGCATATCAGCATAACTCTTTTGACAGCTGTCACAAGATTATCGCGAATTTTCTTGATTTTGCCTGTTGTTTCCAGAATGAGCTCAGGTCAAGTAAGCTGAGCTTCACCGGTCTCATTCCAACAGACAGGTGAACGACATTTTCGACAGTAGAGAGCTTCGAATGGTGCCATATTGATACTAGCATGATAACTGTTGTTGTAAGAGAACTCGATCAATGGCAGATGAGAATCCCATTTACCACCAAAGTCTATCACGCATGCTCTAAGCATATCCTCCAAAGTTTGAATCGTCCTCTCAGATTGTCCATTTGTTTGGGGATGATAAGCAGTGCTTAGATTTAGTTGGGTTCCCATAGCATATTGCATGGTCTTCCAAAAATGAGATGAAAATCGAGCATCACGATCAGAAATGATATCCAAAGGAACACCATGTCGAGATACTATCTCATCAACATAAATCTTTGCAAGTTTATCTGCAGATAGATCCTCGCGAATCAGAATAAAATGAGCGGACTTCGTTAAACAATCGATAACAACCCATATAGCATCGTGACCTTTAGATGTGCGCGGTAATTTAGTGATGAGATCCATCGTAATGTTCTCCCACTTCCAAACCGGTATCTCTGGTTGTACAAGCAAACCAGACGGTCGTTGATGTTCAGCCTTGACTTTGAGACAAGTTAGGCATTTTGATACATACAAGGCTATATCCTTCTTCATACCAGGCCACCAATACTGATTACGAAGATCCTTGTACATTTTATCAGCACCAGGATGGATAGAATATCGAGACTTATGAGATTCGTCCATTACCAAGGTGCGAAGATCGTCTTGTTTCGGAATCCACAAACGATCCTTGAAATAGAGCAAACCATCGTCCTTTGCTTCGAGCCTAAGCTCAAGTTGACATGGTAATTCCTTACCTATCAAATTTTGTGAAACACAAAATTGCTGAGCTTGAAGGACACGAGTTTGAAGATCAGATAGAGTGTGAACATAATGAAGCTTGACTCGCTCCTTTCGACTAAGCGCATCAGCTACGACATTCGCCTTACCAGGATGGTAGCGAATCTCGCAATCATAATCGTTCAAGAGTTCAACCCAACGTCGTTGCCTTATGTTCAGCTCCTTCTGATTAAGAATATGCTGGAGACTTTTGTGGTCTGTGAAAACCACGCACTTCGTGCCATAAAGATAGTGTCTCCAGATTTTTAGGGCAAAAACCACAGCACCCAACTCAAGATCATGAGTTGTGTAGTTCTTCTCGTGGATCTTCAGCTGTATTGACGCATATGCTATCACTTTAGCTCATTGCATAAGAACGCAACCAAGTCCTAGATTCGACGCGTCACAATAGACAACAAAATCATCGTTTCCCTCAGGCAGAGATAGAACAGGAGCATCACAGAGCTTCTGTTTCAGCGTTTGGAACGCTTCTTCTTGTTTGGGTCCCCACTCAAAAGGCTTATTCTTTTGAGTCAAAGCAGTGAGTGTGTTACACCTGTGCCTCTGCGACCATCAAACAAATACCAAACCAATGAAATATTGTATTTCATACTTGGGATTTGTATAAATATGTGTATCTTTTGCACATATCAATTCTTGTTCGATTTCAAGCTTTAAATCGCTTTCTGGAAGGTTATACGCGCACCGATGCGCAAATATAACCAGTTTAATGCATAAAATACTCCGGAATAGTGAAATAGGCTTAACATACCTTAAATAGCCTTTACATAACTTAGAAATAAGTTTTGGAGGGTTTGGTGTGGCGAAATCAAGTTTATTCGCTTACAGGGACTAATTTTGACAAACTGCGAAAGTATGCCAATTTGTACTGTAATGAACATTCCGGAACATGACCATAAGTTAAACATACCCTAAATATCCTTTACATAGCTTAGAAATTGGCTTTGAGGGGTTCGGTGTGCTAAAATAAACTTTTTGGTCATTCAGGGACTAAAAGCGTCAAAAAGTGCATAAGTTTGCATTTTCACGAATATCTTACGTTCTGAATACATCCGGACATCCAAAACTTTATGTAATCATTAAAATATTTTATTTTAGTGATTGGCATGATAAAATTCCATTCGTCACGTAATTTGGATCGTTTTTCGCATTCGTTCGTGTTTCGTCGTAATTAACCGAACAACGCAACCGTACAACCAAACGAACCAACATCCGAGATATTTTTGAGCATGTTTCATGTTCCCTATACTTTAACTTTATTTTAGAGCCTTGAAATGGGATTAACGGGGCTTAAACGTGTCAAAAATGCATCAAAAACCATGTTTTGCACATTCAGGGACCAAAATTGACATTCTGCCATAGTTATCTTAGGAAGGGACCAAAATGAAAAATCTAAATTGCAGCTTGTTCCAGCTGTTCCCCTCATTTGCACATGGTTTTAATGAAACTAGGGGCTCCCATGGTTTCACAAAACCATGGGCACATGTGTACGGATGAGATCGAAGCTTGTTTTACGATGAACGATCTTAACGGTTGTGCAAAAACTATATAAACCCCACCCCTTTTCTCTCAACTCACATTTGATCTGATTTTCATTCTCTAAGTTGAAGTCTTGCACTTCATACCTAAGAATAAATTGGATCAAACCTCCTTGGACCTTTTGTAAGTCCTCTTTCGTTCTTTTATGCATTTTTAGCGTGAAAGCCAAACTTTGTTTGACTTTCTGCATTGACCAGTTTATGGTCGATACGAAGTTCGTTTGAACTTCATAACGTGAGCGTAATCACGATGGTTTTAGTCTCTTATGACTATACCTACTGATTACCACGTTATTTAGGCATAGTGGCGAGTCGTAGTTTCGGCCAAAATGCGTATTCTTGCGTATTTTGTAACCAAACTACTTTTAGGTATCAAAACCGTTTGTTTTGATACCAAACCTGTTTTCTAACTTCGTTAAACATGTTTTAACATGTTTAGCTCGTCACTTCAGGTTTAGTGCTTATGTAGAGTCGTAAGTCAAGCGGTCTAAACAACCGCATAGACTTTCGAACTAGACCCGTTTGGTCGATCATTAGGATCCAACCAAACATGTTTAGTGACCATAGTTGTATAGGGAATAACCTTCCAGGTTATACCTTATGATCACTTCGTTTAGTTAGTGGTATGATAGGTAATTTATATGCCTTAGGAAAATTACCAAAATGCCCTTGTTACGCATAAATTCATTTTAAGCATATGTAACTTAAATTTTGACATCTAAACTGATTAGGTAACATTATTAGACATGTTAAGGCATATAATACTTGTCATAGGACTAGTTAGGCGTTCCGAACGCGTTTTACGCGAACGACGCGTTAAAGTAGCGTAAGCTATCTTAACGAGTCGTAAGCACTTAGCATAGGTTTTGTTTTAGTATGTAGGATTTGTTAAACCATATTGCATGAGTTCTTACACTCATTTGGTTTACGAACCCTCATGCTACCCGATCCTCTGATTAGGTCCGTTTATTAACAAAGTTACCTATATTTGGTTCCGTTTGATTCTGTGATCCCTCTAGCTTTGCTTGGTTGTTGTTCAAGACTTCTAAGCACCCTCAAGTGAGTACATAGTCCCCTCTTTTACTGTTGTTCAAATGTTTTGGGGTGAAACACATGTGCCTACTTGTTACTTTCATGCTTTCCAAGTTTTCATATCATATACTTGCTATGTTCATTAGTACACTATTAGTACATGATTTCATTATGTTTTGCTATGTATGTTCACTTAACATGCTAGCCCATTGTTTTACATTTTGAACTCTTCGAACCATTTGTAACCATTTGATGTATGTGAACCACTGGTAATCATTTGATATATGCGAACCATTTGTAACCATTTGATTGATGTGAACCATTTGTAACCATTTGATATGTGTGAACCATTTGTAACTGTTTGAACCATTGGGTTAGGGAAGTGATTAGGTAAAGGGGTGGGTGTAATGTGTTAAAAGCATGGTGGATACGCCGCTGGTACTTCGTATATATAAGTGCTTTTAACACATTATATATCGTTGCGTTATCTAGATCACTTGGGTAAACGATTTTGAAACAATGTCACACAATGATGTTTTATGAATAATATAAACCATACGAGTTTTGTTAACGAGTTTCTACTATATGTTTTACAATTTGATTTCATAAAACAAATGTTTTGGAGTTAAGAATCATGGCTACGAGATTTTATAAATCATATCCAATTTGATTTGAGTTGGTTAATTATGTCGCAATACCATACTTTTCACAACAAGGTTTTTAAATAAGTATTGCAACATGTAAAACGAGCCATGAATCTGACACTCACATAAAACCTATGTACTCGCCGGCATTTTTATGCTGACGTATTTTCACATGTGTTTCAGGTACCATAGTTGATGATGATTGATGATGATATTTGTGTACGCTCACATAGGAATGGACGAGGCCTTAGTGACTTAATAACAATGAAAGACTATTTGTTTATGTTTTGTTTCAAATTCCAATGTAATGTAATACATTTAATTCAATAAAACGAAATTTTTTAATCCATGGTTGTGAAACAATGATTCTGTTACAATACTCCCCGACGTTTCCGCCACGTTTTGTTATTTTACGTGGTCGGGGTGTGACAGAAAAGTTGGTATCAGAGCCAATGGTTATAGGGAATTAGGTTATTAGTAATGCTTTGACCTAGACTATAACCTTCCTAGGACCCTAACACAAGTTATCTTGTGTTTAGTTTTAAAACGATACTGTCACTTATCCTTAAGTGACAACCACAATAAGAACATAAATTTTAAATCTACTTTGAAAACTAATCATCTATTCTAGGATGATTTATGTCACACCCTGACTTTGCGGAAGCGTGGGTTTATTTGGTGTGACTTCTTAATACCATAGCTTAATCACAACAAAGCTATATGAAAGTAAAACCATGATGATCATCCATTACTTCAAGTTTTAAAAATAAAACGCAACAACCTTGTTTTAAAGTTGACACATGCAACGAGTTTACAACATAATAAAAACATTGTTCAAACGACACAACCACAAAACATGAAATAACACAGTTTAAGACTTGTGACTTGTCCAGGCAAAAGTCACAACCCCTAAACTTGGATGACATCATCTCTCTTACGCAGCTTGAAGACATAGCATACCTTGCCAGATCCCTAATTCCCTGAAATACATGTAATTTGAAAAATCAACAAAAGTTGAGCGAGTTCATGTAAAAGTGAGTATGTAAAAACCTTTGTAACATGTTTGTATCTATGAAAATCCCCGGTATGTAGCAATTAAGGAAAAAAAGATCACCATTGGGTTGCAAAGCCAATGATATGTGTGAAGTGCTGTAGGAAGACTCAAACCTAGCAGATTTTTGCGTCGGGCTCAAAGTCACCCCGAGGTCCGTACAGTGGGCCTGGAGTTGGGCTCGCTACACCCAGATAGATCTACCGCTAATGACCCTCGGTCCTACAATGAGGATTAATGGCCTCTAGTTCCATCCTACCCACTCACATGATCTAAGTAGTAACCCTCCTTAAGCTAACAATACCATGTATAAAAGTATCCATAATTACTGTAACATGTATTCCATCTCCGAAGTATAAAAACTGAAAACATTTAAGAGAAAAGGGGGACATGAACTCACAGAAGTGCGTCTCGAAATAGTCAATCCCAATCAACCTGCTGCGTGACGACCTACACGTACTAACTTCTATTAGACGGACGGCCGTGCCTTGGCTTAAGGTTTAACGTTTTTTGGGAAATAGTTACACAACTACTTCATATTTACACTTCTTAATTATTTAATAAATATATTCCTTCCCAAGGATGGGGGTTTTAAAACATGTGTGTTTTTATAATTCCGAAAACATATTTTTAAGTCTCACTTGAAAAATATATTTTAAATCACTTGTCTAAAATATTCTGTCTCCAAAATATACATATTTTTCCCAAAAATATTATATTTTACTTCATACAATTTCCAAAATAATACTTTATCAAAATACACATTTAAGAGTATTTTCTGAAAATACATAAGTTACATTTTAAAGTTCGTGTTGTAATAACAGTACCGGTGTAACTTAAATATTAATTTGTGAGGGCGTTAGTGTTATTTTGGAGTCGTAGTTACATGATATTTTCAAGTTATATTATTTTTACCCTAAAAATAATATATCTATTTCACAAAATAATCACATAATCACACAAGCGTCTTATTATAAAATATATATTCTAAATATATATTTAACAAGTTTTATTTACGAAAATCCACCTCCGAATACTTGGTAATTTGTAATAAAAATCATGGCGAAGTTTGTTTGGAAAAACAAGTCAAAAATATATTTATAAACACTTGTCCCAAAAATATTTCTAAGTGTTATATTTCTAGAAAAATTTCGCCAGAGTTTCCTCTGTAACTGGAGGTAGCCACGCTTACTAGCGTATCATTTTCTTTTCAAAATTCACTCAAACAATTTATCAATCATCAACATACAACATTGAACTTGACAAACAAGCCTAAATCACAAACTCATGAACTTGAAAGTTTTGTAAAAATATGTAGTAACTTCCTAACATATTTAGTAGGTTTCGTTATCTTTAAAAATAACATTAGTTTCTTAAAACCTTTACTTTTAAGGAACTTGAAGTTTTACAACTTCTAGTCAAGGTTTACAAAAATATTTCTTTGCCAAACTTTCTTGTCACACAAGTGTTTACACACTTGTTTATTCACTAAAATGCCTTTAGATTATGTAAGATCCGAGTTTTTAACAAGACCTGCATCTTTCACTTGGTTCTTCCAAAAAACCACTTGTAGATCTTTAGATCTACTAGTTTAGAACCTTATTTTACAAGAAAAATTACATTTACTTAAGTTCATGTTTCATGAGTGGAAGGGTTCATCATCTTTTATAATGTAACACTAACTTACTACTAGTTCATGTTCTTGAACATGATCTAGTATGGTTAGATGATGATCCATCCCACTTCTAGTGACAAACAACATCAAGTAATCACAACTAGACAAGTTTCACAAGATTTACACAACTAGTTTCTCTTTATCCAACTTATTCATCATATGATCAAGACTTTATGTCATGTTCTTGTGTGTTTTTGATTTTTAACCATTACATCTACTATTAACCACTTTAAACAAGATCAAGAGGATGTCTAGAGACACTTACTACTAGCTCGAGGCTAGGGAAGAAACAAGACGTAAACGAGGTGGATAAAAGAAATCTAGAGAGGTTCTTGAGCTTCCGAGTGCACCGGGCTTGTTTGTGTGTCACCTTGCACCTTTGTATGTATGTAAAATAGCTAGATCAAGACTTGATGGTGGGTGGATGATGGTTGGTGGTTTCGGCCGAACATAAGCAAGAGGGAAGGAGAGAGAGCAAGTTTGGTTTGTGTTTTTGGAATGAATGTGATGATCTTGCATGAAAATTTATAATCCAAACTAGTGCTTTATCCATCATATAATGTGTCATCTAGATACTAAACACTAGGGATTAAAATATTCAAGAAATCATGGGTGTGTCCCCACCCATGGGAACCGTTTGAATGAGGGGGGGGGGGGTAAGGGTTGGTTTGTAATGGTTAGTTAAGTGATTAGTTGAAATCAAATGGTATTTAGTTAGGACACGTAGGTGTGTTATTAATATATAGGGTGTTAGGGTGTTCGGGGACCCTAACTAGCTCAGAAAAGTATAAACAATGTCTTTGACAATATTTTTATGTTTCGGGTAAAGTCCGGTTGTTCGGTGGGATATTAATCCGTTAAAGTGTCAAGTAAAGCTTTAAAGTGTCTTTTATAGTGTTTTTAGTGACACAATAAATTCCCGACACTTTGGAAAGTGTCTAGTATTATTTTACCCAGTTTCTGCATTTTACTAGTTATGTTAAATGCTGAATTTTGTATAAAGTGCAGAATTTTGTAATTAAAGTATGTTTTAGGCACATCCGGTCACTATAATTATCACCTAGTGACGCAGTTTTATGATCCTCACCTCCCTACACTCCCTACTAGTGTAGTAATCTATTCCCGGCTCATACTGGCCTCAGAGACAATGTCTGTCTAGTGCTGGCAATGTCAGCATGTTTACTGGGTTATCCGCTCACTGTGCTATCTGTGCTTTTGTGCATCAAGTTTGTCACTATAGTTTTGTGTGTAATAAATGGAGTGACAGTAATAAAGTATGATGCATGAATATGTATGTATCAGAAATCAAGAAGCATTTTGTTCGTAATTGTAATCAAGCACAGTAATTAAGCACTAATTAAATATTAATTAATTTGTACGGATACCTGGTTTGGTGAGGGTTGTCACATTCTCCCCCCGTTAAGAAAATTCCGTCCCGAAATTTTAGGTTATGCTTCTGGTTGCAGGGGTCTTGGGAAATAAATGGGGGTAGTTCTCTTTCATTCGATCCTCACGTTTCCAGGTGTATTCTGGACCATGTCTTGCATTCCAACGTTGACGAGTTTAACACTGCTCCTGCGAGTTTTGTTTACCCTCCAATCTGTAACCTCAACTGGTTCTTTGACAAAATGGAGCGTGTCGTCAATACGAATCTCGTCTGCGGGAATGACAACAGTTTCTTGCGTTGGACTCTTCTTCAGATTTGATACGTGAAATGTATCGTGAACACCATTCAGTTCGGCAGGTAAGTCCAACTTGTATGCTACTAAACCGATTCTCTCCAGAATCTTGAATGGACCAATATAGCGCGGATTCAACTTTCCACGCTTTCCAAAGCGTGCCACACCCTTCCAGGGTGATACCTTCAACAATACCATGTCCCCTACCTCAAACTCCAGTGGTTTCCTTCTTCGTTCCGCATAACACTTTTGACGACCGCGAGCCGCTTTGATGCGTTCCCGGATCTGTGCAATCTTGTCCGTGGTTTCCTGGACCACTTCTGGACCAACTAGCTGTCTATCACCTGCATCAGACCAACAAAGCAGTGATCGACATTTGCGTCCATAAAGAGCTTCGAACGGTGCGGCTTGAATACTTGCGTGGTAACTGTTATTGTACGAAAATTCGACCAATGGTAGGTGAGTATCCCAACTTCCACCTAAATCCATAACGCAAGCTCGCAGGATATCTTCTAATGTCTGAATCGTCCGTTCGCTTTGTCCATCTGTTTGTGGGTGAAACGCAGTGCTCAGATTCAACTGAGATCCGAATGCTTCTTGGAAGGACTGCCAAATCCTTGACACAAACCTTCCGTCTCTATCAGAGATGATCGAGAGAGGCACTCCATGACGTGCAACGATCTCTCTCATGTATATCTCAGCCAATTTGCTCGTGTTGTCTTTCTCTCTGATGGGTAAGAAGTGCACAGATTTTGTTAACCGGTCCACTATTACCCAAATAGTGTCATGACCTTTTGGTGTTCTTGGCAACTTTGTTATGAAATCCATTGAAATCTGTTCCCACTTCCACTTGGGAATCTCAGGTTGTTGCAGAAGTCCTGAAGGCTTCTGGTATTCAGCTTTTACCTTGGCGCATGTTAAACACTTGCTAACATAAACAGCAACATCGCCTTTCATTCTAGGCCACCAATAATAATCCTTAAGGTCTTGGTACATCTTATCCGCTCCTGGGTGAATAGAGTACCGCGATTTGTGAGCTTCATCAAAAATAACCTTTCTCAAACCACCAAACAGAGGAACCCAAATTCGTCTCATGAAACATAATGTTCCTTCCTCGTTTGGTACTAATTTCTTCTCCATTCCACAGAGATATTCCTCTTCAATATTTCTTTCTTTAAGAGCTTCTCTCTGCGCGGCACGAATGCGCAGGGAAAGATCCGTCTGGATAATCATCTCTAAAGCCCTAACCCTTATGGGCTTGATTCTTTCTTTTCGACTTAGGGCGTCGGCGACCACATTCGCCTTCCCTGGATGATACTTGATTTCACAGTCGTAATCGTTCAATAATTCGACCCAGCGTCTTTGTCTCATGTTTAGCTCCTTCTGGTCGAATATGTGTTGCAGGCTCTAATGATCTGTGAAGATTGTACACCTTGTACCATATAAATAATGTCTCCAAATCTTCAACGCAAATACCACTGCGCCTAGCTCCAAATCGTGCGTGGTATAATTCTTTTCATGAACCTTGAACTGGCTTGACGCGTAGGCTATAACTTTCTGGCGCAGCATCAACACGCAACCCAATCCTTGACGTGAGGCGTCACAATATACCACGAAATCCTCAGTTCCTTCAGGTAGCGATAAAATCGGTGCATTGCAAAGCTTTTCTTTCAACAACTGAAACGCTTCTTCTTGTTTGATTCCCCAATCAAACTTCTTGTCCTTCTGCGTGAGGAAGGTCAAGGGTTGAGCAATTTTTGAGAAATCCTCAATAAACCTTCGATAGTACCCGACCAAACCTAAGAATTGTCGAATCTCGGTTGGCGTCTTTGGAGTCTCCCAATTCTTTATCGCTTCGATCTTGGTGGGATCCACGTGGATTCCATCCCCATTAACCACATGTCTAAGAAATTGGACTTCGCTCAACCAAAATTCGCACTTCGAGAATTTGGCATACAACTTTTCCTTTTTCAGCAACTCCAAAATAGCCCTTAAATGCTGTTCGTGCTCAGCCTTCGTCTTCGAATAGATCAAGATATCGTCTATGAACACAATCACGAACTTGTCGAGGTACGGTTTACAAACTCTGTTGAATTAAATCCATAAAAACGGCTGGCGCGTTTGTCAACCCAAACGGCATTACCAGAAACTTGTAATGTCCATAACGAGTTCTAAAAGCGGTCTTAGGAATACTTTCCTCTTGTATTCTAAGCTGATGATAACCTGATCGCAAATCGATCTTCGAGTAGTAGCTTGAACCTTGCAGCTGATCGAATAGGTCATCAATCCTTGGCAGAGGATACCTATTCTTGATAGTCAACTTGTTCAACTCCCGGTAGTCAATGCACATATGAAAACTACCGTCTTTCTTCTTAACAAACAGAACTGGAGCTCCCCAAGGTGAGAAGCTTGGTCTGATGAATCCTTTGTCTAACAACTCTTGAAGTTGTGTCGACAATTCCTGCATCTCTGAAGGTGCAAGTCGATAAGGTACCTTAGCCACAGGCGCGGCGCCTGGAACTAAGTCAATGTGGAACTCCACTTGCCTTTTGGGTGGCAATCCTGGCAAGTCTTCTGGAAAGACTTCAGGATATTCCTTCACGACAGGGATGTCTTCGATTTTCGGCTCGACAGCTTCTTTATCCACGATGTGTGCCAGGAAGGCAACACATCCCTTCTGTAAGCACTTTCGAGCTTTCAGGCAGCTGATGATTCTCAAAGGCGTATCACGCTTTTCTCCGTGAACCACGATCGTTTCTCCATCTTCTGTTGGGATGCGAATGACCTTTTCGTGACAAATAACCTCAGCCTTGTTGCTTGACAACCAATCCATCCCTACTACCACGTCGAAGCTTCCCAACTTGACCGGTAGTAGATCCAGAGTGAACTCACGCTCTCCCAACTCGATTACACAACCTCTGACAACTTCATTTGCTTCAACTAGCTTTCCATTAGCAAGTTCAATTGAGTATGGGATATCTAATTTACTAGCAGTTAACCCAAGCATACTCTTAAATTCTAATGATACGAAACTATAGTCGGCACCAGTATCAAACAAAACGGATGCAAAGCGTTGATTTATAGGGAACGTACCAGTGACAACATTGGGATCCTGGTGTGCTTCCCTCGCTCCGATGTTAAAGACTCTTCCCCGGGCTTGATTCAGTTTTGGGCATTCCCTCTTGAAGTGCCCAACATCTCCACAATTAAAACAGCCCAGTCTCTGACCATTACCACCTTCGTTCCCAGCTTGAGCGTTGTTTTGGTTGCGATTCCCATCACCCGCTTGATTCGCAACGTTTCCACGGTTTCCATTTCCGCCATTATTCCTTTGCGGACGATTTGCATTACCACCACAGTTGTTGTTCCTATTACCAAAACCTCCTTGGCCTCCCCGGCCAGCACTAACCCAGCAAGTATCCTTCAAGTGGCCAACTTTCCCACAAGCTTCACATGTTTTTGGCCCACATCGGCCAGAATGATGGCGCTGGCATGTGTTACACTTGGGCAGTGTACCCATATAACCTTTCCCTTTGTTCTCAACACCGGTTGCAGCCTTCGCCGGTGTGCTTGATTCACCTCTCTTGCCAACATTGCTTGTACCCTGTTTGAAGTTCGAGAATTTCCTTTTATTCTCACCAGACGACTCTATGTGAGTCTCCTTCTTCTTCTGCTCAACATTCGAAAACTTGTTCAAGCGAATGGCCTCCTCAGTAAGAGCCACACTGAGATCAATGGCTTCTGTGATTGTCGCAGGCTTGGAAGTAGTAACCATACTCATGATCTGAGGTGCCAATCCCCAGATAAAGTGTTCGATACGTTTGAACTCCGGTGTAACCATGTATGGCACTACGTGGGACAAGTCGTGGAATCTCTGAACATACTCCGCAATCTTGGGACCTTCCATTTTTAAGTGCCAGAATTCAGTCTCTAGCTTTTGAATTTCGGCGCGTGAGCAGTACTTCCTTCGCATGAGCTCCTTCAGCTCATTCCATGACATCGCATAAGCAGCGGCTTCACCCAGAGTTTGCACTTGTAAGTTCCACCAAGATAGGGTTCCATCCAAAAATAGCCCAGAAATGTAGGTCACTTGTTGCTCGGGAGCATATTTGCTCATTCTGAGAACAGATTCAGTCTTCTCGGCCCATCTTACAAAAGCAACAGCACCTCCGGTGCCGTCGAAGTTCACGGGCTTGCAGTCGAGGAACTGCTTGTAAGTGCACCCTGCACATACGTTAGAATATACAAATGGTATTAGCGGACGTGCTATAAATATCCAAATGTATCGTAGTATGTCTCAAACGACTTAACATTACCATGGGGTGGATTGTTATTGCCGTTGTTGTTCGAATTGCTTCCGCTGGTTCCTCCTTGTGAGGCTGCATACTGCGCTATGGCGGCAGCAATGATTCCTTGGAGTTCTGCCTCGTTAGTGGGCATGCGCGGACCACGTCTCGGCGGGATCTTCTAAAAGATGTTTCACGTTGGTCAGGTCATAGTAAGTAAATTATACGTATGCAACAACAACATTAAACGCATAACATCTCATGTTACAAATAAACCAAGCACATAACATCTCATGTTATAGAATATAATCAATCCAACATCACGTATAATGAGAATACTGCGATTGCGCTATCATAAATCAAGACCACAATGTAAGGTTTACAAGTTCATAATTGTATCGTACATCATCAGTGACTAAGGGCCACATCGCCCTAGTCCAAACTATCTAATCCGTGACAATAACAACCAATATACAAATCATCAAAAGTCACAATATCAAAATGCGGTCTCCAAAAAGCTGTATAGTCTGCACAATCGCGGTCGTCTCACCAAAAGTCTACCTGCATCGAATAAAAAAGGCCTATGCTGATGGCGGAGGAGGAGGGGGACAACGAGAAAAGAGTAAACGACGCATATGTAACCAGTCCTCCTCCATGGCGCGATGAGCGCACATCAAGCATGCTATCTGCTGCTCAGGAGTCCAAAAGCGAGCGGCATAATCGGGGGACAGTGGACGCGGAGGGTGTGATACTGTTGTGGGGTCTGACAATGGCACGGGGGTCGCTGAGCTCTCTCCAGCTCCTGTACACGATGCGTCAATGCCTCCTGGCACATCATCAAAGATGTGAGAATATCCTCCGTAGAATACCCCACATGGTATGGGTGATACGGGTCGGACGGTGGCATGACAGAGGGCGTAGTCCATAGGAATGGCTCGCTAGATGGAGTGAAGAATGGTGCAGTAGACGGTGCAGCAGTGGGAACAAAAGTAGGATGAGAAATCTGGGGTACAAACTGGTCTCCTCCTGACACGAAAGGTGTATGACCAAACGGCTATCGAGATGAACCCTCTCTAGGACGTGGTGGAGGTATGTCCTGAAGAAACGTGATAGGTAGGTCGATGCGGTGAGCATCCGTGGTGCGTGTGGGAAGCAAGGGAACATCAATGGGAGCTGAAACAGGGGCTGAAACGGGGGCTACAGGGGGTGTAACTGGTAACACGAATGGTGGGTAATCATCGTCATCATCTATCCACCCGTTGCGGGTGTGAGCGTATCATGGATCAATATGGGTCGCAAAAGGTGCACGGTCGAACATCACCGGTATAGGATCAGGAAATGGTGCAACAATAGGATCCTCTATCAAAAGTGGAGCATCAACATGAGCATCAGCAGCATGATCATCCACCAACGGTGGAGCAACAACAGGATGATCGTCAACAGGTATATCACCAACAAAAGGAGCAACAGCAGGTGCATCGTCATGAACAGGGTCATGCTCTAATGCAGGGTCAGGAGCAACTAGAGGCTCTGGGGCCACAGCAGGCTCTGGATCAACAAACTCCATATCAAAATCAGCTGGATCAGCAAACAAAGGATCGATAGGGGCTACAGGATCCTCCAGGGGCTGATCTAAGTGAATGAACTCGATATCCTGGTCAGGATCAAAACCAGGGGAAAAACAGGATCCAGATCATCATCAACGTCATGATCAAACTCGAAGCTGTGTGCGGGAGCAGGTGCAGCTGATGACGCCATGTCAGGGTCGGTGTCGTGTGAGTGGTGCTGCACTCCCTATGTGTGCAAAGATGCGGACGCCACAGACTCAAATGAGTCTGGGACAGGTGAATGAACAGGAGCCTCCTCTGCAGGGGCATCAGCAATAGGTAGGATGATATCTGCAGCAATAGGGGCCCCGCCCTCATGATCCGCCTTAAGTGGGTCCTCCTCAAACAGATCGACATCGTCGTCAGAAACGACATCGAGGGGCATATCAACAACTGGATAAGCAGCAAGAGGTACATGAGCAGGGATCACCGCGAGTGGTATATCCCCAGCGAGATGGCCATCAGCAGGCTTGGCTACGACGTCAGGCAGCGCAAAGGGCTGGAAGTCGTCATCATCTGTGCTGGTACTATCAGAGGTGTAGACCTCGCGCGCCGATGAAACTCTGTCATCTGATACTATCGCCATGGGATCCAGAGTGTCTAAAACTCCAGTGTCTGATGAAGAAGGCATGATGTCTGTAACACAAACACACATATGCACAAACAATCAATCATATAATCAAATAATCATGTTAGTCACCAATAAGCAAGCAAGCATTTCTTCCTAGTCTCACTAGACTACCCTCCCAGCCTCTCAGACTGAATCTCCTAGTCTCCCAGACTACCCTCCCAGCCTCTCAGACTGAACCTCCTAGTCTCTCAGACTACCTCCCTGGCCTCTCAGACCAAAACCTCCCCAATCTTAAAGATTGGCCCCTCAGTCTACATTACTGAACCTCCCCAATCTCACAGATTGGCCCCTCAGTCTACATGACTGAACCTTCCCAATCTCACAGATTGGCCCCTCAGTCTACATGACTGAACCTCCCAGCCTCTAGGGCTGAACTCCCTCAGTCTCTAAGACTGAACTCCCCCAGTCGTGGCGACTGAATCATAAATTTTGAAAAATGCACATACATTTTGTTTGTAAAATATTTTGTACCCTGGATCTGGACGTAATGTATGCAATGTAAAAATGTTTTCGTAAGAGCCCTAGTGATCATAGTCTAGACTCGAGAAGGAATCCTAGTTCGCTATGATCAAAGCTCTGATACCAAGCTGTCACACCCTGACTTTGCGGAAGCGTGGGTTTATTTGGTGTGACTTCTTAATACCATAGCTTAATCACAACAAAGCTATATGAAAGTAAAACCATGATGATCATCCATTACTTCAAGTTTTAAAAATAAAACGCAACAACATTGTTTTAAAGTTGACACATGCAACGAGTTTACAACATAATAAAAACATTGTTCAAACGACACAACCACAAAACATGAAATAACACAGTTTAAGACTTGTGACTCGTCCAGGCAAAAGTCACAACCCCTAAACTTGGATGACATCATCTCTCTTACGCAGCTTGAAGACATAGCATACCTTGCCAGATCCCTAATTCCCTGAAATACATGTAATTTGAAAAATCAACAAAAGTTGAGCGAGTTCATGTAAAAGTGAGTATGTAAAAACCTTTGTAACATGTTTGTATGTATGCAAATCCCTGGTATGTAGCAATTAAGGAAAAAGAGATCACCATTGGGTTGCAAAGCCAATGATATGTGTGAAGTGCTGTAGGAAGCCTCAAACCTAGCAGATTTTTGCGTCGGGCTCAAAGTTAACCCTAGGTCCGTACAGTGGGCCTGGAGTTGGGCTCGCTACACCCAGATAGATCTACCGCTAATGACCCTCGGTCCTACAATGAGGATTAATGGCCCCTAGTTACAGCCTACCCACTCACATGATCTAAGTAGTAACCCTCCTTAAGCTAACCATACCATGTATAAAAGTATCCGTAATTACTGTAACATGTATTCCACCCCCGAAGTATAAAAACTGAAAACATTTAAGAGAAAAGGGGGACATGAACTCACAGAAGTGCGTCTCGAAATAGTCAATCCCAATCAACCTGCTGCGTGATGACCTACACGTACTAACTTCTATTAGACGGACAGCCGTGCCTTGGCTTAAGGTTTAACGTTTTTTGGGAAATAGTTAGACAACTACTTCGTATTTACACTTCTTAATTATTTAATAAATATATTCCTTCCCAAGGATGGGGGTGTTAATACATGTGTATTTTTATAATTTCGAAAATATATTTTTAAGTCTCACTTGAAAAATATATTTTAAATCACTTGTCTAAAATATTCTGTCTCCAAAATATACATATTTTTCCCAAAAATATTATATTTTACTTCATACAATTTCCAAAATAATACTTTATCAAAATACACATTTAAGAGTATATTCCGAAAATACATAAGTTACATTTTAAAGTTCGTGTTGTAATAACAGTACCGGTGTAACTTAAATATTAATTTGTGAGGGCGTTAGTATTATATTGGAGTCGTAGTTACATGATATTTTCAAGTTATATTATTTTTACCCTAAAAATAATATATCTATTTCACAAAATAATCATATAATCACACAAGCGTCTTATTATAAAATATATATTCTAAATATATATTTAACAAGTTTTATTTACGAAAATCCACCTCCGAATACTTGGTAAGTTGTAATAAAAATCATGGCGAAGTTTGTTTGGAAAAACAAGTCAAAAATATATTTATAAACACTTGTCCCAAAAATATTTCTAAGTGTTATATTTCTAGAAAAATTTCGCCAGAGTTTCCTCTGTAACTGGAGGTGGCCACGCTTACTAGCGTATTATTTTCTTTTCAAAATTCACTCAAACAATTTATCAATCATCAACATACAACATTGAACTTGACAAACTAGCCTAAATCACAAACTCATGAACTTGAAAGTTTTGTAAAAATATGTAGTAACTTCCTAACATATTTAGTAGGTTTCGTTATCTTTAAAAATAACATTAGTTTCTTAAAAACTTTACTTTTAAGGAACTTGAAGTTTTACAACTTCTAGTCAAGGTTTACAAAAAAATTTCTTTGCCAAACTTTCTTGTCACGCAAGTGTTCACACACTTGTTTATTCACTAAAATGCCTTTAGATTATGTAAGATCCGGGTTTTTAACAAGACCTACATCTTTCACTTGGTTCTTCCGAAAAACCACTTGTAGATCTTTAGATCTACTAGTTTAGAACCTTATTTTACAAGAAAAATTACATTTACTCAAGTTCATGTTTCATGAGTGGAAGGGTTAATCATCTTTTATAATTTAACACTAACTTACTACTAGTTCATGTTCTTGAACATGATCTAGTATGGTTAGATGATGATCCATCCCACTTCTAGTGACAAACAACATCAAGTAATCACAACTAGACAAGTTTCACAAGATTTACACAACTAGTTTCTCTTTATCCAACTTATTCATCATATGATCAAGACTTTATGTCATGTTCTTGTGTGTTTTTGATTTTTAACCATTACATATACTATTAACCACTTTAAACAAGATCAAGAGGATGTCTAGAGACACTTACTACTAGCTCGAGGCTAGGGAAGAAACAAGACTTAAACGAGGTGGATAAAAGAAATCTAGAGAGGTTCTTGAGCTTCCGAGTGCACCGGGCTTGTTTGTGTGTCACCTTGCACCTTTGTATGTATGTAAAATAGCTAGATCAAGACTTGATGGTGGGTGGATGATGGTTGGTGGTTTCGGCCGAACATAAGCAAGAGGGAAGGAGAGAGAGCAAGTTTGGTTTGTGTTTTTGGAATGAATGTGATGATCTTGCATGTAAATTTATAATCTAAACTAGTGCTTTATCCATCATATAATGTGTCATCTAGATACTAAACACTAGGGATTAAAATATTCAAGAAATCATGGGTGTGTCCCCACCCATGGGAACCATTCGAATGAGGGGGGGGGGGGTAAGGGTTGGTTTGTAATGGTTAGTTAAGTGATTAGTTGAAATCAAATGGTATTTAGTTAGGACACTTAGGTGTGTTATTAATATATAGGGTGTTAGGGTGTTCGGGGACCCTAAGTAGCTCAGAAAAGTATAAACAATGTCTTTGACAATATTTTTATGTTTCGGGTAAAGTCCGGTTGTTCGGTGGGATATTGATCCGTTAAAGTGTCAAGTAAAGCTTTAAAGTGTCTTTTATAGTGTTTTTAGTGACACAATATATTCCCGACACTTTGGAAAGTGTCTAGTATTATTTTACCTAGTTTCTGCATTTTACTAGTTATGTTAAATGCTGAATTTTGTATAAAGTGCTGAATTTTGTAATTAAAGTATGTTTTAGGCACATCCGGTCACTATAACTATCACCTAGTGACGCAGTTTTATGATCCTCACCTCCCTACACTCCCTACTAGTGTAGTAATCTATTCCCGGCTCATACTGGCCTCAGAGACAATGTCTGTCTAGTGCTGGCAATGTCAGCATGTTTACTAGGTTATCCGCTCACTGTGCTATCTGTGCTTTTGTGCATCAAGTTTGTCACTATAGTTTTGTGTGTAATAAATGGAGTGACAGTAATAAAGTATGATGCATGAATATGTATGTATCAGAAATCAAGAAGCATTTTGTTCGTAATTGTAATTAAGCACAGTAATTAAGCACTAATTAAATATTAATTAATTTGTGCGGATACCTGGTTTGGTGAGGGTTGTCACAATTTATTATATGGTTTTGAACCTTCAAAGTTTTCAAGATCCCGTCAAAGTTTGGGTCTTATAATGTGAACACGTGCAATCCGGAAGGGTGGACGCCTGTACTCTGAGTTTTCTGTCTAAGGCTAGAGTGTTCGTACAAATCCACATAATCGGACCAGTCATTCTTACCTGGGAACTCTTGGAGTGAGTGTCCACTTATAGGCTAAAGCATGTCTTCGCGATACATTAATGGGACCCGCTTACTTTGATTAGTCACTGTCTCATTTGTTTGCCTTTGGTAACAAACAAATGGTCACAATCTTCATACGTTGTCATTTTCTTTTGACTATCTTTCGCTTGTTTCCTCCTATGCCTTCCATTATCTTCAAGATGCCTCTTCATCGCAACAACACTCAAATGTCCGAACCAGGTGTCGCAATTACCCAGCAAATAGGCGTCGTACTCCAGAGGACCGTTGATTTAGCTATTACCATGACTCGCCTTAGGGATGAAGCCGTATAAGGGAACTGCTCCTTGGTGCAATCAATGCCACCGTCATCATCCGAATCAAATACCCTGTTTCAAATGTACCCACGGTGGACGATGGGGACATTTGGTTAACATGTGCCGCTTTGCAATCCAAAGCAAAGCTGTTACAAATCCTGCTGCTGCTCAACCTTCAAATTCTGCTTCATATGTCGCCTTGGCATATCTAGCGCCTCATCTTCATGAACTTTCTACCTTGTGTATCGACTTAAGCACGCCTAGTGCAAGGTGTCCAAACACCTCTCGTTACACAAATTCCAAAATCCATATAGGATCTTTCTATCCTCATAATTAGATCCTTGTGGATGGGTATCGTTCATCGGAGCCCTTAATTGAATTCTTTGTATGATTCAATACGTACATTACGATTCAATAAGGACAAAGCCGAATTCCTATTAAGATTTTCCTATCTTCATAGATAGATTCTTGAAAATGATTGAAGTGCCAAATGAAATCCACGGATTGGATTCCTGGTGTGCTTTAAATATCCGTGTCCAAAGATAACAAATTAAAGGTCAAGTTAAACAATTATGTGATTATGTGCTTATGTGTTCCCTTTTATGTTTTTTTCTGTGATCCAAATTTTTGTTATCCAAATCCTCGTAGAATCTTCCATATCTTCGTATAAGGGATTCATAGTAGGATATCCAAGGGTACTATCTCATATCCTTAATGGACTTCTACATTGTAGTTAAGTCCCTTGGGTTATGAAGTACTATTCTATAATTGGACCCCTTGAGTGGTCTAGTTAAACAGATTGATCCAAAAATCTGGTTAGGAATATCATGTGATGATATAGCTGAAAAGACTCCTTGGTGGTCTAATTAAAGAGATCACTTGTCGATCGAATTAAAAGTACCCTATGGTAGTCTAGTCACACTTTTCACAGGTTTGATTTTCTTCCCCTACACATTATGAAATGCACTGTGCGGACTGTGCAAGGAATTACGTAATTATGGACGCGTACATAATTATGGAATTTAGTGCACAGAAACCACAACAAGTTTTGTCATGTGTCTAGAGTTAACCCTATTCATTTCCATTTCTGAAGAATACCCATTGAGGAAAATGACTCATTCCGTGCATTTTCGTTTCTGAAGAATACCCATCGAGGGAAATGAATATCCTTTTATTTAATCCTTCATTTCCGTTTCTGAAGAATACCCATTGAGGAAAATGACTCATTCCGTGCATTTTCGTTTCTGAAGAATATCCATCGAGGGAAATGAATATCCTTGATTTTCCATCCTTCATTTCCGTTTTTGAAGAATACCCATTGAGGAAAATGACTCATTCCGTGCATTTTCGTTTCTAAAGAATACCCATCGAGGGAAATGACTATCCTTTTGTTTAATCCTTCATTTCTGTTTCTGAAGAATACCCATTGAGGAAAATGACTCATTCCGTTCATTTTCGTTTCTGAAGAATACCCATCGAGGGAAATGAATATCCTTTTGTTTATTCCTTGATTTCCGTTTCTGAAGAATACCCATTGAGGAAAATGACTCATTCCGTGCATTTTCATTTCTGAAGAATACCTATCGAGGGAAATGAATATCCTTTTGTTTATTCCTTCATTTCCGTTTCTGAAGAATACCCATTGAGGAAAATGACTCATTCCGTGCATTTTCGTTTCTGAAGAATACCCATCGAGGGAAATGAATATCCTTTTGTTTAATCCTTCATTTTCGTTTCTAAAGAATACCCATTGAGGAAAATGACTCATTCCGTGCATTTTCGTTTCTTAAGAATACCCATCGAGGGAAATGAATATCCTTTTGTTTAATCCTTCATTTCCGTTTCTGAAGAATACCCATTGAGGAAAATGACTAATTCCGTGCATTTTCGTTTCTGAAGAATACCCATCGAGGGAAATGAATATCCTTTTGTTTAATCCTTCATTTCCGTTTCTGAAGAATACCCATTGAGGAAAATGACTCATTCCGTTCATTTTCGTTTCTGAAGAATACCCATCGAGGGAAATGAATATCCTTTTGTTTATTCCTTCATTTCCGTTTATGAAGAATACCCATTGAGGAAAATGACTCATTCCGTGCATTTTCGTTTCTGAAGAATACCTATCGAGGGAAATGAATATCCTTTTGTTTATTCCTTCATTTCCATTTCTGAAGAATACCCATTGAGGAAAATGACTCATTCCATGCATTTTCGTTTCTGAAGAATACCCATCGAGGGAAATGAATATCCTTTTGTTTAATCATTCATTTCCATTTCTGAAGAATACCCATTGAGGAAAATGACTCATTCCATTCATTTTCATTTCTGAAGAATATCCATCGAGGGAAATGAATATCCTTGATTTCTCTTCCTTCATTTCCATTTCTGAAGAATACCCATTGAGGAAAATGACTCATTCCGTTCATTTTCGTTTCTGAAGAATGTCCGTTGAGAGAAATAACAGGATTATGCCTTTCATATGTTTGATGGGTTATTCTACGCAAATAGATAAACACCCTAGATTCCATGCAAGACAAATATTTAACACAGCGTCACAGATAGACTCCAACGAATAAATTTTGGGACGAAATTTCCTAAAGTATGGGAGACTGTGACACATGTGCCTCTGCGAACATCAAACAAATACCAAAACAATGAAATATTCTATTTCATACTTGGGATTTGTATAAATATGTGTATCTTTTGCACATATCAATTCTTGTTCGATTTCAAGCTTTAAATCGCTTTCTGGAAGGTTATACGCGCACTGATGCGCAAATATAACCAGTTTAATGCAACAAACACTCCGGAATAGTGAAATAGGCTTAACATACCTTAAATAGCCTTTACATAACTTAGAAATAATTTTTGGAGGGTTTGGTGTGGCGAAATCAAGTTTATTCGCTTACAGGGACTAATTTCGACAAACTGCGAAAGTATGCCGATTTGTACTGTAACGAACATTCCAGAACATGAAAATAAGTTAAAAATACCCTAAATATCCTTTACATAGCTTAGAAATAAGCTTTGAGGGGTTCGGTGTGCTAAAATAAACTTTTTGGTCATTCAGGGACTAAAAGCGTAAAAAAGTGCATAAGTTTGCTTTTTCGCGCATATCATACGTTCTGAATACATCTGGACATCCAAAACTTTATGTAATCATTAAAATATTTTATTTTAGTGATTGGCATGATAAAATTCCATTCGTCGCGTAATTTGGATCGTTTTTCGCATTCGTTCGTGTTTCGTCGTAATTAACCGAACAACGCAACCGTACGACCAAACGAACCGACATACGAGATATTTTTGAGCATGTTTCATGTTCCCTATACTTTAAATTCATTTTAGAGCCTTGAAATGGGATTAACGAGGCTTAAACGTGTCAAAAATGCATCAAAAACCATGTTTTGCACATTCAGGGACCAAAATTGACATTCTGCCATAGTTATCTTAGGAAGGGACCAAAATGAAAAATCTAAATTCCAGCTTGTTCCAGCTGTTCCCCTCATTTTCACATGGTTTTAATGAAACTAGGGGCTTCCATGGTTTCACAAAACCATGGGCACATGTGTACGGATGAGATCGAAGCTCGTTTACGATGAACGATCTTAACGGTTGTGCAAAAACTATATAAACCCCACCCCCCTTTGCTCTCAAACTCACATTTGATCTGATTTTCATTCTCTAAGATGAAGTCTTGCACTTCATACCTGAGAATACATTGTCACACCCCGAAATTATCAGAGCTGGCGTGACTGGACTGGTATCTTCATTGCACAGCGGAAGCAAAATAAGCTAAGACTTCTAGAAAATGAACGCCCACTAAGTACTCGAATCTCCAATGGTTCTCCTATCTCAACCGTGCCATAACTTTGAAATGTGACCTGAGAAAGAAACATGCGAAAAATCAACATAAAGTTGATCGAGTTCATATTTTGTTTGTAAAAGATTTGAAATAAATCTTTTAAATGACCGGTTTATGAAATAATATTGAGAAAACGAATTTAAAAATCATTTTCTTGCCCAATTATATGG
This sequence comes from Helianthus tuberosus, assembly GCA_030545235.1. Lineage (NCBI taxonomy): Eukaryota > Viridiplantae > Streptophyta > Magnoliopsida > Asterales > Asteraceae > Helianthus > Helianthus tuberosus. The sequence goes on from CM060355.1 coordinate 98,640,080, forward strand.
AAACTTTGTATTTGTAACGAATTATTTTCGTAAAACCATGTATTTGTAAACTCTCGTATTTGTAGTGTTCGTATAACTGTCATTGCCCACCCTGACTTTGACTCCATGCGCACATAATACCTATGCTTTGAATTTGTATAAAACCTTTGTAAGCGGTGTATGAATGAAAGTCCCTGGTATGTAGCAATAAGGAAAAAAAAAGAGATCACCAATGGTTTGCAAGGCCATTGATATGTGTGAAGTGATGCAGGAAGACTCAAACCTAGCAAATTTGTACCGGGCCTCGGCTGTAAGACACAGTCACCACTATGGGCCACCCCGGCCACATGGGTGTGGGCTCGCTACACCCAAATAGATCTATCACTCATGTCCCTCGGTCCTACGACGAGGATTAATGGCCTTTAGTAGCCGCCTACTCACTCACATGATCTAACGGTGTATGAAAGTCCCTCCTTATGTCACACCCCCAAAATCCACATGCGGAGTATCACCGCCTGGGGTGTGACATGACCAGGATCAAGCCACCAATCATATTGAACAATAGTAAATGTAGTTCAACCAAACAATATGAAAGGTGTTCCAAAAAAAAGTATAGTTTCAATGTTTAGCGGAAGCATAAATGTAAAACCCAACATAAGTTATAAGTTTGAAATGTCATAAATGTTTAACATGGCATCCACGATCCATGTCCACAACGACCGCGCCTCCCAGTGCAAGCTCCATGAGTACCTTTTGACCTGCAAGGCATGTAACAACGAGTCAACAACAAAGTTGAGAGAGTTGACAGCTGGTTGTTTATTTATAGTATTCATTTCGTAATTCACATGTTCGTTTTGTAAACCATGTATCGTATTTATTTGTATCGCGGCCTTCCAGGCATGTTTGCGAAGATTAGTGGGGGTTTCCCATGTATTCTAGACTAGTTGTGTAACAACTCTCACTAAAATCAATACTTATTATGTTAATTGTCTAATAAGGAAACCCTAATTGAGAAACCCAAGTAATCCGGCATAAACCCTAAAATTTTCAGAACAATCAGAATCAGGATCAGGGCCCCTAAAACTCAAGGGGGTTAAACCCTAATTGATAATTATCTTCCGAATTCGTTGTCAAATCTGTGATTCGTTCGAATAACAACTCACCAGGCCTATACCAGTGACTAAGCTACCCTACCCTACTTTGACACTCTAGGCGACACGCAGCAAGTACCGCGGATTCTTCCGCGACTAGCGGGAGGCGCCAATTTTGGGTATAAATAGGGGGGCCTGGCACTTGCATTCTGCTGTTCGTTCGACGATCAAATTACAAATATACGCTGAGATATAGTCTAATTACTACAAACACAAACGAATCACTAAACGCTGCCGCGATAAACAGGGCAATAACTCGATCGCTATTACGATTCAACGTCCGATTGATTGAAACTATCCAACGAATGTTTAAGTGCCGCTCAAATTGAGTTTATACTTTGTCATTCGTCGTTAATTCGATGGATGTTTAAGTATTGCACTTTGTCATTTGTTGTGAGGGTTTAATCTCGTGAATTGTCGTAAATGCTGTATTAGTTACTAACCCAGTTCATGTGCATTGTTATTTAATTTAGGTTAACCAAAGCTAATCAGTAGATTAAACTCTGCCCGCATAAATCTGCAATGTGAGTCATTCTCTTTTTATCAACTATTTTACAATACTCCATATTATTTTCCAAAGTTATAATTACAGGGATTAAGGCTTTGTAGTCTTCAATTACAGCCGGTATGTGGGGTATTGTGCACATTACTACTGTTTTTATCAGTTTAGGTGGGCGTACCTAAATCATGATACACTTTTAGGTGAACGGACCTAAATAGTGATACACGTCACTTGTGGGTGAACGGACCCAACAGTGATATGACCACAGTCACCGAAACGAGTCGAGTGACAAATACTGTGGGTAATTGGTGGACATAGAAACATTGTAATCGCTCTTAATACTGTAAATTATAACCAAGCATTGTTTTAAATAAAAAAGAATGATTCACTCAGTATTTCCCCGCTGACAAAACCTTTTTCAAACATGTTTCAGGTGATCTGTTGTGATCCAGGAAAAGTGTTGTGAAGCACTACAAGCTTAAGGAAGTGGCTCAATATAAATAAATAAAGAACATGTTTTGTAAAATAAAGATTTCCCAGTGAAATCACTTTATTGTAAATTACAGAATTATGTAATAAAGTAAACGGGTATTTTTAGTATTAAAAGATCCTGTTTAAAGACTTCCGCTGTCGCCTAAATTAAATACCACGGGGTTTCCTGTCCCGCGGCTCTTGACCGGGTTAAACCGGGGCTAGGTCCGTGACAGGAATAGGTGGTATCAGAGCCACTGATTTAAGCCTATTAAAGTATTTAAGGAATACTTAAGATTTCTGATTGCCATTCTGTGAGTATGTGTTTTATTAACTGATTATTTGTTAGTTACAGTACGGGTAAACAAAGACTTTCGGCTATCTATCACAAATTAGATACTTCACTTAAAGAAAAAGGAACCTCATCCTCAAAATACCCAGCAGAAATTGAAGAAGGAATCTTTGTCCGTAAGGCACAATACGAGAATCCTCTTACCCCAGAGAAAAGAAATTCGATTATTAGGAAAAGTCAGGAGAGAGGAAAGAAATCACAACCAAAGAAAGTGAGGTTTAATCCAGAAATCCAGGAAATAGGAAATAATCCACCTTGGGAAGACAAATTAGATGAAAAATGGGCAGATCTTTATATGTTAGCTACTATAGCAGTAAATGCGAACCTTTAAACTACTGGTACCCTAATCTAGTGTTAGCACTCCTATCCAGAAACCCACTACCCAGTAAATAAATAAATAAATCCTAGTATGTTCTAATTCTCTGTTATCTTTTGTAAAAAAAAAATTAGTCGCACGGTATGCAATAAAACTGAATATTTATTTAAATTTCATTATAAGATTTTAACTTAGCATTTTTGTGCATTTTGCATATATGCTAAACAGCATGAATGAGCTATCTAAAGCTTTTCAGAATCTCAATCTCTATCCTGTACCAACAGAAGTTTCCAACGACTTCACTGGTTACATTGCTGATTTGGAGGAACCTATGGAATTTCAAGCTCCACCTCCGGAAAAAGCAAAGCCTAAGAAAAGAAGAAGATATGTAGGATGGAGGAAAGTGCGCAGGAGGAAACCAGCAACTAGGAAACTTCCTAAAATAGAAAATCCTATGGATAAAGGAAAAGGGATCGAGATCGGAGAGAGTTCTAGGCCAGCAGGGATAGAAATCAGAGAAAATGTTAGGCAAACGGGAATAGAAATCGGGGAAAGTTCCAAACAAACTGAAGAATTTACATTCCAGGAGGAATTAGATCGTATACTGGCAAGTTGTGACATTATCAGGCCTATTAACAATAACCTCTACACTTATCCTGCTCAAACCCAACTTCCAGTGAATTTTGAACCAGCTATTCCAGACCCTCTAATCCACACTCAACCTTTAGGAGGAATGGACGAGTGGTGGACTAACGACTGGCAGTTTCAAAACATAATAAATAGTCTATATACCTTTCTCCCTCAGTTCGACCCAGAACCTATACCAAACCCACTGATGAGCAACGAAAACTTAGCCCAACTCCGCCAGTTTGGCGAAGAACTAATAGGCACGGGGAATAGGATCCGGGAAATGGGAGAACAAATCTCCTGGAAATACGACGAGAGGGAACGTCGCTATTAAAATGCCAGTTGACAAAGGAATAGAGGGTTGGGAGGCTGTATTTGTATAATAATAGTAGTAACAAAATATAACTTTGTAAAATATGAATAAAACGTTGTAAGATAAACGGTGTGTACGGATGCCTAATATTTATAAAAAAAATGGAAGTCGAGAAATCGACAATTTTGACTATACGTGTGTTGAAAGATTTATGTGATTATGTGTAATTGATTTGTATATTTGATTATCAATTATTTGACACTAATAAATTATATCTATAATAATTACCAGATGGAAAACGCTGGTAATGAACCAGTTAAAGAAGTGAATCAATCTGAGCAAAATCAGGAAAATCAATTTATGACTAGGCAAGATATCGAGAATATTGTTGCTCAAGGGATAGCTAATGCTATTCCAGCAATCATGGCTGCTGCTTAGAAACCTGCTGAACCTCAACAAATTATTCCTAGTAAACGTACTCCGGAAGATAACGGCAGTAATAGCATAAATGGAGGTGGCAATCATGACGATAATAATCCACGGCAGGCCCCACTCCCTAAGAAAATGAAAGCTGCAACGCCTGGTTGCACTTACAAGGAATTCCTTGCTTGTAAACCAGCTGAATTTGCAGGCAATGAAGGGGCAACTGTGACACTGCGTTGGTTAGAGAAAACCGAAGCCGTAATCATGATAAGTAAATGTGCTGAAGAAGACAAGGTTATGTATGCTTCACATCTTTTTAAGGAAGGAGCGCTAGAATGGTGGAATACGGTACTTCAAGCCAAAGGAAGAAATGTGGCCTATGCCATGAATTGGGAAGAATTTAAGCAATTAATGGAAAGAAAATTCTATCCCGAGTATGAAAAGGAACAAATGGCAAATAAATTCCTAACCCATCGGATGGTAGGTGTAGATTGTCGAGGATATACTTCGACATTCTTCGAATATGCGAGAGTGGTACCAACCCTGGCTTCGCCAGAACCGGTGCTTATTTCCCGTTATATTTGGGGATTGATTGGAGAAATCCGTAATATCGTTAAAGCTGCGAGGCCTCGCACTATTGACGATGCGGTAGAATTAGCTAACACCCTAACTGACGAACTGGTACGTACAAGAGAAGAAAACCGGAAGAAGGATTTGGCTCAGAAAATTACCCAAGGATTTCGTATGGGTAATAATAATAAGTTCAAGAAGAGAGGAACTGGGCAATCCTCAAATCCGCCTTTTTGCAGGAATTGCAGAAAGAACCATTTTGGAAGATGCAATGTGACCTGCAACTTTTGCAAAGCTATAGAACATCGTGAGGAACATTGCAGAAAGAAGACAACAGTCTGTTTCAACTGCGGAGAAACCGGACATTTCAAGACAGAATGCCCTAAACTGGTTAAACCAGCAGACAACAAAGCTAAGACGACCGACGGAACTACCAAAAAGAATGCCAGAGCATTCCAACTGACCACTCAAGAAGCATAACTCATTCCAGATGTGATAGCTGGTACGTTCTTAGTTCACGACGTGTTTGCAAAAGTATTATTTGACTCTGGTGCAAACCAAAGTTTTATAAATACTTCATTCTGCCAAGCTCTTAATTTACCCTTAACCACCCTTAGGCAGATTTTTACAGTCGAAACGGCAGATGGAAATTCTGTTAACATAGACAAGGTTTTGCAAGAAGGAAAGATAGAACTATTAGGACATAAATTTTCTGCAAACCTGTTACCTATGAAGTTAGCCGAATTCGATATAGTGTTAGGAATGGATTGGCTAGTAGCCAACCATGCTAGAATTCTCTGTGATAAAAATTCCGTAGAAATTCGTACCCCCACAGGAGAAGTAATTGTAATTACAGGAGATAAACCTCGAAAGCCACTGAAATTTATTTCAGTAATGAAGTTGGTCAGTTATTCAAGAAAACAAGGAATGGTGTATATGATTTCTGTAATCATTAACACTAAGAATAAGGAACTTCAGAAAATCCCAGTAGTCTCAGAATATCCTGATGTATTCCCAGAAGAACTACCAGGATTACCACCCGATAGGGAGGTAGAATTTAGAATTCATCTAATTCCTGGAACTACACCAATAGCCAAAGCACCTTATCGGCTAGCACCCACTGAAATGCTAGAATTGAAAAAGCAGTTAGATGAATTACTAAGCAAAGGATTTATACAACCTAGTTCATCCCCTTGGGGAGCACCAGTGTTGTTTGTGAAAAAGAAAGATGGATCGATGAGAATGTGTATCGATTATAGGGAACTGAATAAGGTTACAATTAAGAATCGATATCCATTACCTAGGATTGACGATCTTTTTGATCAACTCCAGGGAGCTAGGTATTTTTCTAAGATAGACTTACGCTCCGGATACCATCAGTTGAAAGTACAAGAGGAAGACATACCTAAAACTGCTATCAGAACTAGGTATGGTCATTATGAGTTTACAGTCATGCCCTTCGTACTAACAAATGCTCCTGCAGCATTCATGGACATGATGAATCGGATTTGTAAACCATACTTGGATAAATTCGTAATTGTCTTTATCGACGATATACTTATTTATTCCAAAAGTCAGGAAGAACATTGTGAGCACCTACATGCACTCTTAACTTTGTTAAGAAAGGAAAAGCTTTACGCCAAATTCTCGAAGTGTGAATTCTGGCTGCAAGAAGTGCAATTCTTAGGACATGTGGTAAATAATGAAGGTATTCACGTAGATCCTTCTAAAATAGAAGCGATTACCAAATGGAAGGTTCCGCAAACTGCTATGGAAATTAGAAGCTTTCTAGGCTTAGCTGGATACTACAGACGATTTATTAAGGATTTTTCTAAGATAGCTGTACCCTTGACTAAGCTAACCTATAAAGCAGTTAAGTTTGAATGGGGACCTAGACAAGAAGAAGCTTTTAAGATTTTAAAGCAAAGGTTAACAAATGCTCCAATTTTAGCCTTGCCAGAAGGAACTGAAGATTTTGAAGTATGTTGTGATGCTTCAAAATTAGGATTTGGATGTGTGTTGATGCAACGCAAGAGGGTAATTGCGTATGCCTCCAGGCAATTGAAGAAACACGAGGAAAATTATACGACTCATGATTTAGAATTAGGAGCTATAATTTTTTCCCTTAAGATTTGGAGACATTATCTGTATGGAAGTAAGTTTACTGTTTATACAGATCATAAAAGTCTAAGGTATATATTTGGGCAAAAAGAGTTGAATATGAGGCAAAGAAGATGGATGGAAATCCTAAGTGACTATGACTGTGATATTCAATATCACGAAGGAAAAGCAAATGTAGTTGCAGATGCTTTAAGTCGTAAGTATCATGAAAAGCAAAACCGAGTCCGTGCTCTTCGATTAAACCTGCAAATTGATTTAATGGAACAATTGAAGAAAGTTCAAGAAACAACAATCAAAGATGATGCTGAAGGAATGAAAGGACGAATAAAAGAGTTAGAGCAAGGAAATGATGGAATTTGGAGATTCCACCAGAAAAGAATTTGGGTACCTAAGCAAGGAGAATTAAGAAATAAGATTTTAGAAGAAGCCCATAAATCTAGGTATACCATGCATCCCGGTAACAATAAGATGTACCAAGATTTAAGGAATAATTTCTGGTGGATAGGTATGAAAAAGGAGATAGCTGAATACGTATCTAAATGTCTTACTTGTTCACAAGTTAAAGCAGAACACCAGAAACCTTCAGGACTACTACAACAATTAGAAATGCCTGTATGGAAATGGGAACTTATAACAATGGATTTTGTTACTAAGTTACCTAAAACCAGGAAGGGTAATGATGCGATTTGGGTAATTGTGGATCGATTAACCAAATCAGCCCATTTTCTACCCATGAAGGAGACCTTTAGCATGGAAAGGTTAGCCAAGTTGTACGTAGACGAAGTAGTATCCTTACATGGAGTTCCGCTCTTCATTGTATCGGATAGGGATAGTCGTTTCACTTCCCATTTCTGGACTAGTTTTCAGGAAGCAATGGGAACCCGACTAAATTTAAGTACTGCATATCATCCTCAAACAGACGGACAAAGTGAAAGGACGATACAAACCCTGGAAGACATGCTCCGAGCATGTGTAATTGATTTTGGTGGTAATTGGGATAACCACTTACCCTTAATTGAATTCTCCTATAACAATAGTTATCATTCAAGTATCGAAGTTGCCCCATTCGAAGCACTATATAGACGCAAGTGCAGAACTCCAGTTTGTTGGGCAGAAATAGGAGAAAGTCAATTATCAGGTCCTGAAATCGTACAAGAAACCACTGACAAGATAACTCAAATCAAAGAAAGACTGAAGACGGCTCGAGATCGCCAGAAAAGCTATGCAGACAATCGCCGCAAACCACTAGAGTTTCAAGTCGGAGACAAAGTACTTTTGAAAGTCTCTCCTTGGAAAGGAGTAGTACGATTTGGTAAGAAAGGAAAGCTGAGTCCAAGATACGTAGGACCATTTCTAGTAATGCAACGAATAGGACCAGTTGCTTATCGTTTACAACTACAAGAAGCACTAGCTGGAGTACATGATGTGTTTCATGTATCCAATCTCAAGAAATGTCTATCAGACGAATCCCTGGTAGTACCTCTTCAAGATGTAGAGGTAAATGAAAAGTTAAAATTTGTAGAGAAACCACTGCAGATAGAAGATAGAAAGATCAAGTTTATTAAGCACAAACGACTAGTGCTAGTCAAAGTCAAATGGGATTCAAAAAGAGGCCCAGAATACACTTGGGAGCTGGAATCAGAAATGAAGCGGAAATATCCTCATCTATTCCAGTAAATCTCGAGGACGAGATTTTTCTTAAGGTGGGGAGGATGTAACAACTCTCACTAAAATCATTACTTATTATGTTAATTGTCTAATAAGGAAACCCTAATTGAGAAACCCAAGTAATCCGGCATAAACCCTAAAATTTTCAGAACAATCAGAATCAGGATCAGGGCCCCTAAAACTCAAGGGGGTTAAACCCTAATTGATAATTATCTTCCGAATTCCTTGTCAAATTTGAGATTCGTTCGAATAACAACTCACCAGGCCTATACCAGTGACTAACCTACCCTACTTTGACACTCCAGGCGACACGCGGCAAGTACCGCGGATTCTTTCGCGACTAGCGGGAGGCGCCAATTTTGGGTATAAATAGGGGGCCTGGCACTTGCATTCTGCTGTTCGTTCGACGATCAAATTACAAATATACGCTGAGATATAGTCTAATTACTACAAACACACACGAATCACTAAACGCTGCCGCGATAAACAGGGTAATAACTCGATCGCTATTACGATTCAACGTCCGATCGATTGAAACTATCCAACAAATGTTTAAGTGCCGCTCAAATTGAGTTTATACTTTTTCATTCGTCGTTAATTCGATGGATGTTTAAGTATTGCACTTTGTCATTTGTTGTGAGGGTTTAATCTTGTGAATTGTCGTAAATGCTGTATTAGTTACTAACCCAGTTCGTGTGCATTGTTATTTAATTTAGGTTAACCAAAGCTAATCAGTAGATTAAACTCTGCCCGCATAAATCTGCAATGTGAGTCATTCTCTTTTTATCAACTATTTTACAATACTCCATATTATTTTCCAAAGTTATAATTACAGGGATTAAGTCTTTGCAGTCTTTAATTACAGCCGGTATGTGGGGTATTGTGCACATTACTACTGTTTTTATCAGTTTAGGTGGGCGTACCTAAATCATGATACACTTTTAGGTGAACGGACCTAAATAGTGATACACGTCACTTGTGGGTGAACGGACCCAACAGTGATATGACCACAGTCACCGAAACGAGTCGAGTGACAAATACTGTGGGTAATTGGTGGAAATAGAAACATTGTAATCGCTCTTATACTATAAATTATAACCAAGCATTATTTTAAATAAAAAAGAATGATTCACTCAGTATTTCCCCACTGACAAAACCTTTTTCAAACATGTTTCAGGTGATCTGTTGTGATCCAGGAAAAGTGATGTGAAGCACTACAAGCTTAAGGAAGTGGCTCAATATAAATAAATAAAGAACATGTTTTGTAAAATAAAGATTTCCCAGTGAAATCACTTTATTGTAAATTACAGAATTACGTAATAAAGTAAACGGGTATTTTTAGTATTAAAAGATCCTGTTTAAAGACTTCCGCTGTCGCCTAAATTAAATACCACGGGGTTTCCTGTCCCGCGGCTCTTGACCGGGTCAAACCGGGGATAGGGTCGTGACAAGTTGTATTTGTATCGCGGCCCTATAGGCATGTGTGCGAAGATTAGTATTCGTATCGCGGCCTTCCAGGCATGTGTGCGAAGATTAGTGGGGGCTTCCCATGTGTTACTAGTCTAGCCGTATCTATAAGTGACCTTCCCCTAACGAGGTCAGTGGTACGTATTCCAGTAACGATGAAAGTACAAGTAGTCATTCAATCCCATTCCCAACCCCGGGAATCCCATGCCTTGGTAAGAGTGTGAACTCATCTTGGTTTGCTCGGCAGATAAACAAAATGGTCACTTGAGTTATATGTGGTCAACGACGTCCTAACATGGTTACCATACAAAGTCAGGTCTAGGTTCAAGTAATGCACGTATGTTTACACACAAGCTAATAGGTTACGAACAAGTATTGACCATGGCAAACACGTAGAACAAGTTAACAGTCGTGCATCAGATCCAAACTTGTGCGATTCGAAAGATAAAGCCCAATAACAGGCGGCCCAACCTATTGTACGATCAGCATAACTTGTGCGATCCACAATGGGTTGTGCGATCTGATCCAAACCCGGCCCAAAATAATAATACAAGCAGTCCAGCATGTAAACGACCCAAACAATAAACATGAGTCTTGTGCGGTCCGGATGGTCTTGTGCGACTGACCAGTCCTTGTGCGATTGGAATTGGGCTTTGAGGCCCAACCGTATAAAGGTCCAAGTGATTTGTGTGTGGACCCAAGCCTTGTGCGATCGGCACCACCTTGTGCGATCCACAAGGTCTTGTGCGATCATGCATAGCTAACTTATACCGTGAGTTTAAACAGTTGTACCTAGCTTGTGCGACTGTCTTGTGTGATCAGACCAGATCTTGTGTGATCTGATCTTGTGCGATAGGAAGCTTGTGCGATTAGTTATAGGTGGCCATGATTTAGGGAATCAGTTACATGCATACAATTAATTCTCCAAACAGTTACCAAACATACATCCATTCGATCAAAACACACTAACAGTTTCCAAGTTTGCTTTAATCGATCAAATCAACCATCTATCACCGAATTCACATGAACCCTAACTAAATCATCATATCAACCATGCATAATAATTTAACAGATTCAAAGTCTTGATTACTAACACGCACCCTAGGCTAGCAACATCCGAATACACTTTCATGGTAGCCGATTTACACACATTCAATTCTAGATCACCACACAAATCATAACATCATCAAACCCTATATTGATCCCTACATACTACACATATGAGCCGATTATATGAACACCAAATTTTATTATAATTAATCACGAAACATCCTTAGGCTATCATATAACATCACATCGATTACAACATCCTTCAATCATATATTCAATAACAAGAACACTGACCGATTAGAGAAGGGGATGATCTGAATCAAAAGCTTCGGGAGAGGGGTTGTGGTGCCGTCGACTTCGAGAGGAGAGGAAGGGAGTGTAGGGTTTGTGTGTGTTATGAGATTTGCAAAAATAATGAGGAGTATACACTCTCCTCATGGGTTATGCGTGTAAAGGAAGTGGGCCGAACCCATCATGGGCCGCCTTTGTGGTTCTAGTGCAAAGAGTATGGTCCGAGTGGGCTTGTGCGATCGAGTGGTTGTTGTGCGATTCGGATCATACAAGTACATACACATTCACATGTAAAAACACATATCATTTCATTAAACAATCAACCAATCAACCAAGTTTCACATAATCACATAACGTTCCCACTGGTTACATCAAAGTACAATTAGAGGTCTGAAATACGAGTTGTCACATTATCCCCAAGTTAAAAGAAATTTCGTCCTGAAATTTGGTACGTACTCACTGAGGAAGCTAGTTAAGTTGCATGGTTTTCCTGGGGTGTCACATCCTTCCCCCGTTGGTTTGGAATTTCGTCCCAAAATTCCGCAGTAGATTCAGCCTCAGTAGTGGTTGTATTGTTTGCGAACAATTGGGGATACTTTTGTTTCATCTGGTCTTCGCGTTCCCAGGTGAACTCTGGGCCACGACGGGAGTTCCACCGAACTCGAACAAGAGGTATTCTGGTGTGCTTGAGGACCTTAACATCCCGGTCTGTGATTTCAACTGGTTCTTCGACGAATCGCAACTGATCGTCGATCGTGAGCTCCTTCAAAGGAACTATGAGGGTCTCATCTGACAGACACTTCTTCAGATTCGACACGTGGAAAACGTTGTGAACTCCTCCGAGTTCTGTTGGTAGGTTCAGTTTGTAGGCCACTTTGCCTATTCTTTCTATGATTTCGAACGGTCCGACATACCGCGGATTGAGGTTGCCTCGTTTTCCAAAACGAACTACACCTTTCCAAGGTGAGACTTTGAGTAGCACTCGATCCCCAACCTGGAACTCGAGTGGTTTCGTGTGCTTATCAGCGTAGCTTTTCTGACGGTCACGAGCTGCCGCCATTCGTTGTCGTATCTGCGCAATCCTTTCAGTAGCATCAACTACAAGTTCTGGACCCGTGATCTGAGTATCACCCACCTCTGTCCAACAGAGAGGTGATCGGCATTTACGCCCGTACAATGCCTTAAATGGGGCGGCTTGAATGCTGGTGTGGTAACTGTTGTTATACGAAAACTCCACTAACGGGAGATGTTTTTCCCAGCCATTGCCGAAGTCGATAACACATGCCCGAAGCATGTCTTCTAGAGTCTGGATAGTGCGCTCAGACTGCCCATCCATCTGAGGGTGATAAGTTGTGCTCATGTCTAATCGAGAGCCAAAAGATTTGTGCATCGCTTGCCACAGTTCTGAAGTAAATTGTGCATCACGATCCGAAATAATGGAAGTTGGCACCCCGTGCCTCGAAACCACTTCTTTTAAGTAAATGTCCGCTAAAGTAGAGAACTTGTCTGTTTCCTTGATAGCCAAGAAGTGTGCAGACTTAGTGAGTCGATCCACGATCAACCAAATAGTATCATTCCCACGTTGAGATCTAGGCAGGCCAGAGACAAAATCCATGGAAATTTCCTCCCATATCCATTGGGGTATCTTTGGTTGCTGAAGTAGGCCTGAGGGTTTCTGGTATTCCGTCTTGACCCTCGCGCAAGTCAAACACTTGCTAACATAAGTTGCTATGTGGGCTTTCATGCTAGGCCACCAATATGTAGTTCTGAGATCGTGGTTGTGACAACTCGAAATTTAGAACCTTTCATCGTATCTCGATGTAACATGCTTGAACGTTATGTGACTAGTTAACTTGTTGGTTGATGAATGATATAAGTGAATTTATGTGATTGTGTGTTGTGCTTGTATGTATGCGTGTATTATATAACCCAAGGCACAAGGACCCGACTCGAGACCATGCGGTCTCGAGTGAACAGGAAACAGTTGGGCCGTGCACCTCATTTAATCCATCCGAAACCCATTAGGGTGCATCAACCTAAAGCTAGTATATAACCTTGTTGTTAGCCAACATTACCATCTTTGGGCAACCTACACACACTCTCCTACACACACACTCTCCCTCCCTCTCACTAAAAACCCTAAGTCTCAACATCTCCCTTCTCTCATTCTCTCGGATCCAAACCGGCAACACTAGGACCTTCAGTTCAAGCTTGGAATCGGCATTCGGAAGTTCACCCTTCATACCCTTTAGCCGGTTAGTGTCTCATTAGTTGTTTAATGACAAATACATGAGAAATTGTTGTTTATCCATGATAAAGATGTTTGCTTGATAGAAGATAGTTATTTGTCATCAAATGATGTTTATTTATCGAAGGATGTGCATGTTTTTGACAAATAAGTTATGTACAAATGAATGAGTGTATGCAAGCATGTTCTTGAATAATCGGTTGATGATGCATGATGATGTATCTTGGTGTGACTTGATAATATGTTGGTTTGTTAAGTTTTATACATGATGAATATGTCTTTCTTGAATAATCGATATTGAGATTTGTTGCTATCCATAATGAAGGTATTTGCTTGAAAATATGACTAGTGTGTTACATGATATCAACATGATTTATGAATAAAAGTTGCTTTAAGTGTTTCGGAAATGACAAGATAGATCCGGTATAGCATGCCTCAAGTTGGATTCGGATGAATGATCATGATGAATAACTTGAATACATGAAGAACAACATGAATATGATATGAATGGGTCTTGAATATTTGAAAAACTAGTTGTTTGATCCATTTTAGTTGAATATTAGACAAGAAAACATGTTTGTGTGGATAGTACATAAGGTTACATGAAATGGAAATTCTATTGGTTAGTACACTATGTAGAATCAGCAGGTGCTGGGAGTCGAGACCCCTGGTTTCGACTCGAGATCACCGCATGACAACTCGAGACCGCGGATTTCGACATAGGTTGCGAGTCGAGAACCCTTAGTCTCGACTCGAGACCACACAGCATCAGCACAAAAACAGCATGACTCGAGATCATGGTTGCTAGTCCGGTTGCGACTCGAGACCATCTAGTCTCGACTAGTTCATGCATGACCCGAGAACTCGTAGGCTTTAACCCGAGACCGCACAGTCTCGACTCGAGATCTCTAGTCTCGACTCGAGACCACGTACACACACACCTTGTTTGGACTTGCACACTGCTATTGGGCCTAAGTAGTTGGGCCGCACACTTAGACCTGGTTGTTACGAAGATGTTACTGTGGAACTTGTTATGAACTGTTGTTGAACTGCCATGATAGACATGTATGCCATGATCGTTACTTGTGTACAATACGTGTAGAACATACGTGCACTACTTGGATACGAACCTGACTTGAATGGTATCTATGTTAGGACGTAGTTGACCACTTGCAACTTGATTGACCTTTCTGTGTATCTGCCGAGCAAACCAAGGTGAGTTCACACCCACTACAAAGCATGGGATTCCCAGGGGTTGGGAATGGGGTTAAGGAACATGGATTCCTCGTCCTTTCTTGGGTAGGACAGTATTGGTTCAGGAATGTAATTCCTCGTCCTCAGGGACAGATAACTCGTACTAGACCAAAACTCTATCACGAAGTCCCTCCTTTTTATATCGACATAATCGCCGGGCCAATGGCGAGCGGGTCATTAGTTAGATAGCGCTATTTAGGTCTGACAAGCCTCACACCGTGCCGCAGAGGACGGGCGTGAACTAATGGATCTGGGCACGTCAATGATGATAGACATTGACAGTTCAGGGCACATAAACATGACTACAGTCAGCAGTCGATATGGTAACGAGTCTAGTGTATACATGGGGTAGCCCCCATGGCCGAAATGCCAGATAACTACACGGGGTTGCCCCCACGGCTGTATTGCCAGAGTAAATGGGTAGACAAATCACGTTTTCAACTATGGGGTAACCCCCACGGCAGGATGCCAGTTAAATGAAACTGTTTGCGAAACAACTTAAAACTGAACACCCAACCGTGAACTCACTCAACTTGTTGTTGACTCGTTACTACATGCTTTGCAGGTCTTTAGGTACTTAGCTGGAGCATGCATGGAAGAGAGTCGTTGTGGGACATGGGCAGCTGTGTGCCATGTTAAACTTTGAAACAATTAAACTTATGTTTTGAATTTAAACGTTATGCTTCCGCTTGCAACTTAAACTATGTTTTGTTTGGACACCAATTGTATTGGTTGGATTTTATATATTGCTCACATGCTTGTTCAATATGATTGGTGGCTGGACCCTGGTCAGTCACGCCTCCAAGCGGTAGTATTCCGCAGGTGGATTTTGGGGGTGTGACAGATTGGTATCAGAGCCATTGGTTATAGTGAACTTGGTTTTAATAAGGGAAAAGGTCTTATTAAAATCAGACTATAACCTGTACAGTGCTCTACGATCCACAACGACGCTTCACTCCACATGCAAGGCTCAACATTCTAGGTGATGTGATCTGTGTATATATTGCCTACTTGTTAGTTACGTAGTACATTGCTCATGGTATGCTCGTTTAGTATAACTACTGTTGCTTGAACACGTATGTGCTTACCCCTTTTGCCATCGCACTTTCGCGAACCTCTCTCACTCATGTTTCCCTCTTATGTGAAGATCATGAGTGGACGCGCTAACATGACTTAAGACCAGTTGACGGCTCTGATTAACGAACGAGTTGCTGCGGCGCTTGCAGCTGTACACGCAGGAGGTATATCCTGCAGTCCAAACTCATTCCAGGATCTTTAGATCCTACTCTCGCGAACCAACATTTGTGTTGAACTCTGTCTTTTCTTTCACCCACAATAGGTCAACATGCTCCGCCACCTGTGTGCACTTTTAAAACCTTTATGGACTGCAGACCAACTACTTTTAGCAGCACTGAAGGAGCAGTAGGTCTCCTCCACTGGTTTGAGAAACTAGAATCTGTGTTCGAAATGTGTGAATGCCCTGAGGCACGCAGGGTGAAGTATGCTACCGGTACTCTCGAGGGTTTAGCCCTCACATGGTGGAACGCTCAGGTCCAAATGCTGGGGTTGGTAGCTGCCAACGCCACCCCATGGGAAACTTTTAAGGAGATGATCAAGGAGGAGTACTGCAGTTGTGATGACATTCATAAGCTGGAAGTTGAGTTCTACTACCTCAAGATGACAGGGTCAGAAATTGAGGCGTACACTAAGAGATCGAATGAGCTTGCCTTACTGTGTCCTACTATGGTGGACCCTCTAATTAAGCGAATTGAACTCTTTCTCAAGGGCTTGGTGCCAGAGATCCAAAGTCATGTGACTTCAGCAAACCTCGCTACTATCCAGCAAGTGGTTCAGTTGGCTCATCGTCTTACTGATCAGGCGGTGGAGCAGAACAGGTTACCCAAGCGTATAAGCGCTACAGCTAGTTCGGATGCTCCTAGTGACAACAAGAGGAAATGGGATGGAGCTTCAAGCAAAGGTTCGACTTCTGTTCAGTCTCAGTCTCAGTCTCAGCAAAGAAAGACTGATGACTACAAGAGCCCCAGTCAGCAATCATCTGGTGGTCAGAGTCATGGTGGGTACAAGGGGAATCACCCCAAGTGTAATCGCTGCAACCTACACCACAGCGGGCCATGCACCAGGGGCAACTGTCATCGGTGCAACAAGCCAGGTCACGCCGCCAAGGATTGCAGAAGCTTGTATCCCGCAAACCAGAATCGTCAACAACAGGCCCCACAGAACCAGCGGCAGCAGCAACAGCAGCAGGGTAACAACAAAGGGTGCTTTCAGTGTGGAACTGAAGGCCACTTCAAGAAAGATTGTCCCCAACTGAACAGGAACCAGAACAACAACAACAACAACAATAATCAGGGGAATGGTAACAATGGGAACAACAACAACAGTGGTGCCAGGGGGGCGGGTGTTCGTGATTGGCCAAGGTGAAGCAAGGAATGATCCCAACGTTGTGACGGGTAAGTTCCTTCTCGACGACTTTTATGTTACAGTTTTATTTGATTCGGGCGCCGATACTAGCTACGTGTCACTAGAAGTTAGTCGAATGCTTAAGCGTATTCCAACACCCTTGAATAACAAGCACACAGTAGAGCTAGCAAATGGTAAGAGTTTAGAGGCTGCACACGTAGTCAAGGGTTGTAAGCTTATTCTCGCTGACCAGGCCTTCTCTATCGACCTTATTCCTATCGTCTTGGGTAGTTTCGATGTTGTCATTGGGATGGATTGGTTATCCCAACACCGAGCAGAGATTCTTTGCAACGAGAAGGTGGTCCGTATTCCAGGTTCCGGTAGTGAACCTCTCATGATTCGTGGCGACAAAAGGAGTGCTGTTGAGAACGTCATCTCTCTCCTTAAGGCCCAAAAGTGCTTGTGAAAGGGCCACACTGCCATTTTGGCTCTCGTTACTGACACCTCGGAGAAAGAGAAGAAGATAGAAGATTTTCCCGTTGTACGCGACTATCCTGAGGTATTTCCTGAGGAATTACCTGGTCTTCCACCTCATCGCCAAGTCGAGTTTCAGATTGAACTAGCTCCTGGAGCTGCGCCTATAGCTCGTGCACCTTATCGTTTAGCTCCATCAGAGTTGGAAGAACTCTCTACGCAACTACAAGAACTCTTGGATAAGGGTTTCATTCGTCCTAGCTCATCGCCCTGGGGAGCTCCAGTGCTATTCGTGAAAAAGAAAGACGGTACCTTCAGAATGTGCATCGACTACCGGGAACTCAACAAGGTGACGGTGAAGAATCGTTATCCTCTACCACGTATTGACGACCTGTTCGACCAGCTGCAAGGATCGAGCTACTACTCCAAGATTGATTTGAGATTGGGATATCACCAGCTGAGAGTTCGAGAAGAGGACGTCTCCAAAACGGCTTTTAGAACTCGCTATGGACACTATGAGTTTTTGGTCATGCCTTTCGGGCTGACAAACACACCTGCGGTTTTCATGGACTTGATGAATCGAGTGTGCAAGCCTTACCTGGACAAGTTCGTTATAGTCTTCATCGACGACATCCTGATCTATTCTAAGAATCAGGAGGAACACGAGCAGCATCTATGACTTATTTTGGAACTCCTTCGAACGGAACAACTTTACGCGAAGTTCTCAAAATGTGACTTCTGGCTTCGTGAAGTCCATTTCCTAGGCCATGTGGTAAACAAGGATGGGATTCATGTTGATCCATCCAAGGTGGACTCGATTAAGAACTAGCCTGCACCTCGTACACCAAAGGAAATTCGCCAATTCTTGGGGCTGGCAGGTTACTACAGGAGATTCATAAAGGATTTTTCTAAGATTGCACAGCCCCTCACCTCACTAACGCAGAAGGGCGTTGTTTATCAATGGGGAAATGCACAGGAATTAGCATTTCAGCATCTAAAGGATAGACTTTGCAGCGCACCTATCCTTTCCTTGCCAGAGGGCACAAACGATTTCGTGGTCTACTGCAACGCATCAATTCAGGGTCTTGGTTGTGTATTGATGCAACGAGATAAAGTTATAGCCTACGCCTCACGCCAACTCAAAGTTCATGAAAGGAACTACACTACGCATGATTTAGAGCTGGGAGCTGTTGTCTTTGCGCTTAAGTTATGGCGACATTACTTGTACGGTACTAAGTGTGCCATCTACACCGACCACAGGAGCCTCGAGCATATCTTCAAGCAGAAGGAACTGAATATGCGACAACGACGATGGGTCGAACTACTGAATGACTACGAGTGCTCGATCAGGTATCACCTGGGCAAGGCCAATGTTGTGGCCGACGCCCTCAGTCGAAAGGACACCGCGCCTAAGCGCGTGCGAGCTTTACAACTCACTATACATTCTAGTCTTCCTTCCCAAATACGAGCTGCTCAGATAGAAGCATTGAAACCAGAAAACGTCAGGGCTGAAGCCCTACGCTGCTCAAGGCAACACTTAGAACAAAAGGAAGACGGTGCTTACTACGTAACGGGGCGCATTTGGATCCCACTCTATAGCAACCTACGAGAGCTTGTGATGGACGAAGCACACAAGTCTCGCTACTCGGTACACCCTGGTTCGGATAAGATGTACCACGATATCAAAACTACGTACTGGTGGCCTAGCATGAAGGCCCACATAGCAACCTACGTCAGCAAGTGTTTGACTTGTGCGAGAGTCAAGACAGAATACCAGAAACCCTCAGGCCTACTCCAACAACCAGAGATACCTCAATGGAAATGGGAGCAAATTTCCATGGATTTCGTTACTGGCCTGCCTAGATCCCAGCGCGGGAATGATACTATCTGGGTGATCGTGGATCGACTCACAAAGTCTGCGCACTTCCTGGCCATCAAGGAGACGGATAAATTCTCCACTCTAGCAGAAGTATATCTCAAGGAAGTTGTCTCGAGGCACGGAGTGCCCACCTCTATTATCTCGGATCGAGATGCGCGTTTTACTTCAGAACTGTGGCAGGCAATGCACAAATCCTTTGGCTCACGATTAGACATGAGCACAGCGTATCACCCTCAGACGGACGGGCAGTCCGAGCGCACTATTCAAACCTTAGAAGACATGCTTCGTGCATGTGTAATCGACTTTGGTAACAGCTGGGAAAAGCATCTGCCACTTGTGGAATTCTCGTACAATAATAGCTACCACACCAGCATTAAAGTTGCTCCGTTTGAGGCATTGTACGGGCATAAATGTCGGTCACCTCTTTGTTGGGCAGAGGTGGGAGATAGTCAGATCACTGGTCCAGAACATGTGGTAGACACAACCGAACGAATTGCCCAAATACGACAACGCATGGCAGCAGCTCGTGACCGTCAGAAAGTCTACGCCGATAAGGGCAGGAAACCACTTGAGCTCCAGGTTGGGGAGCGGGTACTACTCAAAGTTTCACCCTGGAAGGGTGTGGTTCGTTTTGGTAAACGGGGCAAACTTAACCCACGATATGTTGGACCTTTTGAAATCATCGAGAAAATAGGCAGGGTGGCCTACAGACTGAACTTACCAGCAGAACTCAGTGCAGTTCACAACGTTTTCCACGTGTCAAATCTGAAGAAGTGTCTGTCAGATGAGACCCACATAGTTCCTCTGAAGGAACTCACTATCGACGAGCAGTTACGATTCGTCGAGGAACCAGTTGAAATCACAGACCGGGATGTTAAGGTCCTCAAGAGCACTAGGATACCTCTCGTTCGAGTTCGTTGGAACTCACGTCGCGGCCCAGAGTTCACCTGGGAACGCAAAGATCAGATGAAACAAAAGTATCCCCAACTGTTCCCAAACGGTACAACCACTACTGAGGCTGAAGCTACGGAATTTCGGGACGAAATTCCAGATCAATGGGGGGAGGATGTGACACCCCAGGAAAATCGGGAAAACCATACAACTTAACTAGCTTCCTCAGTGAGTGCTTACCAAATTTTGGGACGAAATTTCTTTCAACTTGGGGATGATGTGACAACTCGAAATTTAGAACCTTTCATCGTATCTCGATGTAACATGCTTGAACGTTATGTGACAAGTTAACTTGTTGGTTGATGAATGATATAAGTGAATTTATGTGATTATGTGTTGTGCTTGTATGTATGCGTGTATTATATAACCCAAGGCACAAGGACCCGACTCGAGACCATGCGGTCTCGAGTGAACAGGAAACAGTTGGGCCGGTTGGGCCGTGCACCTCATTTAATCCATCCGAAACCCATTAGGGTGCATCAACCTAAAGCTAGTATATAACCTTGTTGTTAGCCAACATTACCATCTTTGGGCAACCTACACACACTCTCCTACACACACACTCTCCCTCCCTCTCACTAAAAACCCTAAGTCTCAACATCTCCCTTCTCTCATTCTCTCGGATCCAAACCGGCAACACTAGGACCTTCAGTTCAAGCTTGGAATCGGCATTCGGAAGTTCACCCTTCATACCCTTTAGCCGGTTAGTGTCTCATTAGTTGTTTAATGACAAATACATGAGAAATTGTTGTTTATCCATGATAAAGATGTTTGCTTGATAGAAGATAGTTATTTGTCATCAAATGATGTTTATTTATCGAAGGATGTGCATGTTTTTGACAAATAAGTTATGTACAAATGAATGAGTGTATGCAAGCATGTTCTTGAATAATCGGTTGATGATGCATGATGATGTATCTTGGTGTGACTTGATAATATGTTGGTTTGTTAAGTTTTATACATGATGAATATGTCTTTCTTGAAGAATCGGTATTGAGATTTGTTGCTATCCATGATGAAGGTATTTGCTTGAAAATATGACTAGTGTGTTACATGATACCAACATGATTTATGAATAAAAGTTGCTTTAAGTGTTTCGGAAATGACAAGATAGATCCGGTATAGCATGCCTCGAGTTGGATTCAGATGAATGATCATGATGAATAACTTGAATACATGAAGAACAACATGAATATGATATGAATGGGTCTTGAATATTTGAAAAACTAGTTGTTTGATCCATTTTAGTTGAATATTAGACAAGAAAACATGTTTGTGTGGATAGTACATAAGGTTGCATGAAATGGAAATTCTATTGGTTAGTACACTATGCAGAATCAGCAGGTGCTGGGAGTCGAGACCCCTGGTTTCGACTCGAGATCACCGCATGACAACTCAAGACCGCGGATTTCGACACAGGTTGCGAGTCGAGAACCCTTAGTCTCGACTCGAGACCACACCGCATCAGCACAAAAACAGCATGACTCGAGATCATGGTTGCTAGTCCGGTTGCGACTCGAGACCATCTAGTCTCGACTAGTTCATGCATGACTCGAGAACTCATAGGCTTTAACCCGAGACCGCACAGTCTCGACTCGAGATCTCTAGTCTCGACTCGAGACCACGTACACACACACCCTGTTTGGACTTGCACACTGCTATTGGGCCTAAGTAGTTGGGCCGCACACTTAGACCTTGGTTGTTACGAAGATGTTACTGTGGAACTTGTTACGAACTGTTGTTGAACTGCCATGATAGACATGTATGCCATGATCGTTACTTGTGTACAATACGTGTAGAACATACGTGCACTACTTGGATACGAACCTGACTTGAATGGTATCTATGTTAGGACGTAGTTGACCACTTGCAACTTGATTGACCTTTCTGTGTATCTGCCGAGCAAACCAAGGTGAGTTCACACCCACTACAAAGCATGGGATTCCCAGGGGTTGGGAATGGGGTTAAGGAACATGGATTCCTCGTCCTTTCTTGGGTAGGACAGTATTGGTTCAGGAATGTAATTCCTCGTCCTCAGGGACAGATAACTCGTACTAGACTAAAACTCTATCACGAAGTCCCTCCTTTTTATATCGACATAATCGCCGAGCCAATGGCGAGCGGGTCATTAGTTAGATAGCGCTATTTAGGTCTAACAAGCCTCACACCATGCCGCAGAGGACGGGCGTGAACTAATGGATCTGGGCACGTCAATGATGATAGACATTGACAGTTCAGGGCACATAAACATGACTACAGTCAGCAGTCGATATGGTAACGAGTCTAGTGTATACATAGGGTAGCCCCCACGGCCGAAATGCCAGATAACTACACGGGGTAGCCCCCATGGCTGTATTGCCAGAATAAATGGGTAGACAAATCACGTTTTCAACTATGGGGTAACCCCCACGGCAGGATGCCAGTTAAATGAAACTGTTTTCGGAACAACTTAAAACTGAACACCCAACCGTGAACTCACTCAACTTGTTGTTGACTCGTTACTACATGCTTTGCAGGTCTTTAGGTACTTAGCTGGAGCTTGCATGGAAGAGAGTCATTGTTGGAAATGGACAGCTGTGTGCTATGTTAAACTTTGAAACAATTAAACTTATGTTTTGAATTTCAACGTTATGCTTCCGCTTGCAACTTAAACTATGTTTTGTTTGGACACCAATTGTATTGGTTGGATTTTATATATTGCTCACATGCTTGTTCAATATGATTGGTGGCTAGACCCTGGTCAGTCACGCCTCCAAGCGGTAGTATTCCGCAGGTGGATTTTGGGGGTGTGACAGTGGTACATTTTATCCGAACCTGGATGTACCGAGTAGCGAGACTTATGTGCTTCATCCATCACAAGCTCGCGTAAGTTTCCATAAACTGGGACCCAGATGCGTCCTGTTACGTAGTAGGCGCCGTCTTCCTTTTGTTCTAACCATTGCCTTGAGCCGCGTAGGGCTTCAGCCCTGACCTTTTCTGGTTTCAATGCTTCTACCTGAGCATCTCGTATCTGTGCCGGAAGACTAGACTGGATGGTAAGTTGTAATGCTCGTACGCGTCTAGGCGTAGTGTCTTTTTGACTTAGGGCTTCAGCCACAACATTGGCTTTGCCTAGATGGTACTTGATGGCGCATTCGTAATCGTTCGAAAGTTCGACCCATCGTCGCTGACGCATGTTCAATTCCTTCTGCTTGAAGATATGCTCGAGACTCCTGTGATCGGTGTAGATGGTGCACTTGGTACCGTACAGGTAATGTCTCCATATCTTAAGCGCGAAAACAACAGCTCCCAGCTCTAAATCGTGCGTAGTATAGTTTCGTTCGTGAACCTTAAGTTGACGTGACGCATAAGCAATGACCTTGTCACGTTGCATTAACACACATCCAAGACCTTGAATGGATGCATCGCAATAGACCACAAAATCGTCCGTGCCCTCTGGCAATGAAAGGATAGGTGCGCTGCAGAGCCTATCTTTTAGGTGCCGAAAAGCGGTTTCCTGAGTACTACCCCAACGGTAGGTGACACCCTTCTGTATCAGTAGTGTAAGCGGCTGCGCAATCTTCGAGAAGTCTTTGATAAACCTTCTGTAGTAGCTTGCCAAACCCAAGAATTGGCGAATTTCCGTTGGGGTGCGAGGTGCAGGCCAGTTCTTAATCGAGTCTACCTTGGATGGATCAACATGAATCCCATCCTTGTTTACCACTTGGCCTAGGAAATGGACTTCACGAAGCCAGAAGTCGCACTTCAAAAACTTGGCATACAGCTGTTCTGATCGAAGGAGTTCCAAAATAAGTCGTAAATGTTGCTCATGATCCTCCTGACTCTTAGAGTAGATTAGAATGTCGTCGATGAAAACAATGACAAACTTGTCTAGGTAGGGCTTGCATACTTTGTTCATAAGATCCATGAAGACCGCATGCGCGTTTGTTAACTCGAATGGCATAACTAGGAACTCGTAGTGGCCATAGCGAGTTCTAAATGCTGTTTTGGAGACGTCCTCATCCCGGACTCTCAGTTGATGGTACCCTGACCTCAGATCTATCTACGAATAATAGCTCGACCCTTGCAGTTGGTCGAACAGGTCGTCGATGTGTGGAAGAGGATAGCGATTCTTCACGGTCACCTTGTTGAGCTCACGGTAGTCGATGCACATCCTGAAGGTACCGGCTTTCTTTTTCACAAATAGTACTGGAGCTCCCCAAGGTGAAGAGCTAGGACGAATGAAACCCTTATCCAAGAGTTCTTGCAGTTGTTTGGATAGTTCTTCCAATTCTGATGGGGCTAAGCGATACGGTGCACGAGCTATTGGTGCTGCTCCTAGAGCTAGCTTGATCTGGAATTCGACCTGGCGATGAGGCGGTAGTCCAGGTAAGTCTTCAGGAAACACTTGAGGAAAATCGCGTACAACTGGGATGTCCTCTAATCTCTTCTCTTTCGTTGATGCGTCAGTAACAAGTGCCAAAATGGCAGTGTGGCCCTTTCATAACACTTCTGGGCCTTCAGGAAGGAGATAATGCCAACCACGGCACCACTCTTGTCGCCTTGGACTTCGAGAGGTTCTTTACCAGAACGGGGAATACGAACAATCTTCTCCTTGCATAGGATCTCTGCTTGTTGTTGAGATAACCAATCCATACCAATGACGATGTCGAAACTACCCAGAACTATGGGAATGAGATCGATAGGGAAAGTCTGACCAGCGAGGATAAGATTACAACCCTGAACTATGTGTGTGGCCTCTAGACTCTTACCGTTAGCTAATTCTATGACATGTTTGGTGTTCAAAAGTGTTGGTGTGCGCTTGAGCATTTGACTAACTTTCAGAGACATATAACTGGTATCCGCACCCGAATCAAATAATACAGTAACATAAAAGTCGTCGAGAAGAAACTTACCCATCACCACGTTAGGATCATTCCTTGCCTCACCCTGACCCAACACAAATGCTCGACCCCTAGCGCCGTTGTTGCCATCATTGTTTCCCCCGTTGTTGTTCCCATTGCCCTGATTATTGTTGTTGTTGTTGTTGTTGTTCTGGTTCTGGTTTAACTGGGGGCAGTCTGGCTTGAAGTGGCCTTCAGCCCCACACTGATAGCATCCCCTGTTGCCTCGCTGCTGTTGTTGCTGCTGGTTTCGTGGAGCTGGTGGTTGTTGTTGCTGGTTCGTGTTCGCAGGTCGTGAGGTCCTGCAATCTTTAGCTTCATGACCCATCTTGAGATACCTATGGAAATGACCCTTGTTGCACTGGCCATTGTGGTTCCTGTTGCATGGATCGCACCTTGGGAGGTTTCCTCGATATCCACCCTGCCTTTGACTACCAGAAGATTGCTGACCAGGGCTCTGGTAGTTATCAGTCTTACGCTGCTGAGCCTGGGACTGAGCTGTAGCTGAACCCTTGCTGGAATCCCCATCCCATTTCCACTTGTTGTCACTGGGAGTAGCGGAAGTAGTAGCATTAGTAGCACCGATACGTTTAGGCAGCCTGTTCTGTTCCACTGCCTGATCTGTGAGGCTATGAGCAAGATGAGTAATATCCTGGATATTAGCAAGGTTGGCGGATGTCACATGACTTTAATTTCTGGTGCTAGCCCTTTGAGATACAACTCAATACACTTGAAGGAGGGTCCACCATAGTTGGACACAAGATGGCCAGCTCGTTTGACCTTTTCGTATATGCCTCAATCTCTGACCCCGTCATTTTCAGATTAAAGGATTCCACTTCTAACTTGTGGATGTCATCACGTGTGCAGTATTCCCGCTTGATTAGTTCCTTGAATTCGTTCCAAGGGGTTGCGTTAGCAGCTGCCAACCCTAAAATCTGAACTTGCACATTCCACCAGGTCAGCGCAATGCCTTCGAGAGTACCAGTGGCATACTTCACCCTACGAGCCTCAGGGCATTCACACATCTCAAATACGGACTCGAGCTTTTCAAACCAATGGAGGAGTCCAACTGCTCCTTTAGTGCCACTGAAAGTGCTAGGACGACAGTCCATGAAAGTCATGAAGGTGCATACAGGTAGCTGAGCGTGTTGACCTCCTGCTTGTGCGGCTGCAAGTGCCGCAGCAACTTGTTCGTTAATCAGAGCCGTCAACTGGGCTTGAGTCATGTTAACGCGTCCACTCATGATCTTGATAACAACAGGGAAACATGAGTGAGAGAGGTTCGCAAAAGTGCGATGACAGAAGAGAGTAAGCACTCATGCATTTCAAACAATAATCGCTACGTTTATCTAAGCATACCATGAGCAAGTTCTATGTAACTAACAAGTAGGCAATAAAACATAAACCATATCACCTAGAATGTTGAGTCTTGCACATGGAGCGAAGCGTCGTTGTGGATCGTTGAGCACTGTTCTGGTTATAGTATGGTCTTAACAAAAACTTTTACCCCTTATTAAAACCAAGTTCGCTATAACCAATGGCTCTGATACCAATTTGTCACACCCCCAAAATCCACAGGCGGAGTATCACCGCCTGGGGGCGTGACATGACCAGGATCAAGCCACCAATCATATTGAACAATAGTAAATGTAGTTCAACCAAACAATATGAAAGGTGTTCCAAAACAAAAGTATAGTTTCAATGTTTAGCGGAAGCATAAATGTAAAACCCAACATAAGTTATAAGTTTGAAATTTCATGAATGTTTAACATGGCATCCACGATCCATGTCCACAACGACCGCGCCTCCCAGTGCAAGCTCCATGAGTACCTATTGACCTGCAAGGCATGTAACAACGAGTCAACAACAAAGTTGAGTGAGTTCACAGCTGGTTGTTTAATTATAGTATTCGTTTCGTAATTCACATGTTCGTTTTGTAAACCATGTATTGTATTTATTTGTATCGCGGCCTTCCAGGCATGTTTGCAAAGATTAGTGGGGGTTTCCCATGTATTCTAGACTAGTTGTATTTGTATCGCGGCCCTACAGGCATGTGTGCGAAGATTAGTATTCGTATCGCGGCCTTCTAGGCATGTGTGCGAAGATTAGTGGGGGCTTCCCATGTGTTACTAGTCTAGCCGTATCTATAAGTGACCTTCCCCTAACGAGGTCAGTGGTACGTATTCCAGTAACGATGAAAGTACAAGTAATAATTCAATCCCATTCCCAACCCCGGGAATCCCATGCCTTGGTAAGAGTGTGAACTCACCTTGGTTTGCTCGGCAGATAAACAAAATGGTCACTTGAGTTATATGTGGTCAACCACGTCCTAACATGGTTACAATACAAAGTCAGGTCTAGGTTCAAGTAATGCACGTATGTTTACACACAAGCTAACAGGTTACGAACACGTATTGACTATGGCAAACACGTAGAACAAGTTAACAGTCGTGCATCAGATCCAAACTTGTGCGATTCGAAAGATAAAGCCCAATAACAGGCGGCCCAACCTATTGTGCGATCAGCATAACTTGTGCGATCCACAATGGGTTGTGCGATCTGATCCAAACCCGGCCCAAAATAATAATACAAGCAGTCCAGCATGTAAACGGCCCAAACAATAAACATGAGTCTTGTACGGTCCGGATGGTCTTGTGCGACTGGCCAGTCCTTGTGCGATTGGAATTGGGCTTTGAGGCCCAACCGTATAAAGGTCCAAGTGATTTGTGTGTGGCCCCAAGCCTTGTGCGATCATGCATAGCTAACTTATACCGTGAGTTTAAACAGTTGTACCTAGCTTGTGCGATCAGACCAGATCTTGTGTGATCTGATCTTGTGCGATAGGAAGCTTGTGCGATTAGTTATAGGAGGCCATGATTTAGGGAATCAGTTACATGCATACACTTAATTCTCCAAACAGTTACCAAACATACATCCATTCGATCAAAACACACTAACAGTTTCCAAGTTTGCTTTAATCGATCAAATCAACCATCTATCACCGAATTCACATGAACCCTAACTAAATCATCATATCAACCATGCATAATAATTTAACAGATTCAAAGTCTTGATTACTAACATGCACCCTAGGCTAGCAACATCCGAATACACTTTCATGGTAGCCGATTTACACACATTCAATTCTAGATCACCACACAAATCATAACATCATCAAACCCTATATTGATCCCTACATACTACACAGATGAGCCGATTATATGAACACCAAATTTTATTACAATTAATCACGAAACATCCTTAGGCTATCATATAGCATCACATCGATTACAACATCCTTCAATCATATATTCAATAACAAGAACACTAACCGATTAGAGAAGGGGATGATCCGAATCAAAAGCTTCGGGAGAGGGGTTGTGGTGCCGTCGACTTCGAGAGGAGAGGAAGGGAGTGTAGGGTTTGTGTGTGTTATGAGATTTGCAAAAATAATGAGGAGTATACACTCTCTTCATGGGTTATGCGTGTAAAGGAAGTGGGCCGAACCCATCATGGGCCGCCTTTGTGGTTCTAGTGCAAAGAGTATGGTCCGAGTGGGCTTGTGCGATCGAGTGGTTGTTGTGCGATTTGGATCATACAAGTACATACACATTCACATGTAAAAACACTTATCATTTCATTAAACAATCAACCAATCAACCAAGTTTCACATAATCACATAACGTTCCCACTGGTTACATCAAAGTACAATTAGGGGTCTGAAATACGAGTTGTCACACCTTAAGCTAACCATACCATGTATAAAAAAATGTCTGAAATAATTGTAACATGTATTTTACCCCAGCCTCTAAGGCTGAACTTCCCCAGCCTCTAAGGCCAACTCCCCAGTCTCTCTATATTAACACCTGACGATCCATCCCTAGTCATGAAAATCATTCACATTTCGATAATACGCATTTGTTTTGTAAAAACCAGTATATTTAGTATAATCCATTCATAATATGATTTAGGAATATGAGTTTTCGTTTGTTCAAAAGCTTTGTATGTTCTTGCAAAACGTGCTTTGTCTAAAAATATGCAGTCTTTGTTCATCGAGAACTTTGTGTGTTTTCTGCAAAACGTGCATGTCTTTCCACCCCGAAAACATTTACAAAAATGTAAAACCGTAAAAAGATGGGGTTATGAACTCACCTGAATTGCCTTGTGCAAAGCTATCTAATTATGACTTCGTGATGTCGTTTCCAAGATGAGACTCGCTAGCGTGCATTCTACAATATTCCTAACACGGAATATCTTATAAGTTTCTAAATAAGCACAGTAACTAAACTACGTGTCATCGAGCTCTACCGAATCGTTAATCGAACGATTCAACGGTAAGTAGTTAACTTATCGGAAATGATTAAGTCATATTTGATAAGTATCGTTTTATTGTCGATAATAACCAATAAGTCTTGACAAGACTTGATTCTCTAGAGATTTGAAAGTAAATAAATATTTATATCAAAATATATAAATATATCGTTAAGATCGCTTGTCGTCCCGAGAAGTCGTACGTGTATAAAAGAATATTTATACGAAAATAATATACGACAAACTCGTATTATATATCGCGTTTCGTATGATCTTTGTCAAAATATCCTTATATGCCATTTAGGCGTATAAAATAAATATGAAAAGTTATATTTATTTTATAAAAGAATCGTTGTTGGAAGTTTGAAATAAATATATAAACTATATTTATTTTATAAACGAATACAAGTCGTTTGTTGTTTGCAATAAATATAAAAGCTATATTTGTTTTGCAAAAGAATCGTCGTGAAACAAATACGTAAACTGTACTTATTTTTATAAAAGTATACGTATTGTTTAATACTTGAAGTAAATATACAAACTATATTTATTTTGTAAAAACAAATTCATGTTTTTCGACATTTGAAATAAATATATAAAACTATATTTATTTTGTAAAGCGAAGATGTGTTCGGCGTTTGAAACAATATAAATAATTATATTGATTTTATAGAAGACTTGTCGGATTTTTGGAGTTTAAAATAAATATAATAACTATATTTATTTGTCCTAAATAATTTTCGAATCGTTGTTTTCATGCGTTGTAAAGTGTCGTAGAAGTAACTATGTATTTTTAGGAAAAATAAGTAACATTCCGATTTGTTTTGTGTTATAATAATACGTAATTATTTTACGGATTTTCTCGAAAAACGGGCAGAGTTTCCTCTGTTTTTGGACCACCCCGACAACACAAGTTGTCGTTATTTTAACAAGATTCAATAATCAGCATAAATAAGTTTGTAAAAGCGACAACATTTAAATTAAACACTAATATGTTTGGTTTAAGCTCGATATCGTGTATTCAATTAAAAACTATATAAAAACAACATATTCACCGTTAAAACTTTACCATCTTCTCGTGTCGAACGCTAACGGAGTTGACCGAGTCAACTCACTTGTTGACCTGAGTTGGACCGAGTTGAATTGAGTTTACTCGGTTTGACCGAGTCAACCCGAACCATGAAATTTCTGACCGTTGACCAGGCTTGACCCGAACCTGAGAACCGAGCCAAACCAAAACCCGTTGACTGTCTTGTACCGGGAACCCGAACCGAGTTAACTCGGTCTAACCAAGTTAACTAGAACCAAAACCAAAACTCGAAACAAACTGAACAGAGACACCACCACTGTTGACTTGTCGACCCGCTGCGAAGCTTGAACCGAATCCGACCCAAACATTTTGACCGTGCATAACCCGAGAGCCGAGACTAAACCCTGAACCGAACCTGAAACGGAGTCGTCACCAACCGGATTTGTAATAAATTCACCATCATCATCATCAGGCTTCAACAAAACAAAAGGAAGGAAGTAACCCGAGAAGGGGGGTACCGTTGAAGCCTGTCGGATAAAGACAAGGACCGCCGGTCCTAGACGCCGACTGCCGTTCAATGACGCCGACCGCCGGTTCTTTCTCTCTCGCTGCGATTCTCGGTCATCTTCTTCATCATCAATATCATCAACATCGTTGTCGACGCCGGCGTACAGTCGCTGGAAAAACGAGAAAATGAAAAACACAAGAAAAAGTATGAGTGGTCAAGATCAAGGCAGATCTGTAGTTAGAAGGTGGAAAGGAACAGGAAAACGTGAACTTACCGGAACTTGTTCACTTGAATCCAGCTGTTGACACCTCGAATCACCACTTCCGCCGCTCGAATCAACAAACTGACACCGGGAACAAGCTTGGTAGGTGTGGTTTAGGGGGGGTACATGCCGTGAAGCGCCGGAAATCGGCCCCCGAACCACCGCCGTTGGCGATGGCGCCGCCGTGACGCCGTCGCGGCTCCGCCGGTGGCCGGCCGGCTCCGCCGTGGTCCTTCGCCGAAGGGAGAGAGATAATCAGGGGTGTGTTTGTGAGTGTTTGTCTGAATTGTTTGTGTGGAAATGAGAATAAAAAGAACTATATTTTCTTATTTATAAGCAGATTTGGGTTTTGAGGGTTTTGGGCTTGGGCTCAAGGCCCACAAGGCCAATCCCCGTGTTTAGTGGCCCGTAATTCCCCACGAGACCCGTTTTAGAAATCCGAACATGTAAAAATGTCATAATTCGTTATTTTAGGGTCAAAATATGTAGAAATAGTGTCGATAATCGTTATTAAATCGCGTACGCTAGTTGGTTTCGTTAAAATCGCGTAAACCGCGTAGTTTCGTCGTTTTTTGTCCGTTTTCAATCCGTTTTCTACTACGGATAATAAAAATTAAAAACGAAGCTAAATATATAAAAATATATTAATATCAAGACGAAATTCGAGTCCGGTGCGTCATAAACACTATTTATTATCGCGTTAATCACCTGTTAATCACGTAATTAAGAGCCGTAAATCACCGGTTGTCACATTCTCCCCCTGGTTACATCAAAGTACAATTAGAGGTCTGAAATACGAGTTGTCACACCTTAAGCTAACCATACCATGTATAAAAAAAATATCTGAAATAATTGTAACATGTATTTTACCCCAGCCTCTAAGGCTGAACTTCCCCAGCCTTTAAGGCCAACTCCCCAGTCTCTCTATATTAACACCTGATGATCCATCCCTAGTCATGAAAATCATTCACATTTCGACAATACGCATTTGTTTTGTAAAAACCGGTATATTTAGTATAATCCATTCATAATATGATTTAGGAATATGAGTTTTCGTTCGTTCAAAAGCTTTGTATGTTCTTGCAAAACGTGCTTTGTCTAAAAATATGCAGTCTTTGTTCATCGAGAACTTTGTGTGTTTTCTGCAAAACGTGCATGTCTTTCCACCCCGAAAACATTTACAAAAATGTAAAACCGTAAAAAGATGGGGTTATGAACTCACCTGAATTGCCTTGTGCAAAGCTAGCTAATTATGACTTCGTGATGTTGTTTCCAAGATGAGACTCGCTAGCGTGCATTCTACAATATTCCTAACACGGAATATCTTATAAGTTTCTAAATAAGCGCAGTAACTAAACTACGTGTCATCGAGCTCTACCGAATCGTTAATCGAACGATTCAACGGTAAGTAGTTAACTTATCGGAAATGATTAAGTCATATTTGATAAGTATCGTTTTATTGTCGATAATAACCAATAAGTCTTGACAAGACTTGATTCTCGAGAGATTTGAAAGTAAATAAATATTTATATCAAAAGATATAAATATATCGTTAAGATCGCTTGTCGTCCCGAGAAGTCGTACGTGTATAAAAGAATATTTATACGAAAATAATATACGACAAACTCGTATTATATATCGCGTTTCGTATGATCTTTGTCAAAATATCCGTATATGCCGTTTAGGCGTATAAAATAAATATGAAAAGTTATATTTATTTTATAAAAGAATCGTTGTTGTTGGAAGTTTGAAATAAATATATAAACTATATTTATTTTATAAATGAATACAAGTCGTTTGTTGTTTGCAATAAATATAAAAGCTATATTTGTTTTGCAAAAGAATCGTCGTGAAACAAATACGTAAACTGTACTTATTTTTATAAAAGTATTCATATTGTTTAATACTTGAAGTAAATATACAAACTATATTTATTTTGTAAAAACGAATTCATGTTGTTCGACATTTGAAATAAATATATAAAACTATATTTATTTTGTAAAGCGAAGATGTGTTCGGCGTTTGAAACGATATAAATAATTATATTGATTTTATAAAAGACTTATCGGATTTTTGGAGTTTAAAATAAATATAATAACTATATTTATTTGTCGTAAATAATTTTCGAATCGTTGTTTTCATGCGTTGTAAAGTGTCGTAGAAGTAACTATGTATTTTTAGGAAAAATAAGTAACATTACGATTTGTTTTGTGTTATAATAATACGTAATTATTTTACGGATTTTCTCAAAAAACAGGTAGAGTTTCCTCTGTTTTTGGACCACCCCGACAACACAAGTTGTCGTTATTTTAACAAGATTCAATCAAGATTCAATAATCAGCATAAATAAGTTTGTAAAAGCGACAACATATAAATTAAACACTAATATGTTCGGTTTAAGCTCGATATCGCGTATTCAATTAAAAACTATATAAAAACAACAAATTCACCGTTAAAACTTTACCATCTTCTCGTGTCGAACGCCAACGGAGTTGGCCGAGTCAAATCACTTGTTGACCTGAGTTGGACCGAGTTGAACTGAGTTGACTCGTTTTGACCGAGTAAACCCGAACCACGAAATTTCTGACCGTTGACCAGGCTTGACCCGAACCTGAGAACCGAGCCGAACCAAAACCCGTTGACTGTCTTGCACCGGGAACCTGAACCGAGTTAACTCGGTCTAACCGAGTTAACTAGAACCAGAACCAAAACTCGAAATGAACTGAACAGAGACACCACCAATGTTGACTTGTCGACCCGCTGCGAAGCTTGAACCGAATCCGACCCAAACATTTTGACCGTGCATAAGCCGAGAGCCGAGACTAAACCTTGAACCGAACCCGAACCGGAGTCGTCACCAACCTGATTTGTAATAAATTCACCATCATCATCATCAGACTTCAACAAAAGAAAAGGAAGGAAGTAACCCGAGAAGGGGGGTACCGTCGAAGCCTGTCGGATAAAGACAAGGACCGCCGGTCCTGGACGCCGACCGCCGGTCAATGACGCCGACCACCGGTTCTTTCTCTCTCGCTGCGATTCTCGGTCATCTTCTTCATCATCAATATCATCAACATCGTCGTCGACGCCGGCGTACAGTCGCCGGAAAAACGAGAAAATGAAAAACACAAGAAAAAGTATGAGTGGTCAAGATCAAGGCAGATCTGTAGTTAGAAGGTGGAAAGGAACAGGAAAATGTGAACTTACCGGAACTTGTTCACTTGAATCCAGCTGTTGACACCTCGAATCACCACTTCCGCCGCTCGAATCAACAAACCGACACTGGGAACAAGCTCGGAAGGTGTGGTTTAGGGGGTACGCGCCGTGACGCGCCGGAAATCAGCCGCCGAACCACCGCCGCCGGCGATGGCGCCGCCGTGGCGCCGCCGCGGCTCCGCCGGTGGCCGGCTGGCTCTGCCGTGGTCCTTCGCCGGAGGGAGAGAGAGAATCAGGGGTGTGTTTGTGAGTGTTTGTCTGAATTGTTTGTGTGGAAATGAGAATAAAAAGAACAATATGTTCTTATTTATAAACAGATTTGGGTTTTGTGGGTTTTGGGCTTGGGCCCAAGGCCCACAAGGCCAATCCCCGTGTTTAGTGGCCCGTAATTCCCCACGAGACCCGTTTTAGAAATCCGAACACGTAAAAATGTCATAATTCGTTATTTTAAGGTCAAAATATGTAGAAATAGTGTCGATAATCGTTATTAAATCGGGTACGCTGGTCGGTTTCGTTAAAATCGTGTAAACCGCGTAGTTTCGTCGTTTTTAGTCCGTTTTCAATCCGTTTTCTACTACGGATAATAAAAATTAAAAACGAAGCTAAATATATAAAAATATATTAATATCGAGACGAAATTCGAGTCCGGTGCATGATAAACACTATTTATTATCCCGTTAATCACCTGTTAATCACGTAATTAAGAGCCGCAAATCACCGGTTGTCAGATAAATTGGATCAAACCTCCTTGGACCTTTTGTAAGTCCTCTTTCGTTCTTTTATGCATTTTTAGCGTGAAAGTCAAACTTTGTTTGACTTTCTGCATTGACCAGTTTATGGTCAATACGAAGTTCGTTTGAACTTCATAACGTGAGCGTAATCACGATGGTTTTAGTATCTTATGACTATACCTACTGATTACCACGTTATCTAGGCATAGTGGCGAGTCGTAGTTTTGGCCAAAATGCGTATTCTTGCGTATTTTGTAACCAAACTACTTTTAGGTATCAAAACCGTTTGTTTTGATACCAAACCTGTTTTCTAACTTCGTTAAACATGTTTTAACATGTTTAGCTCGTCACTTTAGGTTTAGTGCTTACGTAGAGTCGTAAGTCAAGCGGTCTAAACAACCGCATAGACTTTCGAACTAGACCCGTTTGGTCGATCATTAGGATCCAACCAAACATGTTTAGTGACCATAGTTGTATAGGGAATAACCTTCTGAGGTTATACCTTATGACCACTTCGTTTAGTTAGTGGTATGATAGGTAATTTATATGCCTTAGGAAAATTACCAAAATGCCCTTATTGCGCATAAATTCATTTTAAGCATATGTAACCTAAATTTTGACATCTAAACTGATTAGGTAACATTATTAGACATGTTAAGGCATATAATACTTGTCATAGGACTAGTTAGGCGTTCCGAACGTGTTTTACGCGAACGACGCGTTAAAGTAGCGTAAGCTATCTTAATGAGTCGTAATGGGTCGTAAGCACTTAGCATAGGTTTCGTTTTAGTATGTAGGCTTTGTTAAACCATATTGCATGAGTTCTTACACTCATTTGGTTTATGAAGCCTCACGCAACCCGATCCTCCGATTAGGTCCGTTTATTAACACAGTTACCTATATTAGGTGCCGTTTGATTCTGTGATCCCTCTAGCTTTGCTTGGTTGTTGTTCAAGACTTCTAAGCACCCTCAAGTGAGTACATAGTCCCCTCTTTTACTATTTTTCAAACGTTTCGGGGTGAAACACATGTGCCTACTTGTTACTTTCATGCTTTCCATGTTTTCATATCATATACTTGCTATGTTCATTAGTACACTATTAGTACATGATTTCATTATGTTTTGCTATGTATGTTCACTTAACATGCTAGCCCAT
Source organism: Helianthus tuberosus (assembly GCA_030545235.1). NCBI lineage: Eukaryota > Viridiplantae > Streptophyta > Magnoliopsida > Asterales > Asteraceae > Helianthus > Helianthus tuberosus. The sequence continues at coordinate 98,676,706 of CM060355.1, forward strand.
TGTTTTACATTTTGAACTGTTATAACCATTTGTAACCATTTGATGTATGTGAACCATTGGTAATCATTTGATATATGCGAACCATTTGATTGATGTGAACCATTTGTAACCATTTGATATGTGTGAACCATTTGTAAATGTTTGAACCATTGGGTTAGGGAAGTGATTAGGTAACGGGGCGGGTGTAATGTGTTAAAAGCATGGTGGATACGCCGCTGGTACTTCCTATATATAAGTGCTTTTAACACATTATATATCATTGCGTTATCTAGATCACTTGGGTAAACGATTTTGAAACAATGTCACACAATGATGTTTTCTGAATAATATAAACCATACGAGTTTTGTTAACGAGTTTCTACTATATGTTTTACAATTGAGAAAAATGCCCGGATAGTCCCTGTGGTTTCGCCTTTTTTCACCTATAGTCCCCAACTTTCTAAAATTACCTTAATAGTCCCCAAGTTTTCAATTTTTGTTCCCGGATAGTCCCCAGGCCTAACTTCAGTTTTTTTTTTCTGTTAAGATGGTGTGAAATGACAAAAAATACCCTTACTAAAAAAATAAAAATTCAACACTAAAATATAATTTTAATTAAACATTTAGAATTTAATGGGCCCAACCATTAACTAAAATAATTTAATTAAAATAAAGCCTGGTGGGCCCTTCCCCACCCCCACCTCTTCTTCCACCACATGCTACCACCGTATCACCACCCACCTCCACTATAACCACCTCCTGCAACCACTTTCACCCTACAATTATGTCGCCAACTCCACCAATGGGTGTTTTTGGACTGCCCTAATATTAACAAGTCGTTATAGTTCACCTAGAAAGTCAAAATTAACAAAGTACCATCTAATACGAAAATCAAATATATCCAAATAACAAAATCAGGTACATAACCATCAAACACCATATTCCAATAAGGCTAAATCAATAAAATGGATTAAACATGGATTAAAAAACGAATGCATATCCTACATGGATCCTTATTCTCTGTTCCTTCTTCTCCAAAGCTTGTTATTATTATTGACTGAACCACCATTTTTGTATCTCTGAAACGGCACAGTTTAAAAACGGATCTGAGAAATTAGGGCAGCCCATAAACACCCACTGGAAGGTTTCGGATCTGAGAAATTAGGGTGTTCGGAGATGACGGCGGTGGTGGTGGTGGAAAGTGATCTTGTGAAAAGGAAGGAGACTGTAGAGGGTTTGAGAAGGCGGGTGAGGCCGCAATTGGTGGAGTTGACGGCAGAATTGTAGGGTGTGATTAGTGGGAGGTAGATGGCGGTGTTTGATGTTGGTGGTGACGAGAGGAGATGGTCATCTGGTGAATTACAGGTGGAGGATGACAAAGGTGGAGTGGTGCCGTGGTGGTGGTACAACGGTGAGGGGCTTTAGACGGGAATGTGGAGGTGGATGGTATACAACGGAGGTGAAAGGTGACGGTGGAAGGATGTGGGGAATAGTGCAGGAGATCGGAGGTGGCTGGAGAGTGGAGATATGGAAGAGGTTGGGGAAGAAGGTTAGAGATTGCAGGTTTTGTGAAGAAGGAGTGGGAGTGGGACCAAGGCTTTATTTAATTAAATTATTTTCTTTATTAGATTTTTAAGGAATAGTCCCTATGGTTTGCTCTTTTTAAAGAAAGGGTATTTTTGTCATTTCACACACTTTTAACAGAGAAAACAAATTGAAGTTAGACCCAGGGACTATCCGGGAACAAAAAATGAAAACTTGGGGACTATTCAGGTAATTTTAGAAAGTTGGGGACTATAGGTGAAAAAAGGTGAAACCACAGGGACTATCCGGGCATTTTTATCTTTACAATTTGATTTCATAAAACAAATGTTTTGGAGTTAAGAATCATGGCTACGAGATTTTATAAATCATATCCAATTTGATTTGAGTTGGTTAATTATGTCGCAATACCATACTTTTCAAAACAAGGTTTTTAAATAAGTATTGCAACATGTAAAACGAGCCATGAATCTGACTTTTCAAAACAAGGTTTTTAAATAAGTATTGCAACATGTAAAACGAGCCATGAATCTGACACTCACATAAAACCTATGTACTCGCCGACATTTTTATGCTGACGTATTTTCACATGTAATTCAGGTACCATAGTTGATGATGATTGATGATGATATTTGTGTACGCTCACATAGGAATGGACGAGGCCAGTGACTTAATAACAATGAAAGACTATTTGTTTATGTTTTGTTTCAAATTCCAATGTAATGTAATACATTTAATTCAATAAAACGAAATTGTTTAATCCATGGTTGTGAAACAATGATTCTGTTACAACACTCCCCGACGTTTCCGCCACGTTTTGTTGTTTTACGTGGTCGGGGTGTGACAGAGTGGAACCGCGATCTTCGAGAAATTCGAAATAAACCGTCGATAATAACCACCAAGACCAAGAAAAGATTGAATCTCTGTGGGTGTCGTCGGTGTGTTCCAATCTTTCATTGCAGCAATTTTGGATGGATCCACATGAATACCCCGCTCGTTGACTATATGACCCAAAAATTGAACTTCTTTAAGCCAAAATTCACACTTGGAAAATTTAGCAAAAAGTTGTTCCTTCTTCAGGAGTTCTAGTGTCAAACGAAGGTGTTGCTCGTGATCGGCTCGAGACTTCGAATAAACCAGAATATTGTCGATGAACACGATGATAAACTTGTCTAAATAAGGCTTACAGACCCTATTCATTAAGTCCATGAAGATAGCTGGAGCATTCGTCAAACCAAAAGGCATGACTATGAACTCGTATGCCCATATCTTGTGCGGAAAGCAGTTTTGGGAATATCTTCTTCGAGAACACGAAGTTGATGATACCCAGAACGCAGATCGATCTTGGAAAAGCAGGTAGCACCTTGCAACTGATCAAAGAGATCATCGATTCGAGGTAGGGGATATCAATTCTTGATGGTAAGCTTGTTAAGCTCACGATAATCGATACACATTCGAAAAGATCCATCTTTCTTTTTCACAAAGAGGACAGGAGCACCCCAAGGCGAAAAGCTTGGACGGATGAATCCTTTGTCAGATAACTCTTGAAGCTGTTTCGATAACTCTTGCATCTCCGATGGTGCAAGACGATAAGGTGCTTTCGCAATTGGGTTGGCATTAGGTACAAGGTCAATATGAAACTTGACTTGACGAACTGGAGGCAAACCAGGCAGTTCATCGGGAAACACCTCTGGATAATCCCGAATAATCAGAATATCCTGAATACTCTTGCTATTGCCTTTCTCCTCGGTGACATGTGCTAGAAAAGCAACATATCCTTTTCATAAATAACGTTGGGCCTTCGTACACGACATGAGTTTCAAACCACCTGATGATTTCTCGTCACGAACTTCTAGGACATCGCCAGACGAAAGAGGAATACGAACAATCTTATCGAAACAAACCACCTCAGCATGATGTTTGGTTAACCAATCCATCCCCACGATAATATCAAAACTCCCAAGTTGCATCGGCGTGAGGTCAATAGGAAAAAATGGTTATCAAGGTTCAACTGACAATCACGAATAACAGAATCGAGTACGAGAGGTTTACCAGTAACAAATTCGACAGATAAGGGTTTCCTCAGTTTAGCTCTAGGTATCGCAAGCAAAGGCTCAAAATATAATGAAACAAAACTTTAATCGGCACCAGAATTAAAAAGAACAGATGCAGGTCGATTGTTAACAAGGAATGTACCATTGACAACCTCGTTGTCAGCCCTCGCCTCGTTTGCATTTAGATTGTACGCTCGCCCACGAGTGGGATTCACATTTACATTCACCAACCTCGGACAGTTGTTGCGGAAGTGACCAAACTCTCCACAATTGAAACATGAAACAGGTGGTAATCTAGCAGCATTCCCCAGAACTGGAGCTTGAACCTGAGCAGCTTGATTCTGACACAAAGGACAGATGTTGTCCAGATGCCCAAGTTTACCACACGTAGTACACTGCTTACACACCTGTTGGGTAGCATGATGACCATTGCACCGAGTGCAGTGAGGTGCAGTACCAGCATATTGCTTTTTTTGCAGGAGGTTGAGTTGGTGGGTTCTGAGGGTTCTGTGCAGTAACTGCAAAATTCTGGGAAGCCTTGCGCTTCCTCGACTTCTTCGAAGACTCACCCTTCTTCTTCTCCTTACCTTTACCCTTTTCATGTGCAGAATCAACTGACTTCTTCTTGTCACCCTTGCGGGTCAGTTTTCCTTTTCTGACCTGAGACTCGGTCAGAGTAGCAGACAATTCGATTGCTTGACGAACAGTAGTAGGATTACTGCCAGTTACTATGTCTTGCACAAAATCAGGTAAACCATCGATAAACCTCTCTATTGCTTTTTCCAACGGGGTAACCATAGTAGGACACAACAAACTGAGCTCCTCATAACGATCCGTATACGCACGGTGTTCTCCCCCATCTTGTTTCGGATTGTCAAATTCTCGCTCCAAAGCTCGAATCTCGTGACGGGGACAGAACTCTCTCATCATAAGAGCTCGACGCTCTTCCCATGTTTGTGCCATTGCCACATCGGCACCCCTATCACGCATCACACCGTTCCACCATGTAAGAGCACACTTCTCGAACACACTGGATGCAAATTCAACCTTACGCTCATTCGGACATTGCACATGTCTGAACGTGCTTTCCAAACTTTCGAACCATTGCAGGAGCACGGTTGCTCCTTGAGACCCAGAAAACTTCAACGGCTTAGCAGAATTGAAAGTTTTGAAATTACACGATGCATTATTGTTATTATTGTTGTTGTATAACTGATGGATCTGGGTTACTACACCCAGAAGCACTGCAACCATTTGGTGAGCGACAAGGGCTGCGACTTCTTCATTAGTTACAGGTTGTGCATTACGTCGAGGAGGCATTGCCTAAAAAAACAAGGAAACATGAGAAACGAGTGAGATCGGCAATTGGGAAAAAAACAAAAGAGGTATTGAAAAGATCGACAAAACACAAGGAAGGCGATCATTTATTCGTTACCTCGAACAAACAAACGACACGTAGTGACTAATCAAAGTAATTGGGCAAAATAATGTATCGCGAAGACATGTTCGCCTATAAGTGAACACTCACCCCAAGAGTTCCCAGGTAAGAGTGACTGGTCCGATTATGTGGATTTGTACGAATACTCTAGCCTTAGACAGAAAACTCAGGGTACAAGCATTCATCCTTCCAGTTTGCACGTGTTCACACTATTTAGACCCAAACTTTGACGAGATTTTGAAAACTTAAAGGCTTCAAAACCTTATAACAAATCATTTACGAAGAAATGATTAGTTTTCAAAGAGGATTCGAAATTTGTGATCTCATTGGGGTTATCACCTAAGGATAGGTGACGGTTTTGTTTTAAAATCTAAATGCAAGAAAACTCGCGTTGGGGTCCTAGAAAGTTATAGTCTAGGTCAAAGCATTACTAATAACCTAATTCCCTATAACCATTGGCTCTGATACCAACTCTTCTATCACACCCCGACCGCGTTAAAACAACAAAACCGCGGCGGAAACGTCGGGGAGTGTTGTAACAGAATTATTGTTTCACAACCATGGATACAAAAAGTTTTGTTTTATTGATTCATTAAGTAATTTACATTGTCTTAACACAAAACAAACATGTTACACATCGACTATCATTGTTATTATGTCACTAAGGCCTCGTCCAGATCCTATGTGAAACATGCATCCTAGCAATCAACATCAAGCAACAACACCTGAAACATATGTAAAAATAGAGTTAGCAAAGAAATGCTGGCGAGCACATAGGTTTTATGAGAGTATCGGATTCCATGGCTCGTTTACATGTTGCAATACCTTATTAAAAACCTAGTTTTGAAAAGTGTATAATATTGCAACATACTTAACCAACTCAAATCAAGCGGGTTATAATTTATAAAACCTCGTAGCCATGATTCTTAACCCAAAAACATTTGTTTTAGTAAACCAAATTGTAAAACATCTCGTAAAAACTCATTAATAAAACTCGTATGGTTTATATTAAGAAAACATCGTTATGTGACATCGTTTCAAAATCGTTTAACTCGTTTCAAAATCGTTCTCGTTTTAATTGTGAAAACTACTTTTGGTCGTCTCGCTAATAACATTCAAACCTTCGCAACTCGTCTTTCGTTCAACTTGAATTAACAAACCACCAAAGGGTAAGTTAACAATCACAGATTTAGTCGTTACCCACAACCCCCACACATAACCATGGGTGTAGTCTGATAACAGGATTTGTCAGATCCTATGGTACCGTAACCTAATACTGGTCGGCTTGATCAATGTTAATGAATGCCATTCGTTATGTAACTACAACCAACAAATTTGTTCACATTATTGAAATCATTATTAGTTTAATATAAACCATTTTAATCATTTTTGAAACCATTGTTAAAACCTCAAAATCGTTTAACACATATGAATCACCCCAAAACAATCGAAAACAGTAAAATAGGGGAACTATGTACTCACATAGTTACCACAAAACATGTAAAAAAGAGGGGACTATGTACTCACATGAAGTGCAAAGTATCCTCAATCAAAAGAACTTCAACACAGTCAAGTAAACCAGAGAAATTAAGCAGCACCTAGTAATCGAATCGCTAGTCAAATAATCGACACCTAAATCGGAAGATCGGATAGAATGAGGCCTTGTAAACCAAATGAGTGTTGGAACTCATGTGATATGGTTTAACAAAGCCTACATTCTAAAACGGAACCTATCCTAAGTGCTTTTGACCCATTGCGACCCATTAAGGTAGCTTACGCTACTTTAACGCGTCGTTCGCGCAAACCCGCGTTCGAGACGTCTAACTAGTCCTATGACAAGTATTATATGCCTAAACATGTTTAAATATGTTGCATAATCAGTTAAGTGACAAAAGTTTAGGTTACATATGCTTAAAATCCAATTATGCATGGAAAGGGCATTTTGGTCATTTACCAAAGGCATATAAACTACCTATCATACAACTACTTCAACTAAGTGACCAAAAGGTATAACCTCGGAAGGTTATTCCTTATGCAACTATGATTACTAAACATGCTTGGTCGAATCCTAATGATCGACCAAACGTGTCGAGTTCGAAAGTCTAAGCGGTGGTTTAGACCGCTTGACTTACGACTCTAAACAAGCACAAGACTAAAAGTGACGAGCTAAACATGTTAAAACATGTTTAGTTAAGTTAGAAAACAGGTTTTGATATCAAAACACTTTGTTTTGATACCCACAAGTAGTTTGGTTACAAAATATGCATAAATACGTATTTTGGCCGAAACTACGACTCGTAACTACGCCTAGTCAATGTGGTAATCAGTGGTTATAGTCACACGGGACTATAACCATCGTGATTACGCTCATGTTGCAAAGTTCAAACGAACTTTGTATTGACCATTACCTGGTCAAAGCAAAAAGTCAAACACTGTTTGACTTTCGTGCTTTAAACGCATAAAAGAACGAAAGAATGCTTACAAAGGGTCCAAGCTAGGAAGAACTTGATCAAATTACTCAGGTATGAAGTTCTTAGACTCCAACTTAGAGCAATTGAATCAAGTGTGAGCTGAAGTGAATGAAATGGTGGGTTTATATAGATTTCGGTAAACAGTTAGGATCGTTCCTCACATTTTGTGCTTCGATCTTGGCCCTCCACTTGGGCACATGGTTTTCAAAACCATGGGAATGCTTAAAACTAACAAATTCCAGCCCAAAGTATGCCAAATCAGGGGTTTAAAACCATCAAAACTTCAAAATTGGACCAAGTTCAATGTTTCTCTCTGAAGGTACTACGCGCCCCGTGTAAGAATACTCTTAATCTTACGCGGCCCGCCTAGGATACTTTGACATAATTGCATTTTGGTCCCTGCACTTGAGAAACTTGCATTTTGATGCATTTTTGACACGTTTAAGCCCCGTTAACGTCATTTCAAGGCTCTAAAATGATGTTAAAGTATAGGGAACTTAAAATATGCTCAAAAATATCTCGGATGTTGGTTCGTTTGGTCGTACGGTTGCGTTATTGGGTTAATTACGACAGAAGTCGTAACGAACGCAAAAATGATCCAAATTAAGCGACGAATGGAATTTTATCATGCCAATCACTAAAATAAATATTTTAATGATTACATAAATTTTTGGATGTCCGGATATATTCAGAACGTAAGATATGCGCGAAAATGCAAACTTATGCACTTTTTGACGCTTTTAGTCCCTATTAATCAATAAAGTTTATTTTAGCATACCGAACCCCTCAAAGCCTATTTCTAAGCTATGTAAAGGATATGTAGGGTATTTTTAACTTATGATCAAGTTCCGAAATGTTCGTTACTATACAAAATCAGTATAATTTTGTAGTTTGACACAAATAGTCCCTGCGATCGAATAAAGTTGTTTTCAACAAACCAAACCATCCAAAACTTATTTCTAAGTTATGTGAAGGTTATTTAAGGTATGTTAAGCCTATGTCACTATTTCGGAGTGTTTGTCGCATTAAACTGACTGCGTTTACGCACCAGTTTGCGTATAACCTTCCAGAAAGCGATTTAAAGCTTAAAATCGAACTCGAATCAAATCGTAAAATCATCAAACACAAATACACACATAATAACACCAAAACGCATATAATAACACCAAAGCACATTGTTTTATTGATAATCAACATTGTTTTACATTATACATCGATTACAGAACACAGTTGTCCCAGCCTTGAACAAAACAAATGACACGCAGTGACTAATCAAAGTAAATGGGTCAATATGTGGATTTGTCCGATTATGTGGATTTGTACGAATACTCTAGCCTTAGACAGAAAACTCAGGATACAGGCATCCACCCTTCCAGATTGCACGTGTTCACACTATAAGACCCAAAATTTGCCGAGATTTTGAAAACTTAAAGTGTTCAAAACCTAGTAATCAATCATCCTAGAACATATGATTGGTTTTCAAAGCGGATTCGGAATTTTGTTCCTGTTGTGGTTGTCACCTAAAGATAGGCGACGGTATTGTTTTTAAAACTAAACACAAGATAACTTGTGTTAGGGTCCTAGGAAGGTTATAGTCTAGGTCAAATCATTACTAATAACCTAATTCCCTATAACCATTGGCTCTGATACCAACTTTTCTGTCACACCCCGACCACGTAAAACAACAAATCGTGGAGGAAACGTCGGGGAGTGTCGTAACAGAATCATTGTTTCACAACCATGGATTAAATAATTTCATTTTATTGAATTATTGAACTCATTGTTTTATTACAAATCAGACAAATACAAATATTATCTTTCAAGTTTTAAAGTTGCTAAGGCACGAGTCCATCCTATGTATATCATGCATCAACAATCATCACATAGCAGCACCTGAAATATATGTAAAAATAGGTACGTTAGCATAAAAATGCCTGTGAGATGCATAGGTTTTAATAATGCAGGATTCATGACTTGTAAGTTTAAAAGAATGTTTAACAAAAAGTAGTCATGAACTTAAAAATGTTTTCTTTATAAATCATGCAAAAAATTTATAAAGGAACAAGATGATATAAAAGAATAATGTATAGATAAATAAATAACCAAGTAAAATGAGTTTGTATAAAATATGTTGTTTGTAAAACAATGTTTTGATAAAAAGGTTTGTAGTATATAAAAAAATATACCTTGGTTTTAAGAAAGTCGGATAAGTAATATATTAAAATATATTTTAGTTCCAAAATAGTTAAACAGATAGTATATCAAATATACTTTAGTTGTTAAAATAATAGTTTTCAGTAGTATATCATAAATATATTTTGGTTTTATAAATAACATATTAAACTATGCTTTGGTTTTGTAATTAATATATCAAACTATGCTTTGGTTTTGTAAATAACATATCAAACTATGCTTTGGTTTTGTAAATAACATATCAAACTATGTTTTAGTAATTAACAAAATATATGTTGGTTTTGTACATAGTATATCAAATATACTTTGGTAAACAATATCACATATGGGAGCATATCAAACTATACTTTGGAAGTATAACAAAATATACAAAAGAAAATGTGATTTAGAATTCATTCAAACCTTAGTGTATCAAACTACACCTTAGAGACTATAGAAATACCACAAAGGAAATCTCTATTTGGATAAAAATTGGTTTCTGACATTCCATACAACAGGAATGGGGTGTCCAATCCTTTAGCGCTATATCGTACTACCAATCGGTCTGGTGAATGTACAAAACAAGTACAATCCAACATTTAATTTTATAATCTTTGAAAATTAGTGTTTAAACCATAGATAATCATTCAGTTTGTCAAAAGATAAGTACTAGCATGTATAATCAAATTATACTTTGAAATCATGAAAATAACAATTAAGCACACATGTTTCACCCCAAAACATTTGAAAACAGTAAAAGAGGGGACTATGTACTCACTTGAGGCTGCTTAGAAGTCTTGAATAACAACCAAGCAGAGCTAGAGGGATCACGGAATCAAACGACACCTAATATAGGTAACTAAGTAAATAAACCGGACCTAAATCGGAAGATCGAATAGAATGAGGTCATTTACCTAATATAGTTACATATGCTTAATTACCAATTATGCATGAAAAGGGAATTTAGTCATTTACCTAAGGCATATAAACTACCTATCATAAAACTAATTAAACCTAAGTGACCATAAGGTATAACCTCGGAAGGTTATTCCCTATACAATTATGGTCACTAAACATGCTTGGTCGGATCCTAATGATCGACCAAACGGGTCGAGTTCGAAAGTCTAAGCGGTTGTTAAGACCTCTTGATTTACGACTCTACACAAGCACTAAACTAAAACTGACGAGCTAAACACGTTAAAACATGTTTAGTTAAGTTAGAAAACAGGTTTTGATATCAAAACAAAGGGTTTTGATACCCAAGAATAATTTGGTTGCAAAATACGCATAAATACGCATTTTGATCGAAACTATGACTTGTCACTACACCTAATCAACGTGGTAATCAGTAGGTATAGTCACAAAGGACTATAACCATCGTGATTATGCTCACGTTGCAAAGTTCAAACGAACTTTGTGCTGACCAATTCGTGGTCATAGTAGAAAGTCAACCACTGTTTGACTTTCATGCTTGAAAAATGATAAAAGCACGAAAGAATACTTACAAAGGGTCCAAGCTAGGAAGATTTGTACTAAAAAATTCTCACGTATGAAGCCTCACAAGGAGAGCTTCAACTTAGAGAATGAAATTGAGATCAAAGGTGTGAAGAATGAATGAAATTCAAGTGGGTGTTTATAGAATTCCCACAACCGTTTGGATCATTCCTCGATAATTGAGCTTCGATCTGGACCTTACAAGTGTGACACATTGTTTTGGAATACTAGGGGTGCCCAAAACCATCACACGATATTGAGAAAAGTTACACAAAAGACCCCCAAGTTCAACCTGGTTGTCAAAATGAAGTTTCTGCCCAGATGAGGCCATGGCGTGCCGCAACAGCAACAACATATAGTGGTGGCGTGACGCCACCACATGCCAGATCCAGAAACTTTAAAAAATTGTCAGGTTTGGTCCCTGCAACTCGTTTAGGCCATTTTCGATGCGTTTAAACCCCGTTAACCCATTTTCAAGGCTCAACAAGGATGTTAAAGCATAGGGAACATGAAACATGCTCAAAAATATCTCGGATGTCGGTTCGTTTGGTCGTATGGTTGCGTTATTCGGGTAATTACGACGGAAATCGTAACGGATGCAAAAACAATCCAAATTACGCGACGAATGGAAATTTATCATGAGAATCACTAAAATAAAATATTTTAATGATTACATAAATTTTTGGATGTCCGGATGTATTCAGAACGTAAGATATGCGCGAAAATGCAAAATTATGCACTTTTTAATGCTTTTAGTCCCTGTTGATCAAATAAGTTTATTTTTGCATACCAAACACCTCAAAGCCTATTTTTAAGTTATTTAAAGGATATTTAGGGCATGTTTAACTTATGATCATGTTCTGGAATGTTCGTTACAGTACGATTCGGCATACTTTCGCATTTTATCGAAATTAATCCATGTAAGCGAATAAAATTGGTTTGACACACCAAACCTTCCAAAACTTATTTCTAAGTTATGTAAAGGTTATTTAAGGTATGTTAAGCCTATGTCACTATTCCGGAGTGTTTGTTGCGTTAAACTGATTACGTTTATGCATCAGATCGCGTATAACCTTCCAGAAAGCGATTTAGAGCTCGAAATCGAACAAGAATTGATATGTGCAAACGATACACATATTTATACAAATCCCAAGTATGAAATATAGTATTTCATTGGTTTGGTATTTGTTTGGTGGTTGTAGTGACACAGGTGTCACAATTTGTTTATCTAGTATGTATATTACATGACTACAAATACATTTTACTTCGTATGTTGACCTAGCATACTTAGCACACAATTTACAAAAAAAAAAAAACATTTTGCTTCGTATGTTGACCTAGCATACCTAGCACATGTCTTCAAAACATTTTTACGACGTGCTTACATTATTTATGACAATCCATGCTTAGAATATGATGCATACTACTAGTTTGGTTAGTGTAAAATATATTAACATTTGTACTAGAATGAAATACCTGCTACTGATTTTATGGTATGCAAAACAAGTAGTGCTATCATTGCTAGTGTGAAACACGTTCTGATTCAATAGATATTGTGTTATGACGATTTGATTTAGATGTACTTCGACCTTATTATTTGTTTCCCTCACTTAACAAGATGAGCTATGTGGACCATGCGACGAAAATAATAATTATGGGGGCACACTTAATTATGAGGTTCGACTCATGAGAATCATAGTAAGCCTTGTTAAGTATGGTGGCATAAAATCTACAGTGATTAGGTAACGAGAGGGGTATGATGCGATAAGAACATGGTGGATACGCAGATGGTACTTCCTATATACAAGTGTTCTTATTGTGTTATTCTTCAAAACATTACTAGGATCACTTGGTGATTTTATGTTATCTTGGACCATTATGTGATTATGTGATTATTTGTTATTTGTTTATTGAATGCACTGACTAAGACGAGTACATTCATTAACTCTATTCAAGCAGAGCGGGAATATATTATGGTGTTAAAGGTGACGATCTTGATGCTATAGGTATGCTGACCCATCTCCTATGCTTGAGATGCTCATGGTACATGGGATGTAACTCGTGGGACGTTAGAAACCATGTACGTATGGCCAGGCTTGAATTTACACCCCTTTGTTTGCTAGGATTTACACTAAGAGCTTAGTATAACATAGTGCCATACAAAAAAACAATTTATACACTCGATGACACTTTTAAAGATTCACAAGTTCTAAAGGTTTAAATACCTTCAGATACTTTGAATATCCCAAATCACACTTTGAATACCCCAAAATTTCCAACACCAAACAATGCTCCACATCTTTAGGATCTAGCAATTTGCTTATCTTTCAATCATTTCAATTACACTCTACGGTCTCCTTCGAATAAAATTTCAGGATGAAATTTCCTAAAGTAAGGGAGACTGTAACCCTTTTGCAAAATTTCGGGCTTTCAAAAACTTTTTCTTTGAAAGCAATTTGATAACCGATGCTTAAACGTAATCCGTTAAACGCGACATACACACCAGCTACACATACCCTAAATACCCTTTACATAACTTAGAAATAAGTTTAGAAGGGTTAGGGATGACGAAAACACACTTATTCAAGTTCGAGGACTATTTCCTACAAACTACGAAAGTCTGTCGATTCCCATATTTCTGAATACGAACCCTATATATGAATCCGAATATTTTTGCACTCAATAAAATCTTGTATTTTATCAATGAGAATGCGAAAATATCGATAGTTGCAAAATCCAGATCATTTTCGTGTTCGTTTTTACGCATTTTAACGAAAAACGCGATCGAACAACTGAACGAACCAACATCCATGACATTTTCGGACAAAAACCAAGTCACGTATGCCTTAACGCCTTTAAATACGTGCAGGGACCATTTTTGACAAATCTCGAAGCTGCTGATACAAGGGTTCGTGCCACACGACGGGAGAGGCCCTCCCTGGTCGCACAACGCGAGGGCAACATCTGGGCAGACTCATGTTTCCAGCAACAACAGCTTTTTTTTTTTTACTTTTTTATTAACCTTGGAGCCCAAGATCACTAAGCATGAATTCTGAACCAAACACTTGTTGCAATCATAATAATCCTTGGAGAACACTCATGCCACATGGCATGATCTTGTGCTTCCTCAAACACTATAAATAGCCAACACTTTTCACTCATTCCTTGCTCATTCTTCATTCTAATCTTCTCCCACTTGTTTGGAGTTGCTACCATCTTTTTGGAGGCCTCCCACCTGAGATCTTAAGTGTCCTTTAACACAAGTAAGTTCTCATCCTAGTCTATTTTATTCATTTTAGCTATTTTAAGCTAAAAGTCAAATAGTTTGACTTACTGTTTGACTTTCAATTTTAACCATGAATTGGTCAAAGCAAAGTTCAATTGAACTTTGCAACGTGATTGTAATCAAGATGGTTATAATCCCTTGAGATTATAGCTACTGATTACCACGTTTACTAGTCGAAGTGACAAGTCAAAGTTTCGGTAAAAAATGCACATTTTGTGCATTTTACGACGGAACTATTTTCGTGTATCAAAACAGTAAGTTTTGATACCAAATCAGTTTTGCAACTTAGTTAAACATGTTTTGACATTTTTAACTCGTCACTTCTAGTTTATTGCTTGTTTAGGGTCGTAAGTCGAGCGGTCTTGATCACCGCTTTGACTTTTGAATCCGACCCATTTGGTCGATCTTAGGATCTGACCAAACACATATTTGTGACCATAGTTGTATAGGGAATAACCTACTGAGGTTATACCTTATGGTCACTTCGTTTGGTTAGTTATATGATAAGTCGTTTATATGCCCTTTGAAAATGACCAAAATGCCCTTTTTGCGCATAAATCCGTTTTAAGCATATGTAATCAACTTTTAGACATGTAAACTGATATTATAACATTTTCAAACATGTTTGAGCATTTAAGACTTATCATAGGATATCTTTAACCATTCGAACACGCGTTTACGCAAATGACACATTAAAGTAGCATAAACTACCTTAACGAGTCATAACGGGTCAAAAGCGCTTAGGATTCATTCCAAATCAGAATGTAGACTTTGGTAAACCATTTCATATGAGTTCCAACACTCATTTAGTTTAAAAAACCTCATTCTATCCGATTCCCCCGATTATGTACCGATACTTTAACATAGTTACCCGATGTTAGGACACATTTGGAGACGTTTGAAGCCTTGTTATTTCACTTGATTCAAAGACTCTATGCAATCCCAAGTGAGTACATAGTACCCCTCTTTTACGTTTTCAAATGTTTTGGGGTGATTCATATGTGTAACCGACTTATTTTCAAATGTATGGCATATATGTGTTTACTAAGTGCTTTTATGTGTATTATTCCAATTATGCAAACACGACGATTATCTAAATCCTTATAGAATCTATCTATCTTTATAGTTAGATTCTTATAGGATGTTTGAAGTACAGTCTTGGATCAATCTATCTTCATAGTGAGATTTTTAAGAAGTACTTTACAAGACGATGGTTATTGTTTATATGTAGAGATTGTTGGTGATTTAGATAACGAAACTAGAGTAATATAATAAGGACATGGTGGATACGCCGCTGGTAATTCCTATATATTAGTGTGCTTATTGTATTACCCTTAGTGGCGTTATCCCAAATCACCATTAGGATTTAGGATGATTATGATTCAATGATTCAATGTTACCAAAACCAATGTATAGTTTGATATACTACCAAATCACAAACCAAAGTATATTTTGATATACTACCAAAGCATAGTTTGATATGCTAATAATGTGGTATTGTTAACTAAAGCATAGTTTGATATGCTATCTGTGACACCCGTTTCATTTCAACCTTCAAACATATGCCAAACCAATGGAATAATGTATTTCACACTTTGGACTTGTATAAATATGTGTATCTTTTGCACATATCAACTCATGTTCGATTTCAAGCTCTAAATCGCTTTCTGGAAGGTTATACACGCACTGATGTGTAGATATAACCAGTTTAATCCAACGAACACTCCGGAATAGTGAAATAGGCTTAACATACCTTAAATAACCTTTACATAACTTAGATATAAGTTTTGGAAGGTTTGGTGTGGTGAAATCAAAGTTAAATCGCTTACAGGGACTAAAGTTGACAAACTGCGAAAGTATGCCAATTTGAACTGTAACAGACCTTCCGGAACATGACCATAAGTTAAACATACCATAAATATCCTTTACATAGCTTAGAAATAGGCTTTGAGGGGTTCGGTGTGCTAAAATAAACTTTTGGGTCATTCAGGGACTAAAAGTGTCAAAAAGTGCACAAGTTTGCATTTTCGCGCATAACTTACGTTCTGAATACATCTGGACATCCAAAAAATTTATGTAAGCATTACTACATTATATTTTAGTGTTCGCCATAAGAAAAATCCATTCGTCGCGTCATTTGGTTCGTTTTTCGCGCTTATGCGCATTCCGTCGTAATTAAGCGAACATCGCGTTCGTACGACCAAACGAACCATCATCCGGCATATTTTTGAGTATGTTTTGAGTTCCCTATACTTTAACTTCATTTTAGAGCCTTGAAATGAGGTTAACGGGGTTCAAACGCATCGAAAAAGGCCTTAAACACGTGCAGGGACCATTCCTGCCACTTTTGAAACTTTTCTGAAACTGGGGGGTCAGTGGCGTAGCGCGACTGCCTAGGCCCTCACCGTCGCGCTACGCGACTGCCTAGTCTGGGGCAGAAACATGCAGAAAACTCATTTTTCGCATTTTCGGGACCGGATTCGATGTATCGACAGCTGTTTACAGTTGTTATCCACTCCCAAATCCCTTGCCAAGTGTTGATTCCCTATGGTTAGTGGAAATTTAGGCACCATAACATTCCGACACTTGTACGGACATGATTAAGGCACGATTTTCGACAAACGATCCTAACGGTTCGGGTATTCCTATAAATACCCAACCCCCACAACCTCTAAACCCACTAGAATTCTGATTTGAGAGCTCTAAGTTGAAACCATTGTTTCATACCTGAGTTCTTGGATCGTGATTAGCATTCGGGGACCCTGGGTAAGTATTCTTTCGTTCTTTTCCTTATTTTATTGCTTTTCGAGTCAGAAAGTCAAACTTTGTTTGACTTTCAGCGTTGACCAGTAATGGTCAATGCGAAGTTCGTTTGAACTTTGCAACGTGAGTGTAATCACGTTGGTCATAGTCCCTTGGGACTATGCCCACTGATTACCACGTTGTCTAGAGTCGTAGGGTAGGCGATCTGATAAATCTCCTATACCTTCGAACCCGACCCAGTTTGGTCGATCATTAGGATCCGACCAAACACATTAGGTGACCATAGTAGGTAGGGAATAACCTTCTGAGGTTATACCCTATGGTCACATCGTTTAAGTAGTTGTATGATAGGTAGTTTATATGCCTTAGGTAAATTACCAGAATACCCTTTTCATGTATAATTGGTAATTAAGCATATGTAACCTAAACCTTTGTCACATAACTGATTATGTAATATGTTTAGGCATATAACACTTGTCATAGGGCTAGTTAGGCGGTCCGAACGCGTTTCACGCGAACGACGCGTTAAAGTAGCATAAGCTACCTAAACGGGTCGTAATGGGTCGAAAGCACTTAGGTTAAGTTTCATTTAGTATGTAGGCTTGTTAAACCATATCATATGAGTTCCTACACTCATTTGGTTTACAAACCCTAATGCTACCCAATCTCCCGATTTAGGTCCGGTTAATTAACATAGTTACCTATATTAGGTGCCGTTTGATTCCGGGATCTCTAGCATTGCTTGGTGGTTATCCTAGGACTTCTGAGCAATCTCAAGTGAGTACATAGACCCCTCTTTTACTGTTTTCCAAACTGTTTTGGGGTGAAACACATGTGCCTACTTGTTACTTTCAAGCTTTCCTGTTTTCACATCATATACTTGTTATGTTCATTAGTACATTATAGTACATGATTTCATTTACATTTCATACTAGGTGTGCCATTGTGTGCATTACTTAGTACATTGTTTTACATTACATCACATGCTACGTATGTCTATTGTTGCATACTTAGTACAGGTCGCATGCTACGTATGTCTGTTGTTGCATACTTAGTACAGTTCACATGCTATGTATGTTCAATCGTTGCATTGTTCTTCATACTTAGTACATTTGTTATTCATCACATACTTACATTTTGGACGCATATTACATGATTTACATTGATCATGCATTTACTACACGAAACATAACTTTGATTTAAACCAAGTTTTACTTCAATACTATGTTCTTGTGAATATGGTTTAGTTGATGCATTTCACTAGCCATACATATCATTTTGGTTACACATTACATGATTTACATCTTGACATAAACATTTTGACATATTATTCAATACATTTGGCAATTTGTTTAAACATAGACATCTTACATTGATTGGTTTGGTTTGATTAAGTGATTAAGTAACGATGCGTGTGTAATATGATACAAGCATGGTGGATACGCCGCTGGTACTTCCTATATATAAGTGTTTGTATGGTATTACATATTGTAGCGTTATTTGAATCATTTCAGTTTGAGACATAGAACATTTTATACAAATAACATACTTTTCACAAGACATGTTTTACAAACAACTTATCTTATACAAACTCATCTTACATGGTTATTTATTTAACCATACATTATTCACTTATTTATACATATCATCTGAACTCATTGTTTTTCAAATGATTTACAAAACAAAGCAAATAACAAGGTTCATGACTAAACATTTTCTCAAACATAAGTCATGGAACCTATTTTCACAAAACCTATGTATCTCACAGGCATTTTTATGCTGACGTACCTATTTTCACATGTGTTTTTCAGGAGCTGTTGCATAAGATGATCAAGATACACATAGGCAGACTTGGGCTTTAGTGACAATAAAAGATGCAAGACTAGTTAATTATGTTGTTTTTCTTTGTTTGTTAAGACATTGTAACACCTTTAATCAATAAAACGAAACTTCAATTGCCATGGATTTGAAACAATTAATTCTGTTACAACACTCCCCGATGTTTCCGCCACGTTTTGTATGTTCTACGTGGTCGGGGTGTGACACTATCAGTGTGATATTGTTTACCAAAGTATATTTTGATATACTACCGATTATTAACCAAACCGGATCCTTGTACTATCTATCTATCTTCATAGTTAGATACTTGTGGGATGTTTAACGTACAATTGAAGTTCTTGATTAGATTTATTGTGTACTTAATGCGTGTTTACAAGTTGATGACAAGTTGATGATTATGTGTTTATGTGGTTAGTAGTGATTTAGATAACGAAACGAGTGTAATACCATAAGAACATGGTGGATACGCCGCTGGTACTTCCTATATATAAGTGTTCTTATTGTATTACTCTTGTAGCGTTATCCGAATCACTTTAGGATTTTTGTGTACAATTGATTCAATGTTCGATTATTCAAATCCTTGTGGAATTTTCCATATTTTCATATGTTAGATTCTTAGAAGGATATCCAAAGTATTATTATAAATCATTGACTTGATTTCTGATAATACTCACACAAGTTATGACAAATTTCAATGTTGTTATTATTAATCCTCATTGGATTTCTAATAAAACACTCACAAGTTTTATGACAAATTTCCATGAGATTACAAAGATCAAACTACAAATTTCGATGGCATAAAAATTACCTAGTAATAATCATATTGCCATATACAAAACTCTTTTGTCACAAGTTTGACTTTTAGCTTAAAATAGTTGAAGTTACCTGAAGAACTCACAAGTGGAACTACGAGTGTCAAAACACTCTTTTGTCAAGAATTGAGCTTTTTGAATGGAACTTCGAGTGTGTTGTCAGATAAGCACTTCTTTTGATTAGATACATGAAAGAACCACTGAGTTCTTCAGGTAAATTCAGCATATATGTGACTGTACCAATTCTTTCCATGATCCCGAATGGTCCGACATAACGTGGATTGAGCTTGCTTCATTTACCGAAACGAACAACACCCTTCCAGGGTGAAACTTTTAACAAGACCGTGTCACCAACTTGGAATTCCAACAGTTTCCTTCGCTTATCAGCGTAGATTTTCTGATGGTCACGAGCGACCGTCATTCAGTTTATGATCTGAACGATATTCTCTGATGTTTCAAGCACGAGTTCAGGGCCAGTGATTTGGCTATCTCCAACTTCAACCCAACAAAGAGGTGACCGACACTTCCATCTGTACAACGCTTCGAACGGTGTGGTCTGGATACTGGTGTGGTAACTATTGTTATAAGAGAATTCCACCCGAGGTAGGTGTCTTTCCCAACCATTACCGAAATCGATGACACATGATCGAAGCATGTCTTCTAGAGTTTGAATGGTGCGCTCGATCTGATCATCAGTTTGTGGGTGATAGGTTGCGCTCATGTCTAGACGTGAGCCAAATGATTTGTGCATTGTAACAACTGTGTTCTGTAGTCGTGGCTCAATGTAAAACAATGATGATTATTAATAAAACAATGTGCTTTGGTGTTATTATATGTGTTTTGGAGTTATTATGTGTGTAATTATGTTTTAGGATTTTTCAATTTGATTCAATTCCAATTTCAAGCTATAAATCGCTTTCTGGAAGGTTATACGCGCACTGATGCGTAAATATAACCAGTTTAATGCAACAAACACTCCGGAATAGTGACATAAGCTTAACATACCTTAAATAACCTCCACATAACTTAGAAATAAGTTTTGGATGGTTTGGTGTGTTGAAATCAAGTTTGTTCGATCGCAGGGACTATTTGTGTCAAACTGTGAAACTATACCGATTTGTATAGTAACGAACATTCCGGAACTTGATCATAAGTTAAACATACCCTAAATATCCTTTACATAGCTTAGAAATAGGCTTTGAGGGGTTCGGTATGCTAAAATAAACTTTATTGATCAATAGGGACTAAAAGCGTCAAAAAGTGCACAAGTTTGCATATTCGCGCATATTTTACATTCTGAATACATCCGGAAATCCAAAAATTCATGTAATCATTAAAATATTATTTTTTAATGATTGGCTTGATAAAAATCCATTCGTCGCGCAATTTGGATCGTTTTTGCATTCGTTACGACTTCCGTCGTAATTAAGCGAACAACGCAACCGTACAACCAAACGAACCGACATCCGAGATATTTTTGAGCATTTTTTGAGTTCCCTATACTTTAAATTTATTTTAGAGCCTTGAAATGGGGTTAACGGGGCTTAAAAGTGCAAAAAAATCAAGTTTTACAAGTGCAGGGACCATTTTTGAAATTTCTGATCAGATTCAATGAACCTAGTCCATTTTGAAGTGTTGATGGTTTTAACCCATGGTTTTGCAAAACCATGGGCTGGTATTCAATGAACCTAGTCCATTATGACTCATATTAGGGGCTCCCATGGTTTTAGAAAACCATGGGCACACATGTAAGGTCCAGATCAAAGCTCAGTTTTCGATGAACGATCTTAACGGTTCTTGAATTCCTATAAATACCCACCCTCACTTCCTCCCAAAGCACACTTGAATCTGATTTTGGCTCTCTAAGTTGAAGTTTATGCTTCATACCTGAGAGTAAATCGGATCAAGAGCTTGCGGGGACCTTCTGTAAGTATTCTTTCGTTCTTTTCATTCGTTTTTATCGTTAAAGTCGAACTGCGTTTGACTTTCTTCTTTGACCAGTTTATGGTCAATGTGAAGTTCGCTTGAACTTCATAACGTGAGCGTAATCATGAAGGTTATAGTCCCTAGTGACTATACCTACTGATTACCACGTTATATAGGCTCAGTGACGAGTCGTAGCTTCGGCCAGAATGCGTTTTCTCGCGTATTTTGTAACCAAGCTACTTTTAGGTATCAAAACCATTTGTTTTGATACCAAACCTGTTTTCTAACTTAACTAAGCATGTTTTGGCATGTTTAGCTCGTCACTTTTTAGATTAGTGCTTGTTTAGAGTCTTAAGTCAAGCGGACTAAACACCCGCTTAGACTTTCGAACACGACTTGTTTGGTCGATCATTAGGATTCGACCAAACATGATTAGTGACCATAGTAGCATAGGGAATAACCTTCCGAGGTTATACTTTATGGTCACCTAGTTAGGTAGTTGTATGATAAGTAGTTTATATGCCATAGGTAAATTACCAAAATACCCTTTTCATGCGTAATTGGTAATTAAGCATATGTAACCTAAACTTTTGTCACGTAACTGATTATGTAACATATTTAGACATGTTTTGGCATATAATACTTGTCATAGGACTAGCTAGACGTCTCGAACGCGCTTTTGCACGCACGACGCGTTAAAGTAGCGTAAGCTACCTTAATGGGTCGCGATGGGTCGAAAGCACTTAGGTTAGGTTTCAATTTAGGATGTAAGCTTTGTTAAACCATATCACATGAGTTTCAACACTCATTTGGTTTACAGGACCTCATTCTGTCCGATTTAGGCGTCTATTGTTTGACTAGTGGTTCGATTACTAGGTGCTACTTGATTTCTCTGGTTTGCTTGAGTTTGTTGAAGTTCTATTGATTGAGGATATTTTGCACTACATGTGAGTACATAGTTCCCCTATTTTACTGTTTTCAATTGTTTTGGGGTGATTCATATGTACTAAATGGTTTCAAAGTTTAAACGATGGTTTTTCAAAAACAATTAAGATGGTTTATACAAAACTAATAACGATTTCAATAAAGTGAACAAACTTGTTGGTTGTAGTTACATAACAAATGACATTCATTTGCATTGATCAAGCCGACCAGTATTAGGTTATGGTACCATAGGATCTGACAAATCCCGTTATTTTACATCACCCATGGTTATGTGTGGAAGTTGTGGGTAACGATTGAATCTGATGATAGTTAATTTACCCTTTGGTGGTTTGTTAACGCGAGAAGCGAGACGCGAGGTGGTCGAGTCACAAAGGTTTGAATGTTGTTAGCGAGACAACCATAAATAAGTTTTCACAATTAAAACGAGGATGATTTAAACGACTTAAACGAGTAAACGATTTGGAAAACGATTTTAACGAATTAAACGATTTGGGTAAACGATTGGTTTTTGGTTAGTGTTTAGATAACGGGACGGGTGTGATATGGTGAAAGCATGGTGGATACGCCGCTGGTACTTCCTATATATAAGTGCTTTCAACATATTACATATCGTGGCGTTATTTAGTTCACTTGGGTAAATGATTTTGAAACGATGTCACACAACGATGTTTTTCTAAAGGATATAAACCATACGAGTTTTTAACGAGTTTTTACAAGATGTTTTACAAGTTGGTTTTCTAAAACAAATGTTTTTGGGGTTAAGTATCATGGCTACGAGATTTTATAAACTATAGCCATCTTGATTTGAGTTGGTTAAATTATGTTGCAATACACTTTTCAAAACGAGGTTTGTATTTTGACTCTTGTAGTCTAATTAAGTACTGCAACATATAAACGAAGCCATGATTCCGATACTCTTATAAAACCTATGTACTCGCCAGCATTTCTTTGCTGACTTTGTTTTTACATATGTTTCAGGTGTTGTTGCTTGATGTGATTTCTAGGATGCATGCGTCACATAGGATCTGGACAAGGCCTTAGTGACATAATAACAATGATAGTCGATATTTAACTTGTTTGTTTTGTGTCAAGACAATGTAATGTTTAATTTTATCAATAAAACGAAACTATTTTTGTATCCATGGTTGTGAAACAATTATTCTGTTGCAACACTCCCCGACGTTTCCGCCACGGTTTGTTGTCCTACGTGGTCGGGGTGTGACAGAAGAAGTTGGTATCAGAGCCAATGGTTATAGGGAATTAGGTTATTAGTAATGCTTTGACCTAGACTATAACTCTAGGACCCTAACGCAAGTTTACTTGTGTTTAGATTTTAAAACAATACCGTCACCTACCCTTAGGTGATAACCACAATAAGTTCGAATCCGCTTTGAAAACTAATCATCTGTTCTAGGATGATTGATTACTAGGTTTTGAACCCTCTGTTATAAGGTTTTGAACCCTTCCAGTTTGACTCATGCTTGGCTTGGTGCCTTCTGGGTTTTCAAAATCTTGTCAAAGTTTGGGTCTAAATAGTGTGAACACGTGTGAACACGTGTGAACTGGAAGAGTGGGTGCCTGTACCCTGGGTCTTCTGTCTAAGGCTAGAGTGTTCGTACAAATCCGCAGTATCGGACCAGTCACTCTTACCTGGGAACTCTTGGGGCGAGTGTCCACTTATAAGCGAGCATGTCTTCGGCGATACATTATATTGACCCATTTACTTTGATTAGTCACTCCGTATCGTTTGTTTGTTCGAGGTAACGAACAAATGATCGCCTTTCTGGTGTTTTGACAGTATTTTCAATACCTCTTTTGTTTTTTCCAATTGTCGATCCCGCTCATGGAGGAGTATTCAATCCGAATGCAAACGAGGCCCGAGCTGACCACCTCGTTGTCGATGGTACCTTTCTGGTTAACGGTACGTTTCTTGTTAACCACCGACCTGCATCTATTCTTTTTTCTGGAGCCGGTAGAAGTTTTGTTTCTTTATCTTTTGAGCCTCTTCTTGCGATACCTAGAACTAAACTGAGGAAACCCTTATCTGTTGAAGTTGCTTCTGGTAAACCCCTTGTTCTCGATTCTGTTATTCGTGATTGTCAATTGAACCTTGATAACCATCTTTTTCCTATTGACCTCACATCGATGCAACTTGGGAGCTTCGACATTATCGTTGGGATGGATTGGTTAACCAAACACCACGCTGAGGTGGTTTGTTTTGACAAAATTGTTCGTATCCCCTTGTCTTCTGGCGATGTTTTGGAAGTTCGTGGCGAGAAACCTTCAGGTGGATTGAAGCTTATGTCATGTATGGAAACCCAAAGGTATTTGAGAAAAGGATATGTTTCTTTTCTAGCACATGTCACCAATGAGAAAGACAAGAGTAAGAGTATTCAGGATATTCCGATTGTTCGGGATTATCCAGAGGTGTTTCCTGATGAACTGCCTGGTTTGCCTCTAGTTCGTCAAGTCCAGTTTCATATTGACCTTGTACCCAATGCCAACCCAATTGCAAAAGCACCTTATCATCTTGCACCATCGGAGATGCAAGAGTTATCGAAACAGCTTCAAGCGTTATCTGATAAAGGATTCATTCGACCGAGCTTTTCACCCTGGGGAGCTCCAGTCCTCTTCGTGAAAAAGAAAGATGGGTCTTTTCGAATGTGTATCGATTATCGTGAGCTTAATAAGCTTACCATCAAGAATCGATATCCCCTACCTCGAATTGATGATCTCTTCGACCAGCTGCAAGGTGCTTCATGCTTTTCCAAGATCGATCTGCGTTCTGGGTATCATCAACTTCGTGTTCTCGAAGAAGATATTCCCAAAACTGCTTTCCGCACAAGATATGGGCATTATGAGTTCACTGTCATGCCTTTTGGTTTGACGAATGCTCTAGCTATCTTTATGGACTTAAAGAATAGGGTCTGTAAACCTTATTTAGACAAGTTCATTATTGTGTTCATCGACGATATTCTGGTTTATTCGAAGTCTCGAGCCGAGCACGAGCAACACCTTCGCTTAACATTGGAACTTCTGAAGAAGGAACAACTTTATGCTAAATTCTCCAAGTGTGAATTTTGGCTTAAAGAAGTTCAATTCTTGGGTCATATAGTCAATCAGCAGGGTATTTATGTGGATCCATCCAAGATTGTTGCTATTAGAGACTGGAATACACCAACAACACCTACAGAGATTCGATCCTTTCTTGGTCTTGCTGGTTATTATCGTCGATTCATTTCAAACTTCTCAAAGATCGCGGTTCCACTCACTGCTTTGACTCAGAAGAATAAGCTTTTTGAGTGGGGACCCAAGCAAGAAGAAGCGTTCCAAACGCTGAAACGGAAGCTGTGTGATGCTCCTGTTTTATCTTTGCCTGAGGGAGTCGATGATTTCGTTGTCTATTGTGACGCGTCAAATCTAGGACTTGGTTGCGTTCTTATGCAACGAGGTAAAGTCATAGCTTATGCATCTAGACAGCTGAAAATTCATGAGAAGAACTACACGACTCATGATCTTGAGTTAGGAGCTGTGGTTTTCGCGCTTAAAATCTGGAGACACTACCTCTATGGAACGAAGTGTGTGGTTTTCACAGACCACAAAAGTCTCCAACATATTCTTAATCAGAAGGAGCTGAACATGAGGCAACGACGTTGGCTTGAGCTCTTGAGCGATTACGATTGCGAGATTCGCTACCACCCTGGTAAGGCGAATGTCGTAGCCGATGCGCTTAGTCGATAAGAGCGAGTCAAGCTTCATTCTGTTCAAACGCTATCTAATCTTCAAACTCGTTTTCTTCAAGCTCAGCAATTTTGTGTTTCACAAAATTTGATAGGTAATGAGTTGCCATGTCAGCTTGAGCTTAAGCTCGAAAGGAAGGACGATGGTTTGCTCTACTTCAAGGATCGTTTGTGGATTCTGAAACAAGACGATCTTCGCACCTTGGTAATGGACGAATCTCATAAGTCTCGATATTCTATCCATCCTGGTGCTGATAAAATGTACGAGGATCTTCGTACTAAGTTCTGGTGGCCTGGTATGAAGAAGGATGTTGCCTTGTATGTATCAAAATGCCTGACTTGTCTCAAAGTCAAGGCTGAACATCAACGACCTTCTGGTTTGTTAGTACAGCCAGAGATACCGGTTTGGAAGTGGGAGAACATTACTATGGATCTCATCACTAAATTACCGCGAACGTCTAAAGGTCATGATGCTATTTGGGTTGTTATCGATCGATTAACGAAATCAACTCATTTTATTGCAATTCGCGAGGATCTATCTGCTGATAAGCTTGCAAAGATTTATGTTGATGAGATTGTATCACGACATGGTGTGCCTTTGGATATCATTTATGATCGTGATGCTCGATTTTCATCTCATTTCTGGAAGACCATGCAATCTGCTTTGGGAACCCAACTGAATCTAAGCACTGCTTATCATCCCCAAACAGATGGTCAATCTGAGCGAACAATTCAAACTTTGGAGGATATGCTTAGAGCATGCGTGATAGACTTTGGTGGTAATTGGGATTCTCATCTGCCAATGATCGAGTTCTCTTACAACAATAGCTATCATACTAGTATTAATATGGCACCGTTCGAAGCTCTCTACGGTTGAAAATGTCGTTCACCTGTCTGTTGGAACGAGACTGGTGAAGCTCAGCTTACTGGACCTGAGCTCGTTCTGGAAACAACAGACAAAATCAAGAAAATCCGCGATAATCTTGTGACATCTCGAAGCCGTCAAAAGAGTTATGCGGATATGCGACGCAAGCCCTTAGAATTTCAAGTCGGAGACCATGTCCTACTCAAGGTTTCACCTTGGAAAGGAGTCGTGAGATTTGGAAAGAAAGGAAAACTTGCACCTCGATATGTGGGACCATTCAAGATTGTGGAAAGAATTGGGAAAGTTGCCTATCGACTAGAGCTACCTCCAGAACTTGGGAATATTCACCCGACTTTTCACGTCTCCAATTTGCGAAAGTGTTTAGCTGACTCTGATCTTCACATTCCTCTCGACGAGATCCAAATCGATGGAACGATGCACTTTGTCGAGAAACCCGTGGAGATAATGGACCGTGCAGTCAAACAGTTGAAGAACAAACGGATTCGATTAGTCAAAGTTCGCTGGGAATCCAAACATGGCCCAGAGTTTACTTGGGAATGTGAGGACCAGATGAAGGCAAAATATCCGCATTTGTTTTCACAAGCTTCCTCTAGTTAAAAATTCGGGACGAAATTTCCTGAAGTAGGGAAGACTGTGACAATTGTGTTCTGTAGTCGTGGCTCAATGTAAAACAATGATGATTATTAATAAAACAATGTGATTTGGTGTTATTATATGTGTTTTGGTGTTATTATGTGTGTAATTATGTTTTAGGATTTTTCAATTTGATTCAATTCCAATTTCAAGCTTTAAATCGCTTTCTAGAAGGTTATACGCGCACTGATGCGTAAATATAACCAGTTTAATGCAACAAACACTCCGGAATAGTGACATAGGATTAACATACCTTAAATAACCTCCACATAACTTAGAAATAAGTTTTGGATGGTTTGGTGTGTTGAAATCAAGTTTGTTCGATCGCAGGGACTATTTGTGTCAAACTGCGAAACTATACCGATTTGTATAGTAATGAACATTCCAGAACTTGATCATAATTTAAAAATACCCTAAATATCCTTTACATAGCTTAGAAATAGGCTTTGAGGGGTTCAGTATGCTAAAATAAACTTTATTGATCAATAGGGACTAAAAGCGGCAAAAACTGCACAAGTTTGCATATTCGCGCATATTTTACGTTCTGAATATATCCGGACATCCAAAAATTGATGTAATCATTAAAATGTTATGTTTTAATGATTGGCTTGATAAAAATCCATTCGTCGCATAATTTGGATCGTTTTTGCGTTCGTTACGACTTCCGTCGTAATTAAGCGAACAACGCAACCGTACGACCAAACGAACCGACATCCAAGATATTTTTGAGCATGTTTTGAGTTACCTATACTTTAAATTTATTTTAGAGCCTTGAAATGGGGTTAACGGGGGTTAAAAGTGCAAAAAAATCAAGTTTTACAAGTGCAGGGACCATTTTTGAAATTTCTGACCAGATTCAATGAACTTAGTCCATTTTGAAGTTTTAATGGTTTTAACCCATGGTTCTGCAAAACCATGGGCTGGTATTCAATGAACCTAGTCCATTATGACTCATATTAGGGGCTCCCAAGGTTTTAGAAAACCATGGGCACACATGTAAGGTCCAGATCAAAGCTCAGTTTTCGATGAACGATCTTAACGGTTCTTGAATTCCTATAAATACCCACCCCCACTTCCTCCCAAAGCACACTTGAATCTGATTTTGGATCTCTAAGTTGAAGTTTATGCTTCATACCTGAGAGTAACTCGGATCAAGAGCTTGCGGGGACCTTCTGTAAGTATTCTTTCGTTCTTTTCATTCGTTTTTATCGTTAAAGTCGAACTGCGTTTGACTTTCTGCTTTGACCAGTTTATGGTCAATGCGAAGTTCGTTTGAACTTCATAACGTGAGCATAATCATGAAGGTTATAGTCCCTTGTGACTATACCTACTGATTACCACGTTATCTAGGCTCGGTGACGAGTCGTAGCTTCGGCCAGAATGCCTTTTCTCGCGTATTTTGTAACCGAGCTACTTTTAGGTATCAAAACCGTTTGTTTTGATACCAAACCTGTTTTCTAACTTAACTAAAAATGTTTTGGCATGTTTAGCTCGTCAGTTTTTAGATTAGTGCTTGTGTAGAGTCGTAAGTCAAGCGGACTAAACACCCGCTTAGACTTTCGAACACGACCCGTTTGGTCGATCATTAGGATCCGACCAAACATGATTAGTGACCATAGTAGCATAGGGAATAACCTTCCGAGGTTATACCTTATGGTCACCTAGTTAGGTAGTTGTATGATAAGTAGTTTATATGCCATAGGTAAATTACCAAAATACCCTTTTCATGCGTAATTGGTAATTAAGCATATGTAACCTAAACTTTTGTCACGTAACTGATTATGTAACATATTTAGACATGTTTTGGCATATAATACTTGTCATAGGACTAGCTAGACGTCTCAAACGCGCTTTTGCACGCACGACGCGTTAAAGTAGCGTAAGCTACCTTAATGGGTCGCGATGGGTCGAAAGCACTTAGGTTAGGTTTCAATTTAGGATGTAAGCTTTGTTAAACCATATCACATGAGTTTCAACACTCATTTGGTTTACAGGACCTCATTCTGTCCGATTTAGGCGTCTATTGTTTGACTAGTGGTTCGATTACTAGGTGCTACTTGATTTCTCTGGTTTGCTTGAGTTTGTTGAAGTTCTATTGATTGAGGATATTTTGCACTACATGTGAGTACATAATTCCCCTATTTTACTGTTTTCAATTGTTTTGGGGTGATTCATATGTACGAAATGGTTTCAAAGTTTAAACGATGGTTTTTCAAAAACAAATAAGATGGTTTATACAAAACTAATAACGATTTCAATAAAGTGAACAAACTTGATGTTGTGTTACATAACAAATGACATTCATTAGCATTGATCAAGCCGACCAGTATTAGGTTATGGTACCATAGGATCTGACAAATCCCGTTATTTTACATCACCCATGGTTAGGTGTGGGAGTTGTGGGTAACGATTGAATCTGATGATAGTTAATTTACCCTTTGGTGGTTTGTTAACGCGAGAAGCGAGACGCGAGGTGGTCGAGTCACAAAGGTTTGAATGTTGTTAGCGAGACAACCATAAATAAGTTTTCACAATTAAAACGAGGATGATTTAAACGACTTAAACGAGTAAACGATTTGGAAAACGATTTTAACGAATTAAACGATTTGGGTAAACGATTGGTTTTTGGTTAGTGTTTAGATAACGGGACAGGTATGATATGGTGAAAGCATGGTGGATACGCCGCTGGTACTTCCTATATATAAGTGCTTTCAACATATTACATATCGTGGCGTTATTTAGTTCACTTGGGTAAACGATTTTGAAATGATGTCACACAACGATGTTTTTCTAAAGGATATAAACCATACGAGTTTTTAACGAGTTTTTACAAGATGTTTTACAAGTTGGTTTTCTAAAACAAATGTTTTTGGGGTTAAGTATCATGGCTATGAGATTTTATAAACTATAGCCATCTTGATTTGAGTTGGTTAAATTATGTTGCACTACACTTTTCAAAACGAGGTTTGTATTTTGACTCTTGTAGTCTAATTAAGTAATACAACATATAAACGAAGCCATGATTCTGATACTCTTATAAAACCTATGTACTCGCCAGCATTTCTTTGCTGACTTTGTTTTTACATATGTTTCAGGTGTTGTTGCTTGATGTGATTTCTAGGATGCATGCGTCACATAGGATCTGGACAAGGCCTTAGTGACATAATAACAATGATAGTCGATATTTAACTTGTTTGTTTTGTGTCAAG
The DNA here is from genome assembly GCA_030545235.1 of Helianthus tuberosus. NCBI lineage: Eukaryota > Viridiplantae > Streptophyta > Magnoliopsida > Asterales > Asteraceae > Helianthus > Helianthus tuberosus. The sequence goes on from CM060355.1 coordinate 98,707,895, forward strand.
ACAATGTAATGTTTAATTTTATCAATAAAACGAAACTATTTTTGTATCCATGGTTGTGAAACAATTATTCTGTTGCAACACTACCCGACGTTTCCGCCACGATTTATTGTCCTACGTGGTCAGGGTGTGACATGCATAGCTTGCCACAGATCAAACGCAAACCTGGGTCACGATTGGAGATGATGGAGATCGGCACCCTATGCCTAGAGACTACTTCCTTTATGTATATACTTGCAAGTTTGGCAACTTGTCAATTTCTTTGATCGCGAGGAAGTGAGCTGACTTGGTTAGATGGTCTACGATCATCCAAACAGTGTTGTTCCCGCTCTGAGTTCTGGGTAGACCGGTAATGAAATCCATGGAAATTTGCTTCCATTTCCACATTAGTAGTTACTGTTACTGAAGTAACCCAGATGGCTTTTGGTATTCCATCTTGACCCTAGCACAGGTCAAGCACTTGCTCACATAGGTGGCTATGTTAGCTTTCATATTCGGCCACCAGTTCAGGGTCTTCAGGTCATGATACATCTTATCAGAGTCAGGGTGAACAGAGTAGCAAGATTTGTGAGCTTCATCCATAACGAGATCCTTCAAATTTTTGTGTAGTGGAACCCATATTCGCTCCATGAAATAGCGAATACCATTCGATTTGGTTTCAAGTTGTTTCTCCATGTTCCGCATGAACTCAGCTTGGGTTTTCCTCCTTCAATGCTTCAGTTTGTGCAACACTGATCTGATCAAAGAGGTTAGAATGAATGGTAACTTGTAATGCTAAAAACTTGCTTGGGTCGGGTTTCTTTCCGACTGAGGGCATCAGCTACACGTTAGCCTTACCCGAATGGTACTTGATCGCACAATCAGAGTCATTCAGGAGTTCAACCCAACGACGCTGCCTCATGTTGAGCTCCTTTTGGTCGAGAATATGCTGAAGCCTCTTGTGGTCGGTGTAGATCGTGCACTTATGTGAAAGCAATATGTCTGTAGCTTACGTCTAGTATCGAGTCTAAGTATAATGTATGTGTATGTGTTTGATTTAACTTGTTTTGTTTTTGTCATGTATTTGTGCCTTCGTACGAAGGGACTTAGATAGGCAAGTTAGTCTGATTTTGCTTGACACCTCGGTTCGTACGAAGCCAGGCATAGCTTCGTACGAAGTCACACAATGTCTATAAATAGAGGTGTTGGGTTCATTTGTGATGTAACTTTTGGTGAGACATAGCGAAGCTCTGCCAAAATTCTCTCAGGATCTGTAACTTTTCAATCATTAATGAGAAGTGATCTTAACGGTATCTGTATGGTCTTTATGTCGATCTCTTGCATGGATTCCGCACATTGCACGTAGATAACCGATCCGGTCAGAGCATTTATTGAAGGCGATCATGGTCCTCACAAGTGGTATCAGAGCTTGGAGGCCGGATTCGTGACTGAGGATCTACTATTACCGAAGATATCTACCTAATTTGAGCCGATTCAAATCGGATTTCATCCTATTTCTACTTCTTCTACTTTTTGAACTTTGGTACTTTTTGAAACTTTGGACCTCAAATTCACGGTTAAATTTGGTGAATTTGTGATATACTATGCGAAATACACTATTAAACAATCCTGTAAAGTTTCAGACCTAAATTCAATCTAAATCTCTTAAAATCAGCAAAAAAGCATGAAAAACACAACAAGTTTTTTTCGCAATTTAGCTTCGTATGAATGCACTGTTCTTGATTGTGATTTTTGCAGAATTTGAATTTTTACAAAGCTTCTGTTCCAGCTTCATACGAAGACACGAGTAGCTTCGTACGAACACACAGTGTTTGTCTGAATCAGTTTATATTCTAGCTTCGTACGAAGACACTATCTTGGTTATTTTCATTTCTGAATTTGTTTAAGTGTGACAACTAGAATTTTAGACGTCCTTTGTATTTCAATGTGGCTTGTATGTGCATTATGTGATCATGTGACGTAACTAGTTTCAATAGAATATTACGAGTTTGAGCGTTTGTTACATAATTATGTGTGTTTATTATGAATGCGTATTGTGTATGTCTTTGGGGACTTGTCCTCGGCCCAAGCCCTCAAAGCCCACACTGAGCCCGAAACCTTTATAATTCTTTCAACACATAAATATATGGAAAACCCTAATCCCCTCAACAAAAACTGGCGACAACCTTCTCCTCTGGAGCTTTCCTTCGCGAGTCCAAACACCTTCGCCCTCACGTCTAACTCCGGTTAGTTTAATTACTATGTTTGATCGTATGTATATGACTGTGTGTATGATGATTTGATGTGTTTGTTGAATGTATACGAGACATCAGATTAGTGTTAATATGATCATATGAGTTTGATAAATCCTTGTGATAATCGGCTGAATAGGAACGTTCATGTGGCTTGATAGATTATTAGGGTGTATGATATTTATGTTTGACTACTGTGTCGCATGATTTGAACATGAACAAATTATGTATATTGATGATTGGGTAGTGGTTATACTAGTATTGATTGATATCAGTAAGTATTAGGGTTAGTGTGGATCTGGATGCTAACTGTTTCGCCGACGAGAGACCATGAAACTTTGCCCAGGTTGGGTCCGACGAAACATGAGAGTTTCGTCGACCTGGATGCGACGAAAAGGGGAGTGAACTGATTGCTAGAGGGTTTCGTCGACAGGGTGGCAAGGGTGTTTCATCGATTAGGTCATCATATGGAACAGTGGATTGAGTTGTTTGTGTTGGTGAATATGCATGATAATTGCTGATTGTTAATGACTGTTAATGATGACCGATGAATCATGAACTCGTTTTACGTATAGCACAATTAACATAGTCAAATTTGTTTAAATGTTTTTGACAGTCAACAAGTGTAGACTGCATTAATTAAACACATCAGAAGTCATGTGATTTATAATACATAATTCATGTGATTCAAGTTGGAGGTCCAATCAGAATGTATAGTTTGTCGGCCCATGTGATTGAGTTGAGTGGCCCAATGAAGCTTTATCATTAACTGATGTTTGTCGGCTATCTTTATTAAAGATAGCATATGTCCACGAGGAGTAATAGTGTTGTTGGATTGCATATCTTTTGTTAGTAATTCCTATTCAGTTTGAGTAAACTCATTTGGGCCGAATTTAGATGGGCCGTGTCTTGTATGAAAACTGTATCAAACCGATTAGTGTAACTACGACATGTGACTAACTTTATGATGTGCCATACCATGATGTCAATTGAAATTGTGAAACTGTTTTATGAATCGGGATATGTACTGAATAACTAAATTTGTCATAAGATCATGTGCATGGAATGTAAGATGTTAATTATGTGATTTAGGTGTATGTGAATCGGTTACTTGCTATGGGTTGATCATGAACTGTGTGACAACTGTGCTCTGTAACCATCGTATAATGTAAAACAATGTTGATTATCAATAAAACAATGTGCTTTGGTGTTATTATATGTGTTATTGTGTGTGATGATTTTACAATTTGATTCGATTTTGATTTCAAGCTTTGAATCGCTTTCTGGAAGGTTATACGCAAACTGGTGCGTGAACGCAATCAGTTTAACGCGACGTACACTCCGAAACTGTGACGTAAGCCAAACATACCCTAAATATCCTTTACATAACTTAGAAATAAGTTCGAAGGATTCAGTATGGCAAAAACATGTTTATTTGAACTAAAGAACTATTTACGACAAAACTGCGAAACGAACGTTGGTGACCGCCCGTATAATATTTAAAATCCCAAAAATATTCTGTTATGATTAGAATTTTATTTTAATCAGGTTCGTGTTGAAAAATAAATTAAAATGCTTAAAAACGTTATTTTTCAAGTTTAGGCGCATACCGCGTGTTTATGCGTGACACAGTGCTTCTACTGCAAAACGCAGACAACGCAGCCAAATCTCGGCAACTGAAATTTATTTCAGCAATATTTTGGCGGGTTTATTTTTATAGAATAATGAAAATAATTTAGAACCCCATAAACCAGGATTTAAGCGCTAGATAAAATACCCGGTACCCAGTTAAACACCTGTTTTAACTAATTTACCATCAAAATTTCACATGGACCCCTCCCACCCTTCTAATTTTCGGTCATATATTGGGTGGCCCCACCAAAATATTTTCCTAGATATTACAAATATTCCATTTTATCTTGATTGGCCAAGTGATGATGCATGCATCTTTCCATATCTCTACATATATCTTTCAAGATCACACTCCACTCAACAAGACCACTCAACATCTCTCTCTCTCTCCTCTCTCCATAACCTTCCACCCTCTCTCTCTCTCTCCATCTTCATCTTTTTCAATCTTGTTCTTCATAATCAAGCTCCATTCCAAGCAAACTTCAAGTTGGTGTGAAGATCCAAGGGTGCTTCCAAGGTGCATTCAAGTGATTTCAAGCTTTCTATCATCAAAATCTCATCCCACAACCTACTTGAATCTAGAAGGTATAACATTTATGTATAAATCATACTTTTGATTCTTGGTTGTCCTTGATGATTTGAAGTTTCTCTTGAATCTTCGAATTTTCACGAACTTGAAATCTAAAATGAAATGGGTCTTGATACAAAATAATAATGGTGGTGTATATGTATGTGTATAACCGTACATATATGTATGGGTGTATGAGTGTTGAAGTTTGATTTCTTGATAAGTACTTGTTAATGTTGTTGCCTGTTCTTGAATGATAGTTAAAATGCAAGTGTTTAATGATCTATGCATGATATGATAAATGTAAATTACATCAGCAAATAACATGAATAAATCACGTATTTGATGCATCTAAACTCATATGAAATGTTGAGGATATGATAGTATGCTTTAGACACTTGTACATGAGAATACATGTTGATTTAAAACTCAAGAAGTGATATAAAATAGTTGTATGACAAAAATGACTTTGAACAGATTATAAACACTAAAAATAACATTATTTGGTATATTATAATGGCATGAAACTTTGACATAGGTTTGATAGCTTTGCATGTTGTACAAATAGCTTAAAAAGTGGTAAAATATGTGAAATTTGCATGATTTATATGCTTTATGTGAGACCTGCACTATCATGAATATAACCACTATTTTATTCAGTAAATAACATGGGTTTTGTTAAAATTTCAAGTCATTTCGATTTGGGATGGTTCGGGTAACGTTTGATGCAAAACTATGCGGTAAAACGGTTAAAAATCGGCTTTTCGGAGGATTTTTATAAAACTGTTTTAGATCAGTAAGTAAACTGATATTTTTGATATAAAAATAAGTATTTTAACTTATATTAAGCTTACTTGGTGTTTGGTTAGTCATAGGTGACTTCCGACGCCCAAAAATGTTACCGAATCGCTAAAATAAGTATTTTCGACATACACTAGAATGGGTTGTTCATGGGTAAATTTTATGCGTTACAATGTGCTATGTGTTTTACAATATGTGTATGTTGACATGATAATACTTGACAAGATTATGCGTATTACGCTTGAGTACATATCTACAAATACACCAAAATAATCAAAAATAATAACTTTTCGAGAAATCTCAAAGTTATGTGAAAATTCTAAGTATCGGAGAAACTTATGTATTTTATGGGTTTTTGATTATTAAATCATTCTTATTTAATTTAGGACGAATAAATAATTTGAGGGATTGTGTTAACATATAAAAACGCACCCAAAGGTGAGTACATACATCCCTTCTTTTTACTGTTTTCAATTGTTTTGGGGTGATCCATATGTATCAAAACAATTTCGATATCTTAACGATGGTTTCAAAAACGAATAAGATGGTTTATACTAAACTAATAACAATTTCGATAATGTGAACGAGCTTGTTGGTTGTAGTTACATAACGAATGACATTCATTAGCATTGATCAAGCCGACCAGTATTAGGTTATGGTACCATAGGATCTGATAAATCCTATTATCAGACCGCACCCATGGTTATGTTTTGGGTGAGGTGGGTAACGACTGAATCTGATGATTTTTAACTTAACCTTTGGTGGTTTGTTAATACGAGTTGAACGAGTTGAATGATGAACGAGTCACAAAGGTTTGAATGTTATTAGCGAGACGACCAAAAGTAGTTTTCACAATTAAAATGAGAACAATTGGAACGAGAACGATACTAAACGATTGTATGATTTTGAACGATTTAACGATTATGAACGATTTAAAGAAATGAACGATGATCTATAACGAGAATGAGTTAAACGATGTCACACAACGAGGTTTACGAAACGATATAAACCATACGAGTTTTATTACGAGAACGATTTATGATTTGGGTTACATAAACAAATGTTTTGGGTCAAGATTCATGGCATCAAGGTTTATAAATTATAATAAATCTGTTTTGACTTTATTATTCATTTTACAATACAAACATTTTCCAAAACAAGGTTTCTAATATCGAATAACGAAGTTGTACGAGATATTTCAACATGTAAACGAGCCTTGAATCTGACACCCACACAAAAACTATGTACTCGCCAGCATTTCTTTGCTGACTTTGTTTTTACATATGTTTCAGGTGATGTTGCTTAATGTTGATTTCGAATAGGATGCATGCTCACTTAGGACCGGACGAGGCCTTAGTGATTTAATAACGATGATAGACTATGTTTGACTTGCTTGTTTAACTTTAAGACAATGTTTAATATTTAATAAAATGAAACTCTTTGTATCCATGGTTTGAAACAATAATTCTGTTACAACACTCCCCGACGTTTCCGCCACGATTTGTTGTTTTACGTGGTCGGGGTGTGACAAACTGTGAGGTGCGTAATTAACTGTTATGAGTAGTAGCATGTTATGTGCATTGCTGGTATATTACTAGTGAAATATGTGCAGCGAGAATGGGATCTATGTATTTATGAAACTAACTGTCTTTGGTAACTACGGTAGGGTTTGGTTGGCTAAATGTAACGTAACAAACCGAACACATCTAAGGTGAGTTCACTGCTCTTTTCCAAGCATGCATCCCGGGAAGGGATATCGGGTAATGTTCCGGGGGGAATGTCAGGTTAATGGGATGTTGGTTATTACTCAGTTTCTATCATATAAGACCCCTTACATCTACCGACAGTTGCCGGGAAGGCAACTAGGTATTTAGTTGATAGCGCTATTAGGATTGGCACCCTCACACCGTACCGAGGAGGACGGGCGTGAACTATTTACCTTGACCACTTGACCAATGCTTTGATATAGGCATTGGGGTTTGGGCAAACACACTTGTAGCCACATACGGTAATCGAGTTAATAACAACATCAAATCAAATCATCGAAACTGTGAAATGCTTTAAACCGGTAACTGGTATTGAAACACGACAACAAAACTTTGAACTCACCAGCATCGTCTGACACACTTGTCTGCATGCTTGCAGGTTTGTAGGGTCATATCATGGAACTTCCTGTCTGGAAGGCTGGAGTGGTCATGGGTTGAGATACATGGAATCGCAACACAAGATTAGTGGTTTTTACATGTGGTTTATAAACACTTAACAAATGAATTATGCTTCCGCTGTATACCGTGAATTATTTGTAACGTTGAAACACTTGATGTTAATAAATGAAAGTTTTTATTTAAATACATATTGTAGTTCAATGTGATTGGTGGCTTGGATCCTGGTACGTCACACGTCCCGCGGTGTTTCCGCTTGTAGTATTTTGGGGGTGTGACATTAAGTGTTTGAATTTTTCAGGTATCAATCATGGACGGTGAATTTTACAATGAGTTCTATGATACTTATGCTTTCAACAGTTCGGAACCAACATCATCTGACACAAATCCGAAGAATGCAACAAAGGCGATTTCCGAGTCGTTAAATGTCAACAATGCGTACGGAACATATAACAAGCCGCCGAAGTTGATGAACATCGAGGACTACAACAGATGGGAGAAACGTTTCGATAACTGGTTAAGGGCATTTGCTTATGAAAGCTGGAAGTTAGTTCAGGTCTGATACACAAATACAAATGCAATATATACAAATTAGGGATCAGATGAACAAGAGCTGTTTACTGCCGAACATAAAGCTATTGCGCTTCTTCATCAGTTGGTTAGAGATGACATAATCTCATTGCTCGATTATGAAACATCCAAAGAGTTGTGGGAAGCACTGAGAAAGAAATGTACTGGTGGTGAAGAAATAGTGAAGAACAAAAAGTCTTTGCTTAAGAAGGAATTTGATCTGTTTGCTTGTTTGAAAGCGAGAATGTTCGCCAGATGATCGAAAGATTTTGTCACTTGAAGGTAGAGCTGGAAAGGTTCGGGATAAAGAAAGATCAGGATGAAATCATCGAGAAACTGTTTGAGGCACTACCAAACGAATAAGATTGGCAATACTATGTGATAGTTTTGAAAAACACTAAACTGATGAATGAAATTACTCTAAACTGGTTAATCGAGAAATTAGAGGGTCACGAATTAGAAATAAAAAACAGAATAAAATGAATAATGTCAGTTATCAAAATAATGTAGATTTGTACTACCGTGGTAGCATGCTTTAGAACAATCCGTCACCTAAAATTGGAACAACGTTCAGTGCCGACAACTCAAACGATACATCCAAAGGTAGTTCAACTGGGGGATAAGCTGGTAGCAGTGGTTTTGGTTATGCAAGTTCAAGCTCAAACTCACAAGCACAGTCTACACCAAATTCTCAACAGAATCAAAATAGCACTAATCCGAATGTTGTTCAATGCAACATTGCGGTGAATCTGAATAATGTTAAGAGCTTTAGTGCTGAAACAGCCAAATAGCAGATGGTATTTTTGGCATCAATCCTCAAATCTTATGAAAGTTTAGTCGCGGGGAAGATTGCCAACCCCAATATGACTAAAGAGGATTATGACCAAATTAACCCTGAGGAGATGGAGCTAATTGAATCCGTTGGTGTATGGACATCGTTATTCGTCGAGCTCAGCATTTCATGGAGATCACAGGAAGGCAATGTATCGGTGGTCCGTCCACAAAGCTCGGTTTCGATAAGTCGAAGGTGACTTGTTTCAAGTGCAAGCAGAAGGGTCACTTTAAACGAGAGTGTAAGAATTCGGATGCAGATGAAACCGTCAATCCTTTCCATGATGATTATTATCGGAAGGCGGTTTATCATCGAAACAAAGAGGAACCTCCCAAGATGAAGCAGATAGAGGAAAGTCTAGTAAAAGAAAAGTCCAGAGCGTTAGCAGTGATTCATGATGATGAAGGATTCAACTGGAATGATTATATTCCAGATGAAGTTCAGCAAGGATCAGCTTTCATCGCTACGACAACACCGGTGACTTTTAACAGGGAAAGAGAGATTGCTCATGTGAGAATGAATAGAATTTACAGAGCTTACAAAGAAGCCAAAAAACGGTGGGATGCTGAGAGGGAATGTTACCTGGATCCTAAAGGGAATGTTCTTACAGATCCGAGTTCGATTGATTTTAAGGCGTTAGAGAAATCAATTCCAACTGTGAAGGAAGAGCGGTTGAAAAGAGAAGCAGAAGAAAAGGCTGAGAAGGAGAGAAGAGAGAATCCTGAGAAGTTTGTAAAGGAGATTATTGACGTAAACCTGGAAATGACGGCTACAAATTTAAAGAAGATGGCTGATTAAGCGATGATGGCAAAAGCACTTGAGGTAGATACCAAATCTGGATCTGAGTCTAACTCATCTAAAAAGGTCAGTTCAATCGGTCAAAAGGACGAAATAGGTAAGTGTCAGGATACTAAAACTGAGAATGATTGCAGAAATTGCATGTAATCATGCAAAGTCTGTAATACAAACGAGTTTGTATTGAAATCCAACATCCAAGAGTTAAACGGTAAAATTGTCACACCCCCAAAATCCACTCGCGAAGTATCACCTCTTGGAGGCGTGACTGACCAGGATCAAGCCACCAATCATATTGAACAATACAATAAGTAATTAAAACCAAACGCAATATAATTGGTGTTTCAAAATAAACCAGAAATGTTTATGAAAATCAACGGAAGCATAGAAATGTTTAAATAACCAAAACATAGTTTAAAGTTCAAATGTTAAGCATAGGACATAACAGTCCATATCCCACAACGATCACGCCTCCCCGTGCAAGCTCCAGAAGTACCTAAGGACCTGCAAGGCATGTAACAATGAGTCAACAACAAAGTTGAGCGAGTTCACAGTTGGTGTTCAATGTTAAGTTGTTTCAAAAACTAGGAGTTCATTTGTAAGTTGTAAGTTAATCCGTTTACCCTGTTTCCCAAACATATCCATAGTTGGTGGGGACCTGTTTACCATATCGACCACTGACTAAAGAAAGTTGGTGCCCTGACGTCAATGTCTATCATCATTGACTAGTGCCCAGATCCATTAGTTCACGCCCGTCCTCTGCGGCATGGTGTGAGGCTTGTCAAACCTAAATAGCGCTATCTAACTAATGACCCGCTCGCCATTGGCCCGGCGATTAAGTCGATATAAAAGGAGGGACTTCATGATAGAGAGTTTTGGTCTAGTATCCGTGTTGTCACCCTTCAGTAAAGAGGGTGTGTACGCAATCCCCAAACCAGGAGATTACGCAGGTTCCGATTAAGTTCTTAGTATGTGTTGTCACCCTTCAATAAAGAGGGTGTGTATATTCCAAACCAGGAGATCACGCAGTTTCAGTTCAAATCCTTTACCCATTCCCAACCCCTGGGAATCCCATGCCTTGTAGAAAGTGTGAACTCACCTTGGTTTGCTCGGTATGCTAAACTATGTGCTCACAAGTAATCAGTCAAGTCCTATAGTTATGCACGTATACACAATCAGTTTAAGTTCGTAACAACTCACATGCAATCTATGTCACAAAGTGTGTTTGGCAGTTAACATCATGTAACACATAAACAGTTAGTCAATCCATACAAGGTTCCAAGTTACATGCAGTTTCCTTAACTAAGTTATCATGCTTAAAAGAGTTAACATATTTTAACGGAGTTAATAAACCTGATAGAATTAACATACTTAACAGAGTTAACAGGCTTAACAGAATTAATAAGCTAACAGAGTTAATATCCATAACACTCGACGAAATCAATGTGGCGAAAACCCTTTCCTGGCGAAAAACCCTTTGGGCGACAAGATCCCAAGGGTTTCCATCGAACATATGGTATGGCGAAAACACTTGGGGTTTTCGTCTGGCCCCTTTTGTTTTCGTTGGCCCTTGAGTTTTCTGTGTTTTCGTCGACTTCAATAGCATCATCAATATCAGTTACAAAATACAACAACCCTAATCATTACTAATAGTTTCGACGGCTTTGATACACAATCGATCGATCAGAATACTTAATACACTGCATAATTTACTCAATCACTATACAATCATGATTATAATTCGACCATCATTCAACATCAGTAAGTTGTTATGATTATCATGTATCCGACATATGATTAAACATAGAACCCTAATCTGCTAGTCATCTATTATCGCACCATCAACGTATCAAGATCATCAGCATCAAATCAAACATAAATCATATGCATAACACAACCGATTTTACATCAGATTATAGGGATTCCTATCACATCTATCTATTCAATCTACCATCATTCAACATAACAGATAACTCATGATATCACACCAATAATCCATAATGATTTCCATTAAATAACTATCAATATTTGATAACTAACCCAAACAGGAGAAGCAATGAACCAGTCAATGTGAGAGGCTTCAAGGGTCTAAAGGTTGCCGTCGCAAGGTGGGAGGTGACTAGGGTTTGCCAGTTAAACTTTTACGTAGAAGTGGGGAACAAAACATTAAAATAGTTCGCTACTGGGCCAAAGGCCCACTCGTTGTTTTCGCCGATCAGTAGTGGACGAAAACACTAAAGTGTTTTCGCTACAAGGGGTGTTTTCAGGTGGGTAGGGTTTCGGGTGGGGGTATTTCAGGTGGGGTGTTTTCGTGTGGGAGAGTAGGGGTGTTTGGCAAAGGGTCCATGTTTTAATTATTATACAATTCATATTTTAATACAAGATATGTATAACACATACACACATAATATACACACCACGAATCTACAAACAACACGTATATTGCACATCAAATAAGTTAAGTCGAATAGAGACCTTGAAAACTCGGGTTATCACATTATCCCCAACTTGAAAGAAATTTCGTCCCGAAATTTAGTACGTGGTTACTGAGGAAGCTAGTTGTGTTGTGTTGTTTCCTGGTTTTCCTGGGGTGTCACATCATCCCCCCGTTGGTTTGGAATTTCGTCCCGAAATTCCGCTGTAGCTTCAGCCTCAGTAGTGGTTACACTGTTCCCGAACAACTGGGGATACTTGAGTTTCATTTGGTCTTCTCATTCCCAGGTGAACTCTGTACCATGACGGGAGTTCCAACGAACTCGAACAAGAGGTATTCTGGTGTGCTTGAGAACCTTAACGTCTCGATCTGTGATTTCAGCTGGTTGCTCGACGAATCACAACTGATCGTCGATAGTGAGCTCCTTCAAAGGAACTTTGAGGGTCTCATCTGACAGACACTTCTTCAGATTTGACACGTGAAATACGTTGTGAACTCCACTGAGTTCTGCGGGTAGGTTTAGTTTGTAGGCCACTTTGCCTATTTTCTCTATGATTTCGAACGATCTGACGTATCGTGGGTTAAGTTTGCCTCGTTTGCCAAAACGAACTACACCTTTCCAAGGTGAGACTTTGAGTAGCACTCAATCCCCAACCTGGAACTCGAGTGGTTTCCTGCGCTTATCAGCGTAGCTTTTCTGACGGTCACGAGCTGCAAGTTCTGGACCCGTGATTTGACTGTCGCCAACTTCTGCCCAGCAAAGAGGTGATCGGCATTTACGTCCGTACAATGCCTCAAACGGAGCGGCCTGAATACTGGTGTGGTAACTGTTATTATATGAAAACTCCACCGATGGGAGATGTTTTTCCCAGCCGTTACCAAAATCAATCACACATGCCCTAAGCATGTCTTCAAGGGTTTGGATGGTGCGTTCAGACTACCCATCCGTCTGTGGATGATAAGCGGTGCTCATGTCTAAACATGAGCCAAAGGACTTGTGCATTGCTTGCCACAGTTCAGAAGTAAAACACGCATAACGATCGGAAATAATGGAGGTTGGCACCCCGTGCCTCGAAACCACTTCCTTTAAGTAAACGTATGCTAAAGTAGAGAACTTATATGTTTCTTTGATAGCCAAGAAGTGTGCAGACTTAGTTAATCTATCCACTATCACCCAAATAGTGTCATTTCCACGTTGAGATCTAGGCAGGCCAGTAACAAAATCCATGGAAATTTGTTCCCATTTCCATTGTGGTATCTCTGGTTGTTGGAGTAGGCCCGATGGTTTCTGATATTCAGTCTTAACTCTCGCACAAGTCAAACATTTGCTGACGTAAGTTGCTATGTGGGCTTTCATACTAGGCCAACAGTATGTAGTCTTTAAGTCGTGGTACATCTTATCTGAACCAGGATGTACTGAGTAACGAGACTTATGTGCTTCATCCATCACCAGTTCGCGTAAATTTCCATAAAGTGGGACCCAGATGCGCCCTGTAACGTAGTAAGCACCGTCTTCCTTTTGTTCTAATGGTTTACTTGATCCACGTAGGGACTCCACCCTGACATTTTCTGCTTTTAATGCTTCAACCTGAGCATCTCGTATCTGAGTAGGAAGACTAGATTTGATGGTGAGTTGTAATGCACGCACACCTTTAGGTGTAGTCTCCGTTTGACTGAGGGCGTCGGCCACCACATTGGCTTTGCCCGGATGGTACTTGATCACGCATTCATAGTCATTCAAGAGCTCGACTTACCTCATGTTTAATTCCTTTTGCTTGAAGATAGGATTGAGACTCCTGTGATCGGTGTAAATGGTGCACTTGGTACCGTACAGGTAATGTCTCCATATCTTAAGTGAGAAAACCACAGCTCCTAGCTCCAGGTCGTGTGTAGTGTAATTCCTTTGTGAACTTTAAGTTGGCGTGATGCATAAGCAATGACTTTATCCCGTTGCATCAACACACAACCAAGACCCTGAATTGACGTGTCACAATAAACCACGAAATCGTCTGTGCCCTCTGGCAATGAGAGAATTGGTGCGCTACAAAGTCTATCTTTTAGGTGCCGAAACGCGGACTCCTGTGCATCACCCCAACGGTAGGTGACACCTTTCTGAGTTAGTGAGGTGAGAGGTTGCGCAATCTTGGAGAAATCCTTGATGAACCTTCTGTAATAGCCCGCCAAACCCAAGAATTGGCGGATTTCCGTTGGTGTACGGGGTGCAGGCCAGTTCTTGATCGAGTCTACCTTGGATGGATCAACATGAATCCCATCCTTGTTTACCACGTGGCCTAGAAAATGGACTTCACGAAGCCAAAAGTCGCATTTTGAAAACTTGGCATACAACTGTTCTGTTCGAAGGAGTTCTAAGATAAGCCGTAGATGGTGCTTGTGTTCCTCTTGACTCTTAGAATAGATCAGGATGACGTCGATGAATACAATAACAAATTTATCCAGATAGGGCTTGCACACTCTGTTCAAAAGATCCATAAAGACCGCAGGCGCGTTTGTCAATCCAAAAGGCATAACCAGAAACTCGTAATGTCCATAACGAGTCCTGGATGCTGTTTTAGAGATATCCTCGTCTCGGACTCTTAGTTGGTGGTAGCCTGACCTCAAGTCAATCTTCGAGTAATAGCTCGACCCTTGCAACTGGTCGAATAAGTCGTCGATGCGTGGAAGAAGATAACGATTTTTCACGGTCACCTTGTTGAGTTCGCGGTAGTCAATACACATTCGGAAGGTACCGTCTTTCTTCTTCACAAATAACACTGGAGCTCCCCAGGGCGAAGAGCTAGGACGAATAAAACCCTTATCCAAGAGCTCTTGTAGTTGCATGGACAGTTCTTCAAGTTCTGATGGAGCTAAACAATAAGGTGCACGAGCTATAGGCACTGCTCTAGGAGCTAGCTCGATTTGAAACTCAACTTGCCGATGAGGCGGAAGACCATGTAATTCCTCAGGGAATACCTCAGGAAAGTCACGTACAATCGGAAAATCTTCAATCCTCTTCTCTTTCTTCGAGGTGTCAGTAACGAGGGCTAGAATAGCAGTGTGGCCCTTTCGTAAACACTTCTGGGCCTTAAGAAAAGAAATGATGCCCACAACAGCACCACTCTTATCGCCATGAATTACTAAAGGTTCCTTACCAGAACGAGGAACGTGGACGATCTTCTCCTTGCAAAGAATCTCTGCTTGATGTTGAGATAACCAATCCATACCAACAACGATGTCGAAACTACCAAGAACAATGGGGATGAGATCGATAGAAAAGGTCTGACCAGCTAAGACGAGAATACAACCCTTAACTACGTGTGTGGCTTCAAGACTTTTACCGTTTGCTAGTTCTACCATGTGCTTGGTGTTCAAAAGTGTTGGGGTATGTTTAAGCATTTGACTAACTTTTAGAGACACATAACTGGTATCAGCACCCGAATCAAATAAAACTGTAACAAAGAAATCATCCAAAAGAAACTTACCCATCACCACGTTGGGATCGTTCCTCTCGTCACCCTGACCAATCACAAAGGCTCGACCCCTGGCACCGTTGTCACCATTGTTTCCCCGATTATTGTTTCCGTTCCCATGATTGTAGTTGTTCTGCCTCTGATTCAGATGGGGGCAGTCTCTTTTGAAGTGGCCTTCAGCACTACACTGAAAACATCCTTTATTGTTACCCTGCTGCTGCTGTTGCTGCTGACGCTGATTCTGTGGAGCTTGCTGCTGGTTCTGTCGTCGCTGGTTTGCAGGGTAGAGACTCCTGCAATCCTTGGCCGCATGGCCAGGTTTGTTACACCTCTGACAAGAAGAGTGCTGACCAGGGCTCTTGTAGTCGTCAGTCTTTCACTGCTGAGACTGAGACTGAGCTGATGTTGAACCCTTGCTTGAGACTCCATCCCATTTACGCTTGTTGTCGTTGGGGGCATCAGAAGAAGTAGTAGTAGTAGTAGTAGTAGCACCAATACGCTTGGGCAGCCTGTTCTGCTCGACTGCCTGATCAGTGAGACGATGAGCCAAACGGATGATCTGCTGGATGGTGCCAAGATTAGCTGAGGTCACGTGACTCTGAATTTCTGGCACTAAACCTTTAAGGTACAGCTCGATTCGCTTGATAGGAGGATCTACCATAGTAGGACATAAGATTTCCAGCTTATTTGACCTTTTCGTATACGCTTCGATTTCTGACCCCGTCATCTTTAAGTTGAAGAACTCTACTTCCAGCTTGTGCATGTCATCACGGTTGCAGTATTCCTCTTTGATCAAATCCTTGAAGTCATTCCATGGGGTGGCATTAGCAGCAACTATCCCCAGCATTTGAACCTGAGCGTTCCACCACATGAGCGCTACACCTTCAAGAGTACTAGTAGCATATTTCACCCTACGAGCCTCAGGGCATTCACACATCTCGAAAACAGACTCGAGCTTCTCGAACCAGTGGAGGAGGCCTACAGCTCCTTCAGTGCAGTTGAAAGTAATAGGTCGGTAGTCCATAAAAGTTTTGAAAGTACACGCAGGAGGCTGAGCATGTTGACCTGCCGTGTGTGTAAGAAGAAACAATGTTAAGCACAAGTGTTGGTTCACGAGAGTAGGATCTAGAGATCCTAGAGTAAGTTGCAATGGCAGGTTATACCTCCTGCCTGAGCGGCTGTTAGCGCTGCAGTAACTTGTTCATTGATTAGAGCCATCAGCTGGGCTTGAGTTAGGTTAACACGTCCACTCATGATCTTCATACCAAAGGAAACATGAGTGAGAGAGGTTCGCGAAAGTGCGATGACAGAAAAGAGTATGCACACATGTGTTTCAGACAATAGTTGTTACGTTTATCTAAGCATACCACGAGCAATGTACTATGTAACTAGCAAGTCGGCAATATAAACATAAATCATATCACCTATAGTGTTGGGCCTTACACGTGGAGCGAAGTGTCGTTGTGGATCGTTGAGCACTGTACAGGTAATAGTCTGGTTTTACCAAAAAGCTTTTCCCTTTTTAAAACCAAGTTCACTATAACCAATGGCTCTGATACCAATCTGTCACACCCCCAAAATCCACTCGCGGAGTATCACCGCTTGGAGGCGTGACTGACTAGGATCAAGCCACCAATCATATTGAACAATACAATAAGTAATTAAAACCAAACGCAATATAATTGGTGTTTCAAAATACACCAAACATGTTTACGAAAATCAGCGGAAGCATAGAAATGTTTAAATAACCAAAACATAGTTTAAAGTTCAAATGTTAAGCATAGGACATAACAGTCCATATCCCACAATGATCACGCCTCCCCGTGCAAGCTCCAGAAGTACCTAACGATCTGCAAGGCATGTAACAACGAGTCAACAACAAAGTTGAGCGAGTTCACAGTTGGTGTTCAATGTTAAGTTGTTTCAAAAACTAGGAGTTCATTTGTAAGTTGTAAGTTAATCCGTTTACCCTGTTTCCCAAACATATCCATAGTTGGTGGGGGCTTCCCCATGTTAACCACTAGACCTGTTTACCATATCGACCACTGACTAAAGAAAGTTGGTGCCCTGACATCAATGTCTATCATCATTGACTAGTGCCCAGATCCATTAGTTCATGCCCGTCCTCTGCGGCACGGTGTGAGGCTTGTCAAACCTAAGTAGCGCTATCTAACTAATGACCCGCTCGCCATTGGCCCGACAATTAAGTCGATATAAAAGGAGGGACTTCATGATAGAGAGTTTTGGTCTAGTATCCATGTTGTCACCCTTCAGTAAAGAGGGTGTGTACGCAATCCCCAAACCAGGAGATTACGCAGGTTCCGATTAAGTTCTTAGTACGTGTTGTCACCCTTCAATAAAGAGGGTGTGTACGTATTCCAAACCAGGAGATCACGCAGTTTCAGTTCAAATCCTTTACCCATTCCCAACCCCTGGGAATCCCATGCCTTGTAGAAAGTGTGAACTCACCTTGGTTTGCTCGGTATGATAAACTATGTGCTCACAACTAATCAGTCAAGTCCTATAGTTATGCACGTATACACAATCAGTTTAAGTTCGTAACAACTCACATGCAATCTATGTCACAAAGTGTGTTTGGAAGTTAACATCATGTAACACATAAACAGTTAGTCAATCCATACAAGGTTCCAAGTTACATGCAGTTTCCTTAACTAAGTTATCATGCTTAACAGAGTTAACCTTTTTTAACGGAGTTAATAAACTTAATAGAATTAACATACTTAACAGAGTTAACAGGCTTAACAGAATTAATATGCTAACAGAGTTAATATCCATAACACTCGACGAAATCAATGTGGCGAAAACCCTTTCCTGGCGAAAACCCTTTGGGCGACGAGATCCCAAGGGTTTCCGTCGAACATATGGTATGGCGAAAACACTTGGGGTTTTCGTCTGGCCCCTTTTGTTTTCGTTGGCCCTTGTGTTTTCTGTGTTTTCGTCGACTTCAACAGCATCATCAACATCAGTTACAAAATACAACAACCCTAATCATTACTAACAGTTTCGACGGCTTCGATACACAATCGATCAATCAGAATACTTAATACACTGCATAATTTACTCAATCACTATACAATCATGATTATAATTCGACCATCATTCAACATCAGTAAGTTTTTATGATTATCATGTATCCGACATATGATTAAACATAGAACCCTAATCTGCTAGTCATCTATTATCGCACCATCAACGTATCAAGATCATCAACATCAAATCAAACATAAATCATATGCATAACACAACCGATTTTACATCAGATTATAGGGATTCCTATCACATCTATCTATTCAATCTACCATCATTCAACATAACAGTTAACTCATGATATCACACCAATAATCCATAATGATTTCCATTAAATAACTATCAATATTTGATAACTAACCCAAACAGGAGAAGCAATGAACCAGTCAATGTGAGAGGCTTCAAGGGTCTAAAGGTTGCCGTCGCAAGGTGGGAGGTGACTAGGGGTTGCCAGTTAAACTTTTACGTAGAAGTGGGGAACAAAACATTAAAATAGTTCGCTACTGGGCCAAAGGCCCACTCATTGTTTTCGCCGATCAGTAGTGGACGAAAACACTAAAGTGTTTTCGCCACAAGGGGTGTTTTCGGGTGGGTAGGGTTTCGGGTGGGGGTATTTCGGGTGGGGTGTTTTCGTGTAGGAGGGTAGGGGTGTTTGGCAAAGGGTCCATGTTTTAATTATTATACAATTCATACTTTTAATACAAGATATGTATAACACATACACACATAATATACACACCACGAATCTACAAACAACACGTATATTGCACATCAAATAAGTTAAGTCAAATAGAGACCTTGAAAACTCGGGTTGTCACAAAAATCAACAACTTAAAAAATGATTTGGTTTTGAGAGATAAAATTGTGAAAAGCTCAAAAGAGAGAATTGATTCTTTGGAAGAAAAGATAAAAAATGATGAAAAATAAGTTGAGCATTTTCGAAAAACAATTGAAAAACTTGTTCTTGAAGACAGACAACTATCAGAGGCTTTTGAAAAACTGAAAAAGACAATCAAAGATTCTGATTCAAGAGATTTTCAAACCCGTCATAATATACACACCACGAATCTACAAACAACACGTATATTGCACATCAAATAAGTTAAGTCAAATAGAGACCTTGAAAACTCGGGTTGTCACAAAAATCAACAACTTAAAAAATGATTTGGTTTTGAGAGATAAAATTGTGAAAAGCTCAAAAGAGAGAATTGATTCTTTGGAAGAAAAGATAAAAAATGATGAAAAATAAGTTGAGCATTTTCGAAAAACAATTGAAAAACTTGTTCTTGAAGACAGACAACTATCAGAGGCTTTTGAAAAACTGAAAAAGACAATCAAAGATTCTGATTCAAGAGATTTTCAAACCCGTCATAATATACACACCACGAATCTACAAACAACACGTATATTGCACATCAAATAAGTTAAGTCAAATAGAGACCTTGAAAACTCGGGTTGTCACAAAAATCAACAACTTAAAAAATGATTTGGTTTTGAGAGATAAAATTGTGAAAAGCTCAAAAGAGAGAATTGATTCTTTGGAAGAAAAGATAAAAAATGATGAAAAATAAGTTGAGCATTTTCGAAAAACAATTGAAAAACTTGTTCTTGAAGACAGACAACTATCAGAGGCTTTTGAAAAACTGAAAAAGACAATCAAAGATTCTGATTCAAGAGATTTTCAAACCCGTCAAGAAAATACAAAGTTAGCAACTGTCATTCAATAAAAAGAAAAACAAATTAATACTCAATTGGATGAGATTGCAAACTTGAAACTTCAAATTGAAGAAGTTAAGATTGAGAATGAACGAATCAATTTGAAATTGAAGAGTTATCATTCAGCCAGCTTTATTCTTCAACACATTGTACCGAAGCCAATCGGCAAGAACAAGAAGGTGAAGATGTTTACTAGAATGGAATAGGGGTCGGGGTATCATTATGTTCCACCACCCATGAATAATAATTTCACAAAGAAACATTTTGGGGTGGAAAAAGAGTTAAACATGAATTTAAAGGGCGAAGTTGACAATTTGCCAGAAAACATAGATGTCACATTCAGTGAATCTTCCGATGAGGGAAATGTTTAATCTGAGGTTGTTAAGAATGTGGTAGAAAATGTTTTGAAACTGACAGCGACTCCACTAAATCCACAGTTTCAAATGATTGTGTTGAGGATGATGACTGTTATCTAAACAACTATCTTCCAAATCCAAATCCAAATGCAAAAACAACTTAAAGAACGAACCTACTTCGGTCAGGTACCAGGTGTGTGGTTCAGATAAGTTGTATTCGGATGAGGAATTTCTGCTATAGAATGTTAATGTGGATAAACTGGAAAACGTGTTCAAACTAGTGAAGGTTGATTTATCAGAGGTTGAAAGTTTGTCAAGTTCCAAACGATTTCAGAATTTCCAAAAATATAAAGCTTACTATAACAAGCCTAAAAACCCACCACGTTTTCAGAACAAAAATCAGAACAAAGGGTACAATGGGCAATGGGCTGGAAAGCAATAGCAAATAAGAAACTTTCAGAAGTCAAAATTTGTCAAGAAACTACGTTTGTGAAAAGTTCAAGTTCAATGAATGATCAAGAATCTGAAATATTTTCAAAATCAAACGAAGATTTCTTTGCATAGAAAGAGTCACAAAAACAGACTGAAGGTCCAAGTCAAGTTACTGATAACCGGACGTGCTTCAAATGCAATGAAGTTGGACATATTGCATGAAAGTGCACCAACGTCAAACCTAAGTCTGTAGTTGTTGAAAACAGAAAGAAACCAAATGATGTGAAAGGCAAGGCTCCAATGTTTGTTGAAAAGAAGATTTAAAAACCTGAAAATGCTAAAATCAATGTTAAACCAGTAAAACAAACTGTTAAGAAAACTGGTGAATCTTCAAAACTTTTTGTTCAACAACAACAAACTTGGAAGCCTAAGTCAGAAGTCAAAATGTCCAAAACAAAAGTGAAACAAAAGGTTTCTGTGACTAAAACTCAAAAGAAACAAACTACTTCAACCGCTTCGGTAAAGAAGTTTGTTCCAAAGGTTTCAGAGAGTGACAAGAAGAAACAGACTTCTTCGACCCCTCAGGTCAAGAAGTACGTTCCTAAATCTGTTCAACCAACCAAAGAGGAAGTTTTCTTATACAAAGAGGCTGAAGTTGGAACATAAAAAGTTTGGAGTTAAATGATAAGAATTTTCCTATCTTGTCCACAATTCGTCTCAACGTCAAGCTACCCGAGTCAAAGGAGGCTTGGGTTGCTTCATTTAACTAATCACGTCTGAAACGTGTAGGAGCTCCCCAGATCAATTTCTAAATGGATAATGGATAGCGGAGCATCCAGGAACATGAAAGGGAGGAAAGCCCTGTTGTATGACGTTCGAGCATTTAATGGTGGTTACGTGGGTTTTGCTGGAAATCAGGGAGGTAGAATCATCGGGGAAGGCACGTTATCAAATGGTCAAGTGTCCTTTGAGAGAGTAAACTATATTCCCGAGCTAGAGAACAATCTACTTAGTATTTCTCAGATTTGTGACAGGAAGTTTACTACTCACTTCATCGATAAAGAATGTCTGATCCTGAAGCTAGGATTTGTTATCCCCGAGGAGTGGATCTTGATGCGAGCATCGAGAGAGAACGATCTTTATGTTCTCGACATGAGCATTGCGACTACAACAACCAATCAACCTCAGTGCTTCGTATCTAAAGCTATTGAAAAGGAGTCGATTCTTTGGCACCGTAAAATGGCTCATATCCACTTACGAAAGATGAATTATTTGGTTCACAATGATCTGGTGAGATGTGTCAATTTGAAGAGTTTTCACTTGGGAGATGAGTGCATTAGTTGTAAGAGCAGGAAGGGAAAGCAAACTAAGAAATCACACCCGAGGAAGCTTCAGAATTCGATCACTAAACCACTGGAGAGGCTACACTTGGATCTCTTCGGTCCTGTTAATGTGAAGAGTATTACCGAAGAAGTGTACTGCCTTATTGTGACTGATGATTATTCGAGGTTTTCGTGGGTATCTTTTCTGAAGTCCAAAGATGAAACATTCCAGAGTTTGTTGATGTTATTCCAGAAGTTAGAAAATTTGTACCATCGACCTATTCAAAGAATTCGCAGCGACAATTGTCCAGAATTCAAGAACAACCAAATGTCAGAGTTGTGACAACTGTCAATTTTCCATGTAATTCCGTACATGTTAAACAGTAATTTGTGCTTTAATGACTGTGCTTGATTTGAATTAATGACGTGAATGCTTTCTGATTCTTGTCATATACATACAAGTGCATCACATATTGAATGATTTCATATCATTATTGCATGCAACACATTATGATCCAAATAATGCACGAAACAAAGTTAGCACAGTTATCAGACAAACTAGAAGTACTGACGGGAGTTCAGTAGTCAGACAGACATGATGTTATGACACAGAATAAGCCAGAAACCAAGAGTTACACTGTCACACCCCGACCACGTGGAACATACAAAACGTGGCGGAAACGTCGGGGAGTGTTGTAACAGAATTAATGTTTCAAATCCATGGCAATTGAAGTTTCGTTTTATTGATTAAAAGTGTTACAATGTCTTAACAAACAAGGAAAATACAACATAATTAACTAGTCTTGCATCTTTTATTGTCACTAAAGCCCAAGTCTGCCTATGTGTATCTTGATCATCTTATGCAACAGTTCCTGAAAAACACATGTGAAAATATGGTACGTCAGCATAAAAATGCCGGTGAGATACATAGGTTTTGTGAAAATAGGTTTCATGACTTATGTTTGAGAAAATGTTTAGTCATGAACCTTGTTATTTGCTTTGTTTTGTAAATCATTTGAAAATCGATAAGATCAGATGATATGTATAAATAATGTATAATGTATGGTTAAATGAATAACCATGTAAAATGAGTTTGTATTAGATAAGTTGTTTGTAAATCAATGTCTTGTGAAAAATATGTTATTTGTATAAAATGTTCTATGTCTCAACCTGAAATGATTCAGATAACGCTACAATATGTAATACCATACAAACACTTATATATAGGAAGTACCAGCGGCGTATCCACCATGCTTGTATCATATTACACACGCATCGTTACTTAATCACTTAATCAAACCAAACCAAACAATGTAAGATGTCTATGTTTAAACCAATTGCCAAAATGTAAGCGTGTAATGAATAATAAGTGTACTAAGTATGCAACAACATACATACATAGCATGTAAACTGAAATATCTGTACTAAGTATGCAACAACAAACATACATAGCATGTGAACTGAGATAATGTGTCCATATGCTGAGTAAACATATGCAACAGAAATGTAATGTAAAACGATGTACTAAGTATGCTAAGTTAACATACAAAGCAGAAAAGTCATGTAAATCAATGTACTAATAGTGTACTAATGAACATAACCAGTATATGATATGAAAACAGGAAAGCACGAAAGTAACAAGTAGGCACATGTGTTCCACCCCAAAACAGTTTGGAAAACAGTAAAAGAGGGGTCTATGTACTCACTTGAGATTGCTCAGTTGTATAAAGATAACCACCAAGCAATGCAAGAGATCTCGGAATCAAACGACACCTATTATAGGTAACTATGTTAATTAACCGGACCTAAATCGGAAGATTGGGTAGAATTAGGGTTTGTAAACCAAATGAGTGTAGGAACTCATATGATATGGTTTAACAAAGCCTACATACTAAATGAAACTTAACCTAAGTGTCTACGACCCATTACGACCCGTTTAGGAAGCTTATGCTACTTTAACGTGTCGTGCGCGTGAAACGCGTTCGGACCGCCTAACTAGCCCTATGACAAGTGTTATATGCCTAAACATGTTACATAATCAGTTATGTGACAAAAGTTTAGGTTACATATGCTTAATTACCAATTATACATGAAAAGGGTATTCTGGTAATTTACCTAAGGCATATAAACTACCTATCATACAACTACTTAAACGATGTGACCATAGGGTATAACCTCGGAAGGTTATGCCCTATACTAGGGTCACCTAATGTATTTGGTCGGATCCTAATGATCGACCAAACTGGGTCGGGTTCGAAGGTATAGGCGATTTATTAGATCGCCTACCCTACGACCCTAAACAACGTGGTAATCAGTGGGCATAGTCCCAAGGGACTATGACCAACGTGATTACACTCATGTTGCGAAGTTCAAACGAACTTCGCATTGACCATTACTGGTCAACGCTGAAAGTCAAACAAAGTTTGACTTTCTGACTCGAAAAGCAGTAAAATAAGGAAAAGAACGAAAGAATACTAACCCAGGGTCCCCGAATGCTAATCCCGACTTCAAGAACTCAGGTATGAAACAATGGTTTCAACTTAGAGCTCTCAAAATCAGAATTCTTGTAAGCTTTGCATTGGGGTGTTGGGGTATTTATAGTATTCGGGTAACCGTTAAGATCATTTCTTGGAAAAGGGGAAACGATCAAGGCTTTGTCGGAAAGTTATGGTGCCTCAAAATGCTCACCACCATAAGGAATCAACACTTGGCAAGGGGTTAGGGAGTGCAAAACAGCTGCAAACAGCTGTTAAATACACTTAATCTGGTCTGATAGTGGGAAGCGGCCCGCTTCAGGATCAGCCAAAGACAATGCGGGCCGCATGGCCCTTCTGATCTGCACATATGTTTGAAAAATGACAGTTTCAGTCCCTGCACGTGTTTAAGGCCATTTCCGACACTTCTAAGGCCCGTAAAGCCAACTTTAAGGCCCTAAAATGTTGCCTAAACATTGTGGACATGAAACATGCTCAAAAATATGTCGGATGTCAGTTCGTTTGGTCGTACGAACGCGATGTTCGCTTAATTACGACGGAATGCGCATAAGCGCGAAAAACGATCCATATGACGCGACGAATGGATTTTTGGCAATCCAAACACTAAAGCATAATATAGTCATGCTTACATAAATTTTTGGATGTCCGGATGTATTCAGAACGTAAGTTATGCGTAAAAATGCAAACTTGTGCACTTTTTGACACTTTTAGTCCCTGAATGACACAAAAGTTTATTTTAGCATACCGAACACCTCAAAGCCTATTTCTAAGCTATGTAAAGGATATTTATGGTATGTTTAACTTATGGTCATGTTCCGGAATGTCTGTTACAGTTCAAATTGGCATACTTTCGCAGTTTGTCAACTTTAGTCCCTGTAGACGAAAAACTTTGATTTCACCACACCAAACCTTCCAAAACTTATATATAAGTTATGTAAAGGTTATTTAAGGTATGTTAAGCCTATTTCACTATTCCGGAGTGTTCGTTGGATTAAACTGGTTATATCTACACATCAGAGCGCGTATAACCCTCCAGAAAGCGATTTAAAGCTTGAAATCAAACCAGAATTGATATGTGTAAACGATACACATATTTTTACAAATCCCAAGTATGAAATACTATATTTCATTGGTTTGGAATTTGTCTGATGGTTGGAGTGACACGGGTGTTAAAGTCTCCCCTACTTTAGGAAATTTCGTCCCGAAATTAATTCGTAGGAGTCTAACTGTGGCTTTGTGTCAAATAACCACCAGAGATAAGAAAGGCATAATCCTGTTATTTCTCTTTAACGGACATTCTTCAGAATTGAAAAATGAACGGAGTTATTTTCAACAGGCATTCTTTAGAAACAAAAATGAACGGAATAGCCATTTTACATCTTCGGAAACAAAGATGAACCGAATGAGTCATTTTACATCTTCAGAAACAAAAATGAACCGAATGAGTCATTTTACATCTTCAGAAACAAAAATGAACCGAATGAGTCATTTTACATCTTCAGAAACAAAAATGAACCGAATGAGTCATTTTACATCTTCAGAAACAAAAATGAATGGAATAGTCATTTTACATCTTCAGAAACAAAAATGAACCGAATGAGTCATTTTACATCTTCAGAAACAAAAATGAACCGAATGAGTCATTTTACATCTTCAGAAACAAAAATGAATGGAATAGTCATTTTACATCTTCAGAAACAAAAATGAACCGAATGAGTCATTTTACATCTTCAGAAACAAAAATGAACCGAATGAGTCATTTTACATCTTCAGAAACAAAAATGAATGGAATAGTCATTTTACATCTTCAGAAACAAAAATGAACCGAATGAGTCATTTTACATCTTCAGAAACAAAAATGAACGGAATAGTCATTTTACATCTTCAGAAACAAAAATGAACCGAATGAGTCATTTTACATCTTCAGAAACAAAAATGAACGGAATAGTCATTTTACATCTTCAGAAACAAAAATGAACCGAATGAGTCATTTTACATCTTCAGAAACAAAAATGAACGGAATAGTCATTTTACATCTTCAGAAACAAAAATGAACCGAATGAGTCATTTTACATCTTCAGAAACAAAAATGAACGGAATAGTCATTTTACATCTTCAGAAACAAAAATGAACCGAATGAGTCATTTTACATCTTCAGAAACAAAAATGAACGGAATACATGACAAAATTCGCTGTGGTCTCTGTGCACTGAATTTCCATAATTATGTACGCGTCCATAATTACGTAATTCCTTGCACAGTCCGCACAGTGCATTTCATGATGTGTAGGGGAAGAAAATATCAAACCTGTGATGAGTGTGACTAGACTACCATAGGGTCCTTTTAATCAGATCAACACATGATCTTTTTAATTAGACCTCCAAGGAGTCCCTTCAGCTATATCATCATTTGATATACTTAACCAGATTTTTGGATCAATCTGTTTAACTAGACCTCTCAAGGGGTCTAATTATAGAATAGTACAATAAAATCCAAGGGACTTAACTACAACGTAGAAGCCCATTGAGGATTTAATATAGTACCTTTGGATATCCTACTATGAATCCCTTATACGAAGATATGGAAGATTCTATGAGGATTTGGATGACAAAACTTGGATCATACAAAAACATAAAAGGAAACACATAAGCACATAATCACATAGTTGTTTGACTTGTTTATAAATTTGTTATCTTTGGACGCGGATACTTAAAGCACACCAGGAATCCAATTCGTGGATTTCATTTGGCACTTTAATCATTTCAAGAATCCATCCATGAAGATAGGATGATCTACCAAGAATTCGATTTTTCGTTTTCAGGAAAACGCAATATGCGAATTAAGGTACACAATAATTTAGGACATACGGAAATACCCTTGAGTACCCTATTAAGAATTTATAGTGGTACTTGGGGTATTCGTACAGAATTATAACTTGCACCTTGTACCTCATCTCTTTGCAAGAGACGGGTACTTAGGATCTTTGTGTAAAACGCAAGAGATTGTAAAATGGAAGAATTTTGGGGTTTGTCTGTTCTTCAAGGAATGCGGTTCCCCGATTGTCGGTATTTGTAAGGGACATGTTGTTTATACATACAATCACCTAAATACATTATGATGTAAATAAAAGATTTATTTATAAACAATGATAACAACTGTTTCACGGACATTGACAACAAAAGAAAATAATACATAAGACATGATTATTTCTAAACGGTGTTGTCTTCTAGTCGGTCAGATGTTCATCTCCGTATTGGATTAGCATTAGCAAGCCTTGGGCAATTTCTTCGGAAATGTCCCATCTCACCACACTTGTTGCACGAACCCGGTGGAAAGCGAGCTCGGGCAGGTTTGTTGTTAGCTTGATTCGGTGCAACTGCTGCAACGCAAACTTTTGCCACATGACCTTTAAGTCCACAAATTTGGCATTCGTGGCACTTCACATTAGCATGATGATGTATACCACATCGGTTGCACAAGGGTGAAGTTCCGTTGTATGGCTTCCTAGCACGGGGTTTAGCTGGTTGGTTGGGGGCGGCTTGATCATTGTGAGCGACCATGGCGAAGTTCTGAGGAGCCTTTTGCTTCTTTGACCACTCAAGGGATCCAGTCTGTTCATCCATGGTCTTTGATTCCTCGAGCGGTTTCTTGTCACCCTTTCGGAAAAGCTTACGTTTCCTGATCTGAGATTCAGTCAGGGTTGCAGATAGCTCAATGGCCTGCCTAACCGTAGTGGGGTTACTACCGGTAACAATGTCTTGAACCAAGTCAGGGAGACCATCAATGTATTTTTCGATCGCCTTATCCAAAGGTGTAACCATGGTAGGACACAACAGGCTCAGCTCCTCATATCGATCAGTGTATGCTCGATGTTCGCCACTGTCTTGCTTAAGATCGTCGAATTCTCTTTCCAATGCCCTGATCTCGTGACGAGGACAGAATTCCTTCATCATCAGTGCTCTAAGTTCTTCCCATGTCTGAGCCAGTGCCACATCGGCACCCCTATCTCTCACCACACCGTTCCACCACGTCAAAGCTCGTTTCTCAAAGACACTAGATGCAAAATCTACCTTTCGCTCGTTTGGACATTGAACATGCCTGAAGGTGCTTTCTAGACTCTCGAACCATTGCAGAAGTGCAGTCGCTCCTTGAGACCCAGAAAACTTGGATGGCTTAGCTGAGTTGAACGTCTTGAAACTGCAGAGAGCCTTATTGTTGTTGATAGCTTGGTAACATTGAGCAATGACGTTTGGGATTGCAGCAGTCATTTGTTGTGTAATGACAGCTGCCAGCTCGTCAACAGATACAGGATTTTCGCGTCGTGGAGGCATTCTAAAAGAGAAGAACATGAAAGGAAACGAGTGAGAGAATTAGACGAAAAGAATGAGATGAACAAATCTGATGAAAGCAAGGGTAGTGGTCATTTGTTTGTTACTACAAAGCAACAAACGACACACAGTGACTAAATTAAAGTAAATGGATCAAAAATAATGTATCGCGAAGACATGCTCGCCTATAAGTGAACACTCATCCCAAGAATTCCCAGGTAAGCACAACTGGTCTCGCGTCTGATGAGATGTATACGAAGTGCTTGCCTAGACAGAAAACCCAGAATACAGGCATTCACCCTTCCAGTTTGCACGTGTTCACATTATTTAAAACCCAAAACCTTGATGAGATTTTGAAAACTCATAGGGGTTCAAAACCATATAACAGAGAGTTCAAAACCTTACAATAGAGGGTTCAAAACCTAGTAATCAATCATCCTAGAACAGATGATTAGTTTTCAAAGCGGTTTTGAAATTTATGTTCTTGTTGTGGTAGTCGCCTAAGGATAGGTGACAGTATTGTTTTATGACTAAACGCAAGTAAACTCGCGTTAGGGTCCTAGAAAGTTATAGACTAGGTCAAAGCATTACTAATAACCTAATTCCCTATAACCATTGGCTCTGATACCATCTTCTCTGTCACACCCCGACCACGTGGAACATACAAAACGTGGCGGAAACGTCGGGGAGTGTTGTAACAGAATTAATGTTTCAAATCCATGGCAATTGAAGTTTCGTTTTATTGATTAAAAGTGTTACAATGTCTTAACAAACAAGGAAAATACAACATAATTAACTAGTCTTGCATCTTTTATTGTCACTAAAGCCCAAGTCTGCCTATGTGTATCTTGATCATCTTATGCAACAGTTCCTGAAAAACACATGTGAAAATATGGTACGTCAGCATAAAAATGCCGGTGAGATACATAGGTTTTGTGAAAATAGGTTTCATGACTTATGTTTGAGAAAATGTTTAGTCATGAACCTTGTTATTTGCTTTGTTTTGTAAATCATTTGAAAATCGATAAGATCAGATGATATGTATAAATAATGTATAATGTATGGTTAAATGAATAACCATGTAAAATGAGTTTGTATTAGATAAGTTGTTTGTAAATCAATGTCTTGTGAAAAATATGTTATTTGTATAAAATGTTCTATGTCTCAACCTGAAATGATTCAGATAACGCTACAATATGTAATACCATACAAACACTTATATATAGGAAGTACCAGCGGCGTATCCACCATGCTTGTATCATATTACACACGCATCGTTACTTAATCACTTAATCAAACCAAACCAAACAATGTAAGATGTCTATGTTTAAACCAATTGCCAAAATGTAAGCGTGTAATGAATAATAAGTGTACTAAGTATGCAACAACATACATACATAGCATGTAAACTGAAATATCTGTACTAAGTATGCAACAACAAACATACATAGCATGTGAACTGAGATAATGTGTCCATATGCTGAGTAAACATATGCAACAGAAATGTAATGTAAAACGATGTACTAAGTATGCTAAGTTAACATACAAAGCAGAAAAGTCATGTAAATCAATGTACTAATAGTGTACTAATGAACATAACCAGTATATGATATGAAAACAGGAAAGCACGAAAGTAACAAGTAGGCACATGTGTTCCACCCCAAAACAGTTTGGAAAACAGTAAAAGAGGGGTCTATGTACTCACTTGAGATTGCTCAGTTGTATAAAGATAACCACCAAGCAATGCAAGAGATCTCGGAATCAAACGACACCTATTATAGGTAACTATGTTAATTAACCGGACCTAAATCGGAAGATTGGGTAGAATTAGGGTTTGTAAACCAAATGAGTGTAGGAACTCATATGATATGGTTTAACAAAGCCTACATACTAAATGAAACTTAACCTAAGTGTCTACGACCCATTACGACCCGTTTAGGAAGCTTATGCTACTTTAACGTGTCGTGCGCGTGAAACGCGTTCGGACCGCCTAACTAGCCCTATGACAAGTGTTATATGCCTAAACATGTTACATAATCAGTTATGTGACAAAAGTTTAGGTTACATATGCTTAATTACCAATTATACATGAAAAGGGTATTCTGGTAATTTACCTAAGGCATATAAACTACCTATCATACAACTACTTAAACGATGTGACCATAGGGTATAACCTCGGAAGGTTATGCCCTATACTAGGGTCACCTAATGTATTTGGTCGGATCCTAATGATCGACCAAACTGGGTCGGGTTCGAAGGTATAGGCGATTTATTAGATCGCCTACCCTACGACCCTAAACAACGTGGTAATCAGTGGGCATAGTCCCAAGGGACTATGACCAACGTGATTACACTCACGTTGCGAAGTTCAAACGAACTTCGCATTGACCATTACTGGTCAACGCTGAAAGTCAAACAAAGTTTGACTTTCTGACTCGAAAAGCAGTAAAATAAGGAAAAGAACGAAAGAATACTAACCCAGGGTCCCCGAATGCTAATCCCGACTTCAAGAACTCAGGTATGAAACAATGGTTTCAACTTAGAGCTCTCAAAATCAGAATTCTTGTAAGCTTTGCATTGGGGTGTTGGGGTATTTATAGTATTCGGGTAACCGTTAAGATCATTTCTTGGAAAAGGGGAAACGATCAAGGCTTTGTCGGAAAGTTATGGTGCCTCAAAATGCTCACCACCATAAGGAATCAACACTTGGCAAGGGGTTAGGGAGTGCAAACCAGCTGCAAACAGCTGTTAAATACACTTAATCTGGTCTGATAGTGGGAAGCGGCCCGCTTCAGGATCAGCCAAAGACAATGCGGGCCGCATGGCCCTTCTGATCTGCACATATGTTTGAAAAATGACAGTTTCAGTCCCTGCACGTGTTTAAGGCCATTTCCGACACTTCTAAGGCCCGTAAAGCCAACTTTAAGGCCCTAAAATGTTGCCTAAACATTGTGGACATGAAACATGCTCAAAAATATGTCGGATGTCAGTTCGTTTGGTCGTACGAACGCGATGTTCGCTTAATTACGACGGAATGCGCATAAGCGCGAAAAACGATCCATATGACGCGACGAATGGATTTTTGGCAATCCAAACACTAAAGCATAATATAGTCATGCTTACATAAATTTTTGGATGTCCGGATGTATTCAGAACGTAAGTTATGCGTAAAAATGCAAACTTGTGCACTTTTTGACACTTTTAGTCCCTGAATGACACAAAAGTTTATTTTAGCATACCGAACACCTCAAAGCCTATTTCTAAGCTATGTAAAGGATATTTATGGTATGTTTAACTTATGGTCATGTTCCGGAATGTCTGTTACAGTTCAAATTGGCATACTTTCGCAGTTTGTCAACTTTAGTCCCTGTAGACGAAAAACTTTGATTTCACCACACCAAACCTTCCAAAACTTATATATAAGTTATGTAAAGGTTATTTAAGGTATGTTAAGCCTATTTCACTATTCCGGAGTGTTCGTTGGATTAAACTGGTTATATCTACACATCAGAGCGCGTATAACCCTCCAGAAAGCGATTTAAAGCTTGAAATCAAACCAGAATTGATATGTGTAAACGATACACATATTTTTACAAATCCCAAGTATGAAATACTATATTTCATTGGTTTGGAATTTGTCTGATGGTTGGAGTGACACGGGTGTTACATACACTAGTATAGTGTGTAGGGAAGTAAGGATCATAAAACTGCCTTCCTAGAGATAGTTTAAGTGCCGGAAAGTGCCTAAAACTCACACAACCTGCAGAATTCTGCAATTTTCAGCAAAAATCAGCACTTTAACAAGACAATATTATGCAGAATTATGGTTTAATGGTCCAGAATACCTTCCTAAGTCTTGGGAATCAAAACTGTCACAAAAGGGAACATAAAGCACACAAAACTGTGTAGTTTAACACCTTAACGAACCAGTAACCAACCGAACAACCGGACACTACCCGAACCACCAAATTTTCACTAGAAGCATTGTTTTATCATTTTCGAGCTAGGTATGGTTACCGAACATCATATTACATCATATAATTACATAATATCTAAAAACACTAATTCTCACACTTAGATTCTAACCATAACATCTAACTATCCATTACATCTCAACCCTATACCCCCCCTGGCGACGGTTATGGACATGGGGCCCACCCCATGATTTTCTTGCAATTGTTAAATAGATTTGTCTAAGACTTTTGAAGCATATTACACAAAGGATTAGCACATGTTGGAAAAGTTGTTTTATAAACCACAAGTTCATAACTTCATCTCATTTTCACAAACACTTCACACCATCACTCCTCTCCCTCATTCTCCCTCTCGGTCGTGAACAACCACCCACACCACCATTACTTTCACTTCAATCTCTTCCATTCCAAAGTGATTCCAAGGTGCAAGAAGCTAGATTAAGGAGCTTGGAGCCATTGGAGTTTGAAGGACCATTCTCTAGAGCTTTTATC
Source organism: Helianthus tuberosus (assembly GCA_030545235.1). Taxonomy (NCBI): domain Eukaryota; kingdom Viridiplantae; phylum Streptophyta; class Magnoliopsida; order Asterales; family Asteraceae; genus Helianthus; species Helianthus tuberosus. The sequence goes on from CM060355.1 coordinate 98,741,546, forward strand.
CACCTAGTTTATCATCTTCATCATCTTTGGTTTCTTCCCTAGCCTTGTGCTAGTAGTAAGACTCTTGAAACTTGATTTTGCTTCTCATTATGTTGGTTAAAAGATTATGTAAGTAACTAAACATAAAGATCATGAAAGAACAAGAAGATAATCTTTAACATAAAGCTCACTAACATAAGAATCTTTGTTGTTTTAGTGTATGTGTGAATCTTGATTGTTGATTTCTTGTGATTATGATGTTAATCATCATAAGAAACTTGCTAGATTGTGATTAAACACATGATCTAGCAGTCAGAGGATGAAACTTGTGTAAATCAAGATGATCATCCTTTATGTTTCTCATGAACTTGAAAATAAAGATGATTTTGTGTATCATGAAGTATGATACATGTTAAAAGTCTTGTAAATGGATAATTACAAAACTAATTTTCTCAAGAAACCAAGTTTACATACAAGATTTACATAACCATTATTTTTAAAGAAACTAATCATGTTCTTAGTGTTAAATCAAGGATAGAAATATGTTGTTAACAAGAAAAATACAAAAGAACTATTTGGCTCATGGTAAGTGTTGATTGAATTGTTGTTGTTTGGTGATGATTTTAGAAGAAAATGATATGCTTTGAAAGCATGGAAACCTCCATTTTTAGGGGGAAACTATGGCAAAATTTTTGTAGAATTTAAACACTTAGAAAAATATTTTTAAACAAGTGTTTATAAGTAAATTTTAACCATGGTTTTTCATATAAAATTTGCCATAATTTTTGTTACAAAAATTACAAATGTTGGTGGTTGTTTTTTATAAATAAAAATGACTAAGTATATATTTAGGAAAATATATATTTAGATGTCACAATTTGTGTGATTACTTATATATGATGTGTATTAGTTATATTATTTTAGGACTTGAAATAATATAACTTACCAAAATACCAAAAATTATAATACAAAATATTACCAAAATTCCAAGAAGACAAATATATAAATTATACCCGAATATTGGACAAACCGAACACAGACGTATGGACTACACTTATATATATTCCGGAAATAGAATTATATTTTGACAAATGGGTGAAACGGTATTTTGGAAACCAAGGAAACGAACAATATGATTTTCATAAGTATTGCAAAAATATATCATATTTTTGTCAAGAAGGAAATATATTATTTTTGAGTGAAGGAAAAATGTATATATTTTCTTGGACTACTAGAAGATGTATTATTTTTGAAGAAAATAAATATTTTCTTAAAGAAATTAAGAATGTATTATTTTCGGGTGCAAAATGGATTTATAAATATTTTATAAGTTAATCTTGAAAATATATTATTTTTGAGGTTTATACGAAAATATAATTATTTTTGCCAAGAAAGAATTATCGATAATTTCCTATAAAAGTTTTCTTAAAATATATATATTTTAAGAATATAAATTGGTGATTTTTATTGGTTAAAAATAATATTCCAGAAAATTTAAATACAAAAATTAAGTATAAGAATACTTGATAAATACAACAAAAATACATATCCTCGTACGTAAAAAAACACACCGGAATACACCACCAATACTTGGCAAAATACACAAGTCTAAAAACACAAATACAAGTATACCCATCCTTGGGGAAAATATTCATGAAGGGATTTCAAAACATATAAGTTAAAATATGTTATTTTAACAAATATTCCAATAAATAATAATTATGATTTAAGTTAAAATATTATTATTTTAACCAATAATTATATACTTTGGAATAATATTTATTACACCAAAAGCGTAACCCAAAGATACTAAGTCAAAACATATAATTGAAGTCTCAGCAGAAAAGGAGCTGAAGGAGGAGATAACGATAGCAATACCGGAGGTCGAAGGGGAGGGATTTGTAAAGGAGTCTATGTATGTTGAGTACGAATGGAACCCGCTCAGGTGCTCGTGTTGTTGTGTGTTTGGGCATTCGGATGATGCCTGTCCTAAGAAGCCAATGGAATCAGCTAATGTTGGCACCCAGAATCAAACAAAGAAGAAACTGAATCAGGGTATTAAGAAAGGCAAGATGGATATGAGGATCGATGAGGATGGATTTATGGATGTTCCTAATAAAAAAGTGGCCAGAAAAGGAGGGGTTCAGATCAATAAATCAAAGCCAAAATTCGAATATCGGCCAGTTACTAAACGGAAAGGTGAGCTGAATAATAAGAAACCAGAGGTAAATGTTGTTACAAGTAATCCGTTTGATGTTCTGAACGAGGTTGACGTGGATAAGGGGCAAAGTAGTAAGGGATTGAGTGGTAGCCTAGATGAATCAGAGGATGAGGAGGTTTTGGAGGTGTATAACGAAACGGACCAGTTTCTGGTGGAGGGGTCTCGTAAGTCGGATAACAAAAGAGGGGCAAGCACTCCTACCTCGGTAGTGTCCAATGGTTAGTCTCGCCGCATGGAATATTAGGGGGTTGAACCGCCCACTAAAACAGAAGGAGGTTCGTCAGACAGTTAAGAGCAATAAGTTGAGTATTTGCGCAATTTTAGAATCTCATGTGGATATTTGTAAACTTGGTAAAGTGTGTAACACCGTGTTTCGGGGTTGGGATTGGATTTCTAATGGAAGCTGCTGTACTAAAGGCACTAGGATTATTATTGGATGGAACCCGGGGGAGGTTGATGTTATGGTTATTGCACAAACGGATCAGGTTATGCATGTTCAGATTAATTTTAAACTTGATAAGCGGGTCTTATTTTGCTCTTTTGTGTACGCGGCCAACTATTATGTTACGAGACGTGAGTTATGGCATCATCTAATGAGGCATAAAGTGTTCGTGGGGGATAAGCCTTGGATTATTATGGGAGACTTTAACTCAGCCCTTAGGTTGGAGGATAAGTCCATGGGAGCTTCCCATGTCTCGGCTGGTATGAGGGATTTTCAAGAGTGTGTCACGGAGCTGGAAGTGATTGATATTAATAGTTCGGGTCTCCATTTTACGTGGAATCAAAAGCCTAAAGATGGTGTTGGGTTGCTAAAGAAGATAGATCGAATCATGGGTAATACTACTTTTATATCAGATTTCCCTAACTCGTATGCTGTTTTCCACCCGTATAGAATTTCTGATCATTGCCCATGTTTATTGAAAATCCCATCTCCTGGTATGTTGAAACCTAAGCCTTTTAAATTCGCTAATTTTTTGGTTAACAAACCGGCTTTTTTAGATATTGTTAAGGATTCGTGGGTTACTCACATTGCTGGTGTGCCGCAATTTTGTGTTGTCAAAAAGCTTCGGCTTTTAAAGAGGCCTCTTCGAGCTCTTTTAATCCGTCAAGGTAATTTGCACGAAAAGGTTGAGACCCTTCGAACAAAGCTGGATCTTATTCAGCAGGATGTGGATAGAGACCCTTCGAATGTGGTAATCCGAGCGCAAGAAGTAAAGATTAACAAGGAGTTTCAGGAAGCCTGTTTAGATGAGGAGAGGTTCTTAAAACAAAAATCTAAAGTGGATTGGCTTCGTGCTGGTGATGCCAATACTAAATTTTTTCATGCTACTGTTAAAAGTAGGAACCACTCGAGTAGAATCAATGCTATAAGGGATTCGAATGGGGTTTTGTTTGAGGGAGAATACGTCCAGGAAGCATTTCTTAAGCACTATTAAAATTTTCTTGGATGTGTTGGTGATGTTCAATCTAGACCTACATCGGACCTGTTCATGAATAAGTTGAATTCAGATGTTGCTGACCATATGGTCCGTCCAGTGACTTCTGATGAGGTTAGACTGGCCATGTTCTCTATTGGCAATGATAAAGCGCCCGGTCCTGACGGATTTTCAGCTGCTTTCTTTAAGGGTGCTTGGAATATTATTGGGCAGGAGGTGTCAAATGCTATTTTGGATTTTTCAGCTTGGGGAAACTCCTTCGGGAAATAAATAATACTCTGATTGTGCTTGTTCCGAAGAAATCCACTCCAACGCTGGTGACTGACTATCGTCCTATAGCATGTTGTAATGTGCTCTATAAATGTATTAGTAAGATTGTGGCGAACCGCATTAAAGGGGCTCTTAATCAGATTGTTAGCATTAACCAGTCGGCTTTTGTTCTGGGTAGGAAAATTTCTGATAACATTTTGCTCACGCAAGAACTTATGCATAATTATCACCGTAACTTCGGGCCGCCTAGGTGTGCATTTAAAGTGGATATTCAAAAAGCATACGATACAGTGGATTGGAAGTTTCTGAAGGATGTGCTTATAGGCTTTGGTTTCAATATTCGTATGGTTGATTGGATTATGACGTGTGTTTCAACGACATCATACTCTATTTGTGTCAATGGGAATGTGCATGGTTATTTCAAGGGTGGCCGTGGTCTGCGGCAAGGAGATCCGTTATCTCCGTATTTATTCACTCTTGTCATGGAAATTTTGACGTGTCTTTTGCAGAGGGATGCCAATCTGGATTCCTCTTTTAGATTTCATAACAGATGCGAAAAGCAGCATATTATTAATCTCTGTTTTGCAGATGATTTATTTCTTTTTGCTCGGGGTGATGTTTCCTCTACTCGATGTATTATGAGGTCTCTGGCTAGCTTTACGAGCATGTCTGGTTTGGTTCCTAGTATCCAGAAGAGTACTGGTTTTTTCTGTAATGTCCCGGCTCCTGTTAAATCTACGATCTTGGATGTTATGCCGTTTGAGGAGGGCTCACTTCCAGTTAAATATTTGGGGGTTCCTCTAATCTCTTCTCGGCTGCTTGTTAAAGACTGTGTTGTTTTAGTGGAAAGGATGGAGCAGCGTATTCTGAACTGGAAAAACAAATTATTATCTTTTGTAGGTAGATTACAGCTTATTAACTCGGTGCTTTCAGCCATGCATGTGTATTGGTCTTCGGTTTTTATTTTACCGGCTCGTATCACAAAGGATCTTGAAGCAAAGATGCGGAATTTTCTTTGGTCGCAGGAAGGTACGTTTCATAAAGGTAAAGCGAAGGTCTCTTGGAAGTCGATTTGTGTGCCTAAATATGAAGGGGGCCTGGGTATTCGTCGGCTTGGGGATTCAAATAAAGCTCTAATGACAACGCATATTTGGAGTATTCTTCACAAAAAGGGAGTCCCTATGGGTTAGTTGGATCTATTCTTATCGGTTGAAAGGTCGTAGCTTCTGGGTTTGCAAGGAGCCTATGAATTGTAGTTGGAGCTGGATGAAGATCCTCCAGATGCGATCATTTGTAAGGGAGCACGTGTGGTCTAAATTGGGAGATGGTACTAAGATTTCAGCTTGGTATGATAATTGGAGTCACCTTGGGCCGTTAGCTAGCTTTCTATCTCCTAGGACCATTCCTAATGCGGGGTTTCAGCTTAATGCTATGGTTGCGGATATTCATAACCATGGGTCTTGGGCTTGGCCGATAGCTTGGAGGGATTTATTTCCAGTTCTGGTACAGTTGGATCAGGTTCAAGTGTCTCCTAACCAGGCGGATCAGATTTGCTGGATGGATGGGGGTGAGAATGTTGAATTTTCTTCGTCAAATGTCTGGCATGCGGTGCGTGTTAGGGAGCCGGAAGTGGAGTGGGTTAATATTGTTTGGTTCAATCAATGCATTCCGAGACATGCGTTTCTCATGTGGTTGATTATTAGGAGGAAATTACTTACTCAAGATAAAATTCTGGAATGGGATATCTCGAGAAGGAAAAACATGAATATGATGTGCTGCTTGCTGTGTTATGAGAATGTTGATTCACATGACCATCTCTTTTTTGAATGAAAATTTTCTGAGCAGGTTTGGAACTCGATCAGAAGTAAGGCGGGTATGTCCACTGTTGAATGCAAGTGGAGTTCAATTATGGAATGGCTTTTGGCTCGTGCTCGATCGAAGACTGCGGCTAACTATGTTAGTAGAGTCCTTGTAGCGACAGCAGCTTACATAATATGGCAAGAACGTAATGCTAGATTGTTCAAGAATCAGACGAGGCCGCCGGATTCTATATGCCAAATTATTTTCAAGACGCTCAGGTACAAGCTGATGGGAGTTAAGTTCAAAAATTGCGCTAATGTTCGAAGGTTGCTAGAGGAATGGGAGATTGATGGCTCTTACCTGACTGGTGATGGAGGCTGATCAAGTTTGAGTCCTTTATGTTTCTAGAGTTTAGTCTAGTGGTGTGTTGATTTCTATCTAGGTGGGTTGTTTGTTAGGTGGGTTATTTGTTGGTTTACTTTCATGATGTATGTTTTCTCATGTTTGAACTAGTGGGGGCTCTCCTCACTACTTGTTTTTATTGGTTGTGAATATATAGAATCACCGGGGTAACCCTTTACCCAAAAAAAAAGTCATAAGAATTAAGACTAAAAGCCGTGGCACGACCTGGCCGTCTAATAAAACGTAGCACATGTGTAGGTAGTTGCACGACTTCGGGACATGATCTTTGAGTTACACCAGTTTGCAGGATGCAAGATTGTGAGTTCATGTCCCCCTTTTCTTTTAACTATTTTCAGTTTTATAACTTCGGGGGTGAAATACGTGTTACAAATGTTTCAATGATTTCAAATGGTATGGTTAGCTAAGGAATGAACTGTTAGATCATGTGAATGGGTAGGCACACACTTAAGACCATTAATCCTCGTATAAGGATCGAGGGACATGAGTGATAGATCTATTTGGGTGTTGCGAGCCCCACCCCTGGGCCGGAAGTGGCCGAAGGTGGTGACTATGTCTTCCAGCCGGAAGCCCGGTACAAAATCTGCTAGGTTTGAGCCTTCCTACGCCATTGCACACATATTAATGACCTTGCAAATCAATAATTGATCTGTTTATACACGCTTTCATACCGGTTTACAAATACATACTTACAATGATTACAAGTTTCTTTCGAGCTCACATACAAACACATGAACTCGCTCAACTTTTGTTGATGTTTTCAAACTACATGTATTTCAGGGAATTGATGGATCTGGCGAAGGTTGAAAGTTTTCAAGATGTGTCTACAATAAATGACGTCATCCGCACTTTTGTAGGGTTTGACTTGGATGTTTTATCTTAGACGAGACATACAAGTCAAAGCCTTGGTTTTATTTATGTCTTTTGTCAAGTCCTTTATGGAAATATAAACATTTGGTTGGTATCAAAACAATGTGGTTTGCATTACTTTGAAATTTGGTAATGGATGAACATCATGATTTCTATCATATGGTCGTTTATTATAATTTTTCACACCCCGACCACGTAAAACAACAAATCGTGGCGGAAACGTCGGGGAGTGTTGTAACAGAATCATTGTTTCATAACACATGGAAATTGAAATTTTGTTTTATTAAGTTACAAGAGGTTACATTGTCTTAAAAACAAGGAAACATAACATAATTAACTAGTCTTGCATCTTTTAATGTCACTAAGGCCCTTGTCCAATCCTATGTTTGAATCATAATCATCTAACAACAGCACCTGAAACACATGTGAAAATAGGTACGTCAACATAAAAATGCCTGTGAGATACATAGGTTTTATTGATTTAGGATTCATGACTTGTAAGTTTAAAGAAAATGTTTATCAAAAGTAGTCTTGAACCTTGTAAAATGTTTTTCTTTTATAAATCATACAAAAATCGATAAGGAAACAGATAATATAAAAGAAACATGTATGGTTAAGTAAATAACCAAGTAAAAATGAATTTGTATAAAATGTGTTGTTTGTAAAACAATGTTTTGTAAAGATATGTTAATTGTGTAAAATGTAATGTGTCAAAATTGAAATGGTTTAAATAACACTAAGATATGTAATATCATAAAAACACTTATATATAGGAAGTACCAGTGGCGTATCCACCATGCTTTTATCATATTACACACGCCTCGTTACTTAAATCACTTACCAAACAAAACACCAATGTAAAAATGTTTATGCATAATCAAATGTCAAAATGTTTGTGTGAAAACCATGTCTATTGTCAAATGTAAATCATGAAATGTGTAAACAAATGTCATGTATGATAAGAAAAAGGTGACTACTTAATCATATGTAAAAATGTACAAAACAAAGTATTTGAATAAATCAAAAGTTATGCTTTGTAAAATAATGCATGCTTTACTGATACAAACATCTATGCGGTATTGTGAAAATGCATACATTCAAGCCTTGAGACTGTGGCGATAAACCCTTAATTAAATTAAAGGTTTATCTGAATTATGTGTATCGAATTCGGTCATTCCTTCCATCCAAACATACCTAGGATGTCAGGAACGGGAGTTGTCAATTCCTATGGTACCACTACCTACTAACGAACGGCGTAGCTAATGTTAATGAATGTATTTTTATCCCATTTAAACAAACCAAATGTCATACCAAAATGTAAGCATGTTTTACGAAAATAATGTACTAAGTATGCAACAAATGAACATACATAGCATGAAATGTAATGTAAAATAATGTACTAAGTATGCACTAAATGGACATACGTAGCATAAAATGTAATGTAAAATGATGTACTAAGTATGCACTAAAAGGACATACATAGAAAAAACATAATGAAATCATGTACTAATAGTGTACTAATGAACATAGCAAGTATATGATATGAAAACATGGAAAGCACGAAAGTAACAAGTAGGCACAAGTGTTTCACCCCAAAATGTTTGAAAAACTGTAAAAGAGGGGACAATGTACTCACCTGAGGGTGCTTAGAAGTCTTGAACAACAACCAAGCAAAGCTAGAGGGATCACGGAATCAAACGGCACCTAATATAGGTAACTATGTAAATAAACGGACCTAAGTCGGAAGATCGGATAAAATGAGGTTTCGTAAACCAAATGAGTATTGGAACTCATGAAATATGGTTTAACAAAGCCTACATTCTAAATCGAAACCTAACCTAAGTGCTTATGACCCATTACGACCCGTCTAGATAGCTTACGCTACTTTAACGCGTCGTTCGCGTAAAACGCGTTCGGACCGCCTAACTAGTCCTATGACAAGTAATATATTCCTTAACATGTCTAATAATGTTGCCTAATTAGTTTAGATGTCAAAATTTTGGTTACATATGCTTAAAATGAATTTATGCGCAAAAAGGGCCTTTTGGTAATTTTCCTAAGGCATATAAACTACCAATCATACAACTAATATAACGACGTGACCATAAGGTATAACCTCGGAAGGTTATTCCCTATACAACTATGGTCACCTAATGTGTTTGGTCGGATCCTAATGATCGACCAAACGGGTCGGGTTTGAAAGTCTAAGCGATTGATTAGATTGCTTACCTTACGACCCTATATAAGCACAAATCTAAAAGTGACGAGCTAAACATGTTAAAACATGTTTAACGAGGTTTGAAAATAGGTTCGGTATCAAAACAAAGGTTTTTGATACCCAAGAGTAGTTTGGTTACAAAATACGCAAGAATACGCATTTTGGCCGAAACTACGACTCATCACTATGCCTAGATAACGTGGTAATCAGTAGGTATAGTCACAAGAGACTAAAACCACCGTGATTACGCTCACGTTATGAAGTTCAAACGAACTTCGTGTTGACCATAAACTGGTCAATGCAGAAAGTCAAACAAAGTTTGATTTCACGTAAAAGAACGAAAGAATACTTACAAAAGGTCCAAGAATGGAAGTTTTATCCGATTATTCTCAGGTATGAAGTGTAATCACTTCAACTTAGAGAGCAATCAGATCAAGTGTGGGTTTTGAGTGCAAAAGGGGTGGGGTATTTATAGGAAAACCAAGACCATTAGGATCGTTTCTTGAAAAACGTGCTTCGATCTAGGGCGTCCAAGTGTGCCCCCTGAATTGTGAAACCATGGGAGCCCCTAAAAGAGCCCATAGTATTGAAAATACCATTTGCAAGTGAGAAAAATGGCTGGAACAAGCTGGAAACAGCTGGAAATAAGGATTCTGCAGATCTGATACTAGTACGCGCCCCGCGTAAGACTCAAGGGGAGGCCTACGCGGGCCGCCTGAGATCCATAGTTCAACAACAGCTTATATAATTACAGTTTCAGTCCTTGCAGTTGATTTAGGCCCATTTTCACTCATTTAAGGCCCGTTAAGCCAATTTTAAGGCTCTACAATGATGCCTAAATGTAGTGGACATGAAACATGCTCAAAAATATGTCGGATGTCGGTTCGTTTGGCCGTACGATCACGTTATTCGGTTAATTACGACGAAACACGAATGAACGCGAAAAACGATCCAAATTATGCGATGAATGGAATTTTATTATGCCAATCACTAAAATAAAATATTTTAATGGTTACATAAATTTTTGGATGTCCGGATGTATTCAGAACATAAGATATGCGCGAAAATGCAAACTTATGCACTTTTTGACGCTTTTAGTCCCTGAATGACCAAAAAGTTTATTTTAGCACACCGAACCCCTCAAAGCCTATTTCTAAGGTATGTAAAGGATATTTAGGGTATGTTTGACTTATGATCAAGTTCCAGAATGTCCGTTACAGTATGAATCGGCATACTTTCGCAGTTTGTCGAAATTAGTCCCTGTAAGCGAATAAACTTGATTTTGCCATACCAAAGCCTTCAAAACTTATTTATAAGTTATGTAAAGGTTATTTAAGGTATGTTAGGAATATGTTGATGTTACGGAGTGTTTTTCACGTTAAATTGATTACGTTTACACATCAGTGCGCGTATAACTTTCCAGAAAGCGTTTTAAAGCTCGAAATCGAACAAGAATTGATATGTGCAAAAGATACACATATTTATGCAATTCCCAAGTATGAAATACAATGTTTCATTGATTTGGTATTTTTTTGATGGCCGTGGAGGCACTGGTGTCACATAATTGAATGCAATGATATTAAACAAGTCACACATAATACGCTTCCGCAAAAGTCAGGGTGTGACAAGAGTTCTGCAATAGTAAAGGTATTTTGCAAGAGTTCAGTACTCCGTACATGCCACAACAAAATGGGGTGGTAGAAAGAAAGAATCGGACACTGATTGAAGCGGCACGCACTATGTTAGCTAATCCAATGCTCCTTGTGAGTTTTTGGGCTGAAGCCATGTCATCTGCTTGCTATACCTTAAACCGAGTGTTGACCGTAAAGCCACATAACAAGACATGTTTTGAGTTTCTAAACAATCAAAAACCGAATCTAGAGTATTTTGAGCCGTTTGGGTCACCCTGCACGGTGATAGATCCTGATGGGAAATTCGGTGCAAAATCTATGGAGGCATTCTTTGTGGGATATGCTAGTCCACTCAGACGAGTTTATCTTCCAAGTCTCAACAAAGTGATTGAAGCTCAGCATGTGGATTGCCAAGGTTACACTATGCCGACGCAAAAACCTGGTGATTCGTGGTTATTCAACTATGAGTGTCACACCCCTTTCAAAGGCGAAAGGACGAGGTGTGATCTGAGTGCTTCTCATTGCATACGATAAGTAAACATACTACATGACATAAAACAAACTCCATATTGCCATTTAAGTTTGGTTATCCCAAAATACATAATTTAGTTTAAAGTTTACATCATAAATAAAAGATAATTGTTTGAAAGTTCACATCACAGTTTTAAAAACAAAGATCAAGGTTTTGTTTCCTATATCACCACGGAAGGTGGGATATAGTAAACAAATCCACAAAAGATGGCAACGGAGACTAGACACTAAACATCTTGAAAAGGAGCCCGCGAACTTCATCCACTAATTCCCTAAAATACATGTAAGTTTAAAAATTGTCAACAAAAGTTGGTGTGAATTCATGCAGATTGTGTAAAATGTAACATTTGTATTTGTGTAAAAGCATGGTATGTAATTGTAAAATGTAAGTTTGTAAACTGTAATGAACTGGAATCGAGTTCGGTAATGTTTCGTGAGGACATTAACATATGTAACGACATAGGAAGCATCCAAACCTAGGCGATTTTTGACATCGTTTACCCTACGACTATGACCCAAGACACTCCATGACTATGTGTTGTCAAAAGAGTGAGGCTGCCTGGACCTGTTAGATCTAACCCTTGTTCTTTCGGTCTAAACTAGATTGATAGTGCTTACGTATACCCTATTCGTGACGTGATCTATGTATGATTTGTCACACCCCCAAAATACCACCTAGGGAAAGTCCCTGTTAGGCGTGCGACATACCAATAACGAGCCACTAATTACATTGAACGCGTACAAGTTTCAAAATAAAATCCTTAATTATTAATAAAATACCATCAACAAGTTTAAGAGAAAACCAAAATATTCAGCGGAAGCAAACTTAAACAATTTCAAAACCAAAGTATAGTATTAAGAAATCAATAACATAAATCCATCTAGTCGACCCACGACCACTCCAGCTACTCCAGACAGCAAGTTCCAATGCAAGACTTCTAACAACCTACAAGCATGCAAACAAGTGTGTCAGACGATGCTGGTGAGTTCAAAGTTCTGTTACCGAGTTTAGTTACCAGATACATGTATAAAACAGTTTAACAATTTGATTTGATGTTGTTATTAACTCGATTACCGAAATGGCTACAAGATGTATTTGCCCAACCCCAATGTCTCTATCAAAACATTGGTCATGCTTTAAGGAAATTAGTTCATGCCCGTCCTCCCCAGTACGGTGTGAGGGTGCCAAACCTAATAGCGCTATCAACTAATAACCTCGTTGCCTCCCCGATAACTATCGGTAGATGTAAGGGGTCTTATGTGATAGACAATGAGTGTAATAACAAACATCCCATTAACCTGACGTTCCTCCCTGGAACGTTACCCGATATCCCTCCCCGGGATGCATGCTTGGAAAAGAGCAGTGAACTCACCTTAGTTTTGCTCGGTAAGATTAATTTACTCGTTTACCGTTGGACACCCACACCCTAATATAGTTTCAATGACGATTAGTTCTGTTTACACGAAACCCACAGATTCTTTGTACACACTTCACAAGTAACCTACAACTATGTCGCATATCATTTGTTACAACTCGAGTTTCCAAGCTTCCACCTTCACGTTAATTGCATGTTAATGGTTTAGTTGTTTACTTACACGACTTGTTTGCCTTGTAATTGTACTCGTTGGATTATATGTTGAGATGTTTATTTGACATGTTACCTATTTAATGTGATTAAAGTGTTTGGTTACATGAACTTGTAAACTGTTTGAGATTCGGAGCTTTACCCGATGAAACAACCCGACGAAACAATTACAGTTTCGCCATAAACCACTTCGACGAAACAGGGAGTGTTTCGCCGTCTTCATCTCAACGAAACACAGCGTTTCGTCGGCCCAGCATGCTCCGAAGCCCAGTAAGGGCCCAATGCATCTACGCTTAATTTATATTAGTAGGGTTGAACGATGGCATAAGATGATCGGTCAACAAACCCTAGCCTTCCTTCCCCAGCCGACGGTAGCTCTCTTCCCATTCGAAGCAATATCCCTTTCTCGTTCTTGTTCGAATTCAGTAGTGCGGTTAGTGATTCCACGTTTAGTTTGATTTCAATCCTAAATATATGAGTATGATGTTCTTGATTTCGTTATGCATGATTAATCGGTTACATAACTTTATGCAAAACATGATGTTGATTTAGGGATTCTAATTATCAGTTTATGCATGAATTGAAGGGATGGATTAACTTTATGCGGAACTAGGATTTATATGATTGAATGCATGATCTTGAATGTTATTGATGTGATCAGGGCCCGAAAGCGTGTTAACATACTAATGATGTCCGATTTCGTGATATGTAATGTGGATTGGTTTGATGTACACGTAATCTAGGGTTCATGCTAGATGTTGAAAGCTGTGATGTTATTGGAATGATGTTAAATAACAATAGATAGCTACTGTAATTGAGAAATAACTATATGATTGATGAGTTTGGGAAGAACGACTGTTGATGATTAGGGTTGTAATTGTGTGCTTAACTGTTACATTGACGACGAGAGTCACATCCAATGGAACTCTGTTGACGATGAAACATAATGGGTTTCGTCGCTTGTTAACTCGACGAAACATGATAAGTTTCATCGCATGTGGGTTTCGCCGAATATATGTTTCACCGTAAGACTTATCATGAACAGTGGATCCATATGTTTACGTATACTGCATAAATGCTAGAAACTAGTTTTGTCACTTACTGTTGATGATGTCACCCTAAATATGAATGAGTTGATTAACTGCTAAGTGCTTTTGGTGATCACTGATGTAATACCCATTATGATTGTATTTTTACGTGAACTCTTGTTACAACTTGTATAATGATGTGAGAATATGGGAACGCTACTTGCATAATGTGAATGTGGGATACATGATTCATGTAAACAAAAATGATTAACCTTTGGCAATCACAGAAGGGTTAGGTTAACCTTCTGGGAACTGGTAAAGTAACTTAACAAACCGAGCAAACCGAGGTGAGTTCACACTTTCTACAAGGCATGGGATTCCCAAGGGTTGGGAATGGGTTAATAAACTAAAACGGAATCTATATATCCTCCTTGGGTAGGATATGTACGGCCATCCTCCTTGGGTAGGATGCCACTATAACTCATGCGTATTCTCCTTGGGTAGAACTACGTACGTTCGTCCTCCTTGGGTGGGACAACAACCTTAACTGTCCCTCCGCTTTATATCGACTTAATCGCCGAGGCCGATGGCGAGCGGGTCATTAGTTAATAGCGCTATTAGGTTTAACAAACCTCACACCGTGTCGTTCGAACGGGCGTGTACTAATGGACGATGGCAAACTGTCAGTGATGATAGACACTGATGCAGGGCACAACTTATATTTCGTTAGTAGTCGATATGGTATGGTCTAGTGGTTCACAGGGGAAGCCCCCTACTGATTATGGTTATGTTTGGGAAACAGGGTAAATTGGTAATTCACATGGGAAGCCCCCACCATCTATGGATATGTTTGGGAAACAGGGTAAACTGGTTAATCATACTTTCAACTATGGGGTAAACCCCACGGCAAGTAAGCCAACTAAAGACAAACTATGTTTTCGTAAACAACTTAAAACGAAAACCCAACTGTGAACTCGCTCAACTTTGTTGTTGACTCGTTGTTACATGCCTTGCAGGCCTTTAGGTGCATATCTATGGAACTTGCGGTCTGAGAAGCTAGAGTGGTCATGGGTCGAGTTACATGAAAACGCAACACACGACTAAGGGCTTATACATGTGGTTTATAAACACTTAACGAGTTAAATATGCTTCCGCTGTAAACTGTGAATTATTGTAACGTTGTAACACTTGTTGTTAATAAATGAAAGTTTTATTTACATATACCTATGAGTTCAATGTGATATATGGCTAAGATCCTGGTCAGTCACGCCTCCAAGCGGTGGTACTCCGCATGTGGATTTTGGGGGTGTGACAGATTAGTATCAGAGCCATTGGTTATAGTGAACTTGGTTTTATTCAAAAAGGGGAAAACGTTTTTGGTAAAACTAGACTATAACCGAACAGTTCTAAAGACGTGAATACGACCATGACACTCAGCTCTAGACTACAAGGTTCGTCTCTCTTATACTCATTGTACTACATAACTAGTGAACACCTACATACGATATTGCATGTGATTGCACGTTTAGCACAACGATATGAATTCATGTACACTTGCACGTGTTATGTGACTGATGGGGTGGTAAATCCCTAAACCTTCACGACTTACACTTTGCGATACCCTTTGTTTGCTACTCGAGTTTGAGGAACCATTTGACATGAGTTAAGAGGAGCTGAGATGAGCATGCAAATCACTATATTATTGTGGGTGCACACATAATAATAATGTGGGGTGCATGCGAGTCCCAGTGATGCTTAACAAGTGAAAAAGGGGTTCCGTCTCGTTATTTGATCAATGTGAAACAAACGAACCTATAGGGGCCATAGCAGTAATTGTTCCCTACTCAAACTCAAACTCAAACGTGAACTTCTCATTTATCGTTGGATTCTTTCGAAACTCGATGCTGTCGAGTGTTACCTGAACACCCATCTGAACACCTAGCGAACCGTGTAGAATGATTAGGTGCTTATATGAATGTCCCTGGGTTGGATGTCCCAGCGTCGAATGATTGATCAATACCTTTCTTACTCCTCCTCGTTTGCTGAAACTCATGCATTGACGTCTCCGATCCCGAAGTGTGATCACTTCTACAACACTCTCGTAACAGACCGTGAATTACTCGAACCACTTGCAACGACGACGGACAGGAGGATGAGCACAGCACATTACCGACCTCAGTACTTTGACGACCCTGATTACCGGCAACGAGCACCAGCGAATTGGCTTCAACCGAATCCTTAACCCTCGTCAGCGACTCATAGGAGTCAACACCTACGAACCAATCGAGGCATAAGTGGTAATCATTGACCATAGTGTGGTATGCGTAACTGCCAGCACAGTGAGTAACGTTTTAGAACGCGGCACAGGATGCGAATCGTAGGGCATGTTTCGAGCAACGGCATTGGGGTCAGCAGTCACAACGACAACAAGGTGCTCGTAACCCTAGCTTTCAGTAAGGAAATAAAGGTGCCTACATCATGGATTGGCCGTAGTTAAGTTAAGAGGTCAACGACCAAGGGAACAACGACAGTACTTGGAATTCTTGTGACGAAAACCAGCAACACCAGAAATGCTGCTCTTGGAAAGGCATTTAGAGATGGCATGGGCGACGTCAGGACTTTATCACCGTGATAGCTTGTATGAGTAGCAACCCGTTTTGTCTCTGTTCCATTTGATCTGGATGCTTCTAGGAGTTTGAACCTGTTGTGGAATCGGCTGATGGCAAGCTAACGGAAACCTCATATGATCGTTGGGATGCAGACACGACCTTGTGGGATAAGTGTTCGACAACGACCTTCTTCTGTTATTCTTGATAGGTGTACCCTGTGAGGGGATAATTCTACGTAACCCTCTCCTTTGTGGAGGATTGTTATCTATTCTAACGCGCCAGAGTGGCACAACGGTTAGCTTCATTTCAGCAAGAAAGGCCAGGAGTGTCTACAGAAGGATTACCCCGCAATGTTAACACTCGATACTAATGTCAAGGCTAAGGAAAGGAGGATCGAGGATCCACCAATTATTCGTGATTTCTCCCTAAGTGTTACCAGAAGAACTGTCAGGTTTATCTACACATCGTCAGGTGGGATATTAGATCCGTATCATGCCAGAAGTAGCCCTTGTTACTAGTACATCTTATTATCTTACACCAGGAAGGTTGCAGGAACTGCCTAATCAACTTCAGGAATTATTGGACTTGAGTTTCATCGGATCTAGTTTTCGCTTTAAGGAGCCCTCGCTATACCTGTGAAGAGAAGCCTTTCCGTATGTGTACTGATTATCGAGAACTCAACAAGGTGACAGTCAAGGACAATTTGCCTCGACCACGTATGGACAACCTGCCGACCAGTTGCGGGGAACAAGTTTCCATTCAAAAATTCGATGGTGAACAAGCTGTGGTCAGATGGAAATCTAAGGGGAGAATTCCCTCAGAACAGTATGTCGAAGGTAATGCAGCCATTCCAACGTTATACACCATGACCATTGAGTTAACCAACACACCAGCAACTTCAGGGAATCGCATGAATCGACCGCATTTGTTGACAACATTCTGAATCCTGACCAAGAGAAAGGAACGCCATGGGTGGCATTGGTGTCTTATTTTAGGGCTTCTGAGGGAGGAGCCACTCTATTTAAGGTCTTGTTAAACGTAAATCTCTGGATTAGAGAAGTACCTTTTGGTTATATAATCAGCAAGTGGAAATGCACGTGGATCTCGCTGAGATCCGTCTTGGTTGGAACTGATCGACACCAGAAAGTCCTTGGTGGATACATAAACTTGTTAGCCTTACTTGATGCTATCACAGATAAATCATGGGATTTGCGAAAGACACGCAGCTTAAATCTCTCTAGCACAGCAGGGTGCTGTGTTCGTGGAAGACAATACAGGAGGACGTCATCTCAGCTTTGAAATCTCGACACTGCAATGCTCTGAGCATCGTTTTACCCGAGGGTACAGGTGATATAGTGGTATACCATGATGGTCCGAATCAGAGTCCCAGTTACACACCAACGCAACATGAGAGAATGATGACTTATGGAATGGAGCTACAAAGAGTAACTGCATGACACACAACTTGCGGTGAAAACTGTAGCCCTGGGATTTTAGATGGAGGCATTACTTGGACGGTACCAGATGCATCATTTAGACCGATCACAAGGGCCTCCCAAGTATCGACGTTCGAAAAAACTAAAGTATACAACGTTCCCGCTGGATAGAACTTCTAGATGAATACGACTGCGAAACCCGAACGTACACGAGCCCTGCAGCTCACTATCGACTCTAACTTACCAGTATCAGACTCGCCCTGTTTAGACTGGAGAACTGAGGGAAGAGGAATTTTTCAAGTTGAATCCATGCGGGGCATGGAGAAGCAACCTTTGACCAGTCAGACGATACACGCTACTTCCTGAAACGAATGTGGGTCCCATTACACGGCAACTGTAGGGAACTCGCGTTGAGCAAGCGCACCAGCTTCGATATTCTAGCCGCCTGGGTTTTTGATGGAAGGCATTAGGATTTATAAACCCTGTACTGGTAATCGGACATGAAGTCTCATCTAATTAAGTATGAGAATGATAGATCGACCTGTGGAAAGTCAAGGTGTAGCGTCAGCAACCAGCAACACTCGCATGGAAATAAAAACAGACTGCCATGGATTTGGTCGATAGTCTACTTATAACTCGAAACGGAAACAACATCACCGGGATACTCATTGATTGTCTTGCGCAACCAGCACACTTTCTAACTGTCAAAGAAAACGGATAAGTTCTCTACACTTGCAGTCATCTGCTTAAAGGAAACGGTTGCTAGGCACGGGGTGCCAACCTTCATTACCTCTACTCGCAACTCACGATTTATATCTGATTTGTGGCAAGCAATGCCCAAATCCTTTGGCTCGCATTTGGACATGAGCACAATATATCATCCATGGACGGATGGACAGACTGAATACACCGTCCAAACTTTTGAAGACATGTTTCGAGCATGTGAAATCGACCTTGGCAACGGTCGGAGACGACACCTCCCTTTAGTGGAGTTTTCAAATAAAACAGTTACCACACCAGCATTCAAGCCGCACCATTTGAGGCATTGAACGGGCGTAAATGCCGATCACCTCTTTGTTGGGCAGAGGTGGGTGATAGTCAGATCACGGGTCCAGAACTTGTAGTAGACGCAACGGAAAGAATTGCTCAGATACGACAACGAATGGCGGTAGCTCGTGACCATCAGAAAAGCTATGCTGTTAAACGCACGAAACCACTCGAGTTCCAAGTTGGGGATCGAGTACTATCTAAAGTCCCACTTTGGGAAGGTGTACTTCGATTTGGTATGCGAGACGAAACTCAAACCGTGATATGTTAAACCTTTCGTAATCATTGAGAAAATAGGCAAGGTGGCCTACAAACTAAACCTACCCACAGAACTCAGTGGAGTTCACAACATTTTCCACGTGTCAAACCTGAAGAAGTGTCTGTCAGATAAGACCCTCGTAGTTCCTCTGAAGGAGCTCACTATCGACGATCAGTTGCGATTCGTCGAGGAACCAGTTGAAATCACGGACCGAGACGTTAAGGTCCTCAAGCACATCAGAATACCTATTGTTCGAGTTCATTGGAACTCCCTTCGTGACCCAGAGGTTACCTGGGAATGAGAAAACCAAATGAAGCTCACATATCCCCATTGTTCGAGAACAATGAAACCACTACTGAGGCTGAAGCTACTGCGGAATTTCGGGACGAAATTCCAAACCAACGGGGGGATGATGTGACACCCCAGGAAAACCAGTAAACCACGCAACTTAACTAGCCTACTCAGTAACTGCTTGCTAAATTTCGGGACGAAATTTCTTTCAAGTTGGGGATAATGTGACAACTCGAGTTTCCAAGATTCCACCTTCACGTTAATTGCACGTTAATGGTTTAGTTGTTTACTTACACGACTTGTTTGCCTTGTAATTGTACACGTTGGATTATATGTTGAGATGTTTATTTGATATGTTACCTATTTAATGTGATCAAAGTGTTTGGTTACATGAACTTGTAAACTGTTTGAGATTCGGAGCTTTACCCGACGAAACAATTACAGTTTCACCATAAACCACTTCGACGAAACAGGGAGTGTTTCGCCGTCTTCATCTCGACGAAACACAGCGTTTCGTCAGCCCAACATGTTCCGAATCCCAGTAAGGGCCCAATGCATCTACGCTTAATTTATATTAGTAGGGTTGAACGATGGCATAAGATGATCGTTCAACAAACCCTAGCCCTCCTTCCCCAGCCGACGACAGCTCTCTTCCCATTCGAAGCTATATCCCTCTCTCGTTCTTGTTCGAATTCAGTAGAGCGGTTAGTGATTCCACGTTTAGTTTGATTTCAATCCTAAATATATGAGTATGATGTTCTTGATTTCGTTATGCATGATTTATCGGTTACATAACTTTATGCGAAACATGATGTTGATTTAGGGATTCTAATTATCAGTTTATGCATGAATTGAAGGGATGGATTAACTTTATGAGGAACTAGGATTTATATGATTGAATGCATGATCTTGAATGTTATTGATGTGATCAGTGCCCGAAAGCGTGTTAACATACTAATGATGTCCGATTTCGTGATATGTAATGTGGATTGGTTTGATGTACACGTAATCTAGGGTTCATGCTAGATGTTGAAAGTTGTGATGTTATTGGAATGATGTTAAATAACAATAGATAGCTACTGTAATTGAGAAATAATTATATGATTGATGAGTTTGGGAAGAACGACTGATGATGATTAGGGTTGTAATTGTGTGCTTAACTGTTACATTGACGACGAGAGTCACATCCGACGGAACTCTGTTGACGATGAAACATAATGGGTTTCGTCGCTTGTTAACTCGACGAAACATGATAAGTTTCGTCGCATGTGGGTTTCGCCGAATATATGTTTCGCCGTAAGACTTATCATGAACAGTGGATCCATATGTTTACGTATACTGCATAAATGCTAGAAACTGATTTTGTCACTTACTGTTGATGATGTCACCCTAAATATGAATGAGTTGATTAACTGCTAAGTGCTTTTGGTGATCACTGATGTAATACCCATTATGATTGTATTTTTACGTGTACTCTCGTTACAACTTGTATAATGATGTGAGAATATGGGAACGCTACTTGCATAATGTGAATGTGGGATACATGATTCATGCAAACAAAACTGATTAACCTTTGGCAATCATAGAAGGGTTAGGTTGACCATCTGGGAACTGGTAAAGTAACTTAACAAACCGAGCAAACCGAGGTGAGTTCACACTTTCTACAAGGCATGGGATTCCCAAGGGTTGGGAATGGGTTATTAAACTAAAACGAAATCTACATATCCTCCTTGGGTAGGATATGTACGGCCATCCTCCTTGGGTAGGATGCCACTATAACTCCTGCGTATTCTCCTTGGGTAGAACTACGTACGTTCGTCCTCCTTGGGTAGGACAACAAGCTTAACTTACTAGACAAAACTCTATCATGAAGTCCCTCCTCTTTACATCGACTTAATCGCCGAGGCCGATGGCGAGCGAGTCATTAGTTAATAGCGCTATTAGGTTTAACAAACCTCACACCATGTCGTTCGAACGGACGTGTACTAATGGACTATGGCAAACTGTCAGTGATGATAGACACTGATGCAGGGCACAACTTATATTTCGTTAGTAGTCGATATGGTATGGTCTAGTGGTTCACAA
Organism: Helianthus tuberosus; assembly: GCA_030545235.1. Classification (NCBI taxonomy): domain Eukaryota; kingdom Viridiplantae; phylum Streptophyta; class Magnoliopsida; order Asterales; family Asteraceae; genus Helianthus; species Helianthus tuberosus. Next base: position 98,763,263 of record CM060355.1, read on the forward strand.
GGGAAGCCCCCCACTGATTATGGTTATGTTTGGGAAACAGGGTAAACTGGTAATTCACATGGGAAGCCCCCACCATCTATGGATATGTTTGGGAAATAGGGTAAACTGGTTAATCATACTTTCAACTATGGGGTAAACCCCACGTCAAGTAAGCCAACTAAAGACAAACTATGTTTTCGTAAACAACTTAAAACGAACACCCAACTGTGAACTCGCTCAACTTTGTTGTTGACTCGTTGTTACATGCCTTGCAGGCCTTTAGGTGCATATCTATGGAACTTGCTGTCTGAGAAGCTAGAGTGGTCATGGGTCGAGTTACATGGAAACGCAACACACGACTAAGGGCTTATACATGTGGTTTATAAACACTTAACGAGTTAAATATGCTTCCGTTGTAAACTGTGAAATATTGTAACGTTGTAACACTTGTTGTTAATAAATGAAAGTTTTATTTGTGACAACCGGTAATTTTCGCCCTTAATTACGTGATTAACATGTGATTAACGCGATAATAAATAGTGTTTATAACGCAAATAAACTTAATTAGGCCTTTGGAGTGCCTAGGAACGTCTATACAACTTTACAGTGCGCGAACGGTGATTTACAGAGAAACATGCTGAATATTACGCGACAACGGACTGATACCGTATGAAATACTGACAATGCCGACAAATACGGATTTTCTACGAATATTTGATATTTATAAACTTAATTTTGTGAATTTATTGGGCTTCCATGCGACACAAACACAAACATGAACTAAGAACGTGATGGCAGGAAACGCATCTGCAACGAAACGGAAGCGGCAGAGACGCATGTCACCCTTAGAACTTACATTTTTTCGCTATATTAAGCTTCGTAATAAAATTTTAGTAACCATGTTCGAAACCGGATCGAAAACGGATTAAAACGGCGAACGACACCTTTTTACGTGAATTTTTACCTTTATCGACGAACGAACGCGCAAACGCGACTACCGACACCATATTACGTCGTTTGAAATTAAAACGATAATTTACGACGAATATTAAAAAAAAAGAAGGGGTTTTGAAAACGGGCTCGTGTGATTTGACGGGCCACTTAAACACGAGATTGGGCATGTGGGCCTTAGGCCCATGCCGAAAGCCAATTAACTAGAACAAGTATAAAAGTCACCTTATAGAAGTCAAACCCTCATTCTCACTTTATAACTTCAGCCGACACCCCCTTTTTGTGCTCCCCCTCTCGTCTGATTTCCGGCCACCGGAGATCCTCACTCCGGCGACGATCGCCGGCCACGCACACTCCCACACACCTCCTTCCACCCTCTCACACCATCCCTTTACCCCATCCTTATTCTAACAGCAACGGTGATGGTGGTGCGGCGTCAAAATCAAGCAGAGAGAGAGAGACGAGAAAGACAGACCGAGAGAGAGAGAGAACCGGTGGTCGGAGGTTCAGACCGTCGGTCGGTTCGTTTATCCGCTTGTCAGCAGGCTCCGGTTCGGTTCAGGCCTCGGGTTCAGGGTCTTGGGTTCGGGTTACAACCGCGTCTCGGGTTCTGGGTGGTCGCCGGCAAGACACAGCGGTGGTGGCGGCGGTCAGAGACATGGTCCGGTGAGTTCACGTGTTTCAAGTTTTAGGTGCTATGGTTCAACATGGTCCCGGGTTCAAGTAAAGTGGCTGGTTCAGTTACGGGTGATTCGAGTCTTGTTACGGTGCGGGTTTTATCTTGGCTCGGCCAATGGTAGTCAAGACTAGTCAACAGGAAGCCGGTTCGGTCCGGGTCTCGGGATTTGGTTCAGTCGGCAGATCGGTTCGATCAACTCGGGTCACACCCGGTTAACTCAGTTAACTCAATTAACTCCGTTAACCCGGTTGACTCGGTCAACTCACCGAGTCAACTCACAAGCTTGGTCAAATCAGTGGGTCAACTCGGTTAACCCGGTTGACTCGGCCGAGGCAGCTTTTCGACATAAAGATTCGGTAATAGATTTAGGATAAACATTATTTACGTTAATTAGTTTTTAATTATTTTCGTGAACGAGCTCGAACCGATTTGGAATATTGATTAGTTTATACTTGTCGTTTTATGAAAATTTTATATACTAATGATTGAATGTTGACTGAATTTTGAAATATAACGACAACTTGCGTTGTCGGGGGCGTCCAAAAACAGAGGAAACTCTGCCCGTTTTTCGAGAAAATCCGTAAAACTAATGTATTTTTATTTAATAACGAAAACTAACGACTATTATAGAAGCAAACACAAATGTATATTATTTCCGCCGACACTTTATAACTTACAAAAGACGACGATGACGCAAACTATTTTTACGAAATAAATATAATTTATTATATTTATATTTCAAACGTTAAACTCGAATCATTTTATACAAAATAAATATAGTTATTATTATATTTATTTCAAACATCGCATAACACGAACTTGTTTTATAAAAATAAATATAGTTTTTATATTTATTTCAAATATCGTACCACACGAATTTCTTTATAAAAATAAATATAGTTTTATATTTATTTCAAACTTCAAACAACTCGATGATACTTTCGCAAATAAATATAACTTTTATATTTATTTCAAACGCCTCCGCGGCATACGATATATAATACGAGTTTATTATATATCCTTTTCATAAAACACTCGTCACATACACATACGACTTCTCAAGATGACTAACGGGATTCTACCGAAATATTTATATATTTTTATATAAATATTTATACATTTTAAATCTCACGAGAACTAAGTGTTTTTCAAGACTTATTAAGTATTATCGTGACAATAAACGAAACTTAGCAAGTATAACTTCTTCGTTTCTTTTAAGTTAACAACGAACCGTCGAATCGTTCGGTCAACGATTCGGTAGAGCTCGGTGACACGTACTTTAGTTACTGCATTTAATTAGAAACTTACAAGATATTCCGTGTTAGGAATATTGTAGAATGCACGCTAGCGAATCTCGTCTTGGAAACGACATCGCGAAGTCGTATATAGCTAGCTTTGCACAGGAATATTCAGGTGAGTTCATAACCCCACCTTTTTACGGTTTTACATTTTTATAAATGTTTTTGGGGTGGAAAGACATGCACTTTTTGCAAAGCATACAAGAATTACATATTTCTAAACCATTTTACAAGCAAGTTTTAACTGACACAAATGGTTTATGAAAAGCTTATGTTTTATGCCGGTTTTTCAAACAAGCGTATTTTTCAAAATATGCATACACATTGTGACAACCCGAGTTTCCAAGGTCTTTACTTGACACATTACTCGTTTCGTGATTTGTTTTTGTAATTCTTTGCACTACAACTTGCTCATGTTTGTCATATGTGGATGTGATTATTTTAAATATTGAATTGTGAACTATGTGTTGTGTGTTAGTTAATAAATAAAATTTGAATATGTGATAGAAATGATTAACCTTCACCACCCACACACACATGACGAAGCTTGAAAGCTTCACCACAACAACCACTCGAGGAAGGTTAACCTTCCTCGCAACTGAAGACACCCGAAGCTAAACCTTCGCCACAACATCCATTTGCCGACGAAGCTTAACCTTCGTCATGCTTACACGACCTTCGCCGGCCCGTGTCTTCGCCAAAGCCCATTAAGGGTCCGACAGCCTATAATTCCCGTATAAACGCTTATAGGTAACGAAAACGGTTATTAGAAAAAAAAAACCCTAAGGTCTCTCTCTTCCTCTCCTCTGCGTGACGGCAATCCCCAGGCTCTCGAAACTGTTGCTAGTCACGTATCATAATCGGTTAGTATGCCATCCTTGTTATTAGATTGAGGTTATGCATTGGGTAATTGTTATATGTATTGTCTGTGAACTGTTATGCGATCTTGATATACTGATATGATCGATTGTGTGTGCCTGTTTATGATTAACCTGATGATTGAAATTATTGTGTTGATTAGAATAGGATCTTTTGATGTTTTTAAACTTATTAGAATGATTCGTTAACTGATTTGGTGGACGGTTGTTTCCGATTTATTGCTGATGATTGAATGATGATCTCGATCGCATGATGATTAGTAATTTATATGACTGCATGCTCTGGTCTGATTGAATGGTTGTATGATGTTGTTGATCATCTGTTAAAATGCATTAGAGTTCCTGCATTCTGTAACTGATGAGGATGATCATGTTACCTGGGGAACCTTCAGTGAGGAAGGTTAAGGTTCCCCGTAGGGGAAGGTTAAGGTTCCCCATAGGGGAAGGTTAAGGTTCCTCGTGAAACCTGTAAGACTTACAAGTAACAGTAGTTAAGTGTGATAACTCCGTTTGCATGATAACTCTATTAAGATAAGTTGATTAACCCAGTTAGTTTATTAACCCTGTTAGCGAATCAATCTGTTAACTCTATTAACTCAGTTAAGTTATGTAACTCCGTTAAGTATGTAACTCTTATGGTTTGTTAGCTCTGTCAGTTGATTTACATTGTTAACTATTATTTCCTGTTATGCAAGATAATCCTGTTAAGCTGGCTAACGTTGTTAAGTATGTTAACCTTATTAAACTGTTTACCCTGTCAGGCATGTTAATGAATAACTAAGGTAGAACAAACTGTGAAAGACATTATATGAAGCATGTATTGCAAGAATCTGATTGATTGCTTACAAGATACATGATGTTAACTGCCAAGCACTGTGTGATGTTAGATTTGCATGCGAGTCATTACGAACTGGAACTGATTAATTATATGTACATACTATAGGACTTGACTGATTTCTTGTGAGCACATAATTTAGCATACCGAGCAAACCAAGGTGAGTTCACACTCTTACCAAGGCATGGGATTCCCGGTGGGTTGGGAATAGGATTAAATGATTACTTGTACTTTCATCGCTACTGGAATACGTACCATTGTCCTCGTTCGGGGAAGGACACCTATAGATACAACTAGACTAGTAACACATGGGAAGCCCCCACTAATCTTCGCAAACATGTCTGGGAGGCCGCGATACGAATACTAATCTTCGCAAACATGTCTGGGAGGCCGCGATACGAATACTAATCTTCGCAAACCTGTCTGGGTGGCCGCGATACGAATACAGATACAACTAGTCTAGAACACATGGGAAACCCCCACTAATCTTCGCAAACATGTCTGGGAGACCGCGATACGAACTAATACGACGCATAGTTTATAAAGCAAACATTTGATTTACGAAATGAATACGATAACTAAACTACCAACTGTGAACTCGCTCAACTTTGTTGTTGACTCGTCGTTACATGCCTTGCAAGTCGATAGGTACTCATGGAGCTTGCACAGGGAGGCGCAGTCGTTGTGGGACATGGATCGTGGATGCCATGTTAAACATTTATGACATTTCAAACTTATACTTATGTTAGGTTTTCATATTTATGCTTCCGCTAAACACTTAACTACGTTTGTGATTTGAAACACCTTTCATATTGTGTGGTTGGATTTTATTTATTACTTGTTATGTTCAATATGATTGGTGGCTTGATCCTGGTCAGTCACGCCTCCAGGCGGTGATACTCCGCGTGTGGATTTTGGGGGTGTGACAGATTGGTATCAGAGCCATTGGTTATAGTGAACTTGGTTTTAATAAGGGGAAAAGGTTTTTATTAAAATCAGACTATAACCTGTACAGTGCTCAACGATCCACAACGACGCTTCGCTCCATGTGCAAGACTCAACATTCTAGGTGATATGATTTATGTTTACATTACCTACTTGCTAGATTTCCTAGAACTTTGCTCATGGTATGCTTAGATAAACGTAATAACTATTGCTTGAAAACACATATGTGCTTACCCTCTTTTGTCATCGCACTTTCGCGAACCTCTTCTTACCCATGTTTTCTTTGGTATGAAGATCATGGCTGGACGTGTTAACCTAACTCAATCCCAGTTGACGGCTTTGATCAATGAACAAGTTGCTGAGGCACTCGTAGCCGCTCAGGCAGGAGGTATAACCTGCCATTGCAACTTACTCTATGATCTTTAGATCCTACTCTCTCAAACCAACTCTCGTGTTTAATTTTTATTCCCTCTTGTTTACACAACAGGCCAGTTTGCTCAGCAGCCTGCATGCACGTTCAAAACTTTCATGGACTGTCGTCCTAGTACTTTCAGTGGCACAGAAGGAGCAGTTGGGCTCCTCCACTGGTTCGAGAAGCTCGAGTCAGTCTTCAAAATGTGTGAATGCCCTGAGGCACGTAGGGTGAAGTACACCACTGGTACTCTCGAAGGCGTTGCATTGACTTGGTGGAACGCGCAAGTGCAAATGTTGGGGCTGGTAGCTGCCAATGCCAACCCATGGAACGACTTTAAGGAACTTATCAAGCGGGAATATTGTAGTCGTGATGACATCCACAAGCTGGAAGTGGAGTTCTTTAACCTAACGATGACGGGGTCAGAGATAGAAGCGTATACAAAGCGATCCAATGAACTGCCAATGTTATGCCCAACTATGGTAGATCCTCCAATCAAGCGCATGGAGCTGTATCTGAAGGGTCTTGTACCAGAAATTCAAAGCCATGTGACTTCGGCTAACCTTGCTACCATTCAAGATGTTACTCGTCTAGCTCATCATCTAACAGACCAGGCAGTGGAACAGAACAGGATGCCTAAACGTATCAGTGCTACTACTACCGCTACCACTACTGCTACTCCCAGTGACAACAAGCGAAAATGGGATGGAACCTCCAGCAAGGGTTCAACTTCGGTTTAGTCCCAGGCACAGCAGCGAAAGACAGATGACTACCAGAGCCCCAGTCAGCAGTCTTCTGGTAGTCACGGGCAGGGTGGATATCGAGGAAATCACCCAAGGTACAACAGATGCAATAGGCACCACAGTGGTCAGTGCAACAAGGGTCGTTGTCAGCGGTGTCTCAAGATGGGTCATGAAGCTAAGGATTGCAGGAGCTCACGACCTGCGAATCAGAACCAACAACAACAACCACCCACTCCACAGAACCAGCAGCGGCAACAGCGAGGCAACAGGGGATGCTTTCAGTGTGGTGCTGAAGGCCACTTTAAGCGGGACTGCCCCCAGTTAAACCAGAACCAGAATAACAACAACAATAATCAGGGCAATGGGAACAACAATGGGGGAAACAATGATGGAAACAATGGTGCCAAGGGTCGAGCGTTCGTGCTGGGTCAGGGTGAAGCACGGAATGATCCTAATGTGGTGATGGGTAAGTTCCTTCTCGATAACTTTTATGTTACTGTTTTATTTGATTCGGGTGCGGATACCAGTTATATGTCTCTGAAAGTTAGTCAATTGCTCAAGCGCACACCGACACTTTTGAACACCAAACATGTCGTAGAGTTGGCTAACGGTAAAAGTCTAGAGGCCACGCACATAGTTCAGGGTTGTAATCTTATCCTCGCTGGTCAGACTTTCTCTATCGATCTCATTCCTATAGTTCTGGGTAGTTTCGACATCATCATTGGGATGGATTGGTTATCCCAACAGCAAGCAGAGATCCTATATAAAGAGAAGATCGTTTGTATTCCCCGTTCTGGTAATGAACCTCTCGAAATTCAAGGCGACAAGAGTGGTGCTGTGGTAGGCATCATCTCCTTCCTTAAGGCCCAGAAGTGTTTACGAAAGAACTGTCCAAACAATTGCAAGAACAATTGCTGTGGTAGACAACCCGAGTTTCCAAGATCTTTACTTGACACATTACTCATTTCGTGATTTGTTTTTGTAATTCTTTGCACTACAACTTGCTCATGTTTGGCATATGTGGATGTGATTATTTTAAATATTGAATTGTGAACTATGTGTTATGTGTTAGTTAATAAATAAAATTTGAATATGTGATAGAAATGATTAACCTTCACCACCCACACACACATGACGAAGCTTGAAAGCTTCACCACAACAACCACTCGAGGAAGGTTAACCTTCCTCGCAACTGAAGACACCCGAAGCTAAACCTTCGCCACAACATCCATTTGCTGACGAAGCTTAACCTTCGTCACGCTTACACGACTTCGCCGGCCCGTGTCTTCGCCAAAGCCCATTAAGGGCCCGACAGCCTATAATTCCCGTATAAACGCTTATAGGTTGCGGAAACGGTTATTAGAAAAAAAAACCCTAAGGTCTCTCTCTTCATCTCCTCTGCGTGACGGCAATCCCCAGGCTCTTGAAACTGTTGCTAGTCGCGTATCATCATCGATTAGTATGCCATCCCTGTTATTAGATTGAGGTTATGCATTGGGTGATTGTTATATGTATTGTCTGTGAACTGTTATGCGATCTTGATATACTGATATGATCGATTGTGTGTGCCTGTCCATGATTAACCTGATGATTGAAATTATTGTGTTGATTAGAATAGGATCTTTTGATGTTTTTAAACTTATTAGAATGATTCATTAACTGATTTGGTGGATGGTTGTTTCCGATTTTTTACTGATGATTGAATGATGATCTCGATCGCACGATGATTAGTAATTTATATGACTGCATGCTCTGGTCTGATTGAATGGTTGTATGATGTTGTTGATCATCTGTTAAAATGCATTAGAGTTCCTACATTCTGTAACTGATGAGGATGATCATGTTACCTGGGGAACCTTCAGTGAGGAAGGTTAAGGTTCCTCGTGAGGAAGGTTAAGGTTCCTCGTAGGGGAAGGTTAAGGTTCCCCGTAGGGGAAGGTTAAGGTTCCCCGTAGGGGAAGGTTAAGGTTCCTCGTGAAACCTGTAAGTACTTAAGGTTCCTCGTGAGACTTACAAGTAACAGTAGTTAAGTGTGATAACTCCGTTAGCATGATAACTCTGTTAAGATAAGTTGATTAACCTAGTTAGTTTATTAACCTTGTTAGCCAATCAATCTGTTAACTCTATTAACTCAGTTAAGTTATGTAACTCCGTTAAGTATGTAACTCTTATGGTTTGTTAGCTCTGTTAGTTGATTTACATTGTTAACTATTATTTCCTGTTAAGCAAGATAATCCTGTTAAGCTAGCTAACGTTGTTAAGTATGTTAACCTTATTAAACTGTTAACCCTGTCAAGCATGTTAATGAATAACTAAGGTAGAACAAACTGTGAAAGACATTATATGAAGTATGTATTGCATGAATCTGATTGATTGCTTACGAGATACATGATGTTAACTGCCAAGCACTGTGTGATGTTAGATTTGCATGCGAGTCATTACGAACTGGAACTGATTAATTATATGTACATACTATAGGACTTGACTGATTTCTTGTGAGCACATAGTTTAGCATACCGAGCAAACCAAGGTGAGTTCACACTCTTACCAAGGCATGGGATTCCCGGTGGGTTGGGAATGGGATTGAATGATTACTTGTACTTTCATCGCTACTGGAATACGTACCATTGTCCTCGTTCGGGGAAGGACACCTATAGATACAACTAGACTAGTAACACATGGGAAGCCCCCACTAATCTTCGCAAACATGTCTGGGATGCCGCGATACGAATACTAATCTTCGCAAACATGTCTGGGAGGCCGCGATACGAATACTAATCTTCACAAACGTGTCTGGGTGGCCGCGATACGAATACAGATACAACTAGTCTAGAACACATGGGAACCCCCACTAATCTTCGCAAACATGTCTGGGAGACCGCGATACGAACTAATACGATGCATAGTTTACGAAGCAAACATTTGATTTATGAAATGAATACTATAACTAAACAACCAACTGTGAACTCGCTCAACTTTGTTGTTGACTCGTCGTTACATGCCTTGCAGGTCGATAGGTACTCATGGAGCTTGCACAGGGAGGCGCAGTCATTGTGGGACATGGATCGTGGATGCCATGTTAAACATTTATGACATTTCAAACTTATACTTATGTTGGGTTTTCATATTTATGCTTCCGCTAAACACTTAACTACGTTTGTGATTTGAAACACCTTTCATATTGTGTGGTTGAATTTTATTTATTACTTGTTATGTTCAATATGATTGGTGGCTTGATCCTGGTCAGTCACGCCTCCAGGCGGTGATACTCCGCGTGTGGATTTTGGGGGTGTGACACACATGAATTCTAGTTTTCTAAACTACGGGAAAATACAAGTACAAAGAGATACAAGAATTGAGAAATGACACAAAAATTGAGGAATGATACGAGAAATCGTGTCACGAATAGGGTAACATAAGCACCATTAATCGTGTACATACTAAGACCGCAGAACAAAAGGTTGGATCTAACGGGTGTCAGGGCAGCCCCACTCTTGGTGACAACTAGAACCAAGTAGTGTTTTTGTGTCTCAGTCGTGAATCGACTACAAAAAAATGCCTATGTAGGGCTGTAAACGAACCGAACGAACACGAACAAGGCTATGTTCGTGTTCGTTCGTTAAGGAAATTTGGATGTTCGTGAACTGTTCGCGAACACATGACGAACAGAAGTTTGTGTTCGTGTTCGTTTGTTAAGGAATTTTGGTTGTTCGTGAACAGTTCGTGAACACTAACCATAAACGCAAACGAACATAAATGAACTTTAATTTTGAAAATTAAAAAAGGCACCGTTAATCTTAAACATTGTACCATTTAAAGATTGAAGGGATGGATGATATTAGGTTCAATTGATTGGAGATAGGCTGAATGAAGAAGTGTGATATCAAAGAGGGAGAGGGCCGGAGAGAGAAATACATATGGGGGAAAGTAAAAAATTAATAAAACATTAAAAACTTTTATAAAAATAAACATAAAAAAACGAACACGAACGGACATAAACGAACGAACACGAACGAACTATTACCGAACGTTCACGAACGCAGTCGAACGAACGAGGCCTTTGTTCGTGTTCGTTCATTAAGCTTATCGAACAAAATTTTTTGTTCGTGTTCGTTCGTTAAGCTTATCGAACGAACATAAACGAACTTCCCGCCGAACGGTTCACGAACTGTTTGCTGAACGTTCGGTTCGTTTACAGCCCTATGCCTATGGTTTGGTGACTTCCTATGTCGTGTCACATGTTAATGACCTTGTAACCCATTAACAACCCTGATACGTACAAGAATACTTGATTTATACAAGAAAACATGATACATACAAGAATACGTGATTTATACAAGAATACTTGAATTATACAAGATACATACCATGTTTTCATACAAACTTTCCATATAACATGAAAAGAAAATTATTTTAAATTCGTTTTCTCAACAATATTTCAAAAACCGGTTATTCAAAAAGATTTATTTCAAATCTTTTACAAACAAACTATGAACTGGCTCAACTTTTTGTTGATTTTTCGCATGTTTCTTTCTCAGGTTGCATTTCTAAGACAAGGCACGGTTGGAATAGGAGGACCATGAAGAGTCGAGTACTTAGTGGCGTTCATTTTCTAAAAGACTTAGATTATTAGCTTCTGCTGTGCAACGAAGATACAGGTCCAGTCACGCCAATGCTCTGATATTTCGGGGTGTGACAGATTGGTATCAGTGCTATAGGTTACAACGAATAGGTTTTCTGTAGAAATACCTAGGCTCTAACCTCACTATCCTCTGGGAACTTAGAATATGAAAACCTGAATGCATACATAACGCCTAGAACTCGAATATAGTCTCCAACCGTTGCCGAAAAACAAACAGTCAAAATTTTGTTTTCAAACATACGCTATTGTGGTGTTTTACTGTGACACTCTAGATTTTCCCGAGCAACCTTCTTGTTTTAGTATTGCGTGTACATACTATTGAATGAAAGTTTGTGATTTATCTTGATGTGTTATGTGTTGATAATGTGTACGTATGATGTATATATATATATATATATATATATATGTAGTGAGCTGAGACCATGAACCCTACTCGAGACCACTCGGTCTCGAGTAAACAGTAAATAGTTGGGCCGGTTGGGGGCATGCACCCCTAAAGCCCACTCGGAACCCATTAGTGTGCACCAACTTGGAACGAGTATAAAACCCATGCTCCTAGCCAACCTTGCCATTTTTGGGCAACCAACATTCCCTCACACTCACTCCCACACACTCTCTCACTTCATCCTCACTCTCTCTCTCTCTCTAGAAAACCCTTAAACCCTTAAACACAACCTCTCCTCCCCTTTTCTCTCGGACCAAATTGGTGACAACAAGGAGCTTCGGTCAAGATCATCATCACTCGGTCACTTCATTTACCCATCTTCTTTCTCGACTCGGTTCCTTTTTCATAATCGGTTAGTGGGTTCCTTGCAATATAAAGATGGATATACCATATATGTTTACTTGTTAAGTTATATGCATATTAAATATGTCCTTCTTGTATAGATGATATTGTGGTTGTTGTTTAAGTAAAATGTATGTTGATCTATTGTTTGTTTTGATTAAAGACGATGTTTGGATATCTTGTGTATGTGATTCTTGACCATGAAATGCATACGTGTGTAAGGTGAACCGTGTTGAATAAATGATGATGATGTAAACTAAGTGTTATATTGGCTTAAATGAACATGTTTGCTCATGATGAGAACCTTAATGATGAACAACATGAATATAATATGAATGTGCCTTGAATATTTGAAAAACTTGTTTGATCCATTTTGGTTAATTGTTAGACAAAGAAACGTGTTTGTGCATTTTCATTGGATAGTACATAATAACATGAAATGGGAATTCTATTGGATAATACTATTTGTGCAGACATTCTAGAAACAACAGATGTTGGAGTCGAAACCCATGATCTCGACTCGAGACCATCAAGTTACAATTCGAGACCGCAGTGATTGCGACTCGAGACCTTGACCAAAAAACTCAAAACAGACTTCAGGGACTCGAGACCAGCAAGGTCTCGACTTGAGATTCCATGGTTTCGACTCTAGACTGAACTCCAGAACTCAGAGGTTACGACTCATGTATGCACTACTCAAGACCAGAGGTCCATGACTCGAGACCTCCTGGTTGCAACTCGAGACCGCGTGATCTCGAGTGGAGACCCCTATGTCTCGACTGGGCTGCTTGTCTTTGTTATTTGGCCAAAGTGTATGAACTACTCGTGCTTGTTAATGTTTAAGTGGGCAATGTGTTAACTGCTACTGTTTAAGAACTTGGGCAGGCCCAATAACTTAAAGGATAAATATATGTTATGCATGCAATGTGTTAGATACGTGTAAGATATACGTGATTACTTGTATCCAAGCCTGACCCATACTGGTAACCATATTAGGACGTGGTGACCAGCATAGATAACCAAGTAAACTAAACTGCCGAGCAACCCAAGGTGAGTTCACAACTATTAAAGCATGCGTTCCCAGTGATTTGGGAAACGGAAACTTAAACAATGCTATCCCCCTCGTAAGGGATACAAACATACTTTTCTCCCCTTAAATGGGACTCTTAGTTAATTACTGTTTATACGGAATGCAACGGGCAAAACTAAACGAAACTCTATCACTCAAGTCCCTACTACATAATACCGATTAGTCGCCAGGGCCAGGCGAACGGGTTATTAGTTGATAGCGCTATTTAGGTCTAACCAGCCTCACACCAACCCTTGTTAATGGGAACGGGAGTGAACTAATGTACTCAGGCAAAACCGTCAATGATGATAGAACATTGACAAACGGGGCACTGCGGAAACATATTGTTAAGTAAGTATTCGGTATTGTAAAAACAGTTTAGTCGCTTACTTATGGGGTAGCTCCCCATGGCATGTTTAAATGAGTAAATTAACTGGTCAAACAAGTTTTTGGTAATTAAAAACTGGACAACTCGTGAACTCGCCAACATTTTTGTTGATACCCTACTGCATGCTTTGCAGGTACCCAGTGACTCAGGAGCTTGCTACTTGGGGATGTGTAGTGGTCGTCTAACCCATGTGTTAGGTTCTAAATAAACTTGAACCATGAACTTTGTTTTAAAATGATTTGTCTATGCTTCCGCTACTTACTTAAACTGCTACTTAAACTTAAACTTAAACTTTTGAACTCTACACTATGATGCTTACTATACATTATGGTTGGTGAACGTTATTACAATTAACCAATCCTCAGTATAATTGGTGGCTGGATCCTGGTCAGTCACGCCCCCAAGCGGTGGTACTCCGCATGTGGATTTTGGGGGTGTGACAGATTGGTATCAGAGCCATTGGTTATAGTGAACTCGGTTTAAAAAAAAAGGGAAGTCATTTTGAGAAAAACCAGACTATAACCCGTGACTCGTGACGACGCTACACTCCAAGTGCAAGACTCAACGCATTAGACCTCATAGCTCGGACTAGTGTTAACTTGCTTGCTTACTTTATGCTTTCTGTTCTGCTATACGTACTAGTGTGCCTAGTTAGATAGATACACCTTCCTCTTCTATCTCATTCTCGCTACATTACGACATCACACTCATACTATGTTTTCTGGTTATGAAGACAATGAGTGGACGCGGAAGAGGAAACATTAACATGACTCAGGCTCAGTTCACTAACCTGATCAACACGGTGGCTGCAGCTTTCGCAGCTCACCCTGGAGGTAAACTCGTTATTTTAGCATGTTTAGATCCTACCGCCGCATCGTCTTTTCACCCCTAAACCTATTCGCTTCGCTTCTTACAACAGGTCAGCATGCGCCTGCGCAACCACGTGTGTGTACTTTCAAAACTTTCATGGATTGCAAGCCTCTCCCTTTCAATGGCACTGAGGGTGCCATAGGCCTTCTGCACTGGATCAAAAAGGCCGAAGTTGTCTTTGCTGTCTGCGAGTGTCCCCCTTCTAATTGGGTAAAGTTTGCTACTGGTACACTTGAAGGAAACGCGCTTTCATGGTGGAAAGCGCAGATTCAAATGTTGGGTTTGGAAACTGCTAATGCTACCGTGTGGGAAGATTTCAAGGACATGATTAAGGAGGAGTATTGTCACAGGGATGACATCCACAAGCTCGAAAACGAGTACTTTGAGCTCAAGATGGTTGGATCAGAGATCGAGACATACACCAAACAGTCCAATGACTATGCTGCTCTTTGCCCAAACATGTCTCGACCTGTGTATCGAAGGATCGAATTGTACATCAAGGGTTTGGCCCCAGAAATCCGGAGCCATGTGACCTTAGCCAACCTCGATACCATTCAGCCAGTCGTCCGTCTTGCTCACAAACTCACTGATCAAGCTGTGGAACAGGGCAAGTTGCCCAAAAGGATCAGTGCTACTACTGGAACTTCTAGTGATAACAAGCGTAAGTGGGAAGGAAATCAGAGCAAGGATGCTAACCCCACCCAGACCCAAGTTCAGCAAAGGAAAACTGAAAACAACAAAGGCCCTCAGCAACAGGGTGGCTATCGAGGGAACCACCCTAAGTGTAACAAGTGTAACAGACACCACAATGGGCCATGTGGCAAAAGTTAGTGCCGGCGATGCAACAAAATGGGGCATGAAGCCAAAGACTGCAGAAGCCAGTTTCCAGCTAGGCAGAATCAGCAACAACCACAACAACAACAGCAGCAAGGAAACAACCGTGTATGCTATAAGTGTGGAGCAACGTGGCACATGCGAAGGGATTGCCCTGAACTGAACCAGAATCGCAACAACAACCAAGGAGCTGGAAACAACGACCAAAACAACAACAATGATGGGAATGGTGCAAGAGGAAGGGCTTTTGTGATTGGAGCTGGAGAAGCAAGGAATGACCCCAACGTCGTGGCGGGTAAGTTCCTACTCGATGATCGTTATGTTTCTGTATTATTTGATTCTGGAGCCGATGCTAGTTATGTATCCCTACGTATTAGTAAGAAGCTTAAGCACCCGCCTACGTTATTAAGTTCTAAGCATATCGTCGAGTTAGCTAATGGAAGAAACATCGAGGCCTCACATGTTATCAGCAACTGCAAACTAGTATTGTCTGGTCACACCTTTAGCATCGATCTTTTCCCTATCGATCTTGGAAGCTTTGACGTCGTTATCGGTATGGATTGGTTATCCAAACATCGCGCTGAAATCCTCTGTCAAGAGAAAATGGTTCACATCCCCCGCCATTCTGGTAGACCCCTCATCGTTCAAGGTGACAAAGGCGGAGAAGTCACAGGCATCATCTCATTCTTAAAGGCCCAGAAGTGTTTACGAAAAGGGCACACCGCTATCTTAGCACTTGTCACCGACACGCAGGAAAATGAAAAGAGGATTGAAGATTTTCCAGTGGTACATGACTACCCCGAGGTATTTCCTGAAGAACTACCTGGACTCCCTCCTCATCGTCAGGTCGAATAACAAATCGAGCTAACTCTCGGAGCAGCACCTATAGCTCGAGCGCCTTATCGACTAGCCCCCGCAGAACTGAAGGAACTCTCTACCAACTACAAGAACTATTGGATAAAGGATTTATCCGTCCTAGTTCGTCACCCTGGGGAGCACCAGTGCTCTTTGTTAAGAAGAAGGATGGCACATTCCGAATGTGCATCGACTATCATGCGCTAAACAAGGTTACCATCGAGAATCGTTACCCACTCCCTCGCATCGATGATTTATTCGACCAGTTGCAAGGATCGAGCTACTACTCTAAGATTGACCTGTGATCAGGCTATCATCAGCTGAGAGTCCGTGATGAAGACATCACCAAAAATGCGTTCAGGACTCGTTATGGTCATTACGAATTCCTTGTCATGCCCTTTGGAATGACTAACGCGCCTGCAGTATTCATGGATCTCATGAACCGAGTGTGCAAGCCTTACCTTGACAAGTTCGTGATTGTGTTTATCGACGACATCCTGATCTACTCAAAAAGTCAAGAGGAGCATGAACAACACCTGCGTCTTATTCTCGAACTCCTTCGCAATGAACAACTGTACGCCAAGTTCTCGAAATGCGACTTCTGGCTTCGAGAAGTCCACTTCCTTGGACACATGGTCAATAAGGATGGAATTCACGTCGATCCAGCTAAGATCGACTCTATAAAGAATTGGCCTACACCTAAGACTCCGATCGAAGTTCGCCAATTCTTGGGATTGGCAGGATACTATCGTAGATTCATCAAGGGATTTTCGAAGATCGCTCAACCCCTCACGACTCTTACTCAGAAGGGTATCGCTTACAAATGGAATGATGCTCAGGAATAGGCTTTTCAGAAGCTAAAGGATAATCTCTGTAGTGCTCCTATTCTTTCGTTACCTGAAGGTATCGACGACTTTGTGGTTTACTGCGACGCTTCTATCCAAGGACTCGGTTGCGTGTTGATGCAACGCGAGAAAGTTATTGCTTACGCTTCACGACAACTCAAGATCCACGAACGGAACTAAACGACAGATGATTTAGAATTCGGAGTTGTGGTCTTCGCACTCAAGATTTGGAGACATTACTTGTACGGTACCAAGTGCACGATTTACACCGATCACAAGAGTCTTCAGCACATAATGGAAAAAAAGGAGTTGAATATGCGGCAACGCCGATGGGTCGAACTCCTAAATGACTACGAATACACGATTAAATATCATCCCGGCAAGGCTAATGTTGTAGCCGATGCCCTCAGCAGGAAGGAAACCAAACCTAAGCGTGTTCGTGCTCTACAGCTCACTATCCACTCGAACCTTCCTAACCAAATCCGAAACGCTCAGGTTGAAGCATTGAAACCAGAAAATATCAGGGCGGAGTCCCTACGCGGGTCAAGGAAGCGGCTAGAACAAAAAGAAGACGGTGCTTACTATGTAACCGGGTGTATATGGGTCCCCCTTTATGGAAAATTACGCGAGCTCGTGATGGACGAAGCCCATAAGTCTCGTCACTCAGTACATCCTGGTTCGGATAAGATGTACCACGATCTCAAGACTACTTATTGGTGGCCTGATATGAAGGCCAACATAGCCACCTATGTTAGCAAATGCTTGACCTGTGCTAGAGTTAAGGCCGAATACCAGAAGCCGCCAGGCTTGTTACAACAACCAGAGATCCCAAAATGGAAATGGGAGCAAATTTCCATGGATTTCGTTACTGGCCAGCCTAGATCTCAACGCGGAAATGACACTATTTGGGTGATAGTGGATCGATTGACCAAGTCTGCACACTTCTTGGCTATTAAAGAAACAGACAAGTTTTCCACCTTGGCCGACATTTACTTAAAGGAAGTGGTTTCGAGGCACGGAGTGCCAACCTCTATTATTTCCGATCGAGACGCGCGTTTTACTTCTGAGTTATGGTAAGCTATGCACAAATCCTTTGGCTCACGATTAGACATGAGCACCGCTTATCATCCGCAAACGAATGGGCAGTCTGAATGCACCATCCAAAACCTGGAAGACATGCTTAGGGCATGTGTGATCGATTTTGGCAAAAGTTGGGAGAAGCATCTATCGCTAGTGGAATTCTCGTATAATAACAGTTACCACACTAGCATTCAGGCAGCACCCTTTGAGGCATTATACAGTCGTAAGTGCCGATCGCCTCTTTGCTGGGCGGAAGTTGGTGACAGCCAGATCACAGGTCCAGAACTTGTGGTAGACACTACGGAAAGGATTGCCCAGATCAGACAACGCATGGCGGCAGCTCGTGACTGTCAGAAAAGTTACGCTGATAAGCGTAGGAAGCCGCTAGAATTCCAGGTCGGTGACCGGGTTCTACTTAAAGTCTCACCCTGGAAGGGTGTGGTTCGTTTTGGTAAACGGGGCAAGCTGAACCCGCGATATGTTGGACCGTTCGAAATTACCGAGAAGATCGGTAAGGTTGCTTATAGATTGAACCTGCCAGAAGAACTGAGTGCGGTGCACAACGTTTTCCACGTATCAAATCTGAAGAAGTGTTTGTCAGATGAAACACTCATCATTCCTTTCAAGGAACTCACTATTGACGAACAGCTACACTTTACTGAGGAACCGGTTGAGATCACTAATCGAGAGATCAAAACCCTCAAACGTAGCCAGATACCTATTGTACGAGTTCGTTGGGACTCGCGCCGTTGCCCAGAGTTTACCTGGGAGCGGGAAGACTAGATAATGTGCAAGTATCCCCAGTTGTTCCCAAATGAAACTCCCAGCACTGAAGCTACAACCGAATTTCGGGACGAAATTCCAAACTAAAGGGGGGATGATGTGACACCCCGTTGAAACGTTCTCACTAACTTGACAGTGGCTGCCTTAACTTTCGGGACGAAAGTTCTTAAAACTTGGGGATAATGTGACACTCTAGATTTTCCCGAGCAACCTTCTTGTTTTTTTATTGCGTGTACATACTATTGAATGAAAGTTTGTGATTTATCTTGATGTGCTATGTGTTGATAATGTGTACGTATGATGTATATATATATATATATATGTATGTATAAATATATGTAGTGAGCCGAGACCATGAACCCGACGCGAGACCACTCGGTCTCGAGTAAACAGTAAACAGTTGGGCCGGTTGGGGGCATGCACCCCTAAAGCCCACTCGGAACCCATTAGGGTGCACCAACTTGGAACGAGTATAAAACCCATGCTCCTAGCCAACCTTGCCATTTTTGGGCAACCAAAATTCCCTCACACTCACTCCCACACACTCTCTCACTTCATCCTCACTCTCTCTCTCTATCTCTAGAAAACCCTTAAACCCTTAAACACAACCTCTCCTCTCCTTTTCTCTCGGACCAAATTGGTGACAACAAGGAGCTTCGGTCAAGATCATCATCACTCGGACACTTCATTTACCCATCTTCTTTCTCGACTCGGTGCCTTTTTTATAATCGGTTAGTGGGTTCCTTGCAATATAAAGATGGATATACCATATATGTTTACTTGTTAAGTTATATGCATATTAAATATGTCCTTCTTGTATAGATGATACTGTGGTTGTTGTTTAAGTAAAATGTATGTTGATCTATTGTTTGTTTTTATTATAGACGATGTTTGGATATCTTGTGTATGTGATTCTTGACCATGAAATGCATACGTGTGTAAGGTGAACCTTGTTGAATAAATGATGATGATGTAAACTAAGTGTTATATTGGCTTAAATGAACATGTTTGCTCATGATGAGAACCTTAATGATGAACAACATGAATATGATATGAATGTGCCTTGAATATTTGAAAAACTTGTTGTTTGATCCATTTTGGTTAATTGTTAGACAAAGAAACGTGTTTGTGCATTTTCATTGGATAGTACATAATAATATGATATAGGAATTCTATTGGATAGTACTATTTGTGCAGACATTCTAGAAACAATAGATGTTGGAGTCGAAACCCATGATCTCGACTCGAGACCATCAAGTTACAATTCGAGACCGCAGTGATTGCGACTTGAGACCTTGACCAAACAACTCAAAAACAGACTTCAGGGACTCGAGACCAGCAAGGTCTCGACTTGAGATTCCATGGTTTCGACTCGAGGCTGGACTCGAGACCTCAGAGGTTACGACTCATGTATGCACTACTCGAGACCAGAGGTCCATGACTCGAGACCTCCTGGTTGCAACTCGAGACCGCGTGATCTCGAGTGGAGACCCCCCCTGTCTCGACTGGGCTGCTTGTCTTTGTTATTGGGCCAAAGTGTATGAACTACTCGTGCTTGTTACTGTTTAAGTGGGTAATGTGTTAACTGTTACTGTTTAAGAACTTGGGCAGGCCCAATAACTTAAAGGATAAATATATGTTATGCATGCTATGTGTTAGATACGTGTAAGATATACGTGATTACTTGTATCCGAGCCTGACCCATACTGGTAACCATATTAGGACGTTGTGACCAGCATACATAACCAAGTAAACTAAACTGCCGAGCAACCCAAGGTGAGTTCACAACTATTAAAGCATGCGTTCCCGGTGGTTTGGGAAACGAAAACTTAAACAACGCTATCCCCCTCGTAAGGGATACAAACCTACTTTTCTCCCCTTAAATGGGACTCTTAGTTAATTACTGTTTATACGGAATGCAACGAGCAACACTAAACGAAACTCTATCACTCAAGTCCCTACTACTTAATACCGATTAGTCACCGGGGCCAGGCGAACGGGTTATTAGTTGATAGCGCTATTTAGGTCTAACCAGCCTCACACCGACCCTTGTTACTGGGAATGGGAGTGAACTAATGTACTCAGGCAAAACCGTCAATGATGATAGAACATTGACAAACGGGGCACTGCGGAAACGTACGGTTAAGTAAGTATTCGGTATTGTAAAAACAGTTTAGTCGCTTACTTATGGGGTAGCTCCCCATGGCATGTATACATGAGTAAATTAACTGGTGAAACAAGTTTTTGGTAATTAAAAACTGGACAACTCGTGAACTCGCCAACATTTTTGTTGATACCCTATTGCATGCTTTGCAGGTACCTAGCGACTCAGGAGCTTGCTACTTGGGGATCTGTAGTGGTCGTCTAACCCAAGTGTTGGGTTCTAAATAAACTTGAACCATGAACTTTGTTTTAAACTAATTTGTTTATGCTTCCGCTACTTACTTAAACTGCTACTTAAACTTAAACTTTTGAACTCTACACTATGATGCTTACTATACATTATGGTTGGTGAACGTTATTACAATTAACCAATCCTCAGTATAATTGGTGGCTGGATCCTGGTCAGTCACGCCCCCAAGCGGTGGTACTCCGCATGTGGATTTTGGGGGTGTGACATTTACACACGGTACACAAAAAACAATTACATACAGTGCACAAAACTCTGAGAGTTTAGGAAACATGCATTTAAGACCTTCGGAAACTCATGATGAAGTTCATTAAAGGTCATAACGTAGGAAACGCGAATATTAACTCGGGCACACTGTATTATCCATATTGTCTACGATGTTTTAACTTCCCGAGCAGGCATCCTACGTATAACGAAACGCTAGTGCACAGGTATACGTGAAACTTAAGCTATACATCAACGAAGGTTGAAGTACGTCACATACGACTATCGAGGAAGCGGCAGTTTGGCACGCGGTCCTGCAAACGACACGAGACATGCTAAGAAGAAGACGAACGTCTCCGCATCCCCGTATCTTATTAACGACGAATACGATATGTTTGACATTCCATGGTAATGTCACCCAACAACCGGTCATCACACGCAACCCCAGGTAAAGTCCTCAAATTTCTTTTATTGAAATTTCGACTTTCACATTTACTGAGTAGATTTTTGCATCTCTACTCCTCTTAATGGTCATTGCATCACAATAACTTCTTCATTATAGCGAATGTTCATTTCCTTCATTTCTTGAAAATTCATATGTTACGCATGCATCGTTTGTTATGCATGTGGTTTCGTTTCGAATAAAGCGTTTCATTGAAGCTCATATATTGTTTCGCTAAATCTAATTGTTGATTTGTGATTCGAATGACCTGCATTATTGTAATTGTTGGCTTCTTCATTATCAGGTCAACACATTTTCTTGAAATCCCTTCTTTTCAAGTTACATACATGGTTTTCGTTGTGAGTATGCCGAAAGTTTCCTTGTCGATACATGCAATTATTGTCGGCTTGCGCCGAAGTCAAATTCAATTGTTTGAACTTGTTCATTTCACATATTCAATTCAAGACACCATATGATGTATTGAACACATCATATTCAAATTCGTTTTAAAGCATTTCATTGTTCCGAGTCGTAGTAGATTTGTTTGGTCTACGACTCCATTAAGTCGTTTGTTGATTTCGACACCTTGTGGTGACATTTTCACTAAATTGAAGCTTGCGCTAATCTCATGCACGGATTTAATTGTCTGTTTATTGATTTAGATTAAATCCGCTTTGATTTATTATCGCTCTTTCATTTGACTTCAAACACAGGTGATACTTGTTTGATCATCACTATTATTGAATTATTTTTTTATCACTACGACACCTTGTGGCGTCGGTAGAACTTGCAGCTTGGGCTGATCATGATCAAGCGTTTCACGCAAAACTATTTCGTTTGGGCTTGTTGATTCTAAGCTTCTCCCAGTGAATGTTATTGTTCCAACATTCATTTGCATATTGTAAACGTCCATTTGGAATTCTTTTGGTCGAAATTCCTCTTTTATTGGACCCCTGTTAACTTGGTCACACTAGTGACTGTATGTCTCGTTTCCTTTGACATTATTCGTATTTACCTACGTATAGCGTAACTCTAAGGAGTTAACATAGTCTAAATTTCGAGGACGAAATTTTATTAACAGGGGGAGACTGTGACAACCGGTAATTTACGCCCTTAATTACGTGATTAACAGGTGATTAACGCGATAATAAATACTGTTTACAACGCAAATAAACTTAATTAGGCCTTTGGAGTGCCTAGGAACGTCTATACAACTTTACAGTGCGCGAACGGTGATTTACAGAGAAACCTGCTAAATATTACGCGACAACGGACTGATACCGTACGAAATACTGACAACGCCGACAAATACGTATTTTCTACGAATATTTGATATTTATAAACTTAATTTTGTGAATTTATTGGGCTTCCGTGCGACACAAACGCAAACATGAACTAAAAACGCGATGGCAGGAAACGCATCTGCAACGAAACGGAAGCGACAGAGACGCCTGTCACCCTTAGAACTTACATTTTTCGCTATATTAAGCTTCGTAATAAAATTTTAGTAACCATGTTCGAAACCGGATCGAAAACATATTAAAACGGCGAACGGCACCTTTTTACGCGAATTTTTACCTTTTTCGACGAACGAACGCGCAAACGCGACTACCGACACCATATTACGTCATTTGAAATTAAAACGATAATTTACGACGAATATTAAAAAAAAGAAGGGGTTTTGAAAACAGGCTCGTAGGATTTGACGGGCCACTTAAACACGAGATTGGGCCTGTAGGCCTTAGGCCCATGCCCAAAGCCCATTAACTAGAACAAGTATAAAAGCCACCTTATAGAAGTCAAACCCTCATTCTCACTTTATAACTTCAGCCGACACCCCCTTTTTGTGCTCCCCCTCTTGTCTAATTTCCGGCCACCGGAGATCCTCACTCTGGCGACGGTCGCCGGCCACGCACACTCCCACACGCCTCCTTCCACCCTCTCACACCATCCCTTTACCCCCCTTCTTTTTCTTACAGCAACGGACCACCACCACCAACGTCGGGTGGTGGTGAGCGACGGTGAGCCGGTGATGGTGGTGCGGCGTCAAAATCAAGTAGAGAGAGAGACGAGAAAGATAGACCGAGAGAGAGAGAGAACCGGTGGTCGAAGGTTCGGACCGCCGGTCGGTTCGTTTATCCACTGGTCAGAAGGCTCCGGTTCGGTTCAGGCCTCGGGTTCGGGGTCTCGGGTTCGGTTTACAGCCGCGTCTCGGGTTCTGGGTGGTCGCCGGCAAGACACAGCGGTGGTGGCGGCGGTCAGAGACTTGGTCCGGTGAGTTCACGTGTTTCAAGTTTCATGTCACACCCCCAAAATCCACCCGCGGAGTATCACCGCTTGGAGGCGTGACTGACCAGGATCAAGCCATCAATCATATCAAACATAGTATTTAAGTGTAAAAGTAGGAAAAGGTAATTCATCTTGACATGACTGATGTTCATAACCAAACATTGTTTAAGTAGCGGAAGCATAATAATGAAAACCCAAAATAAGTTATAAGTTCAAATATTGTCTACGATCCGTATCCCACAACGACCTGCTCCTTCCTGTGCAAGCTCCATATGTACCTAAGGTCCTGCAAGGCATGTAAGAGAGAGTCAACAACTAGTTGAGCGAGTTCACAGTTAACAGTTCAGTAATAGTATAGTGTGAGTAGTAGTATGTTCGTTCGTTACAAAGTATTGTATTATTTCCCATCGCGGCCCTCCAGGCAGGTGTGCGAAGATGTTGGGGAATGTTATTCCCCAAGTATTCTAGACTAGGTTTGTTTGTATCGCGGCCAATGTCCTTGGCAGGTGTGCGAAGATGTTGTAAATTTAGTTCGCGGCCAATGTCCTTGGCAGGTGTGCGAAGTCAGTCATAATATCGCGGCCAATGTCCTTGGCAGGTGTGCGATGATCGTTCAATAAGTGTTACTAGTCTAGCAGTAGGTTCTGTCATCTATGTATGTACAGTCATCATCAAATCCCCATTCCCCCCTGGGAACCCCATGCCTTGGCTTGTGTGAACTCACCTTGGTTTGCTCGGTATGCTAGGTATGTAAGTGCTCGCAAATAATCAATCACGTCCTAAGGTATGCACGTATACATAATCAGTTTGTGTTTCAGTTGTTCATGTATAAGCATGTAACACGTAATCACAATCATGCAAGTCATATTTAACATATAACAGCCGTTAAATATTTCAGTTAACACTTAACAGAATTAACTCAAGTTACTGTGCAGATTAACTGTTCGGCGAAACACACATAATGGCGAAACACACTTTCGGCGAAACACACATTGACGAAACACATTCTGTTTCGTCGTGGCCTTGTTTGGCGAAACAGGATTCTAATTCGTCGATGACTCTTGGCGAAACACATTCTGTTTCGCCGGGAGTCCTGTTTCGTCGGATGTCTGTTTCGCAGACATCAGTTACAGCAGATGCGAATAACACATAAACCCTAATCCTTCTAGCAGCCGTCATCAATAACAGAAATCATACGAAGGTCAATGTGCATATCGAATCATCATAAATCAATCATCCCAGAGTCATTGTCTAGCATAA
The DNA here is from genome assembly GCA_030545235.1 of Helianthus tuberosus. Lineage (NCBI taxonomy): Eukaryota > Viridiplantae > Streptophyta > Magnoliopsida > Asterales > Asteraceae > Helianthus > Helianthus tuberosus. Next base: position 98,788,741 of record CM060355.1, read on the forward strand.
ACCCTAGTTTATGTGTATAACATATCAACATACAACATCATATCATTGTACCCTATCAAGATACTAACTTGTATTCAGAATCAGAACATAATAACAATATCCAGAACCGAGCATTCGATTGTATTAAGTTTCGTATAGGATGATTTATATCCAACTACATCATACATATCAAAATCTATAACATCAACATATTCTTATAATCACAGCAGTAACACACATCAACTATAAGCACAAGCATGGATCGAGATATCACAGAAACATGAACCGATTAACGAACACATACTAACCGAGATATGAGAAAACACAATCGATCGCTAGGGATATCTCCGAGAAGCTCCTACTGCCGTCACAAAGGAGAGGAGGGCTCTAGGGTTTCGGTTGTTATGATAAATGGGTGAAACTAAGGCTGTTACACGTTTTAAAACCCGAAATAACAAGTTGGGCCCGAACTGGGCTTTTGGCGAAACTGGGCTCGGCGAAACAGACTTCTGTTTCGTCGGAGTGTTCATGGCGAAACAGCCTGTTTCGTCGGAATGGGTTATGGCGAAACAGCCTTGTGTTTCGTCGGGTTCTTAACAGTTTAAGTTCTACAAACAGTACACATGATATACAATCACACATAACCATGCAAACACACTAGGTTTTATCATAACACAACCATATAGTCAAAGTCAACGTGCATTAAATGCGAATAAAGAAAGTCGGAAATTCGAGTTGTCACATTTCAGGTGCTATGGTTCAACATGGTCCCGAGTTCAAGTAAAGTGGCTGGTTCAGTTACGGGTGATTCGAGTCTTGTTACGGTGCGGGTTTTATCTTGGCTCGGCCAATGGTAGTCAAGACTAGTCAACAGGAAGCCGGTTCGGTCCGGGTCTCAGGATTTGGTTCAGTCGGCAGATCGGTTTGATCAACTCGGGTCACACCCGATTAACTCAGTTAACTCCGTTAACCCGGTTGACTCGGTCAACTCACCGAGTCAACTCAGTCAAGCTTGGTCAAATCAGTGGGTCAACTCGGTCAACCCAGTTGACTCGGCCGAGGCAGCTTTTCGACATAAAGATTCGATAATAGATTTAGGATAAACATTATTTACGTTAATTAGTTTTTAATTATTTTCGTGAACGAGCTAGAACCGATTTGGAATATTGATTCGTTTATACTTGTCGTTTTATGAAAATTTTATATACTAATGATTGAATGTTGACTGAATTTTGAAATATAACGACAACTTGCGTTGTCGGGGGCGTCCAAAAACAGAGGAAACTCTGCCCGTTTTTCGAGAAAATCCGTAAAACTAATGTATTTTTATTTAAAAACGAAAACTAATGACTATTATAGAAGCAAACACAAATGTATATTATTTCCGCCAACACTTTATAACTTACAAAAGACGACGATGACGCAAACTATTTTTACGAAATAAATATAATTTATTATATTTATATTTCAAACGTTAAACTCGAATCATTTTATACAAAATAAATATAGTTATTATTATATTTATTTCAAACATCGCATAACACGGACTTGTTTTATAAAAATAGATATAGTTTTTATATTTCTTTCAAATATCGTACCACACGAATTTCTTTATAAAAATAAATATAGTTTTATATTTATTTCAAACTTCAAACAACTCGATGATACTTTCGCAAATAAATATAACTTTTATATTTATTTCAAATGCCTCCGCGGCATACGATATATAATACGAGTTTATTATATATCCTTTTCATAAAACACTCGTCACATACACATACGACTTCTCAAGACGACTAACGGGATTCTACCGAAATATTTATATATTTTTATATAAATATTTATACATTTTAAATCTCACGAGAACTAAGTGTTTTTCAAGACTTATTAAGTATTATCGTGACAATAAACGAAACTTAGCAAGTATAACTTCTTCGTTTCTTTTAAGTTAACAACGAACCGTCGAATCGTTCGGTCAACGATTCGGTAGAGCTCGGTGACACGTAGTTTAGTTACTGCGTTTCATTAGAAACTTACAAGATATTCCGTGTTAGGAATATTGTAGAATGCACGCTAGTGAATCTCGTCTTGGAAACGACATCGCGAAGTCGTATATAGCTAGCTTTGCACACGAATATTCAGGTGAGTTCATAACCCTACCTTTTTACGGTTTTACATTTTTATAAATGTTTTCGGGGTGGAAAGACATGCACTTTTTACAAAGCATACAAGAATTAGATATTTCTAAACCATTTTACAAGCAAGTTTTAACTGACACAAATGGTTTACGAAAAGCTTATGTTTTATACCGGTTTTTCAAACAAGCGTATTTTTCGAAATATGCATACACATGAATTCTAGTTTTCTAAACTACGGGAAAATACAAGTACAAAGAGATACAAGAATTGAGAAATGACACAGAAATTGCGGAATGATACGAGAAATCGTGTCACGAATAGGGTAACATAAGCACCATTAATCGTGTACGTACTAAGACCGCAGAACAAAAGGTTGGATCTAACGGGTGTCAGGGCAGCCCCACTCTTGGTGACAACTAGAACCAAGTAGTGTTTTTGTGTCTCAGTCGTGAATCGACTACAGAAAAATGCCTATGGTTTGGTGACTTCCTATGTCGTGTCACATGTTAATGACCTTGCAACCCATTAACAACCCTGATACATACAAGAATACTTGATTTATACAAGAAAACATGATACATACAAGAATACGTGATTTATACAAGAATACTTGAATTATACATGATACATACCATGTTTTCATACAAACTTTCCATACAACATGACAAGAAAATGATTTTAAATTCGTTTTCTGAACAATATTTCAAAAACCGGTTATTCAAAAAGATTTATTTCAAATCTTTTACAAACAAACTATGAACTCGCTCAACTTTTTGTTGATTTTTCGCATGTTTCTTTCTCAGGTTGCATTTCTAAGACAAGGCACGGTTGGAATAGGAGGACCATGAAGAGTCGAGTACTTAGTGGCGTTCATTTTCTAAAAGACTTAGATTATTTGCTTCCGCTGTGCAATGAAGATACCAGTCCAGTCACGCCAATGCTCTGATATTTCGGGGTGTGACATTATTTACATATACCTATGAGTTCAATGTGATTGATGGCTAAGATCCTGGTCAGTCACGCCTCCAAGCGGTGGTACTCCGCATGTGGATTTTGGGGGTGTGACATCATTACTCGTGTTACAGCTAATGTTTGGGTCATAAGCAAACCCACATCACACATTCATACTTCTAGTTATCACATATTAACAGTTCAACAAACACCCAAGTATTCATATAAGTATATATATATATATATAAATATAACATACACAAGCATTTGAGTAACAATCCGTTTCATATATATTATTAGACTACACTATTCGGACAGCCCCTGTTGATCTTGGGCCCGATATCATCAATCCAGCCAAGTGGGCTGACCCAGTGCCACCCACAACCGAATACTACCCAAGGTTACAAAATGTGCAATTTATATGATACCCACATTTTCTATATTAGATACATACAAGTTCTCGGCCCATCATTCATTCAGTTAATCCAATTACTTATTCGTGTTTTTTTACAACCACTCTCTAGTACCCTATGCTAACATGTGCCAGCCCATGTGCAATTTAGTCCACATGAGGCCCAGCCAAATGTGCGTTTTGATCAGTTGTGCAACCCCCTTTCTTTAGGGCCCGTCAAAAGAAAGTGTGAGCCCAATGGTGTATCACGACCCAACAAGCTCCCACACTAGCAATCAGCAATCAACCAGATCAAATGGCATACACATTCTTAAGTCTTGACATCTTTAATTTAATCTCTAAGTCAAGTCACAGTATTAGTTCCTTATTAAAGCATGCATGATCAGATCACTCATATGACCCTAACCAACATCTAATGTTCAATATTATCCTTGTAAGAATTAATTTACACACTCTTAATCAAATCAGATTAAACAAGTTTTGCTTCAATGTACAATCATTATCCGTGATTACGCAATCTACTCGTTGGCATCACAACATACGAAATCACCGAAACACCTATTATTATGTCAAGATTACTGAAATCCTTTACGTTACGCACATCACGGTTTGTCTAACGATTTACACGATCACATACTAACCACTAAGAATCCTATGTTCATGCAACAACTAACACATGTAACATCATGTACAACCCTAATCGCTAATAACAATCATTATCACACAAACAGGGAATCAATAAGTGAGAATTACTTACCGAAACTTGATTAATCGAGATGCAACCACAAACAGGGGGGGTCTCCACTGAATTCATGCGATCAGGGAAGCCATAGGGTTTGTTCTTTGGTTTTAAGCTAATCCAATTATAAGGAATGATGTTACGTATACTTGTTAGTCAAGGAAGTATAATAGCCAATCAAGTTTGGGGCGGTGGTTTATGCTGTTAGCCAAAGTGGGCTCAACCCATCCATCTGGGCCATCGCACAACAGGAAGCAGATTTAATAATGTTTGTATTATTTTGTGCACCTACAAATCACATACACTTGCACATAAGGAGAAGAGGCTGGGCCCATTGCATTCACTAACAATATAAAAGGGATTGGGTCGTTGTTATAAAACATGATTGGGTCAGGCCTAAGTCTAAGATAGTGGCGGCCCAAAGATCCTACTCTTTGATCAGTTCCGCGGGCCCAACAACACTAACAAAGCTAACCCCAACGTTAAGCAGATTCGTTAAGCAGATTATTAAAGCCCCAAACGTTAAAAATCTCACAAAAGCAATGAATGTGAAAAGAAAGTAGTAAGAGATCGGGGTCACAAATCTGAAAGACACTAACCTTGAAACTTCGGGTTGTCACATCATCCCCAACTTGAAAGAAATTTCGTCCCGAAATTTGACAAGTAAGCATAGAGGAGTGAAGTGATAAATCAAGATTGTTGCGGATTTTCCTCAGGTGCCACATCATCCCCAACTTGAAGAGGAATTTTGTCCCGAAATTCGCCAGCTTTACTAGATTTAGACTTGTCTTTAGGGAAAAGTTGAGGATATTTAAGCTTCATCTGATCCTCCCGCTCCCACGTGAACTCCGGTCCACGTCTTGAGTTCCAACGAACTCTCACAATCGGGATACGGCTATGTTTACGAACCTTGACCTCCCGGTCCATGATCTTGATAGGTTCTTCGACAAAATGCAACTTATCGTCGATCTTCAACTCTTGGAACGGCACAATCAGTGTTTCATCAGACAAACACTTCTTCAGCTGCGAAACATGGAAGACATCGTGAACATTACCCAATTCAGCAGGTAACTCAAGCTTGTAGGCCACCTTACCGATATGCTCCAAGATTTTAAATGGCCCAACGTAACGTGGATTAAGCTTACCGCGCTTCCCAAAGCGTACGACACCCTTCCACGGCGAAACTTTCAACATAACCCGATCATCCACTGCAAACTCTAACGGTTTCCTACGCTTGTCAGGGTAGCTTTTCTGACGATCACGCGCCGCTGCCATCCAATTCCTGATCTGAACAATTATCTCTGAAGTTTCAAGTACAAGCTCAGGACCTGTGATCTGGCTGTCACCCACCTCAGCCCAACAGAGAGGAGATCGGCATTTCCGCCAGTACAATGCTTCGAACGGAGCTGCCTGAATACTAGTGTGGTAGCTGTTGTTGTAGGAGAACTCTATCAACGGCAAGTGTTTCTCCCATCCTTTCCCAAAATCAATCACACATGCCCGCAGCATGTCTTCAAGCGTCTGAATAGTGCGCTCACTCTGACCATCCGTGTGTGGGTGATAAGCAGTACTCATATCGAGACGTGAACCAAACGACTTATGCATGGACTGCCATAGTTCAGAAGTGAAACACGGATCTCGATCTGAGATGATAGAAGTTGGCACCCCGTGCCTAGACACCACTTCCTTAAGATAAACTGCTGCAAGCTGTGAAAACTTATTTGTTTCCTTGATTGCCAGAAAATGAACTGACTTCGTGACGGTCAACAATCACCCAAATAGTATCATTTCCAGCCTGAGTCCTTGGTAACCCTGTAACGAAATCCATGGCGATCTGCTCCCACTTCTATGTGGGTATCTCTGGCTGCTGAAGTAGACCCGAGGGCTTCTGATGCTCTGCTTTGACTTTAGCACAAGTCAAGCATTTACTCTCGTATGTGGCGATGATAGCTTTCATATTCGGCCACCAATACAAAACTTTAAGATCCTGATACATCTTATCCGATCCCAGATGAATAGAGTATCGTGACTTGTGCGCTTCATCCATCACAAGTTCTCTGAGATCACCAAACAGAGGAATCCATACTCTTTCCATAATATAATAGATGCCATCAGATCTCTGCTCCAGCTGCTTTTTCATACCTCGCAAACCCTCAGCTTCAATGTTTTCTTCCTTTAATGCCTCAGTCTGAGCCGTACGAATCTTATCAGGAAGGTTCGAATGAATAGTGAGTTGCAATGCGCGAACCCTTTTAGGCCTCGTCTCCTTTCGGCTAAGTGCATCAGCTACTACATTAGCTTTACCTGGATGATACTTGATAGCACACTGATAATCGTTCAAAAGCTCTATCCAATGCCGTTGCCGCATATTCAATTCTTTCTAGTCGAAGATATGCTAAAGGCTTTTGTGATCGGTGTAGATGGTGCATTTGGTACCGTACAGATAATGCCTCCAGATCTTCAACGCGAAAACCACCGCTCCTAACTCCAAGTCATGAGTCGTATAATTTTTCTCGTGCACCTTCAACTGTCGAGAAGCATATGCTATCACTTTGTCGCACTGCATCAACATGCAACCGAGGCCCTGAATAGAAGCATCACAATAAACCACAAAATCCTCGGTACCCTCTGGTAGAGATAAAATCGGCGTGCTGCATAATTTCTGTTTCAAAAGCTGGAAAGCGTCCTCCTGCTTCGTTCCCCAAGAATAAACAACGTTCATCTGTGTCAAGGAGGTAAGAGGTTGAGCAATCTTTGAGAAATCTTGAATAAACCGATGATAGTACCCTGCAAGACCAAGAAATTGTCGCACCTCCGAAGGATTCTTCGGTGCCGCCCAATTTCTAATAGCATCAATCTTAGCAGGATCTACGTGTATCCCCTTTTCGTTAACAATATGCCCAAGAAAGTGTACTTCTCGAATCCAAAAATCACACTTAGAAAACTTCGCGTAAAGCTGCTCCTTCCTCAGGAGCTCCAAGATAAGACGTAGATGTCACTCATGGTCCTCCTCGCTCTTGGAGTAGATCAAGATGTCGTCAATAAACACGATAACGAAGTCGTCGAGATACGGCTTGCACACACGATTCATGAGATCCATGAAGACCGCTGGTGCGTTAGTCATCCCAAACGGCATAACTAAAAACTCGTAGTGGCCATACCGCGTTCGAAAAGCCGTCTTTGGAACATCCTCCTCGTGGACTCGTACCTGATGATAACCCGACCTTAAGTCGATCTTGGAATAAAAACTTGACCCTTGTAGCTGGTCGAACAAGTCGTCAATGCGCGGTAAAGGGTAGCGATTCTTGACTGCCACCTTGTTGAGCTCACGATAATCTATGCACATTCGAAAGGACCCATCCTTCTTTTTCACAAACAACACTGGGGCTCCCCAAGGCGAAGAGCTAGGTCGGATAAAGCCCCTATCCAACAGCTCTTGGAGTTGATTCGACAACTCTTGTAACTCTCCGGGCGCAAGACGATAAGGAGCACGAGTAATCGGGGCTGCTCCTGGCATACGGTCGATCTGAAATTCCACCTGACGAAGTGGAGGTAAACCAGGGAGTTCTTCAGGAAATACATCAGGAAACTCATGAACAACCGGAAGGTCCTCGACCCTTTTCTCCTCATACTGCGAGTCAGTAACAAGAGCTAAAATAGCAGGGTAGCCCTTACGTAAACACTTATGAGCCTTCATTTCCGAGATAATACCAACCATTGCACCACTATGATGACCCTGAACCGATAAAGATTCTCCGCTAGGGAGAGGGATACGCACGATTTTCTCCTTGCAGAGAATTTCTACCTGGTGCTTGGACAACCAATCCATGCCAACGACCACATCAAAACTTCCAAGAGTAATAGGGAGTAGGTCAATGTCGAACACTTGACCCATGAGTTCGAGTTTACAACCAAACAGAACATGAGAAGCCTCTATAGATTTACCATCAGCTAATTCTACTATATGCTTATTAACAAGAGGTGTGGGAGTCAATCCTAACTGACGACTGAACTCCAAGGACACATAACTCCAATCGGCACCCAAGTTGAATAGAACAGAAGAAAATAAATCATTTATCGAAAACGTACCAGTCACTACGTTGCCATCGTTCCTGACTTCCCCAGCTCCAATAGTGAACACCCTCCTGTGTGCACCACTTCCCCCATTGCCGCCATTGTTGTTATTCCTGTTGTTATTATTCCCAGCATTATTGTTGTTATTGGCATTCTGATTCAGCTGAGGGTAATCCCGCTTGATGTGGCCCTTGTCCCCGCACTGGAAACACCCTTTCTTAAAACCCTGATTCTGCTGAGGTTGTTGCCTTTGCTGTCGCTGGTGCTGCTGATTCTGCTGTTGCTGCTGTTTTGGCTGTGGGGCTCTACAGTCCTTGGCCTCATGGCCCATTTTCTCACACCTACGGCAAGTCCGGACACACTGCCCAAAGTGATGATAGCCACACTTGTTGCACTGTGGCTTCTTTCCAACATAAGAGCCCTAATTCTGATTGCTGCCCTGGCCTTGATTAACTGAAGAAGACTGACTGAAACTGTGGTTGTTGCTGTTATCAGGCCTTTTCTGAGATTGATTTGCACTGGTTGCTTTGTTAGTGTCGTTCCACGTGCGCTTGCCATCACTGGCAGGTGGGGTAGCTGTAGCAGTCGAGGTAGTAGCAGAAACATGTGGCGGCAAGTTGCCACATTCGACCTCTTGGTCAGTAATCTTATGTGCCAAACGGACGATACGGGGTAGATTGTCTAGATTTGTAGCACTAACATACCCCTTAACAGCTGGTGCTAAACCCTTGAGATACAACTCGATTCGCCGATGTGGGGGTCAAGATAAGTTAGGGTACAAAGTCGCTAAATCATTAGACCTCCTCGTAAATGCTTCTATCTCAGATCCCTCCATTTTCAGATTATAATACTCGTTCTCCAATTTCTGAACCTCATCTCGAGGGCAATACTCCTCCCTCATCAATTCCTTAAAATAATCCCAAGTGGTGGCGTTTGCCATTTCGATACCCAACATCTGAACCTGGGTATTCCACCATGTAAGGGCACCATCCTCGAGTGTGCCCGTAGCATACTTCACTCTGTCCCCAGCAGGACAGTTACACATCGCAAATACTGATTCTGCCTTCTCAAACCATCGCAGGAGTCCTACAAACCCTTCAGTCCCATTGAAGGTCTGTGGCTTACAATCCATGAACATCTTGAACGTACAAGCAGGTGGAGCAGGTAGATTGTTTTGATTCGCAGGTTGACCTAAAACGGAAGAACGTACAACGTACAAGTAAGATTCGAGTATACGACACAAGAAGAGAAAGTAATTGGCACATATCGTACCAGCCTGGTAAGCCGCTAGGGCTCGAGTGTTGATCAAGTTGGTCAATTCGGCCTGTGTCATAGCAATGTGGCCACGTCCACCACCTCGGCCTCCTCCACGTCCACTCATGGTTCTATATAAGAGAAGGGAACAATCTTAAGGGTCGAAATGAGGTGAAAGTTAAGTATCACGTTAGAATCTACAACTATCAAGTTTGCACATAATAGGGCAGAATCCTTCTCACGTTCGTTAAGCCTCACTGGGGCTTACATGCACCCCACATTATTATTATGCGTGCACCCATAATAATAAGGCAATTTGCATGCTCACCTCAGTGCCTCTTAACTTGTGCGAAAAGTTTCCCCCGCATTCAAATAGCCAAGCAGTGGGTACTACAGGATTATGATTCACAAAAGTCGAAGAGTAGTGTTACACTATCAAATCACCATAGTATCTAGTATGTCATTTTCATGTAGGTTGTGAGTGTGTGACTGCTAAACAAGTAATGCATAAAGTAACAGAAGACGAACCTTGCAATCTGGAGCTGAGTGTCATGGTCGATTTTCGAAGTTGTTCGGTTATAGTCTGGTTTTATAAAAACATTTTTAAAACCAAGTTCACTATAACCAGTGGCTCTGATACCAAACTGTCACACCCCCAAAATACCACCTAGGGAAAGTCCCTGTTAGGCGGGCGACATACCGATAACGAGCCACTAATTACATTGAACGCGTACAAGTTTCAAAATAAAATCATTAATTATTAATAAAATACCATCAACAAGTTTAAGAGAAAACCAAAATATTCAGCGGAAGCAAAGTTAAACAGTTTCAAAACCAAAGTATAGTATCAAGAAATCAATAACATAAATCCATCCAGTAGACCCACGACCACGCCAGCTACTCCAGACAGCAAGTTCCAACGCAAGACTTCTAACGACCTACAAGCATGTAAACAAGTGTGTCAGACGTCGCTGGTGAGTTCAAAGTTTTGTTACCGAGTTTAGTTACCAGATACATGTATAAAACAGTTTAACAATTTGATTTGACGCTGTTATTAACTCGATTACCGAAATGGCTACAAGATGTATTTGCCCAACCCCAATGTCTCTATCAAAACATTGGTCATGCTTTAAGGAAATTAGTTCACGCCCGTCCTCCCCGGTACGGTGTGAGGGTGCCAAACCTAATAGCGCTATCAACTAATAACCTCGTTGCCTCCCCGGCAACTATCGGTAGATGTAAGGGGTCTTATGTGATAGACAATGAGTGTAATAACAAACATCCCATTAACCTGACGTTCCTCCCCGGAACGTTACCCGATATCCCTCCCCGGGATGCATGCTTGGAAAAGAGCAGTGAACTCACCTTAGTTTTGCTCGGTAAGATTAATTTACTCGTTTATCATTGGACACCCACACCCTAATATAGTTTCAATGACGATTAGTTATGTTTACACGAAACCCACAAATTCTTTGTACACACTTCACAAGTAACCTACAACTATGTCGCATATCATTACTCGTGTTACAACTAATGTTCGGGTCATAAGCAAACCCACATCACACATTCATACTTCTAGTTATCACATATTAAAAGTTCAACATACACCCAAGTATTCATATAAGTATATATATAAATATAACATACACAAGCATTTGAGTAACAATCCGTTTCATTCATATATATTAGACTACACTATTCGGACAGCCCCTGTTGATATTGGGCCCGATATCATCAATCCAGCCAAGTGGGCTGACCCTGTGCCACCCACAACCGAATACTACCCAAGGTTACAAAATGTGCAAAGGTTACAAAATGTGCAATTTATATGATACCCACATTTTCTATATTAGATACATACAAGTTCTCGGCCCATCATTCATTCAGTTAATCAAATTACTTATTTGTTTTTTTACAACCACTCTCTAGTACCCTATGCTAACATGTGCCAGCCCATGTGCAATTTAGTCCACATGAGGCCCAGCCAAATGTGCGTTTTGATCAGTTATGCAACCCCCTTTCTTTAGGGTCCGTCAAAAGAAAGTGTGAGCCCAATGGTGTATCACGACCCAACAAGCTCCCACACTAGCAATCAGCAATCAACCAGATCAAATGGCATACACATTCTTAAGTCTTAACATCTTTAATTTAATCTCTAAATCAAGTCACAGTATCAGTTCCTTATTAAAGCATGCATGATCAAATCACTCATATGACCCTAACCGACATCTAATGTTCAATATTATCCTTGTAAGAATTAATTTACATACTCTTAATCAAATCAGATTAAACAAGTTTTGCTTCAATGTACAATCATTATCCGTGATTACGCAATCTACTCGTTGGCATCACAACATACGAAATCACCGAAACACCTATTATTATGTCAAGATTACTGAAATCCTTTACGTCACGCACATCACGGTTTGTCTAATGATTTACACGATCACATACTAACCACTAAGAATCCTATGATCATGCAACAACTAACACATATAACATCATGTACAACCCTAATCGCTAATAACAATCATTATCACACAAACAGGGAATCAATAAGTGAGAATTACTTACCGAAACTTGATTAATCGAGATGCAACCACAAACAGGGGGGTCTCCACTGAATTTGTGCGATCAGGGAAGCAATAGGGTTTGTTCTTTGGTTTTAAGCTAATCCAATTATAAGGAAGGTTGTTACGTATACTTGTTAGTCAAGGAAGTATAATAGCCAATCAAGTTTGGGGCGGTGGTTTATGCTGTTAGCCGAAGTGGGCTCGGCCCATCCATCTGGGCCATCGCACAACAGGAAGCAGATTTAATAATGTTTGTATTATTTTGTGCACCTACAAATCACATACACTTGCACATAAGGAGAAGAGGCTGGGCCCATTGTATTTACTAACAATATAAAAGGGATTGGGCCGTTGTTATAAAACAGGATTGGGTCGGGCCTAAGTCTAAGATAGTGGCGGCCCAAAGACCCTACTCTTTGATCAGTTCCGCAGGCCCAACAACACTAACAAAGCTAACCCCAACGTTAAGCAGATTCATTAAGCATATTATTAAAGCCCCAAATGTTAAAAATCTCACAAAAGCAATGAATGTGAAAAGAAAGTAGTAAGAGATCGGGGTCACAAATCTGAAAGACACTAACCTTGAAACTTCGGGTTGTCACATGATTCCTTTGTTTTAAACATACCAATTTGTACATGTATTTTCCCCAAAGTTTATAAAACAGTAAAAACGTTTAAAAGTGGGGACATGAACTCACTGCTTTGCGTCTTGAGCGTCTAGCCGCACCGGCTTCTACTAGTTGAATGTCGTGACCTATAGAAGTTCTAAGTATGTTAATCACCTAACTTACAATCCTCTAAGTACAAGTTACTATTTGGATTTAAGGTGTTTTACTTGTATTGTTTCTTGTCTTATTTGTATATGTATGTCACATTATATTTAATTTTGTATTTGTTATATATTTTATCCCAAAAATATATATATTTGTGTAAGTAAGATTTTGAGAATGTTATATGTTAAAAATAATATATTTTTAACTTTTAGAAAATATATGTCACCTATATTATTTGTCAAAAATAAATATAAGTAATTTGTTGAATAATATTCAAATATTATTTTTAGGTGTAAGTATACTTAGGAAAGTATACTTGTATTTTAAATGTAAATACTTGTATATTTGTATTAATTAACCAAAATCAATCCTTTGATTTTTATTGCTTTCCGGAGTTTAATATCTTAAAAATAATATATTTTTAAAAGGTTTATTGGTTATATATATTTTGTCACACTTGCAATATATATATATATAGGAGAAGAATCCGTTAGGAACCACCCTTTATTGCGAGAACCGCGAAAACCAATGTGAACACAACCAAAGATACCTAAAAATAGCTAAAAAACACACAATTTTTTTTTTTTTAATATTTTTTATCAAAAAATCTCTACTTTTAGTAGCCATTTTTTTTTGCTACTAAAAGTAGCGATTTTAATGTAAAAAATATTAAAAAAATAAAAAAAAACATTTTGTGTGTTTTTTATATTTTTTTTATTTGTTTAGGTTTTTTAGGGGTTTAGTTTTTAGCATTTTAGCTTGGGGGTGGGGGGGTTTACGTTTTTGGGGGGTGGGGGAGGGAGGTTTAGGTTTTTTTCGGGGGGGGGGGGGTTAGGTTTTTTTTTTGGGGGGGGGGTTAGTTTTTAGCATTTAGCTTGGGGGGGGGTGGGGGTTAGGTTCTTTTAGGTTTTTTTTAGGTTTTTTTAGCTATTTTTGGTTGTGTTCACATTGGTTCTCGCGTTTCTCGCAATAAAGGTGGTTCTCACATGAACCTTACCCTCTATATATATATATATATATATATATAACACCCCAATCGCGTAAGACAACAATACGCGGCGGAAATATCGGGGAGTCACGTTACAAATATATATATATATATTTGCTTATTTTTGTTATTTGTCAAATTTTATAATTCTTCCATTACTTGTAATAATTTTTGTATAAGTCCATAAATACATAAAATTGTCCAATATGTCCAATACTTGTCCAAGTCCTTAATTTTGTAGGAAATATATGTATATTGATATATATTTGTCCATGTATCTTTTTATATGTAATTTTGTATACTTGTATCATTGTATATTTCTTAAGTATTTGTGTGTGTATTTTTGTAGTATACTCCTTGGGAGTATTTAATTTATTTTTCAAGTTCCTTGTAACACCCCAATCGTGTAATACAACAACACGTAGCGGAAATATCGGGGAGTCACGTTACAAATTGCTCATAACTACTGGTACTAAATTGTTTCAATATTATTAACATCGTTTTACAAACAAAGAATACATGTAATTGTTCTTTTGAATTAGAAGTCTAAGGCCCGAATGCAGTCCTATGCATTGCATACTTGAATAGTTGAAAACCTGAAACATATGTGAAAGACAGTCAGCATAAAAATGCCGGCGAATACATAGGTTTTGTTCGCCAAATAAATGGCAAAACATTTGATATTGAAATACTTTTGGCAACTACGAGAGCAGTCAATTGAAAATAAATCTTAAGCCAAAGATTAGCCAAAAATTTAGTATTGCAATACATAATCTTGATTGTGAAAACTTGTGACAAATAGTTTTGTATATGGCGATATGATTATTTCTAAGTAATTTTTATGCCATTTGAAATTGTATATTGTAACCTCGTTGAAAACATTGTAAAACTTGTTAATGTATTATTAGAAAACCAATTAAGGATTAATAATAACAGTTTTGAAATTAATCAAAACTTGTGTGAGTATTATATAAATCAAATCAATGATTCATAATAATACTTTAGATATCCTTCTAAGAATCTAATATATAAAGATATGGAAGATTCTATGAAGATTTGGATAATCGAATATTGAAACAATCATACACAAAATCCTAAAGTGATTCGGATAACGCTACAAGAATAACAAAATAAGAACACTTATTTATAGGAAGTACCAGCGGCGTATCCACCATGTTCTTATTTTGTTACACCCGTTTTGTTATCTAAATCACAACTACCACATAAACACATAAATTGTAAATCTGTCAATCAACCTGTAAACACGCATTAAAGCACACAATGAATCCAATCAAGGACTCCAATATTGGTACTTTAAACATCCAACAAGAATCAACCTATGAAGATAGATAGATGCTATAAGGATTATGGGTTCTGTTACATTGTCTACCCACATACGCATTAAAGATCATAATGAATCCAATCAAGGACTCCAATATTAGTACTCTAACCATCCTACAAGAATCAATCTATGAAGTGTCAAACCCCGACCACGTAAAACATCAAATCGTGGTGGAAACGTCGGGGAGTGTTGTAACAGAATTATTGTTTCACAACCATGGCATTCAAAGTTATGTTTTATTTATCAAACATAAAAGTTACATTGTCTTAAACGAAAGGAAACAAGAGTATATAACAAAATTAATCTAGTTCTATCTTCATTTTTAAGTCACTAAGGCACAGGTCTGCCCTAGTGTGTCACGAACATCCTATGCAACCGCTCCTGAAAACAAATGTGAAAATAGGTACGTCAGCATAAAAATGCCTGTGAGATACATAGGTTTTATGAAAATAGGATTCATGACTTAGGTTTAAAGAAATGTTTAATGAAATTTAGTCATGAATCTTGTAAGTGTTTTCTTGTATAAATCATATAAAAATGTGATAGGAAATCAGATTATATAAAAGAAAGGTGTATGGTTAATTAAATAACCAACTAAAATGAGTTGTATAAAATAAACTGTTTTGTAAATGTCTTGTGAAAAATATGTTATTAATGTAAAATGTTATATGTCTAAACTGAAATGTTTTAAATAATGCTACGATATGTAATATCATACAATCACTTATATATAGGAAGTACCAGCGGCGTATCCACCATGCTTGTATCATATTACAGACGCCTCGTTACTTAAATCACTTAAACAAACCTCCAATGTAAAATGTTCATGTTTAAACCAATTGTCAAATGTTATTGTATAAACCATGTCAAAATGTAAATCATGTAATGTGTAAACCAATATCAAAATGTTTATGTCAAATGTAAATCATGTACTGTGTAAACAAATGTTATGTATGGTAAGTAAGATGTGATTACTTAAACCAAATGTAAAAATGTACAAAACAAAGTATTTTGAATATATCAAAAGTCATGTTTTGCAAAATAAATGCATACTTTACTGATACAAACACTTATGCGGTAAGTTAAACGTATACATTCAAGCCTTGAGACTGTAGGATAACCTTAGAGTAAAGGTTATCAAAATGTTTTCGGATTCAGTCATTCCTTTCATCCAAACAAACCTAGGATGTCAGGAATGGGAGTTGTCGAGTCCTATGGTACCACTACTTACTACCGAGCGGCGTAGCTAATGTTAATGAACGTATTTTAGTCACGTTGAACAAACCAAATGTCATACAAAATGTAAGCATGTTATGAGAAACAATGTACTAAGTATGCTAAGTTAACATACAAAGCAGAAAAGTCATGTAAATCAATGTGCTACCATGCTCAGTAAACATACATAGCAGAAATGTAATGTAAAACAATGCACTAAGTATGCTAAGTAAACATACATAGCAAAACAATGTAATGTAAATCAAGGTGCTAGCATGCTAAGTAAACATACATAGCAAAACAATGTAATGTAAATCAATGTTCTAGCATGCTAAGTAAACATACATAGCAAAACAAATATGAAATCATGTACTATATGCGTACTAGTGAACATAGCAAGTATATGATATGAAAACATGGAAAGCACGAAAGTAACAAGTAGGCACATGTGTTTCACCCCAAAATGTTTGAAAAATAGTAAAAGAGGGGTCTATGTACTCACTTGAGATTGCTCAATAGTCCTAGGATAACCACCAAGCAATGCTAGAAGATCTCGGAATCAAACGACACCTAATATGGGTATCTATGTTAATAAACGAACCTAATCAGAGGATCGGGAAGCATGAGGGTTCGTAAACCAAATGAGTGTAAGAACTCATGCAATATGGTTTAACAAAGCCTACATACTAAAACGGAACCTATCCTAAGTGCTTTTGACCCGTTACGACCCGTTTAGGTAGCTTATGCTACTTTAACGTGTCGTTCGCGTAAAACGCGTTCGGATCGCCTAACTAGTCCTATGACAAGTAAAATATGCCTTAACATGTCTAATATTGTTGCCAAATTAGTTTAGGTGTCAAAAGTTATGTTACATATGCTTAAAATGAATTTTGGCGTAAAAAGGGCATTTTGGTCATTTACCTAAGGCATATTAACTACCTATCATACAACTACTTAAACGATGTGACCATAAGGTATAATGTTAGGATCGGAGGCTCTCATGATTGTGCTTGTTTGTGTAAATTGAATGATCAATGAATATGAAGACATGTTAAGTGCAGCGGAAATGAAAACAAACTTTGTAAACACAATCAAAGGAGAAAATAGTTTGATAAACATTTGCTTCTCATAGAGTCAAAATATTACAAATCAAAGCAAAAGATTACAGTGAAAGCTTACAAACTAAACTCCCCCTCAGCCTGATGCCCCAAGGTTGGTTGCACAAGATGAAAGGATTAGACATGAGGAGGAAAACTCGCTCAGTCAAAATCAAATGTAACAGTACAGAGTACTATTCCATTTATAGGCAAACCAAACCACTGAGGAATCTAAGCTGACGTCACCATGAAAGCGACATCTAACAGCCTAACAACCTGTATCTACTGTCCTTATATAAACTACTGATGTCTAACAACTGATTGTAAATAAAATACAAAACATGAGCAAACTACTGATTCAACGTTCCACTGTTGTAGCCTAAGCACTGATGCTCAACATCCACATCAGTGCTTTCTTCAAAGGTGATCAGTCCTTGAATGGCCAGTGTTTGTGTCTTCAACAGTACTTAAGAGACAGCAGTAGATAGAGCGTCAGTGTTTGTCTTCAGCAGTACTTAGGATTTCATCAGCGTTTGGTTCATCAGTTGTTCTTTTGAGCAGTACTTAAGGTTCATCAGCTGTTAGATAATCACTATCAAGGGGAAAGCTTAATGTAAACTACTATTTATTGTGAATCCACTGTTGTGACCTGGTTTTGGCTTTACATTATCTGTTCCTCTGGTAGGGTTCAATCCCAACAATCTCCCCCTGGAACAGATAATGCCAAAACCATTCATTATTCTGGATCTTTATTCCTCATCAGAAGTTCCTTTGCGTCCCTTTTAAAATCTGCTTCAAAGTCTCTGGAACTTGTATCATCTTCATCCCTGCACAGTGTAAGTTCAAGGAGATCCTGCAAATCTTCAACACTAAGGCCTAGTGCTTCTTTCCTTGATATGTACTTCACTTCGCCATTGGATCTGACAAGAGTCAATACGTGGGTCTTTTGGTCAGACATCCACTTTAGTACTTTTAAACCCAATGGGTTTCTTGGGAGAGATTTATTCACTGATGAGTTGGGAGATGTTGGCCTTGTGAAAACTTGCAGACTTTCAGACATTCTTTTGATGGCCATTTCAATGACATCATTTGCTGCAGCTATATCTTCTGCAGTTTCTCTTTCAATCAGCTCCTGCCTTTCAATGTCTGTCAAGTCTGTTGAAGTGTTTGGTGATGCAGGTTTGGTTAATACCCTTTTAAAAAGGTTTTGAAGTTTTTCTGAGCTTTCTTCTTTTAGACCCATTTTCATGATGGATTCTGTGAAGTACTCAACTTCCTTTTCTTTTACCTCTTCACTGGTCAGCGGTTCTTTTTCTTCTTGGTTTGTCACAAATGTAGACCGGAACAGTGTTTTGAGGTTTCCTATCTTCTGTTCAAGCTTCATCATTTGTTCATGCTTCTTTGAAGTACCTGAAACAGTTTTCCTTTTCTTCAGCCTTTCATAGGCTTCATCAGTCTGCTGTTTTGACTATTTTGATATGGCTTCAGCAGTATCCATTTTTGCATCCACCAGCTCCTTTTTCTTTCTTTTGTACTCAGCAGTGAGGTCAGCAATGAGCTTTTTAAATTTGTTCCAGTTTGGAGCTTTTTTCTTCTTTGTAGGATCATTCTTGATTCTGTCAATCCTATCAGCCTCATGCTTTAGAGCGATTATTGGCCATTCTTCAAACTGTTTTTCTTCAGCAGGATAGAATTTTTCTTTCATGATGTAGGCTAGATATTGTTTTCTTAACTTTTTGCGTTGTTCAGCCATTTCTTTGTTTAGTTCTTGTGCGAACTCATCCATCTGCTTTACCTTTTGAGGAAGAAATCCAGTCTTTTAGCAATGCCTTCTTCGCTTAGACGTTCACGTTCACTCTCAACTTTAGCTCTTAGTTTAGCTTGCCTTGCCTTGATTTTGAGGTAATCATCCATATCCTCTGGTGGCATGTAGCCTATGAGTGAGGAGAATCTTCTTTTTGAAGGATCCTCTTCTGTATAGAATTGCCTCATCTCATTTTTGATAGCTTCAAGTTCCAGTGGGTATTGTGCAGCATTAGGATCATGTATGCCCTCATCGACAGTGATTGGCTTTCTTTTTCTGTTGAAGAGCTTTGGTTGTGATGTAGGAGAGATGAGAGCAGTGGTGGATGATTGACTAACAGCTGTTGAAACAACTGGTGTCTCAACTGCTGTTGTCATTACAACAGATGTTATAACATCTGATGTCTTCTGCTTTTTCGCAGGAGGTGATGATGGTGGTGTGATATTAATGAGAGCAGTGGTTTGTGATTGGCAAACAGCTGTTGAAACAACTGGTGTTTCAACCTCTGTTGACCTTACAACTACTGATGTGTCAGTAGATGTCTTCTGCTTTTGAGCAGGGGTTGAAAGTGGTGAGATAGTTTTTGATGGTGGTGATGGAGAATCATTAGGAATGAAAATCCCTCTCCTTTTTATTGTAGGAGGGGCTGATGATGTTTTGGGCGGATCAGTGGTTGTGATGGTGTGTGGTGAAGTGGTGTGTGTTGATGAGATGACAACTGTTTGGCTACTGACAGCAGTTTTTTGTAACTACTGCTGTATCAGCTGTTTGAGATTTTATGGGAGGTGGTTTAGATGTTTGCTTTTCTTGCTCAGGTTCAACACACAGGCCATGTTCTATTCCCTTCTTCTTCATTTGCTTCATTATCTCCCCCTTTTTGGCATTATCTGCAGGGAGGTTATCAAAGAATAGTAAAGTAGAGGGTGCCTTGCCAGTGGTGCTTTGGATGCTGGTTTTTATAGCCTTGATATCTGCTTGAGTATCTTTGAACCTTGATTCCACCATATTTGTCAGCATTTGTACACGCATTTCATACTGCTGATCAGCCACTTGTTTTTGTCTCTCAAGCATGGGTTGAAACAGATTCCAGAGCTCATTTGCAGCAAGTGCTTGTGGTGGAGCAGGTGCTTGAGGTGGAACTGCAATGGATTGTGCTTTCTGAGCTTTTAGAATCTCTTGCACCATATCCTTTATCTCAGCAACTGATTCTTCAAGTTTGTCAACTCTGCCCGTCAATTCCTGATATTTTGAATCATCACCCATTTTACTGGGATCATCTGAATCCCCACCAGTGGTGGTTGTATCAATGTGTGACTTAGGACATGTAGCCCAGAAATCATCCATTGATGCCCCTTGTTCTTGGTACTGGGGACTTCTTTCTTTAGCACTTGATAACCTTGTTATTTTACCAGTGGTCAATACAAACTCACTAGTTGTTAATGTTGGTGCTATTGAAGAAATTGCCTTCAAGGGAGTCTGATTTATGAAACAACTGGCCAACTGAAGATCTGTTGATCCAACAGTTGTAGTTGTTGCTCCACTTGAACTACCACCCAGAGTTACTTGTAACTCAGGGGGTGTAACCTCCTCAGTTGTTGCTGGGATAACAGAGGAAGTAGCTTCAGACCCAGTCACTTGTGGGAGTATGCTCTCAGTGATAGGTGATAGAGAGGAACTGGTTTTTGTCTGAGCTATGTCAACTGCATGCAACAAAGGTAGCATGGATTGTGGCATTATGATTGGTGAGGGGATGGGAGTTGAAAGAGACATGTCCTTGGGATCAGGACTGTGGAAGATGGAGCCAAGTGGATCCAGAGCTTCATAATTTGGTGTCCCTGTGATTACAACCTGATCCTTTTGTGAGGATGCAGGAGGAGTTTTAGGCAATGGTTGAGATCTTTCTTCCATCTGCTGTGAGGAAGTAGCAGCAGTGGTTTGTGGTGACATTTGTGTTGTCACAGGCAGTTGCTCTGGGATCTCATCTTCCAGAGTTGCCTTTTTCTTGGGTTTAGTGGGCTTTTTGGAAGATTTTCTTTTGGTCTTTTTGGTAATGTCAGGTGTGGGTTTCAAAGCAGCGGTTGTACTGCTCTGATCACCTGGAGCAGTAGGCTCAGCAGCAGATGACTGAGGAGCAGTTGTAACCGCTAAATTCTGCTCAGACACCTCTGCTTTTGTTTTTATTGGTGCCATCATTCTTGAAAATGTTTCATTTGTTATACTTTTTATTTGACAAAAGGCACCTTGTTTGAGCAAATTTTCATTTTCTTTTTCAAATTTTTGTTTAAAATAATAGCTTAGAAATCTTGGAAAAAGTATAAATGATTTGCTATCAACATTCTTAACCAAATCATTGAAGATCTCCTGGGAATAGTTGTAATCTTTATTATTCAAAATGGCATATCCCAGGCATTGAATCTTCAATGGTGTTTCGTTAAATGATGTTGTTTATTCGAAACACACATCAAAAGTGTGTGAAATAAAAATCTGGGTGCATACGGGAAATAACCTTTTTGTAAGGTATCTACCTTTGATTGTTCTGCATATCCCCTTTTTTACGAAATCAGTTTTCATCTCGGCTTTATCAAAAGAGAGTTTACCTTCTTGATCGTCGAGATTAAAGACTTCGGAGATTGATTGTGGGGTTATTTGAACTGCTTTACCCTGTAACGAGGAGTTAATGGCTATTACTTTACCGTCTTGTTTTTCAAGCGTCGCCTTTTTCCAAAACTCTCTCTGGGTTTGCAGATATATGGGAGCATATGCTGTCAACAAAGTTTTGTACTTTGATGCAGACATTGTATCAATGATGGAGTCGAAAGTGTGGTTGTCTTTGAGTTTTGTGAGTAAACCCAAATAGTTGTGAGATTGTTTGTATGGTATATCAATGAATTCTTCGGCCGTTTGAGCGACCTCTTTTGAAGATGATGGTGATTTTGGTTTGGATTTTGATTTTGATTTTGACTTCGTCATTTTGATGGAGAAGAATAGGAGAGTGATTTGGGAAGAAAAGTTGGAAACTGCTTTGAGAAGAGAACTTTGGAATTCAATTCGACAGTGTAAAAACCCTGTTTGGGGTTTAGATCAGGGTTTTATTTAGGGAAAAAGTGATCGCTGATATGGCAGCGGTTATTATGATCTGAAGGCTAAAAACTGTCCACGTGTCAACAGCTGATGTGAAGATGAATAATGGAGGACAGTTGTTTTAGGAAACCACTGATGAAACAAGTATCAGTGGTTACAACGGTCAAAATGAGGACAGTGGATGATTTTTACTATCAGTAGATAGCATATCAGTGATTAAAACACAGATTTTGAATATCAGTGCTTACCATGAAAATGGAAGAACAGTAGTTGACTTTCAGCAGTGGACAGTACTTAGAAAACAGATTTTTGAACAAAGCAGTGTTTAGGGGTAAGACAGTGGTAAGAATTTGATGCAACAGTATCTCAGCAACTTTTAGAGCAATCAGTGGATAGCCTTTTCAGGAATTTACATTCAGAGTTTTGCCACGTGTCAATTTTGAAAATAGATTTCTAACAGTGGTTTAGTACCCCAGATGATCATAACTTTTTACTAAGAATACTCATTTTTGTCATAATATATAAATTAAAACATGAGTACCTAAGTAATTTCAATATCTGTTTATCAATCAATTTTTGGTCATGGTTTAAAACAAACTTGAGTATGACATGACCTTGACATATATACCATCTCCTTTTGACCCATTTATGAGGACAAAAATACCAACAAAAATAAGGTACTATATCCCGACAGGAAATTGAAACTATTGCGAACAAAACAAGCAAAAGTTCAATATATATGTTATTCTTAAAAAAAAAAAAACAGAATAACATACCCTGATTATTTGAGAAAATTCTTTAAAAAAATGATTAAAGGTTTTTCTGAACATAGTATCAAAAGAGTCTGGTATAATTTCAGTAAAATACATAATCATATCATTCTCAAGTTCATGAAAATGGTCAGTGGTTTAACATCAGTGGTAGGAAATTTTGAATACGTTTTGACCACTGTTTGATACCATTTTCTTGTCAGTTGATTGTAAACATGAGGACACATGAACACATAGGTTTTTAAAGCCCAGTAGTAGACCTTGTTACCATGTGCTGACTTTGAAAATTTGTCTAAACCTCTTGAAGCTTAATCACTGGGAGAACTATTTTTACCTGAACTTTTTCTTGACCCAATGACGCATATAGTTGCTTAATGACCATTATTACCCCATGCTTTGACTCTCAAGTGTTTTAGGTTTATACTCTTTTCTTTTGACTTAAAAAGTTTTGAGATAAACACACTATTGAGTTTTTGTGAATTTTCTTCTTCCCTTTTTACCCTTCCCATTTATAAGTAATGGATTACTTACT
Source organism: Helianthus tuberosus (assembly GCA_030545235.1). NCBI lineage: Eukaryota > Viridiplantae > Streptophyta > Magnoliopsida > Asterales > Asteraceae > Helianthus > Helianthus tuberosus. The sequence goes on from CM060355.1 coordinate 98,812,463, forward strand.
GGGAGGTTTTTATTGAGAGAAACCTTAATCCAAAATCATTTTGCAGTAATGTTTTGAGAGAATCGGTCATGTTTACACAAGTTTTCAACCAATCTCACATTACATATGATACGGACTATGATGACCCCTTATTTTCTGAATGTATTTTAACATAATTGATTTTGTCCTTTTGAAGAACTTCAATCTGTTTTTCAATACACCAGATCTAATAACTAAAGTTTTAACTTCCCACTTTCTGTATTAGCAAAACACTAATGTTTTTAAGAACAAATAGGTTTTGTTAATCTGAGGTTCATACTTTAGTAATAAAATGATGAAACAACACAAATTTCACAACAATAGATGAAATCAATTTAAAAAAAATAATCTCATAGTTTAACAGATATTGTTTTCAGATCTAGAAACCATGAGTGTCTTGTGCATGAATTCACTTGTTGTGTGAAATTTGTGTGTCATATGACATCTTGTTTGTTTAACAGAGTTTTTAAGTAAATTACTCGTTAATCTGTTTTTCAACAAATTACAACCAACCTTAATATCAATGAATTTATGAGCTGAACTGTTACGTCAAATTGATTGTTAGATCGAATTTGACTGTCCGAGCTCTGATACCAATTGTTAGGATCGGAGGCTCACATGATTGTGCTTGTTTGTGTAAATTGAATGATCAATGAATATGAAGACATGTTAAGTGCAGCGGAAATGAAAAAAAACTTTGTAAACACAATCAAAGGAGAAAATAGTTTGATAAACATTTGCTTCTCATAGAGTCAAAAGATTACAAATCAAAGCAAAAGATTACTGTGAAAGCTTACAAACTAAACTCCCCCTCAGCCTGATGCCCCAAGGTTGGTTGCACAAGATGAAAGGATTAGACATGAGGAGGAAAACTCGCTCAGTCAAAATCAAATGTAACAGTACAGAGTACTGTTCCATTTATAGGCAAACCAAACCACTGAGGAATCTAAGCTGACGTCACCATGAAAGCGACGTCTAACAGCCTAACAACCTGTATCTACTGTCCTTATACAAACTACTGATGTCTAACAACTGATTGTAAATAAAAAACAAAACATGAGCAAACTACTGATTCAACGTTCCACTGTTGTAGCCTAAGCACTGATGCTCAACATCCACATCAGTGCTTTCTTCAAAGGTGATCAGTCCTTGAATGGGCAAAGTTTGTGTCTTCAGCAGTACTTAAGAGACAGCAGTAGATAGAGCGTCAGTGTTTGTCTTCAGCAGTACTTAGGATTTCATTAGCGTTTGGTTCTGTCACACCCCTTTCTACGGCGGAAGCACGAGGTGTGATCATGAAAGGTTCTCATTGCATACGAAGAGTAAACATGCTACATGCTCGTAAAATAACATCAAATGCCATAATTTGAAAACATAAGTTTAGCGTTTACATCGCTTGACAGCTTAAAACATTGTCTTAAGAGTTTACAACTTTATTTAAAGTTAAACACAAGCGACATCCACGAGCATAAGCAAGACCACGCGCACATCCATCCTAGTTTCCTGAAATACATGTGAGTTTTTGGAAAAACGTCAACATAAAGTTGGTGTGAATTCATGCAGTTTTGTATTTCATGTTTGTATACTTTGTATGAAAACATAGTTTGTGAGTAAATCAAGTTTTCATATATAAATTCAGTTTCATGTGTACGCCACATACACATGTATAAATTCACTTTCTTCTTGAGTACCCCACGTACTCAAGTATAATTCTCATTTTCTTGAGTACCCCACGTACTTCAAGTATAATTCAATCTTCTTGAGTACCCCACGTACTTCAAGTTATATATCAATTTTAGTATGGTATGAATTTTATGTAAATACAGTATTTCTGTAAATATCAGATTGTTAATGGGTTGCAAAGCCATTAACATGTGGCACGTCATAGGAAGTCACCAAACCTAAGGCATTTAATTGGTATATTCTGAGACACAAAAGCACTACTCGGTTCTCGCCCCGACCGGTAGTGTGGCTGCCAGGCACCCGTTAGATCTAACCTTTTGTTCTGCGGTCTGAATGTATACGTTGATTAATGGTGCTTCTTTACCCTATTCGTGACACTATTTCTCATAACGCATCCTACTTGGTTCTCGTCCTCACCAAGCGCGTTTCTTGTTATCATTTCTCATAGCGCCTCATACTTGGTTCTCGTTCTCACCAAGTGCGCTTCTCATATTCTTATATTTCGTCACACTTGGTTCTCGTTCTCACCAAGCGTACTTCTTGTATTCTTATATTTTGTCACACTTGGTTCTCGTTCTCACCAAGTGTACTTCTTGTATTTATATCATACCATTTATAAATATTGTACTTTTGTACATGTATTTCACCCCCGAAGTTATAAAAACTGAAAACAGTTAAAGAGAAAAGGGGGAGCATGAACTCACAACTTTGCGTTCCTAGCGTCGTAAACTCCACCGGATTTGCTTAATTAACGTCGTAACCTATACGCGTTTTCTTGATGTTAGTCACTAGACTTGCGTCGCACAAGTACAGTCACTCTCTTTTGTGTATATTCTTGTGTTAAAAATATTCCATATTTTTAACTACGTATCTTACTTATATTATTTTCTCCAAAAATAAATATAAGTCTTTTATGTTTTGCACTTTGCACCCGAATTATGTTTCTTGTATTTTGTATGTGTATTTTTATATTTCTACTCCTCATGAGTAATTAGTGTATTTTTAAGTCTTAATACACTAGCACGTATAACACATACTATATACACTTAGCACAAAAGTTCGTGATCAAATAATATATATTTTTCTTTCAAAAATATATACTTAATATCCATTTCTCATCACCAAAAATTAGGGAAACCTTGGTAATACTTTTAAATACATTTTTAGGGAATAAGTTTCTCAAAAACTTATATTTTTCTAAGTGTCAAAATTTATAAAAATTTTGGCAGAGTTTCCCCTAAAAATGGAGGTTTCCCACGTTTTCAAAACGTGTGTTTATTTTCTTTTAAATCATTATCAATCATCAACAACAATTATTAATAATACTCATCAGCAATAATCACTAGTTTCTCCATTTCATGAACTTGTATATTTACAAAAATGTGTAGTAACTTACTAGCACATTTAGTAAGTCTTGTTATCGTTAAAAATAAGTTTAATTTCTTAAAAACTTTATTTTTAACGAATATGAAGTTTCACAACTTCTAGTCGGTTTTTACGAAAATTATTTCTTTGTTAAAACCTTTGTTACACAAGTGTCCACACACTTGTTTGTTCACAAAAACCACTTTTGTTAGTGTAGGATCCGGTTTAGAACATGTGATTTCTTTTGATGCTTGGTCTTTTGAAAATACCACTTGTAGATACATAGATCGGCTAGTTTTAAACACCGTTGTACAAGTTAAAACACTTTTACACAAATAAAACATTTTTACACAAGTTCATGTTTCATGTGTGGTAGAGTTTCATCATTTAACCTTTGTTTCTCTTAAACAAGCTTTATGTCATAATCCAAGATCATGACTAAACCGGGTTAAATGATGATCCGAGCTACCACAACATAGATCGGGTCCAACTAATCACACAAATCAAATACTACAACTTTTACACAACATGTGAGCTTTCAACCACCATTTTTCATGCCTTTAGTAGACTTTTAAGCATCATATTGCATGTTAACGAGTTTTAACCGACAAAAATCCTTTTAACCACTTTAGAATAGTTTAAATACGAGTTCTAAGTGTTATACCTCTAGCTCAAGGCTAGGGAAGGATCTTGACGGAAATGGCGTGGATAAAAGCTAGAGAATGAGGTCCTTCGCGTTCCGTTTGCTCCAAGGCTCCTAATACGTGACCCTTGATGTTTGTATGATCTTGGAATGGCAAGAACCAAACTCGAAAATGGATGGATACTCTAGGGGTGTTTGGCCGTGAGCTTTATGAGGGAGAGAGGAGAAGAGAGTTGGTGATGAAGGTGTAGGTGATTAAGCATACTTATAATCCAAATCTCTATTGTCCATTGGTCTTAATGTCTCCCAAAGTACACCACAAATCCTTACACCAAATCACTAGAGATTTTAGGGGATCTTGGCAAGATTGTGTAGGATTTAATCAAGATTTTGGTGGGGTCATTATGACCGTCCACTTCATTAGGAGGGGGGGTAAATTGTAATTTTGATGGTAAAGTGGGTAATTAGTGGAAGGTTTAATGTAAAAGTCTAGTATTTTAGTGTATCATGCACTATGTAGTATGTTTAAGTGTTCGGGAGCCAATACTAGCTCAGAAAAATAAAAACAATGCTTCTAGCATTATTTTGGTGTTCCGGGTAATATCCGGTTGTTCGGTTACATACCGATTCGTTAAAGTGCTAAATTACACTTTTTAGTGTCTTTTAAGTAACTTTCTTGTACTCTTTCAATTCCCAATACTTAGGGAAATATTCTGGATAATAAAACGACATTTCTGCATAATATTTATATGTCTAATTGCTGATTTATTGCTGAATTATACAAATTCTGCACTTAAAGTGCGTTTCGGGTGCTTTTTAGTGCTTATTTTTGCTTTCGTATTGCATATAAATTAAACCCTTGTATGCACTCTTGGGTTTTAATGCATTCTTGTTGTCGGACCTACACCTAGGTTCCAATTTTATTGTGTGACTGCTTTCTGCAGTTCAGTCGACACAGTGTGTCTTACCGGTGAGTTTACTATTATTTTTGACGCAACGCTCTCGTTTATGCATAAAGCAATATTTTGTAGTATACAACGTGCATGAATTCACTTGTTTAATCGTGTGTTCAGTCATTGCTGACACTTAAACTCATAATTGCAATCATTAAGCAATAATTATAGTGTACGGAAATTACCGGTTTGTGCCAGTTGTCACAGTCTCCCCCCGTTAAAAGAATTTCGTCCCGAAATTCAGACTGAACTAACTCTCGCTGGAGTCTTCTTGAATAGGTGGGGATACTTTTTCTTGAACTGGTCTTCACGTTCCCATGTGTACTCGGGTCCGTGCTTAGAGCTCCAACGTACTTTGACAAGTTTCACACTGCTCCTCCTGGTCTTGTTGACTTTCCAGTCGGTAACCTCAACGGGTTGCTCTGTAAATCGGAGGGCTTCATCAATATGCACTTCATCCATCGGGATGATCACGTTTTCTTGTGTTGGACTCTTCTTCAGGTTGGATACATGAAACGTATCATGTACTCCATTAAGTTCTTCCGGTAACTCCAACTTGTATGCCACGGTACCAATTCTCTTCAAAATTCTGAATGGTCCGATGTATCTTGGATTCAGCTTTCCACGCTTTCCAAATCTGACTACGCCCTTCCATGGTGAGACCTTTAACAACACTTTGTCTCCCACCTTGAAATCTACCGATTTCCTATTTGGATCAGCGTAGCTCTTTTGTCGCTCTCGAGCCGCCCTAATGCGCTCTCGGATCTGCGCAATCTTGTCGGTTGTCTCTTGTACAAGTTCAGGGCCAACCATACATTTATCTCCGGCATCTGCCCAACATAAGGGCGATCGGCATTTGCGGCCATACAGAGCTTCGAACGGCGCGGCTTTTATGCTCGTATGATAACTGTTATTGTAGGAAAACTCAACTAAAGGTAGATGAGTATCCCAGCTGCCGCCTAGATCCATGACACATGCGCGAAGCATATCTTCTAACGTTTGTATTGTCCGTTCGCTCTGGCCGTCTGTTTGCGGATGGAATGCCGTGCTCAGGTCCAACTGAGATCCAAAGGCTTCCTGAAATGATTGCCAGATTCTTGAGACAAAGCGTCCATCTCTGTCTGAAATGATTGAGATTGGCACTCCATGACGTGCCACAATTTCTCTTAAGTATATCTCTGCCAGCTTTCCAGTGCTATCCTTCTCTCGGATTGGTAGGAAATGCGCAGACTTCGTTAATCGATCAACTATTACCCATATCATATCATGCCCTCTCGGGGTCCTGGGTAATTTCGTTATGAAGTCCATCGAGATTTGTTCCCACTTCCACACGGGAATCTCTGGTTGTTGTAGTAGGCCGGACGGTTTCTGATATTCTGCCTTAACCTTAGCACAGGTTAGGCATTTTCCAACATACACAGCAACGTCGCTTTTGAGTCTCGGCCACCAATAGTACTCCTTCAAGTCTTGATACATTTTGTCCGATCCTGGATGGATCGAATATCTCGATTTGTGGGCTTCATTAAGGATGACTTCTCGTATGCCACCATAGAGTGGAACCCAAATACGCTTCTTAAGGTATAAGGCTCCCTCTTCGTTTGGCACCATGTATTTCAGCATACCCCGTAGGTATTCAGCTTTACGGTTTTCTTCTTTAAGAGCTTCTTGTTGTGCATCTCGAATGCGTGCTGTGAGGTTCGTTCGAATCGTCATTTCCAGTGCTCGAACCCTTAGGGTCTTAACCCTTTCTTTTCGGCTTAACGCGTCTGCTACAACGTTCGCCTTTCCAGGATGGTACTTAATCTCACAGTCATAATCATTCAGCAGCTCGACCCAACGTCGCTGGCGCATATTCAATTCCTTCTGATCAAATATGTGTTGCAAGCTTTTGTGATCTGTGAAGATTGTACATCGAGTACCATACAAATAATGTCGCCAAATTTTCAAGGCGAATACCACTGCACCCAGCTCCAGGTCGTGAGTGGTATAATTTCTCTCGTGAATCTTCAGTTGTCTTGAAGCGTAAGCGATGACTTTTTGGCGTTGCATGAGCACGCAACCCAAGCCTTGTCGTGAGGCGTCGCAGTATACCACGAAGTCTTCAGTGCCTTCGGGTAATGATAGTATCGGTGCATCGCATAGCTTGCTCTTAAGTAACTGGAAGGCTTCTTCTTGTTTGTGACCCCAGTCGTACTTCTTGTCTTTCTGAGTAAGGGTCGTTAGCGGTTGAGCTATCTTTGAGAAATTCTCGATGAATCGCCGATAATAGCCCGCTAAGCCCAAAAATTGTCGAACTTCAGTTGGGGTCTTGGGAGCTTCCCAATTCTTTATCGCTTCTATCTTGGACGGGTCTACATGAATGCCCTTCTCATTCACCACGTGACCAAGAAATTGTACTTCGCGAATCCAGAATTCGCATTTCGAGAACTTTGCATAAAGTTTCTCTCTCTTCAGTAGCTCCAAGATGGTTCTGAGATGTTGCTCGTGCTCTTCTTTCGTTCGCGAGTAAATCAGGATATCATCGATAAATACAATCACGAATTTATCGAGATATGGTTTGCATACGCGGTTCATTAGATCCATAAAGACCGCTGGTGCATTCGTCAACCCAAATGGCATCACAAGAAATTCATAGTGCCCATATCGCGTTCTGAATGCAGTTTTTGGCACGCTTTCTTCTTGGATTCTCAGCTGATGGTATCCAGATCGAAGGTCGATCTTGGAATAGTAGCTTGATCCTTGCAATTGATCAAAGAGGTCATCAATCCTTGGTAGCGGATACCGATTCTTGATTGTAAGCTTGTTCAGTTCCCTGTAATCGATACACATCCGCAGTGATCCATCCTTCTTCTTCACGAATAATACTGGAGCTCCCCAGGGTGAGAAGCTTGGCCTTATAAATCCTTTATCCAACAACTCCTGAAGTTGTGTAGATAATTCTTGCATTTCGGATGGTGCAAGTCGATAGGGTGCCTTGGCTACAGGAGCAGCTCCTGGAACCAAGTCTATACGGAATTCGACTTGTCGTTGCGGAGGTAATCCTGGCAGATCTTCAGGGAACACATCAGGAAATTCCTTCACCACCGGAATGTTTTCGAGTCTCGGCTCCACAGCCTTCTTGTCTATAACGTGTGCTAGGAAAGCGTCACATCCCTTCCTCAAGCACTTCTGTGCCTTCATACAACTGATGATTCGAAGAGGCGCGTCTCGTTTTTCTCCATGTACGATGAGAGTTTCACCATTCGCTAAAGGGATTCGAATGATTTTCTCATGACAAATAACTTCAGCTTTGTTCTTGGACAACCAGTCCATTCCGACTACTACATCGAAGCTACCCAATTGAATAGGTAAGAGGTCGATGCTAAAATTTCGTTCGCCAAGTTCTAGTGTGCAGCCTCTGACAACTTCGCTCGATTCAACAAGTTTACCATTGGCTAGTTCTATGGAATAAGGAATTTCTAATCTACTAGATTCTATTCCGAGTATGCGTTTAAATTCCACAGACATGAAGCTATAATCGGTGCCAGTGTCGAATAATATGGATGCAAAGTGATTGTTAATGAGAAACGTACCGGTGACCACGTTAGGGTCCTCGCGTGCGTCTCTTGCTCCAATCACAAATGCTCGAGCCGGAGCGTTGTTTCTCTCTGGGCAGTTCTTCATGAAATGATCATTGCTTCCACACTTGAAGCATCCTTGGTTCTGCCCTTTCCCGCTACCATTCTTGTTACCAGCACCGTTTCCATTTCGATTCTTTCCTTTTCCCCAACAGTCTTCTGTTTGATGACCCAATTTACCACATTTGTCGCACCTTGGAATGCGACAGGCCCCATCATGATGATACTTACATTTTTGGCACCTAGGCATGGAGCCTTGGTATGCTTTGGTTGCATGGGTTTTTGCCTCCTGAGTCGGGTTAGCGTCGCGCTTCTTGCTGAAGCCCTTGTTGTTACGAGTTGCTTGGTTCAAACTTGTATGCTTTCTCTTTTTGTCGCCGGACGACTCAGCATGTGTCTCGGTCTTCTCTGTTGGGTTTAGTGATAGCTTCTTCATACGAACACAATCTTCAGTAAGGCTGACAGCCAGAGTTACAGCCTCGGTGATCGTTTGTGGTTTGGCCGACGTTACCATGCCACGAAACTCTGAGGCCAGTCCCCAAATGTAGCGTTCCACACGCTTAAATTCAGGAGTCACCATGTAGGGAAGCACTCTTGACAGATCATGGAACCTTCGAGTGTAACCATTGATGTCAGCACCTTCCATAGTCAGGTGCCAGAACTCTGTTTCCAGCCTTTGGAGTTCCGCACGAGAGTAGTACTTCTCTCTCATTTTTTCCTTCAGTTCCTCCCAAGTGAGGCCATAAGCGGCGTCATCACCCAAAGTTTGGGCTTGCAGGTTCCACCAAGTCAGAGCTTCATCAACGAATAACCCAGTAGCAAAAGTGACTTGTTGATCCGCGGTACACTTGCTCATGCGGAAAGTAGCTTCAGTCTTCTCCGTCCAGCGCACAAATGCTACTGCACCTCCTGTGCCATCATAGTTCATTGGCTTGCAGTCGAGGAACTGCTTGAAAGTGCAGCCTGGAATTGATTCAACCAATTCACATGTGAGCAATTGAAGAAATAATGAAACAAAGACCGTTCATAAATTTCCTCATGCTTAGCACAGTGTCTTAAGGTTACCTTGAGCTGCGTTGCCTCCAGACGAATCTCCATTCCCATTACGCCTAGCGTTGCTTGGTCCTCCACTGTCCTGAGTTCGGTTCGCCTCGTACTGGGCGATAGCAGCGGAGATCCTTTCCTCCAGTAGAGCGTTCAGCTCGTCAGCAGTTCTTGGCAGTGGGGGAGGAGGAGGTTGATCGTCATTGCGAGCATTCACAGTTTTCCTGGGTGCCATGTTCTGACAGAACATAACACAACAGGGTTAGACATTTGTTTGATATCGTCACGCTAGATAGTAGTATCATATATATTCACAGGTATATATACCACATAAGTGACATCAAACAATTATTACTCTAGCAGAGTACTTAGTAGGCTTGCTCTGAGGGAATCTATACGTGACAAGACTTGCTGTGGTTTCTGTGCACTGAATTCCATAATTATGTATGCATCCATAATTACGTAACTCCTTGCACAGTCCGCACAGTTTGTTTCATCCTCGTATTTCTTCCTTCAGGTAGGCCATTGCTTTCAGGTAAAGTCACATATACTTGTGACATTCTACTTCTAATACATGCTAATTATCACACATAATTGCAAGTAATTTAACGACAAGTGCTACTCAAGTGCACTCTAAGTCTCGTAGTGTCTTTTCTAGACTCATGTAGACAGTTTCAGGTGGTGGATGTCGCGGGACGTTTTGTGCAATGAAAACTCTTTGAAAATTGTTTTCGTGAATGGATCCTAGAGATTGTAGACTAGACTCGAGAAGGAATCCTGGTTCACTACAATCGCAGCTCTGATACCAATCTGTCACACCCCTTTCTACGGCGGAAGCACGAGGTGTGATCATGAAAGGTTCTCATTGCATACGAAGAGTAAACATGCTACATGCTCGTAAAATAACATCAAATGCCATAATTTGAAAACATAAGTTTAGCGTTTACATCGCTAGACAGCTTAAAACATTGTCTTAAGAGTTTACAACTTTATTTAAAGTTAAACACAAGCGACATCCACGAGCATAAGCAAGACCACGCGCACATCCATCCTAGTTTCCTGAAATACATGTGAGTTTTTGGAAAAACGTCAACATAAAGTTGGTGTGAATTCATGCAGTTTTGTATTTCATGTTTGTATACTTTGTATGAAAACATAGTTTGTGAGTAAATCAAGTTTTCATATATAAATTCAGTTTCATGTGTACGCCACATACACATGTATAAATTCACTTTCTTCTTGAGTACCCCACGTACTCAAGTATAATTCTCATTTTCTTGAGTACCCCACGTACTTCAAGTATAATTCAATCTTCTTGAGTACCCCACGTACTTCAAGTTATATATCAATTTTAGTATGGTATGAATTTTATGTAAATACAGTATTTCTGTAAATATCAGATTGTTAATGGGTTGCAAAGCCATTAACATGTGGCACGTCATAGGAAGTCACCAAACCTAAGGCATTTAATTGGTATATTCTGAGACACAAAAGCACTACTCGGTTCTCGCCCCGACCGGTAGTGTGGCTGCCAGGCACCCGTTAGATCTAACCTTTTGTTCTGCGGTCTGAATGTATACGTTGATTAATGGTGCTTCTTTACCCTATTCGTGACACTATTTCTCATAACGCATCCTACTTGGTTCTCGTCCTCACCAAGCGCGTTTCTTGTTATCATTTCTCATAGCGCCTCATACTTGGTTCTCGTTCTCACCAAGTGCGCTTCTCATATTCTTATATTTCGTCACACTTGGTTCTCGTTCTCACCAAGCGTACTTCTTGTATTCTTATATTTTGTCACACTTGGTTCTCGTTCTCACCAAGTGTACTTCTTGTATTTATATCATACCATTTATAAATATTGTACTTTTGTACATGTATTTCACCCCCGAAGTTATAAAAACTGAAAACAGTTAAAGAGAAAAGGGGGAGCATGAACTCACAACTTTGCGTTCCTAGCGTCGTAAACTCCACCGGATTTGCTTAATTAACGTCGTAACCTATACGCGTTTTCTTGATGTTAGTCACTAGACTTGCGTCGCACAAGTACAGTCACTCTCTTTTGTGTATATTCTTGTGTTAAAAATATTCCATATTTTTAACTACGTATCTTACTTATATTATTTTCTCCAAAAATAAATATAAGTCTTTTATGTTTTGCACTTTGCACCCGAATTATGTTTCTTGTATTTTGTATGTGTATTTTTATATTTCTACTCCTCATGAGTAATTAGTGTATTTTTAAGTCTTAATACACTAGCACGTATAACACATACTATATACACTTAGCACAAAAGTTGGTGATCAAATAATATATATTTTTCTTTCAAAAATATATACTTAATATCCATTTCTCATCACCAAAAATTAGGGAAACCTTGGTAATACTTTTAAATACATTTTTAGGGAATAAGTTTCTCAAAAACTTATATTTTTCTAAGTGTCAAAATTTATAAAAATTTTGGCAGAGTTTCCCCTAAAAATGGAGGTTTCCCACGTTTTCAAAACGTGTGTTTATTTTCTTTTAAATCATTATCAATCATCAACAACAATTATCAATAATACTCATCAGCAATAATCACTAGTTTCTCCATTTCATGAACTTGTATATTTACAAAAATGTGTAGTAACTTACTAGCACATTTAGTAAGTCTTGTTATCGTTAAAAATAAGTTTAATTTCTTAAAAACTTTATTTTTAACGAATATGAAGTTTCACAACTTCTAGTCGGTTTTTACGAAAATTATTTCTTTGTTAAAACCTTTGTTACACAAGTGTCCACACACTTGTTTGTTCACAAAAACCACTTTTGTTAGTGTAGGATCCGGTTTAGAACATGTGATTTCTTTTGATGCTTGGTCTTTTGAAAATACCACTTGTAGATACATAGATAGGCTAGTTTTAAACACCGTTGTACAAGTTAAAACACTTTTACACAAATAAAACATTTTTACACAAGTTCATGTTTCATGTGTGGTAGAGTTTCATCATTTAACCTTTGTTTCTCTTAAACAAGCTTTATGTCATAATCCAAGATCATGACTAAACCGGGTTAAATGATGATCCGAGCTACCACAACATAGATCGGGTCCAACTAATCACACAAATCAAATACTACAACTTTTACACAACATGTGAGCTTTTAACCACCATTTTTCATGCCTTTAGTAGACTTTTAAGCATCATATGGCATGTTAACGAGTTTTAACCGACAAAAATCCTTTTAACCACTTTAGAATAGTTTAAATACGAGTTCTAAGTGTTATACCTCTAGCTCAAGGCTAGGGAAGGATCTTGACGGAAATGGCGTGGATGAAAGCTAGAGAATGAGGTCCTTCGCGTTCCGTTTGCTCCAAGGCTCCTAATACGTGACCCTTGATGTTTGTATGATCTTGGAATGGCAAGAACCAAACTCGAAAATGGATGGATACTCTAGGGGTGTTTGGCCGTGAGCTTTATGAGGGAGAGAGGAGAAGAGAGTTGGTGATGAAGGTGTAGGTAATTAAGCATACTTATAATCCAAATCTCTATTGTCCATTGGTCTTAATGTCTCCCAAAGTACACCACAAATCCTTACACCAAATCACTAGAGATTTTAGGGGATCTTGGCAAGATTGTGTAGGATTTAATCAAGATTTTGGTGGGGTCATTATGACCGTCCACTTCATTAGGAGGGGGGGTAAATTGTAATTTTGATGGTAAAGTGGGTAATTAGTGGAAGGTTTAATGTAAAAGTCTAGTATTTTAGTGTATCATGCACTATGTAGTATGTTTAAGTGTTCGGGAGCCAATACTAGCTCAGAAAAATAAAAACAATGCTTCTAGCATTATTTTGGTGTTCCGGGTAATATCCGGTTGTTCGGTTACATACCGATTCGTTAAAGTGCTAAATTACACTTTTTAGTGTCTTTTAAGTAACTTTCTTGTACTCTTTCAATTCCCAATACTTAGGGAAATATTCTGGATAATAAAACGACATTTCTGCATAATATTTATATGTCTAATTGCTGATTTATTGCTGAATTATACAAATTCTGCACTTAAAGTGCGTTTCGGGTGCTTTTTAGTGCTTATTTTTGCTTTCGTATTGCATATAAATTAAACCCTTGTATGCACTCTTGGGTTTTAATGCATTCTTGTTGTCGGACCTACACCTAGGTTCCAATTTTATTGTGTGACTGCTTTCTGCAGTTCAGTCGACACAGTGTGTCTTACCGGTGAGTTTACTATTATTTTTGACGCAACGCTCTCGTTTATGCATAAAGCAATATTTTGTAGTATACAACGTGCATGAATTCACTTGTTTAATCGTGTGTTCAGTCATTGCTGACACTTAAACTCATAATTGCAATCATTAAGCAATAATTATAGTGTACGGAAATTACCGGTTTGTGCCAGTTGTCACAGGTTCATCAGTTGTTCTTTTGAGCAGTATTTAAGGTTCATCAGCTGTTAGATAATCACTGTCAATGGGAAAGCTTAATGTAAACTACTGCTTATTGTGAATCCACTGTTGTGACCTGGTTTTGGCTTTACATTATATGTTCCTCTGGTAGGGTTCAGTCCCAACATATAACATCGGAAGGTTATTCCCTATGCAACTATGGCCACCTAAAGTGTTTGGTCGGATCCTTAATGATCGAACAAATGGGTCAGGTTCGAAAGTATAAGCGATTGTTTAGATCGCTTACCTTACGACCCTATATAAGCACAAATCTAAAAAGTGACAAGTTAAACATGTTAAAACATGTTTAACGAATTTAGAAAAGGGGTTTGGTATCAAAACAAATGGTTTTGATACCTAAAAGTAATTTGGTTACAAAATACGCAAGAATACGCAATTTGACCAAAACTACGACTCGTCACTACACCTAAACAACGTGGTAATCAATAGGTATAGTCACTAGGGACTATAACCATCGTGATTACGCTCACGTTACGAAGTTCAAACGAACTTCGTGTTGACCATAAACTGGTCAATGCTGAAAGTCAAACTCAGTTTGACTTTTAAGCTAAAAACGTATAAAAGAACGAAAGAGGACTTACAAAAGGTCCAAGAAGGTTTGATTTTCCAAGTATTCTCAGGTATGAAGTGTTAAACACCTCAACTTAGAGAAATCTCAGAAATCAAATGTGGGTTTGAGCAAAGAGGGTGGGGGTATTTATAGTTTTCGGAGAGCCGTTAAGATCGTTCCTCATCAAACGATCTTCAATCTCAGCCGTACACCTCGTGCCCACTGATTTACAAAACCATGGGAGCCCAAAATAGCCCATAGTATTGCTCAAAACCATGTGCAACTCAAAAACCCAGCTGCTGAATTGAAACAGCAGGTTTTTGCTGATCTGGGGCTTGTACGCGGCCCGCGTAGGACACAGGCAAGGGCTACGCGGCCTGCCTGGACTTCACAGTTCAGCAAATAGTTTACAACTTTGCAGTTTTGGTCCCTGCAAGTGTTTAAGCCCCATTTTGACCCATTTAAGGCCTGTTAAGCCATTTTCAAGGCCCTAAAATGATGCCTAAACATTGCGGACTTGAAACATGCTCAAAAATATGCCGGATGTTGGTTCGTTTGGTTGTACGATCGCGATATTCGCTTAATTACGACGAAATGCGCACGAACGCGAAAAACGATCGAAATTGCGCGAGGAATTGATTTATTTCATGCCAAACACTAAAACAAAATATTTTAATGCTTACATAAATTTTTGTATGTCCGGATGTATTCAGAACGTAAGTTATGCGTGAAAATGCAAACTTATGCAGTTTTTGACGCTTTTAGTCCCTGAATGAGCATAAAGTTTATTTTAGCACACCGAACCCCTCAAAGCCTATTTCCAAGCTATGTAAAGGATATTTAGGGTGTGTTTAACTTATGATAATGTTCCTAAATGTTCATTACAGTTCAAATCAGCATACTTTCGCAGTTTGTCGATTTTAGTCCCTGTAAGCGAATATGCTTGATTTTGCCATACCAAAGCCTTCAAAACATATTTCTAAGTTATGTAAAGGTTATTTAAGGTATGCTAAGCATAAATTGATGTTCCAGAGTATTTTTCACATTAAACTAATTACGTTTACACACCAGTTTGCGCATAACTCTCTAGAAAGCGATTCAGAGTTTGAAATTGAATAAAAACCAAAACATGAAAAATGTCAAACATAAACAAACAAACATTGGGATCAAATAACATTGTTTCATTGATAACTTGAACTGTTTACAATGATTACAGACACAGGTGTCACAGTCTCCCCTACTTGCGGAAATTTCATCCCGAAAGTTGTTTAGAGGAAACTCGTGAGAAAAGATGTGGATATTTCGCCTTCATTTGATCTTCATGTTCACAAGTAAACTCAGGTCCACGTTTAGACTCCCAGCGAACTTTGACCAAAGGAATGCGTTTGCGTTTGAGCCACTTGACTTCACGATCCATGATTTCCATAGGTTTCTCAACAAAATGAAGTGTTTTATCAACACGAATTTCGTCAAGTGGTATGTGGAGGTTCTTATCAGCTAAACACTTTTTGAGATTGGACATGTGAAAGGTTGGATGAACGTTTCCAAGTTCAGGAGGTAACTCAAGTATGTAGGCTACCTTTCTGATTCTTTCGACGATCTTGAATGGTCCAACGTATCTAGGTGCAAGTTTTCCTTTCTTTCCAAATCTGATCACACCTTTCCAAGGTGAGACCTTAAGTAATACTCGATCACCGACTTGAAATTCCAAGGGCTTGCGTCGTCAGTTCGCGTAACTCTTTTGACGGCTTTGAGCTGTCTGAAGGTTATCACGAACTTTCTTAACCTTATCTGTTGTCTCTAGAATGAGGTCAGGTCCAGTAAGCTGAGCCTCATCTATCTCATTCCAGCAGACTGGTGAACGACATTTTCGACCATAGAGAGCCTCGAAAGGAGCCAAGTTGATGCTGGAGTGATAACTATTGTTGTAGGAGAATTCAATCAATGGAAGATGTGAATCCCAACTACCACCAAAATCGATCACACAAGCTCTAAGCATATCCTCCAAAGTCTGGATTGTTCTTCCGTTTGGCCATCTGATTGTGGATGATAAGCTGTGCTCAGATTAAGTTGGGTCCCCATAGTAGATTGCATGGTTCTCCAAAAGCGAGATGAGAATCGAGCATCTCTGTCAGAAATAATGTTCAAGGGAACACCATGTCTAGATACAATTTCATCCACATAGATTTTAGCAAGCTTGTCAGTAGATAGATCCTCACGGATCGGAAAGAAATGCGCTGACTTTGTAATACGATCAACAACTACCCAGATGGCATCATGACCTTTCTTAGTGCACGAAAGTTTGGTAATAAGATCCATAGCAATGTTTTCCTATTTCTAAACTGGAATCTCTGGTTGCTCTAATAAACCAGAAGGATGTTGGTGTTCAGCCTTAACCTTAAGACAAGTAAGGCATTTTGAAACGTATAAGGCAATGTCTTTCTTCATACCAGGCCACCAATACCGGGAACCTAGTTCCTTATACATCTTGTCAGCACCAGGATGAATAGAATAACGAGACTTATGGGCTTCATCCATAAGCAAGGTGCGAAGATCATCTTGACTTGGGACCCACAAACGATCCATGAAATAATATGATCCATTGTCCTTCAGTTCAAGATCAGGCTTAATGTGACAGGGTAATTCGTTACCCATCAAGCCATGTGAAACACAAGTATGTTGAGCCTGAGAAATGCGGGTTTGGATATCAGATCGAGCTTGAACATCAGATTGAACACAAACACAATGAAGCTTGACACGTTCTTTACGACTCAAAGCGTCAGCCACGACATTCGCCTTACTAGGACAGTAGCAAATTTCGCAATCATAGTCGTTTAGAAGTTCAACCCAACGTCGTTGCCTCATGTTGAGTTCTTTCTGATTGAAGATGTACTGAAGACTTTTGTGGTCAGTGAAAATCACAGATTTTCTACCATACAAATAGTGTCTCCAGATTTTTAGAGCGAAGACAACTGCACCTAACTCAAGATCATGAGTGGTGTAGTTCTTCTCATGCACCTTCAACCGCCTCGATGCGTAGGCTATGACTTTGTTCCTTTGCATTAGAACACAGCCAAGACCCAAATTTGATGCATCACAATATACGACAAAATCATCATTGCCCTCAGGAAAAGATAGAATAGGCGCATCACAAAGTTTCTGCGTCAAGGTCTGAAATGCTTCCTCTTGTTTGGATCCCCATTCAAAGGGTTTGTTCTTCTGAGTTAGAGCAGTTAGAGGAACTGCAATCTTCGAGAAGTTCTCGATGAAGCAGCAGTAATATCCTGCGAGACCAAGAAAAGAACGAACCTCGGTAGGAGTAGTAGGCGTATCCCAATCCTTAATCGCACTGATCTTGAAGGGATCTACATGAATACCTTGTTCGTTGACAATATGTCCTAAAAATTGAACTTCCTTAAGCCAAAATTCACATTTAGAGAATTTGGCAAAAAGTTGGTCTTTCTTCAGGAGTTCCAGAGTAAGACGAAGATGTTGCTCGTGATCAGCTTGTGTCTTAGAATAAATCAAGATGTCATCAATGAAAACGATGATGAATTTATCTAAATAGGGCTTGCAGACCTTATTCATCAAGTCCATGAAAACAGCAGGAGCATTAGTTAAACCGAATGGCATAACTGTGAACTCATAATGCCCATAACGAGTGCAGAAAGCTGTCTTGGGAATATCTTCTTCATACACACGAAGTTGATGATACCCAGAACGAAGATAAATCTTTGAGAAACAAGTAGCACCCTCTAACTGATCAAAGAGATCATCAATGCGAGGTAGGGGATATCGATTCTTGATGGTAAGCTTATTAAGCTCACGGTAATCGATGCACATTCTGAAAGATCCATCCTTCTTCTTGACAAAAAGAACGGGAGCACCCCAAGGTGAAAAGCTAGGACGAATAAAACCATTGTCAGAAAGCTCCTGTAGCTGCTTAGACAACTCTTGCATCTCAGACGGTGCAAGACGATATGGAGATCTGGCAATAGGATTTGCACCAGGTACAAGATCAATACGGAACTCGACTTGTCGTGCTGGGGGTAAACCAGGTAACTCTTCAGGAAACAACTTCGGATAATCCTGAACAACAGGGATATCTTGAATAGACTTACCTTTGCCTTTATCTGCTACAACATGTGCCAAGAAGGTCACATAGTTCTTTCGCATATACTTCTGAGCCTGAGTACAAGCCATGAGCTTGAGGCTACTAGCAGGTTTCTCACCACGAACCTGTAGGATCTCACCTGTCGAGAGCGGAACACGAACAATCTTTTCGAAATAAACTACCTCAACGTGATGTTTGGCTAACCAATCCATGCCCACTATAATGTCAAAGCTTCCAAGTTGCATTGGTGTGAGTTCGATAGGAAAAAGATGGTTGTTAAGGTTCAGCTGACAGTTACGAAGAACGGAATCGAGAACAATGGGATCACCACTAGCAACTTCTACTGTCAAAGGCTTACCTAGTTTCGTTCTAGACACGCGAAGTAATGGCTCAAAAGATAATGACACAAAATCTTATCGGCACCTGAATCAAAAAGAACAGATGCAGGTTGATTATTTACAAAGAACGTACCATTGACCACTTCATTGTCTGCTTGCGCCTCTTGTGCATTCATGTTAAAGACTCGCCCACGAGCCTGAGCCTGATTCAGATTCACCAGTCTTGGACACTGATTACGGTAGTGGGTCAGATCCCCACAGTTATAGCAAGAACCAGGTGGGTAGTGGGGTCGTGCAACTTGAGCATGTTGCTGAGCAGGAGGCTGAGTTGCTTGTTGAGCTAGGTTCTGAACTGCCCGATTCTGATTAGCAGGAAGACGACATGTGGCAGCCAGATGACCAGATCTTCCACAGTTGGTGCAATAACGACACTGGAGGTGTGGCTGATGATAACCGTTACACTTGTTGCACTGAGGTGCATTACCAAGGTATGGTTTCTTGGTAAGTGGTTGCGCAGGCTGATTTGGAGCAGCTTGATTTGCCTGTGCGGTAACGGTGAAGTTTTAGGAAGCCTTTCGCTTCCTAGACTTCTTAGTAGACTCTGCTTTCTTATCCTTCTTGTTCTTACCTTTCTTGCTTTCACCCTTGTCAGACGCCTGCTTCTTACCCTTGTCACCCTTCCTGTGTAGCTTACCCTTTCGAACCTGCGACTCAGTCAATGTTGCAGCTAATTCAATTTCCTGACGTACTGTGGTAGGGTTACTACCAGTGATGATGTCTTGCATGGAGTCAGGTAAGCCATCAATATACCTCTCGATAGCTTTCTCGAGTGGGGTAACCATGGTAGGGCAAAGCAAACTCAATTCTTCATACCTGTCAGTGTATGCCCAGTGCTCACCACTATCCTGTTTTAAGTCATCAAATTCCCTTTCTAAAGCCCTTAATTCATGACGAGGACAAAACTCCCTCATCATAAGAGCCCTAAGTTCAGCCCAAGTTTGTGCTAAAGCAACCTTAGCACCACGGTCTCTCATAACCCCGTTCCCCCATGTAAGAGCCTTCTTCTGAAACACACTAGAAGAAAACTCGACTTTCCGATTTTCAGGACACTGAACGTGAAGAAACGTACTCTCAATGCTCTCGAACCACTGTAGGAGC
The DNA here is from genome assembly GCA_030545235.1 of Helianthus tuberosus. NCBI lineage: Eukaryota > Viridiplantae > Streptophyta > Magnoliopsida > Asterales > Asteraceae > Helianthus > Helianthus tuberosus. The sequence continues at coordinate 98,832,411 of CM060355.1, forward strand.
CCAGTTGCCCCTTCAGAACCACTGAACTTAAGTGGTTTAGCCGAATTGAAACTCTTGAAATTACATGGAGCATTTTGGTTATTGTTGGCTTGGTTCACTTGAGCAATAATGTCTGGGAGTATTGCAGCCATATGTTGCGCCATGATATCTGCCATTTCGGCATTAGATAGCGGATTTTCGCGTCGAGGAGGCATTCTAAAAGAGGAAAACATGAGAGGAAACGAGTGAGATGATTAGATGAAAAGAATGAGATGAAACAAATTCGACAAAAGCAAAGATGGTGGTCATTTGTCCGTATCACAAAGCAAACAAACGACACATAGTGACTAATCAAAGTAAATAGGTCAGAAATATTGTATCGCGAAGACATGCTTGCCTATAGGTGAACACTCACCCCAAGAGTTCCCAGTTAAGAGTGACTGGTCCGATTATGTGGATTTGTACGAACACTCTAGCCTTAGACAGAAAACCCAGGGTACATGCATTCACCCTTCCAGTTTGCACGTGTTCACACTATTTAGAACCCAAAACTTTGACGAGATTTTGAAAACTTGGAAGGCACAAGGCCAAAAGAATCATTCTAAAGCGGATGATAAATTTTCAAAATCATTTTGAAAAATTGAAGGGTTCAAAACCATATAAGAAATTATTTAAAAACAGATGATGGATTTTCAAAAATCGTTTTAGAAAATTGGGTTCTTGTTTTGGAAATCACCTAAGGGTAGGTGAAGTGCATGTTTTAAGATCGAAACACAAGATAGCTTGTGTTAGATTCCTAGAAAGGTTATAGTCTAGGTCAAAGCATTACTAATAACCTAATTCCCTATAACCATTGGCTCTAATACCAACTCTTCAGTCACACCCCGACCACGTAAAACATCAAATCGTGGCAGAAACGTCGGGGAGTGTTGTAACAGAATTATTGTTTCACAACCATGGCATTCAATGTTATGTTTTATTTATCAAACATAAAAGTTACATTGTCTTAAACGAAAGGAAACAAAAGTACATAACAAAATTAATCTAGTTCTCTCTTCATTTTTAAGTCACAAGGCACAGGTCTGCCCTAGTGTGTCACGAACATCCTATGCAACAGCTCCTGAAAACACATGTGAAAATAGGTACGTCAGCATAAAAACGCCTATGAGATGCATAGGTTTTATGAAAATAGGATTCATGACTTAGGTTTAAAGAAATGTTTAATGAAATTTAGTCATGAATCTTGTAAGTGTTTTCTTTTATAAATCATATGAAAATGTGATAGGAAATCAGATTATATAAAAGAAAGGTGTATGGTTAATTAAATAACCAAGTAAAATGAGTTGTATAAAATAAATTGTTTTGTAAATGTCTTGAGAAAAATATGTTATTGATGTAAAATGTTATATGTCTAAACTGAAATGTTTTAAATAACGCTACGATATGTAATATCATACAAGCACTTATATATATAGGAAGTACCAGCAGCGTATCCACCATGCTTGTATCATATTACACACGCCTCGTTACTTAAATCACTTAAACAAACCACCAATGTAAAATGTTCATGTTTAAACCAATTGTCAAATGTTATTGTATAAACCATGTCAAAATGTTTAATGTCAAAATGTAAATCATGTAATGTGTAAACCAATATCAAAATGTTTATGTCAAATGTAAATCATGTACTGTGTAAACAAATGTTAAGTATGGTAAGTAAGATGTGATTACTTAAACCAAATGTAAAAATGTACAAAACAAAGTATTTTGAATATATCAAAAGTCATGTTTTGCAAAATAAATGCATGCTTTACTGATACAAACACTTATGCGGTAAGTTAAACGTATACATTCAAGCCTTGAGACTGTAGGATAACCTTAGAGTAAAGGTTATCAAAATGTTTTCGGATTCAGTCATTCCTTTCATTCAAACAAACCTAGGATGTCAGGAATGGGAGTTGTCAAGTCCTATGTTACTACTACTTACTACCGAGCGGCGTAGCTAATGTTAATGAACGTATTTTAGTCCCGTTGAACAAACCAAATGTCATACCAAAGGTAAGCATGTTATGAGAAACAATGTACTAAGTATGCTAAGTTAACATACAAAGCAGAGAAGTCATGTAAATCAATGTGCTAGCATGCTCAGAAAACATACATAGCAGAAATGTAATGTAATGTAAAACAATGCACTAAGTATGCTAAGTAAACATACATAGCAAAACAATGTAATGTAAATCAAGGTGCTAGCATGCTAAGTAAACATACATAGCAAAACAATGTAATGTAAATCAATGTGCTAGCATGCTAAGTAAACATACATAGCAAAACAAATATGAAATCATGTACTATATGCGTACTAGTGAACATAGCAAGTATATGATATGAAAACATGGAAAGCACGAAAGTAACAAATAGGCACATGTGTTTCACCCCAAAACGTTTGAAAAACAGTAAAAGAGGGGTCTATGTACTCACTTGAGATTGCTCAATAGTCCTAGGATAACCACCAAGCAATGCTAGAAGATCTAGGAATCAAACGGCACCTAATATGGGTATCTATGTTAATAAACGAACCTAATAGGAGGATCGGGTAGCATGAGGGTTCGTAGACCAAATGAGTGTAAGAACTCATGCAATATGGTTTAACAAAGCCTAAATACTAAAACGGAACCTATCCTATGTGCTTTTGACCCGTTACGACCCGTTTAGGTAGCTTATGCTACTTTAACGTGTCGTTCGCGTAAAACCAGTTCAGATCGCCTAACTAGTCCTATGACAAGTAAAATATGCCTTAACATGTCAAATATTGTTTCCAAATTAGTTTAGGTGTCAAAAGTTATGTTACATATGCTTAAAATGAATTTTGGCGTAGAAAGGGCATTTTGGTCATTTACCTAAGGCATATAAACTACCTATCATACAACTACTTAAACGATGTGACCATAAGGTATAACCTTGGAAGGTTATTCCCTATGCAACTATGGTCACCTAAAGTGTTTGGTCGGATGCTTAATGATCGACCAAATGGGTCGGGTTCGAATGTATAAGCTATTGTTTAGATCGCTTACCTTACGACCCTATATAAGCACAAATCTAAAAAGTGACGAGTTAAACATGTTAAAACATGTTTAACAAATTTAGAAAACAGGTTTGGTATCAAAACAAACGGTTTTGATACCTAAAAGTAGTTTGGTTACAAAATACGCAAGAATACGCATTTTGGCTGAAACTACGACTCGTCACTACACCTAAACAACGTGGTAATCAGTAGGTATAGTCACTAGGGACTATAACCATCGTGATTAAGCTCACGTTGCGAAGTTCAAACGAACTTCGTGTTGACCATAAACTGGTCAATGCAGAAAGTCAAACTCAGTTTGACTTTTAAGCTAAAAACGCATAAAAGAACGAAAGAGGACTTACAAAAGGTCCAAGAAGGTTTAATTTTCCAAGTATTCTCAGGTATGAAGTGTTAAACACCTCAACTTAGAGAAATCTCAGAAATCAAATGTGGGTTTGAGCAAACAGGGTGGGGGTATTTATAGTTTTCAGAGAGCCGTTAAGATTGTTCCTCGTAAAACGAGCTTCAATCTCAGCCGTACACCTCGTGCCCACTGATTTACAAAACCATGGGAGCCCAAAATAGCCCATAGTATTGCTCAAAACCATGTGCAACTCAAAAACCCAGCTGCTGAGTTGAAATAGCAGGTTTTTGCTGATCTGGGGCTTGTACGCGGCTCGCGTAGGACACAGGCAAGGGCTACGTGGCCCGTCTGAACTTCACAGTTCAGCAAACAGTTTACAACTTTGCAGTTTTGGTCCCTGCAAGTGTTTAAGCCCCATTTTGACCCATTTAAGGTCCGTTAAGCCATTTTCAAGGCCCTACAATGATGCCTAAACATTGTGGACATGAAACATGCTCAAAAATATGCCGGATGTCGGTTCGTTTGGTCGTACGATCGCGATATTCGCTTAATTACGACGAAATGCGCACGAACGCGAAAAACGATCCAAATTGCGCGACGAATGGATTTTTCTCATGCCAAACACTAAAACAAAATATTTTAATGCTTACATAAATTTTTGGATGTCCGGATTCAGAACGTAAGTTATGCGCGAAAATGCAAACTTATGCACTTTTTGACGCTTTTAGTCCCTGAATGAGCATAAAGTTTATTTTAGCACACCGAACCCCTCAAAGCCTATTTCTAAGCTATGTAAAGGATATTTAGGGTGTGTTTAACTTATGATCATGTTCCGGAATGTTCGTTACAGTTCAAATCGGCATACTTTCGCAGTTTGTGGATTTTAGTCCCTGTAGGCGAATATGCTTGATTTTGCCATACCAAAGCCTTCAAAACTTATTTCTAAGTTATGTAAAGGTTATTAAAGGTTTGTTAAGGATAAATTGATGTTCCAGAGTATTTTTCGCGTTAAACTGATTACGTTTACACACTAGTTTGCGCATAACTCTCTACAAAGCGATTCAAAGTTTGAAATTGAATAAAAACCAAAACATGAAAAATGTCAGACATAAACAAACAAACATTGGGATCAAATAACATTGTTTCATTGATAACTTGAACTGTTTACAATGATTACAGACATAGGTGTCACATGAAGATAGATAGATGCTATAAGGATTCTATTTCTGTTACATTGGATACTCACATACACATTAAAGAACATAATGAATCCAATCAAGGACTCCAATATTAGTACTCTAAACATCCTACAAGAATCAAGACAAAATTGCAGAAGACAACCTTTATGTATGCCCCAAACTGCACTTTATACCTTTCACTATGAAATCCGCCAAAACCAACCTTTACGTTCATGTTTTGTTACACATCACAACCTTTACACCAAACCTAGTCAAAAAAGTCAGTTAAGTTGCCCCATGTGCGATGCATGTGAGGGCATATATGTCTTTTCCTTTGAATAATATATTTAAATAAATAATTAAATCAGATTTTAAAAAACTAATATATATTATACCCCTTTTGTCACCATACTGATAGATTTCTTTGCCTATTTCCACCATTAACATCAACCACCATTGACCACCAACAACCACCACCCTAAAATGTCAGCATACTGATCGATTTCTTTACCTCTCTCCACCATTACCATCAACCACCAGTGACCAGCAACAACCACCACCTAAAATACACCAGAGATATTCGAACCCTAAAACACAATGGAGATCTGCGAACCCTAAAAGACACTAAACGCCGCCGTCTTTGGTATCGCTTCGAACCGCCACACCACCTCTAATCGTCTCTCCGGCATCCCTGGTTTGACCCACCTTTGCCGGCTGGAGGTGGGGGCAAAATTACCCCACAAAATTAAGATTCAAGAACCCAATTACCTTCAAATTCAACATACTGGATTATTCATGGGGATTTCTATGGCAAAAATTGAAGAGAAGGGGCTGTGAAGAAGATGAGATTGAAGGAAAAAGAGTGATGATATGAAGAATGTAAAGGGAGAGAGGTTCCCACTGTAAACCCATCACCAAATGTGTTTGTTTTCTTTTAGTTTGGTTTCTTTCAGTTTAGTTCAAGTTTTCTTTAGGCATTTTGCCCAATATATTCTTGATTTTTCCAGGTGTCTCCGGCATCACTGGTCTGGTGAAGAACATGAGGGTGGGGTATAGGAGGAATCAAAGAAGATTGGGCTAGATTAAGGGTCGGAGATACGGTGGTGAAAGGCGGAGGGTATAGCCGTATAGGGTTACGAGGCGGAGATATGGTGGGGAAAGACTGAAAGGGTACTCTGTTTCAACCTTCTTTCCAACCATAAACTCCCCAAATTTGATTAATGAATATAAGTGTAAAAGGGTTATTAAAATAACCAATATCAATCTCAAACCAATTCATATCAGTGCCACTTTGTTTCTTGGATTAGTTTGGATTTTTCTTGTTTTTATGTGATTTTTAGATGATTTCTTGGATACCCAGTTTGGGGGTGGTCATTCAAGATTAATGATTGATAGATGTGTAAAAATGGTATTCAGTTGAAGATTGCCGGAGGCGACTGACGTCATTGATGAGGATGATGATGAAGATTCCGGTGAGTTTGACGAAGGCGTCATCTGTGAAACGGTCAGAGCAAACTGGTGTTTTATTTGACGATGGTGATGATGATGCCGTTTTTCTGTCATATACATAAACTGTTTTGCATTATTTCAAACATAAATATTAAAATCTGGGTTTGATCAAGTGTATGTGATTGAGGGGATGAATTAGGGAAGACAAAGTGGAAAAAGACTAAAATACCCTCACATGCAAAGCATGTGAGGTAAGTTAACTGGCTTTTTTTAACTAGGTTTGGTGTAAAGGTTGTGATGTGTAACAAAACATGAACGTAAAGGTTGGTTTTGGCGGATTTCATAGTGAAAGGTATAAAGTGCAGTTTGGGGTATACATAAAGGTTGTTTTCTGCAATTTTGTCAAGAATCAATCTATAAAGATAGATAGATGCTATAAGGATTCTGTTTCTGTTACATTGAATTATTGAATCAAAACAATCCTAAATCCTAATGGTGATTCGGGATAACGCCACGAAGGGTAATACAATAATCACACTTATATATAGGAAGTACCAGCGGCGTATCCACCATGTGCTTATTGTATTATCTAGTTTCGTTATCTAAATCACTAACAATCTACACATAAACCAACCCTCGTCTGTAAAGTACTTCTTAAAAATTTCACTATGAAGATAGGAAGATCTAAGTCTGCACTTCAAGTATCCTGCCAGAATCTAACTATGAAGATAGATAGTTCTTTTAAGAAATTGGATAAACACTGTATTTGCATAATCGGAATAATACACATAAAAGCACTTAGTAATCACATATATGCCATACATTTGGAAACAAATTGGTTACACATATGAATCACCCCAAAACATTTGAAAACGGTAAAAGAGGGGAACTATGTACTCGCCTGGGATTGCGTATAGTTCTTGTTCAAAAGGTATAACAAAGCTCAAAAGACCAAGTGTTCAAGTGTCGAAGTGGTTCCTAGTGTAACGGATACTATGTTAGTGTATCGGGACACGAATCGAAGAAACGGATAGAATGAGGTATTTTAAACCAAATGAGTGTTGGAACTCGTGTGATATGGTTTAACAAAGCCTACATTCTAAATCAGAACCTATCCTATATGCTTACGACCCATTACGACTCATTAAGGTAGCTTACGCTACTTTAACGCGTCGTTCGCGCAAAAGCGCGTTCGAGACGCCTAACTAGTCCTATGACAAGTATTATATGCCCAACTATGTTTAATTATGTTGCATAGTTAGTTTAAATGCCAAAAATTAAGTTACATATGCTTAAAATGAAATTATGCATAAAAAGGGCATTTTGGTCATTTTCCTAAGGCATATAAACTACCTATCTTATAACTAACTAAATGAAGTGACCATAAGGTATAACCTCGGAAGGTTATTCCCTATACAACTATGGTCACCTAATGTGTTTGGTTGGATCCTAATGATCGACCAAACGGGTAGGGTTCGAAAGTCTAAGCGGTTGTTTAGACTGCTTGACTTACGACCTTACATAAGCACAAAACTAAAAGTGACGAGTTAAACATTTTAAAACATGTTTAACTAAGTTAGAAAACAAGTGTGATATCAAAACAAAGTGTTTTGATACCCAAAGATAGCTTCGTTGCAAAATACGCATAAACAGGTATTTTGACCGAAACTATGACTCGTGGTAATTAGTAGGTATAGTCACAAGGGACTATAACCATCGTGATTACGCTCACATTGCAAAGTTCAAACGAACTTTGTGTTGACCAAAGACTGGTCAAAGCAGAAAGTCAAACACTGTTTGACTTTCACGCTTGAAAAGCAATAAAAGTGTTGGTGCATACGTCTGTCAACTTTGTCTTGTATCGAGTCTTATATTAGAATTGTTAGATTAGGGCACATTGTTCGAGAAAATTAGGGTTTAGGTGTGTTTGTGCTATTTCGCACGAAATAGCAAAGTGCTATTTCGTATGAAATTACCAACTGGCTATTTCGCACGAAATAGCAGATTGTGATTTCGTGCGAAATCACACCTCTATAAATACCCTTCATGTCTAGTCATTTGTAACGAAATTAGATTCCGGTACCGAGGTGCTGCCGACATGTCAATTGATCTGTAAACCTATTAAATTAATAAATCAAGACAATTAGAAGTGAATCAAGCATTGCAAAGTCTAAACAATGAATTCCGCCTCTGTTTAGACCGAGAACTCTTCTGATAGACTTGTTTGGGTCACAAAACGATCCTACAAGTGGTATCAGAGCTCAGGAAGAAGAGTTCTTACCAAAATAGCCATTATTTCTGACTTCTACACCTTCTTTTCAAAATTAAACAAGTTTTTACGGTCAAAATGGATTGAATTTCACATATTACATGCGAAACTGTGTTTTAATGAATCCTTGAAAGAATTGAACCTAAATTCGATCTAAAACTGATAAAATTGATAATTTCGCTTGAAAATCAGATCGACATGATGACGTCACCGGTATTTCGCACGAAATTGGCAGTTGATTTCGCTTGAAACTGTTATTTTGCTTGAAAAAATACACTTGATTTCGCACGAAATCACCGTATTTGGTGTATTTCGCACGAAATCACTTCAGTTTTGGTATTTCGCTCGAAATCAACTTGTCATTTCATACGAAATCATCTATTTCGTACGAAATCAGGGTATTTCGTTTGAAAGTGGTATTTCACGTGAAAACTGATTTCGTTTGAAACCATTATTTCATTCCAAAGTTTGATTTCCTGTGAACAGCTATTTCGCACCAAACTGATTTCGTATCAGTGTGTGATTTCGTTTGAAATTTTCAGTTTGTGTGAACTTTCATTGTTGTTTGAACTTTGTTGATTTTGTGATACAGATTACTGAATCATGGAAGAGGAATTCTACAATGCGTTTGCTACACCAATTGCACCAGTTACAGCTGCCGAAACATTGTACAATGAGAATGAGACAGGAACTTATCAAAAACCGCCAAAGCTTGTGTACATTGAATATTTTAAAGGATGGCAAAATCGATTTGAAAACTGGGTGCAACCTTATAAGTTTGACGCATGGTGTTCATTAGAGAAAGATTACGAGAAACCGAAAAATGAACGTGGGCTTGAAAAAGCTTTTTGTGACTTTTCAGAGAGTGATAAATTGAAATATACAAGTGAAAAAATGATGATCAGTATTCTTCAACAAGCAATTAAAGAAGATATCTTTGTTTTGCTTCAACATGAGGGTACTGCTAGATCAATTCGGACGACATTGATTCAAAAGTTTAAAGGAAGTGCAGATATGATCAAGAACAAAAAGGCTTTACTTAAGAAATCATTTGACATGTTTGTTGATCCTAAAACACATGAGAAAATCTGAAAATATGAATCTGGCACAGTTTATTCAGAAGATTGAAGAGCATGAGTCGGATATCCAGAAAACTGCAATTATGAGTAATCCTAATGCTCAACAAGATGTCAGTTTATACTACAAAGGAAACAAATTTGAGGTTACTCCGAGTCCAAAGATTCAGACTGGTTTCAGTGCTGATAGTTCTTCTGGAACAAAGGGAAGTACTGTGACTCAAAGTGGTGGACCTTCGTCTTCGTGTTCAAGCTTTGATCCAAATTTTACAACACCAAGTCCTCAACGATAGAATTCTACAAATCTGCAGTGCAATGTTACTTTGAACATTCAAGATGGTCAAAATTTTTCTCCAGAAATAGCTAAGAAACACATGGCATCACTCATTGCTATGTTGGAATCATATGAAAGCTTGATTGCTGGCAAAATTGGAAATCCGATGCTTACCAAAGAGGATTATGACCAGATTGATGCTGAGGAACTTGAGTTGATGGATGTCAAGTGGTGTTTAGCCAGTGTTGTTCGAAGGGCAGAAAAGTTTCAACAAATCACCGGAAGAGATGACTTTAATGAATTGTCTAAATCTCCGATAGGGTTTAACAAATCAAAGGTTACATGTTTCCGTTGTCGAGAAAAAGGTCATTTTAAGCGTGAGTGCAAAAACAAAGAGGCAAATGAAAGACAAGATCAGTCTGGAAAGAACAATTATTATCAAAAATCAATTTTTCATCAGAATGCTCTACAACCACAAACTACACATGCACGTGCTATTGAAGAAAAAGATAAAAGAGCTTGCTATGGTATAATTGACCAAGATGATGAAAAGGTTGCAGAGGGATTTAACTGGGATAAATATGTGACAACCGGTGATTTACGACACTTAATTACATGATTAACAGGTGATTAACGCGATAATAAATAGTGATTAAGACGAAGATTGACTTAATTAGGCCTTTGGAGCGCCCAGAAACGTTCATTCAGCTTTACAGTGCGCGAACGGTGACTTACAGAGAAATCTGCTGACTATTACGCGACAACGAACTGATACCAAATAGAATACTGACAACGCTAACAAATATTAAATTTTTACCATATATTTTAGCTTTATAATTAAATTTTTAAATCCGTGGTCGAAACCGAATTGGAAAACGGACTAAAACGACAACCGACACAATTTTTCAGGAATTTTAATCGGCGGACGAACGCGACAACGACGAGTACGATAGTTTTAAATCTAAAATTTTAATTTGTGATGTTACGGGGAGTGCAGGATTTGATAACAGGTCTCGTAGAAAAGTTCGGGCCATTTAAACACGAGGTTTGGGCTTGTGGGCCTTGGGCCCAAGCCTAAAGCCCACAAGATTTAACATGCCAATATATATATGTGTCCCTTGAACTTCATATGCCCTCATTCCCACAAACAAACAGAACATTCAAAATACACGCACACCTCCCACACTTTCACTCTCTCTCTCGGCGACACCAACCGGCTGAGCCGGTGGTGGTTCATGGCGGCGCCGCCGCTTGGCGACGGCGGAGGTGTTTCCGGCGGTGGTTAGTGGCGCACACCCCCCATCTCCGATCCCTATTCCTTCGGCGACACAGACCCCCACCCCGCTTTTTCCTACTTCCTCTCCGACTGACGAAATGAACCACCACCACCACGAACCGGTAGTGGTGCGGCGGCGATAACTAGAGAGAGAAAGGGAGAACCGGCGGTCAAAGGCTCGGACCGCCGGTCAGTTCATTATTCCGGTGGTTTTTGGTCTCCGACCGGTCGATACTTTTATCCGGTGGTCAACAACAAAGTCCGACGGGTCTTGTTCGGTCCGTCCGGTTTCACAGCGACGGCGGCGACGACGCTGGCTCTGGCGGTGGTCCTTGACTCTTCACAGCGGTCTGTGCTTCGGACCGGTAAGTTTCACCGGTGATGTGAAGATGATGATGATAGAAGACGGGGGTGTCTGATCGGCGATGAAGGTGCTCGACGGCAACAATAGCTGCCGGAGCTATAGCAGCTTCGGTTCAGGTCAGTTCGGGGATGGTGGGTCAAAATGGTTCAAGATTTCTGTGTTTCGGGTTAATGTTAGGTTCAACTCGGTTTGACTCGGTCAAACCGAGTCAACTCAGTCAACAGACGGTTCGAGTCACATCGGACGGTTCGGGTCAAAGGCATTCAAACACGGTCAACAGGTGGTTTTGGTTCAGCTCGGGTCAGGTGTCACCTCGGTGTGGTTCTACACGGGTCAGATTCGGGTTCGGTCAACCGAGTCGACTCGGTCAACTCGGGTCAACTCAGCAAGTTGACTCAGTCAACTCAGCCGGTCAACAGCAGTCAAAGGTTCAGGATTAGGCGAGTCAACTCGATCAACTTGCTCAACAACACAACGCGAGATTTTGGTAAAGATTATCGGCGTGTTTAATATTTAAGTTATATTTTTTTTGTTATAATTCATTACACGTGAACGAGCTCGAACCGAATAAACGACGAAATATTAGTTAGAATTACTAATTGTTTTGTTATATAAAGTGATTATACACAAATATTGTTGAGTAAATTGTTGAATCTTGATAAAATAACGACAACTTGTGTTGTCGGGGCCGTCCAAAAACAGAGGAAACTCTGCCCTTTTTTCAAGAAAATCCGTAAAACTAAAACACGTTTTATAATAAAACGAACTATCGGAATTCAAGTAATCTTTTAGAAACACCAATACAAATATCGACGACGCTTTATAACTTATAAAAGACGGCGATGACGCAAATTATTTTACAAAATAAATATAGTTTATTATATTTATATTTCAAACATTAAACTCGAATCATTTTATAGAAATAAATATAGTTATATATTTATTTTCGAACATAACAAAACGCCGATTCGGAAATTATTTACGACAATACGTATAGTTATACTTCAAAAATCCGACAAGTCTTCTATGAAATCAATAGAATTATTTATATTGTTTCAAATGCCGAACACGTCTTCGCTATATAAAATAAATATAGTTTTATATATTTATTTCGAATGTCGAACAACATTAATTCGTTTTTACAAAAATAAATATAGTATATATTTATTTTCAAAAACAAACACGACAGATATCGTTAACCAAGTCTTTTCAAGACTTATTAATTATTTCGACAACAAACGAATATAAACGAATATAACTTAATCGTTTTCATTAAGTTAACAAATTACGTCAAATCTTTCAGTTAGCGATTCGGTAAAGCTCGGTAACACGTAGATTAGTTACCGCATTAATTAGAGACTTACTAGATATTCCATGTTAGGAATATTGTAGAACGCACGTTAGCAAGTCAAGTCTTGGAAACGACATCACGAAGTCGTATTTAACTAGCTTTGCACAAGAGTATTCAGGTGAGTTCATAACCCCACCTTTTTATGGTTTTACATTTTTATAAATGTTTTCGGGGTGGAAAGACATGCACTTTTTGCAAAGCATACAAGAATTACATATTTCTAAACCATTTTACAAGCAAATTTTAACTGACATAAATGGTTTACGAAAAGCTTATGTTTTATACCGGTTTTTCAAACAAGCGTATTTTTCGAAATATGCATACACATGAATTCTAGTTTTCTAAACTACGAGAATATACAAGTACAAAGAGATACAAGAATTGTGAAATGATACAAGAATTGAGAAATGATACAAGAATTGAGGAATGATACGAGAAATCGTGTCACGAATAGGGTAACATAAGCACCATTAATTGTGTACGTACTAAGACCGCAGAACAAAAGGTTAGATCTAACGGGTGTCAGGGCAGCCCCACTCTTGGTGATAACTAGAACCGAGTAGTGTTTTTGTGTCTCAGTCGTGAATCGACTACAGAAAAATGCCTATGGTTTGGTGACTTCCTATGTCGTGTCACATGTTAATGGCCTTGCAACCCATTAACAACATGATACATACAAGAATACTTGAATTATACAATCGTGTCACATGTTAATGGCCTTGCAACCCATTAACAACATGATACATACAAGAATACTTGAATTATACAAGAAAACATGATACATACAAGAGTACTTGACTTATACAAGAATACATGACACATACAAGAATACTTGATTTATACAAGATACATACCATGTTTTCATACAAAGTTTCCATATAACTTGATAAGAAAATGATTTTAAATTCGTTTTCTCAACAATATTTCAAAAACCGATTATTCAAAAAGATTTACTTCAAATCTTTTGCAAACAAACTATGAACTCGCTCAACTTTATGTTGACTTTTCGCATGTTTCTTTCTCAGTTTGCATTTCTAAGACAAGGCACGGTTGGAATAGGAGGACCATGAAGAATCGAGCACTTAGTGGTGTTTAATTTCTAGAAGTCTTAGCTTTATTTGCTTCCGCTGTGCAATGAAGATACCAGTCCAGTCACGCCAATGCTCTGATATTTCGGGGTGTGACAGATTGGTATCAGAGCTATAGGTTACAGTGAATAGGGTTTTCTGTAGAGATACCTAGGCTCTAACCTCACTATCCTCTGGGAACTTAGAATATTAAAACCTGAATACATACATAACGCCTAGTACTCGAATATGGTCTCCAACCGTTGTCGAAAAACAAACAGTCAAAATTTTGTTTTCAAATATACGCTATTGTGGTGTTTTATACACGGTACATAAAACGATTACATACAATACCCAAAACCCTGAGAGTTTAGGAAACATGCATTTAAGACCTTCGGAAACTCATGTTGAAGTTCATTAAAGGTCATCACGTAGGAACCATGAATATTAACTCGGGCACACACTATTATTCATATTTTCTACGATGTTTTAACTTCCCGAGCAGGCATCCTACGCATAACGAAACACTAGTGCACAGGTATACGTGAAACTTAAGCTACACATCAACGAAGGTTGAAGTACATCACATACGACTTTCGAGGAAGCGGTAGTTTGGCACGCAGTCCTGCAAACGACATGAGTCATGCTAAGAAGAAGACGCATGTCTCCGCATTCCCCTAACTCATTAATGATGAGTACGCTATGTTCGACATCCGATGGTAATGTCACCTAACAACTGGTCGTCACATGAAACCCCAGGTAAAGTCCTTAAAATTTCTTTATTGAAATTCCGACTTTTGCATCTAGTGAGTAGATTTTCGCATCTCTACTCCTTTTAATGGTCATTGTATCATGACCATTCTTTCATTATAGCGAATATTCAATTGCTTCATTTCTTGAAAATTCATATGTTACGCATGCATCGTTTGTTACGCATGTGGTTTCATTTCGAATAAAGCGTTTCATTGAAGTTCAAATATCGTTTCGCTAAATCTAATTGTTGAATTGTGATTCGAATGACCTGCATTATTGTAATTGTTGGCTTCTTTGTTATCAAGTCAACACATTTTCTTGAAATTTATTTTCTTTTCAAGTCACATACATTGTTTTTTCGTTGTGACCATGCCGAAAGTTTTCTTGTCAATACATGTACTTATTGTCGGCTAGCGCCAAAACCATGATTCAATTGCTTGAAACTTGTTCATTACGCATATTCAATTCAACACACCATATGATGTGTTGAAAGCATCATATTCAAATTCGTATTAACAAGTGTTTCATTTGTTTTGAGTCGTAGTGGAATTGTTTGGTCTACGACTCCATTAAGTCGTTTGTTGATTTCGACACCTTGAGGTAACATTTTCACTAAATTGAAGCTTGCGCTAATCTAATGCACGGATTTGATTACCTATTTATTTATTTAGATTAAATCCGCTTCGATTTATTATTGCGCTTTCATTTTGACTCCAAACACGGTGAATTTGTTTGATCACCGCTATTATTGAATTGTTACATTCACTACGACACCTTGTGGCGTCGGTATAACTTGCAGCTTGCGCTGATCACGATCGAGCGTTTCATGCAGACTATTACATTCGAGCTTGTTGAAATCTAAGTTCATTTATTGGGTGCGATCATTTCTAGAAAATCATTTGCATCTTTTGATACGTCCTTGAATTCACATCATTCAAATAAGCCTTGATTCGATTTCATGATCGTTCACTTTTGTATTATTCGCATTTACTTACGCTTAACGTAACTCTAAGGAGTTAACGTAGTCTAAATTTCGAGGACGAAATTTTATTAACAGGGGGAGAATGTGACAACCGGTGATTTACGACACTTAATTACGTGATTAACAGGTGATTAACGTGATAATAAATAGTGATTAAGACGAAGATTGACTTAACTAGGCCTTTGGAGCGCCCAGAAACGTTCATACAGCTTTACAGTGCGCGAACGGTGACTTACAGAGAAATCTGCTGACTATTACGCGACAACGAACTGATATCGAACAGAATACTGAAAACACCGACAAATATTAAATTTTTACGATATATTTTAGCTTTATAATTAAATTTTTAAATCCGTAGTCGAAACCGAATAAAAAAACGGACTAAAACGACAACCGACACAATTTTTAGCGAATTTTAATCGGCGAACGAACGCGACAACGACGAGTACGATAGTTTTAAATCTAAAATTTTAATTTGTGATGTTACGAGGAGTGCAGGATTTGATAACAGGTCTTGTAGAAAAGTTCGGGCCATTTAAACACGAGGTTTGGACTTGTGGGCTTTGGGCCCAAGCCTAAAGCCCACAAGATTTAACCTGCCAATATATATATATGTGTCCCTTGAACATCATATGCCCTCATTCCCACAAACAAACAGAACATTCAAAATACACGCACACCTCCCACACTTTCACTCTCTCTCTCGGCCACACCACGGCGGCGCCGCCGCTTGGCGGCGGTGGAGGTGTTTCCGGCGGTGGTTAGCGGCACACACCCCCCTCTCCGTTCCTCCGGCGACACAGACCCCCACCCCCCCTTTTTTCCTTCTTCCTCTCCGACTGACGAAATGAACCACCACCACCACGAACCGGTGGTGGTGCGGCGGCGATAACCAGAGAGAGAAAGGGAGAACCGACGGTCAAAGGCTCGGACCGCCAGTCAGTTCGTTATTCCGGTGGTTTTTGGTCTCGGGCCGGTCGATGCTTTTATCCGGTGGTCAACAACAAAGTCCGGCGGATCTTGTTCGGTCCATCGGGTTTCACAGCGACGGCGGTGACGACGGTGGCTCTGGCGGTGGTCCTTGACTCTTCCCGGCGGTCTGTGCTTTGGACCGGTGAGTTTCACCGGCGATGTGAAGATGATGATGACAGAAGACGGGGGTGTCTGATCGGCGACAAAGGTGCTCGACGGCAACAATAGCTGCCGGAGCTATGGCAGCTTCGGTTCAGGTCAGTTCGGGGATGGTGGGTCAAAATGGTTCAAGGTTTCTGTGTTTCGGGTTAATGTTAGGTTCAACACGGTTTAACTCGGTCAAACCGAGTCAACTCAGTCAACAGACGGTTCGAGTCACATCGGACGGTTCGGGTCAAAGGCAGTCAAACACGGTCAACAGGTGGTTTTGGTTCAGCTCAGGTCAGGTGTCACCTCGGTGTGGTTCTACACGGGTCAGATTCGGGTTCGGTCAACCGAGTCGACTCGGTCAACTCGGGTCAACTCAGCAAGTTGACTCAGTCAACTCAGCCGGTCAACAGCAGTCAAAGGTTCGGGATTAGGCGAGTCAACTCGATCAACTTGCTCAACAACACAACGCGAGATTTTGGTAAAGATTATCGGCGTGTTTAATATTTAAGTTATATTTTTTTTTGTTATAATTCATTACACGTGAACGAGCTCGAACCGAATAAACGACGAAATATTAGTTAGAATTACTAATTGTTTTGTTATATAAAGTGATTATACACAAATATTGTTGAGTAAATTGTTGAATCTTGATAAAATAACGACAACTTGTGTTGTCGGGGCCGTCCAAAAACAGAGGAAACTCTGCCCGTTTTTCGAGAAAATCCGTAAAACTAAAACGCGTTTTATAATAAAACGAACTATCAGAATTCAAGTAATCTTTTAGAAACACCAATACAAATATCGACGACGCTTTATAACTTATAAAAGACGGCGATGACCCAAATTATTTTACAAAATAAATATAGTTTATTATATTTATATTTCAAACATTAAACTCGAATCATTTTATAGAAATAAATATAGTTATATATTTATTTTCGAACATAACAAAACGCCGATTCGGAAATTATTTACGACAATACGTATAGTTATACTTCAAAAATCCGACAAGTCTTTTATGAAATCAATAGAATTATTTATATTGTTTCAAACGCCGAACACGTCTTCGCTATATAAAATAAATATAGTTTTATATATTTATTTCGAATGTCGAACAACATTAATTCGTTTTTACAAAAATAAATATAGTATATATTTATTTTCAAAAACAAACACGACAGATATCGTTAACCAAGTCATTTCAAGACTTATTAATTATTTCGACAACAAACGAATCTAAACGAATATAACTTAATCGTTTTCATTAAGTTAACAAATTACGTCAAATCGTTCAGTTAGCGATTCTGTAAAGCTCGGTAACACGTAGATTAGTTACCGCATTAACTAGAGACTTATTAGATATTCCATGTTAGGAATATTGTAGAACGCACGTTAGCAAGTCAAGTCTTGGAAACGACATCACGAAGTCGTATTTAACTAGCTTTGCACAAGAATATTCAGGTGAGTTCATAACCCTACCTTTTTATGGTTTTACATTTTTATAAATGTTTTCGGGGTGGAAAGACATGCACTTTTTGCAAAGCATACAAGAATTACATATTTCTAAACCATTTTACAAGAAAATTTTAACTGATATAAATGGTTTACGAAAAGCTTATGTTTTATACCGGTTTTTCAAACAAGCGTATTTTTTGAAATATGCATACACATGAATTCTAGTTTTCTAAACTACGAGAATATACAAGTACAAAGAGATACAAGAATTGAGAAATGATACAAGAATTGAGGAATGATACGAGAAATCGTGTCACGAATAGGGTAACATAAGCACCATTAATCGTGTACATACTAAGACCGCAGAACAAAAGGTTAGATCTAACGGGTGTCAGGGCAGCCCCACTCTTGGTGATAACTAGAACCGAGTAGTGTTTTTGTGTCTCGGTCGTGAATCGACTACTGAAAAATGCCTATGGTTTGGTGACTTCCTATGTCGTGTCACATGTTAATGGCCTTGCAACCCATTAACAACATGATACATACAAGAATACTTGAATTATACAAGAAAACATGATACATACAAGAGTACTTGACTTATACAAGAATACATGACACATACAAGAATACTTGATTTATACAAGATACATACCATGTTTTCATACAAAGTTTCCATATAACTTGATAAGAAAATGATTTTAAATTCGTTTTCTCAACAATATTTCAAAAACCGATTATTCAAAAAGATTTACTTCAAATCATTTACAAACAAACTATGAACTCGCTCAACTTTATGTTGACTTTTTCGCATGTTTCTTTCTCAGTTTGCATTTCTAAGACAAGGCACGGTTGGAATAGGAGGACCATAAAGAATCGAGTACTTAGTGGTGTTCAATTTCTAGAAGTCTTAGCTTTATTTGCTTCCGCTGTGCAATGAAGATACCAGTCCAGTCACGCCAATGCTCTGATATTTCGGGGTGTGACAGATTGGTATCAGAGCTATAGGTTACAGTGAATAGGGTTTTCTGTAGAGATACCTAGGCTCTAACCTCACTATCCTCTGGGAATTTAGAATATTAAAACCTGAATACGTACATAACGCCTAGTACTCGAATATGGTCTCCAACCGTTGTCGAAAAACAAACAGTCAAAATTTTGTTTCAAATATACGCTATTGTGGTGTTTTATACACGGTACATAAAACGATTACATACAATACCCAAAACCCTGAGAGTTTAGGAAACATGCATTTAAGACCTTCGGAAACTCACGTTGAAGTTCATTAAAGGTCATCACGTAGGAACCGCGAATATTAACTCGGGCACACACTATTATTCATATTTTCTATGATGTTTTAACTTCCCGAGCAGGCATCCTACGCATAACGAAACGCTAGTGCACATGTATACGTGAAACTTAAGCTATACATCAACGAAGGTTGAAGTACGTCACATATGACTTTCGAGGAAGCGGTAGTTTGGCACGCAGTCCTGCAAACGACATGAGTCATGCTAAGAAGAAGACGTATGTCTCCGCATTCCCCCTAACTCATTAATGACGAGTACGCTATGTTCGACATCCGATGGTAATGTCACCTAACAACTGGTCGTCACATGAAACCCCAGGTAAAGTCCTTAAAATTTCTTTATTGAAATTCCGACTTTTGCATCTAGTGAGTAGATTTTCGCATCTCTACTCCTTTTAATGGTCATTGTATCATGACCATTCTTTCATTATAGCGAATATTCACTTGCTTCATTTCTTGAAAATTCATATGTTACGCATGCATCGTTTGTTACGCATGTGGTTTCATTTCGAATAAAGCGTTTCATTGAAGTTCAAATATCGTTTCGCTAAATCTAATGGTTGAATTTTGATTCGAATGACCTGCATTATTGTAATTGTTGGCTTCTTTGTTATCAAGTCAACACATTTTCTTGAAATTTCTTTTCTTTTCAAGTCACATACATGGTTTTTTCGTTGTGACCATGCCGAAAGTTTTCTTGTCAATACATGTACTTATTGTCGGCTTGCGCCGAAACCAAGATTCAATTGCTTGAAACTTGTTCATTACGCATATTCAATTCAACACACCATATGATGTATTGAAAGCATCATATTCAAATTCGTATTAACAAGTGTTTCATTTGTTTCGAGTCGTAGTGGAATTGTTTGGTCTACGACTCCATTAAGTCGTTTGTTGATTTCGACACCTTGAGGTAACATTTTCACTAAATTGAAGCTTGCGCTAATCTCATGCACGGATTTGATTACCTATTTATTTATTTAGATTAAATCCGCTTCGATTTATTATTGCGCTTTCATTTTGACTCCAAACACGGTGAATTTGTTTGATCACCGCTATTTTTGAATTGTTACATTCACTACGACACCTTGTGGCATCGGTATAACTTGCAGCTTGCGCTGATCACGATCGAGCGTTTCATGCAGACTATTACATTCGAGCTTGTTGAAATCTAAGTTCATTTATTGGGTGCGATTATTTCTAGAAAATCATTTGCATCTTTTGATACGTCCTTGAATTCACATCATTCAAATAAGCCTTGATTCGATTTCATGATCGTTCACTTTGGTATTATTCGCATTTACTTACGCTTAACGTAACTCTAAGGAGTTAACGTAGTCTAAATTTTGAGGACGAAATTTTATTAACAGGTGATTAACGTGATAATAAATATTGATTAAGATGAAGATTGACTTAATTAGGCCTTTGGAGCGCCCAGAAACGTTCATTCAGCTTTACAGTGCGCGAACGGTGACTTACAGAGAAATCTGCTGACTATTACGCGACAACGAACTGATACCGAACAGAATACCGACAACGCCGACAAATATTAAATTTTTACGATATATTTTAGCTTTATAATTAAATTTTTAAATCCGTAGTCGAAACCGAATAAAAAACGGACTAAAACGACAACCGACACAATTTTTCGCGAATTTTAATCGGCGAACGAACGCGACAACGACGAGTACGATAGTTTTAAATCTAAAATTTTAATTTGTGATGTTACGAGGAGTGCAGGATTTGATAACAGGTCTCGTAGAAAAGTTCGGGCCATTTAAACACGAGGTTTGGACTTGTGGGCCTTGGGCCCAAGCCAAAAGCCCACAAGATTTAACCTGCCAAAATACATATATGTGTCCCTTGAACTTCATATGCCCTCATTCCCACAAACAAACAGAACATTCAAAATACACGCACACCTCCCACACTTTCACTCTCTCTCTCGGCGACACCAACCGGCTGAGCCGGTGGTGGTTCACGGCGGCGCCGCCGCTTGGCGGCGGTGGAGGTGTTTCCGGAGGTGGTTAGCGGCACACACCCCCCTCTCCGTTCATCCGGCGACACAGACCCCCACCCCCTTTTTTCCTTCTTCCTCTCCGACTGACGAAATGAACCACCACCACCACGAACCAGTGGTGGTGCGACGGCGATAACCAGAGAGAGAAAGGGAGAACCGACGGTCAAAGGCTCGGACCGCCGGTCAGTTTGTTATTCCGGTGGTTTTTGGTCTCGGGCCGGTCGATGCTTTTATCCGGTGGTCAACAACAAAGTCCGGCGGATCTTGTTCGGTCCGTCGGGTTTCACAGCGACGGCGGCGACGACGGTGGCTCTGGCGGTGGTCCTTGACTCTTCCCGGCGGTCTGTGCTTCGGACCGGTGAGTTTCACCGGTGATGTGAAGATGATGATGACAGAAGACGGGGGTGTCTGATCGGTGACGAAGGTGCTCGACGGCAACAATAGCTGCCGGAGCTATGGCAGCTTCGGTTCAGGTCAGTTCGGGGATGGTGGGTCAAAATGGTTCAAGGTTTCTGTGTTTCGGGTTAAAGTTAGGTTCAACTCGGTTTGACTCGGTCAAACCGAGTCAACGCAGTCAACAGACGGTTCGAGTCACATCGGACGGTTCGGGTCAAAGGCAGTCAAACACGGTCAACAGGTGGTTTTGGTTCAGCTCGGGTCAGGTGTCACCTCGGTGTGGTTCTACACGGGTCAGATTCGGGTTCGGTCAACTGAGTCGACTCGGTCAACTCAGCAAATTGACTCAGTCAACTCAGCCGGTCAACAGCCGTCAAAGGTTCAGGATTAGGCGAGTCAACTCGATCAACTTGCTCAACAACACAACGCGAGATTTTGTTAAAGATTATCGGCGTGTTTAATATTTAAGTTATATTTTTTTTTGTTATAATTCATTACACGTGAACGAGCTCGAACCGAATAAACGACGAAATATTAGTTAGAATTACTAATTGTTTTGTTATATAAAGTGATTATACACAAATATTGTTGAGTAAATTGTTGAATCTTGATAAAATAACGACAACTTGTGTTGTCGGGGCCGTCCAAAAACAGAAGAAACTCTGCCCGTTTTTCAAGAAAATCCGTAAAACTAAAACGCGTTTTATAATAAAACAAACTATCAGAATTCAAGTAATCTTTTAGAAACACCAATACAAATATCGACGACGCTTTATAACTTATAAAAGACGGCGATGACGCAAATTATTTTACAAAATAAATATAGTTTATTATATTTATATTTCAAACATTAAACTCGAATCATTTTATAGAAATAAATATAGTTATATATTTATTTTCGAACATAACAAAACGCCGATTCGGAAATTATTTACGACAATACGTATAGTTATACTTCAAAAATCCGACAAGTCTTTTATGAAATCAATAGAATTATTTATATTGTTTCAAACGCCGAACACGTCTTCGCTATATAAAATAAATATAGTTTTATATATTTATTTCGAATGTAGAACAACATTAATTCGTTTTTACAAAAATAAATATAGTATATATTTATTTTCAAAAACAAACACGACAGATATCGTTAACCAGGTCATTTCAAGACTTATTAATTATTTCGACAACAAACAAATCTAAACGAATATAACTTAATCGTTTTCATTAAGTTAACAAATTACGTCAAATCGTTCAGTTAGCGATTCGGTAAAGCTCGGTAACACGTAGATTAGTTACCGCATTAACTAGAGACTTATTAGATATTCCATGTTAGGAATATTGTAGAACGCACGTTAGCAAGTCAAGTCTTGGAAACGACATCACGAAGTCGTATTTAACTAGCTTTGCACAAGAATATTCAGGTGAGTTCATAACCCCACCTTTTTATGGTTATACATTTTTATAAATGTTTTCGGGGTGGAAAGACATGCACTTTTTGCAAAGCATACAAGAATTACATATTTCTAAACCATTTACAAGCAAATTTTAACTGACATAAATGGTTTACGAAAAGCTTATGTTTTATACCGGTTTTTCAAACAAGCGTATTTTTCGAAATATGAATACACATGAATTCTAGTTTTCTAAACTACGAGAATATACAAGTACAAAGAGATACAAGAATTGAGAAATGATACAAGAATTGAGAAATGATATAAGAATTGAGGAATGATACGAGAAATCGCGTCACGAATAGGGTAACATAAGCACCATTAATCGTGTACATACTAAGACCGCAGAACAAAAGGTTAGATCTAACGGGTGTCAGGGCAGCCCCATTCTTGGTGACAACTAGAACCGAGTAGTGTTTTTGTGTCTCAGTCGTGAATCGACTACAGAAAAATGCCTATGGTTTGGTGACTTCCTATGTCGTGTCACATGTTAATGGCCTTGCAACCAATTAACAACATGATACATACAAGAATACTTGAATTATACAAGAAAACATGATACATACAGGAATACTTGAATTATACAAGAAAACATGATACATACAAGAGTAGTTGACTTATACAAGAATACATGACACATACAAAAATACTTGATTTATACAAGATACATACCATGTTTTCATACAAAGTTTCCATATAACTTGATAAGAAAATGATTTTAAATTCGTTTTCTCAACAATATTTCAAAAACCGGTTATTCAAAAAGGTTTTCTTCAAATCTTTTACAAACAAACTATGAACTCGCTCAACTTTATGTTGACTTTTTCGCTTGTTTCTTTCTCAGGTTGCGTTTCTAAGACAAGGCACGGTTGGAATAGGAGGACCATGAAGAATCGAGTACTTAGTGGCGTTCAATTTCTAGAAGTCTTAGCTTTATTTGCTTCCGCTGTGCAATGAAGATACCAGAACAGTCACGCTAATGCTCTGATATTTCGGGGTGTGAAAAAATACATTCCACCTGGTTCAGGTCTTGTTGTTAGAATTCTGGAAGAAGATGAAGTCAAATCTAGTCCGAAAAGAATACCAATTTTTCCAGATTTTGGAAGTGATGTAGATACTGATGATGAAGAAGAATATATTAATAAAGCTAGAAAAGGTCTAGATCCTGATAGTTTTGATTTGTTTTTAGCAGATAAAGTTGAGATGCTGAATGAGAAAAAGATTGCCAGATTGAAGAAAGAACTGGAAGTAAGAAGAATAGCTGATGAAAAGGCAAAAATGGAAGCTAAAGAAGCAAATGTTGAATCAATGATTGAAAAGGTGATAGAAAAAATCGTTGAAGTGGAGAAAGTAGTAGAGAAAATTGTTGACGTTTAAAAGATTGTCGAAGTTGAAAAAGTTGTTGAAGTTGAGAAGATTGTCGAGGTCATTAAACCTTGTCAGAAATGTTTAGAATCTTGAAAAGATTGTGATGAGAAGGATAAGAAGATTGCTGATTTGGAAAAGATAAAAGAAAATTTGTTGTCTGATGTGAAGTATGTGAAAGAGTCATATGATGTTCTGAACAGAACAGTTGATGGTCTGAAAAAAACAAATTTAGAAGTTGATGCTGCTATGACAATGATGAGTTCAACTTTAATGACAAATCAGAAAGTCATCAATGAGTATATTGAAGATTGTGCAAAGCTGAAGCAGGATTTGGAACTTGAGAAGATAGAAAGTGAAAGAATCAAACGATTGTTGTTGAGTTATACAACTTGTGATTATTTGCTTGATCGAGTTTATCCTACTGTTGCAAGTCTTGAAGCTTTTAAAGAACAAAAGAAAGAAGAAACGGATACTGGTAAGAAACAAAGTGTCAAGTATAACAAGTGTCTGCCCCCGATCTATGAAAGTTATTCTCCCAGAAAACCTAATGAGGAACGTTTGAATAAGGCTCTCAACATCAAGTTAAAGTCTGAAACCATTGATGGGTTACCGGATAACATTGATGTCACATTCACAGCGTCTGACACTGATCATGAGTCTGAGTTATTAAAGAAAGTTGTCGATCAGGTGTTGGATATGGATGAAGAGTCAAAGTCAGAGTCTAAATCTGAAAGTACGAGTTCGTCAGAAAAGAGTCCGAATTCACCAGTCAAATGGGTTTATAATAAAGAATTCTTGTTATCAAAAAATAATTTGAATGATGAAACATTTAAGGTTGCTTATACTTTGAATGATTCGGACAAATTTTTTTCTGATGAAGAATTTCCAATAAGAAGTGTCAAATCTGAAAAGATCAAACAGGTTTTCAAATTGACAGAAATTAATATTTCTGAAATAAAAGATATAAATCTTTCTGAGAAACCTAAAAAGTACACTTCAAGAATTCAACAAAGAGTAAACAATAAAATGGGTTACAATTCTTGTCACACCCTGGCTTTGCGGAAGCGTGGTTAATTTTGGTGTGACTTCTTAATACCATAGCTTAATCATAACAAGCTATATGAATTTAAAAACCATGCAAGTCATCAATTAAGTTTGAGAATAACATACAATACCATTGTTTGACGAGAACATACTCCAACAACAATAACCTTGTTCAAAAGACATAACCACTACAACATAACATAAACGTGGTTTAAGGACTGTGTCTTGTCCAGGAAAGAGACACATCCCTTAAACCCTGATGACTCCATGACAAATGCAGCGGAAAACGTTCCATACCGTGCCAGATCTCGTTTAATTTCCTGAAATACATGTGAGTTGAAAAATCAACAATAATGTTGAGCGAGTTCATGTGCAAGTGAGTAAGTAAAACACTTGTAAGTATAAAAGTTTCCTTGTATGTAGCAGTGTAAGAGGACTTGTGATCACCAATGGTTTGCAAGGCCATTAGCATGTTGTGAAATGCAAGTAAGTAGACACAACCCTAGCTGATTTTTGCGTTGGGCAACCAAGTCACTCCAGGTCCGTTGTGGTTAGCCTCCGAGAGGTCCGTTTGGCCTGAAGCTGGGCTCGCTACACCCAAATAGATCTACCGCTCGAGTCCCTCGGTGTTCTAACTACCCATTCACATGATCTAAACCTCCTTACGTAATTCATACCGTGTATAAAGTACTTGTAAACAAAGTAACATGTATTTCACCCCCGCAGTTAAGAAAACTGAAAACAGTTAGAGAAAAAGGGGGACATGAACTCACAGTGAATGCGTATCTCAATCAAGCGTCTCCGATATAGTAAGCTATGCAACGACCTACAAGTGCTAATTCTATTAGTCGGACGGCCGTGCTTTAGCTTTACAGTTTATGTCTTTGGGAAATAGTTAGACAACTATTTCGTGTTTATGTTCCGTATACACTTGGTAGTTATTCTTCTTCCCAAGGATGGGGGATACAATACATGTGCGTAAGTTACGTTTTATCAATCGTGTGGTAATGTAATTACCGTTGTAACTTATATGTTTGTGTAAGCGTTCGCAAAGTTTTGGAATCATTAACGCTTGTAAATATTATTTTCACTCTAAAATAATATTTATGTATTTCACAAAATAATCATAAACAGTGTTGTGACAAATATATTTATCACGTTAATCTTTGTGAAAATCCCACCTCCGAATATTTAGTAAAATATAGTACTGGCGAAATTTATGTTTCAAAAGTATGCCCAAAAATAGTTCTAACACTTGTTGTGTAAAAAGTCTAAGTGTTAGGTTTTTAGAAAATTTCGCCAGAGTTTCCTCTGTAACTGGAGGTGGCCACGCTTTCAAGCGTATCATTTTCTTTTAATAAATCAACTCAATCAACTTCTTTATTCAATCAAACAATTTCCGACACATCAAACTAGTCAACAAGTATGTATATTTGCATAATCGCATGAACTTGTAGTTTTTCCGAATCTATATTATAAATCCCATCTATATACGTAGATCTTTATATAAAGTAGCTTTAATCTTGTAAAAACCTCGTGTTTAGAGAAAACCGTCTTTACAACTTCTAGTAACAAGTGACAAATATACTTCTTTGTCGGATCTTTCCATTTCACGAGTGTCTACCCACTTGTGGTTTATAAAATCATATTTATTAGTGCAAGATCCATCTTTTAGAAAAACATGATTTCTTTAAAGTGTGGTCTTTCAAAAATACCACTTGCGGATACGTAGATCCGCTAGTTTTAAACACCATTTTACCGGTTAAATCACTTTTACACAAGTATAATATTTCACACAAGTTCATGTTTCTAAAATGTGGTAGTGTTTCACCTTTAACCCTTGTATCTATCAAAAACAAGCTTATGTGATGATACGTGATTTTACAAAGTCGGGTTAAACGAAGTTTTGAGCTACCACATTATAGATCGGGTCACAATAAGCACAAATTTCAAGTCCTACGACTTTTACACAAGTTATATGCTATTAACCACCATTTTTGTGATTTTACTAGACTTTAAAGATTCAAAACGCGTGTTTACAATATTTAACCGACGAAAGTTCTTTTAACCACTTTAGATATGTGTAAGAACAAGTTTTAAAGGTTATACCTCTAGCTCAAGGCTAGGGAAGAGTTGTGACGAAAAACGCGTGGATAAAAGCCAACGAGAGTGGTCCTTCGCGTTCCGCTTGCACCAAAGCTCCTAATATGCGACTTGTGATGTTTGTATAATCTTGGAATGTAGTGAACAAGGGCCGAAAATTATGATGGTGGGTGTGTGAGGTGCGGCCGAGAGCCCCAAAGAAAGAGAGAGAGAGTTGGTTTTGTGTTGTGATAAGTGGTGTGATTATCTCTAGATTATGTGGGTATATATAGGAAGATTTAGTGTTAATGTCCAATGGATCATATGTAGTGTGGATTTTAGACATGGCAAGATCTCCCAAATCACCAAGTACAAATTGGTGCCCCCTAGGTTGAGGGGCCGGTTACGAGAGCAAGGGGGGGGGTATCTAGTTTGATTTTAAGTAGATGGTTAGGAGTTAGTTTATGTTAAGTAAGTTAGTTTAGGTTTTAACTCCGTTAGTTATAAGCAGCGTGTTATGACGGGTGTTAGGGTAATCAGAGACCCTAACTGGCTCAGAAAAAGAGTAATAATAAAAATAGTAAAGTTTTCATGTTCCGGGTAAAGTCCGGGTGTTCGGTTGGATAGTAATCCGTTAGAGTGTTACAAAAGACTTTAAAGTGTCGTTATTACATTTTTAGTGACACAATTTGTTTTCCCGACACTTTAGAAAGTGTCTAGTAATATTTTCTCATCTTCTGGCACTTTACTAGTCAGCTAGAAGCTGGTTAAATTGTTAAAGTGCTGTGTTTGGTACTTAAAGTACATTTTAGGCACATCCGTAACAGTGTATCTTATCCCCTAGAGACGCGGTAACACAACCCTTATATCCTACACTCACTACCAGTGTAGTCAAAATATATGAGGCTCTTAACAGGCCTTGAGGCAGTATTTGCCTGATGCTGGTTATATCAGCATGTTCACTGTGTATCCGTTTAGTGCTACTGTGCTTTTTGTGCATCATGTTTGTCACTAGGGTTCAGCACGTAATAATGTAGTGACAGCAATTAAGGTATGATGCAAGTAAGTGCATGTATCAGTATGCAGGTAGCAGTTTATCAGCTAGTTCAATCAAGCACAGTAATCATGTAGTAATTAATCATTAATTTAAGTCGTACGGATACCTGGTTTTGTGCGGGTTGTCACATTCTCCCCCCGTTAAATAAATTTCGTCCCGAAATTTAAGTTCTGCTTGTAGAAGCAGGGTTCTTAGGAAATAAGTGGGGGTATTTCTCCTTCATCCGGTCCTCACGTTCCCAGGTAAATTCAGGACCATGTCTGGCATTCCAACGTACCTTGACGAGTTTGACACTGCTCCGGCGGGTCTTGTTAACTTTCCAATCCGTGACCTCAACAGGTTCTTCAACGAAGTGGAGCGTGTCGTCAATATGAATCTCGTCGATAGGAATGGCAACGTCAACTTGAGTTGGACTCTTCTTTAAATTGGATACGTGAAATGTATCGTGAACACCATTTAGTTCAGCAGGTAGGTCCAACTTGTATGCTACCGTCCCAATTCTTTCTAGAATTCTAAAGGGACCAATGTAGCGTGGATTTAACTTTCCTCGCTTTCCAAAGCGCGCTACCCCTTTCCAGGGTGAAACCTTTAACAATACCATCTCTCCGACTTGGAAGTCCACATGCTTCCGGTTTGGATCCGCGTAGGCCTTTTGCCTGTGGCGAGCGGCTTCGATGCGTTTAAGAATTTGCGCGATCTTATCAGTCGTCTCTTGGACGATCTCGGGACCAGCAAGCTGCCTATCACCCGCGTCAGACCAACATAGTGGTGATCGTCACTTGCGTCCGTATAGGGCCTCAAAAGGCGCAACACCAATACTGGTGTGGTAGCTGTTGTTATATGAAAATTCGACCAAGGGTAAGTGTTTATCCCAGCTACCTCCTAAATCCATAACACATGCCCTCAGCATGTCTTCCAACGTTTGTATTGTTCGCTCGCTCTGGCCATCAGTTTGCGGATGGAATGCAGTGCTCAGATTCAATTGTGAGCCAAAAGATTCTTGGAAAGATTGCCATATTCTTTACACAAATCTTCCGTCTCTATCAGAGATGATCGAGTGTGGTACTCCATGACGTGCTACGATCTCTCTCAAGTAAATTTCCGCAAGCTTACTAGTACTGTCTTTCTCCTTGATTGGCAGAAAGTGTGCGGACTTTGTTAGGCGGTCAACAATTACCCAAATCATATCATGGCCTCTTGGCGTTCTTGGCAGTTTTGTAACAAAATCCATTGAGATTTGTTCCCATTTCCATTTGGGAATCTCAGGTTGTTGCAGAAGTCCCGAAGGCTTCTGGTATTCTGCCTTGACCTTAGCGCACGTTAAACATTTGCTCACGTAGACAGCAACGTCGCCTTTCATCCTAGGCCACCAATAGTAATCTTTAAGATCCTGGTACATCTTATCCGATCCAGGGTGGATAGAGTACCGTGACTTGTGCGCTTCGTCGAAAATAACTTCCCTTAATCCATCAAACAGAGGAACCCAAATCCTTTTCTCAAAACATAACGTTCCTTCCTCGTTCGGTACCAAAAGCTTCTCCATTCCACGGAGATATTCTTCCTCAAGGTTTCCCTCCTTGAGAGCTTCCTTTTGTGCAGCACGAATGCGCGAGGGAAGGTTGGTTCGTACAATCATTTCTAGAGCCCTAACCCTTATGGGCTTGATTCTTTCTTTACGACTTAGGGCATCGGCAACTACATTTGCCTTCCCCGGGTGATACTTGATCTCGCAGTCGTAATCATTCAATAATTCGACCCATCGTCTCTGTCTCATATTCAGCTCTTTCTGGTTGAATATGTGTTGCAAGCTCTTGTGATCTGTGAAGATTGTGCATTTTGTACCATACAGGTAGTGTCTCCAGATCTTTAGTGCAAAAACCACTGCGCCAAGCTCTAAATCATGTGTGGTATAATTCTTTTCGTGCACTTTCAGTTGGCGTGATGCGTAAGCAATGACCTTTTGGCGTTGCATCAACACACATCCCAATCCCTGACGCGATGCGTCGCAGTATACCACAAAATCGTCGGTACCTTCCGGTAGAGCTAAAATTGGCGCGTTGCAGAGCTTATCCTTCAATATCTGAAACGCTTCGTCCTGTTTGATCCCCCAATCAAACGTCTTATCCTTCTGGGTCAGGAGCGTCAAAGGTTGAGCGATTTTCGAGAAATCCTCGATGAACCTTCGATAGTAGCCAGCCAAACCCAAGAATTGTCGAATCTCGGTTGGCGTTGTAGGCGTTTCCCAATTCTTGATTGCCTCGATCTTTGTGGGATCAACATGAATTCCATCCCCATTAACCACATGTCCAAGAAACTGAACTTCGCGTAGCCAAAACTCGCACTTGGAGAATTTGGCGTACAGCTGTTCTTTCTTTAGCAGCTCTAGTATGGTTCTAAGATGTTGTTCGTGTTCAGCCTTCGTCTTTGAGTAAATCAGGATGTCGTCGATGAATACAATCACGAACTTGTCTAAGTATGGCTTGCAAACTCTATTCATCAAGTCCATAAATACTGCAGGCGCGTTTGTTAAACCGAATGGCATCACGAGGAACTCGTAGTGTCCATAACGAGTTCGGAAGGCTGTTTTCGGGATACTTTCCTCCTGTATCCTCAGTTGATGGTATCCAGATCGAAGATCGATCTTAGAGTAACAGCTTGAACCTTGAAGTTGGTCGAACAGATCGTCGATTCTAGGCAGTGGATACCTGTTCTTGATCGTCAGCTTGTTCAGTTCTCTATAGTCAATACACATGCGGAAACTTCCGTCCTTCTTCTTGACAAACAAGACCGGAGCTCCCCAAGGCGAGAAGCTTGGTCGGATAAAACCCTTGTCTAACAACTCTTGAAGTTGCGTTGACAATTCCTGCATCTCAGATGGAGCAAGTCTGTAAGGTGCCTTAGCTACAGGCGCTGCGCCTGGAACTAAGTCAATGTGAAACTCCACTTGCCTCTAAGGTGGCAGTCCGGGTAAGTCTTCTGGGAAGACTTCGGGATACTCCCTTACGACAGGGATATCTTCGATTGTTGGCTCAGCGGCCTTCTTGTCTACGATGTGTGCCAGAAAAGCAACACATCCTTTCTGTAAACACTTCCTTGCCTTTAAGCAGCTGATAAATCTTAGCGGCGTGTCACGCTTCTCTCCGTGAACCACAATTGTCTCACCATCGTCAGTTGGGATACGAACAACTTTCTCGTGACATACTATCTCCGCCTTGTTTCCGGATAACCAATCCATTCCTACCACCACGTCGAAGCTCCCCAATTGGACTGGTAGTAGATCCAGAGTAAACTCGCGTTCCCCCAATTCTATCACACAACCTCTGATTACTTCGTTGGCTCCAACTAACTTTCCATCAGCTAATTCGATCGAGTAGGGTATGTCTAACTTATTAGCAGCTAACCCAAGCATATTCTTAAATTCTAGTGATACGAAGCTATAGTCGGCACCAGTATCAAACAGAACAGATGCATAGCGTTGATTGATAGGGAACGTACCCGTGAAAACGTTGGGATCCTGGCGTGCTTCTCTAGCTTCAAGTTGGAACACTCTACCACGGGCTTGATTCAGTGTTGGGCAATTCTTCTTAAAATGCCCGATTTCCCCGCAGTTGTAGCATCCGAGCCTCTGCCCATTACCATCCCCATTTCCAGCTGGGGTGTTGTTCTGGTTGGCATTGCCAGCCTGGTTTGCATTGTTGCTTCGGTTTCTGTTTCCTCCAAAATTTCCTTGCTGGCGATTCCCATTTCCGCCACGGTTATCATTCCTATTTCCATATCCTCCCTGGCCTCCCCGGCCAGTACCAACCCAACAGGTGTCCTTCAAATGACCACGTCTCCCACATACTTCGCATACTTTTAGCTAACATTGACCCGAATGGTGGCGTAGACAGGTATTGCATCTGGGCTGGGTGCCCATGTATCCTCTTCCTTTCCTTCCACTGCCAGCTGCACCCTGAGCTGGCGTGCTTGGTGCTCCTCTCTTACCATCACCGCTAACACTTTGTTTGAAGTTTGAAAACTTTCTTTTGTTACTTCCGGACGACTCAACATGCGTCTCTTTCTCCTTTGCCTTTACATCACCAAACTTGTTTAAACGAATCCCCTCCTCGGTGAGAGCCACGCTCAAATCGATGGCTTCAGTGATAGTCGCTGGTTTGGAGGAGGTTACCATGCTTATTATTTGGGGAGCCAAACCCCAAATGAAGCGCTCGATTCGTTTGTATTCGGGCGTAACCATGTAAGGAACCACTTGAGATAGGTCATGAAACCTCTGAACGTACTCTGCTACTTTCGGACCATCCATCTTTAAGTGCCAAAATTCAGTCTCCAACCTCTGAATTTCTGCGCGTGAACAGTACTTTTTGCGCATCAACTCTTTCAATTCGGCCCAAGTCAGGGCGTAGGCGGCAGCTTCGCCTAAGGTTTGGACTTGTAAGTTCCACCAAGATAGGGCTCCGTCGAGAAATAGCCCTGAAATGTATGTGACTTGTTGATCCTCAGCACATTTGCTCATGCGTAAGACGGAATCGGTTTTCTCAGCCCAGCGGGTAAAGGCAACTGCACCTCCTGTGCCATTGAAGTTAACTGGTTTGCAGTCTAAGAACTGCTTGTAGGTGCATCCTGCACGTATGTTAAAACATGTGGTTGGCATTAGCATCACCGCTAAAATCTCCAACTAGTTCATGGTAGGTTCGAATGGCGTGGTATTACCGTGAGGTGGATTGTTATTGCCTTGATTAACACTTCCGCTCCCTCCTGGCTGAGAAGCTGCGTACTGCGCTATGGCAGCAGCAATGACTTGCTGTAGCTCTTCCTGAGTGGTAGGCATAGGCTGCTGTTGTCGTCTTGGTGGCATCTTTCTAAAAGATGTGTTCACGTTGGTCAGGACATAGTACAGTGTACGTATATAGTAATAATAATAGTATAATCTCATAACATCTCATGTTATCACATATCACAAATATCAATCACACAACATCCCATGCCATAAAATATAAACAAGTAATCAAGCGAATCAAAATATGGTGAGAAAACTGTGATTGCCATAATAATGAGACCACATCGTAATGTATACATACAATCATCAATCACCGGGGCTACATCACCCCTGTCAAAAGCTACATCAGTATCAATACAACATCAAGTACATAACAAAAGTCAAATCATAACGTAGTCTCCCCAAAATGCTGTGCAAGTAAAAGCAATCGCTGACTTCTCACCTCGCCTACCCTGTGGCACTGATGAGCTCAAGCAGATGGTGGTGGAGGGGGAGGAAAACGGGTATAAAGCAAACGGCGCATCTCTAACCAATCTGCCTCCATCGCCTGCTGCGTGCGTATAACGGAGGCAATCTGCTGCTCCAAAGTAGTAAGACGAGCAGCATAGTCAGGGGGTAATGATCGAAACGGCTGTAACGGAGAGGGTGCCTGACCATGGCACTGACATGGCCGAGCTCTCTCGAGCTCCTGCAGTCGCTGCTCGTGCGACTCATGCTGGTAAACAAAAGACATCAGTACATCCTCAATGGTGTGGCCCACGTGGAATCTGTGGTATGGATCGGTGGGTGGCATAGGGGAAAACGGAGACCAAAGCAATGGCTCTCGTGTGGGGTCAAATGGTGCTACACCAAAAGGAGCAGTAATAGGTGGAACAAAAGGCATCTGTGGTAAGAAAGGTATGGGCATCGGTACATGCCCTGATGGGTGGGCTGAAGAGCCCTCTCCAGGCCCCGCTGGAGGTATGTATGTGGGAACCTGAAACGAAAAGTCAGCGTGTCTAGCGTCTGGAATCTGTGGGGGTAGTGGTGGGACGTCCTCATCAGCCGGGATCCACCCGTGCTGTGCCGGCTCGTCCGGTGGATCCATATGGGCAGCAAACAGAGCATGCTCAGGCTCTAAGGGAACAGGATCAAATAAGGGAGCCACAACCGGGTCAACGGGTGCCAGGTGCTCAAATGGTGGGTCGACAGGTACAGCAACTATGGGTAGAGGATCGATGGGATCAACAGGGGCATGATCGTCTGCAATCAAGGGAACGTCTAGGTGGGGATCAACAGCGATGGGCTCAAGGGGTATATCAGCATGCATAGGGTCATGCTCCGGTAACACATCAAGAGCAGCTGCCTGCTCAGGGGCAAGGGCAGGCTCCAAGTCATCGAATGCCATATCAAAGTCAAAATCAGGATCGATCGGGTCGAAAGGATCAATAGGATCAGCAGGATCCTCCATCATCTCGTCCATAGGGACAAACTCCAAATCGCGGTCAGGATCAAAGCCTGGGGGAAACACAGGGTCAGAATCCCCCTTATTGTCAAGAGCATAACCAAGTCCAGGCACTGGAGTAACAGAAAGAGCCTAGTCCGAATCAGACCCATGGGAATAGTGCTGCACACTAAGAGTATGTGTCGGTGCAGAAGCCACAGACTCAGAGGAGTCCTGGGCTGGGGAATGTGCAGGTGCCTCCGCATCCGGAGCATCTGCAATCAACAATGGGGCAACAGCAGGTAGGGCCTCGCCCTGAACGTCCTCCATAGGCTCTACCTCAAATAGGTCGACATCGTCCTCCTCGCCATCGAAAGGTAACTCCTGAACAGGATAAGAAGCGAGGGGTATGGGAGCAGGGATCACCGCTAGTGGCAAATCCCCGGCCGGAATATCAACAGGGAGCTCATCGTCGCCACCAGGTAGGGCGAATGGCTGGAAGTCGTCATCGTCGGTACTGGTAAAGTCTGACGTGTACACCTCGTGCTCCGAGGACTCTAAATCATCTGACACTATGGGTCTGGGTCCGGTGGTGCCTGAACCACCTGAATCTGACGAGTCCATGTACCTGTAACGCAAACATAAGTATGCACAAACTGTCAATCATATAATCAAATAATCACGTAAATCACCAAGTAAGCATTCAAATTATCCTCCTAGTCTTACTAGCCAATACCATCTAGTCTACAAGACTGCTCTATCCTTTACTTAACCCAAACCTCGATCCTCCAGATCGAACCTTATAACAAATCAACGTGCTCAATCTTCCTTAATCACCTCGATCCTCCAGATCGATCCTATATCAAACCAACGTGCTCAACTACCTTAACCATCTCGATCCTCCAGATCGATCCTCAGCCCTCCAAGCTGAACTTATAATTAATAAAATGTGCTCAACATTTGTTTGTAAAAAAGTGTGGATCTGGACTTAAGTGGTATGCAGAAAAATGTTTTCGTGAGAGCCCTAGTGATCATAGTCTAGACTCGAGACAGAATCCTAGTTCGCTATGATCAGAGCTCTGATACCAAGCTGTCACACCCTGGCTTTGCGGAAGCGTGGTTAATTTTGGTGTGACTTCTTAATACCATAGCTTAATCATAACAAGCTATATGAATTTAAAAACCATGCAAGTCATCAATTAAGTTTGAGAATAACATACAATACCATTGTTTGACGAGAACATACTCCAACAACAATAACCTTGTTCAAAAGACATAACCACTACAACATAACATAAACGTGGTTTAAGGACTGTGTCTTGTCCAGGAAAGAGACACATCCCTTAAACCCTGATGACTCCATGACAAATGCAGCGGAAAACGTTCCATACCGTGCCAGATCTCGTTTAATTTCCTGAAATACATGTGAGTTGAAAAATCAACAATAATGTTGAGCGAGTTCATGTGCAAGTGAGTAAGTAAAACACTTGTAAGTATAAAAGTTTCCTGGTA
This sequence comes from Helianthus tuberosus, assembly GCA_030545235.1. Taxonomy (NCBI): domain Eukaryota; kingdom Viridiplantae; phylum Streptophyta; class Magnoliopsida; order Asterales; family Asteraceae; genus Helianthus; species Helianthus tuberosus. The sequence continues at coordinate 98,868,870 of CM060355.1, forward strand.
TGTAGCAGTGTAAGAGGACTTGTGATCACCAATGGTTTGCAAGGCCATTAGCATGTTGTGAAATGCAAGTAAGTAGACACAACCCTAGCTGATTTTTGCGTTGGGCAACCAAGTCACTCCAGGTCCGTTGTGGTTAGCCTCCGAGAGGTCCGTTTGGCCTGAAGCTGGGCTCGCTACACCCAAATAGATCTACCGCTCGAGTCCCTCGGTGTTCTAACTACCCATTCACATGATCTAAACCTCCTTACGTAATTCATACCGTGTATAAAGTACTTGTAAACAAAGTAACATGTATTTCACCCCCGCAGTTAAGAAAACTGAAAACAGTTAGAGAAAAAGGGGGACATGAACTCACAGTGAATGCGTATCTCAATCAAGCGTCTCCGATATAGTAAGCTGTGCAACGACCTACAAGTGCTAATTCTATTAGTCGGACGGCCGTGCTTTAGCTTTACAGTTTATGTCTTTGGGAAATAGTTAGACAACTATTTCGTGTTTATGTTCCGTATACACTTGGTAGTTATTCTTCTTCCCAAGGATGGGGGATACAATACATGTGCGTAAGTTACGTTTTATCAATCGTGTGGTAATGTAATTACCGTTGTAACTTATATGTTTGTGTAAGCGTTCGCAAAGTTTTGGAATCATTAACGCTTGTAAATATTATTTTCACTCTAAAATAATATTTATGTATTTCACAAAATAATCATAAACAGTGTTGTGACAAATATATTTATCACGTTAATCTTTGTGAAAATCCCACCTCCGAATATTTAGTAAAATATAGTACTGGCGAAATTTATGTTTCAAAAGTATGCCCAAAAATAGTTCTAACACTTGTTGTGTAAAAAGTCTAAGTGTTAGGTTTTTAGAAAATTTCGCCAGAGTTTCCTCTGTAACTGGAGGTGGCCACGCTTTCAAGCGTATCATTTTCTTTTAATAAATCAACTCAATCAACTTCTTTATTCAATCAAACAATTTCCGACACATCAAACTAGTCAACAAGTATGTATATTTGCATAATCGCATGAACTTGTAGTTTTTCCGAATCTATATTATAAATCCCATCTATATACGTAGATCTTTATATAAAGTAGCTTTAATCTTGTAAAAACCTCGTGTTTAGAGAAAACCGTCTTTACAACTTCTAGTAACAAGTGACAAATATACTTCTTTGTCGGATCTTTCCATTTCACGAGTGTCTACCCACTTGTGGTTTATAAAATCATATTTATTAGTGCAAGATCCATCTTTTAGAAAAACATGATTTCTTTAAAGTGTGGTCTTTCAAAAATACCACTTGCGGATACGTAGATCCGCTAGTTTTAAACACCATTTTACCGGTTAAATCACTTTTACACAAGTATAATATTTCACACAAGTTCATGTTTCTAAAATGTGGTAGTGTTTCACCTTTAACCCTTGTATCTATCAAAAACAAGCTTATGTGATGATACGTGATTTTACAAAGTCGGGTTAAACGAAGTTTTGAGCTACCACATTATAGATCGGGTCACAATAAGCACAAATTTCAAGTCCTACGACTTTTACACAAGTTATATGCTATTAACCACCATTTTTGTGATTTTACTAGACTTTAAAGATTCAAAACGCGTGTTTACAATATTTAACCGACGAAAGTTCTTTTAACCACTTTAGATATGTGTAAGAACAAGTTTTAAAGGTTATACCTCTAGCTCAAGGCTAGGGAAGAGTTGTGACGAAAAACGCGTGGATAAAAGCCAACGAGAGTGGTCCTTCGCGTTCCGCTTGCACCAAAGCTCCTAATATGCGACTTGTGATGTTTGTATAATCTTGGAATGTAGTGAACAAGGGCCGAAAATTATGATGGTGGGTGTGTGAGGTGCGGCCGAGAGCCCCAAAGAAAGAGAGAGAGAGTTGGTTTTGTGTTGTGATAAGTGGTGTGATTATCTCTAGATTATGTGGGTATATATAGGAAGATTTAGTGTTAATGTCCAATGGATCATATGTAGTGTGGATTTTAGACATGGCAAGATCTCCCAAATCACCAAGTACAAATTGGTGCCCCCTAGGTTGAGGGGCCGGTTACGAGAGCAAGGGGGGGGGGGGGGTATCTAGTTTGATTTTAAGTAGATGGTTAGGAGTTAGTTTATGTTAAGTAAGTTAGTTTAGGTTTTAACTCCGTTAGTTATAAGCAGCGTGTTATGACGGGTGTTAGGGTAATCAGAGACCCTAACTGGCTCAGAAAAAGAGTAATAATAAAAATAGTAAAGTTTTCATGTTCCGGGTAAAGTCCGGGTGTTCGGTTGGATAGTAATCCGTTAGAGTGTTACAAAAGACTTTAAAGTGTCGTTATTACATTTTTAGTGACACAATTTGTTTTCCCGACACTTTAGAAAGTGTCTAGTAATATTTTCTCATCTTCTGGCACTTTACTAGTCAGCTAGAAGCTGGTTAAATTGTTAAAGTGCTGTGTTTGGTACTTAAAGTACGTTTTAGGCACATCCGTAACAGTGTATCTTATCCCCTAGAGACGCGGTAACACAACCCTTATATCCTACACTCACTACCAGTGTAGTCAAAATATATGAGGCTCTTAACAGGCCTTGAGGCAGTATTTGCCTGATGCTGGTTATATCAGCATGTTCACTGTGTATCCGTTTAGTGCTACTGTGCTTTTTGTGCATCATGTTTGTCACTAGGGTTCAGCACGTAATAATGTAGTGACAGCAATTAAGGTATGATGCAAGTAAGTGCATGTATCAGTATGCAGGTAGCAGTTTATCAGCTAGTTCAATCAAGCACAGTAATCATGTAGTAATTAATCATTAATTTAAGTCGTACGGATACCTGGTTTTGTGCGGGTTGTCACAATTCTGGTTATGGTTTTCAAAAGAAATCAAACCATAATAGTAATTTCAAAAAGAAGGGATTGGGTTTCATTCCACCAGAAAATTATAAAAATGAGAAAACTTATAAACCAAACACAAAATTTGTTGCAGGAACAAGTTGTGAAGAAGAACAGAAGAAACCATTCTGGAGACAGTCAAACAGAGAGTTTCTTGCTGAAAAGAAAAGTAATTTGATGAAAGAATCTGAGAAAAGAGTGGAACGAAGAACTTGCTTTAAATGTCATAAAGTTGGACATATTGCTTGGAATTGTCAGCAGTCCAACAACACAAAACAGGGAGTTTCTTCTAACTTTGATTTGAGAAAGAAATTTGCTGATGAAACAGAACAATCTTTGAAAAAGGTTAATGTGTTTGATAATTCAACTTTTGAAACTGGTGATGTTTCAGAACGGTTTTACAAAAGAAAAGTCGATTTAAACAAACAAAAGTGGGTTGTTAAATCTGAGAGTGGTTCTGACAATGAATCTGATTCCATAAAATCAGAGGAGTCATTTGTTGAGAAAAAGGTTGAGAATTCCGTTCCAGAGTTGAACGATGAGAACTTTCCTAAATTTTCAAAAGAAAATCTGAAGTTGAAAGTTGGAAAGGTTGAAATTTCAGATCAATTCTTTGCTAGGAAAGAAGAATTTGATGCTGAAAAGGCTTTCAATGGTAAAGTCAAACATATTTTTGGTAAGATGGTTGACAGGAAGGTAAAAGGTGCAAAAGAGCTTTATAGATCAAAAGGAGGTTGGGATAGAATTGAATTGAATCAAAATCACCCAAGGATGGTCAGGCTTGGGTGGACATATTTTTTGATTAAAAACCTGACTTGCCGGAACTCCCAGGTTGGTAATTGGGGAGTAGGAATCGGCATCTTTCTTGAGAAATTCACAGGTTGGTAACTGTGATATTTCGATTTACAAGTGGTTAATCAGGGACATTAAGTTGTACTTGATTTCCTACAAGTGGTTGATTTGTGATCTTACAAGTGGTATTTGTTGATAAAACTTAAAATTGTTAAATTTTTCCAAGTGATTGAATAGAACAAAGTGATGAGTGAATCCCCAACCTACAAGTGGTAAAATCAACGAAACTTATTTTCCGGAAAAACCATTTTGATTAAAACAAACTTAAGTGTTTTGAAATCATAATGGGAAAATAGTTTGTTGTAAGGGGGAGTTCTGATTGTTTATGCTAAGTGAATGGCGAATTGAAGTATTTCGAAATCAGTTGTCACTTTGCTTGTATAGTTTGTTTTCAAATTTCTTGTTAATGATTTTGAATTTTAGGGGGAGTAAGAATTTCAGAAAATCCAAAAACATTAGAAAATTTGAAAAAGTCAAAAACATGATAAAATTCAAAAACGAGTTTTGTTGAAAATAAGAGGAAATGATAGTACATCAGTGGACTATCATAGCGCGCTAAAGAATTGGAAAGTCAAATGTGATAAACGGTCTCACTGATGATATGCCAGTCGGTTTTTGCACATTTAGTAGATTGTGTTCGAGATATAAACCTAAATTTCAAACTTACTTATCTCGTGGGGAACGTCTCTTGGATATATGGGTAACCCCCGAAATCTTGTTTGAAAGGTCCCTCTTTCTGAGATACTAGGTCTTTATACTCAGTGATATCTGGGGTATTATCCCGGGACTTCTGATTTTGCGGAAGCAATGGCCTAGTCCCTGTATAATACTTTGCATTTGCTTTAATCTTAAAGCTCGCCCACAGCATAAAAAATGATGAAACATTGAAAAATGCTAATCATGTGTTGTTGAAGAAAAGATTCTCTAAAGGGAACACACCAAAAGTCGAAGCCATCATCTCTCTGATTTTGCGGAAGCAATAGCCTGAGCTCTCATGGTTTCCCATTTAACCCTTTTACAGATATCATCTAGGTATACTCACCTGTAAGACTGAATATTGGGATTTGGATACGGGAGTATATTCAAGTGGTGGGACACACGAATAAGTTTAAGTCAATTAAAACACTAATCTCGTATCTCGAAACAGTTGAACTTTGTGTGAAAATTTAAGTGGACCAGTATACTGACAATCTAAGTGAATCGTTTAGAACTTAAAATGTTTAAAGCTTAACGGTGTTGGTGATTTGTCTCAAAAACTGATATGATCCTCTTACACAAGCTCACAAAAAAAAAATTGTCTATATATATTTCTTTACGGCATTCCTATTAAAATCAAAAATCCAAAAAGATTTTTAGTGTGTTTTAGCATAAAGTTTGAAAAAGTTCAAAAAGATTTTCGACATCTGATTTTGGAAAGCTGATTTTCAAAAATTCCAAGTGTTAAACATGAGGAACAGGTTTGGGAAGAGTTTGTTTGAAAAGAAATGATATTCATACAAGTGGTCATCAGAAATTAAAAGTGTAAAATCATTTTTGATGTGTTACCTACATATGATTTCTAAAATTGTTAAACTTTAATTTTTTTAAAACTTATGTTTTGGGTAGAGGATGTGCAAGTAGCTCAGGTTTCGAATTCTGAGCAGAAGTTGAGCCAGGTTTCGATCCTGAACCTGTAAACATGTGAGAGTCAGACTACGATCCCAGCATAACTCAAGGGGGAGTCTGCAAGAAAAGAGGAGTTTGTAGATGCAAGAGCCAGATTCTGATCCTAAAAGTTCGCAAACTGTTGATGCTGATGGACTTAAGGAATCAAGAGATCTGATCAAGAGAAGTTAGAGAAAATAGAGCCAGGAGCATAATCCTGGGAAAATACAAGAATTTATTAGATCAACATCCGAGGGGGATATTAGTTGATGAAGAGAAGTCAGAGATAGAGGATGCTTACAGTGTCAGATATTTTGATAAAAGCCCAAAGACTGATAAAGACCGAAGACTGTGAAGACTCGACACCGAAGACTTCGTCAACATCCGAGGGGGAGTCTGTTGGTGCATACGTCTGTCGACTTTGTCTTGTATCGAGTCTTATATTAGAATTGTTAGATCAGGGCACATAGTTCGAGAAAATTAGGGTTTAGGTGTGTTTGTGCTATTTCGCATGAAATAGCAAAGTGCTATTTCGTACGAAATTACCAACTGGCTATTTCGCACGAAATAGTAGATTGTGATTTTGTGCGAAATCACACCTCTATAAATACCCTTCATGTCTAGTCATTTGTAACGAAATTAGATTCCGGTACCGAGGTGCTGCCGACGTGTCAATTGATCTGTAAACCTGTTAAATCAATAAATCAAGACAATTAGAAGTGAATCAAGCTGTTGCAAAGTCTAAACAATGAATTCCGCCTCTGCTTAGACCGAGAACTCTTCTGATAGACTCGTTTGGGTCACAAAACGATCCTAGAAAAAGCATGAAAGAAGCTTACTAAAGGTCCAAGCAAGGAAGAATTGAATAAAAAATACTCAGGTATGAAGCATAAGCTTCAACTTAGAGCAGAAATGATTCAATTGTGTGAGGAAGCAAATGAATCAAGTGGGTTTATATAGTTTTTCGACAACCGTTAAGATCGTTCCTCGAAATTCGTGCTTAAATCTGGACCTTACATGTGTGCCCACTGATTTACAATACCAGGGGACCTTAAAAACTAGCTAATGGTTTGTTAAAACAATGTACAAAACCCAGAAAACAAGATGTTGAATGCTAAAAACCATTTTCTGCCCAGATCAGTCTCTGGAGCCCCGCCAGAGGCCTGTCGCGCCCCGCCAGAGACCAAAATGGCAGAATGTCAGAAATGGTCCCTGCATGCAATAAACTAAGTTTTTGATGCATTTTCGACGTGTTTAAGCCCCGTTAACCCCATTTCAAGGCTCTATAATGAAGTTAAAGCATAGGAAACATGAAATATGCTTGAAAATATTTCGGATGTCGGTTCGTTTGGTCGTACGATCGTGTTGTTCGGTTAATTACGACGGAAGTCGTAACGGACGCGAAATCGATCCAAATTACGCGACGAGTGGTATTTTTGCATTCCAATCACTAAAATAAAATATATTAATGATTTCAAAAATTTTGGATGTCCGGATATGTTCAGAACGTGAAATATGCGCGAAAAGGCAAACTTATGCACTTTTTGACGCTTTTAGTCCCTATTGATCAAATAAGCATATTTTCGCATAACGAACCCCTCAAAACTTATTTCTAAGCTATGTATGTCACACCCCCAAAAATCCACCCGCGGAGTACTACCGCTTGGAGGCGTGACTGACCAGGATCCAGCCACCAATCATATTGAACATGCGAGTTAAAAGATATAAAGTTTAACCAATACAATTGGTGTCCAAACAAACACATAGTTAAGTTGCAAGCGGAAGCATAAGTCTTAAAACAAAACATAAGTTTAATTGTTTCATAGTTTAACATGGCACACAGTCGTCCATGTCCCACAACGATCCTCCTCCATGCAAGCTCCAGCTTAAGAACCTAAGGACCTGCAAAGCATGTAGTAACGAGTCAACAACAAGTTGAGTGAGTTCACGGTTGGGTGTTCGTTTTAAGTTGTTTTGAAAACAGTTTCCTTTAGCTGGCATCCTGCCGTGGGGGTTACCCCATAGTTAAAAACGTGACTTGTTTATCCCCGGTTACTCTGGCAATCCTGCCGTGGGGGCTACCCCGTGTTAGTTATCTGGCATTTCGGCCGTGGGGGCTACCCCATGTATACACTAGACTCGTTACCATATCGACTGCTGACTGTAGTCATGTTTAAGTGCCCTGAAACTGTCAATGTCTATCATCATTGACGTGCCCCAGATCCATTAGTTCACGCCCGTCCTCTGCGGCACAGTGTGAGGTTTGTCAGACCTAAATAGCGCTATCTAACTAATGACCCGCTCGCCATTGGCCCGGCGATTAAGTCGATATAAAAATGAGGGACTTCGTGATAGAGTTTTGGTCTAGTACGAGTTATCTGTCCGTGAGGACGAGGAATTACATTCCTGAACCTTTGCTGTCCTACCCAAGGAGGACGAGGAACCCAGTTCCTTAACCCCAATTCCCGACCCCTGGGAATCCCATGCTTTGTAGAGGGTGTGAACTCACCTTGGTTTGCTCGGTAGAAAACACCGAAAAGTCAAACAAGCAACGTTGAGGCTACTCACGTCCTATCATAGTTGTATCATACAATCAGGTTCGTATTTAAGTAGTGCACGTATATTCTACACGTATGCTAGCACGTTGCATGCAGTTCATCGACATTCACATTCAACAGTAATATATCAGGTCTGTACACTAGGCCCAAGAGTCCGGCCCAATCAAATAAGCCCATAATTAAACAAGTCCAACAGTGTGTACCCGCATATGATCCCGAGTCGCAACTAGGCGTTTGCGACTCGCAACCGGAGTCGCAACCATGGTTTCGGTCCATGATGTTTTGGTTACGAGTCGCAACTGGACTCGCAACGGTGGTTTCGAGTCACAAGGTTTGGTGTGCTGATCCGGTGTGGTTTCGAGTCGCAACCGGGTGTTTGCGACTCGCAACTGATGTCGCAACCGGGAGATTTCGACTCGTTGTGCTTGGTTTCGAGTCGCAACCGATGGTTACGAGTGGACAGGAGCTGATTCGGAACAGTGTACTATCCACTAACATTCTGATTTCATGCAGTTTGTACTATCCAACCAAATTCCTTAAACATGTTTATTTGTCTAGAAATTCCCTAAAATGGATCAAACAATTCAGATTTCAAATATTCAACCATGTTCTTATGATATTCATCAAGTTCTTCATACATTCATCCTGTTCATCATCATTCAAATATTCAAGTAACTCAATCTTCATTCATATGAACCTAAGTCTAACAAGAATCATGAACAACTTATCAACAATCACCCTAGTTGGCAAGCTTTCGGTTCTTAACACAAGAATACACAATCCGATTTATATGAACATCAACAACTAGTGTTTTAGACTACATTTAAACACAAAACATCATGAGTTCATTATGCCACATATCCGAAATCAAGCATGTTCCGATTATCAATATTACCCACAAATCGATTCACAAAACATCATCAATCATACCACTACACTAGTTAAATTATATCATTTGTAACATCAACATCATAAACATATAATCCTTATCAACCGAATGTAAACTCATAACATAGGATATTTATGAACCGATTTCTTGAACACTAACTTAACATCAATGTGTACTATCAAACATGCTCAACCGATTATCATACATCATTATCAACTCAAAACACAATACACATTCGGTTCACAAACATTATCAAGCATACACCACACTAGTTAAGTTCTATCATTCATACCCTTATTAACAACAACAAACATCATAGATTCACTAACCGGTTGTGAGGTGGTGAAAGATGAAGCTTTGTTTGGTGTGAACAAGCAAGTCCGAGAATCCCTTTGGTGGTCGGTTGGTTGGATCCGAGAAGAATGAGGAGAAGTATGATGTTGAAGCTTAGGGTTTTAGTGTGAGAGAGTGGAGAGTGTGTGTGTCCAAGAAAATGGCAAAGATAGCTAGGTGCATAACATATATACTAGTTTCATGTGGTGCACCCTAATGGGCTTCGAAATAGACTAAGGGGTGTGTGTGGCCCAACCGGCCCATGAGTGGTGTGGTGTTTACTCGAGACCACATGGTCTCGAGTCGGGTCCTAGTTGTTTCGGTTCCTAGACATACTCGCATACATACGATCACAACATACACATAACATGACACATGATCATATAAGTTCACATAAATCATTCATTAATTCATCAAATCAGTTAGTCACTAATCGTTCAAGCATACAACGAAAGGTTCTGAATTTCGAGTTGTCACAATGTAAAAGGATATTTAGGGTATGTTTAACTTATGATCAAGTTCCGGAATGTTCGTTACTGTAAGAATCAGTAGACTTTCACAGTTTGACGCAAATAGTCCCTGTGATCGAATAAACTTGTTTTTGACACACCAAAGCCTTCAAAACTTATTTCTAAGTTAAATAAAAGTTATTTAAGGTATGTTAAGCCTATGTCACTATTTCGAAGTGTTTTCCGCATTAAACTGATTACGTTTACGCATCAGTTTGCGTATAACTTTCTAGAAAGCGATTTAAAGTTTGAAATTGAACTTAAAATCAAAACGTGAAATTGTCAAACATAAAAAGCAAACATTGAGACCAAAAACACATTGTTTCTTTGATAAAAGATATTGTCCTATATCATGTGGTGTTTACGGAGCACAAGTGTCAGAGTCTCCCCTACTTCAAAAAATTTCGTCCCGAAATTTTATTCGAAGGAGACCGTAGAGTGTTATTGAAAAACTGATGGAGAAGCAAATTGCTAGATCCCAAAGATGCGGAGCATCATTTGGTGTTGGAAATTTTAGGGGGATTCAAAATGTTATTTGGGATATTCAAAGTATCTCAAGCTATTAAACCTTTTGAAACTTGTGAATTTTAAAGAAAAGGTCGGCCAATGTTCAAAAATCGTTTGGGTATGGCACTATGTTATACTAAGCTCTTAGTGTAATTCCTAGCAAACAAAGGGGTGTACATTCAAGCCCTACACGTACACGGTTTCTAACGTCCCACGAGGTACATCCAATGCACCATGAGCATCTTATGCATAGGAGATGGGTCGACACACCTATGGCATCAAGATCGTCATCTTTAACACCATAATATACTCCCAATCGGCTCGATTTGAGTTAATGAATGTACTTGTTCTTGTTTATTGTAAATAACCACACAAATAACAAATAAGCACATAATCACACAATGGTCCAAGATAACATAAAATCACCAAGTGATCTCAGCAACGTTCTGAAGAATAACACAATAAGAACACTTATATATAGGAAGTACCATCGGCGTATCCACCATGTTCTTATCGCATAATACTCCTCCTGTTAGCTTAATCACTCTAGATCTTATGCAACCATGCTTAACAAGGCTTACTATGATTCTCATGCGTCGAATCTCATAATTAAGTGTGCACCCATAATTACTCGTTTCGTCACATGGTCCACATAGCTCCTCTTGTTAAGCGAGGGTAAACAAATAATAAGGTCGAACTGTCGTCTAAATCAATTAAACATCGTTACAACATAACATCTGTCAAATCGAATCGTATTTCATACTAGCAATGATAGCACTACTTATTTTGCATACGACAAATTTAGTAGTAGGTATTTTATTCTAGTACAAATGCTTATATATGTTTCATATTAACCAAATAGGTAGAACGCAACACATATTAGCCATGCATTGTCATCATAATGTAAGCATGTCGAGAAAATGTTTTCAAATCATGTGCTAGGTACGCTAAGTTAACATACTAAGCAAAATGCATCTAAAATTAGTGTACTAAGTATGTTGAATCAACATACGAAGCAAATTGTATTTATAATCATGTACTATACATATTAGATAAACAAATCGTGTATGTAATGCTATTATCATAAAATAGTATTAACTTGTGCATAGTATTCGTATTGATCGTGTTACCAAGTTCGTATGAATGCACTAGAGTGCAATCATGGTATGCTTATTTACAAGATTTAGTTCCTAGAGAACGGAATCCTCAAAGTCGGCATGCAGTTGTAATCATACATAGTGTAATCACATTAGAGTTTGTAAATTGGAAAATAAATAACAAGGATAAAGATAGACTTCTTGAATTTGATATCATCATTATAAACATAGTTAAAATATGTACATTGTTTTCGAAAATAAACAGAAAATGTAGAGGTTCAAATGATCATAAGTGCTTGATCATTAGCTTGAGCCTCATTCACGTTGAACACTCGTCCATTAGCATTGGCAAGCTTGGGGCAGTTTCGCTTGAAATGATTTAAATCACCACAATTGAAACATGCCCTACGGCGAGTCTGAGTAGGGGCTGCTCGGTTCTGGATACGACAGGTCACAGCTAGATGTCCAAATAAACCACAGATTGTACACTGGCGACAAGGAGAATTTGACGCGTGATGATGGTTGCAATGATTGCACCGAGGTTGCTTACCACGATAAAATCCCTTAAAGGGTACTGAGTTTAGCGGAACAGGTGCAGGAATTGCAAAATTCTTTGAAGCCTTGCGCTTCTTAGAATTTTTAGAAGATTCGGCCTTTGTTCTTTTTGAATTCTCATTAGTAGTTTCGGTGCTTTGTTTCTTGATTTCGAAATAGTTTACCTTTTCTAAGCTGGGAGTCGGTTAAGATAGCGGCTAATTCCTTAGCCTCCCTAAGCATTGCAGGTTGGCTGCCAGTGACAATGTCTTGGACAAGATCAGGTAGACCATCAATGTATTTCTCAATGGCTCGATCTAAAGGTGTGACCATAGTGGGGCAAAGTAGGCTTAACTGTTCAAACCGGTCAGTGTAGGCACGGTTTTCCCCACTGTCTTGTTTTAGATGTTAAAATTCGTTTTCAAGTGCCCTTATTTCACTTCGTGGGCAGAATTCTTTCTTCATAAGATCTTTAAATTCTTCCCACGCCAGTTCCATTGCTACATCGGCACCTCAGTCTCTCATAATACCATTCCACCAAGTGAGTGCTCTCCTTTGAAAGACACTCGATGCGAAATCCACCTTGTGCTCATTGGGACACTGAACATGGCGGAATGTGCTTTCTATACTTTCAAACCACTGTAGGAGCGTAGTTGCTCCTTCAGACCCAGAAAATTTCGATGGCTTAGCTGAATTGAACAGTTTGAAGTTACATTGAGCATTATTATTATTATTATTGTTATATGCCTGGTTTATCTGAGTAATGAGGTTCGAAAGCACAGCAGTCATATGTTGAACGATTGTGGCTACGAGAGTAGCATTCTCAGTTTGATCGCGTCTAGGAGGCATCTTGAAAGTATAGCTATAGTGAAAATCAAACGAGTTAGATTTATCAAATTGTTATGAGTTTGTAACATCATTGTATTTTGAAAACTTTGATCTAGTAAAATCTCGTTCGTGTACTTAGAATATATAGTGTTGTGGATCTTGTTTTGAGATAAGTGTTGTTTAAAAAATAAACTTTTGTAATATTTTTGGATGAGAGAATACAAACCAAGTTAATGATTTGTGTTTTAAATTCCTTTATCATTTAAAAATTTATTGTTTTTAAGATAAAATGTTTTAAATTAAATTTTTAAAAGAAAGAAACTTTGTGTTTGAATTTTTGAAAATTCTCATCCAAATGGTAAAAATTTGAAATTTTGGAAGACATAGGTAGTGTTTTGAAAATGAATTAGGATCTCGTAGTGTCGTGAAATGAAATGAAATTCATTTCAACTGTCTTGAATCAAACATATCACCGAAGGTAATATGATGAATTAGTATTGTGAAAGGAAATTTGTTTCGATTGTCATGAATAGCAAACATATTACGGAGGGTAACATGAATGAGTAGTGTTACAAAGGTCGTTTAGAAATCGTTTCACATAGTCAAGATGGATAGGTTTTTTATAATGCTTCACGAAGACATGCTTTAGCCTATAAGTGGACACTCACCCTAAGAGTTCCCAGGTAAGAGTAACTGGTCCGTTAATGCGGATTTGTACGAACACTCTAGCCTTAGACATAAAACTTAGGGTACAGGCATCCACCCTTCCAGATTGCATGTGTTCACATTATTAAAACCCAAGATTTTGATGAAAAACGTTTTAGAAAAACACTTGAGAAATCTTTAGATAAAAATTGTTTGAGATAAACATGTTTGCGAAATATTTTGACGAAAACGTTTGAGAAAACATTTTGAGAAATATTTCAATGAAAATGTTTTGAGAAAATATTTTGAGGAACACCTCAAGGCATGAAGCCTAAGGTTTAGGATAAATCATCTAGGGCTAGATGATTTGTAAACCATAGAGTAGTTATGGCACGAATAAGGATGAGGATTTAGGAAAGAGTTCCTAAGTCTACTCATATTTGGGTCCTAGGAAGGTTATAGACTAGGTTCAAGGCATGCTAATATCCTAATTCCCTATAACCAGTGCTCTGATACCAATCTGTAACACCCCAATTGCTTAATACAACAACACGTGGCGGAAATATCGGGGAGTCGCGTTACTAATTGCTCACAACTACTGGTACTAAATTGTTTCAATATTATTAACATCGTTTTACAAACAAAGAATACATGTAATTGTTCGTTTGAATTAGAAGTCTAAGGCCTGAATGCAGTCCGATGCGTTGCATACTTGAATAGTTGAAAACCTGAAACATATGTGAAAGACAGTCAGCATAAAAATGTCGGCGAATACATAGGTTTTGTTAGCCAAATAAATGGCAAAACATTTGATATTGTAATACTTTTGGCAACTACGAGAGCAGTCAATTGAAAATAAATCTTGAAGCCAAAGATTAGCCAAAAATTTAGTATTGCAATACATAATCTTGATTGTGACAAATAGTTTTGTATATGGCAATATGATTATTACTAAGTAATTTTTATGCCATTTGAAATTGTATATTGTGACCTTGTTGAAAACATTGTAAAACTTGTTAATGTATTATTAGAAAACCAATTAAGGATTAATAATAACAGTTTTGAAATTAATCAAAACTTGTGTGAGTATTATATAAATCAAATCAATGATTCATAATAATACTTTAGATATCCTTCTAAGAATATAATATATAAAGATATGGAAGATTCTATGAAGATTTGGATAATCGAATATTGAAACAATCATACAGAAAATCCTAAAGTGATTCGGATAACGCTATAAGAATAACAAAATAAGAACACTTATTTATAGGAAGTACCAGCGGCGTATCCACCATGTTCTTATTTTGTTACACCTGTTTCGTTATCTAAATCACAACTACCACATAAACACATAAATTGTAAATCTGTCAATCAACCTGTAAACACGCATAAAAGCACACAATGAATCCAATCAAGGACTCCAATATTGGTACTTTAAACATCCTATAAGAATCAACCTATGAAGATAGATAGATGCTATAAGGATTCTGGGTTCTGTTACATTGTCTACTCACATACGCATTAAAGCACATAATGAATCCAATCAAGGACTCCAATATTAGTACTCTAAACATCCTACAAGAATCAATCTATGAAGATAGATAGATGCTATAAGGATTCTGTTTCTGTTACATTGGATACTCACATACGCATTAAAGCACATAATGAATCCAATCAAGGACTCCAATATTAGTACTCTAAACATCCTACAAGAATCAATCTATAAAGATAGATAGATGCTATAAGGATTCTGTTTCTGTTACATTGAATTATTGAATCAAAACAATTCTAAATCCTAATGGTGATTCGGGATAACGCCACGAAGGGTAATACAATAAGCACACTTATATATAGGAAGTACCAGCGGCGTATCCACCATGTGCTTATTGTATTATCTAGTTTCGTTATCTAAATCACTGACAATCTACACATAAACCAACCATCGTCTGTAAAGTACTTCTTAAAAATCTCACTATGAAGATAGGAAAATCTAAGACTGCACTTCAAGTATCCTATAAGAATCTAACTATGAAGATAGATAGTTCTTTTAAGGAATTGGATAAACACTGTATTTGCATAATCGGAATAATACACATAAAAGCACTTAGTAATCACATATATGCCATACATTTGGAAACAAATTGGTTACACATATGAATCACCCAAAAACATTTGAAAACGGTGAAAGAGGGGAACTATGTACTCGCCTGGGATTGCATATAGTTCTTGTTCAAAAGGTATAACAAAGCTCAAAAGACCAAGTGTTCAAGTGTCGAAGTGGTTCCTAGTGTAACGGATACTATGTTAGTGTATCGGGACACGAATTGAAGAAATGGATAGAATGAGGTATTGTAAACCAAATGAGTGTTGGAACTCGTGTGATATGGTTTAACAAATCCTACATTCTAAATCGAAACCTATCCTATGTGCTTACGACCCATTACTACTCATTAAGGTAGCTTACGCTACTTTAACGTGTCGTTCGCGCAAAAGCGCGTTCGAGACGCCTAACTAGTCCTATGACAAGTATTATATGCCCTACTATGTTTAATTATGTTGCATAGTTAGTTTAATGCCAAAAATTAAGTTACATATGCTTAAAATGAAATTATGCATAAAAAGGGCATTTTGGTCATTTTCCTAAGGCATATAAACTACCTATCATATAACTAACTAAACGAAGTGACCATAAGGTATAACCTCAGAAGGTTATTCCCTATACAACTACGGTCACCTAATGTGTTTGGTCGGATCCTAATGATCGACCAAACGGGTCGGGTTCGAAAGTCTAAGCGGTTGTTTAGACCGCTTGACTTACGACCTTACATAAGCATAAAACTAAAAGTGACGAGTTAAACATGTTAAAACATGTTTAACTAAGTTAGAAAACAAGTTTGATATCAAAACAAAGTGTTTTGATACCCAAAGATAGCTTCGTTGCAAAATACGCATAAACACGTATTTTGACCGAAACTATGACTCGTCACTACGCCAAATCAACGTGGTAATTAGTAGGTATAGTCACAAGGGACTATAACCATCGTGATTACGCTCATGTTGCAAAGTTCAAACGAAATTTGTGTTGACCAAAGATTGATCAAAGCAGAAAGCAAACACTGTTTGACTTTCACGCTTGAAAAGCAATAAAAGCATGAAGAAGCTTACAAAAGGTCCAAGCAAGGAAGAATTGAATAAAAAATACTCAGGTATGCAGCATAAGCTTCAACTTAGAGCAGAAATGATTCAATTGTGTGAGGAAACAAATGAATCAAGTGGGTTTTTATAGTTTTTCGACAACCGTTAAGATCGTTCCTCGTAATTCATGCTTAAATCTAGACCTTACATGTGTGCCCACTGATTTACAATACTAGGGGACCTTAAAAACTAGCTAATGGTTTGTTAAAACAATGTACAAAACCCAGAAAATAAGCTGCTGAATGCTAAAAACCATTTTCTACCCAGATCAGTCTCTGGCGCCCCGCCAGAGGCCTGTCGCGACCCGCCAGAGACCAAAATGGCAGAATGTCAGAAATGGTCCCTACATGCAATAAACTAAGTTTTTGATGCATTTTCGATGTGTTTAAGCCCCCGTTAACCCCATTTCAAGGCTCTATAATGAAGTTAAAGCATAGGGAACATGAAATATGCTTGAAAATATTTCGGATGTCGATTCGTTTGGTCGTACGATCGCGTTGTTCGGTTAATTACGACGGAAGTCGTAACGGATGCGAAATCGATCCAAATTACGCGACGAGTTGTATATTATCATTCCAATCATTAAAATAAAATATTTCAATGATTACCAAAATTTGTGGATGTCCGGATATGTTCAGAATGTGAAATATGCGCGAAAAGGCAAACTTACGCAATTTTTGACGCTTTTAGTCCCTATTGATCAAATAAGCATATTTTTCGCATAACGAACCCCTCAAAACTTATTTCTAAGTTATGTAAAAGGATATTTAGGGTATTTTTAGCTTATGATCAAGTTCCAGAATGTTCGTTACTATAAGAATCAGTAGACTTTCACAGTTTGACGCAAATAGTCCCTGTGATCGAATAAACTTGTTTTTGACACACCAAAGCCTTCAAAACTTATTTCTGAGTTAAATAAAAGTTATTTAAGGTATGTTAAGCCTATGTCACTATTCCAGAGTGTTTGCTGCATTAAACTGATTACGTTTACGCATCAGTTTGCATATAACTTTCCAGAAAGCGATTTAAAGCTTGAAATTGAACTTAAAATCAAAACGTGAAATTGTCAAACATAAAAAGCAAACGTTGAATCCAAAAACACATTGTTTCTGTGATAAAAGATATTTTCCTATATTGTGTGGTGTTTACGGAGCACAAGTGTCACATTCCTAACATCACCAATACATATAATACACATAATATACACTTAGCACATAATCTTGTGACCACTATATATATATATATATATATATATTTCCCTAAAAATATATATACTGAATGTTGTTTTATACTTGAGGAAATCCTTATTTCTTACTTGTATTTTTTGTATAAAAATTAGGAAACCTTCGTAAATATTTTTAGGAGAATTTTTGGGGAATAAGTTTCACCAAAACTTATATTTTTCTAAGTGTCAAAATTTTATAAAAATTTTGACATAGTTTCCCCTAAAAGTGGAGGTTTCCCATGTTTTTAAAACATGTGTTTATTTTCTTTTCATCATTAAAATCAATTTCCAACAAATTTCACAAGTAACATACACTAAAATCACCATGAAAAACCTTATGATGAACTTGATTTTTGTTAAAAATGTGTAGTCTTTTAGATCTACACTTTACATACATGGATCTTTCAAAAACAAGTGCTCTTGTTAAATTTAAACAAACTTTTTATGAAACTTTAACTTACTAACTAAACCATCCATGAGTTTTAGGGTTTCAAAACCATGAAAAACATATTCTAAAACTATTTTTATGTTCATTTTAAAGATCTTTATATTCATCATCAAGTTTCATCATGTATCTTTCAAGATCCATGCTTAAACTTGTTAGATCTAAGATTCTAACAAGCTTACACATGATGGATCTAACCAAAAACACAAGATCAATGTTCACAACTTCATCACATACATCAAACAACATTAAAAACACTTGTTTTTCTTTAGATTATGTTAGATCTTAATGTCTTCAACCTTTAAAGTTTAGTTTCTTAGATGGTGTAACTTGTAGATAACACTAACATGAAGTAAAATAGAGTTTAGCATGCTTACTACTAGCTCTAGTGGCTAGGGAAGTGGCAAGAACAAGATCAAGAAGAAGAATGGAGAAAATGAGTGGATAAAAGCTCTCCAAGAAGGTCCTTGAACTTCCAATGCTTCACACCTTCATAGTTCACTTTCTAACACCTTGTAATAACCTTAGAATGACTTGAATAATGAAGAAAATGGTGGATATATGGTGAGTGAGTGGTGGCCGTAGGTTAGAGGAGGAAGAAGAGAGAAAATGTTGTGAAAATTTTGAATGGACTTATGAGAAATGAAACCTTAAGTCTAAGTTATAAACTTTCCAACAATACAATGTCTATAACAACCCTCCTAAAATAATTCCGACACCCCTGATATATTTAGAATGTCCTTATACGCCTTAAAATACACCCCGTATACGAGAATTGACCCTAAATACCTTTATATAATTAAAATAAAATAAAAACAAAATTTGTGCGGCGCTCGCGGGCCGCGAAGACTTAGTCTTCAGGCTACGTGGGGCGCGACAGCTCGACCCCCAGGCGAGCCCCTGGGCCGCCACATGTCCCAATCCGTGTCGAAGCTAGTGTGTGACAAATCAAAGCTAGGCCCTACGTACCCTATGTCACGGGCAGCGAAGGACCCTTGTGTGGTTTACGCGGGCCGCGAGGAAGTCTGGATCAGACCCTATAAATAGATGGGATCGGCAGTCAGTCGAAACCGTTCAAAATTCTCAAAACTCTCTCAAATTCTATAGTGTAGAATTAATATCGGGCGTTATACCCACTAATATAACGAAGTTCTGCCTCATTGTAAGTATCATAACCCCCGGTTACGTATTAGATACGTTGCCCGATTGATCTAGTACTCTGTAACGGCTGTTGAGGCTCTGCCCGACGTAGTCGTTGGAGTTCTATCTCGAGGAAGGTATAACTAATGTAAATATTGGGTTACTATACTAACGCGTGTGCATTGTTTAATTAATAGATTATAACCAGGAAAATCACAGGGAAAACCCTAAAGTTGCAATGTGAGTAATCTCCTTTTTGTAAACCTTTTTGTAAACTGTTTTTACAAAACCTTAAATATTTTACAATGTGATTAGCAGTGATTGAGTCTTTGTAATTCTTCAATTACTGCCGGTATATACAAAATGTGGAACACGTTACCATTGGACAACGAGATAGCCAATGTGTAATATGACCCACCAGTCAGGATTGACTGTACTGAATGAGTAATTGTGTAGATATAAACATTGTAATCGCTCTCAATACTGTTAAATGATAAAACTCTTCTTGATTAAATTGGGATTCACTCACCAGTATTTCCCACAGACAAAATGTTTTTAGACGCGTTTCAGGTAACAAAATGTGAAGGCCAAATTGAAGCCAGCTGGACAGCACTGAAGGCTTGGAAAAGTGGCTATAAAAGTTACCTAAATAAAGAAGATGTTTTATTTCAATAAAATAGGGTTTACTCCTATAAATCAGTTTGTAATGAAAACTTGGGTCTTATCCCAATATATTTATTAATATAAAATGTGGTGTTTTACTCTGATAAAATATTTCCTAACTACGGTCCTGAATTAATTTCCGCTGCCAAAATTGATAAACATTGATACCACTGAATCTGATCTCGCGGCCGCCCGTTCCCGAGTGATCAGGGGACGGGGGTTGCGACAGAAGGTGGTATCTGAGCTACAGCCATTGATTTAGCCACAGAAGTATTCTGCTGAACCAAAATTTTATTCATTATGTTAGGAAATAATCTACGTGGTTATGTGTATATCTGTATATTATTGTTGTGTGTTATTTGACAATCTGTTATTTTACAGTATGAGCGACCAAGGACCTTCGGACGCTTTCCGTCAGTTGTCCAGCTCACCTAGAGACGAAGGAACCTCTTCACAGCCTACCCCCTCGGGGTATTCGGCTGATACCGAAGACGGGATATTCGTGTTCAAAACCCAATCTAAAGAGCCATTCCTTCCCAAGAAGAGAGGATGGTTCAGCAGAGGAGCTCACGAGCATAGAAAAAGGATGAAAAAGTTACAGCAACAGCGAGCTTTAGCAGCCGCTAATAGAGAAATGAACTCTCAAGATATAATCAATAGGAGACTGGCAAACTTCCACATACTAGCAACCACAGCCGCCGACCCGAATCTAGAACAACCCATAGCACCCCAGCCATTACCACTATTTCCCACACAACCTACGGAAATTGAAGCCAACCCAGAAAACCAAATCCCAATGCCTGCTTTCGACCCAGCTGAGATCCCTAGAGTACCAGCATCCCATCCCCCAGACTATGGCCCATGGTTTGACGACCATAGGGATTATGAACAACGCAACCCAATACCAGACGATCCCATGCAAAACCTAGCACCCTACCCAGACCTTGACCCTCTAGACCCCTATTATGATAATGACCAATACATCAGGGAAATTCTAGAGAACTCATACCCTTACGAAGAACCCATGCCACAATACCCAGACCCGATACAGCACCTGCACCACCCATGAGCACTGAGAATGTGCAAGAGCTCCGCACCTTTGGTGAGGAGATTTTAGAAGGAAGTGAGAGGATGAGACAGATAGGGGAAAGACTCGTCTGGAAATATGACGAGCGTAACAAGCAGTTATGGATGAACCCCTATCAGTAGAAGTAATAATAATAATAATATATATATGTGTGTATGTTAAAAAATATATATAATATAAATAAATATAATAATGCGTAATCAACTAAAATAGATAATCTTATAGTTATCGATGCATACTAGTATTGTAATTTTAAATTCCAGTTGTATTTGTAATAGATGCATAATATAAAATAGAGTAAAGGTCGCAATGACGACGATTTTGGATCAATGTGTTATTGTGTGATTAGTCGCATTAAATATTGTTTCGTGATATTAATACTTGGTAAATGTTTAAAATCCAGATGGACAACGAAGTGAATCAAGAAAACCAGAATAACGATAATAATGGAAACCCGATAGATAATAGTGCCATCCAACACATAGTGGCACAAGGGATTATAGACGCAATGCCATATATTATCAAAACGGTCAAGGAAGTGGATAATAAAAGTAATAATGGCAGTAAACGACCACCTACTAAACCTGAACACAACGTAAACAATGGACCAATACTTCAAGTGCCCATTCCAAAAAGAAGAAGAACCATGTCTTATGGTTGTTCATATAAAGAATTCTGGTCCTGTAAACCAATAGAATTCTCGAGCAATGAAGGGGCCGTTGCAGCTCTACGCTGGATAGAAAAGACCGAGACAGTCTTGAAAATAAGCAAGTGCGCAAAAGAAGATAAGATAATGTTTGCCTCCAATCTGTTTAAGAACTCAACTTTAGAATGGTGGAACACTATCCTCCAATCTAGGGGAAACGACAAGGTCTATAATATGGAATGGGATGAGTTTAAGAATATGGTGGAAAGGAAATTATGTCCTCCCAATGAAAAGGAACAGATAGCAAATAAGTTCTTAAACCTTAGAATGACTGGAGTGGATAGTAAGGGTTACACTACTTTATTCTTCGAATATGCTAGAATAGTGCCAACCCTCGCATCACCAGAACCAGTATTAATCTCCCGTTACATCTGGGGATTAATCAGTGAGATTAGGCATGTAGTCAAGGCAGCTATACTACAAACCATAGAAGAAGCCGTAGAACTAGCAAACACATTGACTAATGAATTAGTACGTACACAAGTAGAGAATCAGAGGAGGAACCTAGCTCAGAAGCTTACCCAAGAATTTCGTTATGGAAATTCCAATCGTTGGAAAAATGTAGGTTCTACTTCTGCTCCTTACTGCAAATATTGCAAAAGAAAGCATTCTGGAAGATGCTCTATATACTGCAATTTTTGCAAAATATCAGGACACAAGGAAGAAGACTGCAGGAAGAAACCTAACAATAGGATACGCTACAACTATGGAGAACAAGGTCATATCAAGCCAAACTGTCCAAAGCTAGCTCCGGCCACAAACAACAAGACTACTAAAAATGCTAGAGCATTTGTTCTGACTGTAGAAGAAGCCAAAATGATTCCGGATGTGATCGTAGGTACGTTTTTAGTTAATGATGTTTTTGCTAAAGTATTATTTGACTCTGGTGCAAACCAAAGTTTCATTAATACTTCATTTTGCAAACTTCTCAATCAACCATTAACTAAACTCTCACAAGAATGTCTGGTAGAGACAGCGAATGGGGAATCTGTTAAGATTACCGAAATCTTGCAGGGAGCAAGAATAGAATTTTAAAAATCAAAAGTTTATTGAAAACCTTTATCCAATGAAGCTGGCAGGATTCGATATTGTATTAAGAATGGATTGGTTAATAGCCAATAAAGCCAGTATTCTATGTGATCAAAAGTCAATCCAAGTAAATTCACCAAAGGGTGAAAAGATCACAATTAAAGGAGATAAGCCGTCTAGATCCACGAGATTCATCTCTGTAATAAAAACGATTAGTTATGCAAGAAAAGGGTCAATAGTGTATATGATTTCCATAATCATTAACACTAAAGGAAAAGAATTTAAAGATATCCCCGTGGTATCTCAATTCTCAGACGTATTTCCAGAAGAACTACAAGGGTTACCGCCGGACAGGGAAGTTGAATTCGGAATCCATCTGCTACCAGGAACAACACCAATTGCCAAAACACCTTATCGTTTGACACCAGCATAAATGCAAGAGCTAAAGAAACAGTTAAATAAACTGTTAGAAAGAGGATTCATACAGGCAAGCTCATCACCGTGGGGAGCACCAATATTATTCATCAAAAAGAAGGACGGGTCAATGCGTATGTGCATTGATTACCGTACATTAAATAAGTTCACGATTAAAAATCGGTACCCATTACCGAGAATTGACGATTTGTTTGATCAACTGCAAGGAGCTCGATTTTTCTCTAAAATCGATTTACATTCAGGATATCATCAATTAAAGGTACAGGAAGAGGACATTCCTAAGACCGCTTTTAGAACAAGGTATGGCTATTATGAATTTACTGTCATGCCATTTGGTTTAACCAATGCTCCATCCGCATTTATGGACATGATGAACCGAATATGTAAGCCATATTTGGATAAATTCATAATTGTCTTTATAGATGATATTCTCATTTACTCTAAGAGTAAAGAGGAACATGCAGTGCATCTGCATGCACTTCTAAAATTGTTGAGAAAAGAAAAGCTTTATGCTAAATTTTCAAAATGCGAATTTTGATTAGAAGAAGTACAGTTTCTTGGACATTTAGTTAACCATGAAGGAATTCATGTGGATCACACAAAGATTGAAGAAATTACCAAATGGAAAACCCCTGAGTCACCAACCGAGGTTAGAAGTTTCCTAGGATTGGTCGGTTATTATAGACGATTTATTCAAGATTTTTCTAGAATAGCCATTCCCTTAACCAAGCTAACCTGTAAGTCTGTTAAGTTTGAATGGGGACTAAAACAAGAAGAAGTCTTTAAAATTCTTAAGTAAAGATTAACCAACGCACCCATACTAGCGTTACCAGAAGGGACAGAAGACTTTGTAGTCTATTGTGACGCTTCTAAGTTAGGTTATGGACGTGTGTTGATGCAACGTCAAAAGGTTATAGCCTATGCGTCTAGACAACTTAAGAATCATGAAGAGAATTATTCAACCCATGATCTAGAATTAGGAGCTATAATTTTTGCTCTAAAAATTTGGAGACATTACCTTTACAGAAGTAAATTTACCATTTTCACCGATCATAAGAGTTTAAGGTATGTTTTCGAGCAAAAAAGGAGTTAAACATGAGACAAAGACGCTGGATGGAGATACTTAGTGATTATGATTGTGATATCCAGTATCATGCAGGAAAGGCTAATGTAGTTGATGATGCTTTAAGTTAAAAGTGTCACGAAAAGCCAAAAAGAGTACGTTCTCTTAAATTAAATCAACAAGTATATTTAAATGAGCAGATTAGAAAAGCACAAGAATCAGTAATCAAGGACGATACTGAGAAATTAAAAGGAATGATTAAGGAACTACAACAAGGAACAAATGGAATTTGGAGATTCCATAAGAAAAGGACGTGGATACCCAAACTAGGAAATCTACGCCACCAAATATTAGAAGAAGCCCATAAGTCTAAGTACACGATGCATCCCGGAAATGATAAGATGTATCAAGATTTAAGAAAGAATTTCTTATGTATAGGAATGAAAAAGGATATAGCAGCTTATGTTACCAAGTGTCTAACCTGTTCACAAGTTAAAGCTGAACATCAGAAACCCTCAGGTTTATTGCAGCAGTTAGAAACGCCGGTTTGGAAATGGGAATTGATAACAATGGATTTTGTGACCAAATTGCCCAAGACAAGAAAAGGTAATGATACAATCTGGGTGATTGTAGACAGGCTAACTAAGTCAGCTCATTTCCTACCAATGAAGGAAACTTTCAATATGGAACAATTAGCTAGGTTATATGTAAAAGAAATAGTTTCATTACATGGAATTCCTTTATCAATTGTTTCTGATAGAGATAGCCATTTTACTTCTCATTTTTGGACAAGTTTCCAAAAAGCAGCGGGAACCAAGCTAAATCTAAGCACTGCTTATCATCCTCAAATGGACGGACAAAGCGAAAGGACAATTCAGACAATGGAGGATATGCTTAGAGCTTGTGTAATTGATTTCGGAGGAAATTGGGACGATCACTTACCATTAATAGAATTTTCCTACAATAACAGCTATCATATTAGCATCAATGTTGCACCATTTGAAGCACTTTATGGACGAAAGTGCCGAACTCCAGTCTGTTGGGCAGAAATTGGGGAAAAGCAACTATCTGGACCAGAAATAATACAAGAAACAACGGACAAAATTATTCAAGTCAAGGAACGACTAAAAGCAGCACGCTATCGACATAAAAGTTATGCTGATAACAGGCGAAAGCCATTGGAATTCCAGGTAGGTGACAAGGTGTTATTGAAAGTCTCTCCTTGGAAAGGAGTGGTAAGATTCATCAAAAGAGGAAAGCTAAGCCCAAGGTATGTTGGACCTTTTGAGATTATTAGAAGAATAGGACCTGTAGCCTATCAGCTACAACTGCCAAAGGAAATGGAAAATACATGATGTATTTCATGTATGCAATCTCAAAAAGTGCTTAGCCGATGAATCACTAGTGGTGCCTCTTAAGGATATAGAGGTAAATGAAAAGCTAAAGTTTGTAGAGAAGCCGCTACAGATTGAAGACAGGAACGTCAAGAACCTCAAACACAAGAGATTAGTTCTAGTCAAAGTAAAATGGGATTCTAAGAGAGGACCAGAATATATAAGGGAGCTTGAATCAGAGAAGCAGAGGAAATATCCACACTTGTTCCAGTAGACCTCGAGGACGAGTTCTAAAACAAGGTGGGGAGGATATAACAACCCTCCTAAAATAATTCTGACACCCCTAATATATTTAGAATGTCCTTATACGCCTTAAAATGCACCCCGTATACGAGAATTGACCCTAAATACCTTTATATAATTAAAAATAAAATAAAAACAAAATTCGTGTGGCGCTCGCGGGCCGCGAAGACTTAGTCTTCAGGCTACGCGGGGCGTGACAGCTCGACCCCCAGGCGAGCCCATGGGCCACCACGTGTCCCAATCCGTGTCGAAACTAGTCTGTCACAAATCAAAGCTAGGCCCTACGTACCCTATGTCGTGGGCCGCGAAGGACCCTTGTGTGGTTTACGCGGGCCGCGAGGAAGTCTGGATCAGACCCAATAAATAGATGTGATTGGAAGTCAGTCGAAACCGTTCAAAATTCTCAAAACTCTCTCAAATTCTATAGTGTAGAATTAATATCGGGTGTTATACCCAGTAATATAATGAAGTTCTGCCTCGTTGTAAGTATCATAACCCCCAGTTATATATTAGATACGTTGCCCGATTGATCTAGTACTCCGTAACGGTTGTTGAGGCTCTGCCCGACGTAGTCGTTGGAATTCTGTCTCGGGGAGGCTATAACTAATGTAAATATTGGTTTAATATACTAACGTGTGTGCATTGTTTAATTAATAGATTATAACCAGGAAAATCACAGGAAAAACCCTAAAGTTGCAATGTGAGTAATCTCCTTTTTGTAAACCTTTTTGTAAACTGTTTTTACAAAACCTTAAATATTTTACAATGTGATTAGCAGTGATAGAGTCTTTGTAATTCTTCAATTACTGCCGGTATGTTGGGGTTTTGTATACAAAATGTGGAACACGTTACCATTGGACAACGAGATAGCCAATGTGTAATATGACCCACCAGTCAGGATTGACAGTACTGAATGAGTAATTGTGTGGATATAAACATTGTAATCGCTTTCAATACTGTTAAATGATAAAACTCTTCTTGATTAAATTGGGATTCACTCACCAGTATTTCCCACTGATAAAATGTTTTTAAACGCGTTTCAAGTAACAAAATGTGAAAGCCAAATAGAAACCAGCTGGACAGCACAGAAGGCTTGGTAAAGTGGCTATAAAAGTTACCTAAATAAAGAAGATGTTTTATTTCAATAAAATAGGGTTTATCCCAATATATTTATTAATATAAAATGTGGTGTTTTACTCTGATAAAATATTTCCTAACTATGGTCCTGATGTAATTTCAGCTGCCAAAATTGATAAACACCGATACCACTGAATCTGATCTCGCGGCCGCCCGTTCCCCGATAATCAGGGGGCGGGGGTTGCGACAATGTCCAATGGTCTTCGTGTTTAGTATCTAGCATACATAGAACAATTGTTTATTGGAAAAGGTTGTGGGCCCATGTTGGGGCCGATTGACATAAGGGGGGGGGGAGGTAAATTGTAAGATTTTGGAAGATGAAGGTTATAAGTGTAAGTTAGAAGGTTTATGTTTAAATTAAGTGTGTTAATGTGTTTTTATGATTTTTAAGGTCTTCTAGCATTATAACTAGCTTTATATCACTAAAACAGTGCTTCTAGTCTATTTTTGGTGTTTTGGGTAGTGTCTGGTTATTCGTTCAGTTATTAGTTCGTTAAAGTGTTAAATTGCGCAGTTTTACAAGATATGAAGTACCTTTTGTGACAGTTTCCATTCCCGACACTTTACAAGTTATTCTGGACATTTAAACCTTAATTCTGCATAATATTTTGATGTTAAATTGCTGTTTTTTGCTGAATTTATGCAGAATTCTGCATTTAAAGTGCGTTTCGGGTACTTTTTAGTGTCGGTTTTAGCTTCCGAAAAGTGTTTATGTTAACCTTTGTTCACCTACTTAGTTTTCAATGTATTTTGGATGTTGGACCTACTTTTAGGTCCTAAATCTATTGTTTAATTGTATTCTGCAGACATGCTGACGCAGCTTGTCTAACCGGTGAGCTTACTAATCAATTCGATGCAACGCCTAAAGTATAGTATGATGTGACTGTTATATATGATACATGCATGATTTCAATTGCATATCAAATAAGCACATAATGTTAACGTGTAAACACATAAATGCAGGTAATAAATATTAATTAAAATAGTACGAAAATTACCGGTTTTAGGCTAGTTGTCATGGTCTCCCCCCGTTAAAAGAATTTCTTCCTGAAATTCATGCTGAGTTATCTCTCTTAGGACCTTGCTCGAACAAGTGGGGGTACTTAGCTTTGAACTGGTCCTCGCGTTCCCAAGTATACTCGGGTCCGTGTTTAGAGTTCCAACGTACTTTAACCAGTTTAATGCGACTTCTCCTCGTATTCTGGACCTTCCAGTCCAACACCTCAACAGGTTCTTCTATGAATTGGAGCTTGTCGTCAATACGAACCTCATCCGTAGGGATGACAACGGTCTCTTGAGTTGGACTCTTTTTGAGGTTTGACACGTGGAACGCATCGTGTACACCATTTAGTTCCTCCAGTAACTCCAATTTGTTCTCCACGGTACCAATTTTCTCCAAAATTTTGAATGGACCAATATATCATGGATTCAACTTTCCACGTTTCCCGAACCTCGCTACACCCTTCCAAGGCGAGACTTTCAACTGAGCCATGTCTCCTACGTCGAAAGCTAACGGTTTCCGTCTTTAGTCGGCGTAGCTTTTCTGTCGATCACGAGCCTCTTTGATCCGGTCTCAGATCTGAAAAATCTTGTTAGTCGTTTCTTGGACTAGTTTGGGACCAATTAGCTGTCTATCACCAGCTTCTGCCCAACACAAAGGTGAGTGATATTTGCAACCATACAGAGATTCAAACGGAGTGGCTTTAATGCTTGTGTGATAGTTGTTATTATAGGAGAACCCTACCAAGGGTAGGTGAGTATCCCAGCTGCCGCCCAAATCCATAACACACGCACGGAGCATGTCTTCCAGGGTTTGTATGGTCTGTTCGCTCTAGCTATCGGTTTACGGATGGAAGGTCATGCTTAGATCCAGTTAAGATCCAAAGGCCTCCTGAAAAGATTGCCAGATCCTCGATATGAAGCGTCCATCTCTGTCAGAAATAACCGAAGTAGGCACTCCATGACGTGCCACTATTTCCTTTAGATACAATTCGGCAAGCTTTCCAGTACTATCCTTCTTCTTTATCGGAAGGAAATGCGCAGACTTGGTCAATCGATCAACTATTACCCATATCATATCGTGTTCTCTAGGGGTCTTGGGTAATTTTGTTATAATATCCATCGATATTTGTTCCCACTTCCATACGGGAATTTCTTGTTGTTGCAACAGGCCTAACGGTTTCTGATACTCTGCCTTGACCTTAGCACAGGTCAAGCACTTCCCAACATAAGTAGCAACATCGTTCTTGATATTCGGCTACCAATAATATTCTCTCAAGTCCTGATACATTTTGTCTGATCCTGGGTGGATCGAGTATCTTGACTTGTGGGCTTCATCAAAGATAACTTACCGAATACCGCCAAAGAGCGGAACCCAGATGCATCCCATAAAGTATAAGGTTCCTTCCTCGTTTGGCACCAACTGTTTCTCCATACCCCGGAGAAGTTCAGCTTTAAGGTTATCTTCCTTCAATGCTTCTTGTTGGGCGTCGTGAATACGCGTAGTGAGATTCGTCCGAATTTTCATCTCCAAAGCTCGAACCCTTATGGTTTTAACTCTTTCCTTTCTGCTCAAGGCGTCTGCTACCACATTCGCCTTTCCATGGTGGTACTTAATCTCACAGTCATATTCATTCAGCAACTCAACCCATCGACGCTAACGCATATTTAATTCATTCTGATTAAATATGTGCTGCAAGCTCTTGTCGTATGTGAACATATTACATCGAGTACCATATAGATAGTGACACCAGATCTTCAAAGCAAACACCACCGCACCTAATTCGAGGTCGTTGGTGGTATAATTCTTTTCATGAACCTTCAACTGTCGCGATGCATATGCAATGACCTTTTGTCGTTGCATAAGCACGCAGCCCAAACCTTGACACGAAGCGTCACAGTACACTACAAAATCTTCAGTACCTTCGGGCAGCGACAAGATCGGTGCATCGCATAGCTTGTCTTTGAGAAGTTGAAAGGCTTCTTATTGTTTGTCTCCCCAGTCAAGCTTCTTGTCCTTCTACATAAGGGAAGTTAGCGGTTGAGCAATTTCGGAGAAATTCTCAATAAATCTTCGGTAGTAGCACGCTAATCCTAGAAACTGCTGTACTTCGGTTGGGGTTTTGTGCGCTTCCCAATTTTTGATTACTTCGATCTTTGACGGGTCTACGTGAATACCATTCTCGTTTAAGACATGGCCAAGTAACTGTACCTCACGAATCCAAAATTCGCACTTTGAGAACTTCGCGTAGAGCTTCTCCTTCTTCAACAGTTCAAGAATGGTTCTTAGATGTTGCTCGTACTCCTCCTTCATTCACGAGTATATCAAGATATCGTCGATAAATACAATCACAAATTTATCAAGATATGGCTTGCATACACGATTCATCAGATCCATAAAAATTGCTGGTACATTCGTCAATCCAAACGGCATGACTTGAAACTCTTAGTGTCCATAACGAGTCCTGAACGCTGTCTTCGATATGCTCTCCCCCTGAATCCTCAACTGATGATATCCAGATCGAAGGTCGATCTTGGAGTAATAGCTCGATCCTTGCAACTGGTTGAATAAGTCGTCAATCCTTGGTAACGGATACCGATTCTTAACGGTGAGTTTATTCAACTCTCTATAATCAATGCACATCCGCAGGGTTCCATCCTTCTTCTATATAAACAACACTGGAGCACCCCAAGGCGAGAAGCTCGGCCTTATGAATCCTTTATCCACAACTCCTAGAGTTGTGTAGATAATTCTTGCATCTCAGATGGCGCAAGTCGATATGGTGCCTTAGCTACAGGAGCGGCGCCTGGAACCAAGTCAATATGGAATTCGTCTTATCTCTCTAGAGGTAATCCTGGCAAGTCTTTGGGGAAGACTTCAGGGAAATCCTTTACCACAGGAATGTCTTCAAGCTTCGGCTCTTCAACCTTCTTATCTACTACGTGTGCTAGGAAAGCAACACGTCCTTTTCGTAAGCATTTATGCGCCTTCATACAGTTGATGATTCACAGGGGTGTGTCTCGTTTCTCTCCATGCACTATGAGAGTTTCATCATTCGCAAGGGGAATGCGAATGATCTTCACATGACAAACGACTTCGGCCCTATTCTTGGATAGCCAATCCTTGCCGACTACAACATCAATACTCCCCAACTGGATAGGCAGAAGATCGATGCTAAATCTTCATTCACCAAGTTCCAATGTACACCCTCTAACAACGTCACCCGATTCTACGAGTTTACCATCGGCTAATTCTATGGAATAGGGAATATCTAATCTACTAGATTCAACCCCAAGCATGCATTTAAATTCCACAGACATGAAACTATAATCGGCACCAGTGTCAAATAGTATGGATTCAAAGTGATTGTTAACGAGAAACGTACCGGTGACCACGTCAGGGTCTTCACGGGCGTTCCTTGCTCTAATGACAAATGCTCGAGCTTGAGCATTGTTCTCCTTTGGGCAATCCTTCTTGTAGTGCTCTTTACTACCACATTCATAACATCCTTGATTACGTCCATTTGCATTCCCGTTCTGATTACTAGTGCCATTTCCATTCCCGTTTCCATTCTCATTTCCATTGCGCATTGTTACCATTGTGATTCCCATTACTAGTACCATTTCCACCTCCCTTTCCTATTCCCCAACAATCTTCGGTACGAGGACCCAGTTTACCACACTTTTCACACTTCGGGCCACGACAAGCACCCAAATGGTGATACTTGCACTTATCACACTTGGGCAGGTTGCCCAGATACTTCTTACCTCCAGTTTCGTTTGCAGCAGCAAACGTCTTCGCCTCACGGGGCGAATTTGAATCCAAATAAGCAGCAAACATCTTCCCCGACAACGGTGCCAAAATTTGACGTGATTGTCATGGTACACGCAAATTTAATCCAAATAACAACTAATAGATAGTAGTAAATGGGTATCGAACTCAGGGAGTATGTGGAAAATGTGTTGATTCTATAGCTTTGTGAATTAACTACAATTAACCTAAAATGCAGAAATTAAAGATCAATAATTTGGATTGTTTGCTTTAGAAAACTAAATTATCAACTACTTACTAATCAAGATTGGATTTTTAATTCAGATTATGAGAACAATGACCATCTTAGGATTCAGTTTCTTTTAACACTTGTGTGAAATTCCAACTAGAAAGAGTTACATAGACATAACTCATGTATAAACAATTGTTGTGATAAAAGGGAACAAAGTACTCGGATTATATGAATGCGAGGTTGTTTCCCGATGATCAATCAATCAATATCCAACCCTAACCCTTCCCGTGATATCTCGATTGTCAACGACACCAAGAACGTATGGTTTAGGCTAGAATTGCAATACCAATCAACAAGCTACAATCAATTACTCATACACCATGATAATCAAAGCAAACACAAAGTTATCATTCTAGAAATAAAGGAACAAACACACAAGAGTCTAAGAAAACCTTCACCTAAGATGATCACCACAAATTTAGTCGGACATTGTTCGGTTGATCATCATAACATCAAAGTTCAAGTTCATACGAATCGAAAACACAAACCAAATGTTTAGAAATGTTTGGAACCAAAAAGAACCAGCCAAAATCGCCCCCAAAGTGTAGAGAAACTGTCCAATGATGAATAATGTGAAAAGACACCTCCAAAAACGGTTTTAATGAGCAGTTACACTTTTGTCTGTTGTCTCCACCATAACTTACGGTACCCACCGTAAGTTACGGTGGACTTCAGATTGCTTACGGTGGATCAGGACTGAGGTACGGTGGGAAAATGCAGGATTTCAGGGCCACCGTAATTTACGGTGCCCACCGTAAATTACGGTGGAGCCCTGACTTCTTTGTTTCTTCTCTTCTTTCCTTCCATGCATGACCCGTTCCACTCCAATCCGTCCAAAGCAGCGTTTTATCCATTTTTAGCTCCCGAACTGTACCTGAAACATAAGCAACCATAGTCATCTAATTCAAGATAATTACGCGATCAAGTGAGGGATAAACTCGTCTTTTAACATCATTAAGGGATGTCCTATGGACCACCCGTCAGTTGCCCAGATACTTCTTACCTTCAGTTTCGTTTGCAGCAGCAAACGTCTTCGCCTCACGGGGCGGATTTGAATCACGCTTCTTGTTGTTATTGGAGTTCTTGTTGTTGTTGCGGGTTGCTTGATTCAGGCTTGAATGTTTCCTCTTTTTGTCCCCAGACGACTCAGCGTGTGTTTCCAACTTCTTAGTTATCTTCAATGATAACTTCTTCATTCTAACAGTATCTTCAGTAAGGCTGACAGCCAAAGTTACAGCCTGAGTAATAGTTGTAGGATTTGCCGACATCACCATACTTCAAATCTCTGGAGCCAACCCCCAAATGTAGCGCTCGATGCGCTTAAACTCAGGAGTCACAAGATAGGTGATCACTCTCGAGAGATCATGGAACCTTTGGGTGTACCCTACAATATCTGCACCAACCATAGCCAAGTTCCAGAATTCGGTTTCCAACTTCTGAAGTTCAGCACGTGAACAGTACTTCTCCCTCATCCTTTCCTTTAGGTCATCCCAAGACATACTATACGCTGTATCATCACCCAGAGTCTGAACTTGCAGGTTCCACCAAGTCAAAGCTTCATCCACGAACAACCCAGTAACAAAAGTAACTTGTTGATCCGTAGTACACTTGCTCATTCGGATTGTGGAATCAGTTTTCTCCATCCATCGCACGAAAGCCATTGCACCTCCGGTGCCATCATAATTCAGTGGCTTGCAGTCTAGAAACTCCTTGTAGGTGCAACCGGGAATTCATCCAACCGATTCGTGATTGAGTAAACAATGAAACAATGACCGTTCATAAGTTCGATCAAATTATAGCAGATCAACTCAATGTTACCTTGGTTAGGGTTTCCTCTAGATGAATCTCCATGATCGTTTCGACCGGTACCTCCTGAGCCTCCACTATGCTCTGCACGGTTCACCTCGTACTAGGCGAAAGCTTCAGAAATCATTTCCTCAAGGAGAGAGTTCAACTCTTCAGCAGTCCTCGGCATCGGTGGGGGTGGTTTTACCCCTTGTGTGCGAATCATCCTTCCTTCTGGTGCCATGTTCTTCTAAATAATCACATGACAATGATTAGGCTGGTTTGAGGGGGATGTGAGGTGTGAGTGGGTGTATGGGTAGGCGTAGGTGTGGGTGTAGTTGGGACCATAGAGGAGACATCATCAATAGGATATGCCTCTAGCCCAATGGTTCGAAGTGCAGTTGAAGTAATTGACTCCTTAAGGTCAGAATCAGAAGGGATATCGACAATCGCCACCACAGATAGACCCACCCCCAAAGTAGCAATATCAGAGACCTCTCCATCGCCAAGGTCTTCGTCAACATGATCCGCGTGAAATACTGGGATCTCATCGTCTTTGGTGTCAGAA
This sequence comes from Helianthus tuberosus, assembly GCA_030545235.1. Taxonomy (NCBI): domain Eukaryota; kingdom Viridiplantae; phylum Streptophyta; class Magnoliopsida; order Asterales; family Asteraceae; genus Helianthus; species Helianthus tuberosus. Next base: position 98,903,337 of record CM060355.1, read on the forward strand.
TCGGGATCAGAATAAGAGGAAATGTCAATGACAAAGACAATAGCGGATGCTACGTCAAGAATAGCGATGTCGAAAACCTCGCCATCGCCAAGATCATCGTCAGGGTGGTCAACCTCAAATACTGGAACGTCAACATCATCATGCAAATCAAAAACGAAAGGCCAATCCTCAGCAGGGATGGCGGCAAGGGGAATAACATGAATAGGGATAGGCTCGACAATATGCTCACCATCTGGATGTCCAATGATGAGTTGGTCGTGGATGGGTAAGGGTAAAGCGAGAACATCATCAACAAAAGGAACATCATTGCCAAAGGCTGGTAGGGCGAAGGGCTGAAAGTCATCGAGATCACCATTGTCAGTCATGAAATCAGGATCTTCGTCTGGGTCAGAGTCAGTATCGGAGGTGAAAACCTTCTCAGTTTGCCCTATCCTGTCATTGTCGAAGATGAGGATCTCATATATCCCGCTACTTAGGGAGGAAGACATGATAGCTTGTAAAGAAATGTTACGCCATATATATATATATATCCATATTAATAAATTCTACTTAATATACATACATATATATATATAAATAGTTACACACATTGTTGCAAGTAATCCTTAGTTGAAAATAAGTGCTACTTCTGTGCACCCTAAGTCACGTAGTGTCCTTGCTTGACATTTGAAAAACAAATTCAGGTAGTGGATGTCGCGGAATGTTTCATGAAACGAAAAACTTTTTGTAAAAATTGTTTTCGTGAAAGGATCCTAAGGATTGTAGACTAGACTCTAGAAGGAATCCTAGTTCACTACAATCGAAGCTCTGATACCAATCCGTCACACCCCTTTCAACGGCGGATGCACGAGGTGTGATCTGAGTGGTTCTCATTGCATACGATAAGTGGACATACTACATGACATAAAACAAACTCCATATTGCCATTTAAATTTAGTTATCTCAAAATACAGAATTTAGTTTAAAGTTTGCATCATAAATAAAAGATAATTCTTTGAAAGCTCACATCACATTTCAAAAACAAAGATCAAGGTTTTGTTTCCTATATCACCATAGAAGGTGGGATATAGTAAACAAATCCACAAAAGATGGCAATGGAGACTAGACACTAAACATCTTGAAAAGGAGCCCAGAACTTCATCCACTAATTCCCTGAAATACATGTAAGTTTAAAAATCGTCAACAAAAGTTGGTGTGAATTCATGCAAATTATGTAACGTAACATTTGTATTTGTGTAAAAGCATGGTATGTAATTGTAAAATGTAAGTTTGTAAATTGTAATGAACTGGAATCGAGATCGCTAATGTTTCGCGAGGACATTAACATATGTAACGACAGAGGAAGCATCCAAACCTAGGCGATTTTTGACATCGTTTACCCTATGACTGTGACCCAAGACACTCCATGACTATGTGTTATCAAAAGAGTGAAGCTGTCCGGACCTGTTAGATCTAACCCTTGTTATTTCGGTCTAAACTAGATTGATGGTGCTTACGTATACCTTATTCGTGACGTGATCTATGTATGATTCCTTTGTTTTAAACATACCAATTTGTACATGTATTTTCCCCAAAGTTTAGAAAACAGTAAAAACGTTTAAAAGTGGGGACATGAACTCACTGCTTTGGGTCTTGAGCGTCTAGCTGCACCGGCTTCTACTACTTGAATGTCGTGACCTATAGACGTTCTAAGTATGTTAATCACCTAACTTGCCACTAAGTACAAGTTACTATTTAGATTTAAGGTGTCTTACTTGTATTGTTTCTTGTCTTATTTGTAAATGTATGTCACATTATATTTAATATTATATTTGTTATATATTTTATCCCAAAAATATATATATTTGTGTAAGTAGGATTTTGAGAATGTTATATATTAAAAATAATATATTTTTAACTTTTACAAAATATGTTTTACTTATATTATTTGTCAAAAATAAATATAAGTAATTTGTTAAATAATATTTCCTATATTATGTTTAGGTGTAAGTATACTTTGGAAAGTATACTTGTATTTTGAGTGTAAATTCTTGTATATTTGTATTAATTAACCAAAATCAATCCTTTGATTTTTATTGCTTTCCGGAATTTTATTTCTTAAAAAAATATATTTTTAACGTTTATTGGTTATATATATTTTGTCACACTAGTGAAATATCTATATATATATATATATATAGATATTTGAACCTTCCCATATATATTTATATATATAGGGGAAGGATCCACTAAAAAGTGGATTTTGCCTAAGTAGTCTAAGAAGGATTGTGATGATAACATGTGGCACTCCTAGTAAGTAGGAACAAAGGGCATTTTGGTCCTTATAAATAGGAGTGAAAATGACATGTGCCACCTCTTTTGTTTTTTAAAAATACAACACAAAAAATCTAGTACAAAAAAATATAGCACAAAAAATCTAGTACAAAAAATATAGCACAAAAAAATCTAATACAAAAAATATAGCACGAAAAAATTCAGCAAAAAAATGTAGTACAAAAAAATCCAGCACAAAAAATTGAGAAAAAAAAAATTAAGACAAAAAAATCCAGCACAAAAAATTTAGTACAAAAATATAGTACAAAAATCTAGCACAAAAAAATGTTATACAACATAGAAATACAACACATTTTAGTGGGTTTTTTTAGTCTTCATATTTTATATAGCAATATGGTACTCAAATTAAAGATAAAAAGACGCTCAATTTTACGGTGAAATTTTTATGAAAAAATAATGTCGTATAAAAAAGTTATGAACGTTTAAAAAATGGGGGTGGAATATGCATGTGCCTTGCATGTGGAGAGAGAAAGTTCATAAATAGGATTTTCTCAAGATACCATTTCACTCCTCCTTTCTTCTACACTTTCATCTTAACCATTGATTTGAAAAATGAATGGTTAAGATTCCTTCTCATCACACTTAGACAAAATAAACTTTTTATTTGATCTTACCCCTATATATGTATATATATACTAGGTTTTTACCCGGGATTGCTTCCCGGGCTCGGGAAACTTAGTTATATGGTTATTATTTAGTAAACTATTAGGCTCATAGACATTTGCAAATTCGTTAATAACTCAGCCTCGATTTACACCCATAATTTCAATCACCAACTCACTAATCGAACAAACACGAAATCGGTATATTAGGATCTAAATAAGAACATGAAATCGGTATATTAGGGTCTGAATAAGAACATATATATCTCTAAACATTCACTCGGAATGCAAAAACAAAGAGCCTACCAAATAGTTAAGGTCAAGATGTTTGAGTGTGGTGGTTTCATCAATTTCTTCCTCAGGTTTATCAGTCGAACGCCCATGTGATGATCCTTTAAGATCAAATCCTTGAAGGATTCGATACTCAGAGCAAAATAGATTACCCATCACGATAAACCGAGTCTACATGACATTAAGTAGATGACGTAGTTAGTTGCAAAACCCAAAGCCAAACACCCCTAAACCATTCAAACCAGAAATTGAATTTACCTTGATGCCACCAACAGCTTTGACACAATGGACACCGGAAAAACTTTGTGACAAGAGAATTCTCATAACAGCAAACATGCTGGTAGTAACTTGGCAACATTTTTATTAGAACCTGAATGCATGTTTCCTAAATTTAGTTTCAAATGATAAATTATCAATGATTTCATTATGATAAACAATATTTATACTTTGACTTCTCAAACGATGTGCTTATTTCATGAAACCATTAGCAAATAGGTCATAAGTCAATAGCAATCCAGATTTTAAAAACTGTTTTTTCATTGCTTTTAAAGAAAACAATAACCTCGTAAAATGTGCGGCCCGAAACTTCAAAACATGCGTATACAACATCAACAAATTTACCAATAAATCATATTATGAGTCTAACTTGAAAACTATTTGGTTCAAGATTAAATTTCAAACCTCACCCTTTTCAAAAATCATTTTATTTCATCGTACCCACCCTTAATGAAAACATTCTACATACACACAGAAACCTCTTTAGACTCTCTTTTATGAACCCACACAGTTTTATTTAAAAACTAGGTTAAAACCCGTGTGGTACACGGGATTGGGTAACATGAAAAACTGAAATAAAAAGTTATAAAAAATAAATACATATCGTAATTGCAAGCTTAGAGCATAATAATCTCGTGCTTGGCTAAGTTTACACAGCTAAGAGTTAAGAGAGACTACATTTTTTTTTTTTTTGCAAATGAAATGCAGAATACAGAAAAGATTAAATGTCCAAAAGCTTAATAGAAATCATAATAGTTTCAAATTTCACACACTGAATTTAACTGTATGACTCGAGACATGCAACGGTTTGTTTTTACTTGCTAAAAGAGGCTAGAAATTAAGAGCTTAACCGTAGAATTAAGCTCAATCTGGTTGGATAAACGGATTCGCAATCTCCTCTGTACCATCAGTGGGTGAAAAAATCCATATGACCGTAGTCCCCCTACAAACCTGCACTGTACATATATTTGTATTAATTTGACTTTATTTTTTCAAGTTTTGAGCTGACCGTCATCAAAACTGTTCTTGAAAAATTTAAGGACTAAAAAATATGATAATATCCAGCATTTACTTCATCAGACCATTGACAATATTTTAGTAATGGTAATGATGTAGCAAAAATATATGATACACATGAAAAAGTCGATAAATTTGTATCATGCCACTTATTTCAATAAATGAGAGTCATCATAAAAGATACTGGGAGAGTCTATTAAAAAATAGTTAATATGTTAAGCTGACATAACACTAACATCTCGAAACATGTTAGTAAATATGATCAATATTTTTATACTTCAATTATATAAATAAATGTAGCTGAGAATAGAAATTCATACTATTAAGCCAAGACGACGACATTGATCAGTGGTCTTCAATGGATCATTGTCTATACAGAATGCTTGAATGCAAATTATTGCTCATAGTAAGCCAATCATAATAGTTTCAAATTTCACACACTGAATTTAACTGTATGACTCGAGACATGCAACGGTTTGTTTTTACTTGCTAACAGAGGCTAGAAATTAAGGGCTTAACCATAGAATTAAGCTCAATCTGGTTGGATAAACGGATTCGCAATCTCCTCTGTACCATCAGTGGGTGAAAAAATCCATATGACCCCAGTCTATTAAGCCAAGACGACGACATTGATCGGTGGTCTTCAATGGATCATCGACATCTGTAGCAATTCATATATCAACCTTGTCATACTTGTAATTTCAATATACATATATACAAGAATACATCAATGAATACATATTAAACAACTAAATTAGAAGCAACCTAATGTTATAAACATACTTCCTTCCATCCCAAAGAGAGCCATGTCAACATATAAGAAATACAAAAATGATGGAAACTAACCAGCACTGCAAGAAGCAGGGGGGTCCTCCTCTGACTCTCCACATAGCAAGCACATCACATCAATTTGTCAATCTTATTTGATTGAATAAGTTGCTGAACCACAAATTTGAACCTGAACCGTAATTAAAACCAAAAGAAATCACGTTAACAATTAATAAATTAAAGACTTAAAAAAGTTAATTACACATATGAAGTTATGACTTACTTCACCGGATATTTTCGGGATTTCACCAAGAATACAAAAAATAAAGCTCGATTTCCCAGACCCCACGCTGCCACAAACTCCTCGTGATATCCTCTTTGAAGCCATCACAAGATTTTGATCACTCTGCGTGCAGAAACAGTTTGTTACGAAAACTTTCTATTCAACATGATTGAATCAAGACTATTATATATCTTGCCATCACATTATAATCAGTCAGTTTTATAAAGTATTTCGAATTCAGTGCGTTTAAGACTGACTTGAATGACCAGTCAATCTGTTAACTCAACATGTCAACATATTGATCATGCCTATACAGAATGCTTGAATGCAAATTATTGCTCATAGTAAGCCAATCATGCTAAACATCCGTCTCTAGTGGCCCCAACTAATAGCATTAATGGTGATTTCACACAACTTTTAGTGGCACATGGATTAAAATTAGCAATTTCCAGCAACCACAGATCAAATAGAAAAGCTAAATTACAAAAAAAAAAAAAAAAAAAAAAAAAATGTCAGCTATAATTTCACATGTTGATTTAGGTGAAACAACTCCGGTGTTGGGACGGACACAATACTTCTTTGGATTCGTAGTCTTAACCTGAACAATAATATGCATTATAAAAAAAAGAAAAAAAAACTTATCATACATGCATCACACTAAAGATTCAGGAATTGCTCCTCACAAGTCAACTCTTCTGGTCAATGAACATCCACCAATCACCCAAACCCCGTCGTAGTTCGTTCTATTCATCTCAATTCTCGCATGGAGGACGATAGCGAAACCCTAGAAGTCAAAGATTCACCCTCAGTTTCACCATCTGTAAGCATCTCTTTCCTCAATTTGAGTCATTACGATTCGATTCGAATCAATCTGCACTCGTAGTATTTATTACAAACTTCTTACAGTACCTGGAGGTGAGTTGCACAACTTCAAGCAAGATCAGATGATTTTCAGCCGGTACGGAGGCCGGATTCGCGTTGAATTTGATCAAGAAAAAGCTCGATGATGGATTGCCGGTAGCTTCGAGAATCAAGAACTTCTTGGACGGCGATGGAGGGATAGATTAGGAACGTATGAAGGCGTAGAAGTGAATAGGGTTTGGGAAGACCTGATGAAAATCTCGTAAGGTTAAGAAAGACACGTGTCAGATGTAAAGTTTATAATTAATGATAGGAGAAAAAGCCACTTGTCAAAATAATAGGGTGGTTTTATGTATAGATGACACATAAGTCAAAACCACTTTATTATATTAGAATAGATAGATATTATCTCTGGCTGCACGTCCCCTCACTTGGACATATTAATAACAAAAACAATTGCTGAAAGATAAACATGGAAGAACAAATGTTGAATTGTCTAACCTGACCAGCTTAGCATTTCATCATCATCATCATCGTACTCAGTATATCCCACCTATAGCAAAGCTAAGGTAGGGTCTGAGGAGGGTGGGATGTAGACAGCCTTACCTCTACCCCGTAGGAATAGAGAGGCTGCTTCCAATGAGACCCCCGGCTCGATTGTGGTTTTGCATCAAGCCTTGGACATAAGGCACATAACACCCAGCAATTGAGACAAACGCCAATTGGTGCATGTACCCCCTTGTCTTTCGGCTATCAACGCCACCACATGATGCCTGATTAACGATCCCCTCTTTTTAACGTTATTTTCACGAAATTAGTAAAATAACGTTAAAAATTAGTGCACTTTTGCTTTTGCCCCCCCGAGCGCCCACACATATATTACATTATATGAGCAGACCGCAAGTGGGGCTCGACCAGCTTAGCATTTAAGCATGCTTAATCAAGGATTCAATAGCGACATGATCTGGATCTACAGGATGGGTCTTGGATCTCATTTCTGATAAAACATCAAATCATAGTGCCCGCCATAGTTGTCAATAGCGATCGCTATAACGCGCTACGTCGCGTATAGGTCTAGTGTCGCTATTAAGGTTGTAGCGATTGATAGCGAGAATAACACACTTACATTTTTTTTTTGTTTTTTTAATATAAATAGAAACTAAATATAGCTATAAAATAGCTGGATTTTAGGTTTTTGTTAATATACATGTGAAATAGCATATATAACAGACTATTTTGATATGATATACATATAAAATTTAAAAAAAAAGTTCTAGTGTATCGCCATTATAAAATAGCCACCCGCTATTTATCGTTATTCGCTATGTAGCATATAGGTACCTTATCGTATTTGTCGTTATTCACCATTAACAACTATGGTGCCCGCTATAGCGAATAGCGTAGCGAAGCGCTCACGTGTTGTTATATAGTTGGTAGCGACAAATAGCGGGAAATAGCGAGATTTTTGTAACTTTTTTATTTTATTGGTAAAAATATACATGTAAAATATTTCTAAATTATTCTTCTAGCGTATCGCTAAACATGAAATAGTGTTAGCTATTTTATCGCTATCGTTACGTAGCATATAGGTAACTTATCGTCATCATTGGTTATTCGCTATTGACAACTATGCATAAAATGCTCGATCAACGGCTACTAATTCACCACATGCACCTGATAAGCGCATTGATTGTATAAGATGAAAAAGTGTTGCCGGGGGGAAACATTATTCACTTACCTTTGACCTTATAATACAAAAAGCACAAAACGCCTTTGCAACTTGACAAGCTTTAGCACAATCATCAATAAGTGCACCATATGTGTGAACGCTTGGCTCCACTCTAAAGTTGACCATTTCATGGAAGACCTAGAATGGTACAACAAAGTATGTAACTAAGAATACTATATAATTATCATAAATTAAAAAAAATGCTTCAACCGGCCCCATGCCCCATCCGCAGCGCTCTTGCCGTCAACGTGGCACTCCTATGACGGCCCAAACTTGGTCCACAACACATAGCCTGGAAATTAATATAATACTACTTAGTGAGCTTCATTCTATTCTAATCCTAAAATAATACAAAATTAAATCATAAGTTGACAACTATAGACACTTAATAATTTCAATGACCAAACCATTTAATGGCCTTGACCCATATATACCTTGTATATTCAAACCAGTGTTCATTTCCTGCAATAGAGAAAACAAAAATTAATCTTTTGTTCTAAAATTCAGCATTGAAGAATCTTACCAAGCCAGTTGCAAACAAAAACTTCTCTAGCACATAAAAGCATCTTAACACCATCTTCAAAAAGTTCCAGAAGCCAGACTTTCTAGGTTTTTCATTTTGTCTTCCCACCAACCTGTAAACACGAGACTTTCTTCTGATCAGAAACAATTTTCTCCCAATAACATAATCAAATACTATGTAGCACAGGAACGGGTACGGGGAACAAAAAAACTCAAAAATCCAAGATACGGGTACGACAAAGGTATGACCAAAAAATATAAAAAATATAAATATAATAACAATGTAATTAAATATTCTTTAATACATATAAACGTTAAAAAGTTAAAGTTCCAATAATTTAAATATGAAAAATACACCTAAAACAGTAACAAAAAGTAAAAAACCATATTTTGTTGAAAATAGACAGCAACAACGGCTGAGAAATCGGTGTTGGTGAAAAAGAAAGATATGGACTTAAGTAAACGGAATGCGGGATTGAGAAAAAAAAGCTCGTGAAATAAAGTATGAACACGAAATAACTTACCTCTATTTGAATCCACACGAAATTAACTAAATACGAAAAAAAAAGCTCGTGAAATAAAATATGAACACGGATAACTCTTCAAACCAAACAGTAGGTCCAACCACTGTTGTAACTCAACAGTGGTTTAAATCACTGTTTTAATCCAACAGTGGTTTCAACCACTATTTTAACCCAACAGTGGTTTAACTCACTGTTTTAACCCAACAGTGGTTTCAACCACTATTTTAACCCAACAGTGGTTTAACGCACTGTTTTAACCCAACAGTGGTTTAACGCACTGTCTTAACCCAACAGTGGTTTCAACCAATGTCTTAACCCAACAGTGGTTTCAACCAATGTTTTAACCCAACAGTGGTTTAACACTCTGTTTTAACCCAACAGTGGTTTCAACCACTGTTCGAACCCAACAGTGGTTTAATGCATTGTTTAAACCCAACAGTGGTTTCAACATTTTCAACTACATTTCATATATAGTCCACTCAAAATCAAAATATTTTTATAAGAATTACAACAACTGAAGTAGATATACTTGAGACAGATATCCTTCAAGGCCAGCAGATAGAGATAATATACTATAGTTCACCGAATGCTTCAAAAGAACTTGCTGAGTCACGCTCTGCCTCCAAAACCTGGGTCAATTTTTCCTATAAAAACCCTAATTCCTAAGACTCCTACAACCAACAACTCTCAAAACATAAAAAAACAGTAAAATTAATCCAAATCGAAGTCCCAATCATGATCGATCAGTATTATTGTGATCACAGTTCGTGCAAGAACAAAACATCTGCTGTCGAATGTGAAAGGTGTGCAAACTATTTTACCTTCATAGCGTATGTCTGAGATGAAAGCTTCTCCAATCCGGTACCAATTTTGTGAAACCGAACATCTTTGATGTCTTCAATAAGTGATCTTACCTGTCCAACATTAAAAAAATAGCTTTTAAACTTTTGTTTTGTTTTATATAGAAGAATTTCACACAGGCCATCTTTACACAAGGATCTTTAGACTAACCATATATACTTCAGGAATGTCATCGCGACCCCTGCATCAATGACAACTTGTTACCGAGCTTTTTCAATAGTAAATTGCTATAGAAAGTAGATAAACATGTAAAAGCGACTCACTGGTCAAAAAGAAGCCTTGAGATTTCAACATAATGAAACGGCAATGCTTCAAAAGAACAGAGCTTTCTCGTTCTCACTACACCACATTCAACATCAACAACAAAACTAAGTTGAGAAGTTGAAAATCAACCATGAAAAGTAAGAGATAAAGGCCACCAAAATATTCAATTATTTTCATGATGGCCACCTGCATATGGATCTATATTCATTTAAAACCAATTCTGGCCAAAAACATGTCAGATGACAAACATGCGAATAAAAAAAGTTTATAAGACAAATATTCCTTCTTGTGGCAATATGTCAAACGAAAAATCCTCTGGCCTTTTGCTGACTTCGCATATAAGTCCCTGAACTTTTTCTTTCATGGTCAAGTCCCTTAAACTTGTAAAAAAAACCAATGAAAAGGTCCTTTTATATAAAGTATAAAGACCGAATCATGCAAAAAAAGAAGCTACTCGACGCTTTTATACAAGTTTAAGACTTATCCATGCATAAAAACATATCCGTTACCATTTAAGTCTGAGGACTTCTTTGAGTTTTTAAAAGTTCAGAGCTGTAATTATGTTGGAAAAAAATACCAAAGAGTTATGTGTAAATTCAGCGAAAGTCCATAGGGTTTTTTCGAACATTTGCCCCTTAATCGGTTAAAATCTTTGTAATTTAAAAAAAAATTAAGAGCATTTTCATCGTCCGGCATGTTTTCAGCCGGAATTGGAAAAAATAAATCTGATGCATAATGTATTTAGGTGGCCTATAAAGCGGGTTCAGTATACGAGTGCCATAACGAAAAAAGTTGAATATTTGGGTGGCGCATACAATATCCCAAAAAGGGTAAAAGGCTGCTGGTAACAAAATTAAAGAAAATTACAAATCACACATTCAACATGGCTGATGGTTACGTTGATGATATAATTAAGAAATTGATAATTATAAATGAGAGAGAAATTAACCAGATTTAATGTCTCTGCCAATTTCCTTGACCACTTTTTCAACAGAGCTACTGGCATTCCTACATGTGTTGATCACAGCACCTTCATTAACTTGATCACAGCATTTATCTCAACACAAACTCAAAATGATGTCAAATGCTAAAACACACTCATACAATAAGACAAAAGATGCAAAGCGATTTTCTAAGATATGAAACAACTTCAGTATTAAATACTTACTGCTGTTGATGCATCTCGACCTAGTTGTGCAAGTTGCAAACCCATGGCTGGTTGATTGGCCATAAAACGGGCTGCTGAGGGGTTCCTGTTGGCTGCAATTGCTTGCCAAATGGGTTTGGACCTCCATAAACTCTGTTTCGTTAGCTTAAATCCCTGCAAACGTGATACAACAAGGAGTGAACAAATTTATAGAAGAAAATAATTCCGACTCATTAACTGTAATAGAAATCCATAGCCACGTCAGAAAATAATAAAATTATGAAGAAATCATAACAAATTTATTCCAAGGGATGTGCTAAAACGCTTTTTCTACTTTTTACCCTACAAACATAAATCAGATCAGGGTATGCTTATTGATAATCTAAAAAGAGAATTGAGAAGCTAACAGCAAAATGCTACAAGTCGATTAATTTTACTGGACTTTTTGGGCATATTAACACTCTTAAATGTGTAAAACTGTGAACTTACGTGGAGAAAAGTACCATGATGAATTGCTTCTAAACTATCCAAATCAAAAGCATGAACGAATTACTTAAATTTTCACACTTTTTAAGCATGTTTTAATCTTGACATATCAAATTTTTTTTTTTTTTTTTCCAAACTACAAACTTTTGAGCCTTTGTTATTTCTCTGCAATTATGAATGTATAGTTTTTAGTGTCTCCTAACACTGACTCATAGAATATAGATGAAATATTCAACGCATCTATACATGTGGCAAAAATATTAATATACACATTTGCATTAACCAAGAAAAATTTCACGTAGTTGTGGTGGTGACATTTACATAAAGTACGGACTTACGGAGTTTAAAATGAGACGTACCTTGTTTTCTGTAGGGAATGTAGGGACGGTTATATGTAATGAAGAACTTTTAGGAAAAGCCCCTTTCTCTACATCTCTTATGGCTGCTTTTATTAGCGGTAAACAAACTGAGACTGCATCCTTAAAATGACTCTCTTGACTTTCACTTTTTTTCCTGAAACAGATTAACATTTGGTACAACTTATTAATTATTAGATGTTCTTACTTCTTGCTGCATAAAAAAAGTAACAATGAAAGAGATTAAAGCACAATTTACCAGTTTAAAGAGACCGATAAAGATGGTAAACCACTTATCAAGGCTTGTCTAGCTCCAGCCACAGCACTCGAGGAAAACCTGTATGATTATAATACTATAAGTTTATCGGATATTAACCACTCATTAGCAGTTAAACAATAACTTGATTAATCACATATAAACATGAGTATTTTTTGACCAAGAAAAATCACTTACATATCATGGCCACAACTTGGACCTCACTACTGCTATTGATAAAAGACTAATTACAAATATAGGAATTAAAACTGATTACGTTGTTTCAAACTTGTGAACTCACTACTACTGTTGATAAAAGACGGATTACAAAAAGGAATACTTACCTTGTTTGCCTCAGCTAGTGTGAGAACAGTGAGTTACTTTAACTTGAGAACTTGATTGGGCTTCAATTTGTTAGAATATATAAACTAAACTATATATATATTATGTTATTATTTTAGTATTTAGGTTAGGATTAAGATTTAGATATTATTAAACGGTTGGTAATAGGTGTGTCGGTTGACAAACCGTCACCACCACCGTATATATATGATGTATTCGCTATTGTTTACGGTTACCAAGACAATTCAGAATTATCAATTCGAATTGTCCATCCTTTAATCTTTTGATCTCTGCATATTATATGATTGTGATGTTCTTAGAATTCTGTTCTTGATATCCAATATAGTGGTATCAGAGCATCAGGAAACGATCCCAGGGATTTCGAAACGCTGCGCAAACCGGAATATCAAGAACAGTCAAGGAAAGAAAGACGATTCAACACAAGATTGTTGAAAAGGAATTAATTCCAATTTCGATCCAGGGAGGAACAAACACTAGTGAGCGATACCGGAAGAACATCCAAAAAAATACGGTTTTGATTTGTCTGTTATACGGGACAAATCAGATTTAAAGAAGAGCGACATATGCAGGAAGTCGATAAACATAGAAGATCTCTTTCTTAAGAAGAAGAAGAAGAGAAGATACATGTTCAAGAAACAGAAAAAAGAATTACGAAACGAAGAATCATCGCAGAATTACGACCCAGAATTACGAAACGGGATTAATTTGATTCATATATGACACCGAGTTCATACTCTCATATATGGAAAAAGGAATTAATCGAGATGACTCCGCATGGCGTTGAGTAAAAGACGACTCCGCATGGCGTTGAGTAGAAGATGACTCCGCATGGCGTTGAGTAAAAGATGACTCCGCATGACGTTGAGTAGAAGAGAGACAGGAGCGATGATGAATATACAATTGCCGGCAACAAGACATTCAGATCCGACATGATGTTTCCATTGCCGGCAACAAAGAAAGATAAATACAGAAGAAAGAGACAAGACGGTGAAGAACGAAGATGTTTCAAGAATGAAGGCAGCAAGACATTCAGATCTGCAGAACGGAAGAAAGATAATATGAAGACAACTACTCTTCAAATTTGTTAGGAAACTGGAATGCGGACAAACGTTTTAATAAACGAAGGAGGTTTCAATGTTCCCAGGATTAACCAAGTTTAGTTTAGGGGCAGGTGTTAGAATATATAAACTAAACTATATATATTATGTTATTATTTTAGTATTTAGGTTAGGATTAAGATTTAGATATTATTAAACGGTTGGTAATAGGTGTGTCGGTTGACAAACCGTCACCACCACCGTATATATATGATGTATTCGCTATTATTTACGGTTACCAAGACAATTCAGAATTATCAATTCGAATTGTCCATCCTTTAATCTTTTGATCTCTGCATATTATATGATTGTGATGTTCTTAGAATTCTGTTCTTGATATCCAATACAATTGTGGAAGATCACCGGCATTTCCTGAATATCATAAACATAAAAGAACATCAAAATAATGCATCATAATGAGTGATATTATACATAAAAAGACATTAAAAGCATCAAAGAAACCATGATGGGTCTAACAATGCAGCCTCAAATCTCAATATGAAAGACCCTCATATATGTAATCAACTTTTGCATGTGACACATGTTCATATACTTAAAGTTTCTTATTAGCTCATGGCTAATCAAGAAATAAAAACATGTAGTAATACCAATAAAGATGTTTATAAGAGATATAAAAAATAATAATCTTTAAGTTCAGATGTAAGTGGATGCATAGCTGTAAATCTGTAATTGATAAATAAATTACAATGAGCAAAAGTGAATTAAAGCTGGATAACCTACTTTTATATTCACTCCATGTTCCGTGAGCAAACATCCGAAGCAAATCAAGGTAAATCGAATGTTCTGTGCCTTGAAGCTGTACAAGATGCATAAACCTCAAAGTGAGAAGAAAAAAATTAATTCAGGTTGTACAAACTTAAGCAGCTAGTGCACATAAGAGGAGTTACGGTAGAAGAAAGATGCAGTAAACTTTAGACAAGGTAAAAGAGATAACATGTAAATGTAACTTGATACTTATAATCAAACTACCATATAGAAGAGAAACAATACAATCACGAATCCAGCAAAGAATTCTGCACTAATGTAAAATTGTAAACACATCATATAATACAAAAAGAGTCAAATATGCAAATGATTACATCAGTAGGCTCTATAGTAGTGCAACTATCATTGTAAAGAACCGTATGCATCAAAGAATTTATGAAGAATAAATTAGGGAAATACTCACCAATGAAGAACTCATCATCATCGGGACTACTCTCTGGCATCGGCGCCGCCTGGATTTCTATCTTCCGTCATCGAACCGGCGTCACCAACGAACCCTAAAGTTCAGATCTACAAAATTCCGTAAAAAAAAACAGATCTGAGCACATATGGAGATTGAGAAGATGAATTATAGGGTTGAACAACAAAATGAAAAACATACAGATCTACAAATTCCGTCAATATTTGTGGAGGACCCTAGGGTTGAACAACAAAATGAAAAACATACAGATCTATACATATATCAACGATTAACATAAGAGAGATTCACGATGATTTTAGGTTATTAGATGAAAGGTACCTGGAATCACAGATCTGGTTTTTGAATCGCCATTTGAATCGCCAGAGAGAAGAGAGAGAAGAGGGAAATGAAATCTGGATTGAGAAGAAGACAAAAGAAGAAGATAAAGTAGGGGAAAACACTGTTGGGCGGGAAAAGGGCATTCAGGAGCTCTCTGGTGTTGACAAGTGGCCCAAATGACTTTCATTTATTATATATAATAATAGATATATATATATATATATATATATATATATATGTATGTATGTATGTATGTATACTTGCTTATTTTTGTTATTTGTCAAATTTTATAATTCTTCCATTACTTGTAATAATTTTTGTATACGTCCATAAATATATAAAATTGTCCAATAGGTCCAATACTTGTCCAAGTCCTTAATTTTGTAGGAAATATATGTATATTGATATATATTTTTATATTTGTCCATGTATCTTTTTATATGTAATTTTGTATACTTGTATCATTGTATATTTCTTAAGTATTTGCGTGTGTATTTTGTAGTATACTCCTTGGGAGTATTTAATGTATTTTTCAAGTCCTAACATCACTAATACATATAATACACATAATATACACTTAGCACACAATCTTGTGACCACTATATATATATATATATATATATATATATATTTCCCTAAAAATATAGATACTTAATGTTGTTTTTATACTTGAAGAAATCCTTATTTCTTACTTGTAATTTTTGTATAAAAATTAGGAAAACTTTGTAAATATTTTTAGGTGAATTTTTGTGGAATAAGTTTCACCAAAACTTATATTTATCTAAGTGTTAAAATTTTATAAAAATTTATATAAAATTTTGACATAGTTTCCCTTAAAAATGGAGGTTTCCCATGTTTTTAAAACATGTGTTTATTTTCTTTTCATCATCAAAATAAATTTACAACAAATTTCACAAGTAACATACGCTAAAATCACGATGAAAAACCTTATGATGAACTTGATTTTTGTTAAAAATGTGTAGTCTTTTAGATCTACACTTTACATACATGGATCTTTCAAAAACTAGTGCTCTTGTTAAATTTAAATAAACTTTTTATGAAACTTTAACTTACTAACTAAACCATCCATGAGTTTTAGGGGTTCAAAACCATGAAAAACATATTCTAAAACTATTTTTATGTTCATTTTAAAGATCTTTATGTTCATCATCAAGTTTCATCACGGATCTTTCAAGATCCATGCTTAAACTTATTAGATCTAAGCTTCTAACAAGCTTACACATGATGGATCTAGCCAAAAACACAAGATCAATGTTCACAACTTCATCACATACATCAAACAACACTAAAAACACTTGTTTTTCTTTAGATTATGTTAGATCTTCATGTCTTCATCCTTTAAAGTTTAGTTTCTTAGATGGTGTAACTTGTACATAACACTAACATGAAGTAAAATAGAGTTTAGGATGCTTACTACTAGCTCTAGTGGCTAAGGAAGTGGCAAGAACAAGATCAAGAAGAAGAATGAAGAAAATGAGTGGATAAAAGCTCTCCAAGAAGGTCCTTGAACTTCCAATGCTTCACACCTTCATAGTTCACCTTCTAGCACCTTGTGATAACCTTAGAATGGCTTGAATAATGAAGAAAATGGTGGTTGTATGGTGAGGGAGTGGTGGCCGAAGGGTAGAGGAGGAAGAAGAGAGAAAATGTTGTGAAAATTTTGAATGGACTTATGAGAAATGAAACCTTAGGTCTAAGTTATAAACTTTCTAACAATACAATGTCCAATGGTCTTCATGTTTAGTATCTAGCATACATATAACAATTGTTTAATGGAAAAGGTTATGGGCCCATGTTGGGGCCGGTTGACATAAGGGGGGGGGGGTAAATTGTAAGATTTTGGAAGAGAAGGTTATAAGTGTAAGTTAGAAGGTTTATGTTTAAATTAAGTGTGTTAATGTGTTTTTATGATTTTAAGGTGTTCTAGTGTTATAACTAGCTTTATATCACTAAAACAATGCTTCTAGTCTATTTTTGGTGTTTTGGGTAGTGTCTGGTTATTCGTTTGGTTATTGGTTCGTTAAAGGGCTAAATTGCGCAGTTTTACAAGATATGAAGTACCTTTTATGACAGTTTCCATTCCCGACACTTTACAAGTTATTCTGGACATTTAAACCTTAATTCTGCATAGTATTTTGATGTTAAATTACTGTTTTTGCTGAATTTATGCAGAATTCTGCATTTAAAATGCGTTTCGGGTACTTTTTAGTGTCGGTTTTAGCTTCCGGAAAGTGTTTATGTTAACCTTTGTTCACCTACTTAGTTTCCAATGTATTTTTGATGTTGGACCTACTTCTAAGTCCTAAATCCATTATTTAATTGTATTCTACAGACATGCTGAAGCAACTTGTCTAACCGGTGAGCTTACTAATCAATTCGACGCAACGCCTAAAGTATAGTATGATGTGACAGTTAATATATGATACATGTATCTTTTTAAATTGCATATCAAATAAGCACATAATGTTAACGTGTAAACCCATAAATGCAGGTAATAAATATTAATTAAAATAGTATGGAAATTACCGGTTTTGGGCCAGTTGTCACAATGAGAAGCTGTGGGAATCATTTCATCTACCTGAAGAGCCATCATTTGAAGATCAGATAAGGTTATATCAGGATTATAAGTCTTCTCAGTTGAATGAAGGCCCGACCAAGACTTCTAAAAGACAACAGAGTCCTAATGATCATGAATCTGGTCCAAGTCACACTCTACAAGATGATGTAGAAGTTCAACAAACTCAGACGTCAGAACAAGATGAACCTGTTCAGGAAACTCAAGCCGTGGTGTTTGACGAATTAGAAGGATCTGACTCTGCCAGTCCTACTTTTGATAGAGGAGATTCAGAATCTGAGGGGGAGCAAGTCCAATATGAAGGTCAGACAAACCAAATCGATGATCAGAGTGCTGAACAAAATCTTACAAACTTGGAAAGTGAGGTGATTGTTCCTGGTGAGGTAATGCCACAGACACTATCCTATCATCTCGAGGAATTCATTATCGGAGATCTGCAAGCAGGAGTCAGAACCAGGCATCAGATTGATCAAGGATTTTCTTGTTTTTAATCAAAAGTTGTTTTGGTTTTGTTATGTATTTGTGCCTTCGTACGAAGGGACTTGGATAGGCAAGTTAGTCTTATTTTGCTTGACACCTCGATTCGTACGAAGCTAGGCATAGCTTCGTATGAAGCCACACAATGTCTGTAAATAGAGGTATTGGGTTCATTTGTGATGTAACTTTTGGCGAGACATAGCGAAGCTCTGCCAAAATTCTCTCAGGATCTGTAATTCTTCAATCATTAATGAGAAGTGATCTTAATGGTATCTGTATGGTCTTTATGTTGATCTCTTGCATGGATTCCGCACATTGCACGTAGATAACCGATCCGGTCGGAGCGTTTATTGAAGGCGATCACGGTCCTTACAACTTAGTACCATATAGGTAGTGTCTCTGGATTTTGAGGGCAAAAACAATAACTCCCAATTCCAAATCATGGGTAGTGTAGTTCTTTTCGTGAACCTTGAGTTGACGAGATGCGTATGCAACTTCTTTCTCGTGTTGCATCAGAACGCAACCGAGACATTGGATAGATGCGTTACTAACGTGTGCGTGTTAGGTTATATTTTTTTAGATATATTTTAGATCTTTTTACTCGCTAATTCAAGTTTTAAATTTGTAAAACACGATATACTCCTATCACTCTACACACACGTTAGGGCAAGTGCACCGATCGCAGATGTAGTATAGTGATGGCAAGATACCAAGGTCATCCACGGACACAAGAGCTTTTAATACCGGCTTATCGTTAACGTCTAATCTAACCAACTTTTGATGAAAAGGTTTTTAAAGCTATAAAAAGATAAACTAAAAAGCAAAAATATAATATAAGGAAAAACAAATAGACAAGAAGGAATCACTTGGTTCTAACTCCTCTTTTATGTATCCTTTTAATGATTTCCGTACTTTGGGCATTTTAAAAGATTATCTTTAAGTTATAGTAGTAGGCCCCCTTCCAGGCAGCGTTACCCTCAACCTATTGGTCTGAGTCAGCAATGATACAGTCCCAAAAGGTCGGATTATTGAAAGATATTTAAGTAAGTTATTAATGCAAAAAGTGGTAGGCCCCCTTCCAGGCAGCGTTACCCTCAACCCTTTGGTCTGAGTCAGCAGCGATACTGTCTGTGACAACTGTGTGTTGTAATCGATGTACAATGTAAAACAATGATGATTATTAATAAAACAATGTGATTTAGTGTTATTATATGTGTTTTGGTGTTATTATGTGTGTATTTATGTTTGAGGATGTGTCAATTTAATTCAAATCCGATATCAAGCTTTAAATCGCTTTCTGGAAGGTTATACGTGATCTGATGCGTATATATAACCAGTTTAATGCAAAAAACACTTCGGAATAGTGAAATAGGCTTAACATACCTTAAATAACCTCCACATAACTTAGAAATAAGTTTTGGATGGTTTGGTGTGTTGAAATCAAGTTTGTTCGATCGCAGGGACTATTTGTGTCAAACTGCGAAACTATACCGATTTGTATAGTAACGAACATTCCAGAACTTGATCATAAGTTAAACATACCCTAAATAACCTTTACATAGCTTAGAAATAGGCTTTGAGGGGTTCGGTATGCTAAAATAAACTTTATTGATCAATAGGGACTAAAAGCGTCAAAAAGTGCACAAGTTTGCATTTTCGCGCATATCTTACGTTCTGAATATATCCGGAAATCCAAAAATTTATGTAAACATTAAATATTTTATTTTAGTTTTTGGCATAAGAAAATTCCATTCGTCGCTTAATTTGGATCGTTTTTGCGTTCGTTACGACTTCCGTCGTAATTAAGCGAACAACGCAACCGTACGACCAAACGAACCGACATCCAAGATATTTTTGAGCATGTTTTGAGTTCCCTATACTTTAACGTCATTCTAGAGCCTTGAAATGAGGTTAACGAGGCTTAAACGTGCCAAAAATGAGCCGAAATGCAAGATTCTCAAGTGCAGGGACCATTTTTCAATTTCTAGAAAGTTGGGCCACACGGGCCGCGTAAGCTGGTGCCATATCCTACGCAGGCCGACTGAGCCACCCAGATCAGCAAAACTGTTTTTTCAGATGTTAACAGCTGTTCCACACACTTGCAAATGGTTTTGATCAATCTATAGGCTAAATTTGATGGTTTTCAAGTGCCCATTGTATCCAAATACCATGTACCCACTTGTACGGCCTACATCAAAGCTCGTTTCCCGATAAACGATCCTAACGGCTCTAGAATTCCTATAAATACCCACCCCCATTTCACTCCCAAAGCACAATTGATCTGATTTTGGCCCTCTAAGTTGAAGTGAACACTTCATACCTGAGGGTAAATCGGATCAAAGCTTGCGGGGACCTTTTGTAAGTATTCTTTCGTTCTTTTCATTCGTTTTTCGCTTAAAAGTCAAACTGCGTTTGACTTTCTGCATTGACCAGTTTAAGGTCAATAAGAAGTTCGTTTGAACTTCATAACGTGAGCGTAATCACGATGGTTATAGTCCCTAGTGACTATACCTACTGATTACCACGTTATCTAGGCTCAGTGACTAGTCGTAGTTTCGGCCAAAATGCGTATTCTCGCGTATTTTGTAACCAAACTACTCTTGGGTATTAAAACCGTTTGTTTTGATATCAAAACCTGTTTTCTAACTTAACTAAACATGTTTTAGCATGTTTAGCTCGTCACTTTTTAGATTAGTGCTTGTGTAGAGTCGTAAGTCAAGTGGACTAAACACCTGCTTAGGCTTTCGAACACGACCCGTTTGGTCGATCATTAGGATCCGACCAAACATGTTTAGTGACCATAGTAGCATAGGGAATAACCTTCCGAGGTTATACCTTATGGTCACCTAATTTAAGGTGAGTCGTCGAAGAAGTCGAGGAAACAAAAAGGAGCCCAGAACTTTGTTGTTATGGCACAGACTGCTCAGAACCCGCAGAACCCACCGGCTCAACTGCCTGCGAAGAAGGTGTATGCTGGTACCGCACCTCATTGTGCTCGCTGCAACGGTCATCATGTTGCACAACTAGCTTGTAAGCAATGCACAACGTGTGGTAAACTTGGGCATTTGGCCAATATTTGTCGTTTGGGACAGAATCAGGTTGCCCAGGTTCAAGCTTCGGTTCAGGGGGACGCTGCGAGATTCCCACCGGGTTCATGTTTCAATTGTGGAAAGTTTGGTCACTTCCGCAACAACTGTCCGAGGCTGGCAAATGCTAACGCGAATGCTAATGCGAACCCGAATGTGAATATCAATGCCAATGTGAATCCCGCTCGTGGACGAGCATACAATTTGAGTGCAAACGAAGTGAGGGCTGACAACGAGGTTGTCAATGGTACGGTTCTTGTTAACAATCGACCTGCATATATTCTTTTTTATTCTGGTGCCGATAGAAGTTTTGTTTCATTATCTTTTGAACCTTTGCTTGCGATACCTAGAACTAAACTGAGGAAACCCTTATGTGTCGAAGTTGCTACTAGTAAACCTCTTGTTCTCGATTCTGTTATTCGTGGTTGTCAGTTGAACCTTGATAACCATCTTTTTCCTATTGACCTCACACCGATGCAACGCTTCGATATTATCGTTGGAATGGATTGGTTAACCAAACACCACGCTGAGGTGGTTTGTTTCGATAAGATTGTTCGTATTCCTTTGTCTTCTGGCGATGTTCTGGAAGTTCGTGGCGAGAAACCTTCAGGTGGATTGAAGCTTATGTCATGTACAAAAGCCCAAAGCTAGTTGAGAAAAGGATATGTTGCTTTTCTAGCACATGTCACCGAGGAGAAAGACAAGAGCAAGAGTATTTAGGATATTCTGATTGTTCGGGATTATCCAGAGGTGTTTCCTGATGAACTGCCTGGTTTGCCTCCAGTTCGTCATGTCGAGTTTCACATTGAC
Source organism: Helianthus tuberosus (assembly GCA_030545235.1). NCBI lineage: Eukaryota > Viridiplantae > Streptophyta > Magnoliopsida > Asterales > Asteraceae > Helianthus > Helianthus tuberosus. The sequence continues at coordinate 98,925,868 of CM060355.1, forward strand.
CTTGTACCCAATGCCAACCCGATTGTGAAAGCACCTTATCGTCTTGCACCATCGGAGATGCAAGAGTTATCGAAATAGCTTCAAGAGTTATCTGATAAAGGATGCATCCGTCCGAGTCATTCACCTTGGGGAGCTCCTGTCCTCTTCGTGAAAAAGAAAGATGGATCTTTTCGAATGTGTATCGATTATCGTGAGCTTAACAAGCTTACCATCAAGAATCGATATCCCCTACCTCGAATTGATGATCTCTTCGACCAGTTGCAAGGTGCTTCATGCTTTTCCAAGATCGATCTGCGTTTTGGGTATCATCAACTTCGTGTTCTCGAAGAAGATATTCCCAAAACTGCTTTCCGCACAAGATATGGGCATTACGAGTTCACCGTCATGCCTTTTGGTTTGACAAATGCCCCAGCTATCTTCATGGACTTAATGAATAGGGTCTGTAAACCTTATTTAGACAAGTTCGTTATTGTGTTCATCGACGATATTCTCATTTATTCGAAGTCTCGAGCCGAGCACGAGCAACACCTTCGCTTAACATTGGAACTCCTGAAGAAGGAACAACTTTTTGCTAAATTCTCCAAGTGTGAATTATGTCTTAAAGAAGTTCAATTCTTGGGTCATATAGTCAATGAGCAGGGTATTGATGTGGATCCCTCTAAAATTGCTGCTATTAAGGATTGGAGTACACCGACGACGCCTTCAGAGATTCGATCTTTTCTTGGTATTGCTGGATATTATCGTCGTTTCATTTCAAATTTCTCGAAGATCGCGGTTCCACTCACTGCTTTGACTCAGAAGAATAAGCCTTTTAAGTGGGGACCCAAGCAAGAAGAAGCGTTCCAAACGCTGAAACAGAAGTTATGTAATGCTCCTGTTCTATCTCTGCCCGATGGAAACGATGATTTTGTTGTCTACTGTGACGCATCGAATCTAGGACTTGGTTGCGTTCTTATGCAACGAGGTAAAGTCATAGCTTATGCGTCTAGAGAGTTGAAAGTTCACGAGAAGAACTATACGACTCATGATCTTGAGTTAGGAGCTGTGGTTTTTGCGCTTAAAATCTGGAGACACTACCTCTATGGCACGAAATGTGTGGTTTTTACAGACCACAAGAGTCTCCAGCATATTCTTAATCAGAAAGAGTTTAACATGAGGCAACGACGTTGAGTTGAACTCTTAAGCGATTACGACTGCGAGATTCATTACCATCCTGGTAAGGCGAATGTCGTAACCGATGCGCTTAGTCGAAAAGAGCGAGTCAAGCTTCATTCTATTCAAACGCTATCCGATCTTCAATCTCGTGTTCTTCAAGCTCAGCAATTTTGTGTTTCACAAAATTTGATAGGTAAGGAATTACCACGTCAACTTGAGCTTAAGCTCGAAACGAAAGACGATGGTTTGCTCTACTTCTAGGATCGTCTGTGGATCCCGAAACAAGACGATCTTCGCACCTTGGTAATGGACGAATCTCATAAGTCTCGATATTCTATCCATCCTGGTGCTGATAAAATGTACAAGGATCTTCGTACTAATTTCTGGTAGCCTGGTATGAAGAAGGATGTTGCCTTGTATGTATCAAAGTGCCTGACTTATCTTAAAGTCAAGGTTGAACATCAACGACCTTCTGGTTTGCTTGTACAACCAGAGATACCGGTTTGGAAGTGGGAGAACATTGCGATGGATCTCATCACTAAGTTACTGCGTACGTCTAAAGGTCATGATGCTATTTGGGTTGTTATCGATCGATTAACGAAATCAGCTCATTTTATTCCAATTCACGAGGACCTATCTGCTGATAAACTTGCAAAGATTTATGTTGATGAGATTGTATCACGATATGGTGTTCCTTTGGATATCATTTCTGATCGTGATGCTCGGTTTTCATCTCATTTCTGGAAGACCATGCAATCTGCTTTGGGAACCCAACTAAATCTAAGCACTGCTTATCATCCCCAAACAGATGGTCAATCTGAGCAAACGATTCAAACTTTGGAGGATATTCTTAGAGCATGCGTGATAGACTTTGGTGGTAATTGGGATTCTCATCTGCCAATGATCGAGTTCTCTTACAACAATAGCTATCATGCTAGTATTAATATGGCACCATTCGAAGCTCTCTACGGTCGAAAATGTCGTTCACCTGTCTGTTGGAATGAGATCGGTGAAGCTCAGCTTACTTGACCTGAGCTCATTCTAGAAACAACAGACAAAATTAAGAAAATCCGCGATAATCTTGTGACGGCTCGAAGCAGTCAAAAGAGTTATGCGGATATGCAACGCAAGCCCTTAGAATTTCAAGTCGGGGATCGTGTCCTACTCAAGGTTTCACCTTGGAAAGGAGTGGTGAGATTTGGAAAGAAAGGAAAACTTGCACCTCGATATGTGGGACCATTTAAGATTGTGGAAAGAATTGGGATGGTTGCCTATCGGCTAGAGCTATCTCCAGAGCTTGGAAATATTCATCCGACTTTTCACGTGTCCAATTTGTGAAAGTGTTTAGCTGACGTTGATATTCACATTCCTCTCGATGAGATCCGAATCGATGAAACAATGCACTTTTTCGAGAAACCCGTAGAGATTGTGGACCGTGCTTTCAAACAATTGAAGAACAAACGGATTCGATTGGTAAAAGTTTGCTGGGAATCCAAACGTGGCCCAGAGTTTACTTGGGAACGTGAGGACCAGATGAAGGCGAAATATCCGCATTTGTTTTCACAAGTTTCCTCTAAGTAAAATTTCGGGACGAAATTTCCTAAAGTAGGGGAGATTGTGACAACTGTGTTTTGTAATCGATGTACAATGTAAAACAATGATGATTATTAATAAAACAATGTGCTTTGGTGTTATTATATGTGTTTTGGTGTTATTATGTGTGTATTTATGTTTGAGGATGTTTCAATTTAATTCAAATCTGATTTCAAGCTTTATATCGCTTTCTAGAAGGTTATACGCGATCTGATGCGTAAATATAACCAGTTTAATGCAAAAAAACACTCCGGAATAGTGAAATAGGCGTAACATACCTTAAATAACCTCCACATAACTTAGAAATAAGTTTTGGATGGTTTGGTGTGTTGAAATCAAGTTTGTTCGATCGCAGGGACTATTTGTGTCAAACTGCGAAACTATACCAATTTGTATAGTAACGAACATTCCGGAACTTGATCATAAGTTAAACATACCCTGAATAACCTTTACATAGCTTAGAAATAAGCTTCAAAAAGTGCACAAGTTTGCATTTTCGTGCATATCTTACGTTCTGAATATATCCGGACATCCAAAAATTTATGTAAACATTAAAATATTTTATTTTAGTGTTTGGCATAAGAAAATTCCATTCGTCGCTTAATTTGGATTGTTTTTGCGTTCGTTACGACTTCCGTCGTAATTAAGCGAACAACACAACCGTACGACCAAACGAACCGACATCCGAGATATTTTTGAGCATGTTTTGAGTTCCCTATACTTTAACTTCATTTTAGAGCCTTGAAATGAGGTTAACGGGGCTTAAACGAGCCAAAAATGAGCCGAAATGCAAGATTCTCAAGTGCAGGGACCATTTTGCAATTTCTGGAAAGTTGGGCCACACGGGCCGCGTAAGCTGGTGCCATATCCTACGCGGGCCGCCTGAGCCACCCAGATGAGCAAAAATGTTTTTTCAGCTGTTAACAGTTGTTCCACACACTTGCAAATGGTTTTGATCAATCTATGGGCCAAATTTGATGGTTTTCAAGTGCCCATTGTATCCAAATACCGTGTGCCCACTTGTACGGCCTAGATCAAAGCTCGTTTCCCGATAAACGATCCTAACGGCTCTAGAATTCCAATAAATACCCACCCCATTTCACTCCCAAAGAACAATTGATCTGATTTTGGCCCTCTAAGTTGAAGTGAACACTTCATACCTGAGGGTAAATCTGATCAAAGCTTGTGGGGACCTTTTGTAAGTATTCTTTCGTTCTTTTCATTCGTTTTTCGCTTAAAAGTCAAACTGCGTTTGACTTTCTGCACTGAACAGTTTAAGGTCAATACGAAGTTCGTTTGAACTTCATAATGTGAGCATAATCACGATGGTTATAGTCCCTAGTGACTATACCTACTGATTACCATGTTATCTAGGCTCAGTGACGAGTCGTAGTTTCGGCCAAAATGCGTATTCTCGCGTATTTTGTAACCAAACTACTCTTGGGTATTAAAACCGTTTGTTTTGATATCAAAACCTGTTTTCTAACTTAACTAAACATGTTTTAGCATGTTTAGCTCGTCACTTTTTAGATTAGTGCTTGTGTAGAGTCGTAAGTAAGGCGGACTAAACACCCGCTTAGACTTTCGAACACGACCCGTTTGGTCGATCATTAGGATCCGACCAAACATGTTTAGTGACCATAGTAGCATAGGGAATAACCTTCCGAGGTTATACCTTATGGTCACCTAGTTTAAGTAGTTGTATGATAGGTAGTTTATATGCCTTAGGTAAATTACCAAAATACCCTTTTCATACAGAATTGGTAATTAAGCATATGTAACCTAAGCTTTTGTCATGTAACTGATTATGTAACATATTTAAACATGTTTTGGCATATAATACTTGTCATAGGACTAGTTGGACATCTTGAACACGCATTTGCGCGCACGACGCGTTAAAGTAGCATAAGCTACCTTAATAAGTCGCAATGGGTCGAAAGCACTTAGGTTAGGTTTCAATTTAGGATGTAGGATTTGTTAAACCATATCACATGAGTTCCAACACTCATTTGGTTTACAAGACTTCATTCTATCCGATCTTCCGTTTTAGGCGTCTATTGTTTGACTAGTGGTTCGATTACTAGGTGCTACTTGATTTCTCTGGATTGCTTGAGTTTGTTGAAGTTTTATTGATTGAGGATACTTTGCACTACATGTGAGTACATAGTTCCCCTATTTTACTGTTTTCAATATTTTTGGGGTGATTCATATGTACAAAATGATTTTCAAGGTTTAAACGATGATTTTTCAAAAACAATTAAGATGGTTTATACAAAATTAATAACGATTTCAATAATGTGAACAAACTTGTTGGTTGTAGTTACATAACGAATGACATTCATTAATTTTGGCCGAACCGACCAGTATTAGGTTATGGTACCATAAGATCTGACAAATCCCGTTATTGTACTGCACCCATGGTTAGGTGTGGGTGTTGTGGGTAACGACTGAATCTGATGTTAGTTAACTTACCCTTTGGTGGTTTGTTAATGTGAGAAGCGAGAAACGAGATAGTCAAGTCACGAAGGTTTGAATGTTATTAGCGAGACGACCATAAATAGTTTTCACAATTAAAACGAGGATGATTTAAACAATTTAAACGAGTTAACGATTTGGAAACGATTTGGAAACGATTTGAACAAGTTAAACGAGTTGAATAAACGATTGGTTTTTGGTTAGTGTTTAGATAACGGGACGGGTGTAATGTGGTGAAAACATGGTAGATACGCCGCTGGTACTTCTTATATATAAGTGTTTTCAACATATTACACACCGTGGCATTATATAGTTCACTTGGGTAAACGATTTTGAAACGATGTCACACAACGATGTTTTTCTAAAAGATATAAACCATACGAGTTTTATTAACGAGTTTTTGCGAGTTGTTTTACAAGATGGTTTTCTAAAACAAAATGTTTTTAGGGTTAAGAATCATGGCTACGAGGTTTTATAAACTATAACCAACTTGATTTGAGTTGATTAACTATGTTGCAATACACTTTTCAAAACGAGGTTTGTATTTTGACTCTTGTAAGTCTAATAAAGTACTGCAACATATAAACTAGCCATGATTCTGATACTCTTATAAAACCTATGTACTCGCCAGCATTTCTTTGCTGACTTTGTTTTTACATATGTTTCAGGTGTTGTTGCTTGATGTGATTTCTAGGATGCATGCGTCACATAGGATCTGGACAAGGCCTTAGTGACATAATAACTATGATAGTCGATATGAAACTTGTTTGTTCTATGTTAAGACAATATTAATGTTTAAATATTATCAATAAAACGAAACTTTTTGTATCCATGGTTGTGAAACGATAATTCTGTTACAACACTCCCCGACGTTTCCGCCACGTTTTGTTGTTTTACGTGGTCGGGGTGTGACACTGCCACACCCCCAAAATACCACATGCGGGAACCCTGCTGGATATGTGACATACCAGGATCTAGCCACTAATCACATTGAACTATAATCAATATTTAAATAAAACATTCAATTCATTTCATAATAAAATTCCAAGTCATTAGTTAAAAACCAAAGTAAATGTTCAGCGGAAGCATAAAGTAAAATCGTTAACCAACTGTTTTAATACAAGTGTTCACAACCAATGAAATTTGTATCCAAGAGTCTCGACCCATGACCACTCCAGCACTCCCAGATAGCAAGTCCACAACCAAAAATCTAACGACCTACAAGCATGCAGACAAGTGTGTCAGACGACGCTGGTGAGTTCAAAGTTTGTTAACACGTTTTAGTTACCAGATATAAGTGTAAAACATTTCAAATATTTGATGTTGTTAATAACTCGATTACCGCCGATGGCTCCAGATTATTTGCCCTATTCCCCAATGCCTCTATCAAATTAATGGTCAAGACTGGGGTCATTAGTTCACGTTCGTCCTCCCCGGTACGGTGTGAGGCTGCCAAACCTAAATAGCGCTATTAACTAATACCTCGTTGCCTCCCCGGCAACAAATCAGTAGAAGGGACTTAAATGATAGATATGAGTGTAATAACCAACATCCCAGGTTTAACATTCAAGTCAAACCCAATTACCCGACATTCCTCCCCGGAACGTTACCCGATATCCCTCCCCGGGATGCATGCTTGAAAAGGCAGTGAACTCACCTTAGGTTTGCTCGGTATGTTTAATTACCCTTCCAGTTAGTCAACCAACCCTACCGTGGTTATCAGTACCAATCAGTTTCAAGATTTATCAAATAAGTCACGTATTTGAAAGACTGCATTTATCACAAGCATCACCGTACATCACATAGCACATACTCAGTTCACATCCCATGTATAACACACGAATATCTCACAACAATTAACTAGCCTACTTAACCAGGCCCAAGCCCAACAGATTACCCTTCAGCGAAGAACCGTCCGACAAAGGACCCTATTCTTCGTCGTGAACTATCTCGACGAAAGACCACCATGTTTCGTCGATATGAGGTGTGGCGAAAGACCACCATGTTTCATAGCCCCTCATCACGTGATGAAATAGTTACAGATTCAATCGGTTACAATTTCACGTTTTCTAGAACCCTAATCATCATCAACGATTTCAATGTGATCATCGACCAATCATCAAGTTGCTAATTACCACAAACATACAACAAGGGCATTAACAATTCAAATATACATATCATCATTTTAACATTCTGACTGAATCGTTTACATCATGACTACAACTTTAATCATCCAAACCCTAATTTCTTATGCAACATCAACACCTTGGCAACTCGTTTATATCCAAAAGCTATTAAAGGTTCTCATATAAACAACACTAGATCATTACAAAACATATCGGAACACATAAACATACATGTCCATGTCCATGTCCAATCTAGTTTGTACATAAAATCATGAATCAACTAGTAAATCATAACCGAAGGGAATCAAGAATCACGCATCAAAACAAGGGTAAACATACTAACTGAACAACTGCTATGCCCAAGGGTATGCTAAGACGAACGAGAGCAGAAGATTCACAAAGACTGCCGTAGGTTTCGAGAGAGGGAATAGTGTTTTAGGGTTTCAGGGAATCGTTTTAAATAACGTGAACAGGTCGGGCCACAACTGGGTCGAACCTCCTCTGGACGAAAGATATGTTTTGTCGTGAAGATGGGTGACGAAATTCATTTTTCATTGAGCCCATTGCTCATTTTTCGTCGGGCAATGTTTTTGTCATAAAAGGTTTTTTATTAAATGCTCAATCATTAAACCACCACATAAATAACATATACACAAATCATTCTAAAATAATATACAGCAGGATTGTGAAACAGGTGATGCGAAAAGGAAAGGTCTTGAAATCTCGAGTTGTCACATCATCCCCAACTTGAAAGAAATTTCGTCCCGAAATTTGATAAGCAATCCAAAACAGTACGGTGTTAGGTCAGGATGACTGTGGATTTTCCCCAGGTGCCACATCATCCCCAACTTGAAAGGGAATTTTGTCCCGAAATTCCTCAGTTACATCAGATTTAGGTTTGTCAGCTGGGAATAAGTGAGGGTACTTGAGCTTCATCTGATCCTCGCGTTCCCACGTGAACTCCTGTCCACGTCTCGAGTTCCAACGAACTCTCACAATTGGAATTCGACTATGCTTACGAACCTTGACCTCCCGATCCATAATTTCGATGGGTTCATCAACAAACTGTAATTTGTCGTCGATCTTCAGCTCCTGAAACGGTACCACAAGTGTTTCATCAGACAAACACTTCTTCAGTTGCGACACGTGGAAAACATCGTGAACGTTACCCAATTCAGCAAGTAACTCGAGCTTGTAGGCCACTTTACCAACTCGTTCCAGGATTTTGAATGGCCCGACATAACGAGGATTAAGCTTGCCGCGTTTTCCAAACCGTACCACACCTTTCCAGGGTGAGACCTTCAACATAACACGATCGCCTACAGCGAATTCCAAGGGTTTCCTACGCTTGTCAGCGTAGCTTTTCTGACGGTCACTCGCTGTCGCCATACGATTGCTGATCTGAACGATTTTCTCTGAAGTTTCAAGTACAAGTTCTGGACCTGTGATCTGGCTGTCACCCACTTCAGCCCAACAAAGAGGTAAACAACATTTCCGTCCGTACAATGCTTCGAATGGAGCTGCCTGGATACTGGTATGATAGCTATTGTTATAAGAAAACTCTATCAAAGGCAAGTGTTTCTCCCAACCCTTGCCATAATCGATCACGCATGCTCGTAACATGTCTTCAAGTGTCTGGATGGTCCGTTCACTTTGACCATCCGTCTGTGGGTGGTAAGCAGTACTCATGTCGAGGTGTGAGCCAAACGATTTGTGCATCGACTGCCACAACTCTGAAATGAAACGTGGGTCATGATCAGAGATAATAGAGGTTGGCACCCCGTGCCTAGAAACCACTTTTTCAAGATAAACAGCGGCAAGTTGTGAGAACTTATCCGTTTCCTTGATTGCTAGAAAATGTGCTGACTTCGTGAGACGATCAACGATCACCCAGATGGTATCGTTTCCGCTTTGAGTTCTCAGCAAACCAGTGACGAAATCCATTACGATTTGTTCCCATTTCCACATGGGTATCTCTGGTTGCTGAAGTAGACCCGAGGGTTTCTGATATTCCACTTTAACTTTAGCACAAGTCAGGCACTTACTCACGTAAGTCGCAATGTGAGCCTTCATCTTCGGCCACCAGTACAAAACCTTGAGATCCTGATACATTTTATCCGAACCTGGATGAACAGAGTATCGAGACTTGTGCGCTCCGTCCATCACAAGCTCTCTAAGGTTACCAAACAAAGGAATCCATACACGCTCCATGAAGTAGAGAATACCATCCGATCTCTCTACAATTCGTTTTTCCATGCCCCTTAAGTACTCTGCTTCAATGTTTTCTTCTTTCAACGCTTCGGTTTGTGCAGAACGGATCTGGTCAGGTAAGTTAGAATGGATGGCGAGCTGCAAGGCGCGAACACGTTTGGGTTTCGATTCCTTTTGACTGAGGGCATCAGCTACTACGTTAGCCTTACCCGGATGATACTTGATGGCACAATAATAGTCGTTTAAAAGTTCGACCCAACGAGGTTGACGCATATTTAATTCCTTCTGGTTAAAGATATGCTGAAGGCTCCTATGGTCGGTATAAATAGTACATTTTGTACCGTACAGGTAATGCCTCCAGATTTTGAGCACAAACACCATGGTTCCTAACTCTAAGTCGTGAGTCGTGTAATTTTTCTTGGAACTTTCAACTGTCGAGAGGTGTAGGCTATCACCTTCTCGCGTTGCATCAGCACGTAACCGAGAACCTGAATAGAAGCATCACAGTACACCACAAAATCTTCGGTACCTTCAGGTAAGGACAAAATTGGCACACTGCAGAGTTTTTGTATCATCAACTGGAAAGCATCTTCTTGTTTCGTTCCCCATGAGTATACAACGCCTTTCTGTGTTAATGAGGTAAGAGGTTGAGCGATATTCGAAAAGTCTTTAATAAATCTCCGATAGTACCCAGCGAGACCAAGAAATTGTCGCACTTCCGAAGAACTCTTTGGTGCCGCCCAATTCCTGATAGCATCAATCTTTGCAGGATCCATGTGTATTCCCAATTCATTCACAATATGGCCAAGGAAGTGTACCTCTCGAATCCAGAAGTCACATTTAGAGAATTTCGCGTAAAGCTGCTCCTTCCTCAGAAGCTCCAAGATAAGACGCAAGTGTCGCTCGTGATCTTCCTTGCTCTTTGAATAGATCAGAATGTTGTCGATAAACATGATAACGAAGTCGTCGAGATACGGTTTGCATACCCGGTTCATGAGGTCCATGAAGACCGCTGGTGCGTTCGTCAATCCAAACGGCATAACTAAGAACTCATAGTGCCCATACCGCATTCGAAAAGCCGTTTTAGGAACATCCTCCTCTCGGACTCTCATCTGGTGATAGCCCGATCTTAAATCGATCTTCGACTAAAAACTTGACCCCTGCAACTGGTCAAACAAGTCGTCGATGCGTGGCAAAGGATAGCGGTTCTTGACAGTCACCTTGTTGAGTTCCCGATAATCTATGCACATACGAAAGGACCCATCTTTCTTCTTCACAAACAAAACTGGGGCTCCCCAAGGCGAAGAACTGGGTCGGATAAAACCTCTATCCAACAGTTCTTGAAGTTGATTAGATAGCTCTTGCAACTCTCCAGGTGCAAGACGATAAGGAGCACGAGCAATCGGAGCTGCTCCTGGTGCAAGATCAATCTGAAATTCCCCCTGACGGTGAGGAGGTAAACCAGGTAGTTCCTCAGGAAATACATCAGGAAATTCACAAACAACTGGCAGGTCTTCGATCTTTCTTTCTTCAGATGGAGTATCAGTAACAAGTGCTAGAATAGTAGGATACCCCTTTCGTAGACACTTCTGCGCTTGCATAGCTGAGATGATACCAACCATCGCACCACTGCGATGCCCTTGAACCGATAGAAATTCTCCACTGGGAAGAGGAATACGTATGACCTTCTCTTTACAGAGAATTTCAACTTGATACTTAGACAACCAATCCATACCAACCACTACATCAAAACTACCGAGGGTAACAGGAAGGAGGTCATTGTCAAACACTTGAGCCACAAGATCTAATTTACACCCAAAAAGGACATGCGAAGCTTCAATCATTTTGCCATCAGCTAGTTCTACTACATGCTTAGCTTCTAGAGGTGTTGGAGCTAACCCTAATCGTTGACTGAACTCTAGGGACACATAACTCCAATCGGCACCGGAAACAAATAATACAGAAGCAAAGAGGTTGTTCACAGGAAACGTACCGGTCACGACATTGCCGTCGTTCCTAGCATCACCAGCACCAATCGTAAATACCCTTCCATGAGCACCATTGCCCCCATTGTTGCCGTTATTATTGTTTCCAACATTGTTATTGTTATTCTGACGATTGTTGTTATCATTGGCGTTCTGATTCAGCTGAGGGCAATCCCGTTTAATGTGACCCTCTTCCCCACACTGGAAGCACCCCTTCCTAAAGCCTTGGTTCTGATGGGGCTGCTGCCTTTGCTGTTGCTGATGCTGCTGATTCTGCTACTGATTTTGTTGCTGCTGCTGCTTTGGGTACGGAGCTCTACAGTCTTTTGCCATATGGCCCACCTTATCACACCTATGGTAAGCCTGGACACACGATCCGTGATGATGATACCCACACTTGTTGCACTTAGGCGTCCTACCAACGTAGGAGCCTTGGCTCTGGTTGCTGCCCTGGCCTTGGTTAACTGAAGACGACTGACTGAAACTACGGTTATTGTTGTTGTCAGGCCTCTTCTGCGATTGACTTGCACTGGTTGCTTTATCAGCATCGTTCCATTTACGCTTGTTATCACTAGCAGGTGTGGTAGCTGTAGCAGCAGGGGTAGTAGCAGAAACACGGGGCGGTAGCGATCCACGCTCGACCTCTTGATCGGTAATCTTGTGTGCTAAACGGATATTTTGAGGCAGATTGTTAAGGTTTGCAGCAGTGACCAAACTCTTTACTTCGGGTGCCAGGCCTTTGATGTACAACTCAATTCTTCGAGGCGGAGGTCGAGACAAATTAGGGCACATATTTGCTAGTTCATGGGACCGTTTCGTGTAACCCTCGATCTCGGATGTGACAACTCTCATAATTACATGTATCCGTATGATTTATTAATGTTAATTAAAGTGCTTGATGACTGTGCTGAATTACTTAACTGCTTTCTGATTATTGTGTCATACTTACATGTGCTTTTTAACATACTAGTCTTGTGTAGAAAATTGACTAAATGGTCTTGTATGCTTTCCAGAGTGTTGGGAATTAAAAATGTTACAAAAATATATATAGGACACTATATGGAATAACTTAGCACTTTAACGGCACGGTATCTAACCGAACAACCGGACATTACCCGGGACACTAAATTTTTGTCAAATACATTGTTTTATTATTTTTGGCTAGTCATGATTCCCGTTCACCATAACACCCACTAAATTCCCTACTAACTAACATATGGAATTATATACTTGAGATTTAACTAACAATTACCAACTTGGTCACAAAACTTACACTAAGCCCCCCCCCCCCACATAACCGAATTCGGTCCCAAGGGACCCACCCCCATGCCCATGAGATTTTATCCTATATTTTCTTGGATTGTTGCTTATGGAAGTGAACAAGATATGTGTAGAATCCTTATAAGTATGGTGGAAGATTATAAGAGATCATCAACATCATTTCATATATTCCACTAGATTACACTCTCTCTCACTCATCTCTCTCTCCCTCTCTCGGCCCTCACTAGAACCGCCACCATCACCACTTTATCACCATCATCTTCATCCATTTCCAAGCTCCATCCAAGTGTTAGAAGGTGCCTTGTGAAGTTTGAAGCTTGTGGATCCTCAAGGAGCTTCATTTCTTGCTTTCTCACACCATCTTTTCACTAGAGATTCTTCCCTAGCCTTTGAGCTAGTTGTAAGTCCTTGATCTACCTTAGTTTACTTCTATTTTGTGTAGTTAAAAGTTGAAGTATGGTGAATATCAAGAACACTAAGAACATGAACTAAAAAGATTTAAACATAAAGCTTTACATGGAGTTTACATAAAGATGAAATGTTGTTAATATGATATTGTAATGAATAGGTTGTTGATTGTATGATGATTCTTGGTTGTGTAATGTTAATCACCATATGGAGCTTGTTAAATGATGTTTAGAAACATGATTTAACAAGACTAAGAAGATGAGTATGTGAAACATAAAATAATCATCTTCTAGTTAAATATGAACTTGATGAAAATAATTTTCTTGAAATATAAGTAAACAAAATAAGTTGGTGATCATGTAGATCCGGGTTCTACAAAAGACTTTTCTAAATAAAAAAAGTTCAAGAATCGACTTTTGGAAAAATCATGACTTGTACATACACTTACACCATTTTTGGAAATGAAATAAGTGTAGAAACATTTTTATTTACAAGAAGAGTTCAAAAGATTAATTTTTGTAAAAATGGTTTACAAGTTGTAAACACTTAATTCTTTTAAGAAAACGATTTTTAAAGAAACGAATGCACTTTGGAAGGTAACTAGGACCACTAAACACCTTACCAATTTACTACGTGTTTTTACGAAAACTCAAGTTTATGTTACTACGTAGAGTGCATTGTTTTTACACTTGGTGAATGTAATATTGTTTAGTGAATGATTGATGATTGTTGAATAATTTTTGGAAAAGAAAACGATATGCTTAATAGCATGGACACCTCCATTTACAAAGGAAACTCTGGCGAAATTTTCTAAAATTTCCAACACTTAGAAAATATTTTTTTTCTAAACAAGCGATACAAGTATATTTTATAACTTGTGTTTTGAATATAAACTTCGACATAATTGTTGTAACAAAATACAAAGTCTCGGAGGTTGGTTTTTGTAAATAAAAATGGGTAAATATATATTTAGAATATATATCTTATACTAGAACACTTGTGTGGATACTTGTTTATTTTGTGAGATAGTTATATTACTTTAGGGTAAAATAATGTAACTTAACGATATAACTTGACATTTGAATTGTGTGGTATGTGATAGAAGTAATGAGTAGATAAACCGTACGTAGGATACGTGTTATGCATGAGAAACTGATTGTTATCTGTACCTTATTAGGACGTGCTTGATTTCCTAATTATTTGAGTAATTAACCTAACCGAGCAAACCAAGGTGAGTTCACACACTTTCTAAGGCATGGGATTCCCGGTGGTTGGGAATGGGTTAAAGAATTAAAACGGAACCTACATATCCTCCTTGGGTAGGATATGTACCGGCATCCTCCATAGGTAGGATGCCAATATTAATCCTGCGTTTTCTCCTTCGGTAGAATACGTACGTTCGTCCTCCTTGGGTAGGACAACAACCTTAAAACTCACTAGACAAAATTATGTGTGTAAAATGCAACATATAAATTACATCAATTGTGGCATAAAACTAACCCATTTTTAGTACTAATGTTGGAAAAAGTGTGCTTTTGTCTTCCTTTTGTATTTTCAGGATTAAATGAGCTCAAATTAACAAAAGAAGCAAAAAGACATCAAAATCTAACATAAATGCAAGAAAAGGAACAAGACGTGACATGCCTGACCCCACGACAGCATCTTCCCAAGCAAAACAAGAGATCAGAAGACTGAACACGCCCCGTGCTCAGCCAGCACGGGGGCGTGCCCAAGTGTCAGCAGAAAAGACAAAGTTGTAGAAGCTTCTATTACCCACCACGGGGCCGTGCTCAGCGGGCACGGGGCCGTGGTCAACTATAAGATTCGCACAATCCAGCAAATCTTCATAGTACAAAGATTCTTCTGCACACGGGGTCGAGCTCAGCGGACACGGGGGCCGTGCCCGAGCTCCTGTTCAGCCTATAAATAGGAGTGCTTGGCTAGAGCTCAAACCATCCCTTGGCACACCACCTCTCTCACACTTCATCCACCACCCACCACCACCATAACACCATCATCCACCACCATCATCCATTGTCCATCGTAGAGTGTGTGAGTCGTCTCGGGATCCAAGATTGATCGTAAGAGTTCTTGACAATCAAGGCCATGTTTGCCTAAGTCTCTTACATCACTTGGTGAAGACAAAGTGTCTAATGTAATACTTTTTATTTCTAATCTTTTCGCACTTTTTAATTGGTTTTGTATTAATGACTTTAATAACTAGTTTCTTATGTTGAAGGTGATTCTTCCTTATCGTTTGTCCGTGGTGTCTTGGCATTATTTTACTGTCTATATAAAATAAAAGATTTTCACCATTCATATCTCCACGGTCTATATGGAGATATGTTGGCTACCTGGTCGGGGGTTAAGGGAACGGTTTGGTAAGAGTCTTGCCATTGTTCAGCGTTTAGAGGTCCTGTAATGGACCTGGGTCAAATTTAGTAGGACCTCCTTCAATGCTTCACGGTATTGGATGGCGGGGATGCAAACTCTTTGACCCCCTCATAAGTTAAACTACTATTAATACTATAACCCGGCTACTTAGGACTGTATCCCTGCTGACTCAGACTACTTAGCCGAGGGTAACGTCACCTTCAAAAGAGGGGCCTACCATAATACTGCATTAATAACTTAATTCATTATCTTCCAATAATCCACCCTTTTAGGATTGTATCCTTGCTGACTCAAACTACTAGGGTGAGGGTAACGTCGCCTTCAAAATAGGGGCCTACTAAAATAACTAAGATAATCTCTTAATTATGTGCAAAAGTGCGGAAATAATCAAAGGTTACACTAGATACGAGTCGGAACCAAGTGATTCATCTTGTCTATCTGTTTTTCTTTTATTTTTATTTTCAGCATTTTTAGTTAGTTTTTATTTTTCTTAGTTTAAAAAAAAAACCTTTTTCTAACCTTTTTGATTTGATTAGACGTTGAGGATAAACCGGTACTAAAAGCTCTTGTGTCCTTGGACGACCTCGGTATCTTACCAACACTATACTACGCCAACGATGGGTGCACTTGCCCATATGTGTGTTTAGTGTTAGTAAATATCGTGTTTTATAAATTTAAAACTTGGCTAATAAAAGTGTAAAAGGGGCTTAAAATATACTTAAACTCACATTACACCTAACGCACATCAAGTTTTTGGCCCCGTTGCCGGGGACACAAGGATTTTAAGAAAGTTAGAAATCAGCGGCCTAATCGTTTTTCTTATTTTTTTTAGGATTTTTTTTTTAGTTTTTCAGTTTCTGCAGAGCTCAGCACGGGCCGTGCCTGGTCGGACACGGGTCGTGCCCAGCATCATCACTGGCAGTTTTTATTTTCTGAGTTACAGAGAGCTGAGCACGGGGCCGTGTCGGTGCAACACGGGGCCGTGTCCAACTTCCAGTAACAGGGATCCAGAAAACAATCAATGTAACTCTGACCACGGGCCGTGTTCAACTGAGCACGGGCCGTGGTGAACTTTCTGACCAACGTTCTTCTCTGTTTTTGCTGCAGGACTTGGAACCCAGGCACCACATTTGAACTTCCGACGTAGTGTATGAGCTCCAGTTCTAGTAGAGACATAAAAGAACCCCTTGAAGAACCCGAACGCTTTCTTAGAAAAAGATTTAAGCTAAAAATCAAGAGAAAGTTTCGGGGGACCAAATCCCAATGGCGGACGAACGCACCCTCATGGATTACCTGCGGCCCACCGTAGGTAATCTCGGCGCCGCTATCAATGCACCGAATGTCGAAGCCAATAACTTCGAACTTTGGCCACATTTGATACAAATGCTTCAAAACTCCGCAACTTTCCATGGGCTTGCGGACGAGGATCCCCATCTACATATTACTAATTTCTTAGAAATATGTGATACCTTTCGGATCAATGGAGCATCAAATGACGCCATCCGCCTTCGAATGTTTCCATTTTCACTAAAAGACCGAGCTAAGGCTTGGCTTAACACCCTCCCAGTTGGCTCGGTAAACACCTCGGATGAACTAGCCCAAAAGTTTCTATATAAGTATTTCCCTCCTGCTAAAACTGCTAAATTAATGACTGAAATTAATACATATTCACAAGAGGATGGGGAATCCTTATATGAAACTTGGGAAAGGTTCAAGGAGCTACTAAGAAAGTGTCCTCATCACGGTCTTGCGGTATGGCAACAAGTATCCACTTTCTACAATGGGTTGTTACCACACACAAGACAAACACTTGATTCTAGCTCAGGGGGAATTTTAGGTAATCGTCGCCCAAATGAAATATATAATCAAATTGAGGAAATTTCTCAAACCAATTTTCAATGGCACACTCCCCGAGGTAATAAATCTATTACCCTGGGCGCCCATAAGGTTGATGAAAGCACCTCTTTACAAGCCCAAATCGAGGCCCTTTCTTCAAAAATCAAAAAGCTAGAAATGACAAAAACGGCCTCGGTTATGGCTTGTGAGGGGTGTGGTGGGCCACATGAAAATTGGAGTTGTATGAAAGAGTTAGATGATCAAACGGAAATGGTAAACTACTTTGATAATAGACCTAGGCCGTCGGGTCCTCCAACGGGTACCTACAACCAAGGATGGCGTAACCACCCGAACCTTGGTTGGAGAGATCCCGGCAATAGTAGTAACCAACAAAACCAACGAACTAACTTTCAACAACCACAAAATTTTTCTCAACAACAAAGTGGAAGAGAAAGGCTTGAAGATACTATATCTCGCCTCGTCTCCAACACCGAAAAGAAAAACTCAGATCGATTTCAACAATTGGAATCGAATTTTAGAAATCAACAAGCTAGCATTCAAAACATTGAAAAACAACTAAATCAAATAGCTCAAAATTTCTCCGAGAGACCACAAGGCGCGTTACCAAGCAATACCGAAACCAACCCAAAGGCACAAGTACATCTCATAACATTGAGAAACCGTACCGTGGGTTCCGAGGAGGCTCCACTTCCACCAACCGAAAGAAGCCACTCTAACCAAACCGCGACTCCACCCGCGCTCCAACAAGAGAAGGCTTCTCCACCTATCCAAGAGCCCGCTAAGACTCCTCCGGTTCCATACCCCGGTCGGTTGATTCGTCAAAAGACCGATGAGCAATTCGCAAAATTTGAAAATTTACTAAAACAATTGCATGTTAATATTCCATTTATTGAAGTCCTAACTCAAATGCCTAAATACTCAAAATTCATGAGGGACTTCCTCACCCATAAAAGGAAAATTGAATCATTGCAATTAGTTAACTTAGGTGAAGAATGCTCCTTCTTGCTACTCAACAAGCTCCCACAAAAGAAACTTGACCCCGGAAGCTTCACAATTCCTTGCTCGATTGGGGAGTCCCCCATTCGTAATGCATTGGCCGATCTTGAGGTAAGCATCAACCTCATGCCCTCGTCAATGTTCAATCGACTCAGCTTAGGAAAAACAAGTCCTACAAAAATAAGCATACAGCTCGTCGATAGATCCGTCAAATATCCACAAGGTGTCGCTGAAAATATACTAGTCAAAGTCGGTGAATTTGTATTCCCGGCCGACTTTGTCATACTAGATATGGAGGAGGATACCGAAGTACCACTCATCCTAGGGCGACCATTCTTAGCTACGGCCCAAGCAGTGGTAGATATGAATGATGGAACACTAACATTGAGGGTTGGGGACGAGGAAGTAAAATTCGGAGTTGGAGAAAGAGTAGAAGACGAAGACCCGGTCAGTTACATGAAGGTCATAGACTCAAGTTTGGATGAAGCTCTCCGACGGTGCAACATGGGATGCCAGACATCCCACTTGGGTAACATATGACCAGGCTTTGGGTCTAGCCAAGGACCCTTATAAATGTGGCGCACCATGGAGGCATTCCGCGGAACTATCCTTAGCTTAGTTAAATTAGTTTTTGATGTTTTTCTAGTTTAGTTTTAATTTTCAGGAATAAAACACACTTGAGATGACAAAGGATGACAAGGGAAACTTGAACCAGCACCCCATGCAGGAAAACAGGACCATCCGACGATTTTCTTCGTTTATAGTAAGCTCAGCACGGGCCGTGTCCGCCCAACACGGCCCCGTGCTGCACAGTCTGCAGAAGATCCCCAGTTCAGGTAACTGGACACGGGCCGTGTTCACTCAACACGCCCCCGTGTCCAGGCTTCTGTTTCTTTTGAAAAGTTATTGTTACTGGCACTTGAACACGGGGCCGTGCCCGGACAACACGGGGCCGTGTTCAGCGCCCAGTAACACAAATTTTTTGCTTTTAACACCTTTTTACACATTCAACCAACCTAAAAACTTATTTTTTGGGACACATTGAGGACAATGTGTAATTTAAGTGTGGGGGGGATGCTAAAACCTTGAATCTTACAAGTCCTAAATACAAGCCTTACACAAAACTCTATTGGAACCGCTAATCACCCCAATTTTTTTTCAAAAATTTTCATTTTTTTTACTTGTCTAGGTTTAACTCGGGAAATTCAAGTTCTCAAAAAGGTTATATTTTTATAAATTTACAACTGATAGCGTCGTGATAAAAAGAACCAACATAAGAAAATTATGAAAAGGCATGACAAGCTTAGTTAAAATTTAATTATATATACTTGATCACATAAAAACCCATTCCCACAAAAGTGAGTTTTGAGCCTTTATTGAGCATACAAATACATATCATTAAACTAAATGCTCATTTTTTTGTTTCTTGTGTGAATAGCCGCTTGGTTCTTACAACTCTAGAACTTGCCACGACGATGCATTCCCGGTCCTTACCAACTTAAACCCGAGTAAGTAAATGATGGAGGCATTAGGACTAACCCTTTTTATATCTACACCATTATTTTTCTTTTTTTTACCACCTACCCAAAATCCCCTAGTTAGCCCCTTTGAGCCTAAACCTTTTCATTTCATAACCCAAACAAACACCCTTTCACCCACCAAAACCTTTTTCATTTTCAACCCTTTGTTTTAGTAACAAGTTTGGTTTCTCAAATGACTTAAAAAAAATTGATGATGAAGCAAAAGCAAATAAACAAACAAGTTTATCAAAAATAACTTTGTTTGAATTATAGCTTCATCAAAATAAAAGTTGAAAAAAAAATATAGGAAGTCTTACGAAAACCAATACTTGTTACGCTTTTCGCCCTTTTTCTACTAACCACTAACTACTAACCCAACCACCTACCTTTAACCCAAGCCTAACCCTTCACCCAAAAAGTCCTCTATACAAAGGTATATAAGTTAAAAAGGAGGATGATTGATTGCTTGGCAAGCCTATGGTAGGAGTAAGTTCCATGCCGCTCTCGAGTGATCCACAAAAATACATTTTCGGCCGAGTGTTGAGTGATCCCCCGTAAGGTATGTGAACTTGTATATAAATAAAATTTTAAAGAGGCATATTATGCCCTAATAAGTAATTTATCTTATGAAAAGTTTTAAATAAATCATGACGAATAGGATTGTAAATAAATAAAAATAAAACTAAATAAAGAATCTTGGAAATCCCGACACTCTACGACAAGCCCAAAAACTTTCTCTTCTACCCATTCCATTTGGGAGTGTAAAACCACATATTAAAGAGTTTTGCTTGAGGACAAGCAAAGATTCAAGTGTGGGGGTATTTGATGTGTGCAAAATGCAACATATAAATTACATCAATTGTGGCATAAAACTAACCCTTTTTTAGTACTAATGTTGGAAAAGTGTGCTTTTGTCTTCATTTTGTATTTTCAGGATTAAATGAGCTCAAATTAACAAAAGAAGCAAAAAGACATCAAAATCTAACATAAATGCAAGAAAAGGAACAAGACGTGACATGCCCGACCCCACGACAGCATCTTCCCAAGCAAAACAAGAGATCAGAAGACTGAACACGCCCCGTGCTCAGCCAGCACGGGGGCGTGCCCAAGTGTCAGCAGAAAAGACAAAGTTGTAGAAGCTTCTATTACCCACCACGGGGCCATGCTCAGCGGGCACGGGGTTGTGGTCAACTATAAGATTCGCACAATCCAGCAAATCTTCAAAGTACAAAGATTCTTCTACACACGGGGTCGTGCTCAGTGGACACGGGGGCGTGGTCAACTAATAAGACAAAGTTGCATTAAATGAAGAAAGAGAAGGATGTGGACATGTGGCCGTGCCCACTGGACACGGGGCCGTGCCCGAGCTCCTGTTCAGCCTATAAATAGGAGTGCTTGGCTAGAGCTCAAACCATCCCTTGGCACACCACCTCTCTCACACTTCATCCACCACCCACCACCACCATAACACCATCATCCACCACCACCACCACCATCATCCATTGTCCATCGTAGAGTGTGTGAGTCGTCTCGGGATCCAAGATTGATCGTAAGAGTTCTTGACAATCAAGGCCATGTTTGCCTAAGTCTCTTACATCACTTGGTGAAGACAAAGTGTCTAGTGTAATACTTTTTATTTCTAATATTTTCGCACTTTTTAATTGGTTTTGTATTAATGACTTTAATAACTAGTTTCTTATGTTGAAGGTGATTCTTCCTTATCGTTTGTCCGTGGTGTCTTGGCATTATTTTACTGTCTATATAAAATAAAAGATTTTCACCATTCATATCTCCACGGTCTATATGGAGATATGTTGGCTACCTGGTCGGGGGTTAATGGAACGGTTTGGTAAGAGTCTTGCCATTGTTCAGCGTTTAGAGGTCAGGCAATGGACCTGGGTCAATTTAGTAGGACCTCCTTCAATGCTTCACGGTATTGGATGGCGGGGGTCCAAACTCTTTGACCCCCTCATAAGTTAAACTACTATTAATACTATAACCCGGCTACTTAGGACTGTATCCCTGCTGACTCAGACTACTTAGCCGAGGGTAACGTCACCTTCAAAAGAGGGGCCTACCATAATACTGCATTAACAACTTAATTCATTATCTTCCAATAATCCACCCTTTTAGGATTGTATCCTTGCTGACTCAAACTACTGGGGTGAGGGTAACGTCGCCTTCAAAAGAGGGGCCTACTACAATAACTAAGATAATCTCTTAATTATGTGCAAAAGTGCAGAAATAATCAAAGGTTACACTAGATACGAGTCAGAACCAAGTGATTCATCTTGTCTATCTGTTTTTCTTTTATTTTCAGCATTTTTAGTTAGTTTTTATTTTTCTTAGTTTAAAAAAAACCTTTTTCTAACCTTTTTGATTTGATTAAACGTTGAGGATAAACCGGTACTAAAAGCTCTTGTGTCCTTGGACGACCTCGGTATCTTACCAACACTATACTACGCCAACGATGGGTGCACTTGCCCATATGTGTGTTTAGTGTTAGTAAATATCGTGTTTTATAAATTTAAAACTTGGCTAATAAAAGTGTAAAAGGGGCTTAAAATATACTTAAACTCACATTACACCTAACGCACATCACAAAACTCTATCATTAAGTCCCTCATTTTATATCGACTTAATCGCCGAGGCCAATAGCGAGCGGATCATTAGTTAATAGCACTATTAGGTTTAACAGACCTCACACTGTGCCGTTCGGATGGGCGTGTACTAATGGACTATGGCAAACTGTCAATGATGATAGACATTGACGTAGGTTTCAACTATGGTTCGTCAGTTGTCGATTCTAGTGGTTTACATGGGGAAACCCCCACTGATTATGGATATGGTTTGGGTAATAAAGAAGAAACTTGTTAATCACACTTTCAACTATGGGGTAACCCCCACGGCAAATTAGCCAACGAAAGACAAACCATGTTTTCAGAAACAACTTAAAACTAAACAACCAACCGTGAACTCACTCAACTTTGTTGTTGACTCGTTGTTACATGCCTTACAGATCGTTAGCTGCTTATGGAGCTTGCACGAGAAGGAGGTCGTTGTGGAATATGGGTTGTTATGTCCCGTGCTAAACATTTAATCCTTATGAACTTATTAAACCTACGTTTTGGACTTTAAACTTATGAACTATGGATTCTATGTTTTGGTTTTACGTTTTACGCTTCCGCTGTTAACTTAAAGTTGGTTACGTCCTTTTAGTCACCAATTGTATTGTGGTTGGTTTATTTTACTTAGTTACGTTGTTCAATATGATTGGTGGCTCGATCCTGGTCATGTCACGCCTCCAAGCGGTGATACTCCGCATGCTGGATTTTGGGGGTGTGACAGATTGGTATCAGAGCCATTGGTTATAGTGAACTTGGTTTTAAAAAGGGGGAAAAGCTTTTTGATAAAACCATACTATAACCTGTACAATGCTCAATGATCCACAACGATGCTTCGCTCCACGTGCAAGACTCGACACAATAGGTGGTACGATTTATGTTTATATTGTCTGTTAGATCGTTCACATAGTACGTTAGTTAACGTGATAACTGCTATTTGAATCTTGTGTGCTTACTCTCTCCTGTCGTCCCACACTTACGAATTTTCGCGACACTTTTCTCACTCATGTTGCTTCGTTGTGAAGATTATGAGCGGACGCGGAGGATGTGGTGGTATCAACCTAACTCAAGCCCAGTTGACGGCTTTGATCAATGAACGAGTTGCTGAGGCACTCGCAGCAGCTCCAGCAGGAGGTATAACCTGTTATTTCGACCTATCCTAGGATGTTTAGATCCTACTCTCATAAACCAACCCTTGTGATAAACTTTATCCTCCCTTACTCTCACGACAGGTCAACCTGCACAGCCTCCTGTGTGCACGTTAAAAACATTCATGGATTGTCGAACTAGTACTTTTAGCGGCACAGAAGGAGCTGTTGGCCTTCTTCACTGGTTCGAGAAGCTCGAGTCTGTATTTGAGATGTGCGAATGCCCTGAAGACCGTAGGGTGAAATTTTCTACTGGAACACTCGAAGGTGTTGCGTTAACCTGGTGGAAAGCACAGGTTCAACTGCTTGGGCTGGCGGTTGCTAATGTCACCCCATGGAACGACTTTAAAGATTTGATCAAAGAGGAGTACTGTAGTCGTGACGACATCCAAAAGCTGGAGGTGGAATTTTTCAATTTGAAGATGACGGGGTCTGAAATCGAGGCATACACAAACAGATTGAACAAATTAGCTATCTTGTGCCCCACTATGGCGGATCCTCCTATCAAGCGTATCGAGTTGTACCTTAAGGGTTTGGTGCCAGAAATCCAAAGCCACGTGACCTCAGCTAATCTTGGCACCATTCAGCAAGTCATTCGGTTGGCTCATCGTCTCACTGATCAGGCAGTTGAGCAGAACAAGCTGCCCAAGCGTATTAGCGCTACCACTACTGATGCTCCCAGTGATAATAAGCGCAAGTGGGATGGAAATTCGGGCAAGGGTTCTACTTTAGTTCAGTCTCAGTTCCAGCAGCGAAAGATTGATGACCACCAGAGTCCTGGTCAGCAATCTTCTGGTGGTCAAGGACAGGGTGGATACCGAGGGAACCACCCCAAGTGTAACCGGTGCAGCAGGAATCACAGCGGGCAGTGCCACAAGGGTCGTTGCGTGAGGTGTAACAAGTTTGGTCATGAAGCCAAGGATTGCAGGAGCCCACGTCCTGCGAATCAGAATCGTCAACAGCAACAACAAGCTCCACAGAACCACCAGCAGCAGCAGGGCAATAAAGGATGCTTTCAGTGTGGCACTGAAGGCCACTTTAAGAGGAACTGCCCCCAGCTGAACCAGAATTAAAACAACAACAACCAAGGAAACGGGAACAACAATGGAGGCAACAATGGAGGCAACAACGGAGGCAACAATAACAGCAATGGCGCCCGAGGTCGTGCCTTCGTGATTGGTCAGGGTGATGCAAGGAACGATCCCAACGTTGTGATGGGTAAGTTTCTTCTGGACGACTTCTTTGTTACTGTTTTATTTGATTCGGGTGCCGATACTAGTTATGTGTCCTAAAAAGTTAGCCAAATGCTTAAGCGCACTCCAACACTTCTGAACACCAAACACACGGTAGAACTAGCAAATGGTAAAAATCTTGAAGCCATACATATAGTTAAGGGCTGTAACCTCGTCCTAGCTAGTCAGACCTTCTCTATCGATCTTATTCCTATCGATCTGGGTAGTTTCGACATTGTTATTGGGATGGATTGGTTATCCCATCAGCAAGCGGAAATTCTTTGCAACGAGAAGATTGTCCGCATCCCTCGTTCTGGTAAAGAACCCCTCGTAATTCGTGGCGACAAGAGTGGTGCTGTTGTGGGCATTATCTCTTTCCTTAAGGCCCAGGAGTGTTTGCGAAAGGGCCACACTACTATTCTAGCCCTCGTTTCTGATACATCCTCGGAAGAAAGGAAGATAGAAGACATACCTATTGTATGTGATTTTCTTGAGGTATTTCCTGAGGAATTACCTGGTCTCCCGCCTCATCGTCAAGTTGAATTTCAAATCGAGCTAGCTCCTGGAGCAGCGCCCATAGCTCGAACACCCTATCATCTAGCTCCATCAGAACCTGAAGAACTGTCCACACAACTGCAAGAACTCTTGAAAAAGGGTTTCATACGTCCTAGCTCTTCGCCTTGGGGAGCTCCAGTGTTATTCGTGAAGAAGAAAGATGGTACCTTTAGAATGTGTATTGACTACCGCGAACTCAACAAGGTGACCGTGAAGAATCGTTATCCTCTCCCACGCATTGATGACTTATTCGACCAGTTGCAAGGGTCGAGTTTCTACTCCAAGATTGACCTAAGGTCAGGCTACCATCAACTGAGAGTCCGAGACGAGGATGTCCCTAAAACGGCATTTAGGACTCGTTATGGGCACTACAAATTTCTGGTTATGCCTTTCGGATTGACGAATGCACCTGCGGTCTTCATGGATCTCATGAACTGAGTGTGCAAGCCTTACCTGGACAAGTTTGTCATAGTTTTCATCGACTACATCCTGATCTATTCTAAGACTCAGGAGGAACACGAGCGACACCTAAGACTTATTCTGGAACTTCTTCGAACAAAGCAGTTGTATGCTAAAATTTTGAAATGTGACTTCTGGCTTCGCGAAGTCCACTTTCTAGGCCATGTGGTAAACAAGGATGGGATTCATGTTGATCCATCCAAAGTTGACTCGATCAAGAACTGGCCTGCACCCCGTACACCAACAGAAATCCATCAATTCTTGGGTTTGGCAGGATATTACAGAAGGTTTATCAAGGATTTCTCAAAGATTGCGCAACCTCTCACCTCCCTAACTTAGAAATGTGTCACCTATCGTTGGGGTGATGCACAGGAATCTACGTTTCGACACTTAAAAGATAGACTCTGTAGCACGCCTATCCTCTCATTTCCTGAAGGCATAGATGATTTTGTGGTTTACTGCAACGCTTCCATCCAAGGACTTGGTTGCGTGTTGATGCAACGTGATAAGGTCATTGCCTACGCATCGCGCCAACTTAAGGTTCACGAAAGGAACTACACTACGCACGACTTGGAATTTGGAGCAGTTATTTTCGCACTTAAGATATGGAGACATTACCTGTACGGTACCAAGTGCACCATTTACACCGAGCACAGGAGTCTCGAGCATATCTTCAAGCAAAAGGAGCTAAACATACGACAACATCGGTGGGTCGAGCTCTTGAACGATTACGAATGTGCGATCAAGTACCATCCGGGCAAAGCCAATGTTGTGGCCGACGCCCTCAGTCGAAAGGATACCATACCTAAGCGTGTACGTGCATTACATCTTACCATTCACTCCAGCCTTCCCGCTCAAATCCGTGATGCTCAGGTGGAAGCATTGAAAGCAGAGAACGTCAGGGCTGAGTCCTTACGAGGATCGAGGCAGCGGCTAGAACAAAAGGAAGACGCTGCTTACTACGTAACAGGGCGCATCTGGGTTCCACTTTATGGAAACTTACGCGAGCTTGTGATGGATGAAGCACATAAGTCTCGTTATTCAGTACATCCTGGTTCGGATAAGATGTACCACGATCTCAAGACGACGTATTGGTGGCCTGGTATGAAAGCCAACATAGCAACCTACGTCAGTAAATATTTGACTTGTACGAGAGTCAAGACTGAATATCAGAAACCATCAGGCCTACTTCAACAACCAGAGATACCTAAATGGAAATGGGAGCAAATTTCCATGGATTTCGTTACTGGCCTGCCTAGATCTCAACGCGGAAATGATACCATTTGGGTGATCGTCGATCGGCTGACCAAGTCTACACATTTTCTGGCTATCAAGGAAATGGATAAGTTTTCTACTCTAGCAGACGTCTACCTAAAGGAAGTAGTGTCAAGGCATGGAGTGCCAACCTCCATCATTTCTGATCGTGACTCACGTTTTACATCTGAATTGTGGCAAGCTATGCACAAGTCCTTTGGCTCTCGATTCGACATGAGTACGGCATATCATCCACAGACGGATGGGCAGTCTGAACGCACCATCCAAACCCTTGAAGACATGCTTAGGGCATGTGTATTCGACTTCGGTAATGGCTGGGAAAAACACCTCCCGTTAGTGGAGTTTTTGTATAACAACAGTTACCACACCAGTATCCAGGTCGCTCCGTTCGAGGCATTGTACGGACGGAAGTGCCGATCACCTCTTTGTTGGGTAGAAGTTGGTGACAGTCAAATCACTGGCCCAGAACTTGTAGTGGATACAACCGAAAGGATTACTCAGATACGACAACGAATGGCGGCAGCTCGTGACCGTCAGAAAAGCTATGCTGATAAGCGAAGAAAGCCACTCGAGTTCCAGGTTGGGGACCGGGTGCTACTCAAAGTCTCACCTTGGAAAGGTGTAGTCCGTTTTGGCAAACGAGGCAAACTCAATCCGCGTTATGTCGGACCGTTCGAAATCATTGAAAAAATTGGCAAAGTCGCTTACAAATTGAATCTACCTGAAGAACTCAGCGGAGTTCACAACGTATTCCATGTATCGAATCTGAAAAAGTGTTTTTCAGATGAGACCCTCATAGTTCCCTTAAAGGAGCTCACTATCGACGACCAGCTGCGATTCGTCGAGGAACCAGTAGAGATTACTGATCGAGATGTTAAGATTCTCAAGCATACCAGAATACCTCTTGTTCGAGTTCGTTGGAATTCCCGTCATGGCCCAGAGTATACCTGGGAACGAGAAGACCAAATGAAACTCAAGTATCCCCAGTTGTTTAAGAAAAGTACAACCACTAATGAGACTGAAGCTACTGCAGAATTTCGGGACGAAATTCCAAACCAACGGGGGGATGATGTGACACCCCAGGAAAACCGCACAACTTAATTAGCTTCCTCAGTAACCACGTGCTAAATTTCGGGACGGAATTTTCTTAACAGGGGGAGAATGTGACAACTCTCATAATTACATGTATCCGTACGATTTATTAATGTTAATTAAAGTGCTTGATGACTGTGTTGAATTACTTAACTGCCTTCTGATTACTGTGTCATACTTACATGTGCTTTTTAACATACTAGTCTTGTGCAGAAAATTGACTAAATGGTCTTGTATGCTTTCCTGAGTGTTGGGAATTAAAAATGTTACAAAAAGATATATATAGGACACTATATGGAATAACTTAGCACTTTAACGGAACAGTATCTAACCGAACAACCGGACATTACCCGGGACACTAAATTTTTGTCAAATACATTGTTTTATTATTTTTGGATAGTCATGATTCCCGTTCACCATAACACCCACTAAATTCCCTACTAACTAACATATGGAATTATATACTTGAGATTTAACTAACAATTACCAACTTGGTCACAAAACTTACACTAAGCGCCCCCCCCCCCCCCCATAACCGAATTCGGTCCCAAGGGACCCACCCCCATGCCCATGAGATTTTATCCTATATTTTATTGGATTGTTGCTTATGGAAGTGAACAAGATATGTGTAGAATCCTTATAAGTATGGTGGAAGATTATAAGAGATCATCAACATCATTTCATATCTTCCACTAGATTACACTCTCTCTCACTCATCTCTCTCTCCCTCTCTCGGCCCTCACTAGAACTGCCACCATCACCACTCTATCACCATCATCTTCATCCATTTCCAAGCTCCATCCAAGTGTTAGAAGGTGCCTTGTGAAGTTTGAAGCTTGTGGATCTTCAAGGAGCTTCATTTCTTGCTTTCTCACACCATTCTCACCTTCTTTTCACTAGAGATTCTTCCCTAGCCTTTGAGCTAGTTGTAAGTCCTTGATCTACCTTAGTTTACTTCTATTTTGTGTAGTTAAAAGTTGAAGTATGGTGAATATCAAGAACACTAAGAACATGAACTAAAAAGATTTAAACATAAAGCTTTACATGGAGTTTACATAAAGATGAAATGTTGTTAATGTGATATTGTAATGAATAGGTTGTTGATTGTATGATGATTCTTGGTTGTGTAATGTTAATCACCATATGGAGCTTGTTAAATGATGTTTAGAAACATGATTTAACAAGACTAAGAAGATGAGTATGTGAAACATAAAATAATCATCTTCTAGTTAAATATGAACTTGATGAAAATAATTTTCTTGAAAAATAAGTAAACAAAATAAGTTGGTGATCATGTAGATCCGGGTTCTACAAAAGACTTTTCTAAATAAACAAAGTTCAAGAATCGACTTTTGGAAAAATCATGACTTGTACATACACTTACACCATTTTTGGAAATGAAATAAGTGTAGAAACATTTTTATTTACAAGAAGAGTTCATAAGATTAATTTTTGTAAAAATGGTTTACAAGTTGTAAACACTTAATTCTTTTAAGAAAACGATTTTTAAAGAAACGAATGCACTTTGGAAGGTAACTAGGACCACTAAACACCTTACCAAGTTACTACGTGTTTTTTACGAAAACTCAAGTTCATGTTACTACGTAGAGTGCATTGTTTTTACACTTGGTTAATGTAATATTGTTTAGTGAATGATTGATGATTGTTGAATAATTTTTGGAAAAGAAAACGATATGCTTAATAGCATGGACACCTCCATTTACAAAGGAAACTCTGGAGAAATTTTCTAAAAATTCCAACACTTAGAAAATATTTTTTTTTCTAAACAAGCGTTACAAGTATATTTTATAACTTGTGTTTTGAATATAAACTTCGCCATAATTGTTGTAACAAAATACAAAGTGTCGGAGGTTGGTTTTTGTAAATAAAAATGGGTAAATATATATTTAGAATATATATCTTATACTAGAACACTTGTATGGATACTTGTTTATTTTGTGAGATAGTTATATTACTTTAGGGTAAAATAATGTAACTTAACGATATAACTTGACATTTGAATTGTGTGGTATGTAATAGAAGTAATGAGTAGATAAACCGTACGTAGGATACGTGTTATGCATGAGAAACTGATTGTTATCTGTACCTTATTAGGACGTGCTTGATTTCCTGATTATTTGAGTAATTAACCTAACCGAGCAAACCAAGGTGAGTTCACACACTTTCTAAGGCATGGGATTCCCGGTGGTTGGGAATGGGTTAAAGAATTAAAACGGAACCTACATATCCTCCTTGGGTAGGATATGTACCGCCATCCTCCATAGGTAGGATGCCAATATGAATCCTGCATATTCTCCTTGGGTAGAATACGTACGTTCGTCCTCCTTGGGTAGGACAACAACCTTAAAACTTACTAGACAAAACTCTATCATTAAGTCCCTCATTTTATATCGACTTAATCGCCGAGGCCAATGGCGAGCGGGTCATTAGTTAATAGCGCTATTAGGTTTAACGAACCTCACACCGTACCGTTCAGACGGGCGTGTACTAATGGACTATGGTAAACTGTCAATGATGATAGACATTAACGTAGGGCACAACTATTGTTCGTCAGTTGTCGATATGGTATGGTCTAGTGGTTTACATGGGGAAACTCCCACTGATTATGGATATGGTTTGGGTAATAAAGAAGAAACTGGTTAATCATACTTTCAACTATGGGGTAACCCCCACGGCAAATAAGCCAACGAAAGACAAACCATGTTTTCGGAAACAACTTAAAACTAAACAACCAACCGTGAACTCACTCAACTTTGTTGTTGACTCGTTGTTACATGCCTTACAGGTCGTTAGATGCTTATGGAGCTTGCACGAAAAGGAGGTCGTTGTGGAATATGGGTTGTTATGTCCCGTGCTAAACATTTAATCCTTATGAACTTATTAAACCTACGTTTTGGACTTTAAACTTATGAACTATGGATTCTATGTTTTGGTTTTACGTTTTACGCTTCCGCTGTTAACTTAAAGTTGGTTACGTCCTTTTGGTCACCAATTGTATTGTGGTTGGTTTATTTTACTCAGTTACGTTGTTCAATATGATTGGTGGCTCGATCCCGGTTATGTCACGCCTCCAAGCGGTGATACTCCGCATGGTGGATTTTGGGGGTGTGACATCGGACCCCTCCATCTTCAGATTGTAGTACTCGTTCTCGAGCTTCTGAATCTCGTCATGAGGAAAGTACTCCTCCCGCATCAACTCCTTGAAATCATCCCAAGTAGTTGCATCAGCCATTTTGATGCCCAACATTTGCACCTGGGCATTCCACCAAGTTAAGGCACCATCCTCCAATGTGCCTGTAGCATACTTCACCCGGTCCCCCACGGGACAGTTACACAAAGCAAACACTAAGTCAGCTTTTTCAAACCATCGAAGTAACCCCACAACCCGTTCAGTCCCACTGAATGTCTGTGGCTTACAATCCATGAACGTCTTGAAAGTGCAAGCATGCGGATTGTTTTGGTTCTGATTTTCTTGCTGACCTAATGGATGAAAGAAAATTCAACACAAGGGTAAGAGTTGGGTACTCGACACAAGAATAAGGAGTATTTGGCACATTTCGTACCATCTTAGTAGGCTGCCAAAGCCTCAGCCACACGGGTGTTAAACAAATTTGTCAACTCAGCCTGTGTCATTGCAATGTGACCACGCCTATAGCCTCGTCCGCTCATGATTCTATATAAGAAAAGAGGACAGGTTAAGAGTCGAGATAAGGTAGGAGTCAAAGCTCACGAAGACTTCTACAGACTACTGAGTTTACATCAATCAATAGAGCGGAACCCCTTTCACACTCGTTAAGGTTCACTGGGACTCACATGCACCCCACATTATTATTATGTGTGCACCCATAATAATAATGTGTTTTGCATGTTTATCTCAACTCCTCCTAACTCATGCTAAAAGGTTCCTCAAGTTCTCGCAACAAGACAAAACACCTCAAACACAAACCACAAAAATCTAACGGGATTCGCACTGTCACTCTACCAGTCACATAACTCAGGTAATTACACATGAATTCAGTCTGAAATGCTAAGTGTGTGCAATCGCATGCAACATCATACATAAGTGTATACTAGATATACTAGGCAATAAATAAACGAGAGACGAACCTTGCAATCTGGAGCTGAGTGTCATGGTCGATTTTCGAAGCTGTTCGGTTATAGTCTGGTTTTATAAAAACGTTTTAAAACCTAGTTCACTATAACCAGTGGCTCTGATACCAAACTGTCACACCCCCAGAATACCACATGCGGGAACCCCGCTGGATGTGTGACATACCAGGATCCAGCCACTAATCACATTGAACTATAATCAATATTTAAATAAAACATTCCATTCATTTCATAATAAAATTCCAAGTCATTAGTTAAAAACCAAAGTAAACGTTCAGCGGAAGCATAAAGTAAAATCGTTAACCAACTGTTTTAATACAAGTGTTCACAACCAATGAAATTTGTATCCAAGAGTCTCGACCCATGACCACTCCAGCACTCCCAGATAGCAAGTCCACAACCAAGAATCTAACGACCTGCAAGCATGCAGACAAGTGTGTCAGACGACGCTGGTGAGTTCAAAGTTTGTTAACACGTTTTAGTTACCAGATATAAGTATAAAACATTTCAAAGATTGGATGTTGTTAATAACTCGATTACCGTCGATGGCTCCAGATTATTTGCTATATTCCCCAATGCCTCTATCAAAGCAATGGTCAAGACTGGGGTCATTAGTTCACGCCCGTCCTCCCCGGTACGGTGTGAGGGTGCCAAAAATAAATAGCACTATTAACTAATACCCCGTTGCCTCCCCGGTAAAAAATCGGTAGAAGGGACTTAAATGATAGATATGAGTGTAATAACCAACATCTCAGGTTTAACATTCCAGTCAAACCCAATTACCCGACATTCCTCCCCGGAACGTTACCCGATATCCCTCCCCGGGATGCATGCTTGAAAAGGCAGTGAACTCACCTTAGGTTTACTCGGTATGTTTAATTACCCTTCCAGTTAGTCAACCAACCCTACTTTGGTTATCAGTAACAATCGGTTTCAAGATTTATCAAATAAGTCACGTATTTCAAAGATTGCATTTATCACAAGCATCACCGTACATCACATAGCACATACTCAGTTCACATCCCATGTATAACACACGAATATCTCACAACAGTTAACTGGGCTACTTAACCAGGCCCAAGCCCAACAGATTACCCTTCGGCGAAGAACCGTCCGACGAAGGACCCTATTCTTCGTCGTGAACCATCTTGACGAAAGACCACCATGTTTCGTCGCCCCTCATCATGTGATGAAACAGTTACAGATTCAATCGGTTACAATTTCACGTTTTCTAGAACCCTAATCATCATCAACGATTTCAATGTGATCATCGACCAATCATCAAGTTGCTAATTACCACAAACATACAACAAGGGCATTAACAATTCAAATATACATATCATTATTTTAACATTCTGAGTGAATCGTTTACATCATGACTACAACTTTAATCATGCAAACCCTAATTTCTTATGCAGCATCAACACCTTGACAACTCATTTATATCCAAAAGCTATTAAAGGTTCTCCTATAAACAACACTAGATCATTACAAAACATATCAGAACACATAAACATACATGTCCATGTCCAATCTAGTTTGTACATAAAATCATGAATAAACTAGTAAATCTTAACCGAAGGGAATCAAGAATCACGCATCGAAATTGGGTAAACATACTAACCAAACAACTGCGTATACCCAAGGGTATGCTAAGACGAACGAGAGCAGAAGCTTCACAAAGACTGCCGTAGGTTTCCAGAGAGGGAATAGTGTTTTAGGGTTTCAGGGAATCGTTTTAAATAACGTGAACAGGCCGGGCCACAACTGGGCCGAACCTCCTATGGACGAAAGATATGTTTCGTCATGAAGATGGGTGACGAAATTCATTTTTCGTCGAGCCCATTGCTCATTTTTCGTCGGGCAATGTTTTTGTCATAAAAGGTTTTTATTAAATGCTCAATCATTAAACCACCACATAAATAACATATACAAAAATCATTCTAAAATAATATACAACAGGATTGTGAAACAGGTGATGCGAAAAGGAAAGGTCTTGAAATCTCGGGTTATCACAGATACAGTCCTCGCAGGGTTGGTTTAAATTTTAATAGTAGTTTAGAGATAAGAGGTTCAAGCGGTTTCTTACTCTCAGTCGGGCCAGTCATTCCTATGCCAATCAATGGAGTAGTACTAAGCTTGAATCAGGTTCTAGGATCTATACACCAAACGAGCCATAGGATTACCCAACCACCCTTCTAACCCCCTTCCAAGTTGTTAATGCGCTTTATATAGACCGTAAAGACACGAATATGCGAATCACCAACATATGAAGTATGGTTAGATAAATCCGCCTTCAATATAAAAAACTAGTTATTAAAGTCATTAACAGATACCCAATTAAAAAGGAGCCAAAGATTGGAAATCAAAAAGTAATACATAAAAGATTTGTCTTCACCAAGTGATGTAAGAGTTTAGCCAAGCATGGCCTTTGTTTGACAAAGACTCTTACGATCGATCTTGGATCCCGAGACTACTACACACTCTAAATGATGGAAAATGGATGATGGTGGTGGATGATGGTGTTGTAGTGGTAGTGGAGTGGTGGTAAATGAGAGAGAAGTGGTTTGCCAAGGGATGGTTTGGAATGAAACCAAGCACCCCTATTTATAGCTGAAATCAGAACGTCCAACACGGCTCGTGCCCGCTTGGCACAGCCCCGTGGCCTTCAGTCTCTCTCCTCTTCAATAACTGCAGTGTCAGACCATGTACTAACATGGCCCCGTGTGCCAACGGCACGGCCCGTGGCCAATCTACTTGCAGTACTGTCTCAGATTCTATAAATCTTAGAGTTGGCCATGCCCCGTGTTGCCTTAGCACGGCCCGTGTTGAGTTCCTGATTTATCTATTGTTGTTGTCTTTTTCTTCTGCAGAGAATTCTCACTGGGCACGACCTCGTGCCAAAGCTTCTGATCTTGTTATTTCCTTGGTTTGGATGTGGACGGGGGCTTGGCGAGTTGTGTCAATCCTCCTTCATTGTATTTTATGTTGGTTTTTGCTGTTATTTTGCTCCTTTCGTATGTTTAAGCTCTTTTGACCCAATAAATTAAAAAAGAAACAAAGAAACAAGCTTTTTCCAACATTGGTACCGAAAAATGGGTTGATTTTACGTCGTATTTGATATAATTTATATGTTGTATTTTACGCATATCAAATACCCCCACAATTGAATCTTTTCTTGTCCTCAAGCAAAACTCTAAAATGTGGCTTAAACACCCAAACATAATATGTAGAAGAGAAGGTTTTGGACTTATATTTAGAGTGTCGGGAATCCAACTTCTAATTTTATTTTGTTTTTATTTTATTTACAGTCTTATTCGTCATAATTTATTTACAACACAACTTAAGAAAAATTATTTGTTTTTGGGCATAACATGCCTTTATAAAATTCTTTTTAATTATTTACAAGTTTACACACCTCACAAGTAATCACTCAACACTCAGCCGAAGATGTATAAGTGAAGTCGCTCGTACCCGATTTGGAAATTACTCCTACTATAGGCTTGACAAGCAATCAAACCTCCTTCTTTTTGACGTTTTAATCCTTGTAAGTATCAAGAGGACTTTTAAAAGGGTAGGCTGTGGTTCGGGTAGTTGTGTTTTATTGAAAGTGGCTAAAATTGTAAAGTGTCGGCATTTTCTTTTGAAAATTTATCTGCTTGTAACTTATTTAAAAGCTACTTACTTATAAGCAAAAAAAATTTGCTTATTTATTTCAAGTAGCTGGATTTTTTTTCATACGTCACTTCTTTTAGAACTTTCAAAAGTGATGCATTTACTGAAAATAAGGGGTATAAAAATAAAAATGATCGGTTTTGGGGTGATGG
The DNA here is from genome assembly GCA_030545235.1 of Helianthus tuberosus. Lineage (NCBI taxonomy): Eukaryota > Viridiplantae > Streptophyta > Magnoliopsida > Asterales > Asteraceae > Helianthus > Helianthus tuberosus. Next base: position 98,962,212 of record CM060355.1, read on the forward strand.
GTGGTTGTTTTTGCAAAAATATGTTTTTGTGGGTTTGACAAACGAAAAGGTTTAAGGCTCAATATGGTTTATCTAGGGGGAATATTTTTGGAAAAGCAAGAAAAATAAAGGTTTTAAATGAAAAATGGGTTTAATCCTAATGCCTCTGTCATTTACTTACTTAGATTGGTATCGGTAAAGACTTGGAACGTATTGCTTTGGCAAGTTCTAGATTTGTAAGAACCAAACGGACTATTCACACAAGAAACTAAAATTGAGCAATTAGTATATATGTGTATTTATGCTCGATAAAGGCTCAAAACTCACTTTTGTGGGAAAAGGGTTGTAGTGTAAAAATTGTATATAAATAATCAAATTTTACAAAGATTTGTTAGGGCCATTTTATTAATTTCTTAATTGGTTCTTTTTATCATGACGTTTTCAGGTGTAAATTAGTAAAAATATAATTTTTTGAACTTATTTACCCAACTAAAACAAGATAAATAAAAGAAAAAAATAAAAAAAATTTGAAAAAGTTAGGGGTGTTTGCCGGTTCCAAGGCGAGTTTTGTGTCTGCTTGGTTTTTAAGATAAATGATTCAAGGTTTTAACATCCCTCACACTTAAATTACACATTGCCCTCAATGTGTCCCAAATAGGGTGTAGTTTGGTTAAATGTGTAAAAAGTGCATAAATATAACAAAAATTTACAGTTACTAGGCACTGGACACGGGGGCGTGTTGGGTGAACACGACCTGTGGTCAAAGTACCAGTAAACTAGGTTTTCAGAAAACTTACAGTGAAGTGAGCATGGGGTCGTGCCTGATGAGCACGGCCCGTGTCACTTTCTAGGGAGAAATTTTTGGCATCAGTGGACTTGGCACGGGGGCGTGTTGGGTGAATACGACCCCGTGGCGTTTGTCTGTTTCTGGTGAAAATGCAGGTTTTTGTCATTTGGCTTCTGTTTTCGGGGCTTAGGGAGCACTATGCTTATTGTGTCCAAGCCTCCCATGGTACCTGTGAGCTACAATACTACCATAATTCAACACAATACAACATAACCATAGTACAACCTAAATTACCATAGTTTTAAGTTGTTCACCACCACATCACATCAAAAGAAAATAAAATGCAGAAAGTAAATAGTTTAGGAAAGTAAATTGTCTCAATGGAACGCAGCCTGGGAAATACCATCAAGTTCAAAAGTCAGGGAGAGTTCACCTGAACAACAACCACATCGCCTGCTCCCACCACCGCCTAATCTGAATCCATATCCTGCCCCTCCTCCTCTTCTTCCTCCTCGCCTTGAATCACCATGTTGTCCCGGATGTATGTGATGTCATTTTGCATGGTGATGATGCTACGTTCCACGCTACCAAGCCGGGTCTCCAAGAAGATGTAGAGAGGACCAGTAACAAGAGCATCATATCTCTCCCGCTGCCCTACTGTTTCAAGTGTTTCGTACCAGACTTGTCTTGGAGGCTCTTCGTGTCTCGCTTGCAGAGCTTCATACCGAGTTTGGTACTCAAGTTCAGATGTTTTGCATCTGAGGAACTTGTGTGGTGCCATCCCTGCAAGAAAGAACCAGTAAGACAGTTCATACGTTGAAATTTATGCGAAAAATTGAAATCAGGTTGTCTGGACACGGCCCCGTGTTTGTTAGACACAACCCTGTGTCTGGGGTTTTCGTTGGCCACGACCCCGTGTTCAACGGACACGGCCTGTGTCGAATCGTTTGTTTCTTCAAAAATTAAGGTTTTCGAGCCGGCTTCAAAAAATTCAAAATTTTTGGTCCATTAGGTGCGGTTTACCCCGAAAATCAAACCCTAACTATCATTTTTGCATAAAACACTCGTTTACCCTTTCTATTTTAAGGTTTTCAGTTAAGGACAAGGGTTTGGGCTAAAACTGTTTGAACAATACGATTTCCCCAACAACATTAAGTGATTTACTTCTCAAAACACTAATGCTAACTACTACTAACAAGATCTAAACAAAAATTCGAGATTGGCACGGGTCTAGTTCAAGAACCCTAGATTAAACCCGAATTTTTGATGTTACACTACATGCAAATCGTTAAACTAACTACAACGATGTTAGAATCATACCTTATAGTCGGATTAGGTTGATCGATCGTTGAAATCCGGCGGAAAATAGTCAGGAACCGAGGTCTCCAGAGAAACGGGTCGTGTTTTCTGTTGAAAAATGAAGACAATGGCTTATATAGTCTGCCAGTTAGTCGGCCACGGCCCCGTGTTGTGTTTTATTTAATTTCTCATATCTGGGCGTTTGGGTACGGGGGCGTGTCAGGTGGGTACGGCCCCATGTTTAGAGTGCCAGTAACTTTATTTTTCTTACTCGTGCACGTCTGTGTGACCGTTTCTCCATTATTCATTTTGTACTTACCTGTTTCTCATCAAATCTTCAAGGTTGATTCTTCCTAATTGTTCCTACAAAATGATTAAAAAGAAAAATACGTATATTTACAATAAACATTTGATTGTTTTACCGATCACATATCTACCTCTTGAAGATTCATTTCAACTTCCTCCTCCTCAATGAAGCCTTGGTAAAGCTTAAGCCTTTGTCCGTTTACCTTGAAAGGTTCACTATTTGGAGGCTTATTTTCTACCGCTCCATGTGGAAAGACTTGGGTGATGGAAAAAGGTCCTGTCCACCTCGACTTAAGTTTTCCCGGAAATAATCGAAGCCTTGAATTAAACAATAGCACTTGATCCCCCTCCTGAAATTCTTTAGGTTTGCTTATTTTATCGTGTATATTTTTCATGCTTTCCTTATAAATTTTAGAGTTAGAGTATGCTTGATTTCTCAATTCATCTAATTCATTTAACTGATAGAATAGATTTTTACCGGCAAGTTCTTGGTTTAGGTTTACGTTTTTTAACGCCCAGTTGGCCTTGTGAGCAATTTCTACCGGGAGGTGACAAATTTTCCCTAGACGAGCTTATATGGGGTGGTGTCTATTGGTGTTTTGTAGGCGGTTCGGAAGGCCCATAAAGCATCGTCGAGTTTATCCTCCCAAACTTTTTTATTTTGATCTACGGTTTTTCTAAGATTCTTTTTAGCCCTCGATTTGTTACTTCTGTTTGACCGTTGGTTTGAGGATAGCAGGCGGTTGAAAGACGGTGATAGACCCCATATTTTGTTAAAATTTTATTTAATTGGTGATTGCAAAAATGGGTACCTCTATCACTAATGAGTGCTTTTGGAGCACCGAAACGAGAAAATAACCGTTTTAAGAATTTTACCACAACTCTCCCATCGTTGGTTGGAAGAGCTTCGGCCTCGGCCCATTTGGACATGTAATACCCACTACAAGAATGTATTTGTTACCTTTTGATAGTGGGAAAGGTCCCATAAAATCCATACCCCAAGCATCAAAAATTACACAAATAAGAATGCCATTTTGAGGCATTTCGTTTCTTGATGAGATATTACCTGTTCGTTGGCATGCATCACAAGGTTTAATTAAATGGTATGCATCCTTATGGATGGATGGTTGGCCAATAAATTCCTGAATCGAGTACCTTTCATGCGGTGCTTGCGGCTCCATGATGTCCTCCGTACGATCCTTCATGACAATGGTGAAGAATTTTTCTTGTTTCTTGCCCATGGACGCATCTACGGATAAGTTGATCGGCACATATTTTAAAAAGATATGGGTCTTCCTAAAAATAGTGTTTTACATCGGCAAAGAATTTTCTTCTTTGTTGATGTGACCAACCATTGACTAGAATGCCACTAGCGAGGTAGTTAGCATAGTCGGCGTACCATGGTTCTTCTTGATATCCGACCATCTCCAAGGATTCGGTGGGGAACTTTTCATTGATGAGTTCTTCCCGAGTCAACTCCAAAGTCGGATCTTCTAAGCGAGATAGAGATCGGCGGCGGTGTTTTCGACTCCTCGTTTATCTTTTATTTAAATGTCTAATTCTTGGAGGAGAAGAATCCACCTGATCAAACGTGGTTTGGCATCTTGTTTTTTGAAGAGGTATCGAATGGCGGCATGATCCATATAGACTGTAGTTTTAGAAAGAACAAGATAGGAACGGAATTTATCAAAAGAAAATACAACGACTAGTAACTCTTTTTCGGTTGTTGTATAATTTTCTTAAGCATCGTTAAGAGTTTTACTTGCGTAGTATATTGGGTGAAAGTGTTTTTCTTTTCGTTGTCCTAAGACGACTCCAACTGAAAAGTCACTTGCGTCGCACATAATTTCAAAAGGTAGTTTCCAATCGGGCACTATCATGATTCGTGCATTGACTAGCATTTCTTTTAAGGTAAGAAAAGCTTTATCGCATTCGCAGATGTATGGTGCATCTTTTTCAAGTAATTTAGTTATAGGTCTAGAGATTTTCGAAAAGTCTTTGATAAATCGCCTATTGATGTGCTTAATTTGGTCTAAAAAACTACTAACCTAATCTACACACCCTAGTTTTAAATTTATAAACTAAGACTCTCTGAATGCTAGACCACTGACAGGCAAGTGTACCTATCGTACATAGTATAGCCTAATGAAGTCCGAGTATCGAACCCACGAGACACTAGCGACACTAAACTAGACTCTGACTCAACTAATTACTTAATTAGTTTTAATTGTTTTGGGGGTTTTTTTTTGGGTAAAGGATTACCCCGGTGATTTTATATATTAACAACCAAATAAAAACTTGTAGCATGGAAAGGTTCCACACTAGATCATAAATGGGACAACCCCCCATTTATGTAAACCAAACTACAAAATCAACAAAAGATGAGAAGACACGAAGACACAACTAGTCTACAAACTAGCACAAAACAAGCGACTAACTATCTAACTGAAAACTTGAATGAGCGCCCATGTCATAGTCTTCGTCCCCCCGTATATTCAATTTCTCCAACATCCTAGCCACTTTTGTCGATTCCTTAAATTTAAGACCCATTAGTTTGTAGCGAACAGTAGAAAGTAAATCCTGTGCTAACTTGTCTGGTGGTCTCGCACTATTCTGGAATAACCTGGTATTGCGTTCTTTCCAGATGTAGTAGGCAGCAGCAGCAACGGTGAGCCTTGCAACAATACTCACTATCCTCTTCGACACTTTCCTTTGGATTATCTCCGTGAAAACATCACTCCAATTAGGTTGAACATTATCCATTTCTGCATAAGCACGAATATGGTACCAAACCTGGGTCGAATAATCGCTTGAGAAAAAAAGATGATCATGGGAATCATTATCTTTGTAGCATAAGAGACATCGCATCATATTCATATTTCGCCTCCTCGCATGACCCCATTTAAGAATTTTGTCCTGAGTGAGAAGCTTCCTCCGTATAATTAGCCATAAGAGAAAAGCATGTTTAGGGATGCATTGAAAGAACCAAACACTCTCGGACCAAGGCACTTCCTCCTCTCGAGATCGTGTGGTTTGCCATACCACCGAGTTCGAAAAATCCATCATCTTATCTCCCACCTTCCAACATATTTTATCTTGCAAATCCTCACGAAGATTGCAAGGGCCAATATTAGTTAGAGCACGTGTTCGGTTCATCCATTGTATCGGCCAACCCCACCTCCCATTAATCCAAATATCCGCTACTTTAGATTTAAGATTAAACCCTCCATTTGCTATCATTCTTGGTGTGATCATATGGTTTCGAGGACCCTCTTCGCACCATTTGTCAAACCAAGCGGAAGTGGATTTACCATTGCCCAGTTTAGACCACACATACGGTTGTATTAGAGGTCTAACCTGAATTATTTTCCTCCAGCTCCAGCAACTGTTATTTTGAGGTCGACACTCCCATAAGCTTCTGTCTTTAAGCCGATAAGATTGGACCCAAGCGACCCATAAAGACTCCCGATTAGTGATGATGCTCCATGCATGACCGGCCATCAGGGCATTATTCATCTCTTTAATTCGTCTCACACCCAAACCCCCTTCATATTTAGGCAAACAAACAGTGTTCCAAGAAACTTTAGCTCTCCCTTGTTGCATCGGACCTTGCGACCAAAGAAAGCCACGAAACTTAGCTTCCAATTCGTTTATGATTCTAGCTGGTAATATAAACACTGTGCACCAGTATATGTGCATGGCTGATAGAACCGATAGAATTAGTTGTAAACGACCCGCAAACGAGAGAAATCTATTCGCCCACGAAGATATTCTTTTATCGACACGTTCCACCAGCACATTGCAATCCGAGTATCGTAACCTCGAAGATATCAATGGAACACCCAAATATCTAACCGGAAGCTTACCCTCCATGAATGGCATAAGGTTTAGAATGCTTCGTCTGACATGATCAGGCACATTACAAAAGTAAACGACACTCTTGGGAATACTAGGCACTAAACCTGACATCTTTGTGAAATCGCTTAAACAAGCCATAATGCACCTGACAGACTCAACATCCCCTCTAGCAAAAAGAAATAAATCGTCAGCAAAGCAGAGGTTTATTATTCGTTGTTTTTCACATTTATTGTGAAACCGAAAAGAAGAGTCTAAACGAATGGCCTTTTGAATAAGAAGAAGAGTGAGTATTTCCATGACAAGGGTGAATAAGTATGGAGAAAGGGGGTCACCCTGTCTGAGACCCCTTCTACCTTTAAAATACCCATGAAGATTGCCATTAACCGATATCGAGAAAGATGGGGTAGTGACACATAACATAATCCATTCTACCATTTTCGAGTGAAACCCAAACCCCATGAGGATCTTTCTTAAGAACTCCTAGTTTACAGTGTCATATGCTTTTTGGATATCTACCTTGAAAGCACACCGAGGAGGGCCAAACATTCTATGATAATTATGCATTAACTCATGCGTTAATAAAATGTTATCTGAAATTTTCCTACCTGGGATAAAGGCAGACTGGTTTATGCTAACAATCCTGTTTAACGATCCCTTCAACCGCTCGACCATGATTTTGCTAATGCATTTGAACAAGACGTTGCAACACGCAATCGGCCTATAATCAGTTATGACAGATGGCGTGGAGATTTTTGGCACAAGGGCAATGATAGTATGGTTCAATTCTTGAAGCATCTTCCCTTTATCAAAGAAATCTTTAATTGCTTTAGTGACATCTTCACCAATAACACACCAAGCCGTTTTAAAAAATGCTGAAGTATAGCCATCCGGACCCGGAGCTTTGTTTTCAGCAATGGAGAACATAGCATTCTTTATCTCATCATTCTGGATAGGCCGAACCATGTGCTGAGCAACCTTTTCATCAAGTTTATGAGTGAACAAGTCATCAGACGGATCCATAGATGTTGTATCCTCTGAACCAAGAAACTGCTCGAAATGATTCACAAATGCAACCGGGACATCCCCACCCTCAAACAATTGACCCTGACTATTTTTAATAACATCATACTCAAGAACATCATACCCAAGAATAGTTCATTCAGGCCTAGGTAGCATGAAAAGTTTAGCCAAAAATCATACTCAAGAACACAAAGCTAAAAACAAGTTCGCAAGACATGATAATAATTAAGGATAACAAAGAATTGATAAACCGGGTGTCAAACATGCGAGCGAACTCGATCCCTTCTTGCGTCTTCCTGCGTCTCTCCTTGTCCCAAAAATTGTCTTCTGTTCGTCCAACTATCTCCAGAAAGAATATTAATAATGGCCTCCCAGTTCTTGTCCAAACTTGCGCCCAAAGTTTGTATATTTTTCGTGTATATGGGGGCTCCCCTTAATAAATGTATAATAATGCCGCCCCACTGTTGTTTTCGACAATCATGATAATAGGGATCCTCCACTCTTTCTATTGATAACTCCTGGCCCAATTAATTCTTTTTAGCAACCCTTGTTTCTTGTTCAACATGAGGCTTAAGTCACCAGTCCATTATGTAGAAAATCTAATTAAACTTTCACGTTTTGTGCTGGACTTTTAATCTATGGCGGCCCACTAATCCTTTTAAGTTGTTCTTTCAATTCAACTCATCACCTACGATGAATACAAAAAATAATAAATGCATCATTCAATTTCTCATTTAATTACACTTTTAGAATTTGCAAATAATGTTAACAAATCAATCAACAATCAATGAAATATTCATTTATTAAGGTTTTTTTTTTTTTTTGAATGGTAGATCAACTAGATTTCCAGCTTACTCCAAAGGGCCAGCATATGCTGTTTAAACCCCTCACTCTAAGTTCAAATCCCTCCCAGAGGTGTTCTCCCATATTTACATAATTTTGCACTTAGTAGGAATCGAACCTGACAGGAGGAAACCACTTAGTGGAAAACCCCATGACCAACTGGGCTATACCATATTGGCATTCATTTATTAAGTATAATTTTTTTCTTTGACACAACATCATCACATTTATTATAAAATTTTTCATTATAGCTCAGTTTTCACTAAAAATCATCCTACTTCAACAGCTGCTTATTATGAATCCATTTTTGTGATCCGGTTTTGGCTTTCATTATCTGTTCCTCTGGTAGGGTTCAATCCCAACAATCTCTCCCTGGAACAGATAATGCCAAAACCCTTCTTTATTCTGGATTTTTATTTCTCATCAAAAGTTCCCTAGCTTGTCTTTTAAATTCTTCTTCAAAGGCCTTGGAACTTGAGTCATCCTCATCCCTACACAGTGAAAGTTCAAGGAGATCCTTCAAATCTTCAACACCAAGGCCTAGTGCTTCTTTCCTTGATATGTACTTCACTTCGCCATTGGATCTGACCAAGGTCAATACGTGGGTCTTTTGATCAGACATCCACTTTAGTACTTTTAATCCTAATGGGTTTCTTGGGAGAGATTTATTCCCTGATGAGTTTGGAGATGTTGGCCTTGTGAAAAGTTGTAAGCTATCAGACATTTGTTTGAGGGCCTTCTTAATGACATCATTTGCTGCAGCTACGTCTTCTGCAGTTTCATTTTCAATTTGCTGTTGTCTCTTTTGTTGATCTGGCTCAATGTCTGATATTTCTAAAGTGCTTGGTGATTTGGTTAATACCTTTTTGAAAAGGTTTTAAAGTCTTACTGAGCTCTCTTCTTTTAGACCCATTTTCTTGATGGTTTCTGTGAAGTACTCTGCTTCCTTTTCCTTTACTTCTTCACTAGACAACTGTTTTCCTTCTTCTTGGTTTGACACAAGAATAGGATTATTAGCTGATGTGAGCAGTGTTTTGAGATTTTCAATCTGTTGTTCAAGCTTTTTTTAGTCAGGCTTCGTTGAAGTGTCTGAGACAGTTATCCTTCTTTTCTTAAGCCTTTCATAAGCTTCATCAGTATGCTGCTTTGACCATTTTGCTATGGCAGTGTCCACCTTTGCATCCACTAGCTCCTGTTTCTTTCTCTTGTACTCAGATGTTAGGTCAGCTATGAGCTTTTTGTATTTGCTCCAATTTGGAGCAGTCTTCTTCTTTCTAGGATCGTTTTTGATTCTATCAATCCTATCTGCCTCATGCTTTAAAGCAATTATTGGCCATTCTTCAAACTGTTTTTCTTCAGCAGGATAGAATTTTTCTTTCATAATATAAGCAAGATATTCTTTTCTTAATTTATTTCGTTGATCAGCTTTTTCTTTGCTTAATTCTTGTGCAAAATCTTCCATCTGCTTAACTTTTGTGAGCAAGAATTCCAGTTTTTCAGAGATGGCTTCATCACTTTGACCTTCACATTTAATCTTGGCTCTTATCTTAGCCTGCCTTGCTTTGAGCTCAAGATATTCATCTATATCTTCTGGGACTATGAAGCCTATGAGTGAGGGGAATCTTCTGTTTGAAGGATCATCTTCAGTGTAAAATTGTCTCGTCTCATTTTTCACAGCTTCCAGTTCCATCGGATATTTTGCGGCATTTGGATCATATTTGTCCTCATTTGCCTGAGTAATTTTTCTTTTTCTGGTGTAAAGCTTTGTGGATGAAAGGGATTTTGGTTGTGATGTAGGAATAGTGAGAGCAGTGGTTGATGGTTGACTAACAGTTGTTGAAACAACTGATGTTTCAACCGCTGTTGTCATTACAACTACTGATGTGTCAGTAGATGTCTTCTGCTTTTGAGCAGGGGTTGGAATGGTAGTGATTTTGGTGGCAGTGGTTTGTGGTTGACTAACAGTTGTTGAAACAACAGGTGTTTCAACCACTGTTGTCATTACAGCAGATGTTGTAACATCTGCTGTCTTCTGCTTTTTGGCAGGAGGTGATGATGGGGTGGCTGTTTTTAGTGGTGAATTTGGTTTTGGTGATGTGATCACTGATGATGATGATGGTGGAGCAGTGGTTGTGGTGGTGTGTGGTGATGTGGTGTGTGTTGATACTGCGGCTTTGGTTTGGCTATTTTCTGGCTCAATATAGATACCTCTTCAATTCCCTTCTTTTTCCACTTGATCTTCTCCCCCTTTTTGGCATTATCTGGGAAGGGTTCATTCATGAAAAGAACACTGGGAGGAATTTTTCCAGAGGCACTTTGGATATGAGCTTTGATAGCTTTAATGTCTGCCTGAGTATCTTTAAACCTTGACTCCACCATGTTTGTCAGCTTTTGTACATGTATAGCATGCTGCTGATCAGCCATCTGTTTTTGTCTTTCCAGCAATGGTTGGAACATGTTCCATAGCTCATTTGCAGCAGGTGCAGGTTGTGCAGGTGCTTGAGCTGAAGCAGCAGTGGATTGTGCTTTTTGAGCCTTTAACAGCTGTTGCACCAAATCCTTTATTTCAGCAACTGAGGTCTCCCCGTCAATTCCTGATATTTTGTATCATCACCCAAGTTAATGGGATCATCTGAATCCCCACCAGCAGTGGTTGTACCAATGTATGACTTAGGAACATAATTCCAAAATTCATTCATTGATGCCCCTTGTTCTTGGTACTGGGGACTTCTTTCTTCAGCACTTGATAACCTTTTGAGGGTAACAGTGGGCAGAATAACCTCACTGATGGTTCTCAGAGGTGCTATTGAAGAAATTGCCTTCAAGGGAGTCTTATGAATGTAACCACTGTCCAAATGTAAACTAGTGGGTTCAACATTTGTAGTGGCTGCTCCACTTGAACTACTGACAGGAGTTACTTGTAACTCCTGCAGTGTAACCTCCTCAGTTGTTGCTGGGATAGCAGAGGTATAGACATCAGACCCAGTCACTTGTGGGAGTATACTCTCAGTGATAGGTGATTGAGAGGAACTGGTTTGTGTCTGAGCTACATTCACTGCCTGCAACAAAGGTAGCATGGATTGTGGTAATATGAGGGGTGAGGATAAAGGAGTTGAAAGAGAAATGTCCTTGGGATCAGGACTGTGGAAGATGGATCTGAGTGGGTCCAGAGCGTCATATTGTGGGGTCCCTGTGTTTACAACCTGATCCTTTTGTGAGGATGCAAGAGGGGTTTGAGGCAAGGGTGGAGAGTTTTCATCCAACTGATGTGAGGAAGTAGCAGCAGTGGTTATTGGTGACATTTGTGTTGTCACTGGCAGTTGCTCTGGGATCTCATCTTCCAGAGGTGCCTTTGTTTTGGGTTTGGGGGGCTTTCTGGATGTTTTCTTTCTGGTCTTTTTAGTGGTGGCAGGTGTGGGTTTCAAAACAGTGGGTGTGCTGCTTTGATCACCTGGAGCAGTGGGCTCAGCAGCCGATACCTGAGGAGCAATTTCATCTGCTAAATTCTGCTCAGGTACCTCTGCTTTTGTTTTTATAGGTGCCAAAATTCTAGAGAATGTTTCAGGCGTTAAACAATTTATTTTAAAATGAGCACCTTGTTTGGGCAATTCTGCATCTTCTTTTTCAAATTTTTGTTCAAAGTAATAGCTTAAAAACCTTGGAAAGAGCAGAAATGCTTTGCTATCAACATTTTTTACCAAATCATCAAAAATCTCCTGGGAATAATTAAAATTTTCATTATTTAAAATTGCATATCCCAGGCATTGAATTTTTGATGGTATTTCGTTAAAAGCAGTTGTTTTATTAGAAACACACATCAACAGAGTGTGAAATAGAAACCTTGGTGCAGAATGGAAGAAACCTTTTTGTAAGGTCTCCATTTTTGGTTGCTCTGCATAACCCCTATTCATGAAATCCTTTTTCAACTCGGTTTTAGAAAAAGAGGTTTTACCTTTCAGATCATCGAGTTTGAAGACTTCTGAAATGGATTTTGGAGAGATTTGAATCTTTTTACCCTGTATCGAGGAGTTGATGGTTGTGATAGTGTCTCCTTGTTTTTCAAGGGTAGCATTGTTCTAGAACTCTCTCTGGGTTTGTAGATAAATGGGAGCGTCTGCTGTTAACAAAGTTTTGTACTTTGATGCAGATAAGATGTCGATGATGGAGTCGAAGGAGTTGTTGGTTGTGGGTTTTGTGAGTATACCCAAATAGTTGTGAGGGGATTTGTAACGAATGTCAGTGGGTTCAACGGCCCTTTGAGTGGCGTCTTTCGGAGCAGATGAAGAAGATGATTTTGATTTCGATTTCGTCATTTTTTATGAAGAAGATCGAAGAAAGTTTTTGCGAAGAAGAGTGGGAAACTGCTTTGAGAAGAGAATTTTGGAATTCAATTCGACAGTGTAAGCCCCTGTTTGGGTTTAATCAGGGTTTTATTTAGGGAAAAACTGAGTGCTGATGTGGCAGCGGTTATAAAAATCCGATGGCTAAAAACTGACCACGTGTCAACCTCTGATGAGAAGATGAATAATGGAGGACAGTTGTTTTGAGAGCCACTGACGAAGCAAACATCTGTAGTTACAACGGTAATAAATGGAACAGTGGGTGCTTTTTACCATCAGTGGTTAGCGTATCAGTGGATACAACACTGTTTTTGAACAATAGTGTATATCATGAAAATGAGAAAGCAGAGGTTGACTTTCAGCAGTGGGCAGACTTTAGAAAACAGATGTTTGACCACAACAGTAGTTAAAGAAAAACAGTGGTAAAACCATTCACTCAGCAACTGTTAGTGCAGACAGTGGTTGAACTTTTGGCAAATAATTTGAGCACCTGCTTGTTCAAATGAGGGAATTGATTTTATCTTGTGTAAACACAATATCATGTCCAACATCTGTTGATCTGCAGGAATGCTATGCTAAACAAATTACATTTTAGATGCAAATTGTCAATTTAATTTATCAGTAGTTTTCTAGGAATTTTATGTTCAAGGCTTTACCACATTGTATAAGAAGTTTTGAAACTTTTTATAAATTCATGACAGTGGTTTAGTATCCCAGATGATGAAAATATTTTTACTGAGCTTACTTATTTTGTGTCTAATTATTTGAATTAGAACATGAGTATCTCAGTAGTTTAAAAACTGTTAACAATCAATTTTTGATCTGTGATAAAACAAACTTGAGCTTGACATATGTACCCTTTCCTTTTGATCTATTTTTAAGGATAGTAACACCACACAAAAATAAGGAAATTACATCCTGACCAGAGAGAACCTTTTACTATCAAAAATGAGCAAAAGTACAAATTATATTATTCAAAGAATAATATATCCGGTTTTATTTGAGAAAAATACCTTTAAAAAAGATAAAGGTTATTTTGAAAATATCCTCAAAAGGACCTGGTAACTTTCCAAATAAGCTCATAGATACATCATCCTCAAGTTGTATGACCACTGTTTAAGACCATTTTCTTATCAATTGATTGCAAATTTCTTTTAAGCTCAATCACTGGAGATACCATTGTTACCTGAACATCCCTGATTTAATGAATGCACACAGTTGCTTTATGACCATTGTTTACCCAACTCTGGACTCATAAGTGTTTTATGTTTATACTCTTTTCTTTTGACTTCAAAAGTTTTGAGATAAACACACTTTTGAGTTTGGTTCGTTTTCTTCTTTCCCTTTTTACCCTTTCCATTCATAAGTACAAAAGTACTCACTGGGAGATTTTATTAGGGAAATACTTAATCCATAATCATTTTGCAGTAATGTTTTGAGAGAACTGGCCACATTTATACATGTTTAATTACAGAATCGCACATTACGTATGATTTGGACCGATTTGACCCCTGATTTTCTTAATGTGTTTTGACAAGGTTGATTTGGTCCTTTTGTGGATTCTCAATCTGCCTTTCAACACATAAGATTTCATGACTAAAGTTTTATTTCCCTCTTTCTATGTTAGCAAAGCACTAATGTTTACATGAACATAGGTTTTGCTAATCTGAGGTTCATACTTTAGCATTAAACATGATGAGATCATCACAAATTTCATAACAACAATTGAGATCGATTTTGAAGAATGATAATCATACCATAGTTACCAGACATGTTTTCAGATCTGAAAACTATGGGTGATTTGTGCATGACATCACTTGTTGTTTGAAATTTGTGAACCTTATGACATCTTGGTTGTTTTACAGAGCTTTAGAATAGTCACTTTGAACATGATTTCTCATTGCTCTGTTTTTCAACAAAATATGACCAACCTTAGTATCAATGAATTGTGAGCTGAACTGTTATGTCAAATTGATTGTTAGATCGAATTTGACTGTCCGAGCTCTGATACCAATTGTTAGGATCGGAGGCTGTCATGATTGTGCTTGTTTGTATAATTTTGACAAATCAATGAATATAAAATGAGATTAAGTGCAGCGGAAATGAAAACAAACTTTGTAAACACAATCAAAGAAGAGAATAGTTTAGTAAACAAATGCTTTACATTAAGTTGAATGATTCGATTACAAAGCAAATGATTACAAGCATGCTTACAAAACTAAGCTCCCCCTCAGCCTGATACTCCAGGGTTGGTTGCACAAGATGAAAGGATTAGACCTGAGGAGAAGAACCCACTCAGTCAATCAAATGTAACAGTACAGAGTACTGTTACATTTATAGGTAGTCCAAACCACTTGGCATCTCAGCTGACGTCACCATGAAAGTGACATCTAACAAACTAACAAACTCTATCTACTGATTTATACAACTACTGCTTTGTTAACTACTGATGTTACATTACATTACACAAGATGAATAAAACTGCTGCAGCATCCTTCCACTGCTGTGAACCCAGCAGTACTTGTCATGATCAGCAATGCTTGAAACAAGGCAGTAGATTGAGTAGCAGGGCTTTAGTCTTCATCAGTCTTTGAGCAGATCAGTAGTTTTCAGTGTCAGCAGTTGTTGATAAAGGCATTACTTTGGAGTATATCAGATGTTGGAGCCACAGTCAAGGGGAAAGCTTATAGTAAACATCTGCTTATTGTGAATCCATTTTTTGTGATCCGGTTTTGGCTTTCATTATTTGTTCCTCTGGTAGAGTTCAATCCCAACAATTGATGCCTTTGATATCCATGAGCCTCCACCCGATTGCATTTTTATGTTTTTTTCAAAAGTTTAATTAATTTTTCTTTTTCAAAAAGTGTTAGCTTAGAATAAATAATGATGGAGAGCTTACCATGTTCGTCTAAGAATGCGTATTCTAGACCTTTTGGTAGTTCCTTTAGTTCAAGTGGCGTTGGGTATTCAAGAGACCGCTTATTTTCTTCTTTATTAAGATCGATGGCCAAAAAGGTTTGTTCTATGGCGACTTCCTCTTTGACGAATTCTTCTTCTATTTCTTCCGTATCATCTTCAATTAGGGGGTCGTCATCACAAATAGGATATTTCATTGATTGGTCAAGATCGACGTACCTTTTGTCGGCCTTTAATTGTAGTGGTAGGTTGTTTTGTTTCCGTTGGGTCAAGGTTTGATGGGATTTTAGAAATGGTTGTCCCAACATGAAGGGGGTAACATCTAGGATGGTAAAATCGG
This sequence comes from Helianthus tuberosus, assembly GCA_030545235.1. NCBI lineage: Eukaryota > Viridiplantae > Streptophyta > Magnoliopsida > Asterales > Asteraceae > Helianthus > Helianthus tuberosus. Next base: position 98,977,900 of record CM060355.1, read on the forward strand.
TTGGGACTACCGCTTGGCTTGTTTGAATTAAGACATTCTCAACCATTCCCGTGGCATTAATCGTTTTTCGGTTAGAGAGAAAAATAGGAATTTTAAGAGGAGAAAAATCACTAGTACCCAATTTTTCGAAAATGTAGTTTAGTATTATGTTAACGCAAAGATCTTTATTAATTAGCACGTTACTAACAGAGATGTTTTGAAAAAAACATGGTATCGGTTTTATGTTTAGTTCATGGTATTCATCTTTTATTAGCGAAGTTTGATCATTTGTTAACGTGACGCTAACTAACTCTTCGATTTTAGTAGTAGTGTTTAACTCTTTTAAAAACTTAGCATGAGGAGATACCAAACAATGATTTTCAAAAGAAGGTTGCAAAATGTGAATTTCTTGCAAAGTTTGTTCTAGTTTAAAAACGTTAGTTTTAGACTTACCTCTTCTTGGTTTGGTTCATGCGTGAGTTTTTCATTTTGTTCTTCTATTTTTACCTCTTCGATTATTACCTCTTTAGTACAAATAGCCTCTTCCTTTTCTCTAGATCTCTTAATTAAGAGTTCTAGATTTTTTAGACTTTGTAGTACTCTTTTAGCTTCGAGATTAATTGTTGGTGGCGTGTCGTAGGTTTCAAACGGATTGGCATCCTAGTCAAAGCTTGACTTCGGGAGCTCAAACCTTGGTTCTTGATAAGTGGTGTATGAAGAGCTTGGTGTGGTGTATGAGGTTGATGGTTTGAAAAGGTAACAATGTTGTACCGAGTGGGATTCATTGCAAATGGTACAATAAGGTTCCTCATAATCATCCTCAATGTAGTAGGTGTAGTCTTTTCAGTAGTAATCCATTGTTTTGAAAGATACCCAGAAGAATAACGAGCCTCAGGATCAGAAAACAGAAGTTAAAAATTTAACAGATTATTGATCACGGCCCCATGCTGAACTGGCATGGCCCCGTGGGCAGTTCTGTATCTGGGCGTTGAAAAGGTTTTTTAAGAAAATTTGCACCACGGGGGCATGTCCCAGTAACACGGTCCCGTGTCAAACCTACTGTAAACAGAAAAAAAGTTTTGAAACGGGCGCACAGTTTTGAAAAATGTTAGAATTTGATTAGGCCGCTAATTTTAAGCTTTCTCAAAATCCTTGTGTCCCCGTAAACGGCGCCAAAAACTTGACGTGTGCGTGTGAGGTTATAGTTTTTAGATATATTTTAGCTCTTTTTACTCACAAATTCAAGTTTTAAATTTGTAAAACACGATATACTATTATCACTCTACACACACGTTAGGGCAAGTGCACCCATCGCGGATGTAGTAGAGTGATGACAAGATACCGAGGTCGTCCAATGACTCAAGAGCTTTTAATACCGGCTTATCGTTAACGTCTAATCTAACCAAAATTTGATGAAAAGGTTTTTAAAGCTATAAAAAGATGAACTAAAAAGGAAAAATTAAATATATGGAAAAATAAACAGACAAGAAGGAATCACTTGGTTCCAACTCCTCTTTTACGTATCCTTTTAATGATTTCCGCAATTTAGGCATTTTAAGAGATTATCTTTAAGTTATAGTAGTAGGCCCCCTTCCAGTCAGCGTTACCATCAACCTATTGGTCTGAGTCAGCAGGGATACAATCCCGCAAGGTCGGATTATTGCAAAATAATTTAGTAATTTATTAATACGAAAAGTGGTAGGCCCCCTTCCAGGCAGCGTTACCCTCAACCCTTTGGTCTGAGTCAGCAGAGATAGAGTCCTCGCAGGGTTGGTTTAAAGTTTTAATAGTAGTTTATAGATAAGGGGTTCAAGCGGTTTCTTACTCTCAGTTGAGCCAGTCATTCCTATGCCAATCCATGGAGTAGTACTAAGCTTGAACCAGGTTCTCGCAGGATCTATACACTGAGCGAGACATATAATTACCCAACCCCCATTTAACCCCGTTCCAAGTAGTTAACGCGCTTTATATATACCGTAAAGACACGAATACGTGAATCAACAACATATGAGGAATGGTTAGATAAATTCGCCTTCAATATAAAAAACTTGTTGTTAAAGTCATTAATACATACCTAATTAAAAAGGAGCCAAAGATTGGAAATCAAAAAGTAATACATAAAAGATTTGTCTTCACCAAGTGATGTAAGAGTTTAGCCAAACTTGGCCTTTGTTTGACAAAGACTCTTACGATCGATCTTGGATCTCAAGACTACTACACACTCTAAATGATGGAAGATGGATGATGGTGGTGGATGATGGTTTTGTAGTGGTGGTGGATTGGTGGCAAGTGAGAGAGAAGTGGTTTGCCAAGGGATGCTTTGGAATGAAACCAAGCACCTCTATTTATAGTTGAAATCAGAACGTCCAACACGGCCCGATTAGACATGGTTACATGCTTGAAGGTTAATGTGCCAATAATTGCCACCTCTGGTAAGTACATTAGCATACACACGTAGTTTAAAAGATAAGATTCTACTATTATTCGAGCAAGTTTATGTAGCCGGTTTACACAAGTCGTTTTAAGGTCAGAGGTCAATGTAGAGGTTGAACGAAATCACGTCTCTAACATGATAAAAAGCAGAGATCAAGAAAGATGAATGAACATAAATTTAGTCAGGCTAAACTGCCAACGAAATCTAACTCATCAACTGACACTTAACATTTTTGTCCCTTGATTGGGCCTCCACAAGATTCTAGGTTATCAGCTCTAACCTGACGCCTCCCAAATCATCGTATGGCTTATTAGAAATATCATCTGTTGCTTGACCTTTCTGTTCAGCTGTTATCAGAAATTCCAAATCTTCATATGTCTTACCAGACCCATTAACTATCACTAGGCATTCTGCCTTGTCAGCCAGATTGATAACAAATTACGACTTGTAAAAGGTGCGAAAAGGGGCTCATCTATTTTGTTAGTTGCATCAGATGGCTTAATAGCATACTCTAACTCAGAACCAGTCACTTGATAACTTTCTATATTGTTTAGAGTTGACTCGATAAGCCTTTTGTTCTTCGGTGCTCTTAACATCCGCCTTTTGTTCCCCGAGACCTTGTCAAGATGACCATTAACATCCTTAGCACTACCATTACTCACCAGACATGAGGATCAACATCGAATCCATTCTCAACATTTACATCGTCTTTAGTATCACTTACCTCCGTAACACTTACTTTCATATCCCCGTGAGCAATGCTAGTAGTCTCCGATACCAGCAAGTAAACAGTCACCCTTCTTTCTTAAACTACTCAACTTCACCATCAACATTAACACCACCTGCATCACCAAACTCACCAACACTCACCTCGACACTCCCGTTCACAAACACACATGTGGAATCGCCGTTGCCATTACAATTACCATTACCACTTGCATTCAAGACCACCGACTGTATTTACACCAGAACCATACTTCCTTCTCAATCTCCACCTTACAAACCACCTCACTACAAACAATTTCAGCACCAGCCGTCATCTATAAACGTTAGCAAATCCTATAACAGATTCGGATTCGGTATGATCCAGATGCGAAAAATCAAATCGAACATATCGCTAATTGGAATCTACCAGATCAAATCATCGTACGACACTATAACAAAAACTTAACGCAATCTACCATATTCTAACTACCTCACCTATATTTATGTTAATATATGACAGAATCCTCAAATATATGATTTGAGGCAAGATGTATCAGTAGACCTACTATATAGATCCCACCCCAGAAACAAATTACACAAAGGAATACAACACTCCTGACAATTCTACAAAATTTAAAAATCTCATTAACCTTATACAATAACGGTGTACCTTAAAAGCGCAACTGGTAATGCAGCGTCGTTCCTTTTATAGGATTCATCGATGTCGGATCTACATAATCCATCGTCTTAGTTTTCAGATTCTTAGCAAATGAAATCGTCCAGAATCGCTGGTCTCAGAGAAATACAACACTTCTACATCGTCTTCCACCGCAAACCTAGGGTTTTTAATTTTAAAATTGGGACTATTCTATAGGGGAGAGTTACCTGGTTGGAGACGAAGGCACTGGAGTGGAGGGATGAGAGGCAGAGTGAAAAGAATGGAGCTTGATATGGAGAGATGAGTAGAGAATTTGGAAATTTCGGGTGTATTTTGTGGGTATTCATTGTCACGTATAATGTAATTAAAGTGTGAAGATTGAATACCTATAGTCACGTTTTTTGTTTTGTAATCACATTTGATAAGTTTTAGTCACAAACAAAAACTTATAAGTGGCTAATAAACACTTCACATAAATTCATAAGAGGTTCACATAAATTCATAAGAGGTCATATGTATTATCTTTTAGCCACATTATTAAAAATTTACTGTAACAATTAGTAATATTTTGTCACACTTTTTCTATTGTGACTAGTGATCGTCACATTTTTATTGAAAGTGTGACTAAAGGTTTGGAAAATATGTGTTTTTGCCACATGAATTAAAAAGTTATACAAATATCGTGGTAGTAGGTCACATTTGGCCACACTTTTCGAGTTGTCGCTAAATTGGCTAGTAAATGTCACATTTTTTTTTGAAAAGTGTGGCTAAAGGTTTTGAGTTACCATACAATGGTTTTGGAAAAAATGTGGCTAAAGCCTAGTTTTGACGTAGTGGAGGGTTCGCGCAGAATGTCATTGGAATAAGAATCACAGAATTCGAGAAGTATATCGTGAATAGATGTGAAAACATACAAAAAGGTAGTCGCAATCGATGCGTAAACATTTAAGGATCGGTAGTAAGGGTTTACCTGATGTCGAGGATATAGCTGGTCGTACGCAAGTTGTATGTGGTTAAAATAAAGAACGTAGGTTGTCGATAAGAAGTGTTACGTCAATGTAGTTGGCATAACAAGAACTAACTAGAGAAGGAAGGTCGTCGTACGGTTTGAGGGTAAGGTTCATTGAAATGTCCGACAGGATGTTTTAAGCGGGATCGTGTACGAAAGGGAAGTAGTTCATCTTGATTCATGATCTCTAAATGAGTTTGTGATTCTCCAACTGCTAAGTAACCAATTTCGGATGGACTCTCTAGGTCGTGCGGATAAGTCCGAAGTAGTGCTTGTGTCATCGAGGAGTTTCAATCTGAGAATGCGAAAACATGTTTGAAAGGGTATGATCGAATCAATAAGTCACCAATTTCGAGGTTCAAGAGGTTTATCAACCGGGAGTCGAGCTTGCCGAATCCCCTAAACTAGAGAGAAAACTTATTAGGGTTTCTATATGAAGAAGTAAGGACATCATGGTATCGCAATAAAGGAATGATAAACTTGCCCAAGTTAGTAACAGAATTAAGGCATCGCCTTAAACAATAAACGTTGGTTTGTTCGAAAGCTAGCGATAAGATTTACATAACCAGAAGAGTTATCATGGGATGAGGGTTCCTTCAATATAGTAAACGTTTAGATCATTGTGCTCATCCGTAAGTTGACTAATCCGTGTCTTCGTCCTCATATAATCTCCAAACCTGTTGATTTATAAGATTGATATCACTTTGTTGAGTTGAGGTATGCGGAAGTGTAAGGTTAGGTTCGACTACGAACTAACCACGTAACATGGAATTAGGAGAAACAGCTTCGTGATCCATGGGAATGCGATGTGAGTGTTAGCACCGCCATGAGAAGTATACACCGCATACGCTTCTTGTATTCAAGGCATGCAAATAGGAATCTGAGGAGTGTCGACCTACTAGGACACTTCCAGACAATTGTCAAGAATCCAGATCATCAGTCGAATGAGAGAACGAGCCTCGCCACTCGTGTTGGGAAAAGTATTGCGCGAATAAAAAGGATGTGAATGACGTCATCGATCCTTCTAATCCCTGTTAATTGCTTCACGTCCTACTCTTGGTTTTGGGTGTGTCGTAAACCACTTAGCATTTCGAGCGCTAATGTCTATAGTTGCTTCGTATATGGGACCACGTGGTCATGTTGTCGTGCCTTAACAGTTGTTCCTTTAATAGCACGTGATATAGGAACGGATCTCCTTCTTCGTTTCACTCTCGTGACTCCCTTCTAGGATCCGTAGCAGGGTCCTAAATGTCCATCGCGTTGGTTCTTCCTTGTCCTGTGATGAGATCGGAAAAGGTGTGGACGAGGGTTATGAACAACTGGTTTCTCATACTTTGCATGTTGTGATGTCGAATCAAGGTTAGGAGATTTCGTGCTTTCCTATGATATATCATGTTTGTAATCTTTGTTTACGTATGAGTTACGGTGTTAAATACTAAATATACACATGTATACACATCTATACATATACCATACACAAGTAAAGGTCAAATAGTACAATTACCATGTAAGCAGCTGAGTCTGGCGAACCTTGCAAATCTGGAGTGTGATGTTGCGGTTTCTTCTTGAAGAATGGTTATAGTCTGGTTTCCATATAAAAATATTTTATTTCTCCACCAAATATTTTATATTTTAAACCTAGTTCCCTATAACCAATGGCTCTGATACCAATTTGTCACACCCACAAAATTTCCATATGCGGAGTATTACCGCGAGGCGTGCGATTACCCAGGATCCAACCACTAATTATTTTGAACCATTTACGAAATGTATAAATTATTCCAAAAGATACGATTGGTGATTTAGTTTAAAAGTTTTAAAAATGTACTTTATGTTTGCAGCGGAAATGTAAAATAAACTTATCATGGTTAGAAACCACAATTTAAACAAATGTACAAAACGCACCACTTTCCAAACCACACACACTCCATCCGTTTGCAAATTCCGTCCGCAGTTGTACCTGTAGATCTGCAAAGCATGCAGTAGGGTATCAACATAAAGTTGGAGAATTTACAGTTGTTTAGTGTTGTTCCAAAAACATAAGTTTGTTAAATTACTATGTTCTTATAAAACATGTCATGGGGAGCTACCCCACCTTTTTAAGCTACTAAACCCGTTACCATACAAGTCAGGTTTGCATTCAGGTAATACACGTATTGTTCTACACGTATTCTATCAAGTTGCATACAAGCATGGTTGTCACATAACACGTATAGCATAACAGTCACACCATACGTTCACATCAAATGCCCAAAGTATACGGTTTAAGTGTATGGTTCCTGTGTTTGTGTGGGTGGCCCATTATCCTTAACAGTTGAGTGTGCGGCCCACTATGATGTGCGACCCACACAACGGTGTACGGCCTCACCATAGTGTGCGGTCATGAATTCAAGAGTTGTCGCAACTACATTACTGAGTAGTTTTAGGCACATGTCTGTAATATAGACTACAACACCCGATACACCCTTTATACAATCATCAAGCATGTACCAGTACCAAATATAGCAGATTCGACACTTAATAAACTTACAAACTTGCACCACTCAATTTACTGAAAATGGGCTGTTTTGGGGTGTCCGTTTACTATACTTACGAGATTTCAAAAATTATGATCTTTTTATGTGACATGTCCCACAGAGGGGTTGGTTTTTTGTTAAATTTTTAGAGTTTAACTCTTTACCAAAAATTCAATTACTAAGCTGCAATCAGATTCATCACTTTCTGACTACAGCTCACGGAAAAATTCATTTAAAAATCCCCAGTTATCCATCCGATTGATGAAATTCCAGTTGGAGATTTGCACTGGCACTTAAGACCATCTACAACATAAATTTCATTGTCTAAAACCAAGTATTCATCAATTTTTGAATTAAAACATAACACGTAAAATCTGTAGAAAAACGCAGCTTCAGTTGTTGAAACGAAATAATTTATTTTAAAATAGCAAACGATGTCTAAAAACCACGATTCCAGTGCCATTAGAAGCGTATTTCAAAATGACATGTTATAGACTCAAGAAAAACCAGATTTCATTAAATTATGACCCCGTTATAGCCAACTAAAGTTGGCTGAAATCATTGGACAGATTTTGTTTGCAACTTTTAATGACACAAAACGAGTTTCTAACGGCATAAAACATCAACTTAGCGAATGAAAACGATATCTAAACATCACTTAGAGTAGGTTATCCTTCTATATTAACTCATGTATCAATTAATTCATCAAAACCCATAAGATCCAACTCATACACAAAACCCTAACGACCAACCGAAACTATAATCAATTATAATATCAACAACAATGATTTCTAGCAATCCTACATTACAAGTAATCACAATAATCAACATAATTGTCAAATATATAACAAAACGCAGCCAATATCCCTAATTAACAACTGAACAACATACATATAACATCTAGGATTATAATTAAACGAAATCAATAGGCGATACCTAGCGAGTTTGATGGTCGGTCGAACTTGATTGCGAAGAGAGAGAGAGAAGCCGAGAAGGAGGGGTCGATTGAAGGAGGGGGTGTCTTGCTGTCGTCGTACGTGGGGGAGGGGGAATTAGGGTTTGCTATTTTTTTTAAATTCACACATATCACACATGCATATAATAAAACACATAATGGGTCTTGGGCTTTGGTTTGGGTTTGGGACCGAAAACACAAGGGAGTCGTTTGGGCCGTACCCCATGAGGGTTTTAAGTTCGGGTCACGCTAACACATTACGGAATACATAAATCGTCATATATAATTACCCTACATTATCCGGATCATCGTTAAATATATACACATAGTTAGCGTTTAATTACTCGCAACGTAATAAAGATAAATAGAATAAACGAGAACGGTGAGCGGTTCTAACCTTTAAATTACGAGTTGTCACAGCCCGCCTGGCACGACCTTGTGGCCTTCAGTCTCTCTCCTCTTCATTAACTGCAGTGTCAGACCTTGTACTAACACGACCTCGTGTGTCAACGGCACGGCCCGTGGCCAACGTACTTGCTGTACTATCTTAGATTCTATAAATCTTAGAGTTGACCACGCCCCATGTTGCCTTAGCACGACCCCGTGTTGAGTTCCTGATTTATCTTTTGTTGTTCTCTTTTTCTTCTGCAGAGAATTCTCACTGGGCACGGCCGCGTGCCAAAGCTTCTGATCTTGTTATTTCCTTGGTTTGGATGTGGATGGGGCTTGGCGTGTTATGTTAATCCTCCTTCATTGTATTTTATGTTGGTTTTTGATGTTATTTTGCTCCTTCAGACGTTTAAGCTCTTTTGACCCTGTAAATTAAAAAGGAACAAAGAAACAAGCTTTTTCCAACATTATTACTGAAAAAGGGGTTGATTTTACGCCGTATTTGATATAATTTATATGTTGTATTTTACGCATATCAGTTACGATACACGACAAAATCGTCGGTACCTTCTAGTAGGGATAAGATAGGTGCACTGCAGAGTTTCTGTTTTAACAATTGGAAGGCAGACTCCTGGGCATCACCCCATCTGTAAGTGGTACCCTTCTGTGTCAGAGTAGTGAGAGGTTGGGCAATCTTGGAAAATCCCTAAATGAATCTATGATAATAACCCTCAAGACCAAGGAATTGGCAGATTTCAGTTAGAGTTTTAGGCGCAGGCCAATTTTGCATGGATTCAATTTTGGCAGGATCGACATGTATTCCAGCTTCATTGACTACATGCCCAAGGAAATGCACTTCCCGAATCTAAAAGTCACACTTCGTTAGTTTTGCATAAAGCTGCTCGTTCCTCAGAAGCTTCGAGATAAGTCGTAAATGCTCTGCGTGCTCCTCCTTAGTTTTAGAATAGATCAGGATATCGTCTATAAAGACGATGACAAACTTGTCGTGGTAGGGTTTGCACACGCGGTTCATAAGATCCATGAAGACCACGGGTGCATTGGTTAACCCGAACGACATGACTAGGCACTCGTAATGGCTGTACCGAGTTCTGATCGGACTCTCAACTGATGATAGCCCGATCTCAGATCGATTTTAGAATAAAAACTAGAACCTTGTGTTTGGTTGAACAAGTCATCAATTCGGGGAAGTGGATACGATTCTTAACAGTCACCTTGTTAAGCTCCAGTCAGGCATTATACCCCTTTATCTTAGAATAGTAGCGTCTTGTCACATTCATGTAGAGGAAAGGGAGATTTTTTATAGGTATCAATTATGATATTTCGGTTGCAGTTGGTTGTAGTAGATGACCATATTTCGATCAATGAGGTAGTAAACACGAAACAAAAGGGTCGATAAAGTATATATAAGTATGGCTCATTGCTCCCCGAGTAACGTTCTTAGAGAGTGATTTAATCAAGCGGGGATTCATGTACAACAGAGTTAGACAAGAACTATAGTGTTCATGAAGCACAACGGGATAAGACGTGAAAACATACCAAAGTGTAGCCGCAATCAATGTGTTCAACTTGATGCAATACATAAATTTGTTAGGATCAGAGTAAGAATTTATCCGATGACGAGGATGTAGTTGGTCGTACGCAAATGGTATAAAATAGAAATACAGAGTGTTATTCGTCGATGGAAGTGTTACGTTGAAGGTGTTGGCATAACAAGAAATAACCAGAGAAGAATGCTTGTGGCACAAGTTTGTAGTGTCATGGTTCACTGAAACGTCTGTCAAAGTGTGATATTTGTGCCTTTACGACCATTTTACAATACCGAACAATTACGAATCTAATGAAATCTTGTGTTTCATATTCGATATTGTATAATTACATGTGACATTTATACATATCAAATCTTGTACGATTTCGAACTATCGAGAAGCTTTTCTGGAAGTTTTATGTAAACTGTTACGTAAACGTAATCAGTTTAACACAACATACACTCCGGAACAGTGACATAAGCTAAACATACCCTAAATACCCTTTACATAATTTAGAAATAAGTTTTGTAGGATTTGGTTTGGCAAAAACAAATTAATTTAATCATAGGGACTATTTGTGTCAAACTGCGAAAGTCTGCCGATTCGCATATTTCTTAATACGGAATACGTACGCACATCCAAAAATTTTTGTAATCATTAAAATATTGTATTTTAGTGATGAGAATGCAAAAATATCCTTCGTTGCGTAATTTGAATCGTAATTTGCCGACCCACATACCGATGATAATTGTAGAATTACAAAAACTTAATCCTTGTAAGTGTCTTGATAAATATTTAGGGTTTTGTAAAATATTTGACTCACAAAAAGGTGACGAAAAATAAGATGTACTCACATTGCTGACTTAGATAATAATATAGCTTCCTAATGGTTCTCCTGGTTATTATCTATTAAAATTTAAACAATGCACACGTGTTAGTAAGATAACCCAAATCACATTAGCCATACAACACAAGACAGAACTCCAACGATTGAGTCAGACAGAGCCTAGACAAGCGTTACGGAGCCCTAGATCAATTGGGTAGGGTAACAAATACGTGATCGGGGGTTATAATACTTACAACGAGGCAGAGCTTCGCTTTTTAGGGGTATTATTCCCGAGTATATTTGCCTATCAGAGAATTTGAGATAGAATTTAGAAATGAACGGCGATCAAATGAGGCCTGAAGCCCCTTATATACACCTGACATAAGGCGGCTTGCGCCCCGCGACCAATCTAGGGTCGGCCTTCGCGACCCGCGAAACATGTAGGCTAGGCTCTAGCCTTGGTGAGTCAACTCACTAGGCTTCACACGCATGAGGACACGTGGCGGACTAGGGTCCGGCCTGGTGTCACCTTGTCGCGCCTCGCGACACACCTGGCTGACCGGGTCGTGCCCCGCGAGGGCACTATATTTTTGTTTTTATTTGATTTTGATTAATATAAAAGTATTTTAGGTCCGTTAACGAGTATTCGGGGTATAATAGGAACGTTTAGGGTGCTTTAAGGGTTTTTAGGAGGGTTATAGAATGTACTTGTCTCACTCGGTCCATGTACCCGTCTCTTAGTTAATATCCTCAACAAGTCTATGAATTAAGATAAACAATTATATTATTAATAACGATTATAATAATATAAATCCGCTCATAATCATAAATATAATTATGATCCGTTTCACACATCGTTCGTAATTGTCAGTTAAACCAGTTAAGTGGATTTTAGTTCGTTGCCCACGGTGTAACTCTTACGGGTCAAGACCCGGTCGGTAGAGCTGACTTATCGAACCGGACATAAATATCCAACAACGACTACCCGGAATATGAAGAGTTAGGGGTTGTTTGGTAGCCTCTTAATGACCATTCAGATGCTACCTCTTAATGGTTTAAAACCTCTGAATGAATAAGAGGTAACCTCAAGTCTGAATGGTTAAGAGGTAACCTCTGAATGGTAAATCATCACATGTCACATTGTTCTACCTTCTCATTGTTAAAATTCTTAATGGTTCCATTAAGAGGTAGCCTCTTAATGACTATTCAGAGGCTACCAAACAGCCCCTTAGATGATTGGTGATTGACTATTTTAGCTATTTAGGTGGTTTGAATGTTTATTTATTTTGGATGTTTGAATGTAAAACAATTTCTTGAATTTTCGACTACTTTATCGCTATTTATAAAATAGTAGTCGCTGTTTGTAGCTATTCGTTACGTAGCCTATAGGTGCCTTGTCGCTATTTGCTATCGACAACTATGCATGAAGGCATTCTCAAACCGGGCAGTTCAGTGGGCTCATATACAGGTAATACCAAATACTTTTTTCATCTTTGTTACTGAAATCGTTTGTAATTATGGTTCGAGAAGAAAGCATTGAGTCTAAATTATGTGAAATGTGCTTTGGCTTCTACTACGAATAATTAATACTCCCATGCTTATATTTCCATCTACCAGTCATGACCACTAACAGTGGTTGCATGTTTTGATTTTCAACAGATGAGCGGTGGCGAAGGTGGTTTAGAACCCTTACTATATATTGAATCCACCAGAAGGGTCAAATTAACTAAGAGAGAGACTAGGCGTTTGAATTAATTTATACATGTCTATGCCCTCCCTCCCTCACGGGCTTAAGGCTATGCTGCCGGTAGATGTTACAACCATTGAGCTTCCTTAAGCCGTTGGGTCAGTATGTGAGTGAGAGTAATGGGTCAGATTTTGCAAACCTGCATCATGTAAATGGTAGCTACATATGAACACCAATCATTTTATCATAAAATATTTATTCATGAATCAATTTAACACCAAGAAACAATTTTCAAAATTGAACTAAATTGTGATCTATTGGTTGCTGTAGCATGTTGCCGAACTGAATAGTGGCATGGTGAGTTAGGGCTATAAACTTAGCCCCTTTCAGAAAAGTATAATTACCTGGTTAGCTTATCGAGTACAATTACTGACCGTAAGTACCTTGCAACTCTATGATCTTACTTACTTATATATTAAAAAAAATTATGCTTTCATATTGTTTCTTAATTGGTTTTTTTTTTTTTTTTTTTTTTCTTGACATAACTACATGTAAGTTGTATATATTCTCATATTCTAGTTGTTAATGTATATTCAGTACTCGAATATTTCTTTTTGGTCCATCTCAACAATCATATCTGTCTAGGGATTCGGATGATATATGTTTACTGTGATTTATACAAGTGCGTGATTACCGTGTTTATGATGCAGATTTATGGAGTTATTTTAAACGAATGATTAGTTTCAAGGTATTGATTTCTATTTAGCTTTCTAAGGGACGAATCGATCTTTCATGAACCCACTAGTATCGATTTTCAAGGTCTGATATGGATTTTGTGTTATGAATCAAGCTTTGTAGCAATGATTATCTTTAGCTTATATGTTATAAGAGTCGGTAAATTCGAGTGAGTCATGCAACATGTCGAAATGGATTTTGGTATGAGTTAGGCCAAGTTAGCCCAAAACCTTTTGTCTAGAGTAATTTATTCTTTTATAGATTGTCACTGAGTCAGATACTCAAACATTGTTTTCCTTAAACCGAACTTTTCTTTTTAGTTTTACCCATTATAGATAAAGCAAAAACCCAAATCGAACCATAATTTAAGTAAACAGGTAAATTTGTGGTCTAATTTATGTCCAATGGATCTGGTCATGCAGTCATTGTTGGAGTTTAAAGAATATACTACAGAAGCAGATGTTGATTTTGTTGTCCGTGCTATTGGGTGTTGTGCTATCAAGTTAGAGAGAGCTGCTGAAAAGTTGCATTAGTGTTGTGATCAAAATTAAAGTAACTTATGTTACTTAAGGATATTTTTTAGAAGATATCCTAACATGTAAGTTTTTGGTTCTCCATTTACGATGATGTTGTATTTAGATATCCATCTTACTTAAACTTTTCACTACAGTTATGAATATTCCTATTTTTATGGTCAGATTCGAATTGCTTTTTAATTCCTATTTCAATTCAATTCGTTTTTCATGGATGATGGTGAAGATGAGAAAAATAATTGTTTACTTTACACATTACTTCAATATTGTATAGGTTCCCACGGTCCTTATATGCAAATTTATTGTTGGTGAAGTTTTGTGTTGGGACCTCTTTGCACCGAGAAGCCATTGCTATAGCCATCCAATGTAAAAAAGAACCCCAAGTTTTATCTTTTCACCACTTTTTTTCTTTTTTTTTTCAATAAATTTTTAGTGTAATTCATTCAAGCAATTTTAGTAATTAATTAGCGTTCTTCATTCTAGCATATTTAGGATTTAGCGTCGACAACAATAGTAGCTGATGTATGTGGTGGTTGTGGTGACAACGAAGATGACTCATTGAGATGTGAGATGTGAGATGTGAAAGTACCAATGACGATCGATATCTGGAGGTAACTTTTTATTCGGTTATATTTTGTTTATCTTGAACTAAAAACGATTCAGTTAACTAAAAAGATTTATGTTAGAATTGTTTTTTGTGAGATCCTTAGAGGTTGCCGCGTGTCGTGGTATGTAACTTGGAATGCTTACTTAATTTTGGGTCCAAGTAACGGCATGTTCGAAAAACCATCACTAAAAGGGAATGTAAATCTTATTGATTGATCTATATACACCATATACAAATGCCACTATATATAGGCACATACATTAATACAAAAGAAATCAAAGAGATAGGAGTTATGTATGTGGAGAGTCACCATATAAATGATACATTCATAACACTCCCCCTTGACTATCCACATACCTTTAATACGCTTGGTGATTCTACCTCGTTAAAAACCTTGCTAGGAAAACCCAGTGGGACAAAACCTCAGCTAAGGGAAAAAGAGTGCAGCGCGTATTTTTTACTCCTGATACTTTTGGATCAGGTATGTTGCCTTATTAAAACCTTACTAAGAAAACCCATTGGCATAAAACTTAGTTAAGGGAAAAAGAGTGCAACTTGTATAATGATCCCCCCTCATTTTTACATGTATCCTATAAGTGACCCAGGTTCGGCTTCTTTGAAACTTGCTCAAAACTTTGTAATCCATTGATGTGAAGCTTGATATGTTGCTTGATCCATTAATGTCAAATCCTTCAATGAGCATTGATGTATGATCTTCATGTAAAATTTTAATTTCCTTCACTTATAAGGAGATATCATAAGATCCATGAATATGTTTTGTTACAATCCTTCACTTACAAAACTAACCAAACTTGTTGATGGGTTAGTGAAATATGAATCCATATCTTTTGTACCTTAAGGGCATAAAAATTATATGTTTTACCCGTTACATTATCTCCTCGCTATACACGAGTTATATCTTGTCAAGGAATTTCATGATATGTGTCTGTGTATACATACTAGCAAGATATACAATTTGTATTTTACTATGATACTTCTGGACCAATGATCTTTGCTTCTTTGATAGGAGATGATAAGAGTCATTTTCTATACCAACTACTTAGACATCATAAAATGTACGTATACCATAAGCTTTGTGCGTATGAAAATATCCACCATCTTCTAGATGTATTATGATTGATGGATAATAATAATACAAATGCTTGTTCTACATATCAAGCCACATATTTGTAATACCATCTTTAATTTGCAAACTCTTCCTTTAATAATTGAGCTCATTTTTATCTTTTCAGTAGATTCAATGATATCATCAACATATATTAGAATACTCATAAACCTCATATTGTTTAATGAAAACAAAGGGATTCACTACAATTTATGTATTTCTCTCTTTGCTGAGCTCATTAGTAAGTCGATTATACCACATTTGAATCGACTATTTTAGTCCATACTATCTTTTTTAACTTTATAAATATACATTCTCGTACTTTCCACTTTGACCAACAATGTATGTGCATACACTCTTCAGGAGTGTTGACACACAAACCTCCTCAATGATATATTATATTATATGCAAGGATGTCTTAAACACTTGCTTCATTTGTAAAATTCATATTGTACCATGTTTGTACATTTTGTACATTGAGATGCCATAATAACCAGGTACACATTTTCTATGTATGTTGAGTGGAGTATTGGTGCACAATAATTACATCCATAAGGTGTTTCTATTAACCTCTTAAGCACTCAAATGCTTTATGTGACACCTGTGTCACTTCAACCATCACACAAATACCAAACCAATGAAATATTGTATTTTATACTTGGGATTTGTATAAATATGTGCATCGTTTGCACATATCAATTCTTGTTCGATTTCGAGCTTTAAATCGCTTTCTAGAAGGTTATACGCGAACTGATGCGTAAATATAACCATTTTATTGCAACAAACACTATGGAATAGTGACATAGGCTTAACATACCTTAAATAACCTTTACATAACTTAGAAATAAGTTTTGGATGGTTTGGTGTGTTGAAATCAAGTTTGTTCGATCGTAGGGACTATTTGTGTCAAACTGTGAAAGTATGCCGATTCGTGTGGTAACGAACATTCTGGAACTTTATCATAATTTAAACATACCATAAATATCCTTTACATAGCTTAGAAATAGGCTTTGAGGTGTTTGGTATGCTAAAATAAACTTTTTGGTCATTCAGGGACTAAAAGCGTCAAAAGTGCATAAGTTTGCATTTTCGTTCATATCTTACGTCCTGAATACATCCGGACATCAAAAAAATTATGTAATCATTAAAATATTTTATTTTAGTGATTCGTATGATAAAATTCCATTCGTCGCTTAATTTGGATCGTTTTTGCGTTCGTTACGACTTCCGTCGTAATTAACCGAACAACGCAACCGTACGACCAAACGAACCGACATCCTAGATATTTTTGAGCATATTTTAAGTTCCCTATACTTTAACCTTATTTTAGAGCCTTGAAATGGGGTTAACGGGGCTTAAAAGTGCCAAAAATCAAGTATTACAAGTGTAGGGACCATTTTTGAAATTTCTGGCAGATACATTGAACTTGGTTCATTTTTGAGGTTTTGATGGTTTTAACCCAAGGTTTTGCTCTCTATGGGCCGGAATTTGATGGTTTTAGGTATTCAAATGGTTTGAAAACCATGTGCCCACTTGTAAGGTCAAGATCAAAGCACGATTTGCGAGAAACGATCCTAACGGTTCTCCGAAATCTATATATACCCATTCCATTTCATTTGCAAACTCACCTTTGATCTAATTTTGTTCTCTAAGTTGAAGTTATACACTTCATACCTGAGAATAATTAGATCAAACCTCCATTTCTTGGACCCGTTGTAAGTATTCTTTCGTTCTTTTATGCGTTTTAAGCGTAAAAGTCAAACAGTGTTTGACTTTCTGCTTTGACCAGTCTATGGTCAACATGAAGTTCATTTGAACTTCGTAACGTGAGCATAATCACGATGGTTATAGTCTCTTGTGACTATACCTACTGATTACCACGTTATTTAGGCGTAGTGACGAGTCATAGTTTCGGTCAAAATGCGTATTCTTGCGTATTTTGCAACCAAACTATTCTTGGGTATCAAGACCCTTTGTCTTGATATCAAACTTGTTTTCAAACTTCGTTAAACATGTTTTAACATGTTTAGCTCGTCACTTTTAGATTAGTGCTTATATAGGATCGTTAGATAAGCGGTCTAAACAACCGCTTAGACTATTAAACCCTACCCGTTTGGTCAATCAGTAGGATTCGACCAAACATATTTTGTGACCATAGTTGTATAGGGAATAACCTTCCGAGGTTATACCTTATGGTCACTTCGTTTAAGTAGTTGTATGATAGGTAGTTTATATGCCTTAGGTAAATGACCAAAATGCCCCTTTTACGCATAAATTCATTTTAAGCATATGTAACATAAATTTTGACATCTAAATTGATTAGGCAACATTATTAGACATGTTAAGGCATATATTACTTGTCATAGGACTAGTTAGGCGGTCCGAACGCGTTTTACGCGAACGACGCGTTAAAGTAGCGTAAGCTACCTAACGGGTCGTAATGGGTCGTAAGCACTTAGGTTAGGTTTCGATTTAGTATGTAGGCTTTGTTAAACCATATTACATGAGTTCCTATACTCATTTGGTTTACGAAACCTCGTTCTATCCGATCTTCCGATTTAGGTCCGGTTATTTACTTAGTTACCCATATTAGGTGCCGTTTGATCCCGTGATCCCTCTAGCTTTGCTTGGTTGTTATTCAAGACTTCTAAGCATTCTCAAGTGAGTACATAGTCCCCTCTTTTACTATTTTCAATGTTTTGGGGTGAAGCATGTGTCACACCCCAAAATATCAGAGTTGGCGTGACCGGACTGGTATCTTCATTGCACAGCGGAAGCAAATAAGCTAAGACTTCTAGAAAATGAACGCCGCTAAGTACTCGAATTCCCATGGGTTATCCTATTCCAACCGTTCCATAGTTTTGAAAAAAAAAAATCCACATGAGAAAGAACATGCGAAAAATCAACATAAAGTTCAGCGAGTTCATAGTTTGTTTGTAAAACATTTGGAATCAATCTTTTTGAATAACCGGTTTTTATAAGTTGTGGAGAAAATTAGTAAAATCATTTTCTCGACATGTTGTATGAAAACTGTGAGTCTAGCCCACTAGAGTCTTTGTAAGCAGGACCAACCCGTCCTCTTACTTGTACATAAGTTGGAAACGTTACCCAAGTTTGTAAATCCATGTAGTATGAGTTTGCGTCAAATGAATATTAAAAACATATGAAAGTTATAGTGTTGTAAGTTGGTATGTAAAGCGTCTATGAACATGTTGATCATTAGTGTTTCGCGAGGACATTAATATATGCGATGACATAGGAGGTACACAACCCGCGTAGGCAATTTAAGTGTCGAACTCTCGACAATGGACACAACAGCACTCTAGTGGTCACTCGTGGACCGTGAGTGGGGCTCGCCCATACCCATTAGATCTAACCTTTGTTCCTTGGTCCTCAAAAGGATTAATGGCACCTCAGTTACAGCCTATGCTCACATGATCTAAGAGTTCATTCCATAACTTAATCATACCTAAGTTTGACATGTATTTCCCCCCGAAAGTGGTAAACCAAAACGTTGAAAGAAAAGGGGGACATGATCTCACTGAGTTGTCTCTTTTTTCGTACGCAGGCCAACCCAGTCTCATTGTTGTAGCTAGGACATTCCCGTCTCTAGTCATGAAAATCATGCACATTTCGTAAATACGCGTGTGTTTTGTAAAACCGGTATGTTTAGTCCAAATCGTTCGTAAACCATTTAAGTTCCTTGAAATCCATTCGCAACACAGTTTAGAAATGAGTTTTCGTTTATCGAAAAATTGTTTACTTTTGCAAAACTTGCATGTCTTTCCGCCCCCGGAAACATTTATAAAAATGTAAAACTAGAAAAAGTGGAGGTTATGAACTCACCTGGATATTCCTGTGCAAAGCTAGCTTAGCGTGATTCCGCAGTGTCGTCCCGAGAACGTGAAGTAGCTAGCGTGCAACCATGACATTCCTACGAATGAATACTAATAAGTTTTCTAATTTAAACGTAGCTAAACTACGTGTCCGAGCTCTACCGAGTCGTTAATAAAATGACTCTACGAAGGTGTTGTTAGTTTGAATTAAAATAACCAACCGTGGTTATTTGATCCCGTTTATAATCGGGATAGATCTAAGTCTTGAAAACGACTTAGTTTTCAAATGGTTTAAAATATAAATATATTTATATTTAAATATAAATATAAATATACTTAGGACGTCGTGTTAGTTGTCGCGAATAAAATTACGTAGATGAATAATGGTACGTATTCGAAATGTCGTATATGATTTGTAGTTTTCGTAGGATGGGAATAAATATATATATACATATATACATTCGAAAACTTGACGTTGAAACGTATATAACAAATACATTTATTTTAGAAGAATTCGGATTCTAGAGGATTGAAAGAAATATAAAAAAATATATTTATATTATATGGTTTCCAAATACTAAGTGTTTGAAATAAATGTGCAAACTACATTTAGTGCATAAGAAAGTTTAAGGTCGACGTTTGAAATAAGTATAAACCGTTATATTTATTTCATAAAAAAATGTACGAAGTCGATGTGTGAAATAATATTCGAATCCACGATGTTTAAAATAGGTATACGCGTTATATTTATCGTACTAGAGGGTGCGGAATATCGATGTTTGAAATAATTATAAACCTTATGTTTATGTTAAACAAGCGTCGGGTTTCGTTAACTTATACCTCGTTTTGGTAAATCGTAGATCGTCGTCAAATAAATATATATTATATTTATTTAAAAAAAATAAACTCGAATTCCATTAAGTGTCGTTTTTGAAACTATAAATACGTGTCGTGTTTCGGATTTTTATGAAAATCGGACAGAGTTTCTTTTGTTTTTAGGATAATCCGACAACTAACGTGCCGATATATTTTTCAAAATTCAACAATATTCAACGCAATGTAATCACCATATATAGTTTTCGTCAAAGTATCAAAACTAAACTAATATTTAGTCGAATCGGGTCGAGCTCGGTCGCGTAAACTAACTAAAAGTCTAACGTAAACCACTTCGCTACGCTAACAACTTTACTGGGTCTTTCGTTGACTGTTGTTGACCATCTGTTGAACCGACAGCTGACTGCCGTTGACTGGGGTTTGACCAGTTGACTTTCGTAGACCAATCTTGACCCGCTGTTGACCCGAACCCAAATAATTCCCCAAAACCAAATCCGAATCTGGACAGGATGAACAAGAACTCGAACCAAATCAGAATCGAACCTCGAACCGAACCGCGACCCGAAGTGTTGAACCATCACTGGACCGGAGCCCGTAATAACACCACCTCTAC
Source organism: Helianthus tuberosus (assembly GCA_030545235.1). Taxonomy (NCBI): domain Eukaryota; kingdom Viridiplantae; phylum Streptophyta; class Magnoliopsida; order Asterales; family Asteraceae; genus Helianthus; species Helianthus tuberosus. Next base: position 98,998,890 of record CM060355.1, read on the forward strand.
TGCCTTGCCGTCGGCCGGTAACCCGACGGCTCCGCCGTCCTGCCGGTGCAAACCACCACAAGCCACATCCTCATCAGTCATCAATTTCAAATAAAAAAAAGGAAAAAAAACATGGGGGGGGGTTACCGTTGTCGGAGACACCATCAACATCACCGAGCCTTCCTGAGACCACCGTTGTCGCCGCCGTCGCTCTCGGCGGCGCCACCCCAGACTGTTTCTCCGATTTCTCTCTCTCCGATCTAACACTCTATTCCGTCTCCTTCTCTCTCTCGCCGGCACTCTCTTTCTTTCCTTGTTTCTTCGTCGCACCACCACCAGACAGTGGTGGTGGTGGTCGGCCGGTACACATATCAAAGAAGGGGATAGTTTAAGGGGTGTGGGTGTGCGGTGAGGTACCAGAGAGTGAGAGAGGGGTGTCTTGCCTGAGTAACAGCCATAACCAGCTGGGTTCTTTGCCGAAATCCAGCGACCAGATGTAGAGGAAGGGAGGGTAGGGAGCAAGGGATGAAGGGTCTCTTGGATGAAACCGATTTGTTGTGTGTGTATTGAATAAGGTTTGGAGAGAACAAGAAATGTGAAATGGGAGGGAAGGATAGCAGTGTGTGCGGCTGAAGAAGTGAATGGAACTAGGGTTTCACTACCTTTTTATAGGTAGGTTTTGCTTAGTGGGCTTGGGCCTCAGGCCCACAAGCCCGTTTCACACGGCCCGATTCGTTTTTGAAGCCCGTGTTTGGAACCCGAACATTGTAAAACGTCGTAAAATAAAGTTTTGGGACCGAAGCGCTAAAAATTGTGTAGTACATCGTATTTAGACGCGTATGATCGTCATCGCTTTAAAACGCGTAAAATGTTTCGACTGTCGTTTCTAACTCGGTTTTTCGATCCGTTTTCAACTACGGGTAATAAAAAACGAAGCTAAATATATCATAATATATTAATATCGAAATGGAATTCGAGTCAGGTGCTTCGTTTCGTCGTTGATTGTCGGTGCGTTACTGTTTCCGCGTTTTTCGTTCACGTATACGCTTTGTGCTGTTTGAAAACATGATGTTTTCGCAAAGAAAAATCCATAGGTTTAAATCACATGTATAAAATCCGTATCTGTCAGCGTGGTCAGTATTTTGTACGGCACCCATTCTTTATCATTTATCGTTACGCAGTTTCTCCGCATATTATAATTCGCGTACTGTAAGTCGAATAGTCGTTCTTAGACATTCCAATAGTCTAATTAAGTGAATTCGTGTCTTAAACACTACTTATTATCGCATTAAACTTTTGTTAATCGCGTAATTAGAAGCCGTTAATTACCGGTTGTCACATTCTCCCCCCTGTTGCATAAATTTCGTCCTCGAAATTTAGTTTATGTTATTTCCTCATTGTTGTGTCGTTCCTAGGTAAGTCCGAAATAATACCAAAGTGAATGACCGCGTAATCAAATCAATATTTATTTAGATTACGTGAGTGTAAGGACATTTTGCATCAATAAAAACCCAACGGTTCAACCGAGTTTGTTCCAGAAATCGATGTCGAGTGAACGAAGCGTAGTGATACCATCACCAATGTGACTAACTTTATGGGGGTCCAACAAAAAAGGAATTTCGACCAGTAGAATTCCAAATGAACGTTGACAATATGCAACTCAATTTTTGAAACAATAGAATTCACTACCAATGGAAACTTGCGTTGGTTGTTTTACAAATGAAACACAGAATTAAGAAATTCGTTTGAAATAGAAGCATGAAAATAATTTGTCAACCGTCGAACCAATAAATGAATAAATTCAGTGTGTTGACGTTACAGAATTGCAAAGATACACCGAAATGAAATATAACCGAACCTGGTGTATCTTTGTCTTAATACATAGTTGCATTAAGATTATTTGAATGATTAGTCAACAAAAAGAATACGTAGTTTCGCAAGAAACGATTCATTATAATTAGTACAAGCTACAAGTTTATACCGACGCCACAAGGTGTCGTAGTGAACGAAATAATTCGATAATAACGGTGATCAAACAAGTATCACCGTGTTTTGAAAGAAACGCTCAATCATGATTAGCCCAAGCTACAAGTTCATATCGACACCCCAAGGTGTCGTAGTGATTGAAATAATTCAATAATAGCGGTGATCAAAGAAATATCACCGTGTTTGAAATCAAATGAAAGGTTCATCGAAGTGAATCTGAATGTTGGTTTCAAACAAATCTCCAAGGATTTTCGATCGAAAATGAAATAATTAAATAATGTTTTTCGATCGAAAATGAAAGAGCAATAAACATCACAAAATGTTCGCTCGACGGTGAAAGAACCGTTAAGAGGTACATCGAAATATGCAATAAATTTGTGTACCATTATCTTAACACTCGATTGTGTTAAGATTGCTTTAATATGATAAATCAACAAAGCGGATTTAATATCAATAAACAAATAAATAAATAATTAAATCCGTACATGAGGTGAGCAACGAGATTAGCGCAAACTTCAAACTTGTGAAAAACGCCACCACAAGGTGATCGTGATCAAAGAAATGATTCAATGAAGTCGAAGACCAAACAAGCATGTTATGGTTCAAAGCAAATGAAGTGCTTGTTGGCATTATTTCAAATATGATGGCCTTAATCCATCATATGGAATCTTGAATCGAATATATATTACGAGCAAGTTCAATCAATTGAACTTGGTTAAAACATAATCCAACCATGAATTCATGTATCAATAAGAATGTTTCGACATGGCCACAACGAAAAACCATGTATGCCACTCAAAAGAAGATGAGTTTTCCAAGAAATCCGTCGACTCGATATCAAAGAGTCAACGCTTTGCAATAATGCAGTCATTCAAATCAAAATGAAAAAACTCGAACATAGCGACACAATATTTGGACTTTGATAAAGCAACAATTTGGAGTGAAACCACATGTGCATCAAACAATACGTGCGTATCGAATGAATTTGTCAAGAAATGAAACAATTGAGTGTTCGCTATCATGAAATAAAATCCACATGGTGCAATGACCGTTAGGGGGAATAGAAATACGAAAATCTACTCACTATATGCAAAAGTCAGAATTTCAATAAAAGAAATTTAAGGACTTTACCTGGAAGTTCTTGTGATGTTCGGGTGTTAGATGACATTACCATGGAATGCCGAACATAGTGTAATCGCCATTAGTGGAGTAGGGGGGATGCGGAGACATTTGACTTCTTTTGCAGCGCCAACAACTGTGAATCTCTTTAGACTAAGTACCGACTGTTGTGAAATCTTGTTCTAACGTACCTCAGCGAGATTCGTGTCATTTGCAGGATCACGTGGCAAAGTACTGCATTTTCGTTGTTGTTCTCCTGCTATCGGGATTAGCATCGTTGTTGTCATGCCCATTTATGTTTTCCCCAAGGACTTGCCTCGAAAGTCGTGTGTGATGTACTTCGACGTCCGCTGACGTGTAGTTTAAGCTTCATGTGCACTCGTTCACTAGCGTTTCGTTCCACGTAGATTACCTGCTAGGGCAATTAAAATGGCATAGACAATATTGATAATGGTGTTTGCCCGAGCTGTTGGTCACAGTTTCTAAGTGAGGAACCTTAATGAATTTTCGACAAAAGTTGCTCATCAAGAGTTTTCCAAAGGTCCGATATGTATGTTATCAAAACCCTCCAGGTTTTGCTTACTGTGTGTAATCGTTTTGTGTATCGTGTATCAACTCAACACTTGTATATATTTTTTTAAACCAAAATGTTTACTCAGTGTTTCGGCAACGGTTAGAACCCATATTCGAGTGCTAGGCGTTCTATATGTATTCACAGTCTTAAAAGATCTAGGTCCCCAGAAGAAAGTGAGGTTAAAGCCTAGTTATCTCTACAGAAACCTATAGCTCTGATACCAATCTATCACACCCCAAAATATCAGAGTTGGCATGACCGGACTGGTATCTTCATTGCACAGCGGAAGCAAATAAGCTAAGACTTCTAGAAAATGAATGCCGTTAAGTACTCGAATTCCCATGGGTTCTCCTATTCCAACCGTTCCATAGTTTTGAAAAAAAAAGCCACCTGAGAAAGAACATGCGAAAAATCAACATAAAGTTGAGCGAGTTCATAGTTTGTTTGTAAAACATTTGGAATCAATCTTTTTGAATAACCGGTTTTTATAAGTTGTGGAGAAAATTAGTAAAATCATTTTCTTGACATGTTGTATGAAAACTGTGAGTCTAGCCCACTATAGTCTTTATAAGCAGGACCAACCCGTCCTCTTACTTGTACATAAGTTGGAAACGTTACCCAAGTTTGTAAATCCATGTAGTGAGTTTGCGTCAAATGAATATTAAAAACATATGAAAGTTATAGTGTTTTAAGTTGGTATGTAAAGCGTCTATGAACATGTTGATCATTAATGTTTCGCGAGGACATTAATATATGCGACGACATAGGAGGTACTCAACCCCTGTAGGCAATTTAAGTGTCGAACTCTCGACAATGGACACAACAGCACTCTAGTGGTCACCCCTGGATCGTGAGTGGGGCTCGCCCGTAACCATTAGATCTAACCTTTGTTCCTTGGTCCTCAAAAGGACTAATGGTACCTCAGTTACAGCCTATGCTCACATGATCTAAGAGTTCAGTCCATAACTTAATCATACCTAATTTTGATATGTATTTCCCCCCGTAAGTTGTAAACCGAAACGTTGAAAGAAAAGGGGGACATGATCTCATTGAGTTGTCTCGTTTTTCGTACGCAGGCCAACCCAGTCTCGTTGTTGTAGCTAGGACATTCCCATCTCTAGTCATGAAAATCATGCACGTTTTGTAAATACGCGTGTGTTTTGTAAAACCGGTATGTTTAGTCCAAATCGTTCGTAAACCATTTAAGTTCCTTGAAATCCATTCGCAACACAGTTTAGAAATGAGTTTTCGTTTATCGAAAAATTGTTTACTTTTGCAAAACTTGCATATCTTTCCGCCCCCGGAAACATTTATAAAATGTAAAACTAGAAAAAGTGGGGGTTATGAACTCACCTGGATATTCCTGTGCAAAGCTAGCTTAGCGTGATTCCGCAGTGTCGTCCCGAGAACGTGAAGTAGCTAGCGTGCAACCATGACATTCCTACGAATGAATACTAATAAGTTTTCTAATTTAAACATAGCTAAACTACGTGTCCGAGCTCTACCGAGTCGTTAATAAAATGACTCTACGAAGGTGTTGTTAGTTTGAATTAAAATAACCAACCGTGGTTATTTGATCCCGTTTATAATCGGGATAGATCTAAGTCTTGAAAACGACTTAGTTTTCAAATGGTTTAAAATATAAATATATTTATATTTAAATATAAATATAAATATACTTAGGACGTCGTGTTAGTTGTCGCGAATAAAATTACGTAGATGAATAATGGTACGTATTCGAAATGTCGTATATGATACGGTAACCTACCGTTGTAGTTTTCGTAGGATGGGAATAAATTAATAAATATATATATACATATATACATTCGAAAACTTGACGTTGAAACGTATATAACAAATATATTTATTTTAGAAGAATTCGAATTCTAGATGATTGAAAGAAATATAAATAATTATATTTATTTTATATGGTTTCCGAATACTAAGTTTTTGAAATAAATGTGCAAACTACATTTAGTGCATAAGAGAGTTCAAGGTCGACATTTGAAATAAGTATAAACCGTTATATTTATTTCATAAAAAAATGTACGAAGTCAATGTGTGAAATAATATTCGAGTCCACGATGTTTAAAATAGGTATACGCGTTATATTTATCGTACAAGAGGGCGCGGAATATCGATGTTTGAAATTAATTATAAACCTTATGTTTATGTTTAACAAGCGTCGGGTTTCGTTAACTTATACCTCATTTTGGTAAATCGTGGATCATCGTCAAATAAATATATATTATATTTATTTAAAAAAATAAACTCGAATTCCATTAAGTGTCGTTTTTGAAACTATAAATACTTGTTTCAGATTTTTATGAAAATCGGACAGAGTTTCTTCTGTTTTTAAGATAACCCGACAACTAACGTGCCGATATATTTTTCAAAATTCAACAATATTCAACGCAATGTAATCACCATATATAGTTTTCGTCAAAGTATCAAAACTAAACTAATATTTAGTCGAATCGGGTCGAGCTCGGTCGCGTAAACTAACTAAAAGTCTATCGTAAACCACTTCGCTACGCTAACAACTTTACCGGGTCTTTCGTTGAATGTTGTTGACCATCTGTTGACCCGACAGCTGACTGCCATTGACTGGGGTTTGACCAGTTGACTTTCGTTGACCAATCTTGGCTCGCTGTTGACCCGAACCTAAATAATTCCCCAAAAGCAAATCCGAATATGGACTGGATGAACAAGAACTCGAACCAAATCAGAATCGAACCTCGAACCGAACCGTGACCCGAACTGTTGAACCATCACTGGATCGGAGCCCGTAATAACACCACCGCTGCTGCCTTGCCGTCGGCCGGTAACCCGACGGCTCCACCGTCCTGCCGGTGCTGGCCACCACAAGACACATCCTCATCAGTCATCAATTTCAAATAAACAAAAGAAATAAACATGGGGGGGGTTACCATCGTCGGAGACACCATCAACATCACGGAGCCTTCCTGAGACCACCGATGTCGCCGCCGTCGCTCTCTGCGGCGCCACCGCCGTCGCTCTCTGCGGCGCCACCGCCGGACTGTTTCTCCGATTTATCTCTCTCTGATCTAACACTCTATTTCGTCTCCTTCTCTCTCTCGCCGACACTCTCTTTCTTTCCCTGTTTCTTCGTCGCACCACCACCAGACGGCGGTGGTGGCGGTCGGCCGGTACACAGATCAAAGAGGGGGGTGGTTTAGGGGGGTGTGGGTGTGCGATGAGGTACCAGAGAGTGAGAGAGGGGTGTCTTGCCTGAGTAACAGCCATAACCGGCCAGGTTCTTTGCCGAAATCCAGCAACCAGATGTAGAGGAAGGGAGGGTAGGGAGCAAGGGATGAAGGGTCTCTTGGATGAAACCGATTTGTTGTGTGTGTATTGAATAAGGTTTGCAGAGAACAAGAAATGTGAAATGGGAGGGAAGGATAGCAGTGTGTGCGGCTGAAGAAGTGAATGGAACTAGGGTTTCACTACCATTTTATAGGTAGGTTTTGCTTAGTGGGCTTGGGCCTCAGGCCCACAAGCCCATTTCACACGGCCCGATTCGTTTTTGAAGCCCGTTTTTGGAACCCGAACATTGTAAAACGTCGTAAAATAAAGTTTTGGGACCGAAGCGCTAAAAATTGTGTAGTATATCGTATTTAGACGTGTATGATCGTCATCGCGTTAAAACGCGTAAAATGTTCCGACTGTCGTTTCTAACTCGTTTTTCGATCCGTTTGAAACTACGGGTAATAAAATTTAAAAACGAAGCTAAATATATCATAATATATTAATATCGAAACGGAATTCGAGTCAGGTGCTTCGTTTCATCGTTGATTGTCGGTGCGTTACTGTTTCCGCGTTTTTCGTTCACGTATACGCTTTGTGCTGTTCGAAAACATGATGTTTTCGCAAAGCAAAATCCATAGGTTTAAATCACATGTTTAAAATCCGTATCTGTCAGCATGGTCAAATTTTGTACGCCACCCATTCGTTATCGTTTATCGTTATGCAGTTTCTTCGAAAATTATTATTCGCGTACTGTAGAGTCGAATACTCGTTCTTAGGCATTCCAATAGTCTAATTAAGTGAATTCGTGTATTAAACACTACTTATTATCGCATTAAACTTTTGTTAATCACGTAATTAGAAGCCGTCAATTACCGGTTGTCACACCATGTGTACCTATTTGTTATGTTCATGATTTCAAAGTATAATTGATTATATATATTAGTACTTATCTTTTGACAAACTGAATGATTATTTATGGTTTAAACACTGATTTTTCAAAGATTATAAAATTAATTGTTGAATTGTACTTATTTTATGTTCACCAGACCGATTGGTAGTATGATATAGCGCTATAGGATTTGACACCCCATTCCTCTTGTCATGGAATGTCAGAAACCGATATTTTATCCAAATAGGGATTGCCTTCGTGGTATTTCTATAGTCTCCTAGGTGTATTTTGATGCACTAAGGTTTGGTTGAATTCTTAAATCACATTTTTATTGTATATTTTGTTATACTCCCAAAAGTATAGTTTGATATTCTCTCATGTGTGATATTGTACAAAAAAAAAACATATATTTTGTTAATTACTAAAACATAGTTTAATATGTTATTTACAAAACCAAAGCATAGTTTAATATGTTATTTATAAAACCAAAGCATAGTTTAATATGTTATTAATAAAACCAAAGTATACTTTTGATATACTACTGAAAATTGTTATTTTGACGACTAAAGTATATTTAATATACTATCTGTTGGACTATTTTGGAACTGGAATATATTTTAATATATTACTTATTCGACTTTCTTAAAACCAAAGTATATTTTCATATATACTACAAACCTTTTTATCAAAATATTGTTTTTCAAACAACATATTTTATACAAACTCATTTTACTTAACTATTTATTTATGCATATTTCTTTTATATCATCTGTTTTCTAATCACTTATTATATGATCTATAAAAGAAAACATTTTTAAAATTCACGACTATTTTTGTTAAAACATTCTTTTAAACTTACAAGTCATGAATCCTATTTTCAATAAAACCTATGTATCTCACAGGCATTTTTATGCTGATGTACCTATTTTTACATATGTTTCAGGTGCTGCTTTGTGATGATTGTTGATGCATGATACACATAGGATGGACTCGTGCCTTAGCGACTTTAAAACTTGAAAGACAATACTTGTATTTATTTGATTTGTAATAAAACAATGAGTTCAATAATTCAATAAAACGAAATTATTTAATCCATGGTTGTGAAACAAATATTCTGTTACAACACTCCCCGACGTTTCCGTCACGTTTTGTTGTTTTACGTGGTCGGGGTGTGACACTCTATATTTTCCCGAGCAACCTTCTTGTTTCAGTATTGCGTGTACATACTATTGAATGAAAGTTTGTGACTTATCTTGATGTGCTATGTGTTGATAATGTGTACGTATAATGTGTGTGTATATATATATATATGTATGTAGTGAGCCGAGACCATGAACCCGACTCGAGACCACTCGGTCTCGAGTAAACAGTAAACAGTTGGGCCGGTTGGGGGCATGCACCCCTAAAGCCCACTCGGAACCCATTAGGGTGCACCAACTTGAGTATAAAACCCATGCTCCTAGCCAACCTTGCCATTTTTGGGCAACCAACATTCCCTCACACTCACTCCCACACACTCTCTCTCACTTCATCCTCACTCTCTCTCTCTAGAAAACCCTTAAACCCTTAAACACAACCTCTCCTCTCCTTTTCTCTCGGACCAAATTGGTGACAACAAGGAGCTTCGGTCAAGATCATCATCACTCAGACACTTCATTTACCCATCTTCTTTCTCGACTCGGTGCCTTTTTCATAATCGGTTAGTGGGTTCCTTGCAATATAAAGATGGAAATACCATATATGTTTTCTTGTTAAGATATATGCATATTAAATATGTCCTTCTTGTATAGATGATATTGTGGTTGTTGTTTAAGTAAAATGTATGTTGATCTATTGTTTGTTTTGATTAAGATGATGTTTGGATATCTTGTGTATGTGATTCTTGACCATGAAATGCATACGTGTGTAAGGTGAACCGTGTTGAATAAATGATGATGATGTAAACTAAGTGTTATATTGGCTTAAACGAACATGTTTGCTTATGATGAGGACCTTAATGATGAACAACATGAATATGATATGAATGTGCCTTGAATATTTGAAAAACTTGTTGTTTGATCCATTTTGGTTAATTGTTAGACAAAGAAACATGTTTGTGCATTTTCATTGGATAGTACATCATAACATGAAATGGGAATTCTATTGGATAGTACTATTTGTGCAGACATTCTAGAAACAACAGATGTTGGAGTCGAAACCCATGATCTCGACTAGAGACCATCGAGTTACAATTCGAGACCACAGTGATTGCGACTCGAGACCTTGACCAAACAACTCAAAACAGACTTCAGGGACTCGAGACCAGCAAGGTCTCGACTTGAGATTACATGGTTTCGACTCGAGACTGGACTTGAGACCTCAGAGGTTACGACTCATGTATGCACTACTCGAGACCAGAGGTCCATGACTCGAGACCTCCTGGTTGCGACTCGAGACCGCGTGATCTCGAGTCGAGACCCCTGTCTCGACTGGGCTGCTTGTCTTTGTTATTGGGCCAAAGTGTATGAACTACTCGTGCTTGTTACTGTTTAAGTGGGCAATGTGTTAACTGTTACTGTTTAAGAACTTGGACAAGCCCAATAACTTAAAGGATAAATATATGTTATGCATGCTATGTGTTAGATACATGTAAGATATATGTGATTACTTGTATCCGAGCCTGACCCATACTGGTAACCATATTAGGACGTGGTGACCAGCATACATAACCAAGTAAACTAAACTGCCGAGCAACCCAAGGTGAGTTCACAACTATTAAAGCATGCGTTCCTGGTGGTTTGGGAAACGGAAACTTAAACAACGCTATCCCCCTCGTAAGGGATACAAACCTACTTTCCTCCCCTTAAATGGGACTCTTAGTTAATTACTGTTTATACGGAATGCAACGAGCAACACTAAACGAAACTCTATCACTCAAGTCCCTACCATTTAATACCGATTAGTCGCCGGGGCCTGGCGAACGGGTTATTAGTTGATAGCGCTATTTAGGTCTTACCAGCCTCACACCGTGCCTGTATAGGATCGGTCGTGAACTAATGTACTCTGGCAAACCGTCAATGACGATAGAACATTGACAAACGGGGCACTGCGGAAATGTACGGTCACCTAGTATTCGGTATTGGAAAAACAGTTTAGTCGCTTACTTATGGGGTAGCTCCCCATGGCATGTATAAACGGATAAATTAACTGGTGAAACAAGTTTTTGGTAATTAAAAACTGGACAACTCGTGAACTCGCCAACATCTTTGTTGATACCCTACTGCATGCTTTGCAGGTACCCAGTGACAGGAGCTGCTCCTTGGGGAAGTGTAGTGGTCGTCTAACCCTTGTGTTGGGTTTTAAATAAACATGAACTTTGAATTGTTTTGTCTATGCTTCCGCTACTATCTAAACGGTTATTTGAACATTAAACTTTTGGACTTTAAAATGTAATATTTATTGACCATTATGGTTGGTGAATATCTGTTCTATTAACCAATGCTCAGTATGATTGGTGGCTGGATCCTGGTCAGTCACGCCTCCAAGCGGTGGTATTCCGCATGTGGATTTTGGGGGTGTGACAGATTGGTATCAGAGCCATTGGTTATAGTGAACTCGGTTTTAAAAAGAAAGACTTTTTGAGAAAAACCAGACTATAACCCGTGACTCGCGACGACACTACACTCCAAGTGCAAGACTCAACGTATTAGACCTCATAGCTCGGACTTGTGTTTACTTGCTTGTTTATTTTATATCTATGCTCTACTATACGTACTAGTGTGCCTAGTTAAATAGATACACTTCCCTCTTCTATCTCATTCTTGCTACATTACGACATCACACTCATACTATGTTTTCTGGTTATGAAGACAATGAGTGGACGCGGAAGAGGAAATGTTAACATGACTCAGGCTCAGTTTACTAACCTGATCAACACGGTGGTTGCAGCTTTCGCAGCTTACCCTGGAGGTAAACTCTGTAGGATCGGTATGCTGACCCGAATGAGTCGTTCAGAGGAGTTTTGATCAATTACAGGTGCGGAAAACAAGTAATTGACTTAGTAACAGCTTGATCTTCACTTAAATCACTGATTGTATTGATTTGACGTTGATTACAATTGATTCTCACACCGGCAGCACTTCGGTATGGATTACAAGGCAATGTTATCTGATTTCGCTCATGATGACCTATATATAGGCACCTGATTTAGCCTGAAATGACATGAAGTCAGTTGGAGCGAAATCAACACTTGAGATCTCGGGCGAAATCACCTGATTGTGATTTCGGGTGAAATTACTTCCAAGAGTTGCTAAGAGCGAAATCAGCATTCTAACTCACTAAGACTTCCTATTTTCTCGTAAAACGTGCCCTGATCTATACAATAAAATCTAAGACTCGATACAAGACGAAGTCGACATATGCATGCACTAACAGACTCCCCCTCAGATGTTGACGAGTCGCACGTGTCGAGTCTTCTCAAACTTCAGCCTTGATCAGCCTCTGGGCTTCACTCTCTCTTCTCTTTTCACATCTTCAGACTCCCCTTAACAATGTGCTGGCATTCCTCTAGTTCTTCAGCATCATCTGTTTCAGGATCGTTGTCTGGCTTTCACACTTTGTCCATGATCGATAGCCTGGCTCATACTTTGTCTTCAGAGTCCACAGGAATCGGAAACCTGGCTCTTTAGAGAATTGTTCCAAGATCGTGATCTGGCTCTCTTCCGGCATCAGGATCGATTTACCTGGCTCATCTGAGGATTGTACCAGGATCAAAACTTGTCTCTAGTTCTGCTCATGATTGATAACTCAGCTCATATTTAACCTGCATAAACTCTACCTCAGAGTGAATTATTTCATGATTCAACTATAGAGATATGCACCAACACAGACTCTCCCTCGGAACAAACAAAGATTTTGATGAACCAATTGAAGAATTAGATTTTGAAAACATTTAATTTCAAAAAAACATATCCCCCCTCAAATTTTGCTCATCATGTTTAGCACTCGGAATTTTGAAAATCAGCTTTTCAATATCAGTTGTCGAAAATCTTTTTGACTTTTTCAAAATTTATGCTAAAACACACACAAAATCTTTTTGGATTTTCTAAAAGAAAGTAAATGCAGTAAAGAAATATATACAAACAATATTTTTGTGAGTTTGTATAAGAGGATCATATTAGTTTATGAGACATGTCACCAACACCGTTAAGCTTTATTTCATTTTAAGTTCTAAACAATTCACCTAGATTGTCAGTATATTTGTCCACTTAAATTTTCACACAATTTTCAACTGATCTGAGATACGATATTAATGTCTTAAGAACTTGAACTTATCCGTGTGTCCCACTACTTGAATATACTCCCATATCCAGATCCCAATATTCAGTCTTACAAGTGAGTATACCATAGATGATATCTGTAAAGGGGTTATAATGCGAGGGCCGTGAGAGCTCAGGTCGATACTTCCGTATACGCAGAGAGATGACGGCTTCGACTTTTTGGTGTGTCCCCTTTAGAGGATCTTTTGATTACAACAGCAGTGACTATCAATTTTATTGTTTCATCGACTTGCTGAGGGTGAGCTTATATTTCAAAGCTTTTGCAGAAAGTATTATCCGGGGATTAGGTCAGTATTTCCATATAGCAGAAGTCCCGGGATAATACCCCAGATATCACTAAGCATAAAGACCTAGTATCTCAGAATAAGGGACCTTTCAAACGAGATTTCAGGGGTTACCTATATATCCAAGAAGTTGTTACCCACATAATAAGTAAGTTTGAATTTTTTAAGTTTATATCTCGTCATAATTTACTAATTGTGCAAAAACCTACTGGCATACCCGCAGTGAGATTGTTTATCACATTTTAACTTTCCATTTCTTTAGCATGTTGTGACAGTCCATCATTTCCTCTTTTCACAACAAAACTCGTTTTTTGATTTTATCATGTTTTTGTCTTTTTCAAATTTTCTAATGTTTTTGAATTTTCTGAAATTTTCTACTCCCCCTAAAATGCAAACACATTTCAAAGGAAATTTGAAAACTTGACTAGACTCTTGACCCAATTGTAAACATAGAAAGTAAAACAAACTATACAGAAACTTGACAACCGACATCGAATCGCATCAATTCGCCATTCACTAGGCATAAACAATCAGAACTCCCCCTTTCAACAAACCATTTTCTCATTTAGATTTCAAACACTTAAGTTTGTTTTAATCAAAATGATTTTTCTGGAAAATGAATTTGTTTTTACCACTTGTAGGTTTAACATAAAATTCGGGGATATGGTTCATCATCTTGTCTTTCAATCACTTGAATGTAGTAAATCAAGTACAAATTAATGTCCCTGATTTACCTTTTGCAATTAATCAACCTCTTAACCACTTGTTGATATATCCAAAACATTATCAGTTGTAGGAATATTACGTCTACATTAATCATTTTACCAACTTTAAGATGCCTATTCCTGCTTCTCAATTACCCACCTGGAAGCTCCGGCGTAGTCTTTTAACCTGTAAAATTTCAAACATTATCAAAAAATTTCATACAAACTCTTTAAACATGAAAGATGCCGATTCCTGATCCACGATTACAAACTTGGGATCTCCGGCGAAGTCCTAAGACTTTAAGGGAAACAAATTTCCATCCAAGTCTTTTCAGACTTGATGGTTTTCAATTCTTGCGCAGTAGGGTTGTAAGTTGCCTTTTTAGTTGCATAAAAATCTTTAACTCCCTTTGCTTTCCCATTCAACATTTTCCCAAAAATTTTCTTAACACTCCTATTGAATGTTTTCTCGACATCAAACTCTGTTTTCTCGGAGTAAAACTGATCTGAAATCTCAACCTTACCAACTTTCTGCTTAACTTCGTCAAACTTCAGTGATGGAAAATCATCATCAGTCACTGAAATTTTCACTTCAACTTGTGGCTCTTCTGGCTTTGTGGAACCAGACTCATCGCCGACTTTCTCATCAACCTTTTTAACAACCCAAACTTGGTTGTTTTCAGCTTTCTTTTTGTAAGCATTCTTTTTAGAACATTCACCAACTTCATGAATAGAATTTTCAAAAATTTTAAGTTTTTCAGTTGGTGGTTCAACATCAACAACTTTTTCTTTCAATTTCTCAGAAACTCCCTGTTTTTTCTTGATATTCTTTGGACAATTCCATGCAATGTGACCAACTTCATTGCATTTGTAACAGGTTCGATTCTCTCTTGGATGAAACACTCCAGTTCCATTCCTTCTCTTCTCAGCAAGAAACTCTTGGTTCGACTGTTTCCAGAACGGTTTCTTCTGTTCTTCCTCAGCACTTCCACCTGAAACAAATTCTGTTTTTGTTTTAGAATTTTTCTCATTCTTATAGTTTTCTGGTGAAATAAAACCTAAGCCTTTCTTTTTGTAGCTATGCGTCACACCCCGACCGCGTAAAACAACAAATCGCGGCGGAAACATCGAGGCGTGTTGCAACAGAATTAATGTTTCATAACCATGGATACCAAAAAGTGTTTTGTTTTATTAAACATTGAATAATTACATCGTCTGGAAATCTAAATACACAAATTAAACATAGTCTATCATTGTTATTTAGTCACTAAGGCCTCGTCCAGTCCTATGTGAGCATGCATCTTATCAAACGATATCATTCAACAATACCTGAAACATATGTGAAAACGAGGTCAGCAAAGAAATGCTGGCGAGTACATAGGTTTTGTGAAAATAAGATTCATGACTTCTGTTTAAGAAAATGTTTAGTCACGAACCTTGTAATTTGCTTTGCCTTTGTAAATCATTTGAAAAAAAATAATAAGTTCAGGTGATATGTATAATAAGAGAATAATGCATGATTAAATGAATAACCATGTAAAAATGAGTTTGTATAAGATAAGTTGTTTGTAAATAAATGTCTTGTGAAAAGTATGTTACTTGTATAAAATGTTCTATGTCTCAAACTGAAATGATTCAAATAACGCTACAATATGTAATACCATACAAACACTTATATATAGGAAGTACCAGCGGCGTATCCACCATACTTGTATCATATTCCACACGCATTGTTACTTAATCACTTAATCAAACCAAACCACCCAAGTAATGTTCATGCCCAATGTAAATCATGTAATATGTATAACCAAAATGATATGTATGGCTAGTGAAATGCATCAACTAAACCATAGGTGAAACGCACAAAACAAAGTATTGAAGTAAAACTTGGTTTAAACCAAGACTATGTTTCGTGTAAATGCATGATCAAATGTAAATCATGTCCCAATGTTTACCCAATCGTTAACCCTCTTTGTGAAATCGTTCCAATCATTCTTGTTATTTTAATCATTCAAAGCGTTCTTGTTTTAATTGTGAAACTACTTAATGGTCGATTCTCTAATAACATTCAAACCTTCTTGACGCGTTCCTCGGTCCAGCTCGCTCTCGCTCTCGTTCTTAACAAATCCTTACCAAAGGATAAGTTAATAATTACAGATTCAGTCGCTACCCAAAATATCCACACATAACCATGGGTATAGAGAATAACGGGATTTGTCAGATCCTATGGTACCATAACCTAATACTGGTCGGCTTGATCATTGCTAATGAATGTCATTGGTTATGTAACTACAACCTACAAGTTTGTTCACTTTATGAAATTTGTAATTAGTTTTTGAAAGCATTGTTATCGTTTTTGAAACCCTTGTTATTGTTCTTGAAACCACATTGTAATTGTTATTGAAATTATTGTAATTGTTTTTGAAACCACATTGTAATTGTTATTGAAATTTGATAAAGCATTTAGCACATATGAGTCACCCCAAAACGTTTGGAAAACAGTAAAAGAGGGGAATAATGTACTCGCCTGAGAATTCTTGGAGGTCTTGAACAACAACCAAACAAAGCTAGAGGGAGCACGGAATCAGTCGGCAATCTAAAACTATATAAATAAACCGGACTTAAATCGGGAGATCGGATAGGATGAGGCTTGGTAAACCAAATGAGTGTTGGAACTCATATGATATGGTTTAACAAGGCCTACATACTACATTGAAACCAAACCTAAGTGTTATCGACCCATCGCGACCCATTAAGGTAGCTTATGCTACTTTAACGCGTCGTGTGCGTGAAACGCGTTCGGACCGTCTAACTAGTCCTATGACAAGTGTTATATGCCTAAACATGTTACATAATCAGTTATGTGACAAAGGTTTAGGTTACATATGCTTAATTACCAATTATACATGAAAAGGGTATTCTAGTAATTTACCTAAGGCATATAAACTACCTATCATACAACTACTTAAACGATGTGACCATAGGGTATAACCTCGGAAGGTTATTCCCTACCTACTATGGTCACCTAATGTATTTGGTCGGATCCTAATGATCGACCAAATGGGTCGAGTTCGAAGGTATAGGCGATTTATTAGATCGCCTACCCTACGACTCTAGACAACGTGGTAATCAGTGGGCATAGTCCCAAGGGACTATGACCAACGTGATTACACTCACGTTGCGAAGTTCAAACGAACTTCGCATTGACCATTACTGGTCAACGCTGAAAGTCAAACAAAGTTTGACTTTCTGACTCGAAAAGCAATAAAATAAGGAAAAGAACGAAAGAATACTTACCCAGGGTCCCCGAATGCTAATCCCGATTCAAGAATCTCAGGTATGAAACAATGGTTTCAACTTAGAGTTTCTCAAATCAGAATTCTAGTGATTTTAGCAATGGGGGTATGGGGTATATATAGTTTTCGGTCCACCGTTAGGATCGTTTCATGGAAAACGTGCCTTAATCCCACCCGTACAAGTGTCGGGACCTTATGGTGACTAAAATTCCATCCTTATTAGCTGACTAGATAATTAGGAATGTGTGGAGGAGGATTAAACAGCCATGATCTGCTGTTAAAAACATTGAACCTGGTCTGCAGGTTACCTTACGGACCGTAAGGTTATTTAGGTTGAGGTCCGTAAGCTAGCATTTTGGCAGAATTACAGTTTTGGTCCCTGCAGCCCTAAAACTTGCTTTTCGATGCATTTTTGACACGTTTAAGGCCCGTTAACCCCATTTCAAAGCTCTAAAATGAAGTTAAAGTATAGGGAACTTAAAATGTGCTCAAAAATATCTCGGATGTCGGTTCGTTTGGCCGTACGAACGCGATGTTCGCTTAATTACGACGGAATGCGCATAAGCGCGAAAAACGATCCAAATGACGAAACAAATGGATTTTTCTTATGCCAAACACTAAAATAAAATGTTTTAGTGCTTACATAAATTTTTGGATGTCCGGATGTATTCAGAACGTGAGTTATGCGTAAAAATGCAAACTTGTGCACTTTTTGACACTTTTAGTCCCTGAATGACACAAAAGTTTATTTTAGCATACCGAACACCTCAAAGCCTATTTCTAAGCTATGTAAAGGATATTTATGGTATGTTTAACTTATGGTCATGTTTCGGAATGTCTGTTACAGTTCAAATTGGCATACTTTCGCAGTTTGTCAACTTTAGTCCCTGTAAGCGATTTAACTTGATTTTGCCATACCAAAGCCTTAAAAACTTATTTCTAAGTTATGTAAAGGTTATTTAAGGTATGTCAAGCCTATTTCACTATTCCGGAGTGTTCGTTGCATTAAACTGGTTATATTTACGCATCGGTGCGCGTATAACCTTCCAGAAAGCGATTTAGAGTTTGAAATTGAACGAGAATTGATATGTGCAAATGATGCACAATATTTTTACAAATCCCAAGTATGAAATATAATATTTCATTGGTTTGGTATTTGTTTGATGGCCGTGGAGGCACAGGTGTTACAGTCTCCCCTACTTTAGGAAATTTCGTCCCGAAATTTATTTAGAGGAAACTTGTGAGAGCTTGAAAATATGAAGTTGAAAAGATCAAACAACATTGGTTAGGGTTCTGAACTTTTAGTAAGTTTAATAACATCATGTTTGCAATGTAAGAGGGATACTTATATACAAGTATATGAAGCGTCATTGGTGCGTCCACCGTACCTCCATTACATTGTTCTCATTTTGTTATTGTTGTCACTATCGGTTCTTACACATAATAAACCTTACTGGGTTTCTGTGCACTAAATTTCATAATTATGTACATGTCCATAATCAGACAATTCCTTGCACAGTTTACACAGTCTATTTTATAATATGTAGGGGAAAACCAAATTAATGAATCTGTGATGAGTGTGACTAGACCGCCATAGAGTCCTTTATATTAAATCAATAAATGATCTAAATAGACTATCAAGGAGTCTGTTCAGCTACATCACTAGATGTCATTTTCTAACCAAATTGTGAATCAATCTTTTTGACTAGACCACCAAAAGGGTCTCTTATGAATCATGGAATGGTACTATATAACCCAAGGGTCTTAACTACTACGTAGAAGCCCATAAGGATTTAAGGTAGTACCTTTTTGAAAATCCTACTATGAATCCCTCATATGAAGATATGAAAGATTCTATGAGGATTTGAAAATCGGATCACACAAAAATCATAGAGGAGAACACATAAACACATATCACATAATCACAAAATTGTTCGTTAATTTGTCTTGTAAATTGCGTACATGCATTTAAAGCACACTAGGAATCCATTCCGTGGATTTCATTTGGTACTTTAAACGTTATCAAGAATCCAACTATAAAGATAGAAAGATTCAAAAAGAAAATTCGATTTCGATTATTAGGAACCGAAGTGTTCGAATTAAGGTACATAAGGAATCCAATTAAGGACTCTGATTTGAATGATAATCATCTACAAGGATCTAATTGTGAAGATAAAAAGATCCCATATGAATTTTAGAAGTTGAAGATGTTTTGAAACCTTGCACTGGATGTGCTTAGGTCAAAACATGATGTAAAATGCTTATGAAGTTGAGATGCTTGATATGTCATGGCGACATATGAAGCAGAATTTTGAAGGTTAAGTCAATGTATGAGGAAAATATTTTTGAAAACTATGCATGGGGTTCTTTTAAGAAAAATGTGTTTAACGTTTTTGAAACCTTATATATAATACTTTTTGAAATCATAAAGTAGGTGTATTAGGTAGATATATTTACAAAAATGTTTTAAAATCATGCGAGATGAATTTTGAAATTATGTATAAGGTTTTTGAAAGACATGAATGATGCTTTTCGAAATCATGCACTTGATCAGAAAATGTATTGTGTTAATATTGTCTTCAGACTATATGAAATATTTTGAAATTAGAAAGGTTGGTTTTGATAACATGGCCAATGTTTTTGAAATAACATAGACAATGCATCTAGAAAAATTGTTTTCAAACTATATGAAATGTTTTGAGATCATGAAGATTGTTTTGAAATACTGGTACTGTGTATGTTGAAAAATCAAAACGTAATGGGTATGAGATTTGAAAATACCCTTAGTTATCTAACCAAGGATTTAAAGGCACAGATGTGCGAAAAGCACGATTACTCATAATGTCACTTAATTTTCTGTACTTTGTTTCTTAGAGTGAAACGAGTACTTAAAATTTTCGAGGGAATCATGAGCAATCATTTGAAAGAGAGAAATCACAAGAGTAGTTTGTAAGGTACATAGTTCCTTGATGTAGGTATCATAGGAAAAGCCATACACACCTAGCAGGGGGTTGAGCTGGTTGGTTGGGGACTGCTTTACCATTGTGAGCGACCATGGCGAAGTTCTGAGAAGCCTTTCGCTTCTTTGACTTCTTAGGGGATCGTTCATCCATGGTCTTTGATTCCTCGATTGGTTTATTGGCTGATGGTGTTGTCGCCTGACTAGGTCCTGCTTGTCTTGGTGACTCTTGAGTGGCTTCATCCTGGAGATGATACATGGCAGTAGCTAATTCAACAGTCTTCAGGACTACTTCGCCTATTCGCTGAGCGAATTTGGCTGCTTGCTCAGATATCTGGGCGTCATCGTGATGAAGAGACATTCTTGAAGAAAAAGAAAGGCATAGGGAGAAACAGGTGAAAGGTTATTGGACAATCAAAACAGAATGATAACGCATGAAAATTGCGATCATTTGTTTGTTACCTAAGGCAAACAAATGAGATGGTGACTATCAAAGTAAATGGGTCAAAAATAATGTATCGCGAAGACATGCTCGCCTATAAGTGAACACTCATCCCAAGAATTCCCAGGTAAGCACAACTGGTCTCGCGTCTGATGAGATGTATACGAAGTGCTTGCCTAGACAGAAAACCCAGAATACAGGCATTCACCCTTCCAGTTTGCACGTGTTCACATTATTTAAAACCCAAAACCTTGACGAAGTTTTGAAAACTCAAAGAGGTTCAAAACCATATAATAGAGAGTTCAAAACCTTACAATAGAGAGTTCAAAACCTAGTAATCAATCATCCTAGAACAGATGATTAGTTTTCAAAGCGGTTTTGAAATTTATGTTCTTGTTGTGGTCGTCGCCTAAGGATAGGCGACGGTATTGTTTTATGACTAAACGCAAGTAAACTCGCGTTAGGGTCCTAAGAAGGTTATAGACTAGGTCAAAGCATTACTAATTACTAATAACCTAATTCCCTATAACCATTGGCTCTGATACCAT
Source organism: Helianthus tuberosus (assembly GCA_030545235.1). Taxonomy (NCBI): domain Eukaryota; kingdom Viridiplantae; phylum Streptophyta; class Magnoliopsida; order Asterales; family Asteraceae; genus Helianthus; species Helianthus tuberosus. The sequence goes on from CM060355.1 coordinate 99,020,258, forward strand.
CTTTTCTGTCACACCTCGACCGCGTAAAACAACAAATCGCGGCGGAAACATCGAGGCGTGTTGCAACAGAATTAATGTTTCATAACCATGGATACCAAAAAGTGTTTTGTTTTATTAAACATTGAATAATTACATCGTCTGGAAATCTAAATACACAAATTAAACATAGTCTATCATTGTTATTTAGTCACTAAGGCCTCGTCCAGTCCTATGTGAGCATACATCTTATCAAACGATATCATTCAACAATACCTGAAACATATGTGAAAACGAGGTCAACAAAGAAATGCTGGCGAGTACATAGGTTTTGTGAAAATAAGATTCATGACTTCTGTTTAAGAAAATGTTTAGTCATGAACCTTGTAATTTGCTTTGCCTTTGTAAATCATTTGAAAAAAAATAATAAGTTCAGGTGATATGTATAATAAGAGAATAATGCATGATTAAATGAATAACCATGTAAAAATGAGTTTGTATAAGATAAGTTGTTTGTAAATAAATGTCTTGTGAAAAGTATGTTACTTGTATAAAATGTTCTATGTCTCAAACTGAAATGATTCAAATAACGCTACAATATGTAATACCATACAAACACTTATATATAGGAAGTACCAGCGGCGTATCCACCATGCTTGTATCATATTCCACACGCATTGTTACTTAATCACTTAATCAAACCAAACCACCCAAGTAATGTTCATGCCCAATGTAAATCATGTAATATGTATAACCAAAATGATATGTATGGCTAGTGAAATGCATCAACTAAATCATAGGTGAAACGCACAAAACAAAGTATTGAAGTAAAACTTGGTTTAAACCAATACTATGTTTCGTGTAAATGCATGATCAAATGTAAATCATGTCCCAATGTTTACCCAATCGTTAACCCTCTTTGTGAAATCGTTCCAATCATTCTTGTTATTTTAATCATTCAAAGCGTTCTTGTTTTAATTGTGAAACTACTTAATGGTCGATTCTCTAATAACATTCAAACCTTCTTGACGCGTTCCTCGGTCCAGCTCGCTCTCGCTCTCGTTCTTAACAAATCCTTACCAAAGGATAAGTTAATAATTACAGATTCAGTCGCTACCCAAAATATCCACACATAACCATGGGTATAGAGAATAACGGGATTTGTCAGATCCTATGGTACCATAACCTAATACTGGTCGGCTTGATCATTGCTAATGAATGTTATTGGTTATGTAACTACAACCTACAAGTTTGTTCACTTTATGAAATTTGTAATTAGTTTTTGAAAGCATTGTTATCGTTTTTGAAACCCTTGTTATTGTTCTTGAAACCACATTGTAATTGTTATTGAAATTATTGTAATTGTTTTTGAAACCACATTGTAATTGTTATTGAAATTTGATAAAGCATTTAGCACATATGAGTCACCCCAAAACGTTTGGAAAACAGTAAAAGAGGGGAATAATGTACTCGCCTGAGAATGCTTGGAGGTCTTGAACAACAACCAAACAAAGCTAGAGGGAGCACGGAATCAGTCGGCAATCTAAAACTATATAAATAAACCGGACTTAAATCGGGAGATCGGATAGGATGAGGCTTGGTAAACCAAATGAGTGTTGGAACTCATATGATATGGTTTAACAAGGCCTACATACTACATTGAAACCAAACCTAAGTGTTATCGACCCATCGCGACCCATTAAGGTAGCTTATGCTACTTTAATGCGTCGTGTGCGTGAAACGCGTTCGGACCGTCTAACTAGTCCTATGACAAGTGTTATATGCCTAAACATGTTACATAATCAGTTATGTGACAAAGGTTTAGGTTACATATGCTTAATTACCAATTATACATGAAAATGGTATTCTGGTAATTTACCTAAGGCATATAAACTACCTATCATACAACTACTTAAACGATGTGACCATAGGGTATAACCTCGGAAGGTTATTCCCTACCTACTATGGTCACCTAATGTATTTGGTCGGATCCTAATGATCGACCAAATGGGTCGAGTTCGAAGGTATAGGCGATTTATTAGATCGCCTACCCTACGACTCTAGACAACGTGGTAATCAGTGGGCATAGTCCCAAGGGACTATGACCAACGTGATTACACTCACGTTGCGAAGTTCAAACGAACTTCGCATTGACCATTACTGGTCAACGCTGAAAGTCAAACAAAGTTTGACTTTCTGACTCGAAAAGCAATAAAATAAGGAAAAGAACGAAAGAATACTTACCCAGGGTCCCCGAATGCTAATCCCGATTCAAGAATCTCAGGTATGAAACAATGGTTTCAACTTAGAGTTTCTCAAATCAGAATTCTAGTGATTTTAGCAATGGGGGTATGGGGTATATATAGTTTTCGGTCCACCGTTAGGATCGTTTCATGGAAAACGTGCCTTAATCCCACCCGTACAAGTGTCGGGACCTTATGGTGACTAAAATTCCATCCTTATCAGCTGACTAGATAATTAGGAATGTGTGGAGGAGGATTAAACAGCCATGATCTGCTGTTAAAAACATTGAACCTGGTCTGCAGGTTACCTTACGGACCGTAAGGTTATTTAGGTTGAGGTCCGTAAGCTAGCATTTTGGCAGAATTACAGTTTTGGTCCCTGCAGCCCTAAAACTTGCTTTTCGATGCATTTTTGACACGTTTAAGGCCCGTTAACCCCATTTCAAAGCTCTAAAATGAAGTTAAAGTATAGGGAACTTAAAATGTGCTCAAAAATATCTCGGATGTCGGTTCGTTTGGCCGTACGAACGCGATGTTCGCTTAATTACGATGGAATGCGCATAAGCGCGAAAAACGATCCAAATGACGAAACGAATGGATTTTTCTTATGCCAAACACTAAAATAAAATGTTTTAGTGCTTACATAAATTTTTGGATGTCCGGATGTATTCAGAACGTGAGTTATGCGTAAAAATGCAAACTTGTGCACTTTTTGACACTTTTAGTCCCTGAATGACACAAAAGTTTATTTTAGCATACCGAACACCTCAAAGCCTATTTCTAAGCTATGTAAAGGATATTTATGGTATGTTTAACTTATGGTCATGTTTCGGAATGTCTGTTACAGTTCAAATTGGCATACTTTCGCAGTTTGTCAACTTTAGTCCCTGTAAGCGATTTAACTTGATTTTGCCATACCAAAGCCTTCAAAACTTATTTCTAAGTTATGTAAAGGTTATTTAAGGTATGTCAAGCCTATTTCACTATTCCGGAGTGTTCGTTGCATTAAACTGGTTATATTTACGCATCGGTGCGCGTATAACCTTCCAGAAAGCGATTTAGAGTTTGAAATTGAACGAGAATTGATATGTGCAAATGATACACACTATTTTTACAAATCCCAAGTTTGAAATATAATATTTCATTGGTTTGGTATTTGTTTGATGGCCGTGGAGGCACAGGTGTTACACTATGATTTTGGTTTGGTTTCTTTTGAAAACCAGGACCAGAATTGTAACCCTTTTTCTTGTTTAAACGTTGTTGAACTCTTGAAGTGTATTTTTTAGGTTTTCCAGTAAGATTTAAATCTTTTATTTCAGAAATATTAATTTCTGTCATTTTGAAAACCTTTTTGATTATGTCAAAACGAACACTTCTTATTGGAAACTCTTTGTCAGAGTATAATTTGTCAGAATCATTTAAAGTGTATGCGACTTCAAATGTTTCATCATCCAAATTTGCCTTTGATAACAAAAATTCTTTACTGTAAGACCGTTTGACTGACGACTTTAGACCGTTGACTGACGGACATGAACCTCCAGACTCTGATTTTGACTCAGACTCCTCATCAGTATCTAACACTTGATCGACCACCTTTTTGATTAACTCAGACTCATGATCAGTGTCAGACGATGTGTAAGTAACATCAATGTTTTCTGGTAATTCATCAGTTGTGTCGGTTTTTAGCTTTATATTGACAGCTTTTTCAAGTTGTTCCTCGTTCGGTTTTCTAGGAGAATAACCTTCCCAGATCGGAGGCGGACACTTGTTATAGCTAACAGTCAGTTTCTTACCGGTATCCTTTTTCTTTGTCTTCTCATCATGGAAAGCTTCCATACCTGCAACAGTTGGGTAAATACGATCAATGAGATAATCAGAACTAGAATAACTTTGCAATAAACGTCTAATTCTCTCATTCTCAATCTTTTCCGTTTCCAACTCTTGCTTCCATTTTGCACTTTCTTCAATATAGAAGTTGATAGCTTTCTGCTTTGTCATCATCACAGCATTCATCATTGTTAATGCTTGTTCTCTTTCGGAGTTTGTCTTTTGAAGACCAGTCACTGTTCGGTTCAAAACATCATAAGATTCTTTTACATAATTGAGATTGAACAACAACTGCTCTTTCTTCTTTTCATACTCAGCCAGCTTTTCGTCTTTGGCTTTGCATTCTTTGCAAGCTTCAAGACACTTTTCACAAGGCTTGACAACTTCTACAATCTTTTCAACTTCTATGATCTTTTCAACTTCGATCACTTTCTCTGCTTCAATCACCTTTTCTTCTTCTTTCACTTGCTTAGTCTCAACTATCTTCTCAGCAACTCTTTCAACATTCTCATTTTGAACAACATCTTCAGATTTCACTTGTTGTTGTTCTTTTGCAGCTCGTTTCTCCTTCAGTTTTTCCAGGCGATCTGCAAAATAGAAATGAAAACTTTCAGAAGACCGATGAGATTTAGAAATGTTAATATGTTTTTCTTCCTCATCATCACTACTATTATCAACTGGTGACTGATCAAACAATACAAATTTTTCAGAATTATCATCCGATGAATCAGAAATAGATGGTGTTTGATCAAAGTCAACTTCTTTTTCTGAACTTGCATCACTTTGTACACTCTCATCTGAATTCTGTGAGTTTTCATCAGCATTTTCTGAGCTTTCATCAGATGCAATAGACTTTACAGTTTCACCAATAGATTTCATCCATGCAGTAAACATATCAGGTTCTTTCACAATCTTTGCAATGAATGCTTTAAAATCTCCCTTTTCATCAATAAACATATCCCAGCTGAAGCCTTCAGGTAACTTTTCATCATCTTGATCTACTAAACAGGCTTTGCTATCAGGAGATATGTAATTGTTCCAGTTAAAATCAACCAAACACGCTCTCTTTGAATCCTCGATTCTTCTACCATGAGCCACCTGTGGTTCTTGCTGTTGTTGTTGACCAACTTGCTGATAAATGGCTTTCCGGTAGTAATCGTCTTTTCCAAACGGATTCTGAGCTCCACTAGCTTCCCTGTTCTTGCATTCCCGTTTGAAATGACCTTTCTCCCTGCATCGAAAACAAGTAACTTTAGATTTATCAAAACCTAAAGTAGAAACATGTGCATCAAGAAAGTCATTTCTCCCAGTAATCAGCTTAAACTTTTCAGCTCGTCTAAGAACACTCGCTAAACACCATTTAATGTCCATCAGTTCCATCTCTTTGGCATCTATCTGATCATAATCCTCCTTTGTGAGAATAGGATTTCTGATCCGACCTGCAACTAGACCTTCATAAGAAAGTAACACAGAACCAAGTAAAGCCGTGTGGTCTTTAGCAGTTTCTTCAGAAAAACTTTGACCCTCTGGAAGATTCAAAGCGATGTTGCACTGGATCACATAACCATTTCCTGTCTTTGTGCTCTGAGAATGGAAACTTGTAGTTGACTCTTTCGGATTGACACTCGGAAATGAAGAGAATCCACTGCTGCTTTTGTTTGAACCCTGATCAACCTTTTCTGTTGAATCCTCAGCACTAAAAGCAGTCTGGATTTTCGGACTTCTCTCAGCTTCTGGAACACTACCTTTGTAATACATCTTTACATCTTGTTGACCACTTGGACTATTCATCCTCGCGATCTTTTGTTGTTCCAGATCCTGACTTTCAATCTTTTCAATAAACTGAGAAATCGTTAACCCATCATAAACCCCGGTATTCTTCAGAATCATCAAGTAAGTTCCGCTCTCTTTCTGTGGTAACGCATCGGCTAACTTGTCTACCCACTCTTCACGATCTTTTGTAATACTCAGCATTGACATGGATCGCACTAAGTGGCAGTAACGTTCAATCAACTTCTTCGTGTCTTCACCTGGTAGACTGCTAAACAGATCAAACTCTTTCTTGAGTAATGCTTTCTTGCTCTTAATCATGTTCTCACTACCCTCAAATTTCACACGAAGAGCATCCCAAATCGATTTCGATGTTTTGTCATGCTGAAGTAGTATGAAGATGTCTTTTTTGATAGCTTGTTGAAGTAGACTGATCATCATCTTTTCAGCTTTGTACATATTTCGTTCTTGATCGGTAAACTCTGATAGCTCTTTGATAACCTGCAAATCTGTTCGTGGCAATACATATTTCTTCAAAATACATTCCCAAGACCTTAGATGGTTTGCCTGAACCCAGTTTTCGAATCTGTCTTTCCACCCATAGTATTCTTCAATACTCATCAGTTTCGGGGGCTTTTGTGTAGTTCCTGTCTCATTTTCCAAATTCATGGCTTGATCAATAACAGCTGGAGTAGACGGAGTTGCAAACGCATTGTAGAACTCATTATCCATTTTTTTAATGCATGAATTTCAAAAAACAGTAGCTTTGGAGCGAAATAGCAAACTTCAACTCTGGAGCGAAATCACTGAATTATGTTTGGAGCGAAATCAGAATGTTCACACGAGCAAAATCTGATATTGCACTCAGGAGCGAAATCAGAACAAAGCTTTGGAGCGGAATTAACCAGAATGTCAGCCTGGAGCGAAATCAGCAGACAATTTGGAGCAAAATCCCTCAGAACCTGTACTCTGGAGCGAAATCACAAACAACCTTGGAGCGAAATCAAAGGTTTTGGCAATTTGGAGCGAAATAAGGCCACTATCTCGAGCGAAATCAGATGATTGCAGTTCGAGCGAAATCAGCTCGGAGGTCCATTTTGTCCATTTTTAACCCGATTTTAGCAATGAAACTTTCAAGGGTTTGTCTATGTCCAATTTTAAACAATCTGAGAGAATTTGGTCCGGTTTTGTCCGATAAATCTTCCTGAAATGATGAAAGAAGGTGTAGAAGTAAGAATTTTCGATGAATTTCGGCTGTAAACTGCAGAACTCCTCCAACTGGCTCTGATACCACTTGTAGGGATCGGTATGCTGACCCGAATGAGTCGTTCAGAGGAGTTTTGATCAATTACAGGTGCGGAAAACAAGTAATTGACTTAGTAACAGCTTGATCTTCACTTAAATCACTGATTGTATTGATTTGACGTTGATTACAATCGATTCACACACCGGCAGCACTTCGGCATGGATTACAAGGCAATGTTATCTGATTTCGCTCATGATGACCTATATATAGGCACCTGATTTCGCCTGAAATGACATGAAGTCATTTGGAGCGAAATCAACACTTGAGATCTCGGGCGAAATCACCTGATTGTGATTTCGGGCGAAATTACTTCCAAGAGTTGCTAGGAGCGAAATCAGCATTCTAACTCACTAAGACTTCCTATTTTCTCGTAAAAGGTGCCCTGATCTATACAATAAAATCTAAGACTCGATACAAGACGAAGTCAACAGATGCATGCACTAACAAACTCGTTATCTTAGGATGTTTAGGTCCTACCCTCGCATCGTCTTTTCACCCCTAAGCCTATTCGCTTCTCACAACAGGCCAGCATGCACCTGCGCAACCACGTGTTTGTACTTTCAAAACCTTCATGGATTGTAAGCCTCTCCCTTTCAATGGCACTGAGGGTGCCATAGGTCTTTTGCACTGGATTGAGAAGGCCGAAGCTGTCTTCGCTGTCTGCGAGTGTCCCCCCTGCTAATTGGGTGAAGTTTGCTACTGGTACGCTTGAAGGAAACGCGCTTTCATGGTGGAAGGCATAGATTCAGATGCTTGGGTTGGGAACTGCTAATGCTACCGCATGGGAATATTTCAAGGATATGATCAAGGAGGAGTACTGTCACAGGGATGATATCCACAAGCTTGAAAACGAGTACTTTGAGCTCAAGATGGTTGGATCAGAGATCGAGGCCTACACCAAACAGTCCAACGACTATGCTGCTCTCTGCCTAAACATGTCTCGACCTATGTATCGAAGGACCGAATTGTACATCAAGGGTTTGGCCCCTGAAATCCGGAGCCATGTGACCTCAGCCAACCTCAATACCATCCAGCCAGTCGTCCGTCTTGCTCACAAACTCACTGATCAAGCTGTGGAACAGGGCAAGTTGCCTAAAAGGATCAGTGCTACTACTGGAACTTCTAGTGATAACAAGCGTAAGTGGGAAGGAAATCAGAGCAAGGGTGCTAACCCCACTCAGACCCCAGTTCAGCAAAGGAAAACTGAAAACAACAAAGGCCGTCAGCAACAGGGTGGCTATCGAGGGAACCACCCTAAGTGTAACAAGTGTAACAGACACCACAATGGGCCATGTGGCAAAAGTCAGTGCCAGCGATGCAACAAGATGGGGCATGAAGCCAAAGACTGCAAAAGCCAGTTTCCAGCTAGGCAGAATCAGCAACAACCACAACAACAACAGCAGCAAGGGAACAACCGTGTATGCTATAAGTGTGGAGCAACGGGGCACATACGAAGGGATTGCCCGGAACTGAACCAGAATCGCAACAACAACCAAGGAGCATGAAACAACGACCAAAACAACAACAATGTTGGGAATGGCGCAAGAGGAAGGGCTTTTGTGATTAGAGCTGGAGAAGCAAGGAATGACCCCAACGTCGTGGTGGGTAAGTTCCTACTCGATGATCGTTATGTTTCTGTATTGTTTGTTTCTGGAGCCGATGCTAGTTATGTATCCCTACGTATTAGTAAGAAGCTTAAGCACCCGCCTACGTTATTAAGTTCTAAGCATATCGTCGAGTTAGCTAATGGTAGAAACATCGAGGCCTCACATGTTATCAGCAATTGCAAACTCACTTTGTCTAGTCAGACTTTCTCTATCGACCTCTTCCCCGTCATTCTCGGAAGCTTCGACGTCGTCATTGGTATGGATTGGTTATCCAAGCATCGAGCTGAAATCCTCTGCCAAGAGAAAGTTGTTCGTATTCCCCGCCCTTCTGGCGAACCCCTTAACATTCAAGGTGACAAAGGTGGAGCTGTCACAGGTATCATCTCATTCTTAAAAACCCAGAAGTGTTTACGAAAGGGGCACACCGCTATCTTAGAACTTGTCACCGACACCCAGGAAAAGGAAAAGAGGATCGAAGATTTTCCAGTTGTACGCGAGTATCCCGAGGTATTTCCTGAAGAACTACCTGGACTCCCTCCTCACTGTCAGGTCGAATTCCAAATCGAGCTGGCTCCCGGAGCAGCACCTATAGCTCGTGTACCTTATCGATTAGCCCCCGCCGAACTAAAGGAACTTTCTACACAGCTACAAGAACTGTTGGACAAAGGATTTATCTATCCTAGTTCATCACCCTGGGGAGCCCCAGTGCTCTTTGTCAAGAAGAAGGATGGCACATTCCGCATGTTCATCGACTATCGTGAGCTGAACAAGGTTACCATCAAGAATCGTTACCCACTCCCACACATCGTCGATCTATTCGATCAATTGCAAGGATCGAGTTATTACTCTAAGATTGACCTGCGATCAGGTTATCATCAGCTGAGAGTCCGTGACGAAGACATCTCCAAAACTGCGTTCAGGACTCGTTATGGTCATTACGAATTCCTCGTCATGCCCTTTGGAATGACTAACGCGCCTGCGGTTTTCATGGACCTCATGAACCGAGTGTGCAAGCCTTACCTCGACAAATTCGTGATTGTGTTTATTGACGACATCTTGATCTACTCGAAAAGTCAAGAAGAGCACGAACAACACCTGCGTCTTATTCTCGAACTCCTTCGTAATGAGCAACTGTACGCCAAATTCTTGAAATGTGACTTCTGGCTTCAAGAAGTCCACTTCCTCGGACACGTGGTCAATAAGGACGGAATTCACGTCGATCCAGCTAAGATCGACTCTATAAAGAATTGGCCTACCCCTAAGACACCGACCGAAGTCCGCCAATTCTTGGGATTTGCAGGATACTATCGTAGGTTCATCAAGGAATTTTCAAAGATCGCTCAACCCCTTACGACTCTTACTCAGAAGGGTATCGCTTACAAATGGAATGATGCTCAGGAGTCTGCTTTTCAGAAGCTAAAGGATAATCTCTGTAGTGCTCCTATTCTTTCGTTACCTGAAGGTATCGACGACTTTGTGGTTTACTGCGACGCTTCTATCCAAGGACTCGGTTGCGTGTTGATGCAACGCGAGAAAGTTATTGCTTACGCTTCACGACAACTCAAGATCCACGAACAGAACTACACGACACATGATTTAGAATTCGGAGCTGTGGTCTTCGCACTCAAGATTTGGAGACATTACTTGTACGGTACCAAGTGCACGATTTACACCGATCACAAGAGTCTTCAGCACATAATGGAACAAAAGGAGTTGAATATGCGGCAACGCCGATGGGTCGAACTCCTAAATGACTACGAATGCGCGATTAAATATCATCCCAGCAAGGCTAATGTTATAGCCAATGCCCTCAGCAGGAAGGAAACCAAACCTAAGCGTGTTCATGCTCTACAGCTCACTGTCCACTCGAACCTTCCTAACCAAATCCGAAATGCTTAGGTTGAAGCATTGAAACCAGAAAATATCAGGGCGGAGTCCCTACGCGGGTCAAGGAAGCGGCTAGAGCAAAAAGAAGACGGTGCTTACTACGTAACCGGGCGTATATGGGTCCCCCTTTATGGAAATTTATGCGAGCTCGTGATGGACGAAGCCCATAGGTCTCGTTACTCAGTACATCCTGGTTCGGATAAGATGTACCACGATCTCAAGACTACTTATTGGTGGCCTGGTATGAAGGCCAACATAGCCACCTATGTTAGCAAGTGCTTGACCTGTGCTAGAGTTAAGGCCGAATACCAGAAGCCGCCAGGCTTGTTACAACAACCAGAGATCCCAAAATGGAAATGGGAGCAAATTTCCATGGATTTCATTACTGGCCTGCCTAGATCTCAACACGGAAATGACACTATTTAGGTGATAGTGGATCGATTGACCAAGTCTGCACACTTCTTGGCTATTAAAGAAACGGACAAGTTTTCTGCCTTGGCCGACATTTACTTAAAGGAAGTGGTTTCGAGGCACGGAGTGCCAACCTCTATTATTTCCGATCGAGACGCGCGTTTTACTTCTGAGTTGTGGCAAGCTATGCACAAATCCTTTGGCTCACGTTTAGACATGAGCACCACTTATCATCCACAAACGGATGGGCAATCTGAACGCACCATCCAAACCCTTGAAGACATGCTTAGGGCGTGTGTGATCGATTTTGGCAAGGGTTGGGAAAAACATCTACCGTTAGTGGAATTCTCGTATAATAACAGTTACCACACCAGCATTCAGGCAGCACCCTTTGAGGCATTATACGGTCGTAAATGCCGATAGCCTCTTTGCTGGGCGGAAGTTGGTGACAGCCAGATCACAGGTCCAGAACTTGTGGTAGACACTACGGAAAGGATTGCCCAGATCAGACAATGCATGGTGGCAGCTCGTGACCATCAGAAAAGTAACGCTGATAAGCGTAGGAAACCGCTGGAATTCCAGGTCGTTGACTGGGTCCTACTTAAAGTCTCACCCTGGAAGGTGTGGTTCGTTTTGGTAAACGGGGCAAGCTGAATCCGCGATATGTTGGACCTTTCGAAATTACCGAGAAGATCGGTAAGGTTGCTTATAGATTGAACCTGCCTGAAGAACTGAGTGCGGTGCACAACGTTTTCCACGTATCAAATCTGAAGAAGTGTCTGTCAGATGAAACACTCATCATTCCTTTCAAGGAACTCACTATTAACGAACAGCTACACTTTACTGAGGAACCGGTTGAGATCACTGATCGAGAGATCAAAACCCTCAAACGTAGCCAGATACCTATTGTACGAGTTCGTTGGAACTCGCGACGTGGCCCAGAGTTTACCTGCGAGCGGGAAGACCAGATGAAGCGCAAGTATCCCCAGTTTTTCCCAAAATGAAACTCCCAGCACTGAAGCTACAACCGAATTTCGGGACGAAATTCCAAACTAACGGGGGGATGATGTGACACCCCGTTGAAACGTTCTCACTAGCTTGACAGTAGCTGCCTTAACTTTCGGGACGAAAGTTCTTAAAACTTGGGGATAATGTGACACTCTAGATTTTCCCGAGCAACCTTCTTGTTTCAGTATTGCGTGTACATACTATTGAATGAAAGTTTGTGATTTATCTTGATGTGCTATGTGTTGATAATGTGTACGTATAATGTATATATATATATATATATATATGTATGTAGTGAGCCGAGACCATGAACCCGACTCGAGACCACTCGGTCTCGAGTAAACAGTAAACAGTTGGGCCGGTTGGGGGCAGGCACCCCTAAAGCCCACTTGGAACCCATTAGGGTGCACCAACTTGGAACGAGTATAAAACCCATGCTCCTAGCCAACCTTGCCATTTTTGGGCAACCAACATTCCCTCACACTCACTCCCACACACTCTCTCTCACTTCATCCTCACTCTCCCTCTCTCTAGAAAACCCTTAAACCCTTAAACACAACCTCTCCTCTCCTTTTCTCTCGGACCAAATTGGTGACAACAAGGAGCTTCGGTCAAGATCTTCATCACTCGGACACTTCATTTACCCATCTTCTTTCTCGACTCGGTGCCTTTTTAATAATCGGTTAGTGGGTTCCTTGCAATATAAAGATGGAAATACCATATATGTTTGCTTGTTAAGATATATGCATATTAAATATGTCCTTCTTGTATAGATGATATTGTGGTTGTTGTTTAAGTAAAATGTATGTTGATCTATTGTTTGTTTTGATTAAGACGATGTTTGGATATCTTGTGTATGTGATTCTTGACCATGAAATGCATACGTGTGTAAGGTGAACCGTGTTGAATAAATGATGATGATGTAAACTAAGTGTTATATTGGCTTAAATGATCATGTTTGCTTATGATGAGGACCTTAATGATGAACAACATGAATATGATATGAATGTGCCTTGAATATTTGAAAAACTTGTTGTTTGATCCATTTTGGTTAATTGTTAGACAAAGAAACATGTTTGTGCATTTTCATTGGATAGTACATAATAACATGAAATGGGAATTCTATTGGATAGTACTATTTGTGCAGACATTCTAGAAACAACAGATGTTGGAGTCGAAACCCATGATCTCGACTCGAGACCATCGAGTTATAATTCGAGATCGCAGTGATTGCGACTCGAGACCTTGACCAAACAACTCAAAACAGACTTCAGGGACTCGAGACCAGCAAGGTCTCGACTTGAGATTCCATGGTTTCGACTCGAGACTGGACTCGAGACTTCAGAGGTTACGACTCATGTATGCACTACTCGAGACCAGAGGTTCATGACTCGGGACCTCTTGGTTGCGACTCGAGACCGCGCGATCTCGAGTCGAGACCCCCTGTCTCGACTGGGCTGCTTGTCTTTGTTATTGGGCCAAAGTGTATGAAATACTCGTGCTTGTTACTGTTTAAGTGGGCAATGTGTTAACTGTTACTGTTTAAGAACTTGGACAGGCCCAATAACTTAAAGGATAAATATATGTTATGCATGCTATGTGTTAGATACATGTAAGATATATGTGATTACTTGTATCCGAGCCTGACCCATATTGGTAACCATATTAGGACGTGGTGACTAGCATACATAACCAAGTAAACTAAACTGCCGAGCAACCCAAGGTGAGTTCACAACTATTAAAGCATGCGTTCCTGGTGGTTTGGGAAACGGAAACTTAAACAACGCTATCCCCCTCGTAAGGGATACAAACCTACTTTCCACCCCTTAAATGGGACTCTTAGTTAATTACTGTTTATACGGAATGCAACGAGCAACACTAAACGAAACTCTATCACTCAAGTCCCTACCATTTAATACCGATTAGTCGCCGGGGCCTGGCGAACGGGTTATTAGTTGATAGCGCTATTTAGGTCTTACCAGCCTCACACCGTGCCTGTATAGGATCGATCGTGAACTAATGTACTCTGGAAAACCGTCAATGGCGATAGAACATTAACAAACGGGGCACTGCGGAAACGTACGGTCACCTAGTATTCGGTATTGGAAAAACAGTTTAGTCGCTTACTTATGGGGTAGCTCCCCATGGCATGTATAAACGGATAAATTAACTGGTGAAACAAGTTTTTGGTAATTAAAAACTGGACAACTTGTGAACTCGCCAACATCTTTGTTGATACCCTACTGCATGCTTTGCAGGTACCCAGTGACAGGAGCTGCTCATTGGGGAAGTGTAGTGGTCGTCTAACCCTTGTGTTGGGTTTTAAATAAACATGAACTATGAACTTTAATTTGAATTGTTTTGTCTATGTTTCCGCTACTATCTAAACGGTTATTTGAACATTAAACTTTTGGACTTTAAAATGTAATATTTATTGACCATTATGGTTGGTGAATATCAGTTCTATTAACCTATGCTCAGTATGATTGGTGGCTGGATCCTGGCCAGTCACGCCTCCAAGCGGTGGTATTCCGCATGTGGATTTTGGGGGTGTGACACGGGGTGTGACATAAAAGTTGGTATCAGAGTCAATGGTTAATGGGAATTAGGTTATTAGTAATGCTTTGACCTAGTCTATAACCTTCCTAGGACCCTAACACATGATCCTTGTGTTTAGATCTTAAAACAATACCGTCACTTATCCTTAGGTGACAACCACAACCAGAACACAAATTTCGAATCCGCTTTGAAAACTAATCATCTGTTCTAGGATGATTTATTATAAGGTTTTGAACCCTCTAAATTTTCAAAATCTCGTCAAAGTTTGGTCTAAATAATGTGAACATATGCAAACTGGAAGGGTGGGTGCCTGTACCCTGAGTCTTCTGTCTAAGGCTAGAGTGTTCGTACAAATCCGCAGTATCGGACTAGTCACTCTTACCTGGGAACTCTTGGGGTGAGTGTCCACTTATAGGCGAGCATGTCTTCGCGATACATTAATGTGACCCACTTACTTTGATTAGTCACCATCTCATTTGTTTGCCTTAGGTAACAAACAAATGATCGCAATTTCTATGCGTTGTCATTCTGTTTCCGATATCATTTTCACTTGTTTCCTCCCATATCTTTCATTATCTTCATGATGCCTCTTCATCGCAACAACAATGTCCGAACTAGGTGCTGCAATTGCCCAACGATTAGGCGTCGTACTCCAGAGGACCGTTGATTTAGCTATCACCATGACTTGCCTCAGGGATGAAGTCATACAAGGGAACCACTCCTTGGAGCAATCAATGCAACCGTCATCATCCGAATCAGATACCCTTTTTCAAATGTACCCATGGTGGACGATGGGGACATTTGGTTGACCTGTGCCGTTTTGCTATCCAAAACCAAGCTGTTGCAAATCCTGCCGCTGCTCAAACTCCAAATTCTACTTCATATGTCGCCTTGACATATCTAGTAGCTCAACCTCATGAACTTTCTACCTTGTGTATCGACTTAAGCACGTTTAGTGCAAGGTTTCGAAACACCTCTCGTTACACAAATTCCAAAATCCAAAATAGGATCTTTCTATCCTCATAATTAGATCCTTGTGGATAAATATCGCTCAAATTGGAGACCTTAATTGAAATATTCATATGCCTTAATACGTACATTACGATTCAATAAGGACAAAGCCGAATTCCTATTAAGATCTTTCTATCTCCATAGTTAGATTCTTGAAGATGTTTAAAGTGCCAAATGAAATCCACGGATTGGATTCCTGGTATGCTTTAAATACCCGTGTCCAAAGATAACAAGATCAAATTAATCAATTATGTGATTATGTGCTTATGTGACTTCTTTTATGTCTTGTGTTTTTATGTTCATTATCCAAATCCTCATAGAATCTTCCATATCTCCATATGAGGGATTCATAGTATGTCACACCCTCAAATTACCACCTAGGGAGTGTCCCTGTTAGGCGTGTGACCACTAGTAATGAGCCACCAATTACATTGAATCCATAAGCTTAAAATAAAGTTTCATCATTTAATAGTAATAAAATCCAAACATAAGTAATTCAAAAACCATCAAGTTCAGAGGAAGCGTTAACGTAACATAATGTAAATACTTTCCAAACAACCATAGTAAATAAATGTTTGATAGATAAACCCATCAATGCAACCATGACCACTCACGCCCTCCAGCCAGCAAGTTCCTATTCCCAAGTACCTAACGACCTGCGAGCATGTAATAAGTGTATCAGACAAAGCTGGCGAGTTCACAGTTTTAGAAAACGTTTGTTACCAGTTGTATGTAAAACAGTTCACTGACAAATGCAAGTAATATTGTTAATATCTCAATTCCGAACAAGACGGCTCCTGAAGTACATGACTGCCCTTTCCCACGTACTCCTATCCAGTACTGGGCCCGACTGGGTCATTAGTTCACATCCGTCCTCTCTAGGAGCGGTATGAGGGTGCCAAACCTAAGTAGCGCTACCAAATAATACCCGTTACCCTCCAGGTAACAACATAAGGGACTTACAAGAATGATAGGTGAGAATATTAACCAATATACCCGTTTTTACCCAAAAGACTTATCCCTCCACGGGATACCCACTGACTGTCCCCAACCACTGGGACGCATGCTCGAATGTAGTGAACTCACCTTGGGTTTGCTCGGTAAGACCAGTTACTTGATCACACTTAGTTAGTTTAAGCCTATGATGTTCACAAGTATACAACAATCAGTTTGCATCCAAGTTGATCATGTTGTCACGCACGAAAGTTGTCACAAAACATAAACAATGTATTCTAGGTTCCTTAACTACTCATCAGTTGACTATCCATCACATTTATGCACACAGCTAATATACACATCCCTAATGGGCTCGACTACAAATCACAACCCAAACCTCATACGACCCAACAAGTGTTCGGTCCAATTGCAATTGTATATAAGTAACCCATCGAAGCCCAAATGTATCGAACCCAACCCAAATAGCAACCAAATCCCACCCCCTTTGCACATATTATGAATATCAAAATGTCACCCAGCCATGTTACGATTTACAAATCCGAATCATGATTACAATCTATTTGTGGGAGTTAAACAGAATAGTGACAACAACTTATAACACAAGTCGAGGTTACCAAACAATTAATCTATTAACATAACATGCCTATACCTATGCCATCATACGAAACCATTCACTGTTATAACGTATTTGCAAGAACACTAAGCCCAAACATGCTTCCATTGTTATTAACACTATCAAATCAGTAGCAACAAGTACTCGAATAAAGATCAAGTTAATGAACTAGCGTTATGATAGTATCATAACACAACTGTGATCTATTCTAATTCATATATGGCTCATAATTCTAGCCGACAATCACCAAGTCATACTTCAACACTTTTATCCAAGTTTGCAACACACATCAAAAGATCATACACATCATCAAACACAATCCCAATGCCATTAGATTCATTTAATGTTCATAACAACAATTATGACCATGTGAATGATTTTTAAATGTCATTTTATCAATAAATCGGTCCACTACAAACATCTGCACGTGCACCTCATTTGAACTAGGAACTCTACTTTATTTACAACATGGTGGGCCGGTCCACTTATCTAATCTAATTCATCTATACGAAATTTTCAACAAATGTGAACATGGAGGGTATCCTGTGCATAACTAAATTCGAGGACTTGATATACTCATGTATATCACATGTCGGCCACTTTAGTCTACCTATTCTGACACTCCATCCATTCATAAGTTCGGACCTCTTTAATTGTTTCACATATCCACACACTTCAACTCATACCAAACAATAATCAAGAACAATCAAATACAACCGCAATCAGTAATTACAATCGAATAGATCAACCAAGCATGCGTAACAAAGGGACTTGATTCAAAACATAAAAAGGTTATACTAACCGAATAGTTCAAGGTGCAAGACAGATTCGAGGGAGAGGTTTCGCGAAATAGGATTTGTTGCCGTCGAGTGCTGCCTTCGGGTTCAAGAAACTCTAGGGTTTCTAGGCTTATAATTCCTATTTACGTATTACATGGTGATAATATACAAGGCTCTAGTGGGGTGGGCTCACTTTGGTAGTTTGGACTGGACTCATGCGACCCAATGTAAGCCAAAGGTGGCTGTGACAAGTAAGTGTAGCCCGCTAATATGTGCGGCCCCCTATACCCTCAAATACGCAACATATACAATAATGTTTTACGTCTAGTAAGTTTACCAGGGTTACGAGTGTTTAACAGGCTTAACATGCTTAAATTTAACGGAGTTAAAACAATCACAATCATAGTACGTTTCACATTGGAAAGGGGTAACGGGAAGTTAAGATCACAAGATTAACGTCACTATCCTTGAAGGTTCGGGTTGTCACATCATCCCCAACTTGAAAGAAATTTCGTCCCGAAATTTGACAAGTAAGCACAGAGAAGTGAGGTGATAATCAAGATTGCTGCAGATTTTCCCCAGGTACCACATCATCCCCAACTTGAAATGGAATTTCGTCCCGAAATTCACCAGTAGTACCAAAATTAGATTGGTCATCAGGAAAAAGTTGAGGATACTTGAGTTTCATCTGATCGTTGCGTTCCCACGTGAACTCCGATCCACGTCTTGAGTTCCAACGAACTCTCACAGTCGATATACGCCTATGTTAATGAACCTTGACTTCCTGGTCCATGTGTTCGAGAAATTCCTCCAGTAAAGGTATCGCACGTGTTTCATCAGACAACCACTGCCTTAGATCCGAAACATAAATGACATCGAGTACGTCACCCGATTCGTCGGGTAACTCGAGTCTGTAGGTTATGCTACCGATTCCTCCCAGACTGTTGAATGGTCCCTCATGACGTTAGTTAAGCTCGCCATGCTTCCCAAGCATTCTACACCCTCCCAGGGTGAAACTTTCAACACAATACGATAGCCTACAACGATCTTCCAGCATTTCCCAAGTTTATGAGCTTTCCTGACAGTCATGCGTTGCCGCCAATCAACTCCCGATCCAAACAACCTTCCCAAGAGTTTCAGGTACCAGTCCTGGACCAGTAATTAAGTTGTTAACCATCACAGTCTAACAAGAAGATTGGCATTATTGTCTATGTAATGCCTCAACAGAGATGTCTGGTTACCAAGATGATAACTGCCGCAGTAGTACTCAACCATAGGTAAAAGTCCTTCCAAAATGCACCAAAGCCAGTCACGCACATGCTCGCAGCATGTCTTCGAGTGCCAGGTGATCGTTTGACCAACGGCGATAAGCAATGCTCTGGTCTTGACGTGAGCCAAGGGTGTTGTGTATTGCCTGATATAAACCATGCATAGATCAAATTCAGAGGTAACAGGAGTTGGCACCTCATGCTTAAAAGTCGCCTCTCTCAGAGGAACATTCACAACTGTGAAGACTCGTCAGTTTTCTTGATTGCAAGAAAGTGTGCTGGTAACGTGTGTCCCTCAACGATCATCTAGGTGATAATGCTTCCGTTTCGAGTTGTAAGTAGACCAGTGATAAAATCCATGGTAGTCTGTTCCCATTTCCATATATGCGTTTCTGGTTGCTAATATTCCACCTTTATTTTCCCACAAGTCAAACATCGTTCTCATGCGTTGCTATGAGGGCCTTCAGGCCCGGTCACTCGTACATGATCTTCAGGTTTTAATACATCCTATCAAAACTCAAATGAATATGGTATCGAGACCCGTGTGCTCTGCCTGCACCAGTTCCCTAAGGTTGTTGTATAGTGAGGTCCATATTCGTTCCATGGAGTAGCAAATATCGTCCGACCTGCCAAAGGTTGCTTCCCCATGCCCCGCATGGATCAATCATGAGAACTCTCTTCCTTCAGTTCTTCAGTTTGAACAAAGCGAGTCTGATCAGGTATGTTAAAGTCGATAGCAAGCTGCAAAGCTCGTGTACGTCCAGGTTTCACGGTCGTATTCATTCAAAAGTTCCATCCAGCGGTGCCATCACATGTTTAGCTCACACCGGGGGCCCTTGTGATCGGGCTAGGTAGTGCATTTGGTACCGTCCAAGTAATGCCTCCAACTTAAATCCAAAGACCAGGGCTTCCACCGCAGGTCGTGACTTATGCAGTTCATCCTGTAAGTCCATTACGTAAGTCATCACTTTCTCGTGTTGCGTCGGTGTGTAAACATCGCAGAGTTGGGATTTGAAAGCTGAAAAGACGTCCTCCTGTTTTCTCCTTCACGAACACAGCACTCTACTGTGCTAATGAGATTTAAGCTGCGCGATCTTCGAAAATCCTCTGGTGAATCTGCGATAGAGTCTAGTGTGACCAAGAGATTGCTGCATCCTCGAAGGGATCTTTGGTGCCGAAGAATATCTAACAAAATGGGTCTTTAGCGAGATCCACGTGTATTCCCACTTCGTTGATCATATGACAAAAAAAATAAATATCTCTCGAATCCAGAAGTTACCTTTAACAAGACTTCGCGTGGAGTGGCTCCTCCCTCAAGAGCCCAAAAATAAGATACAAATGTTGCCCATGATGTTCCTTCCTCTTGGAAAGGATCCAGAACGTCATCCATAAATACGGTCGATTCATGTGGTCCATAAAGCTGCTGGTGTGATGATTAACTCAATGGTCATGGTGCACAAAGTCGCAATGGCCGTATTGCGTTCGATATGCCATTTCAGGAACATTCTCCTCTTGGTTTTCCGTCCATACATGGTCGGGGCAAACAGTTCTTGATTGTTACCTTGCCGAGTTCTGGATAATCAGTACACATATGAAAAGGCTTTATCTTCCCGAATATAGCTGGGGCTCCCCAAAGCGAACAAAAAAAACTATGTCCAATAAAACTCATGTCCAACAGTTCCTGTAGATAGTCCTTGCAACCCTCCTGGTGCAAGACGGTATGTAGCACGAGTAATCAGGGCTGCTTCTGATAGGATACCGATCTGATATTCCATCTGACGATGTGGAGGTAAACCTGATAGTTCCTCTAGTAGCTCAAAGGGGAATCACGAACAATTGGTGGATCCTCGATCCTTGTTTCCTTAGCCTTAACATCAGTAACGAGTGCTAACATAGCGGGATAATCCTTCCGTAGACACTCCTGGGCCTTCATTGCTGAAACGGCACTAACCTTTGCACCACTCTGATACTTCAAGAAAGACAACGATCCCCCACCACGAAGAGGGGTACACAAGATTCTTTCTATTTAGAGTATATCAACACGACATCTGGATAACCAGTCCACACTAATTACTGCATTGTAACCATCAGGGGTAGTAGAAGGAAGATCGATGTCGAACACCTGTCCCCCAAGGTCGAGTTTGCATCCCAGCAAACATATAAGGCTTCAATTGACTTGCCATCTGCCGATTCCACAACCAGTTCAGTTTTTAAGAAGCATCAGGGTTAAACAGATCAGAGACGAAGCGTTTAGCTACTCATACTAGCTACCCTATTGCTATTATGCTGGCGTCGCTCGTGCCAATCCCAAATGTCCTTCCATCAGCACCACCACCAGTGTTGTTATTTTTGTTACGAGAATTTCCAATACCGCTGTCGTTCCCTTGGTTGTTGTCGTCTTGATTTAACCACGGCCAATCCACGTCGTAGACATCTTCATTTCTATACTGTAAACTATGATTACGAGTACCTCGATGTTGCCACGACCGTTGCCTCTAATATTGTTTCCTGTAACGGTGTCCTGCGTCCTTTCACCAACAAGGTCCATCTTTTCACATTCCGTGCCACATCCTAAGGCGTTACTCATCATGCTGGCAGTGACACATTCCATACTACCGTCAGTTGTCCTCACTTATGCCCCGATTGATTCATAAGAGTTGGTTCCCATGAGTCGCTGCCAAGGGTTAAGGATTCGTTTGAGGCCAATTCTCTGGTGCTCGTTGCCGGTAACCAGGGTCGTCCAAGTACTGAGGTCGGTAAAGTACTACTCTCATCCTCCTGTCCATCGATGTTGCAAGTTGTTTGAGTAATACACGGTCTGTTACGAGAGTATTGCAGAAGGGATCACACTTTGGGATCTAAGACGTTATCGTACTAGGTTCTAACAAACAAAGATAGGTGAGGAAGGTATAGTCCAGTCATTTAACGCGGAGACATCCATCTCAGGGACGCACGTACAAGCACCTAACATTCTACATGGTTCGCTAGGTGCTCAGATAGGTGTTCAGGTAATACTCGATAGCATCAAGATTCGAAAGGATCCAGGGATGAATGAAAAATTCACATTCGAGTGGGGGACAATCACTGCTATGACCCCTATGGGTTTGTTATGTTTCACATGGATCAAATAATGGAACGGAAACCCTTTTTCACTTGTTAAGCCTCACTAGGACTCGCATGCACTCCACATTATTATTATGTGTGCACCCATAATAATAACCCAGTTTGCATGTTTGTCTCAATTCCTCCTAACTTGTGTTAAAAGATTTCCCTTAATTCATGCAACAAGAAAGATGGCACCACAACGTAGATCATGGATGTTCAAGGAGTGTCATACATAACATGGGTTGTCAACATATAAGTTCATACTGTAGTGCCAAGTGTGTTTTCGCGGGTGGTGTTGTCTATAAGCAAACATAGATACTATGCATAGTAAACAAGAAACGAACCTTGCAGTCTGGAGCTGAGTGTCATGGTCGTGTTCAGGACTTGTTCGGTTATAGTCTGGTTTTTCAAAAGCGTTTTTAAAACCAAGTTCACTATAACCTGGCTCTGATACCAAACTGTCACACCCTCAAATTACCACCTAGGGAGTGTCCCTGTTAGGCGTGTGACCACTAGTAATGAGCCACCAATTACATTGAATCCATAAGCTTAAAATAAAGTTTCATCATTTAATAGTAATAAAATCCAAACATAAGTAATTCAAAAACCATCAAGTTCAGCGGAAGCGTTAACGTAACATAATGTAAATACTTTCCAAACAACCATAGTAAATAAATGTTTGATAGATAAACCCATCAATGCAACCATGACCACTCATGCCCTCCAGCCAGCAAGTTCCTGTTCCCAAGTACCTAACGACCTGCGAGCATGTGATAAGTGTATCAGACAAAGCTGGCGAGTTCACAGTTTTAGAAAACGTTTGTTACCAGTTGTATGTAAAACAGTTCACTGACAAATGCAAGTAATATTGTTAATATCTCAATTCCGAACAAGACGGCTCCTAAAGTACATGACTGCCCTTTCCCACGTACTCCTATCCAGTACTGGGCCCGACTGGGTCATTAGTTCACATCCGTCCTCTCTAGGAGCGGTGTGAGGGTGCCAAACCTAAGTAGCGCTACCAACTAATACCCATTACCCTCCAGGTAACAACATAAGGGACTTACAAGAATGATAGGTGAGAATATTAACCAATATACCCGTTTTTACCCAAAAGACTTATCCCTCCACGGGATACCCACTGACTGTCCCCAACCACTGGGACGCATGCTCGAATGTAGTGAACTCACCTTGGGTTTGCTCGGTAAGACCAGTTACTTGATCACACTTAGTTAGTTTAAGCCTATGATGTTCACAAGTATACAACAATCAGTTTGCATCCAAGTTGATCATGTTGTCACGCACGAAAGTTGTCACAAAACATAAACAATGTATTCTAGGTTCCTTAACTACTCATCAGTTGACTATCAATCACAATTATGCACACAGCTAATATACACATCCCTAATGGGCTCGACTACAAATCACAACCCAAACCTCATACGGCCAACAAGTTTTCGGTCCAATTGCAATTGTATATAAGTAACCCATCGAAGCCCAAATGTATCGAACCCAACCCAAGCAGCAACCAAATCCCACCCCCTTTGCACATATTATGAATATCAAAATGTCACCCAACCATGTTACGATTTACAAATCCGAATCATGATTACAATCTATTTGTGGGAGTGAAACAGAATAGTGACAACAACTTATAACACAAGTCGAGGTTACCAAACAATCAATCTATTAACATAACATGCCTATACCTATGCCATCGTACGAAACCATTCACTGTTATAACGTATTTGCAAGAACACTAAGCCCAAACATGCTACCATTGTTATTAACACTATCAAATCAGTAGCAACAAGTACTCGAATAAAGATCAAGTTAATGAACTAGCGTTATGACCGTATCATAACACAACTGTGATCTATTCTAATTCATATATGGCTCATAATTCTAGCCGACAATCACCAAGTCATACTTCAACACTTTTATCCAAGTTTTCAACACACATCAAAAGATCATACACATCATCAAACACAATCCCAATGCCATTAGATTCATTTAATGTTCACAACAACAATTATGACCATGTGAATGATTTTTAAATGTCATTTTATCAATAAATCGGTCCACTACAAACATCTGCACGTGCACCTCATTTGAACTAGGAACTCTACTTTATTTACAACATGGTGGGCCGGTCCACTTATCTAATCTAATTCATCTATACGAAATTTTCAACAAATGTGAACATGGAGGGTATCCTGTGCATAACTAAATTCGAGGACTTGATATACTCATGTATATCACATGTCGGCCACTTTAGTCTACCTATTCTGACACTCCATCCATTCATAAGTTCGGACCTCCTTAATTGTTTCACATATCCACACACTTCAACTCATACCAAACAATAATCAAGAACAATCAAATACAACCGCAATCAGTAATTACAATCGAATAGATCAACCAAGCATGCGTGACAAAGGGACTTGATTCAAAACATAAAAAGGTTATACTAACCGAATAGCTCAAGGTGCAAGACAGATTCGAGGGAGAGGTTTCGCGAAATAGGATTTGTTGCCGTCGAGTGCTGCCTTCGGGTTCAAGAAACTCTAGGGTTTCTATGCTATAATTCCTATTTACGTATTACATGGTGATAATATACAAGGCTCTAGTGGGGTGGGCTCACTTTGGTAGTTTGGGCTGGACTCATGCGGCCCAATGTAAGCCAAAGGTGGCTGTGACAAGTAAGTGTAGCCCGCTAATATGTGCGGCCCCCTATACCCTCAAATACGCAACATATACAATAATGTTTTACGTCTAGTAAGTTTACCAGGGTTACGAGTGTTTAACAGGCTTAACATGCTTAAATTTAACGGAGTTAAAACAATCACAATCACAGTACATTTCACATTGGAAAGGGGTAAAGGGAAGTTAAGATCACAAGATTAACGTCACTATCCTTGAAGGTTCGGGTTGTCACATAGTAGGATATCCAAAAGGTACTACCTTAAATCCTAAATGGGCTTCTACGTTATAGTTAAGTCCCTTGGATTATAAAGTACTATTCTATAATTGGATCCCTTGAGTGGTCTAGTGAAATAGATTGATTTAAAAATCTGGTTAGGAATATCATGTGATGATATAACTGAAAAGATCCCTTAAGTGGTCTATTTAAGGAAATCGTATGACGTTCTAGTTAAGGAGATCATGTGTTGATCTTGTTAAAAAGATCGTTCGTAGATCTAGTTAAAAAGATCCTTTGGTGATCTAATCAAGTCACTTCATGATTATTCAATTGATTTTTTTCCCTACGCATTATGAAATGAACTGTGCGGACTGTGCAAGGAATTATGTAATTATGGATGCATACATAATTATGGAATTCAGTGCACAGAAACCACAGCAAGTTTTGTCATGTGTTAAGACCTATAGTGATAAGAATAACGAAACAGGAACAATGTAAAAAGGGGCATGGTGGATACGCCGCTGGTACTTCCTATATATAAGTGTTCCTTATTACATTGCGAACATAGCGTTATTTAAGTTACTAGAAGTCCTGGACCTTAACCAATGTTATTTCACTCTCCAACTCTAGTTTCGAGCACACACAAGTTTCCTATAATAAGTCTTCATAAGAAACGTTCTTCTGTCCGTAGTTCGAAACTCCATGATTTGTTACTACAAAGACTTCACTTTGATAGTTGACAATTTCGCTAAGAATCCAAACATGGCCCAGAGTTTTACTTAGGGTTCGAGGGATTCCTTCGAAAGCGAAACCATCACAGTTGTTTTCATAAATGTCCTCTAAAATTAAATTTCGGGATGAAATTTCCTAAAGTAGGGGAGACTGTGACACCTGTGCCACATCAACCATCATACAAATACCAAACCAATGAAATATTGTATTTCATACTTGGTATTTGTATAAATATGTGCATCGTTTGCACATATCAATTGTTGTTCGATTTCGAGCGTTAAATCACTTTCTGGAAGGTTATACGCGAACTGATGCGTAAATATAACCAGTTTAATGCAACAAACACTCCGGAATAGTGACATAGGCTTAAAATACCTTAAATAACCTTTACATAACTTAGAAATAAGTTTTGGATGGTTTGGTGTGTTGAAATCAAGTTTATTCGATCGCATGGACTATTTGTGTCAAACTGTGAAAGTATGCCGATTCGTGTGGTAACAAACATTCCGGAACTTGATCATAAGTTAAACATACCATAAATATCCTTTACATAGCTTAGAAATAGGCTTTGAGGTGTTTGGTATGCTAAAATAAACTTTTTGGTCATTCAGTGACTAAAAGCGTCAAAAGTGCATAAGTTTGCATTTTCGCGCATATCTTACGTCCTGAATACATCCGGACATCGAAAAATATATGTAATCATTAAAATATTTTATTTTAGTGATTGTCATGATAAAATTCCATTCGTCGCTTAATTTGGATCGTTTTTGCGTTCGTTACGACTTCCGTCGTAATTAACGAACAACGCAACCGTACGACCAAACGAACCGACATCCGAGATATTTTTGAGCATATTTTAAGTTCCCTATACTTTAAATTAATTTTAGAGCCTTGAAATGGGGTTAACGGGGCTTAAAAGTGCCAAAAATCAAGTTTTACAAGTGCAGGGACCATTTTTGAAATTTCTGGCAGATACATTGAACTTGGTCCATTTTTGAGGTTATGATGGTTTTAACCCAAGGTTTTGCACTCTATGGGCTGGAATTTGATGGTTTTAAGTATTCCCATGGTTTTGAAAACCATATGCCCACTTGTAAGGTCAAGATCAAAGCACGATTTGCGAGAAACGATCCTAACGGTTCTCCGAAATCTATATATACCCCTTCCATTTCATTTGCAAACTCACCTTTGATCTGATTTTGTTCTCTAAGTTGAAGTTATACACTTCATACCTGAGAATAATTAGATCAAACCTCCTTTTCTTGGACCCGTTGTAAGTATTCTTTCGTTCTTTTATGCGTTTTTAAGCGTAAAAGTCAAACAGTGTTAGACTTTCTACTTTGACCAGTCTATAGTCAACACGAAGTTTGTTTGAACTTCGTAACGTGAGCATAATCACGATGGTTATAGTCTCCTGTGATTATACCTACTGATTACCACGTTATTTAGGCGTGGTGACAAGTCATAGTTTCGGTCAAAATGCGTATTCTTGCGTATTTTGCAACCAAACTATTCTTGGGTATCAAGACCCTTTTTCTTGATATCAAACTTGTTTTCAAACTTCGTTAAACATGTTTTAACATGTTTAACTCGTCACTTTTAGATTAGTGCTTATATAGGGTCGTAAGATAAGAGGTCTAAACAACCGCTTAGACTTTTGAACCCGACCCGTTTGGTCAATCACGAGGATTTGACCAAACATATTTTGTGACCATAGTTGTATAGGGAATAACCTTCCGAGGTTATACCTTATGGTCACTTCGTTTAAAGTAGTTGTATGATTGGTAGTTTATATGCCTTAGGTAAATGACCAAAATGCCCTTTTTACGCATAAATTCATTTTAAGCATATGTAACATAAATTTTGACATCTAAACTGATTAGGCAACATTATTAGACATGTTAATGCATATATTACTTGTCATAGGACTAGTTAGGCGGTCCGAACACGTTTTACACGAACGACGCATTAAAGTAGCGTACGCTACCTAAACGGGTCGTAATGGGTCGTAAGCACTTAGGTTAGGTTTCGATTTAGTATGTAGGCTTTGTTAAACCATATTACATGAGTTCCTATACTCATTTGGGTTACGAAACCTCGTTCTATCCGATCTACCAATTTAGGTCCGGTTATTTACTTAGTTACCCATATTAGGTGCCGTTTGATCCCGTGATCCCTCTAGCTTTGCTTGGTTGTTATTGAAGACTTCTAAGCATTCTCAAGTGAGTACATAGTCCCCTCTTTTACTGTTTTCAATGTTTTGGGGTGAAGCATGTGTACCTATTTGTTATGTTCACGATTTCATAGTATAATTGATTATACATATTAGTACTTATCTTTTGACAAACTGAATGATTATTTATGGTTTAAACACTGATTTTTCAAAGATTATAAAATTAATTGTTGAATTGTACTTATTTTATGTTCACCAGACCGATTGGTAGTATGATATAGCGCTATAGGATTTGACACCCCATTCCTGTTGTCATGGAATGTCAGAAACCGATATTTTATCCAAATAGGGATTGTCTTCGTGGTATTTCTATAGTCTCCTAGGTGTATTTTGATGCACTAAGGTTTGGTTGAATTCTTAAATCACATTTTTATTGTATATTTTGTTATACTCCCAAAAGTATAGTTTGATATACTCTCATGTGTGATATTGTACAAAATAACATATATTTTGTTAATTACTAAAACATAGTTTAATATGTTATTTACAAAACCAAAGCATAGTTTAATATGTTATTTATAAAACCAAAGCATAGTTTAATATGTTATTAATAAAACCAAAGTATACTTTTGATATACTACTGAAAACTGTTATTTTGACGACTAAAGTATATTTAATATACTATCTGTTGGACTATTTTGGAACTGAAATATATTTTAATATATTAATTATTCGACTTTCTTAAAACCAAAGTATATTTTTATATATACTACAAACCTTTTTATCAAAATATTGTTTTTCAAACAACATATTTTATACAAACTCATTTTACTTAATTATTTATTTATGCATCTTTCTTTTAGATCATCTGTTTTCTTATCACTTATTATATGATCTATAAAAGAAAACATTTTTAAAGTTCATGACTATTTTTGTTAAAACATTCTTTTAAACTTACAAGTCATGAATCCTATTTTCAATAAAACCTATGTATCTCACAGGCATTTTTATGCTGACGTACCTATTTTTACATATTTTTCAGGTACTGCTTTGTGATGATTGTTGATGCATGATACACATAGGGTGGACTCGTGCATAGAGACTTTAAAACTTGAAAGACAATACTTGTATTTATTTGATTTGTAATAAAACAATGAGTTCAATAATTCAATAAATGAAATTATTTAATACATGGTTGTGAAACAATGATTCTGTTATAACATTCCCCGACGTTTCCGTCACGTTTTGTTGTTTTACGTGGTCGGGGTGTGACACTTTAGGATACTCATGGGGAGTTCCAGTTATATTCAATTCAATAACATATACAACATGTATACGTATTCAGATCCGAATTTATATAATAATCATAATATTCTCTAGAACTTATTTTATATGACTTAGTATCAAGTCATAGGCAATGTAGATATGGAAAATGTGATAACTGTGGCAAAGTGGGGCATGACAAGGAGACGTGTTGGCGTGGTACTGGACGTGGAAATGGAGGTCAAGATGGTAGCGGAAATCCCGGAGGAAACAACGTCAACAACAACTATCAAGGTGGAAATGGTGACGATCAAGGACGTGGTCAAGGGTGTTTTAACTACGGTGATGTGGGGCATTTCAGGAAGTATTGCCCTAAAAACAATCAAGCACGTGGAAGAGTGTCCAACATCGGAGCTAGGGAAGCACGCCAGGATCCAAACGTGGTTATCGGTATGTCCCTTATTAGTTAACGTTATGCATCTGTGCTGTTTGATACTGGTGCCGATTTTAGCTTCATATCTCTAGAGTTTAAGAATATACTTGGTTTAGTAGCGAGTAGGTTAGATATCCTGTATTCGATAGAACTAGCTTACGGGAAGCTAGTAGAAGCCAAAGGAGTGATTAGAGGCTGTGTTTTAGAGCCCGGAGAGCGTGAATTTTCGATAGATCTTCTGCCAGCTGAATCGGGAAGCTTCGACATCGTGGTTGGGATGGATTGGTTGTCGAGTAATCGTGCAGAGATGGTTTGCCACGAGAAGATTTCTCGTATCCCAATGGCGAATGAAGAGATGATTGTGATACACGGGGAGAAGCAGGATACGCCTCTACGGATTATTAGTTGTTTGAAGGTTCTTAGCTAATGTTGTGGACAAAGAGGCCGAAGAACCGAAGCTCGAAGATATCCCTGTGTTAAGGGAATATCCTGAAGTCTTCCCCGAGGACTCGCCAGGATTACCTCCTCAACGACAAATCGAGTTCCACATTGACTTGGTTCCAGGCGCCGCGCTTGTAGCTAAGACACTTATCGACTTGTGCCCTCAGATATGCAAGAGTTGTCAACGCAGCTTTAGGAGTTGTTAGATAAGAGATTTATAAGGCCAAGCTTTTTGCCTTGGGGAGCTCCAGTTCTGTTCGTCAAGAAGAAAGGCGGTGGTTTTCGAATGAGTATCGACTACCAAGAGCTGAACAAGCTAACCATCAAGAATCGGTATCCCTTGCCGAGGATTAATGATTTATTCGACCAACTACAAGAATCCAACTACTATTCCAGGATCTATCTTCGATCAGGTTATTGCCAGCTGCAGATTCAGGAAGAAAGAATACCGAAGAACAGTGAGTCAGCAAGTTGTTTTTAGACATACGCTAGCGTTGTGTTTTATACACGGTACACAAAACAGTTATGCACAGAATACAAAACTGGAGAACCTAGGAAACATGTACTTAGGACCTTCAGGAACTTAGGTCAAAGCTCATTAAAGGTTATCACTTGGGAACCCCGTCCATTAACTCGAGCAAACACCATTATTCTATCGTATATGCTATTTTAGTTAACCGCACAGGTGAAGTACTCGAAATCCTTATATTGAAATTTCCACTTTTACATCTAGTCAGTAGATTTTTACATCTCTACTCCTCTTAATGGTAGTTGCATCACGGCGATTTTCTTCAGTAGAGCGAAAACTCATTTGCTTTGGTACTTGATCATTTCATATGGTACTCGAAATCCTTATTTCTCTATATCCGATTTTTGCCTTGTGACTCAGACATTCTGCATTATTGTAAGTATCAACTCCTTGATATTGAGTTAACAAAACCTTCTTGAAATTTCTTTTCTTTTCAGTTACATACATGGTTTGTCCTTGCAACCATGCCGAAATTCCTTTGTCGATACATACGTTTAATGTCGGATTGCTCTGAGACCAAGTTCAATTGCTTGAACTTGTCCATTTCACATATTCAATTCAAGACACCATATGATGTATTGAGAGCATCATATTAAAATTCATTTTTGCAAGTATTTCTTTTGTTCCGAGTCGTAGTAGACTTGTTTGGTCTACGGCTCCATTAAGTCGTCTGTTGGTTCCAACACCTTGTGGTGGTGTCTCGTTAATTTGAAGCCTGCGCTAATCTCACTTACGCATCTCATATGTGACAACTGGCACCAAACCGGTAATTTCCGTACACTCTAATTATTATTAAACGACTGCAATTATGTGCTTAAATGTCAACATTGTTTGATTACATACCATACA
The DNA here is from genome assembly GCA_030545235.1 of Helianthus tuberosus. Classification (NCBI taxonomy): domain Eukaryota; kingdom Viridiplantae; phylum Streptophyta; class Magnoliopsida; order Asterales; family Asteraceae; genus Helianthus; species Helianthus tuberosus. Next base: position 99,051,928 of record CM060355.1, read on the forward strand.
AGTGAATTCATGCACGTTTTATACTAAAAGAATTACTTTATGCAATAATGAACTTCGTTGCGTCAGAAATACAAGTAAACTCACCGGTAAGACACACTGTGTCAACAAAACTGCAGAAAGCAGCCAGACATTAGAATTGAGGCCTAGGTGTAGGTCCAACGACAATAATACATTAAAACCCAAGAGTACATACAAGGGTTTACATATATACCATCCGGAAGCTAAAATACGCACTAAAAAGCACCCGAAACGCACTTTAAGTGCAGAATTTATTTAAATTCAGCTATAATCAGCCTTAGAACACTGAAATATTATGCAGAAATTATGATTTATCATCCAGAATACTTCCCTAAGTGTCGGGAATTGAAATGGGTACAAAAAGATACTTGAAAGATACCAAACGGTGCAATTTAGCACTTTAACGAACCGGTATCTAACCGAACAACCGGACATTACCCGGAACATCAAAATATTATTAGAAGCCTTGTTTTTATTTTTCCAAGCTAGTTATGGTCCCTAAACATCATATTACACCCTAAAGCACCTAAACACACCTAACACTAAATTTAATACTTGACTTGTAACTAGAAGAAGTAACTTAGGATTGAAACTCAACTAAACAACACCCCCCCCCCCCCCAACCGGTTATGAACATGTGGTACCCCCCTTGATTTTCTTTAAATTAAAAATATGATCTTGTTTAGTACTTGGTAGACATATGGACTAATAGACATAAAGATGTTGGAAGTTAATTATAAAAACCACTAGACTTCATTCATACCTCATTTCATCTTCATCATTCAACCAAACTCTCTCATCTCTCCCTCTAACCTCACGGCTCCAACCATACACAGACACACATCCATTTCAAGCTCCATATCAAGCATTCTAAGGTGACTCCAAGGTGTAAGAAGCTAAGTTAGGAAGTGTGGAAGCAACGGGACTTGAAGGACCTTCTTCGTTTACTTTTGTCCACTCGTTTTCTTCTCTTGAACATCCCTAGCTTTGAGCTAGTGGTAAGTTTCTTAGATCATCATCTTCTTCATGTTCTTGATGGTTAATAGTAAAAGAAAGATGAAATATTAAGAAACACTAAAAACATAAACAAGTCTTGGAACATAAACTAACTTTATGAGGGAGTAATGTTAAAATGATGATGAAATCATGAAATACTTGTGTTGTTATGCTTGTTACTTGTTGTTTGCTAGTAAAAATGATATGGTTCATCACATGGACTTGCTAGATCATGTTTAAAGACGCGAACTAGCAAGATGTGAAAGTTAGAGATGTGTTGGATGATGAAACATCCACACATAAGCTATGAACTTGAACAAATACATGTTTTCTAGAAAAATAAAGATCAAAATAAGTTATAATCTTGTAGATCTAAAGATCCATGAGTGGTTTTTCAAAAGAACCAAGCTAAAAATACAAGTTTTACTTAATCTTGGTTCTTAAACAAATAAACCTTATTTTTGGTGGTTAATAAAGTAAAGATACACATGTGTAACAAGAAAAATACAAGAAGTAGTATTTTTAGAAAATATGGTCACAAGTTGTAAAGAACTGAATTCTTTAAAAATGAAGCTTTTAAAGAAACAAACACACTTTAAAGAGTAACAAGACTTACTAAATACCCTAGTAAGTTACTACATTTTTTTTATATAAATTTTCAAGTTCATGAAATAGAAACATTAGTGTATATTGTTGATGATTGTTGTTGATGTTGTTGATGATTTAAAAGAAAATAAACACATGTTTTGAAAACATGGGAAACCTCCATTTTTAGGGGAAACTCTGTCAAAATTTTTATAAATTTTGACACTTAGAAGAATATATAAGTTTTGAAAAACTTATTCCCTAAAAATGTATACCAAGGTATTTACCAAGGTTTCCCCAATTTTTGAGTTAAGAAACGATGATTTCGCCAAGGTTAAAAATTAACATTAAGTATGTATATTTTTGAGAAAAATATATATATTATTTTATCACCAAACTATGTGCTAAGTGTATGTAGTATGTATTATACGTGCTAGTGTATTAGGACATGAAAATACACTAAATACTCTTGTGGAGTAAAAACACAAAAATACACATACAACATACTTAGAAAAATGCAAGAAAATATATTGGTGAAAATATATTAGTTGATAGAATAAATAACTTGGATAAGTTATGAACATAAACTGAAGTTTTAAGCAAAGATACATAATTCGGGTGCAAAGTGCAAAATACAAAATACTTATATTAATTTTTGAGAAAATAATATAAGTAAAATACATAGTTAAAAATATAAAATATTTTTAACACAACAATACATATACAAAAGATAGTGACCTGTGCTTGTACGATACAAGACTAGTGACTAACGATAATAAAAACACGTTTAGGTCACGACGCACTTTAAGCAAATCCGGTGAAGTTTACGATGCAAGGAACGCAAAGTTGTGAGTTCATGCTCCCCCTTTTCTTTTAACTTCTTCAGTTTTATAACTTCGGGGGTGAAATACATGTTACAATATTTATAAATGGTATGATGATACGAGAAATGATACATGATATGAGAAATTGTGTCACGAATAGGGTACCATAAGCACCATTAGTAAACAATATACCTAGACCGCAGAACAAAAGGTTAGATCTAACGGGTGTCGGGGCAGCCACACTCTTGGTGAGAACGAGTACCAAGTAGTGCTTTTGTGTCTCATAATATGCCAACTAGAAAAATGCCTAAGGTTTGGTTGCTTCCTATGTCGTGTCACATGTTAATGGCCTTGCAACCCATTAACAACTTGATACATACCTGAACACTTGATTTATACATGAATACTTGATTTTTACAAGATACATACCATGTTTTTCATACAAAGTATACTAACGTTCAACACAAAACTGCATGAATTCACACCAACATCATGTTGACGTTTTTCCAAAACTCACATGTATTTCAGGTAACTAGAAGTGGATGTGCGCGCGGCCTTACTCATGCTTGTGGATGTCGCTTATGTTCATCTTTAAATAAAGTTGTAAACTTTTTAAGACAATGTTTTATGCTACCTCGCGATGTAAACGCTAAATTATGTTTTCAAATTATGAAATGTTTGGTGTTTGAAGTTATTTTTACGAGCATGTAGTGTGTTTACCTTTCGTATGCAATGAGAACCTTTCATGATCACACCTCGTGCTTCCGCCGCAGAAAGGGGTGTGACATCATACACGGATTTAATCGTTTATTTACTGACTTGCCCTAATCCGCTCCGTTTTATCATGATTAAAGCAGTCTTAACAGAATCGTGCATTAAGACAATGGTACATAAATTCATTTTATATTCCAGTGTACCTCCTAACAGTTCTTTCATTATCGAACGAATGCCTTGTAGTATTTATTGCTTTTTCATCTTCGATCGGAAATAGTAGTTCTTTGGTGTTCTATATTCAATTGAAAAATCCTACGATGCCATTTCAATCAAATTTTCAGGTTTGCTTCATTACACTTTCATTTGATTTCAAACACGGTGAACTTGTTCGGTCACCGCTATTATTGAATTATGTCATTACGACACCTTGTGGTGTCAGTACAAACTTGTAGCTTGTGCTAGTCATGGTCAACCCTTTCACACGAAACTACACATAGTTTTGTTTGACTTATCACTTAAACACTCTTAATGCAACTATGTAGTAAGACAATGATACACTAGATTCAGTTGTATTTCATTCCGGTGTATTCTCGCAATTCAATAATGTCAACACACTAATTTTATTCATTATTTGTTCAAAAGTTGACGGATCATTTTCATGTCACTATTACATTTAAGCTTGCTGATTCTGAGTTCATCTAGCGGATGTTATTGTTTCTAGAACTCATTTGCATATTGTAAATGATCGTTTGGAATTCTATCGGTCGAAACTCCTCTTTTGTTGAACCCATGTTAACTAAGTTACACTAGGTTATACATCTATACATCTCGTATCCTTTGACATCGAATTCTGAAACACATACCTTTTAACCGCTGGGTTCCCATTGTTGTAATATGTCCCTGGATTCACCTGATTCAATAAGTCTTGATTCAGTTTCGTGGTTAATCACTTTGGCATTATTCATATCCCTCTACGCATAACGTAACCCTAAGGAGTTAACGTAGTCTAAATTTCGAGGACGAAATTTTCTTAACAAGGGGAAAATGTGACAGTTGTCAAATTTGCATGCATCCGTACAATTATTAGACAATGATTAATGCTTAATGACTGTGCTGATTTACAAGTTATGACATGAATTGCTTTATGATTATTATCATTATACATACATGTGTATCATATATTGCAAATGACATAACATTACTGCATGCAAACTTTATTGATTCAAATGGTGCACGAAACAAAGATAGCACAGTTATCAGACAAATCAGAAAAATGCTGACGGAGTTCAGTACATAGACAGACATAGTATTGGGATACATAATGAGCCAGAAACCAAGAATTACACTAGTATGGTGTGTAGGAAAGTAAGGATCATAAAATTGCCTTCCTAGAGATAGTTAAAGTGTCGGAAAGTGCCTAAAACTCACATAAACTGCAGAATTCTACAGAATTCAGCAACATTCAGCATTTAAACAACTTAATATTATGCAGAAATATGGTTAAATGGTCCTGAATGCTTTCCTAAGTGTCGGGAATCAAAACTATCACAAAAGTTAACATAAAGCACAATAAACTGCATAGTTTAGCACCTTAACGAACCGATAACCAACCGAACAACCGGACACTACCCGAAACACCAAATTTTCACTAGAAGCATTGTTTTCTCATTTCCAAGCTAGTTATGGTCCCCAAACATCATAACACACTATATAACATCATGACAACATATAACCTAACTAAACATTAGAATCTAACCAAACTAACTGAATTAACAATTACATTCCAACTCTATACCCCCCCATACCTACGGCCACTAGGTGGCCCCCACTATTTGATTTTATTTACATATTTTATTAGATCATGTTGGAGCCTTTTGAAACATGTTATACATTGGACAAGTGCATTGTTGGAACATATTGTTATAAACCTCAAGACTACAACATAACTTCATTTTCACCAACACTTTCACACACTTTCTCCTCTCCTCCTCCCCGACTCACGGCCAAGAACCACACACCCAACACCATCATTTTCAAGCTTTGTTCTTCCATTCCAAGGTGCTACAAGGGTGTAAGAAGCATAGTTAGGAAGCTTGGAACCATTGGAAGGTGAAGGACCTCTTTCAAGTGCTTTTATCCACCTCTTCTTCATCTTGTGATCATCCTTAGCCTTGAGCTAGTAGTAAGATCATCTACACTCTATTTTACATCTTCTTAAGTTGGTTAAAAGATGATATAAGTGGTTAATCTTGAAGAACACTATGAATCTTGAACATGAAACTTAAACATAAGACTAAAATCATGACAAATACATATTGTTTAAGCGTTGTTATGCTTGTTGATTGTTGATTGCTCATGTTTATGATGTTAAACACCATATGATTCTTGCTAGAAGGTGATTAAAGACATGATCTAGCAAGACGAGAGGATGATTATGTTAAGATCAAAGTAATCACCCATATGTAAATCATGAACTTGAAGTGTAAATTGTTTTTCTTGTAAAATGATTGTCAAAGTGAATGTAAAGTCTTGTGAATCTATGATTTCAAGAATGATTTTTCAAGAAACCAAGTTAAAAATACAAAGTTTACTTAAGCTTGGTTCTTAAAGGAACTAACCACATTTTTAGTGGTTAAACAAGTGTAGAAATGTATATGTAACAAGAAAAACTCAAGGAGAAACATTTCTAGAAAAATGATTTACAAGTTGTAAACATCTAACTTCTTTAAAAATGATGTTTTTAAATAAACAATCACACTTTAAAGGGTAACTAAGCCTACTAAACACACTAGTAAGTTACTACAAAATTTTATATACTTTCAAGTTCATGAAGTAGTAATTTATGCTTGATTTTGGCAAATTGGTAAGTGTTGATTGGTTTATTGTTGATTGTGGTGATTTATAAAAGAAAATGATATGCTTTGAAAGCATGGAAACCTCCATTTTTAAGGGGAAACTATGGCAAAATTTTTCTAAAAATTAAACACTTAGAAAAATATTTTTAAACAAATATTTACAAGTATATTTTAAACCATGAATTTTTATATAAAGTTTGCCATAATTTTTGTTACAAAAAATATAAATATTGGAGGTTGGTTTTTGATAATAAAAGTGACTAAATATGTATTTAGGAGAATATATATTTAGATGTCACCATGTGTGTGATTATTTGTATATTATGTGTATTAGTTATATTATTTTAGGACTTGAAATAATATAACTCACCAAAATAACAAAAATTACAATACAAAATATTACCAAAATCCCAAGAAATTAATACATAATTTATACCCAAAATATTGGAGAAACAAAACAAGGAATATAACTTACATAAACATTCCGGAAATAAATTCATAAGTATAATTTTGGTAATTGGTATTTTGGACACCAAGGGAACAAAAATATGATTTTTACAAATACCACAAAAATATATCATATTTTTGACAATGAGAAAATATATTATTTTTGGTAAATAAAAATATATATTTTTCTTGGGAATATTAGAAGATATATTATTTTAGGGGAGAAAATATATATTTTCTTAAATAAACATGAAACATATTACTTTTGTTTGAAAAATAAATTTATATTTTCTAAGCTAGACTTGAAAATATATTATTTTTGAGGTTTATTTGAAAATATAATTATTTTTGACAAGGGAAAAATTATAAATAATTTTTCTGTGTAAGTTTTCTTAAAATATATTATTTTAAGAATATAAACTTTGGTGAATTTTTATTGGAAATATTATTCTGGAAAAATAAATACAAAAATTAAGTATAAGATACTTAATAAACACAATAAAAAATACGTATTCTCGTACGTATAAATACACACCGGAATAGCCACCGATACTTGGCAAAAATACGCAAGGTTAAGAATAAGAATATGAATACACCCATCCTTGGGGAAGTTATACATGTACAAATACACATATGTGTCAAGTTAAAATATATTATTTTAACTAATATTCCAAAATTTGATAAATATAATTTAAGTTAAAATATTTATTATTTTAACAAATAATTATATACTTGGAATAACATTGATGACACAAAGAAACGTAACTCAAAAATACTAAATAAGACCAAGGCCAAGGCACGACCCACCCGTCTAATGAACCGTAGTACGCATGTAGGTAGTCGTGCGATCTAGAGGAAGCTTTGAGTTACATTGGATACGAAGAACGCAAAACTGTGAGTTCATGTCCCCCTTTTCTTTTAACTGTTTTTGCTTTATAACTTCGGGGGGTGAAGTACATGTTACAAAATGTTTACAAACGATTACAATTGGTATGGTTAGCTAAGGAATGTACTGTTAGATCATGTGAATGGGTAGGCGCACTCTTAAGACCATTAATCCTCGTTTAAGGACAGAGGGACATGAGTGATAGATCTATTTGGGTGTAGCGAGCCCACACCCATGTGGACCGGGGTTTGGCCCATGAGGTGACTATGTCATTCCCGCCGGATGGCGTGTACAAAATCTGCTAGGTTTGAGCCTTCATGCACCATTTCACACATATTAATGTATTAGATACACATTAATTGATCTGTTTCCTTATTTGCTTTCATACCAGGGTTTACAAAACATACATACTTACAATGATTATAAAGGTTTATTCTTGCACACTTACTAAACACATGAACTCGCTCAACTTTTGTTGATATTTTCAAACTACATGTATTTCAGGAAATTAAGTATGGATCTGGCGGGCGTTGAAGTTTACAAGTCATGTTTCTAATAAAGGTGTCACCCGAAGTCGAAGGGTTGTGTTATGTATTTTATCTTGGATAAGATACAGGGCTCAAAACCTAGTTTGTTTGTGTCTTTTGTGAAGTCCTTATGGAACTTAAAACATGTTGGTATTATATTTGGAACATGAATTCTGTGTTTGGATTTTAAGACAACGTTGTTTGTAATGTTTTAAATCTATCTATGGATGAACATCTTGGGTTTTATCAAATAGTTGTTTGTTATGGTTGAATGCAATGATTTTAAGCAAGTCACACCTAATCATGCTTCCGCAAAAGTCAGGGTGTGACAAAAGGAGTGGTGATATGAAGGTGAGGTACTGAGCGAGACAGATCACCTCGCGGGTTCTAAAGAACGCCTCCAATCATCATGTGAATCGGATGTGCTGAATGACGCTGAAGGTGTGCGTCTATGTGATGGTCCAGCTTGACTTGACGGTCCTCCTCGCATAGGACATTTTCCTCGGCCTCTCTCTTGGCGGCATTTTTATTAGTAAAACCTTCCAAAATCAAGAAAACAACATATAAACGACAAAAGAAATGTTAAGAATAATCCTAGGTCATTTGCCTAGACTCGGAAGTCTAAGGAATGTGCTGTTGTGTCATCGAGATTAAACACAAAAGGATAGTGTATAATTAACTCAATGTTGGCTCGGATACCAACCTGTCACACCCCGATATTTCCACATATTACCGGTGGGCCCGGTGGGGAGTATGGTGATTGTTTTGGTCAAAAATTACCGAAGCAATTTAGTGATCAAATTAGTTAAGTGAGGTAGTGTGCTAGCAGTGTTTATGAAAAATATGCTAATTAGGTTATTAACAAAAACAATTTTCAGGATATAGTTCAGGATACCTAGCTATATCAACAATCAAACAATGGGTAGAAATGTAAAGGTTGAAACGAGATGTACGAGGAAAGCCCTTGATCAATCTAGATCGCCGGCACAAAACCTCGGGAGCTGACAATCGCAGCTGCCTTGTTCTTCTTATTACTTCAAAAGTCAGGATACAGTGCAAGATAATGCCCAGATCATTGCTAAGTGTTATAATGCTTGCTAGAAGTGTGTGAATTGTGAGAGAGAGTGTAAGTGATCGAGAGCAGTGAATGTGATGTGTCCTATGAGATCTGGTTATCCACATAACAAAGAAAAAACTAAATTTCCTAAAATGGGGGGATGCCTTGGAATATTCCCATGTTAATGTTGTGGACCAGGTATTGCGGCTTCAACGTTCCTCTTCTAACAATCTGGACAGAGTCTTCAGGGGAAGAAGTCTTGATGAACATTATGGACATGCACTCGTAACCTGCAAACAATTTGTTAGTAATCATCAGGATACAGCATCAGGATGTTACCAATATCCTGATCCAGCATCCTGGTTGTGAACAGCTAATATATAATCAAGATATAACTCAAGATACTATCTAGGATATGGGCTCAGAATTTCACCCATAACAATTGTCCCCAAAAATGTTACCGTTGAGGATTCTGGGTCTAACGGTTACATTTTTTACTAATACCAAGGTAATTAAGAGATAGGACTTGATGTGACAAGTTGTAACTGCCCAGGCTATAAACACTCATCACCTCCCTATAACTTCTCATTTCCACCGCCATTTATCTCCACCAAGAAATTATAACGTAAAATACTTCTCTCCCTTCTCACTTCTTTTCTTTACATTATTCCGGTGAAGATATGGCAAGGCAAACGAGGTCAAGCTCCAGCGATTTTGCTCCCATGTTTTTTCCTCAGAATATCCTTCAAGACCTGGAGAAGGAAATATGCTCATTCGACAGTGCTCACCTGTCAGCCCTTAAAACCTCCGACATCTTCCCAAAGGGGACAGTGTTCCGGCCATTCGATCGGGAGATCCGATCAGACATGGCGTCTAACAAGTGGCTCTATTTTAATGCTTTTCCGTTTACCTTGGGCCTTCGATTCCCTTTCCCCGATTTCATCACTGAGTTTTTTCACATTACAAAAATTAGTTTTAGTCAGACCATGCCAATGCTCTGGCGAGTGTTGCTCGTTCTTGATCGAATCAAGAATGCCCACATTCCCGAGCTCTCCGTTCATGATCTTCCGTTAGCATACCGGCTTAGATGCCATGGGTCTTGCAGATTCTTATTTTATTCTACCTCCAGTGACCCTCTCATACTCCGATCCACCAGGTACGGGGAAGAATGGAAATCCAAATTCTTCTTTGTGAAAAGAAGTTCGATCCCTAGTGGAGCGGAATATCCAGTGAAGTGGTTGAGAAAGGGTAGGATTTAGGATTTTAGGATGATCCTCTCTTATATCTTATCATGTATCCTGAACTGATCTTTATTTTTGTTTTATGCAGCTGACTTCAGAAAACTAGCACCTCCCCTTGCTGACTTAGAGAGAAGAATCTAAGCCATCAGACTTCTTCCTGAGATTGAAAGAAGCTTCATTCCGTAACCAGCATCCACGAGTCAACATTCCAGTTCAAACATGTCTGGTAAGGATCCAGTTTAATATCCTGCATACATTTTGTTATTTGATGTTGTTATGTAGAAGGGTTTTAAAATTACTCCCTGTATACAGATACCAGCAAAGTTCCAATTCTCCTGGATCCTGAAGAACTCGACGGCTATCCCACTCCTGTCCAGGTGAAAAAAGAGACCCCTGCTGCTACCCGCTCCAAACCAGCTGCAGTCCCTAAGCCTAACCCAAAGAGTCGTACCTCCACGTCTAAGAAGAGAAAGGGTTCAGAGACCACCACCCTAGCTTCTGAAGGGTTCTCCTATGAAGAGCTCAGCTTCACCGAGTCCTTGGAGCCTATGACTTCCTTCCTCAACAAGGTAATATCCTGGTGCTAGATCCTGCGCATATATCCTGACTGAATATCCTCGTTAGTAGATTTTTACCCATACCTGTACTTTGGTCCGCAGGATCTCCAGCATCTGCTACACCTCTACACTGACGCTTGCAGGACAGCAAAACTCCAAGAGGCCAGAATCAAGCAACTTGAGACCACTATAGCTGACCAGGGTATAATTGCTGAAGCCAAGACTCGGCACTATGAGGACAAGTTGAAGAAGGTTACTCAGGATGCCGAAGTGAAGCTGGCAGCCGCCCACATTGAGCATGAACAGGCCATGATCTCCTTCCAAGAGGGGATCAAAAATTCCGCCGTTGTCTCCCTGCTACAAGCTCAAATCAAGATGGCTTACGAAGCCAAGGAGATAGGTCTTGAGTGTCCATCCTGGCCGGTTGATTCCTGGGTGGCGAAACTCAAGGAGCTTGGAAGCAATCCTGTGCCAAATCCTGCTAAAGCTGGGGCTGGAGAGACTTCTAAGGCAGCTGAGGTGGTGGACGAGGCTGGAGAAAAGAAGGATGTTGGTGAGGATGCTGGAGAGGATGCTGCTGAGGATGCTAAAGCTGAGGGGGTGAAGAAGGATGATGGTGATGCTGCTGTGTGAGAGCATCAAAGTGGGCAAAGATGGATATTGTTGCTTAGGCCGGAGCCCACTTTTTTAAATTTGAATGGTCTGTAATCCCAAAACAATTTACTTTTTCTGCATTTACTTTTCCTGCACTTAGATACAATATGATGGCCAAAGGTGGAGGGATCCTGAGTTTCAGGACGAAGCCCTTGGTTATCAACGTTAATATGCTTTTGAACAATCAATAGTTGAAGGTGGAGGGATCCTGTGTTTTCAGGACGAAGCCTTCAACTGTTTATGTAAATATGCTCTTGAACTAGTTGTACTTTTGGTGGATGGATCTCGTTTTGAGATGAAGCCAAGAGTACAACCTTTTGGACTGTTAATAATAAATAACCAACCTTTCAGCCTTATCTTTGTTGTTGTATTTTTATTACGTTGCATGTGTTTGATTTGAAAGTAGTTTTCTCCTTTATTTCAGTATTATTTCAAATATCCTGAGAAAATATTCTGAGGAAGTATTCTTAAAGAATATCCTAATCAGGATACTGTTATTAAACATAGTATTTAATCAGAAATGTCCTGTTAAAGTTTTGTTATATATAACTCCGAAAACTTAAGTTATTTAGATAAGGTTTCAAAAGATGAAAGGGAGAGATCATACCAAAGACTCTTAGAGAATTGATTCCAATTTCCCACCTTTGAACCTTTTGCAACATTCCACTCATGGATGTCCCCTGTGCACATTTAGGAAACTGACTTCATCCTTCGAATTGTTTACAATGTATCAAGATGTATGTCGTGTTTACAATATCCTGGGGATAAACCCTTGATATCCTGGGGATAAACCTATTTTCATGCGCTACAGGCGGGAGTGTATAAACTCCAAGACTTAGAAAGGCGAAAACCTTTAAACCTTAGAGAGTATGAAAATACCTTTTCGTGAGAGAGGGTGATCAATCCTAATATACCTTAAGGATCCAGGATATAGCCAATAATAACGAAATTGTCAGCCACTTTTACATGAACTGGTCCCACTATCTTGAACTATCCCTGAATAACTTGCGCTCCAGGCGGGGTGTTTAAACCCAATTCGAGAGAAAGGTGAATACATTTAAACCTTTGAAGGGATAAGGATCCCTTAAACGTGAGAGAGGGGGCCAATCCTCTAATCTTTCGATTCATCTTGAGTGTATATCCTGGTGTAACATCCTGAAACATATCCTACAAAACACCTTCAAACTAAGGTGGGTGTTAGCTTGGCTAACACCCTCCAATGCTTAAGTTAGTACTGGGTTCAAAAGAATAAATAAATTCAAACATATTTAAAAGGGATAGAATTCAAACCATCCTGAGTTAGAAATTAAATTCTAAACTCACCTGAAATAGAGCTTGAGGTGTATAGCATTCCTTGATCTTGGTAACATATCCCCTTCCATATTCTTGAGTTGGTATGCTCCTTTCCCAGATTCTGATTCAACTTCATAAGGTCCTTCCCATTTTGGGGCAAGCTTCCCATCAGCACGATTAGTAGTATTCTGAAAAGCCTTCCTTAACACCTGTAACAACTCAAAAAATCACAACCACTATTATAAAGACACGTGTCATGAAAGATAAACGTGTTAAAAACCCGGATCAAATTGAAAGATGTATGGTAGGATTAAAAAGGGTCAACATGATAATTAATACCTCTGAGTGACCTATTTATAAATCTCAAACCTTAATATATTTTATAAACATCTATATTCAAATCCGGTTATCCTTGGTGGTACATAATTCAAGTTCACATAGATCCTATGAGTTTTACGACAAATCCTCAATTGAAAACCTTCATCAATAAAGTCCAAAACATGTAAGTGCATGGCAACACTCTCAAGGGCATGCAAGGTTTGATTTCATGGTCCCCTTCTGCTGATAAAGGCATAAGATTCGAAATTGTAAAGAATGCATGGTCAAAGCCTAAGAGTTTACAAAATTTTGTCTTCTGATGAAGGCTTACGGACCACAAGGTGTATGCCTTATGGACCGTAAGGCAGCCCCACTGGGCGATAAATTCTGAAAAGCGGATACGAACCGCAAAGCCAAAGGCTTACAATCCGTAAGACCTGTAACTTGGCAGATTTTGGACAGTTGCCTGTTATAACAAGTTACACCGCCTTAGAAGGCTGGTTTTTGAAATACAGGAGTTTGGCCAGTAGTTTTACATGCATAGAGACACATTGGATCATCAGGAAACATTTGTAGACCTTGATGGCATGATCATGTGCAATGTAGATGCATATATAAAGAGTTCTTGTTTCCAACATGGGACTTGCTCACTTCAAATCATTTCAAGACTTCTCTGGAGCTCTCTGGTCTTCTCTCAAGCTTCCTTAAAGTTCCAAATCGTACTTAGGACCTTTGTAAGTGTCCTTAACCTCCTAATTTCAGTTTTAACTAGCTTAATTACCAAAAGTCAAACTTATCGTAATTAAAGTTTGACTTCGTGATTAATCACTAATGGTCCAATCATTTGTTAAATTAAAAGTTGTTATAAGTTGGTAATTATGTAGGTAATAAACCCCTAAGAGGGCACCTACTGATTATCACCCTAACTTGGTCAAATATCGGGTGAAACCTAATATTAAAAAGTCAACAGAAGGTCATTTTTGCAAATAAATTCATAATTAGCAATGTAGAAGCTATGGAACCTGTTTTAACACTTGTATAACTAGGTAATTAATGTAAGAACATGTCTTAGCATGATCAACCCGACAATTTCAAGTTTAGGCTCGGTTCGGAACCGAAAGTCGCAAAAGTTTACTTTTACTTTGACTTTCAGTTCTGACCCAATTTAGCATATTTTAGAAATGCCTTAGAGCTCTATTAGGACCAGGTTATAGGATAGTATAACCCTCTGTGATTATACAACTTGGTTCCTAATTTATCCTATTCATTTGCATGTTTCCGTTATATGCCTAAATGTTGACCATTATGCCCTTTTGACCTTAAAGCAAGATTTTTGAAAATGTAATAGGACAACAACCTTTGTTACTGAATTATAAACTTTTCCTAACAATTTGACATCAGTTTGAGGTCTAGATTAGGAGTTATGCTCCATATTGTAATTAGAAAACTATTTATTAATTAAACGGCGTATTTAGCATAAAGCCAATCTAAACCCAAATTTTGACACCAAACTTTTTACCTAATGATGTAATATAAAATTTTGCGATTTTTGAAGATTTTTATTTATTTTTAAACTGAGCATAACATAGGATTCTAGCTTGATTCGGTAATTGTCGGTTATACCATTTTCGTGCATAAAATGAGTTTTACATAAAATTTTGATACCAAACTTTTTGCTACTGATTTTATATGATAAATAAAATATTTTGAACCTTATAAACTGATCAAAAACTTAGATTTCCTATTTTAACCCGAAAATCGCTTAAAATCGAATTTTACGCGTTTTAAGCGCATAGTATGGGTTAAAACTACTTTAAACATATAAAACTTAATACCTACTGATGTTTTAAGTAAATTTTTATAATTAAACAGTAAGCAAAAGTTTTGAACTCAGAATTCTAATTTTGACCTTTAAAGCTTATGTGAAATTACCAAAATGCCCCTACGGTGCATAGTTTGGTTAGAAAAGATAAATTTCACATATATGCAATACCCTACTGTTATGAATTATAAAAATAATTATTTTTACTGATTATATCAGACCTGAAACTCAGATTAATATTTAAACTCTTTTATAAGCTTTAAAATGACTAAAATACCCCTACGGGGCATAAATTGAGTTTAAATCCATTTTGGGCATAATGGAAGGTATCCTACTGATATCACAACATAATTAAGGCATATTAACTTAGGAAACCTATTCATGACTCATTTGGTTACCCGATACGCATTTTTCGCGTTCGGTGCGGTTTATGTAACTAGTTTGCATAAATTAGCCGAAATGGGTCAAACCTTATCATTTTTATCTCAAAATCCAGAATGTGTTTAGTTTACCTATGTTATACAAGTATACAAACTTGTCGGGTCTAAACCACATTCTAATCCGGTCTTCGCTTAATCGTGCGTTTTGAACCATATATCTTCCTTTAAAACTAACCGGTCTAAGTTTAGGCTTAATTAAGACCCGTTAGAAATCTAATAGGTTATTAAAACCTTCGTTCCAGATTAGGGGACTAGTAAAAGATACTTGCACTTGCTGATTGTGATATATACTTGCTCAGGTAAATACTTTTAACTTATTTTCCGTTATACGGGCTTAGGATACGGTATTATAATAATACCGCTTGGTCGGGTATGTAGTTATTTAAATCGGATTGTGATTAATATATTTACATAACCCGTTTTAATCTGTTTTGTTTGGTATATGGCCTTGGGGGGTTAATGACCATGTCCCGGATATCCTTGGCATCATTCATTGAAATGACCATGACTTAGGCACGGGGTGTAGGCATACACCTGACAGATGCATATGTAAAAACTGGTAATCCACAATAAGGACTTTTCCTTGTGGGCATTATACCTGTGGTGTGTCAGTTAATCTTGTCCGGCTCTTCTAACCTGCCCTGACGGACGACAAATATGTAAAACTGTATACAAGATTATTTTTAAATAATTGTCCCAAGTTATAAATGATGTTTTGTGCCTTGTGCATTCAAATCAAATTTCTTAAACATTTTCAAAATGAGTCAGTTAATTGTATTTACCAGTGTAAACTGACGTATTTTCCAAAAAGGCTAAGTGCAGGTACTAAACGGAATAGGCTGGCTACTCCTAGCATCAATAAAGAGTCTTGCAAGCTTAGATGTTATGAATCTGTTGAACAATTTTTCCTTTTATCTTTGATCTGCCTGTGGATCCCTTACGACCGTTTTGTAATAATTGATATTACTGTTATTCGGTTTGTAATGTTTTTTTCTTTCGACTTCCGCTGTGTATTAATCTATGATAAATTGTCTATGATGATATCAACTACGTCACGATACTCCCCACCGGGCCAACCATTAATACGTGGAAATATCGGGGTGTGACAGGTTGGTATCAGAGCTAACATTGAGTGAATTAAACACTTGCTTTTTGTGTTTAATCTCAATGACACAGTTTGCACATTCCTTGACCTCCGAGTCCAGGCAAGGAACTTAGGACTAATCCTAATTTGTTTTATTTTGTCCTTTATTGTTTTTCCTTTGTTGTCCTTTTGTTTGTTTTGACAGGTGTAACAAAATGCCAGCAAGAAGAGGAGGAAGAGGCAAAGCACCATTTACTAGCCACAACCATGAAGCCGGACCTTCACACCGGCGAATCCCATCAGTAACCAGGAGCACAAGTCCTTAGGAGGATTAGAGGACTTATTTGGAGCCCGCGAGACGATCCGTCTCGCTAAGTTAATCACCTTCATACCATCATTCATTTGGGCCCCAATCTGAAAACGACCCCCACAACTCACATCACTCCTTCATCCCTCTCCAGCACTCAAACTCACACCACTCCTTCAATGACCCAACACCCTATTTCCAGAGCTGGTTCAACCCGGCAAACCTAATTGAAGAACCCGTGGGTTTTAACCCATTGGGACCAGAAGACCACTTTTCCGGTGACCATGCCATGGACATGGATGAAGATACCAATCCCGCCGAACCTCCATCCGGGACACCTACTCACCCCATCGAGATCTCAGATGGGTCATCATTTCATGGATCACCTTACCGTGGTCCAGACAGCTACCAAGCGAGATTTGCCCAATACGATTGGGTGTTTACTCCCTCCTACCACTCCTCGCCTCAGCAGCACCAGCAGGATCCCTCTGAGGATTCGCGTTTTGTAGTGGTCACTCCACCGCCACCACCACCAGTTCAGCAGCCGCCTCCGGAGCCACCGAGGCGGAGAAGATCAAATGCACGGATGTCCGTGCGAGGGGGAGTCCGTATCAGCACCCCTCAACCTTCAAGTGGCAGCCACTACCCGCCACTTTATAAAGACCCGCAGATGGGTGGGCCTTCAAACCCCGTATCTAAAGTGGACTCTGCGCCAGTCGCGCCACCACCGATGGGTTATGATAACCCGATTCCTGCATACACCGGTTCAGCGACGTATAACCCATTTGAGCAGCCAGCCCACACTCGCTACAATTACACCGAAGTTGATCCTTACCTTGTAGCGGCGAACTACAATGCTCTTAATCCCGAGGGGCCCTTTGGAGCTCCCTGGGGAGTTGGGTACCCGGCTTATGGGTACCAACACTCGCCACCTCCTCAACCTCCACATCAGCAGCCGCCATCGCAACAACAGGAGATTCTCCAACGGTTGAGCCAGGTGGAGCGGGAGGTTCAAGAAGAGCGTAGGAACAACCGCGGATTTCTCAAGGGTCTAGCGAATTTAATCAAGGGGAAGAGCAAGAAAAGGGATTTTTGAAGATTCCTTATTTATTTATTTGTATTGTAATTTACTTGTTTTAAATCAAGTCCCTGCGTGGACATCTATTTCTGTATTCAGCCCTTGCGTGGGCATGTTATTTCTGTTTACCCCCTGCGTGGGCAAGTTATTTCTTTTAAAAGTCCTGTTTAGGGCAATCATATACTCCTTAATTTAGTAGTGGAATGTTTAAATTTAAAATTTCATTTTGTCATTTTAAGCATGAAAATAATATATGAAATAAATGAAAATATCATTCCTTTTACAAAATCTACCATTATTAAATAAATATTAAGGGCAAATCCTAGCCCATGTGTCATATTAAGACAGGGCCATGATGGTAGTTCCTTAATTAGACTCAGATCCTTGTTAACATCTGAAAACATGTTAACACTCTTGGCAAACGTGATTCGACAAAATCGCATAAGTCATCCTTATATATTGGATTCTTCCAATTCCTATCCCTAATTTATATAATCATCCATTTGTGATGAAGTGCCTACGGGCCATAACTAATGTCCTTTGAGACTAAAGACAGTGGTGGTCTATGACTCCCTGTCAAGAAGAGGTAATGAACTATGATTCGAGCCTCAATGCCACGATCCTTTAAGATCTTGGCTTATGATTTAAATTTGTCACTATGACTTGGCCTTTTGTGCTATTATTATGTCTTAATTTTAACTAAGGATTATTATAATAAAAATCCTGAATAAATATGTTTAACAAATTAACCAATATGGTTATTAATACCATGGTTAATAAATCATCAAGAATGATAGTACTGTTATAGACTTCTAAATAAACCATTGTCATCATTTTATGTAGCAATAAAGCTACATGGCTGGGTCGAAAGAAGTTAACAGTCACCCCTTGGAAAATCTTGAGAATACTAGGATCAATATAACCAGGGAAGAGCTCCGAACATTGATTGATACCGCTGTATCTAAAGCCATGGATAGGCAATTTAGGGAATCGAGTGGTACGCATAGTAAGACCTCATCTGTACCCCACTCCAAATCTCACCCTAAGACTCATTCCGAGGCTCATAGTAAGCCACCCTCTAAAAAACAGGAGTCAAAGAAGGATGATGTTCAACACTCCTCGAATCAACACAGTGTTCCATCCAAGAGGATTGTATTTGATCGTGAACCACGTACAAGGACCTGTACCTATAAATATTTCGTCTCCTGCAAACCCAGGGATTTCACTGGGGAAAAAGGAGCTATTGACTGTATGACATGGTTAGACGAAATGGATACTGTGGTTGACATCAGTGGTTGTGCTGATAGGGATATGGTGAAATTTGTATCTCAGTCATTCAAAGGTGAAGCATTATCTTGGTGGAGGTCTTTGATCCAAGCTACTGGAAAGATCCCATTATACAATCTGACCTGGGATCAGTTTGTTGCTCTTATTAAGGAAAATTACTGTCCTCAACATGAGGTTGAGAAGATCGAGACTGACTTATTGTCATTGGTTATGAAGAACCTGGATTGTCAAGCATACCTCACAAGCTTTAATACCATGTCTCGATTGGTTCCATATTTGGTAACACCGGAACCCAAGCGAATAACTCGTTTCATTGGGGGTTTTGCCCCGGAGATCAAGGCCAGTGTAAAGGTATCTCGACCTGCTACTTTTAGGTCAGCAGCTGATTTATGTTTATCCCTTACTTTGGATGCAGTCAGGCTGAGATCGCTTAAGAGCTCTGAAGAAGGAAAGAGAAAACGTGAGGATGATAACTCACGACGTTCTGAGAAGAAGCATAAGGGAAACACAGACCACAAAAAGAAGTTTGGGTCTAGCAAGGGTAGCCAGCAAACGGATGAGAAGCCAAAGTGCAAAACCTGCCAGAAACGTCACTTTGGAAAATGCAGGTTTGAATCCAAGTCGCAGTCAAAGCCGATTGCATGTAGGATATGTAAATCCAAGGAACATAAGAATTTAGACTGCAAAAAGATAAAGGATGCGACGTGCTATAACTGCAACGAGAAAGGGCATATTAAGATAAACTGCCCAAAATATGCCAAGAAGCCGGAAGAGGGAAAGAAGACCAATGCTAGGGTCTTCCAAATGAATGCACGGGAAGCAGTCCAGGATGATAATGTGATAACAGGTTCCTTCCTTATTAATGATATTTATGCAAGGGTATTATTTGATTCGGGTGCAGATAAGTCATTTGTTGATAATAAGTTTTGTAAATTGTTAAATCTGGCCGTTAAAGCCCTAAGCATGAAATATGAGGTAGAATTAGCCGATGGTACCTTAGAAACTGCCTCAACTGTGTTAGATGGATGTTTTATATCCATTAGGAACCACTCTTTCCCGTTATCCTTACTTCCTTTGAAATTGGCTGGTTTCGACATAGTTATAGGCATGGACTGGTTATCTCATAACCAAGCCCAGATCGTGTGTGACAAGAAACAAGTGGTGATCAAGACTCCGTATGGCGAGCCACTTATCATACAAGGGGATACCCGGTATGGATTTCCTGAGCAAGTGTCTATGCTCAAGGCATCTAGGTGTTTGAAGAAGGGTTGTGTCATTTATATGGCGCAGGTAACTATTGATGAACAGAAGCCCAAGATTGAAGACATCCCTGTCATTTCTGAATATCCAGAAGTATTCGCTGAAGAACTACCTGGTTTACCACTAGATAGGCAAGTAGAGTTCAGAATTGACATTATTCCTGGAGCAACACCTGTTGCAAGAGCACCTTACAGGTTAGCACCAACAGAGATGAAAGAGTTAAGAACTCAACTGGATGATTTGTTGGTGAAAGGATTTATTAGACCTAGTTCATCTCCTTGGGGAGCACCAATCCTGTTTGTAAAGAATAAGGATGGATCGATGCATCTATGCATTGATTATCACGAGCTTAACAAAGTCACTATCAAGAATAGATATCCATTGCCCAGGATCGATGATCTGTTCGATCAATTGCAAGGGGCAAGTTACTTCTCCAAGATCGATTTGAGGTCAGGCTACCATCAACTGAAAGTTAAAGATGAAGATGTACACAAAACTGCGTTCAGAACTCGTTATGGTCACTACGAGTTCTTAGTGATGCCTTTTGGGCTCACTAATGCACCAGCAGCATTCATGGATCTCATGAACCGCATCTGCAAGCCATACTTGGATAAATTTGTGATTGTCTTCATTGATGACATTCTTATTTACTCAAAGAATCAAGCTGACCATGAGAAGCACCTTCGTTGTATCCTTACACTACTTCAACAAGAAAAGCTCTATGCCAAGTTTTCGAAATGTGAATTTTGGCTTCGTGAAGTCCAATTTCTTGGGCATGTGGTTAGCGAGCGTGGTATCCAGGTGGATCCCGCTAAGATCGAAGCTATCATGAATTGGCAAGAGCCGAAGACGCCCAGTGAGATTCACAGCTTTCTAGGCCTGGCAGGATACTATAGGCGTTTTATTGAAAACTTCTCAAGAATTGCAGCGCCCCTAACTTTACTAACCTGCAAGAATAGTAAGTTTGATTGGGGTCCTAAGTAGCAAGAATCTTTTGATATTCTTAAGCAGAAGTTGAGCAATGCACCTGTGTTGACATTGCCTGATGGAATCGAAGAATTTGTGGTATACTGTGATGCATCACACACTGGTATGGGATGTGTGCTCATGCAGAAAGGCAAGGTTATTGCCTATGCTTCTCGACAGTTAAAGGTGCATGAAAAGAATTACACCACCCACGACTTGGAATTGGGTGTCGTTGTATTTGCATTAAAATTATGGAGGCATTATCTATATGGTACTAAGTGCACACATCTATTCTGATCACAAGAGCCTTCAACATCTGTTTAATCAGAAGGAGTTAAACATGAGGCAGCGACGATGGATGGAGACTTTAAATGACCATGATTGTGAAATCCGATACCATCCAGGCAAGGCAAATGTGGTCGCCGATGCTTTAAGTAGAAAGGAAAGGGTTAAGCCCATAAGAATCAATGTTAAGAGAATTGAATTAAAGAACAGTTTGAATGAAAGATTGTTAGCCGCTCAAAGAGAAGTTATATTAGAAGCTAACTATCCTAATGAAAAGTTGGGAGTAACTGCTGAGCAGTTATCTTATGGCAACAATGGAATCCTGAGATTAAATGGACGAATATGGGTTCCAATCTATGGAGGACTTCGGGATGTTATCCTCCAAGAAGCCCACAATTCTAAGTATTCCATTCATCCTAGAAGTGACAAGATGTACCAGGATTTGAAGGCAAATTATTGGTGGATAGGGTTGAAGAAGTCTATAGCCACTTATATAGCCAAATGTTTGACGTGCACGCAAGTCAAAGCTGAACACCAGAAGCCGTTAGGTTTGTTACAACAGCCTGAACTTCCCACCTGGAAGTGGGAGATGGTGACTATGGATTTTATCACCAAGTTACCAAAAACAAAGCAAGGAAATGATACTATCTGGGTTATAGTGGATAGATTGACTAAGTCAGCCCACTTCTTACCTATTAAGGAAACATACAGCTCAGATAAGTTAGCTCAGCTATACGTGGATGAGATTGTATCTCTCCACGGAGTGCCAGTGTCTGTCATCTCTGATAGGGATACGAGGTATACATCGCATTTCTGGAAAAGCTTTCAGCAATCCCTAGGCACTCGATTAAATTTCAGCACTGCATATCATCCTCAGACGGATGGTCAAAGCGAGCGAACAATTCAAACATTGGAAGATATGTTAAGGGCTTGTGTTATTGATCTAGGTGGAAGTTGGGATGATCATCTTCCATTAATCGAATTTTCATACAACAATAGTTATCACTCCAGTATTCAAGCTGCACCATTTGAATCTTTGTATGGGAGGAAGTGCAGAACGCCCGTTTGTTGGGCAGAAGTTGGAGATGTCCAACTAACAGGACCTGATATAGTCCTGGAGATGACAGATAAGATTGTACAGATAAGAGATTGTCTCAAAGCTGCCAGGGATAGGCAGAAAAGCTACGCGGACAAAAGGCGTAAACCTCTAAGATTCGAGGTAGGCGACAAAGTGTTACTAAAAGTATCTCCCTGGAAAGGGGTAATGCGATTTGGTAAGAAAGGTAAGTTAAGCCCAAGATATATAGGACCATTCGAGATCATCGAATGTGTCGGAACAGTGGCTTATAAGTTAAACTTGCCTGAAGAGCTTAGTGGTATTCATAACGTATTCCACATCTGCAATCTGAAGAAATGTCTAGCTGATGAATCACTAGTCATACCCCATACGGATGTGCACGTAGATGAGAGCTTAAAATTTGCTGAAAAACCTTTATTGATCGAGGATCGACAGGTTAAGAAGCTTCGAAAGAAGCACGTACCGATTGTGAAGGTTAAATGGGATGCCCGTAGAGGTCCCGAATATACGTGGGAGGTTGAATCCACCATGAAAGAAAAGTACCCTCATTTGTTTCAGTAAATCTCGAGGTCGAGATTTCTTTTAAGGGGGTGAGGATGTAACAACTCGTAAAATCACAACCACTATTATAAAGACACGTGTCATGAAAGATAAACGTGTTATAAACCCGGATCAAATTGAAAGATGTATGGTAGGTTTAAAAAGGGTCAACATGTTAATTAATACCTCTGAGTGACCTATTTATAAATCCCAAACCTTAATATATTTTATAAACATCTATATTCAAATCTGGTTATCCTTGGTGGTACATAATTCAAGTTCACATAGATCCTATGAGTTTTATGACAAATCCTCAATTGAAAACCTTCATCAATAAAGTCCAAAACATGTAAGTGCATGGCAACACTCTCAAGGGCATGCAAGGTCTGATTTCATGGTCCCCTTCTGCTGATAAAGCCATAAGATTCGAAATTGTAATGAATGCATGGTCAAAGCCTAAGAGTTTACAAAATTTTGTCTTCTGATGAAGGCTTACGGACCGCAAGGTGTATGCCTTACAGACCGTAAGGCAGCCCCACTAGGCGATAAATTCTGAAAAGCGGATACGGACCGCAAAGCCAAAGGCTTACGGTCCGTAAGACCTGTAACTGGGCATATTTTGGACAGTTGCCTGTTATAATAAGTTGCACCGCCTTAGAAGGCTGATTTTCGAAATACAGGAGTCTGGCCAGTAGTTTTACATGCATAGGGACACATGGGATCATCAGGAAACATTTGTAGACCTTGTTGGCATGATCATGTGCAATTTAGATGCATATGTAAAGAGTTCTTGTTTGCAACATGGGACTTGCTCACTTCAAATCATTTTAAGACTTCTCTGGAGCTCTCTAGTCTTCTCTCAAGCTTCCTTAAAGTTCCAAATCGTACTTAAGACCTTTGTAAGTGTCCTTAACCTCCTAATTTAGTTTTAATTAGCTTAATGACCAAAAGTCAAACTTATCATAATTAAAGTTTGACTTCGTGATTAATCACTAATGGTCCAGTCATTTGTTAAATTAGAAGTAGTTATAAGTTGGTAATTATGTAGGTAATAAACCCCTAAAAGGGCACCTACTGATTATCACCCTAACTTGGTCAAATGTCGGGTCAAACCTAATATTAAAAAGTCAACAGAAGGTCATTTTTGCAAATAAATTCATAATTAGCAATGTAGAAGCTATAGAACCTGTTTTAACACTTTTATAACTTGGTAATTAATGTAAGAACATGTCTAAGCATGTTCAACCCGACAATTTCAAGTTTTGGCTAGGTTCGGAACCGAAAGTCGCAAAAGTAGACTTTTGCTTTGACTTTCAGTTCTGACCCAATTTAGCATATTTTAGAAATGCCTTAGAGCTCTATTAGGACCAGGTTATAGGATAGTATAACCCTCTGTGATTATACAACTTGGTTCCTAATTTATCCTATTCATTTGCATGTTTCCGTTATATGCCTAAATGTTGACCATTATGCCCTTTTGACCTTAAAACAAGATTTTTGAAAATGTAATAGGACAACAACCTTTGTTACTGAATTATAAACTTTTCCTAAAAATTTGACATCAGTTTGAGGTCTAGATTAGGAGTTATGCTCCATATGGTAATTAGAAAACTTTTTATTAATTAAACGGCGTATTTAGCATAAAGCCTATCTAAACCCAAATTTTGACACCAACCTTTTTACCTACTGATGTAATATAATATTTTGGGATTTTTGAAGATTTTTATTTATTTTTAAACTGAGCATAACATAGGATTCTAGCTTGATTCGGTAATTGTCGGTTATACCCTTTTCTTGCATAAAATGAGTTTTACATAAAATTTTGATACCAAACCTTTTGCTACTGATTTTGTATGATAAATAAAATATTTTGAACCTTATAAACTGATCAAAAACTCAGATTTCCTATATTAACCCGAAAATCGCTTAAAACCGACTTTTACGCGTTTTAAGCGCATAATATAGGTTCAAACAACTTTTAACATATAAAACTTAATACCTACTGTTGTTTTAAGTAAATTTTTATAATTAAAAGTAAGCAAAAGTTTTGAACTCAGAATTCTAATTTTGATCTTTAAAGCTTATGTGAAATTACCAAAATGCCCCTACGGTGCATAGTTTGGTTAGAAAAGATAAATTTCACATATATGCAATACCCTACTGTTATGACTTATAAAAATAATTATTTTTACTGATTATATCAGACCTGAAACTCATATTAATATTTAAACTCTTTTATAAGCTTTAAAATGACCAAAATACCCCAACGGGGCATAAATTGAGTTTAAATCCATTTTGGGCATAATGGAAGGTATCCTACTGATATCACAACATAATTAAGGCATATTAACTTTGGAAACCTATTCATGACTCATTTGGTTACCCGATACGCATTTTTCGCGTTCGGTGCGGTTTATGTAACTAGTTTGCATAAATTAGCCGAAACAGGTCAAACCTTATCATTTTTTTCTCAAAATCCAGAATGTGTTTAATTTACCTATATTATACAAGTATACAAACTTGTCAGGTCTAAACCACATTCTAATCCGGTCTTCGCTTAATCGTGCGTTTTGAACCATATATCTTCCTTTAAAACTAACCGGTCTAAATTTAGGCTTAATTAAGACCCGCTAGAAATCTAATAGGTTATTAAAACCTTCATTCCAGATTAGGGGACCAGTAAAAGATACTTGCACTCACTGATTGTGATATGTATTTGCTCAGGTAAATACTTTTAACTTATTTCCGTTATACGGTCTTGGGATACGGTATTATAATAATACCGCTTGGTCGGGTATATAATATTTAAATTGGATTGTGATTAATATATTTACATAACCCGTTTTAATCTGTTTTGTTTGGTATATGGCCTTTGGGGGGTTAATGACCATGTCCCGGATATCCTTGGCATCATTCATTGAAATGACCATGACTTAGGCACGGGGTGTAGGCATACACCTGATAGTTGCATATGTAAAAACTGGTAATCCACAATAAGGACTTTTCCTTGTGGGCGTTATACCTGTGGTGTGTCAGTTAATCTTGTCCGGCTCTTCTAACCGGCCCTGACGGACGACAAACATGTAAAACTGTATACAAGATTATTTTTAAATAATTGTCCCAAGTTATAAAAGATGTTTTGTGCCTTATGCATTCAAATCAGTTTTCTTAAACATTTTCAAAATGAGTCAGTTAATTGTATTTACCAGTGTAAACTGACGTATTTTTCAAAGAGGCTTAGTGCAGGTACTAAACGGAATAGGCCGGCTACTCCTAGCATCAATAAAGAGTCTTGCAAGCTGAGATGTTATGAATCTATTGAACAATTATTCCTTTTATCTTTGATCCGCCTGTGGATCCCTTACGACCGTTTTGTAATAATTGATATTACTGTTAGTTGGTTTGTAATGTTTTTTTCTTTCGACTTCCGCTGTGTATTAAACTGTGATAAATTGTCTATGATGATATCAACTACGTCACGATACTCCCCACCGGTAATACGTGGAAATATAGGGGTGTGACAACACCCAATCTCCAACTTGAAACCTTATAGTCCTCAGATTCTTGTTATATGCTCTGGATATCCTCTGTTGATATGCTGCCATCCTTAGCTTTGCCGCATCTCTTGTCTCATCCATAGTATCCAATTCTTGGCACAGGGCTTCAGGATTTGCCTCAGGATCCCGGAGGCTCGATCTTGTTGTAGATATCACCATTTCTGTCGGGATCACTGCTTCTGCCCCAAATACTAAAGAAAATGGGGTCTGACCAGTTGCACTTTTTACTGTCGCCCTATCAGCCCATAGGACAAATGGTAGTTCCTCTGCCTACCTTCCTTTTTTAGCACCTAGTCTTTTCGTCAAATTCTTAACAATTATCTTGTTCGAGGATTCTGCCTGTCCATTTGCTTGAGGATGTACCGGAGTTAATGTAATCATCTTAATCCCCCAACTTTTGCAAAAATCAGTAGTTCTCTTGCTGATGAACTAAGAGCCATTGTCACAAATTATCTCAGCTGGTACCCCAAACCTAGTCAGGATATTCCTATTTATGAAAGATACTACGACTCATCACTGAGCCTAGATAACGTGGAAATCAGTAGGTATAGTTACTAGGGACTGTAACCATCATGATTACGCTCACGTTATGAAGTTCAAACGAACTTCGCGTTAACCATAAACTGGTCAATGCAGAAAGTCAAACGCATTTTGACTTTAACGATAAAAACGAATGAAAAGAACGAAAGAATACTTACAAAAGGTCCCCGCAAGCTTTGATTTTCCATGTATTCTCAGGTATGAAGTGGTTAGCACTTCAACTTAGAGAAATCTCAGAAAATCAAGTGGGTTTTGCAAGTGAAATGGTGGGGGTATTTATAGGAAAGCTAGAACCGTTAGGATCGTTTATCGAGAAATGTGCTTCGATCTAGACCCTCCACTTGGGCCCAAGGTATTGCTAAACAATGGGGCACAAGAAAACTATCAAATTTAGCCCGTGGTATTGCAAAAATTGCATTAAAACCCCTGAATTTGACCCAGATTGCTGAAACTGGACATTCTGTTTGACAAGGCCCCGATGCCCGTGTAAGACACAAGCATATCTTACGCGGCCCGTGTAAGAAACTTTGGCAGATTGTCAAAACAGGTCCCTGCACATGAGAAACTTGCAATTCGGCCCATTTTTGACACGTTTAAGCCCCGTTAACCTCATTTCCAGGCTCCAAAATGAAGTTAAATTATAGGGAACTCAAAACATGCTCAAAAATATCTCGGATGTCGGTTCGTTCGGTCGTACGGTTGCGTTATTCGCTTAATTACGACGGAAGTCGTAACGAACGCAAAAACGATCCAAATCAAGCGACGAATGGAATCTAATCATGCCAAACACTAAAATAACATATTTTAATGCTTACATAAATTTTTGGATGTCCGGATATATTCAGAACTTAAGATATGCGCGAAAATGCAAACTTGTGCACTTTTTGACGCTTTTAGTCCTTATTGCTCAATAAAGTTTATTTTAGCATACCAAACCCTTCAAAGCCTATTTCTAAGCTATGTAAAGGTTATTTAGGTATGTTTAACTTATGATAAAGTTCCGGAATGTTCGTTACTATACAAATCGGTATAGTTTCGCAGTTTGACACAAATAGTCCCTACGATCGAACAAACTTGATTTCAACACACCAAACCAACCAAAACTTATTTCTAAGTTATGTGGAGGTTATTTAAGGTATGTTAAGCTTATTTCACTATTCCGGAGTGTTTGTTGCATTGAACTGGTTATATTTACGCATCAGATTGCGTATAACCTTCCAGAAAGCGATTTAAAGCTTGAAATCGGATTTGAATTAAATTAAAAAATCACCAAACACAAATACACACATAATAACACAAAAACACATATAATAACACCAAGGCACATTGTTTTATTGATAATCAACATTGTTTTACATTGAACATCGATTATAGAACACAGTTGTCACAGTCTCCCCTACTTCAGGAAATTTCATCCTGAAATTTTAACTAGAGGAAGCTTGTGAAAACAAATGCGGATATTTCGTCTTCATCTGGTCCTCACGTTCCCAAGTAAACTCTGGGCCATGTTTGGATTCCCAGCGAACTTTGATTAATAGAATTCGTTTGTTCTTAAACTGTTTGAAAGCACGGTCCACGATCTCCATGGGTTTCTCGACAAGGGGAATCGTTTCATCGATTCGGATCTCGTTGAGAGGAATGTGAAGATCAGCGTCAGCTAAACATTTTCGCAAATTGGACACATGAAAAGTCGGATGAATATTCCCAAGCTCTGGAGGTAGCTTTAGTCGATAGGCAACTTTCCCAATCATTTCCACAATCTTAAATGGTTCCATATATCGAGGTGCAAGTTTTCCTTTCTTTCCAAATCTTACCACTCCCTTCCAAGGTGAAACCTTGAGTAGGACACGATCTCCGACTTGAAATTCTAAGGGCTTGCGTCGCATATCCGCATAACTCTTTTGATGGCTTCGAGCTGTCACAAGATTGTCGTGAATTTTCTTGATTTTGTCTGTTGTTTCCAGAATGAGCTCAGGTCCAGTAAGTTGAGCTTCACTGGCCTCGTTCCAACAGACAGGTGAGCGACATTTTCGACCGTAGAGAGCTTCGAATGGTGCCATATTGATACTAGCATGATGACTATTGTTGTAAGAGAACTCGATCAATGGTAGATGAGAATCCCAATTTCCACCAAAGTCTATCACGCATGCTCTAAGCATATCCTCCAAAGTTTGAATTGTTCACTCAGATTGACCATCTGTTTAGGGATGATAAGCAGTGCTTAGATTCAGTTGGGTTCCCAAAGCAGATTGCATGGTCTTCCAGAAATGAGATGAAAATCGAGCATCATGATCAGAAATGATATCCAAAGGCACACCATGTCGTGATACAATCTCATCAACATAAATCTTTGCCAGTTTATCAGCAGATAGATCCTCACGAATTGGAATAAAATGAGCTGATTTCGTTAATCGATCGATAACAACCGAAATAGCATCATGACCTTTAGATGTATGCGGTAACTTAGTGATGAGATCCATCGCAATGTTCTCCCACTTCCAAACCGGTATCTCTGGTTGTACAAGCAAGCCAGAAGGTTCTTGATGTTCAGCCTTGACTTTGAGACAAGTCAGGCATTTTGATACATACAAGGCCACATCCTTCTTCATACCAGGCCACCAGAACTTTGTACGAAGATCCTTGTACATTTTATCTGCACCAGGATGGATAGAATATCAAGACTTGTGAGATTCGTCCATTACCAAGGTGCAAAGATCATCTTGTTTCGGAATCCACAAACGATCCTTGAAATAGAGCAAACCATCGTCCTTCGCTTCGAGCTTAAGCTCAAGTTGAAGTGGTAATTCCTTACCTATCAAATTTTGTGAAGCACAAAATTGTTGAGCTTGAAGAACACGAGTTTGAAGATCGGATAGCGTTTGAACAGAATGAAGCTTGACTCGCTCTTTGGGACTAAGCGCATCAGCTACGACATTCGCCTTACCAGGATGGTAGCGAATCTCGCAGTCGTAATCACTCAAGAGTTCAACCCAACGTCGTTGCCTCATGTTCAGCTCCTTCTGATTAAGAATATGCTGGAGACTTTTGTGGTCTATGAAAACCACACACTTCGTTCCATAGAGGTAGTGTCTCCAGATTTTAAGCGCGAAAACCACAGCTCCTAACTCAAGATCATGAGTCGTATAGTTCTTCTCATGAATTTTCAGCTGTCTAGATGCATATGCAATAACTTTACCTCGTTGCATGAGGACGCAAACAAGGCCTAAGTTGGACGCATCGCAATAGACAACGAAATCATCGCTTCCCTCGGGTAGAGATAGAACAGGAGCATCACATAACTTCTGTTTCAGCGTTTGGAACGCTTCTTCTTGCTTGGGTCCACACTCAAAAGGCTTATTCTTCTGAGTCAAAGCAGTGAGTGGAACCGCAATCTTCGAGAAATTTGAAATGAATCGACAATAATATCCAGCAAGACCAAGAAAAGATCGAATCTCTGTAGCGTCGTCGGTGTACTCCAGTCTTTAATAGCAGCAATCTTGGATGGATCCACATGAATACCTTGCTTATTGACTATATGACCCAAGAATTGAACTTCTTTAAGCCAGAATTCACACTTGGAGAATTTAGTAAAAAGTTGCTCCTTCTTTAGGAGTTCCAGAGTCAAACGAAGGTGTTGCTCGTGCTCGGCTCGAGACTTTGAATAAACGAGAATATCGTCGATGAACAAAATAATGAACTTGTCTAAATAAGGTTTACAGACCCTATTCATTAAGTCCATGAAAATGGCTGGAGCATTTGTCAAACCAAAAGGCATGACTGTGAACTCGTAATGACCATATCTTGTGCGGAAAGCAGTTTTGGGAATATCTTCTTTGAGAACACGAAGTTGATGATACCCAGAACACAGATCAATCTTGGAAAAGCATGAAGCACCTTGCAGCTGGTCGAAGAGATCATCAATTCGAGGTAGGGGATATCGATTCTTGATGGTAAGCTTATTAAGCTCACGATAATCGATACACATTCGAAAAGATCCATCTTTCTTTTTCACGAAAAGGATAGGAGCTCCCCAGGGCGAAAAGCTTGGACGGATGAATCCTTTATCAGATAACTCTTGAAGCTGTTTT
The DNA here is from genome assembly GCA_030545235.1 of Helianthus tuberosus. Lineage (NCBI taxonomy): Eukaryota > Viridiplantae > Streptophyta > Magnoliopsida > Asterales > Asteraceae > Helianthus > Helianthus tuberosus. Next base: position 99,083,232 of record CM060355.1, read on the forward strand.
GATAACTCTTTCATCTCCGACGGTGCAAGACGATAAGGTGCTTTCGCAATTGGGTTGGCATTGGGTACAAGGTCAATATGAAAATTGACATGACGAACTGGAGGCAAACCAGGCAGTTCATCAGGAAACACCTCTGGATAATCCCGAATAATCGGAATATCCTGAATACTCTTGCTCTTGCTTTTCTCCTCAGTGACATGTGCCAGAAAAGCAACATATCCTTTTTGTAAATACCTTTGGGCTTCCATACACGACATAAGCTTCAATCCACCTGAAGGTTTCTCGCCACGAACTTCCAGAACATCGCTAGAGGACAAAGGAATATGAACAATCTTATCAATACAAACCGCCTCAGCATGGTGTTTGGTTAACCAATCCATTCCAACGATAATGTCGAAGCTCCCAAGTTGCATCGGTGTGAGGTCAATAGGAAAAAGATGGTTATCAAGGTTCAACTGACAATCGCGAATAACAAAATCGAGAACAAGAGGTTTACCAGTAGCAACTTCGACAGATAAGGGTTTCCTCAGTTTAGTTCTAGGTATCGCAAGCAAAGGTTCAAATGACAATGAAACAAAACTTCTATCGGCTCTAGAATAAAAAAGAATAGATACAGGTAGATTGTTAACAAGAAACGTACCGTTAACCACTTCGTTGTCGGCCCTTTCTTCGTTTGCATTCAAATTATACGCTCTCCCACGAGCGGGATTCACATTGGTGTTGATATTTGCATTCTGGTTCGCATCAGCATTCGCGTTCGCATTCACCAGTCTCGGACAGTTGTTGCGGAAGTGACCAAACCCTCCACAATTAAAACATGAACCCGGTGGGAATCTCGCAGCATTCCCCTAAACCGGAGCTTGAACCTGGCGACCTGATTCTGTCCCAGACGACAAATATTGGCCAAATGCCCAAGTTTACCACACGTTGTGCATTGCTTGCAAGCTTGCTGTGCAACATGACGACCGTTGCAGCGTGCACAATGAGGTGCGGTACCAGCATATGCTTTCTTTGCAGGTGGCTGAGTCGGTGGGTTCTGATCAGTTTGTGCCGTAACAGCAAAATTCTGGGCACCCTTTCACTTCCTCGACTTCTTCGATGACTCCCCTTTCTTACCCTTTCCCTTTTCCTTGTCTTTTGCAGAATTGGTAGACTTCTTTTTTATCACCCTTGCGGGTGAGTTTACCCTTCCTGACTTGAGGCTCAGTCAGGGTAGCAGACAGCTCGATCGCTTGACGAAGGGTAGTAGGATTAACATCGGTCACAATATCCTGAATGGAATCGGGTAGACCATCGATATATCTCTCGATTGCTTTCTCCAGAGGGGTAACCATAGTGGGACACAACAGACTGAGTTCCTCAAAACGATCCGTGTACGCACGGTGTTCATCCCTATCTTGCTTTAAATCGTCAAACTCTCGTTCCAAAGCTCGAATTTCGTGACAGGGACAAAACTCCTTCATCATGAGAACTCGAAGCTGTTCCCACATTTGTGCTAATGCCACTTCAGCACCCCTATTGCGCATAATACCATTCCACCAGGTAAGCACTCGCTTCTCAAACACGCTTGAAGCAAATTCAACCTTACGCGCATTTGGACATTGCACAGGTCTGAATGTGCTCTCGATACTCTCAAACCACTGCAGAGCGCAGTTGCTCCTTGCGACCCAGAAAACTTTAGAGGCTTAGCAGAATTGAAAATCTTGAAATTACACGGTGCATTGTTGTTGTTATTATTAATGTTGTATATCTCGTGGACTTGGGTCACAACGCCAGGAAGCACAGCAGCCACTTGCTGAGAGACCAGGGCTGCGATTTCTTCAATAGTAAAAGATTGTGCTTCACGTCGAGGAGGCATTGTCTAACAAGGAAATAAGAGAAACGAGTGAGGTTGAAAAGCAAAAGAGGTATTGAAAATACCAACAAAACACAAGGAAGGCGATCATTTGTTCGTTACCTCGAACAAACAAACGACACGCAGAGACTAATCAAAGTATATGGATCAAAAATAATGTATCGCGAAGACATGCTCGCCTATAAGTGGACACTCACCCCAAGAGTTCCCAGGTAAGAGTGACTGGTCCGATTATGTGGATTTGTACGAACACTCTAGCCTTAGACAGAAGACCCAGGGTACAGGCACCCACCCTTCCAGTTTGCACGTGTTCACACTATTTAGACCCAAACTTTGACGAGATTTTGAAAACTTAAAGGGTTCGAAACCTTATAACGAAGGGTTTAAAACCTAGTAATCAATCATCCTTGAACAGATGATTAGTTTTAAAAGCGGATTCGAATTTTGGGTTCTCATTGCGGTTATCACCTAAGGATAGGTGACGGTTTTGTTTTAAAATCTAAACGCAAAAAAAACTTGCGTTGGGGTCCTAAAAATTATAGTCTAGGTTAAAGCATTACTAATAACCTAATTCCCTATAACCATTGGCTCTGGTACCAACTTCTCTGTCACACCCCGACCACGTAGGACAACAAACCGTGGCGGAAACGTCGGGGGGTGTTGCAACAGAATTATCGTTTCATAACCATGGATACAAAAAGTGTTTCATTTTATTGATAATATTAAACATTAACATTGTCTTAACATAGAATAAACAAGTTTCACATTGTCTATCACAGTTATTATGTCACTAAGGCCTCGTCCAGATCCTATGTGACGCATGCATCCTAGAATCAATCAAGCAAAAACACCTGAAACATGTGTAAAAACATAGTCAGCAAAGAAATGCTGGCGAGTACATAGGTTTTATAAGAGTATCGGAATCATGGCTTCGTTTTCATGTTGCAGTACTTTATTAGACTACAAGTGTCAAAATACAAACCTCGTTTTGAAAAGTGTATTGCGACATAGTTAACCAACTCAAATCAAGTTGATTATAGTTTATAAAATTTCGTAGCCAAGATTCTTAACTCCAAAACATTTGTTTTATGAAATCAACTTGTAAAACATCTTGTAAAAACACGTTTATAAAACTCGTATGGTTTATATCTTTTAGAAAACATCGTTGTGTGACATCATTTCAAAATCGTTTACCCAAGTGAACTAAATAACACCACGGTATGTTATATGATGAAAACACTTATATATAGGAAGTACCAGTGGCGTATCCACCATGCTTTCACCACATTACACCCGTCCCGTTATCTAAACACTAACCAAAAACCAATCGTTTATCCAATTCGTTTAACTTGTTCAATATCGTTTTAAATCATCCTCATTTTAAATTGTGAAAACTATATATGGTTGTCTCGCTAACAACATTCAAACCTTAGTACTCGATTACCTCGCTTCTCGCGTTAACAAACCACCAAAGGGTAAGTTAACTAACATCAGATTCAGTCGTTACCCACATCAATAAAGAGTCTTGCAAGCTTATATGTTATGGATCTGTTGAACAATTTTTCCTTTTATCTTTGATCCGCCTGTGGATCCCTTACGACCGTTTTGTAATAATTGATATTACTGGTATTCGGTTTGTAATGTTTTTTTTTCTTTCGACTTCCGCTGTGTATTAAACTGTGATAAATTGTCTATGATGATATCAACTACGTCACGATACTCCCCACCGGGCCCACCGGTAATACATGGAAATATAGGGGTGTGACAACACCCAATCTCCAACTTGAAACCTTCTAGTCCTTAGATTCTTGTTATATGCTCTGGATATCCTCTGTTGATATGCTGCCATCCTTAGCTTTGCCGCATCTCTTGTCTCATCCATAGTATCTAATTCTTGGCACAGGGCTTCAGGATTTGCCTCAGGATCCCGGAGGCTCGATCTTGCTGTAGGTATCACCATTTCTGTCGGGATCACTGCTTCTGCCCCAAATACTAAAGAAAATGGGGTCTGACCAGTTGCACTTTTTACTGTCGTCCTATCAGCCCATAGGACAAATGGTAGTTCCTCTGCCCACCTTCTTTTTTTAGCACCTAGTCTTTTCGTTAAATTGTTGACAATTATCTTGTTCTAGGATTCTGCCTGTCCATTTGCTTGAGGATGTACCGGAGTTGATGTAATCATCTTAATCCCCCAACTTTTGCAAAAATCAGTAGTTCTCTTGCTGATGAACTAAGAGCCATTGTCACAAATTATCTTAGCTGGTACCCCAAACCTAGTCAAGATATTCCTTTTTTATGAAAGATACTACTTCTTCATCTCTGACTTGAACAAAGGCCTCAGCCTTAACCCACATGGAAAAATAGTCTGTCATTGCCAGCATAAAAACTTTTCCTCTTGGAGCTTTTGGCAATTTTCCCACTATATCCATGCCCCACTTCATGAATGGACAAGGGGAAATAATAGGATATAGTGGCTCAGCAGGCTGATGTAGTATATTGCTATGCCTCTGACATGCATCGCAACTTCGAGCATAGTCTGCAGCATCTTTCCTCATAGTAGGCCAATAGTATCCTGTTCTTAGCACCTTTGAGAACAATGATCTGCCCCCAGTATGGTTGCCACAATCTCCTTCATGGATATCCTGAATCACCTCCTTGGTCTTAGGATCCTCCAAGCACCTTAGGTATGGTACTGCAAGAGACTTTTTATACAAAACATCATTTATAATAGTAAAACGAGATACCTTCATCCTGAAAGCCTTAGGATTCTCATCCTTTGGGATGTCTCTTTCTGTAAGATATTTTATGATTGGAGTTGTCCATGATTCATGATTCTTTTCAAGATATTCATCGTCAGGATCCTGGATACTTGATACTTCCTTATCCTGAGACATGAAGTGTTCCACCGCAGGATACAAGATATGTAGTACTGGTATTTGAGTTCCTTCCGGTATCCTAACTGTTGATCCTAAATTGTGACACATGTGCCTGTACGGCCATCAAACAGATACCAAATCAATGAAATATCGTATTTCATACTTGGGATTTGTATAAATATGTGTATCATTTGCACATATCAAATCTTGTTCAATTTCGAGCTCTAAATCACTTTTTGGGAAGTTATACGCGAACTGATGCGTAAACGTAACCATTTTAACGAGACAAACACTCCGGTACAATGACATGGGCTTAACATACCTTAAATAACCTTTACATAAGTTAGAAATAAGTTTTGGAAGGTTTGGTGTGCCGAAATCAAGTTTATTCACTTACAGGGACTAATTTTGACAAACTGCGAAAGTATGCCGATTCGTACTGTAACAGACATTCCGGAACATGATCATAAGTTAAACATACCCTAAATATCCTTTACATATCTTAGAAATAGGCTTTTAGGGGTTTGGTATGCTAAAATAAACTTTTTGGTCATTCAGGGACTAGAAGCGTCAAAAAGTGCATAAGCTTGCATTTTCAGGCATAACTTCCGTTCTGAATACATCCGGACATCCAAAAGTTTATGTAATCATTAAAATATTTTATTTTAGTGATTGGCTTGATAAAATTCCATTCGTCACGTAATTTGGATCGTTTTTCACGTTCGTTCGTGTTTCATCGTAATTAACCGAATAACGCGATCGTACCGCCAAACGAACCGACATCCGAGATATTTTTGAGCATGTTTCATGTCCAATATGTTTAGGCATCATTTTAGAGCCTTGAAAATAGTTTAACGGGCCTTAAACATGTCGAAAAAGGCCTTAAACACATGCAGGGACTGAAACTGCACATTTTGAAACATGTTTGCTGATCAGAAGCTCATGTGGGGCGCGTAAGCCCAGAGCCTCCTCTTACATGGCCTGTGTGTCACACCCTGACCACGTAGGACAACAAACCGTGGCGGAAACGTCAGGGAGTGTTGCAACAGAATTATCGTTTCATAACCATGGATACAAAAAGTGTTTCGTTTTATTGATAATATTAAACATTAACATTGTCTTAACATAGAATAAACAAGTTTCACATTGTCTATCACAGTTATTATGTCACTAAGGCCTCGTCCAGATCCTATGTGACGCATGCATCCTAGAATCAATCAAGCAACAACACCTGAAACATATGTAAAAACATAGTCAGCAAAGAAATGCTGGCGAGTACATAGGTTTTATAAGAGTATCGGAATCATGGCTTCGTTTACATGTTGCAGTACTTTATTAGACTACAGGTGTCAAAATACAAACCTTGTGTTTGAAAAGTGTATTGCAACATAGTTAACCAACTCAAATCAAGTTGATTATTGTCACACCCTGGCTTTGCGAAAGCGTGGGTTAATTTGGTGTGACTTCTTAATACCATAGCTTAATCACAACAAAGCTATATGAAAGTAAAACCATGCAGATCATCCATTAATTAAAGTCTTAAAAACAAAATACCACAATATTGTTTGAAACGCTGACACATGCTTCGAGTTTACAACACTACCAAATAAAAACATTGTTCTTAAGACGCAACCACAAACATAAAGTAAACACCGTTTAAGACTTGCGACTCGTCCAGGTAAAAGTCGCAATCCCTAAACGTGGATGATCCCATATCTCTTATGCAGCGTGAAAACGTAGCATACCGTGCCAGATCCTTAGTTCCCTGAAACACATGTAAGTTTGGAAAAAATCAACAAAATTGTTGAGCGAGTTCATGTGTAGTGAGTATGTAAAACCTTTGTAAGTATAAAATCCCTGGTATGTAGAAAATAAGGAAATAAAGAGATCACCAATGGTTTGCAATGCCATTGATATGTGTGAAGTGCAATAGGAAGACTCAAACCTAGCAGATTTTTGCGTCGGGTACCAAGTCACCCCGAGGTCCGTACTGTTGGGCCTGGGGCTGGGCTCGCTACACCCAGATAGATCTACCGCTACTGTCCCTCGGTCCTACACTGAGGATTAATGGACTTCAGTTCCCGCCTACTCACTCACATGATTTAAGTAGTAACCCTCCTTACGCTAATCATACCATGTGTAAAAGTATTCGTAATCATAGTAACATGTATTTCACCCCCGCAGTTTAGAAAACTAAAAACAGTTAAGAGAAAAGGGGGACATGAACACACTGAAGAGCGTCTCTAACTAGAAATCTCCCAGTCAACCTGCTGTGCGACGACCTACACGTACTAACTTCTATTAGACGGACGGCCGTGTCTTAGCTTCAGGTTTAAGTTTTTGGGAAATAGTAAACAACTATTTCGTGTTTACACTTCGTAATTATGTATTAATTATATTCCTTCCTAAGGATGGGGGCTTTAATACATGTGCGTTTGTATAACTTTGAAATATATTATTAAGTCTCACTTAATAAAATATATTTTATTTCATTTGTCTAAAATATTCTACTTACAAAATATAAATATTTTTCCCAAAAATATTATATTTTATTCCATATAATTTTACCCAAAATAATACTTTTGTCAAATAAACATGTAAGAGTGTTTTTCTGAAAATACGTAAGTTACATTTGAAGTTCGGGTGGTAATAATAATACCGGTGTAACTTAAATATTTATTGTGAGGGTGTTAGTATTATTTTGGAGTCGTTACTATTTAGTATGTTCCAGTAATATTATTTTTACTCTAAAAATAATATTTATATAGTTCACAAAATAATCATAAAAATCTCACAAGTGTTACTATGAAAAATATATACTCTAAATATATATTTAGCAAGTTTTATTTACGAAAACCCACCTCCGACCCTTGGTAATCTTGTAACAAAATCATGGCGAAATTTATTTGGAAAACAAGTTAAAAATACATTCACAACACTTGTCACAAAAATATTCCCAAGTGTTATATTTCTGTAAAAATTTCGCCAGAGTTTCCTCTGTAACTGGAGGTGGCCACGCTTACAAGCGTATCATTTTCTTTTCAAAACTCAATCAACAATTTTCTCAACATCAACAAACATTATTTCAGCATCAACTAGTCAAAAATATACATAAATCGCAAACACATGAACTTGTGGGTTATGTAAAAGTGTGTAGTAACCTTCCAATAGTTTTAGTAGATCTTGCTATCTTCGTAAATAAAATCGGTTTCTTGAAAATCTTATTTTTAAAGAAGATGCATCTTTACAACTTCTTGCTCAAATATTACAAAAATAATTCTTTGTTAAAACCTTTTGTTACACAAGTGTCTACACACTTGTTTGTTCACAAAAACACCTTTGTTTTAAGAAAGATCCGACTTCTTAAACATGATTTTATCTTACACTTGGTTCTTCGAAAATACCACTTGTAGATCTTTAGATCTACTAGTTTAGAACTCCATTTTATAAGAAAAATCACTTTTACACAAGTTGTTCATAAGTAGTAGAGTTCATCATCTAATCACTTTCACACTTTAACATACAGTAGTTCATGTTCCATGAACATGACTTAGCCGGGTTAGATGACGATCTGAACTACTACTAGCATTAAACAACATAAAAGAATCATAACAAAACAAGTTTCAAGAGTTTTACACTAATATTTACTCATTAACCACCATGTTCATCATTTTACAAGACTTTTAGTTTTTGATCTCTAGTGTTTATGATTTTTATCCGACAAATCTCTTATTAACCACTTTAGACAAGATCAAGAAGGTGATTAGAAGCACTTACAACTAGCTCAAGGCTAGGGAAGAAACTAGACAAAAAATGGGTGGTTAATAGCGTTGTGGTGAGGTCCTTGGCAATCCGTAAGCACCGAGCTTGTTTGTAGAAACTCAAACACACTTGTAAGTATATAAAATGGCTTGATCAAAGTTGGAAAGTGAGTGGATGTGGTTTGTGGTTCTCGGCCGAAGGTAGCAAGAGGGAAAGAAAGAAATGCAATTTTTTTTTGTTAAGTGTTGGTGAATGTGAAGGTCTTATCCCATGTGCATACTTATAATCTCTAACCAACATTAACCAAAAGATAATATGTAGGCTAGATATATGGCATGCTTGATTAAAATAATGGAAAATTGGTGGAAGGGTGTCCCCCTTGGGGAACCGTTCGGTTCATGGGGGGTGGTTTAATAGTTTGTTTTCAACTAACTAGTTAAGTATTAGTTAGTTAATTAGGTATTTAAATTAGAGTATTAGTGTGTTATGTGTTATAACGGGTGTTAGGGTATTCGGGGACCCTAACTGGCTCAGAAAAGAAAAACAGTGTCATTGACAATGTTTTTATGTCCCGGGTTAAGTCCGGTTGTTCGGTTGGATACTGATCTGTTAAAGTGCTTAACAAAGCTTTAAGGTGTCTTTATTATTATTTTTAGTGACACAAAGAATTCCCGACACTTTGGAAAGTGTCTAGTATTATTTTCCCATGTCTTTGCACTTTACTAGTTAGCTTAATTGCTGAATTTTATATTAAAGTGCAGAATTTTGTGTTTGGAACTTATTTTAGGCACATCCGGTCACTATATCTAATACCTAGTGACGCAGTTCTACATACCTCATCTCCCTACACTTCCTACTAGTGTAGTAAACTATTCCTGGCTCATGCAGGTCTTAGAGGCAGTGTCTGCCTGATGCTGGCTATGTCAGCACGTTTAATGGGTTATCCGTTCATTGTGCTACTGTGCTATTGTGCATCAAGTTTATCACTATAGTTCTTGTGTAAGTAAATGGAGTGACAGCAAATAAAGTATGATGCATGGTTATATATATTTCAGAAATCATGGAGCAGTTTATTCACAACTGTAAGCAAGCACAGTAATTAAGCAGTAATTAAATATTAATTAATTCCTACGGATACCTGGTTTGGTGAGGGTTGTCACATTCTACCCCCGTTAGAAAAATTTCGTCCCGAAATTTTAAGTTCTGCTTCTAGTTGCAGGAGTCTTGGGAAATAAGTGGGTGTACTTTTCTTTCATTCGGTCCTCACGCTCCCAGGTGTATTCTGGACCGTGTCTTGCATTCCAACGAACCTTGACGAGCTTGACACTTCTTCGGCGGGTTTTGTTAACCTTCCAATCTGTAACCTCAACCGGTTCTTCGAAAAAATGGAGCGTGTCGTCAATATGAATCTCGTCTGCGGGAATAACAACGGTATCTTGCGTTGGACTTTTCTTTAAATTTGATACATGAAATGTATCGTGAACACCGTTCAGTTCGGCAGGTAAATCCAGCTTGTACGCTACTAACCCAATTCTTTCTAGAATCTTGAATGGACCAATATACCGCGGATTCAACTTTATACGCTTCCCGAAGCGTGCCACACCCTTCCAGGGTGATACTTTCAGCAAAACCATATCCCCTACCTCGAACTCTAGAGGTTTCCTTCTTCGATCCGCATAACATTTCTGACGATCGCGAGCCGCCTTGATGCGATCTCGGATCTGTACGATTTTATCTGTGGTTTCCTGGACCACATCAGGACCAACCAATTGTTTATCACCTGCATCAGACCAACAAAGCGGTGATCTGCACTTGCGGCCATATAGAGCTTCAAATGGCGCAACACCAATACTGGTGTGGTAGCTGTTGTTGTATGAGAACTCTACCAATGATAACTGTTTATCCCAGCTACCGCCCAAATCCATAACGCATGCTCTCAGCATATCTTCCAATGTTTGTATCGTTCGCTCGCTTTGCCCATCGGTCTGTGCGTGAAATGCAGTGCTCAGATTCAATTGCGAGCGAAAAGCTTCTTGGAAGGATTGCCAAATCCTTGACACGAACCTTCCGTCTCTATCAGAGATAATTGAGAGTGGCACTCCATGGCGTGCAACGATTTCTCTCATGTAAATTTCAGCCAATTTGCTCGTGTTATCTTTCTCCCTGATAGGTAAGAAGTGCGCAGACTTTGTTAATCGGTCCACTATTACCCAAATAGTGTCATGCCCTCTTGGCATTCTTGGCAACTTCGTTATAAAATCCATGGAAATTTGTTCCCATTTCCACTTGGGAATCTCAGGTTGTTGCAGAAGTCCTGAAGGCTTCTGGTATTCAGCTTTAACCTTAGAACACGTTAAACACTTACTCACATAAACAGCAACGTCGCCTTTCATCCTAGGCCACCAATAGTAATCTTTAAGATCTTGGTACATCTTATCCGCTCCTGGATGGATAGAGTACCGTGATTTGTGTGCCTCATCAAAAATGACTTTCCTCAAACCACCAAACAGAGGAACCCAAATTCTTTTCATAAAACATAATGTTCCTTCCTCGTTTGGCACAAATTGCTTCTCCATCCCATGGAGATATTCTTCTTTGATGTTTCTTTCTTTTAGTGCTTCTTTCTGTGCGGCACGAATGCGCAGAGAAAGATCTGTTTGAATAATCATCTCCAAAGCCCTAACCCTTATGGGCTTGATCCTTTCCTTTCGACTTAGGGCATCGGCGACCACATTCGCCTTCCCTGGATGATACTTTATCTCGCAGTCGTAATCATTCAATAATTCGACCCAGCGTCTTTGTCTCATGTTCAGTTCTTTCTGGTCGAATATGTGCTGCAGACTTTTATGATCTGTGAAGATTGTACACTTTGTACCATATAAGTAGTGTCTCCAGATCTTTAACGCAAATATCACTGCGCCCAGTTCCAAATCATGTGTGGTATAATTCTTTTCATGTACCTTCAGTTGGCGCGATGCGTAAGCTATAACTTTCTGGCGTTGCATCAACACGCAACCCAAACCTTGACGCGAAGCGTCACAATATACCACAAAATCGTCTGTACCTTCCGGTAGTGCTAAGATTGGCGCATTGCAGAGCTTGTCTTTTAACAGCTGAAACACTTCTTCCTGTTTGATTCCCCAATCAAACTTCTTATATTTCTACGTGAGGAGCGTTAGCGGTTGAGCGATCTTTGAAAAATCCTCAATGAACCTTCGATAGTAACCAGCCAAACCCAAGAACTGTCGAATCTCGGTTGGCGTCTTTGGGGTCTCCCAATTCTTTATCGCTTCAATCTTTGTGGGGTCCACATGAATTCCATCCCCATTTACCACATGTCCAAGGAATTGGACTTCACGTAGCAAAAACTCGCACTTAGAGAATTTGGCATACAACTGTTCCTTCTTAAGCAATTCCAAAATGGCTCTTAGATGCTGTTCGTGTTCATTCTTCCTGTTTGAATAAATCAAAATGTCATCAATAAACACAATCACGAACTTATCCAAGTACGGCTTGCAAACTCTGTTCATTAGGTCCATAAAAACAGCTGGTGCCTTTGTTAACCCAAACGGCATAACTAGGAACTCGTAGTGCCCATAACGAGTCCTAAAGGCTGTCTTTGGGATATTTTCCTCTTGTATCCTTAGCTGATGGTAGCCTGATCGCAAGTCGATCTTCGAGTAAAAGCTTGAACCTTGGAGCTGATAGAATAAATCATCGATTCTTGGTAGAGGGTATCTATTCTTGACAGTCAACTTATTCAACTCCCGGTAGTCAATACACATACGAAAACTACCATCTTTCTTCTTGACAAACAAGACCGGAGCTCCCCAAGGTGAGAAGCTTGGTCTGATGAATCCCTTGTCTAACAACTCTTGAAGTTGTGTCGATAATTCTTGCATTTCTGAAGGTGCAAGTCTGTAGGGTGCCTTCGCCACAGGCGCGGCACCTGGAACTAAGTCGATGCGGAACTCTACCTGCCTTTGGGGTGGCAATCCAGGCAAGTCCTCTGGGAAGACTTCCGGATATTCCTTCACGACAGGGATGTCTTCGATTTTCGGTTCAGCAGCTTTCTTATCTACAATGTGTGCCAGGAAGGCAACACATCCCTTCTGTAAACACTTACGGGCTTTCAAGAAGCAGATGATTCTTAAGGGCGTATCACGCTTTTCTCCATGAACTACTATCGTCTCTCCATCTTCGGTTGGGATGCGAACGACCTTTTCGTGACAAATAATTTCTGCCTTGTTGCTTGACAACCAATCCATCCCTACTACCACGTCGAAGCTTCCCAACTGGACTGGTAGTAGATCCAAAGTAAACTCACGCTCTCCCAACTCGATCACACAACCTCTGACAACTTCATTAGCTTTTACTAACTTTCCATTCGCCAATTCGATTGAGTACGGGATATCTAATTTACTAGCAGCTAACCCAAGCATATTCTTAAATTCTAACGATACGAAGCTATAATTGGCACCAGTATCAAATAAAACGGATGCAAAGCGTTGGTTTATACGGAAGGTACCAGTAACAACATTGGGATCCTGGCGCGCTTCCCTCGCTTCGATATTAAAGACTCTTCCCCGAGCTTGGTTCAATTCTGGGCAGTTCCTCTTATAGTGCCCAATGTCACCACAGTTAAAACAACCCGGTCTTTGCCCATTTCCACCTCCATTCCCAACTTGATTGTTGTTTTGGTTACGATTCACAGTACCAGCTTGATTCGTGTTGTTGCCTCGATTTCCATTTCCACCCCGGTTATTGTTTCTATTTCCAAAACCTCCTTGGCCTCCCCGGCCAACAGTAGCCCAGCAAGTATCCTTCGAGTGACCAACCTTTCCACATGCTTCACATACTTTTGACCCACACCGGCCAGAATGGTGACGCTGGCAGGTGTTACACTTGGGATGGGTACCCATATATCCCTTTCCTTTCTTTCCAGTACCAGTTGTAGCTTGGACTGGTGCGCTTGGTTCTCCTTTCCTGCCATCACTGCTTGTGCCTTGTTTGAAATTTGAGAATTTTCTTTTGTTACCCCCTGACGACTCTACGTGAGTCTCCTTCTTCTTTTGCTCAACATCAGAAAACTTGTTTAGGCGGATAGCCTCCTCAGTAAGAGCCACGCTCAGATCGATTGCCTCAGTGATTGTTGCCGGCTTTGAAGAGGTCACCATACTTATGATTTGTGGAGCTAAACCCCAAATGAAGCGCTCGATTCGCTTGAATTCCGGTGTAACCATATAAGGTACCACATGAGATAAGTCGTGAAACCTCTGAACATATTCCGCAATTTTGGAGCCTTCCATCTTTAAATGCCAGAATTCAGTTTCCAACTTTTGTATCTCCACACATGAACCGTACTTTCTGCGCATAAGCTCTTTCAGCTTGTTCCATGTCATTGCGTAAGCTGCGGCTTCACCAATAGTCTGAACTTGTAAGTTCCACCAGGACAGGGCTCCGTCCAAGAATAGCCCAGAAATGTAGGTAACTTGTTGGTCTGGAGCGCACTTGCTCATTCGGAGAACTGATTCTGTCTTCTCGGCCCATCTGACAAAAGCAATAGCACCTCCGGTGCCGTCAAAGTTTACAGGCTTGCAGTCAAGAAACTGCTTGTAAGTGCACCCTGCACATACGTTAGAATATACAAATGGTATTAGCAAACGTGCTAGAGATATCCAATTGTATCATGGTATGCCTTAATGACTTAGTATTACCATGAGGCGGATTGTTATTGCCATTGTTGTTTGAATTACTCCCGCTAGTTCCTCCTTGTGAGGCTGCGTACTGCGCAATGGCGGCAGCGATGACCTGCTGAAGTTCTGCCTCGTTGGTAGGCATGCGTGTCTGAAGTCTCAGTGGCATCTTCTAAAAGATGTGTTCACGTTGGTCAGGTTACAGTAAGTAAGGGTATACGTATATATCATTAGTACTAATACATAACATCTCATGTTATAAATAAACCAAACACATAACATCCCATGTTATAAATAAATCAACCACATAACATCTCATGTTATAGAACATAAATAATCAATCGAACATCAAATATGATGAGAATACTGTGATTGCATTGCCATAAATTGAGACCACAATGTAAAGTGTACAGGTACATAACGGTATCATACAACATCAACGACTAAGGGCTACATCACCCCAGTCCAAAATATCAAATCTGCGTCAACAATATCTAATATACGTAACAACAAAAGTCAGGATCAATATGCAGTCTCCCAAAAGCTGTGCAATCTGTGCCATCGCCGTCTTCTCAAGGGTGTATAAGGATCAGATGGCGGCATGATGGGTGGCGAAGTCCAAAGAAAAGGCTCACTAGATGGAGCAAAGGATGGCACAGCAAACGGTGCAACAGGGGGAACCACAATATGATGAGAGATCTGTGGTACAAACTGATATCCTTCAGTCATGAAAAGGTATCTGACCAAATGGCTGACGGGATGAACCCTCCCCAGGACGTGGTGGGGGTATGTCCTGGAGAAATGTAATAGGAAGGTCTGCGCGATGCGCATCAGTGACGTGTGCAGGAAACAAAGGTGCATCGATAGGGGCTGAAGCAGGTGCTGAAGCAAGTGTAACAGGTACCACAAAAGGCGAGTAGTTATCATCATTGTCTATCCACCCATTTCGGGTGTGCGCATATCGAGGGTCAACATGGGTCGCAAAGGGTGCATGATCAGGCTCCACAGGCAGTTGGTCAGGAGGAGGGGCAATAACAGGATCAGCAGGAATGTCAGCAATGTGAGGGGCGTCTATATGAGCATCAACAACATGATCATCCTCCAACAGTGGAGCAACAATAGGATGATCATCGACAGGTATATCAGCAATCAAAGGATCAACAGCGGGTACATCAGCATGAATAGGGTCATGCTCGAATGCGGGGTCTGGAGCAACTACTGGCTCGGGGGCCACAGCAAGCTCCGGATCGTCAAACTCCATCTCAAAATCAGTGGGATCAGCGAACATGGGATCAACGGGGTCAACAGGGTCCTCCATGGGCTGATCTAGGTGAATAAACTCAATCTCCTGGTCTGGATCAAAACCAGGTGGGAAAACGGGGTCTGAATCATCATCAATGTCATGATCGATCGCAAAACTAGGGGCAGGGGCAGGTGCAGCGGATGACGCTCTATCAGGGTCGGTATCATGCGAATAGTGCTGCACTCCCTGCGCATGTGATGGTGCAGATGCCACAGACTCAAAGGAGTCTGGGATGGGTGAATGGATGGGTGCCTCCTCTGCAGGAGCATCCGCGAGTAGTAAGAGATCGCCAACAGCTATGTGGGCCTCGCCCTCAAAGTCATCCTCTAGTGGATCCTCATCAAACAAGTCGACGTCGTCGTGAGCGACTACGTCAAGGGGCATGTCAACAATAGGGTACGCGGCAAAGGGTACAGGGGCATGGATCACCGCGAGCGGCAAATCCCCAACGATAGGGCCATCAGTGGGCTCAGCAACAACATCGGGCAGCGCAAAAGGCTGGAAATCATCGTCGTCCGTGCTGGTGGTGTCTGAAGTATACACCTCGCGCTCTGATGACACTCTGTCGTCCGATACTATAGGCATGGGGTCAGTGGTGTCCGACTCTCCGGTGCCGGATGAAGGCATGTCATCTGTAACACAAACACACATATGCACAAATAATCAATCATATAGTCAAATAAACATATTAGTCACCAATAAGCAATCAAATAGTTCTTCTAGTCCCACTAGCCTCCCAACCTCCCAGACTGACTCCCTAGTCCCACTAGTCAACTCTCCCAGCCTCCCAGACTGACTCCCTAGTCCCACTAGACAATTCTCCCAGCCTCCCAGACTGACTCCCTAGTCCCACTAGACAACTCCCTCAGCCTCCCAGACTGAGCCTCCTAGTCCCACTAGACCACTACCTCAGCCTCCCTGAATGAGCCATAACTAACAAATAAAAATGTGCTCATACTCTTGTTTGTAAAAACGTTTTGTGACCTGGATCTGGACTTAAGTGGTATGCAATGTAAAAATGTTTTCGTGAGAGCCCTAGTGATCATAGTCTAGACTCGAGAAAGAATCCTAGTTCGCTATGATCAGAGCTCTGATACCAAGCTGTCACACCCTGGCTTTGCGGAAGCGTGGGTTAATTTGGTGTGACTTCTTAATACCATAGCTTAATCACAACAAAGCTATATGAAAGTAAAACCATGCAGATCATCCATTAATTAAAGTCTTAAAAACAAAATACCACAATATTGTTTGAAACGCTGACACATGCTTCGAGTTTACAACACTACCAAATAAAAACATTGTTCTTAAGACGCAACCACAAACATAAATTAAACACCGTTTAAGACTTGCGACTCGTCCAGGTAAAAGTCGCAATCCCTAAACGTGGATGATCCCATATCTCTTATGCAGCGTGAAAACGTAGCATACCGTGCCAGATCCTTAGTTCCTTAAAATACATGTAAGTTTGAAAAAAATCAACAAAATTGTTGAGCGAGTTCATGTGTAGTGAGTATGTAAAACCTTTGTAAGTATAAAATCCCTGGTATGTAGCAAATAAGGAAATAAAGAGATCACCAATGGTTTGCAAGGCCATTGATATGTGTGAAGTGCTGTAGGAAGACTCAAACCTAGCAGATTTTTGCGTCGGGTACCAAGTCACCCCGAGGTCCGTACTGTTGGGCCTGGGGCTGGGCTCGCTACACCCAGATAGATCTACCGCTACTGTCCCTCGGTCCTACACTGAGGATTAATGGCCTTCAGTTCCCGCCTACTCACTCACATGATCTAAGTAGTAACCCTCCTTACGCTAATCATACCATGTGTAAAAGTATTCGTAATCATAGTAACATGTATTTCACCCCCGCAGTTTAGAAAACTGAAAACAGTTAAGAGAAAAGGGGGACATGAACACACCGAAGTGCGTCTCTAACTAGAAATCTCCCAGTCAACCTGCTGTGCGACGACCTACACGTACTAACTTCTATTAGACGGCCGGCCGTGTCTTAGCTTCAGGTTTAAGTTTTTGGGAAATTGTTAGACAACTATTTCGTGTTTACACTTCGTAATTATGTATTAATTATATTCCTTCCCAAGGATGGGGGCTTTAATACATGTGCGTTCGTATAACTTTGAAATATATTATTAAGTCTCACTTAATAAAATATATTTTATTTCATTTGTCTAAAATATTCTACTTCCAAAATATAAATATTTTTCCCAAAAGTATTATATTTTATTCCATATAATTTAACCCAAAATAATACTTTTGTCAAATAAACATGTAAGAGTGTTTTTCTGAAAATACGTAAGTTACATTTGAAGTTCGGGTGGTAATAATAATACCGGTGTAACTTAAATATTTATTGTGAGGGCGTTAGTATTATTTTGGAGTCGTTACTATTTAGTATGTTCCAGTAATATTATTTTTACTCTAAAAATAATATTTATATAGTTCACAAAATAATCATAAAAATCTCACAAGTGTTACTATGAAAAATATATACTCTAAATATATATTTAGCAAGTTTTATTTACGAAAACCCACCTCCGACCCTTGGTAATCTTGTAACAAAATCATGGCAAAATTTATTTGGAAAACAAGTTAAAAATACTTTCACAACACTTGTTACAAAAATATTCCCAAGTGTTGTATTTCTGGAAAAATTTCGCCAGAGTTTCCTCTGTAACTGGAGGTGGCCACACTTACAAGCGTATCATTTTCTTTTCAAAACTCAATCAACAATTTTCTCAACATCAACAAACATTATTTCAGCATCAACTAGTCAAAAATATACATAGATCGCAACACACATGAACTTGTGGGTTATGTAAAAGTGTGTAGTAACCTTCCAATAGTTTTAGTAGATCTTGCTATCTTTGTAAATAAAATCGGTTTCTTGAAAATCTTATTTTTAAAGAAGATGCATCTTTACAACTTCTTGGTCAAATATTACAAAAATAATTCTTTGTTAAAACCTTTTGTTACACAAGTGTCTACACACTTGTTTGTTCACAAAAACACCTTTGTTTTAAGAAAGATCCGACTTCTTAAACATGATTTTATCTTACACTTGGTTCTTCGAAAATACCACTTGTAGATCTTTAGATCTACTAGTTTAGAACTCCATTTTATAAGAAAAATCACTTTTACACAAGTTCATGTTCATAAGTAGTAGAGTTCATCATCTAATCACTTTCACACTTTAACATACACTAGTTCATGTTCCATGAACATGACTTAGCAGGGTTAGATGATGATCCGAACTACTACTAGCATTAAACAACATAAAAGAATCATAAGAAAACAAGTTTCAAGAGTTTTACACTAATATTTACTCATTAACCACCATGTTCATCATTTTACAAGACTTTTAGTTTTTGATCTCTAGTGTTTATGATTTTTATCCGACAAATCTCTTATTAACCACTTTAGACAAGATCAAGAAGGTGATTAGAAGCACTTACAACTAGCTCAAGGCTAGGGAAGAAACTAGACGAAAAATGGGTGGTTAATAGCGTTGTGGTGAGGTCCTTGGCAATCCGTAAGCACCGAGCTTGTTTGTAGGAACTCTAACACACTTGTAAGTATATAAAATGGCTTGATCAAAGTTGGAAAGTGAGTGGATGTGGTTTGTGGTTCTCGGCCGAAGGTAGCAAGAGGGAAAGAAAGAAATGCAATTTTTTTTTTGTTAAGTGTTGGTGAATGTGAAGGTCTTATCCCATGTGCATACTTATAATCTCTAACCAACATTAACCAAAAGATAATATGTAGGCTAGATATATGGCATGCTTGATTAAAATAATGGAAACTTGGTGGAAGGGTGTCCCCCTTGGGGAACCGTTCGGTTCATGGGGGTGGGTTAATAGTTTGTTTTCAACTAACTAGTTAAGTATTAGTTAGTTAATTAGGTATTTAAATTAGAGTATTAGTGTGTTATGTGTTATAACGGGTGTTAGGGTATTCGGGGACCCTAACTGGCTCAGAAAAGAAAAACAGTGTCATTGACAATGTTTTTATGTCCCGGGTTAAGTCCGGTTGTTCGGTTGGATACTGATCCGTTAAAGTGCTTAACAAAGCTTTAAGGTGTCTTTATTATTATTTTTAGTGACACAAAGAATTCCCGACACTTTGGAAAGTGTCTAGTATTATTTTCCCATGTCTTTGCACTTTACTAGTTAGCTTAATTGCTGAATTTTATATTAAAGTGCAGAATTTTGTGTTTAGAAAGGCACATCCGGTCACTATATCTAATACCTAGTGACGCAGTTCTACATACCTCATCTCCCTACACTTCCTACTAGTGTAGTAAACTATTCCTGGCTCATGCAGGCCTTAGAGGCAGTGTCTGCCTGGTGCTGGCTATGTCAGCACGTTTAATGGGTTATCCGTTCATTGTGCTACTGTGCTATTGTGCATCAAGTTTGTCACTATAGTTCTTGTGTAAGTAAATGGAGTGACAACAAATAAAGTATGATGCATGGTTATATATATTTCAGAAATCATGGAGCAGTTTATTCACAACTGTAAGCAAGCACAGTAATTAAGCAGTAATTAAATATTAATTAATTCGTACGGATACCTGGTTTGGTGAGGGTTGTCACAATTATAGTTTATAAAATCTCGTAGCCATGATTCTTAACTCCAAAACATTTGTTTTATGAAATCAACTTGTAAAAACTCGTTTATAAAACTCGTATGGTTTATATCTTTTAGAAAACATCGTTGTGTGACATCGTTTCAAAATCGTTTACCCAAGTGAACTAAATAATGCCACGGTATGTAATATGATGAAAACACTAATATATAGGAAGTACCAGCGGCGTATCCACCGTGCTTTCATCACATTACACCCGTCCCGTTATCTAAACACTAACCAAAAACCAATCGTTTATCCAATTCGTTTAACTTGTTCAAAATCGTTTTAAATCATCCTCATTTTAAATTGTGAAAACTATATATGGTTGTCTCGCTAACAACATTCAAACCTTAGTGACTCGATTACCTCGTTTCTCTCTACTCGCGTTAACAAACCACCAAAGGGTAAGTTAACTAACATCAGATTTAGTCGTTACCCACAACCCCCACACATAACCATGGGTGTAGTAAAATAACGGAAGTTGTCAGATCCTATGGTACCATAACCTAATACTGATCGGCTTGATCAATGCTAATGAATGTCATTTGTTATGTAACTACAACCAACAAGTTTGTTCACTTTATTGAAATCGTTATTAGTTTTGTATAAACCATCTTAATCATTTTTGAAAACATCGTTTAAACTTTGAAAATCATTTCGTACATATGAATCACCCCAAAACATTTAAAAATAGTAAAATAGGGGAACTATGTACTCACATGAAGTGCAAAGTATCCTCAATCAAATAGAACTTCAACAACTCAAGCAAACCAGAGAAATCAAGTAGCACCTAGTAATCGAACCACTAGTCAAACAATAGACGCCTAAATCGGACAATCGGATAGAATGAGGTCTTGTAAACCAAATGAGTGTTGGAACTCATGTGATATGGTTTAACAAAGCCCACATCCTAAATGAAACCTAACCTAAGTGCTTTCGACCCATCGCGACCCATTAAGGTAGCTTACGCTACTTTAACGCGTCGTGCGCGCAAAGCGCGTTTGAGACGTCTAACTAGTCCTATGACAAGTGTTGTATGCCCATACATGTTTAATTATGTTGTTTAATCAGTTATGTGACAAAAGTTTATGTTACATATGCTTAATTACCAATTACGCATGAAAAGGGTATTTTGGTAATTTACCAAAGGCATATCAACTACCTATCATGCGACTAATTAAACCTAAGTGACCATAAGGTATAACCTCGGAAGGTTATTCCCTATGCAACTATGGTCACTAATCATGTTTGGTCGGATCCTAATGATCGACCAAACGGGTCGTGTTCGAAAGTCTAAGCGGGTGTTTAGTCCGCTTGACTTACGACTCTACATAAGCACTAATCTAAAAAGTGACGAGCTAAACATGCTAGAACATGTTTAGTTAAGTTAGAAAACAGGTTTTGATATCAAAACAAACGATTTTGATACCCTAGAGTAGTTTAGTTACAAAATACACGAGAATACGCATTTTGGCCGAAACTACGACTCGTCACTGAGCCTAGATAACGTGGAAATCATTAGGTATATTTACTAGGGACTATAACCATCGTGATTACGCTAACGTTATGAAGTTCAAACAAACTTCACGTTGACCATAAACTGGTCAATGCAGAAAGTCAAACGCAGTTTGACTTTAACAATAACAACGAATGAAAAGAACGAAAGAATACTTACAAAAGGTCCCCGCAAGCTTTGATTTTCCAAGTATTCTCAAGAATGAAGTGTTAGCACTTCAACTTAGAGAAATCTCAGAAAATCAAGTGGGTTTTGCAAGTGAAATGGTGGGGGTATTTGTAGGAAAGCTAGAATCATTAGGATCGTTTATCGGGAAACGTGCTTCGATCTAGACCCTCCACTTTGGCCCATGGTATTGTTAAACAATGGGGCACAAGAAAACCATCAAATTTAGCCCATGGTATTGCAAAAAATGCATTAAAACCCCTGAATTCGACCAAGATTGCTGAAACTGGACATTCTGTCTGACAAGGCCACGCGGCTCGTGTAAGACACTGTCACACCCTCAAAATCCACCCGTGGAGTATTACCGCGAGGCGTGTGACGACCAGGATCTTAGCCACTAATTATTTTGAACGGGTTAGTTGTTGTCATAAATAAGGGTATAATTAGCGACCAATTTAAATTTTTCAAAACATAGTTTAAGTTTGCAGCGGAAAGGAAATGAGAGCATAACGTAATTTAAAACCACAAGTTTATTAGTTATGAACTTGCAAACCACGCACTCCAGCCGATTGCAATGTCCGTCCTAACTGTATCGAGCAACCTGCAAAGCATGCAGTAGGGTATCAACATAATGTTGGCGAGTTCACGAGTTGTCCAGTTTTAACTTTTTGAAAACGTAAGTTGTTTAGATAAAGCATTTATAATCACGTCATGGGAAGCTACCCCATATGAAAGCTACTAAACTGGCGTTACCGAAACTATTGATGAGAAGATTTTGTGCCCCGAGTCAATATCTATCGTCATTGACCAAGATGCAAGGTATACTAGTTCACGCCCGATCTCCCCCGGTCACGGTGTGAGGTTGTCAAACCTAATAGCGCTATCAACTAATAACCCGTTCGCCCCCGGCGATTAATCGGTACTATAAGCTGGGACTTTACGTGATAGAGATTCGTTTAGTTTTGCTAGTTGTGATTTATAAATAATATCCAAACGTATCTCCCCCGAATATAGTATTTTAAAAGTACCCATTTGCATTTTCCCCCGGAAATATTAGTTCGAAAGTATTTTTCTCAAAGATGGCGGTTTGTTCGTGTCCCTCCCTGGGACGCATGCTTTTAGTCTGTGAACTCACCTTGGTTTGCTCGGCAGACAATTTACTTGTGTTAGGTTGGTCAACGATACCCTATTATGGTTTATAAATATTTATTAGGTTCGTATGCAAGTAATGTCACGTATAAATTACACGTATCTAACACGTAGCATGTAACTCCACATTTCACATAATACACACATTTAGCATAATGGTACAATAGTGGTAACGGTAACACGTATCACACCAGCATATATGTTATTGGGCCTATCCTAACGCATGAACAATTAATCGGCAACAGTTAAACAACAATAATAGTACACAGTCCATAACTCCCGTTTATGAGGCCCATTAACTAAGCAAAGCTGTCCAGTCGAAACCAGGTGGTCTCGACTCGAGAACAAGAGGTCTCGATTCACAACCACGAGTTCTTGAGTCGAAAGCAGATGGTCTCGAGTTGTGCATGACTGAGTCGCAACCTTAGAGGTCTCGAGTCGAGATCATGAGATCTCGAGTCGCAACCATGGGTTTGACTCACAACCTTTGCTGATGTTTCCAGAATTCTTACACAAATTGTACGAACCAATCGAATCACCCTAACATGTTTTATCATGTCGTACAAGCACCAAATCAGATCAAAACAGTAAATTTCAAATATTTTGGCATCATTCAAACAGTTTATCATCATACCATTTAACCACTATCTTAGCATAGGTTTAATCATTAGATCATCCACTATTTTATTATGTCATGGCTACAACTAAACACTTAACCAAAGACATATCAAATTATGACTTACAGCAATTCTAACAGCCCAAGTAAATCCATCAAATATGTCACAGCTTGTTATCAAGCATGAGAAAGAAACAAACACTTTTCAGCAACATTCCTCATTTTGAATCCAAAATCTAAACAGCTCATGTTCACCATTTCAACACCCATTTCCATATTTTATTTACACAATAAAAACTAAGGAAAGCTGAGATATACACCGCAAATCATTATCATGAAATCAGTTTATAAAAACAATAGAGTATATATGTTTCTTATCAGTAATCACTTATCAATGTTTCAACTAACTCCAAACATCTTTCGAATATGAGCAATCAAGCAAACAGTTATTATTTCAACAAGCCATTGAAAACAAATAGATACTGACCAAGCCCTCGAAACCAAAGTGTGTGTGCTGCCATCATTTTCGGCGACCAGAATCCGAACAGAAATCGGGCTAATCTCTGGCCTGTTGGTTCGTCTTGACCCGAGATAAAACCCGAACAGAGACCCAGTTCTGACCCGAGAACAAAACCTTCACTCACACATGAACACCGTCAACGCAGCAACATTATCGTCGGAAAACGAGAGAGAGAGAGAGAGAGAGAGAGAGAGAGATGCGTTTACCAGTGAAACCTGCCGAAGTCAGAAGCACCACCGCCGCCGTCACGGCGGCGCTACCGTCATCGGTGTCGCTGCTGCTGCCGCTTCTGTTCACCACCAAGACTCCACCATCCGCCGTTTTTACCGGGGCAATGGCCAGAATCAGAGGGGGGTGTGGGTGTGGGTGTGGGTGGTGTGAGAGGATAAAAGAAGAAGGGTGGTGTTGATCGGACAGAAAACCGGTCGCCGAAAGTCGTGGCTCCGGTCGCCGGGAGTTGCAGTCGGGAGAGAGAGGGAAAGGAGCATGGGGTGTGGCTGATTGCTCCAATGTGATTAGGGTTTTGGTTTCTAGAGAAAGAAATGAGAGGGGAAAGGTTTAAGATGAATATATAGTGTAGGTTTTAGGTTTAAGGAATTAGGTTGGGCTCGGGTCCGTACGTATGGGTCTGTAAAATATCGGGTGTCTTGCTTAACTGGCCGGCCCACTTATCTTAACACTTAAAATTATAACGGTAAATAAATTAATAAAAAAATAGATCTCTCATCGCCCGTTATCGTTATTTAATAACAACCAAAAATAATAATGATATTAATAATAATAGTGAATATGGGCATTAATAAAATGCTCGGGTCTGTCGACGATCAGGATCAAGGGTTCGAGTTGTCACATTCTCCCCATGTTACTGGAATTTCGTCCTCGAAATTTAAGCTAAGACATACGATTCGCTCTAATTATAGACTTGTTGATAACCTATTGTCATACGTTCATACACGTATTTCACAAAAGTTCACAAAATAAACATATAAGCCACGTAGCACATAGGGTCACATAGCACGTAAAATTATGTAGCACAAGATCCACGGAGTTCGTATGTATTTCACATAGCATAGAATTCCACAAATTTAATTATAACATCCAAGTAACGTACCGGAAGGCCCAAAGTGTCACATTATCCCCAATTTCAAGAAATTTCGTCCTGAAATTTAGCGCGCAGCCACTGCCAAGCTAGTGTGTTTAAACGTTTTTGTAGGGCGATACATCACCCCTTGTTGGTTTGAAATTTCTCCCCGAAATTTAGCGGTAGCCTCAGCGCCGGAAGTAATATTTGTAAACAACTGGGGATACCTGCGCACCATCTGGTTTCCCGTTCCCATGTATACTCTGGGCCACGGCATGAGTTCCAACGAACTCGGTCTGTTGGTTACACTATGCTCGAGGGTTTTGGTTCCTTGATCCTTGATCTCATCCGGTTTCTTAATGAAGCGTAGTTTGTTGCTGATCACGAGTTCCAAAAAAGGAACAGGGAGTGTTTCATTTGACTGACACTTCTTCAAATTAGGCATGTGAAAGACGTTGCGTACCGCATTCAGCTCCTTTGGGCAGGTTTAGTCAGTATGCTAACCTACTGATCGTTTCGGTAACTTCGAGCGGTCTAACGCACCGCGGATTAAGCTTGCCCTGTTGGCCAAAACGTACCACACCCATCCAGGGTGAAACTTTAAGTAGAATCCGGTCCCCGTTCGAGAATTCTAGAGGTTTCCCATGCTTATCCGCGTAGCCTTTCTGACGGTCTAGAGCTGCTGCCATGCGTTGTCTATTCTGGGCAATCCTTCCCGTTGTGTCAAGTGTAAGTTCTGGGCCGGTAATTTGGCTTCCGCCTAACGCAGAGGTGACCGGCATATGCGTTCGTGCAATGCCTCAAATGGTGTTGCCTGAATGCTAGTGTGGTAGCAGTTGTTGGAAGAGAATTCTACAAAGGGAAGTGTTACTCGTATCCAAGGTCGATAACACATACTCTTAGCATGCCTTTGGGTGTTTAGATGGTGCGTTTGGCCTGACCATCAGTTTGCGGGTGATAAGCGGTGCTCATGCCGAACTGTGAGCCAAAGGTCTTTGTGCACAGTCTGCGACGAATCGGATGCAA
Organism: Helianthus tuberosus; assembly: GCA_030545235.1. Lineage (NCBI taxonomy): Eukaryota > Viridiplantae > Streptophyta > Magnoliopsida > Asterales > Asteraceae > Helianthus > Helianthus tuberosus. The sequence continues at coordinate 99,109,434 of CM060355.1, forward strand.
AACGTGGGTCTCGATCAAAGATAATAGAGGTTGGCACCCCGTGCCTAGCAACTGCTTCTAACAAGTAGGCGGCTGCAAGTTTCGAAAACCTGCCATTTTCCTTGTTCACAAGGAAGTGTGCAAACTTGGTTAAACGATTCATGATCCCCCCCCAAATAGGCCTTGAGGTCGTGATGCATCTTGTCAGAGTCGGGATGTACCATGTAGACTTGCGTGATTCGCCTATCACAAGCTCTCGGAGAGTCCCGTAGGATGGAACCCAGATACGTTCCATAGACTAGTGAGCGCAGTTGTCATTGAGTTCGAGCGGTTTTTTTCCATGACCCGCATGGACTCAACCAAAGAAATTTCCGCTTTCAGAGTTTCTACTAGAGCGTTTCAGGTTTAATTAGGAGGTTCGAAGGAATGGTAAACTGCAGCACACTTACATGCTTAGGTTTAGTCTCTTGTTAGCCCAGTCCGGATGATGCCTGATCGCGCATTCATGATAGTTTAGGAGTTTGGCCCCACTGGTGTTGCCGCACGTTCAACTCCGTTTGATCCCGTCTGTGCTGGAGACTCTCGTGATCGGTGTGAGTAGTGCAGTTGGTACCGTACGAGTGATGTCTCTACATTTTTATCGCAAGGACTACGGCTCCCAATCCTGATCCGTGTGTAGAGTAGCCCCCTTGCGGGAACTTTGAGTTGTCGAGAAGCGCAAGCGATCAAGAAAAGAGGACCTTGCGACTTCAAAAGTCGCTCGTTGAAAACTTAGCGCAAAGCGGTTTGTGTCGTAGGGATTCTAGGGTTAAGCGTAGGAGTCGCTCGGATCCCTACTGGTTTCTCGGAGTAGGTTCAAGTGTCGTTAAAGGAAACAGGTGTCGAAATTTTGACAGGGTGGGATAAATTCGAATGTCGCGACTAGGTGTTGATCGTATCGAGTTCGAAGAACAGTGCTCGCGATATCATTTTTTTTTCCTCCGGGGTGTTCCTTGGCTCGTTGCTCCAATGAGTAACATTCGTAGAAAGTAATTCATCCAAACGGAGGTTTGTGCAAAATTGAATAGGATAAAAATCATAGAATTCGTGAAGCATAACACGAGTAGCGAGGATATGCAAGAAGGGTAGTCGCAACAGATGCGCTCCGCTTGAGGCAAAACGTAAAGGCTTTGGGGATCAATAAGGATTCATCTGATGTCGATGAGGTAGCTGGTCGTACACAAGTTGTATGCGGTGAGAATAAAGAACGTCGCTTGCCGATAAGGAGCGTCCCGTTGATGTGGCTGGCACAATAAGAAGTAGCTCAAGGAGGGGTGGTCGTCGTGCGAGTCTGTAGGTTTTAGGGGCTACTAAGACGTCTGGCAGGATGTGATTTCTCAAATCACCAGGAAATCGAGCTTGAGTGTGTCGTTCTAAGTCGTGCGATTGAGTTCAAAGTAGCACTTGCGTCGTCAAGGGGTTTCGATGCGAAATTTCCGAAAATAGGTTTTTGAGGAAGTATGATTGAAGTAACACATTGCTGGATTTCAAGGGCTGGAAAGTTTGGCGACTATAAGTCGAGTTTGCTGAATTCACTAAACCGAAGAGATCTGGCCAAAGCTTCTATATGAAGAAACATGGATGTCACGATAAAGAAACGCCAAAAGTGAGGATACCGCCCAAACAATAATTGCTGGTTCGTACGAAAGCTAGTGAAGGGATTCACATGATCAGAAAAGTCGTCAAAGAATAACGGCTCTTGGAAAAGGAAGGATAAGGTAAGCATCTAGGTCACCGTGCTCGTCGATGGGTTGTCAGGTTTGTGTCTTCATCGTGTTACGCCTCCACATATGCCGTTTTGTAAGAAAGATATCAATTTGCAGGGTTTTGGGGCGTGCTGAGGTATAAGGTTGAACTGGAATAAGGTTTCACCACATAATCGAGGAATTTGGGGAACTAGCTTCGTGATCGATGGAAGCGTGATACGATCGTTGGCACTACAATGAGAAGCATACATCGCGCATGCTTCTTGTGTTCGAGACGTGCAAATAGAAATCCGAAAAGTGTAGGCTTACTAAAGTGCTCTAAGAATCCATGTTATCGGTCGGATGAGGGAACGCCTCTCAACGCTCAAGTTGGGAAAAGAAGTGTGCGAATACAAAGGATGTGAATGAAGTTGTCGATCCTACTAATCTTGGCTGGTTGTTCCACACATGAAACCAAATAGTTGTGCTACTGCGCCATAGCAGTTTGTTTCCCCCAATAACGCGTGATTTAGGATTTGCTATCCTGTGTCGCTTTGCCCTCGAAACTTCTTTTTAGGATCCGCAGCGGGCTCCTAAAGGTTCACTGCGTCGGTTTGTTCTAGCCCAGAATGGAAATCGGAAAGAAAATGCGTGGGCGAGAGAGTTAGGGATAACTGGTTCCTTGCCCTCCACGTGTCGTGATTTCGAATCAAGGTTGGGAGATTCCACTCCCGCTTGACGCACATCAGGGTTGCGTAGTTTTCGTATGATTCACAGTACTGAATACCAACCATACAGCTACGTATTTACGCACATATGCTACATATATACATACACATTTACACATATATGTGTGCACAAGTAAATGCCGAGATCTATAACTTCCATGTGAGTACCTGAATCTGACGAACCTTGCAATCCGGAGTGTGGTGTCGTTGTAGTTTTCATTATGGAACGGTTATAGTCTGGTTTCCCATATAAAAACATTTTTCATCTTAAAAATATTTTATATCTTAAACCTAGTTCACTATAACCAATGGCTCTGATACCAATCTGTCACACCCTCAAAATCCACCCGCGGAGTATTACCGCGAGGCGTGTGACGACCAGGATCTTAGCCACTAATTATTTTGAACGGGTTAGTTATTGTCATAAATAAGGGTATAATTAGCGACCAATTTAAATTTTTCAAAACATAGTTTAAGTTTGCAGCGGAAAGGAAATGAGAGCATAACGTAATTTAAAACCACAAGTTTATTAGTTATGAACTTGCAAACCACGCACTCCAGCCGATTGCAATGCCCGTCCTAACTGTATCGAGCAACCTGCAAAGCATGCAGTAGGGTATCAACATAATGTTGGCGAGTTCACGAGTTGTCCAGTTTTAACTTTTCGAAGACGTAAGTTGTTTAGATAAAGCATTTATAATCACGTCATGGGGAGCTACCCCATATGAAAGCTACTAAACTGGCGTTACCGAAACTATTGACGAGAAGATTTTGTGCCACGACTCAATGTCTATCGTCATTGACCAAGATGCAAGGTATACTAGTTCACGCCCGATCTCCCCGGTCACGGTGTGAGGTTGTCAAACCTAATAGCGCTATCAACTAATAACCTGTTCGCCCCCAGCGATTAATCGGTACTATAAGCAGGGACTTTACATGATAGAGATTCGTTTAGTTTTGCTAGTTGTGATTTATAAATAATATCCAAACGTATCTCCCCCGGAGATAGTATTTTAAAAGTACCCATTTGCATTTTCCCCCGGAAATATTAGTTCGAAAGTATTTTTCTCAAAGATGGCGGTTTATTCGTGTCCCACCCTGGGACGCATGCTTTTAGTGTGTGAACTCACCTTGGTTTGCTCGGCAGACAATTTACTTGTGTTAGGTTGGTCAACCATACCCTATTATGGTTTATAAATATTTATTAGGTTCGTATGCAAGTAATGTCACGTATAAATTACACGTATCTAACACGTAGCATGTAACTCCACATTTCACATAATACACACATTTAGCATAATGGTACAGTAGTGGTAACGGTAACACGTATCACACCAGCATATATGTTATTGGGCCTATCCTAACGCATGAACAATTAATCGGCAACAGTTAAACAACAACAATAGTACACAGTCCATAACTCCCGTTTATGAGGCCCATTAACTAAGCAAAGCGGTCCAGTCGAAACCGGGTGGTCTCGACTCGAGAACAAGAGGTCTCGAGTCGCAACCACGAGTTCTTGAGTCGAAAGCAGATGGTTTCGAGTTGTGCATGACTGAGTCGCAACCTTAGAGGTCTCGAGTCAGGTCTCGAGTCGAGATCATGAGATCTCGAGTCGCAACCATGGGTTTGACTCACAACCTTTGCTGATGTTTCCAGAATTCTTACCCAAATTGTACGAACCAATCGAATCACCCTAACATGTTTTATCATGTCGTACAAGCACCAAATCAGATCAAAACAGTAAATTTCAAATATTTTGGCATCATTCAAACAGTTCATCATCATACCATTTAACCACTATCTTAGCATACGTTTAATCATTAGATCATCCACTATTTTATTATGTCATGGCTACAACTAAACACTTAACCAAAGACATATCAAATTATGACTTACAGCAATTCTAACAGCCCAAGTAAATCCATCAAATATGTCACAGCTTGTTATCAAGCATGAGAAATAAACAAACACTTTTCAGCAACATTCCTCATTTTGAATCCAAAATCTAAACAGCTCATGTTCACCATTTCAACACCCATTTCCATATTTTATTTACACAATAAAAACTAAGCAAAGCTGAGATATGCACCGCAAATCATTATCATGAAATCAGTTTATAAAAACAATAGAGTATATATGTTTCTTATCAGTAATCACTTATCAATGTTTCAACTAACTCCAAACATCTTTCGAATCTGAGCAATCAAGCAAACAGTTATTATTTCAACAAGCCATTGAAAACAAATAGATACTGACCAAGCCCTCGAAACCAAAGTGTGTGTGCTGCCATCATTTTCGGCGACCAGAATCCGAACAGAACTCGGGCCTGTTGGTTCGTCTTGACCCGAGATAAAACCCGAACAGAGACCCAGTTCTGACCCGAGAACAAAACCTTCACTCACACATGAACACCGTCAACGCAACAACATTATCGTTGGAAAACGAGAGAGAGAGAGAGAGAGATGCGTTTACTAGTGAAACCTGCCGAAGTCAGAAGCACCACCGCCGCCGTCACGGTGGCGCTACCGTCGTCGGTGTCGCTGCTGCTGCCGCTTCTGTTCCCACCAAGACTCCACCATCCACCGTTTTTACCGGGGCAATGGCCAGAATCAGAGGGGGGTGAGTGTGGGTGGTGTGAGAGGATAAAAGAAGAAGGGTGGTGTTGATCGGACGGAAAAACGGTCGCCGGAAGTCGTGGCTCCAGTCGCCGGGAGTTGCAGTCGGGAGAGAGAGGGAAAGGAGCATGGGGTGTGGCTGATTGCTCCAATGTGATTAGGGTTTTGGTTTCTAGAGAAAGAAATGAGAGGGGAAAGGTTTAAGATGAATATATAGTGTAGGTTTTAGGTTTAAGGAATTGGGTTGGGCTCGGGTCCGTACGTATGGGTCTGTAAAATACCGGGTGTCTTGCTTAACTGACCGGCCCACTTATCTTAACACTTAAAATTATAACGGTAAATAAATTAATAAACAAATAGATCTCTCATCGCCCGTTATCGTTATTTAATAACAACCAAAAATAATAATGATATTAATAATAATAGTGAATATGGGCATTAATAAAATGCTCGGGTCTGTCAACTATCAGGATCAAGGGTTCGAGTTGTCACAGACACAAACATATCTTACGCGGCCCGTGTAAGAAACTTTGGCAGATTGTCAAAACAGGTCCCTACACATGAGAAACTGGCAATTCGGCCCATTTTTGACACGTTTAAGCCTCGTTAACCTCATTTCAAGGCTCCAAAATGAAGTTAAAGTATAGGGAACTCAAAACATGCTCAAAAATATCTCGGATGTCGGTTCGTTCGGTCGTACGGTTGCGTTATTCGCTTAATTACGACGGAAGTCGTAACGAACGCAAAAACGATCTAAATCAAGCGACGAATGGAATCTAATCATGCCAAACACTAAAATAAATTATTTTAATGCTTACATAAATTTTTGGATGTTCGGATATATTCAGAATGTAAGATATGCGCGAAAATGCAAACTTGTGCACTTTTTGACGCTTTTAGTCCTTATTGATCAATAAAGTTTATTTTAGCAAACCAAACCCTTCAAAGCCTATTTCTAAGCTATGTAAAGGTTATTTAGGGTATGTTTAACTTAAGATCAAGTTCCGGAATGTTCGTTACTATACAAATCGATATAGTTTCGCAGTTTGACACAAATAGTCCCTGCGATCGAACAAACTTGATTTCAACACACCAAACCAACCAAAACTTATTTCTAAGTTATGTGGAGGTTATTTAAGGTATGTTAAGATTATTTCACTATTCCGGAGTGTTTGTTGCATTGAACTGGTTATATTTACGCATCAGATTGCGTATAACCTTCCAGAAAGCGATTTAAAGCTTGAAATCGGATTTGAATTAAATTAAAAAATCACCAAACACAAATACACACATAATAACACAAAAACACATATAATAACACAAAAGCACATTGTTTTACATTGAACATCGATTATAGAACACAGTTGTCACACCGTGTAAGATCATTAGACCTGCAAAAAACATTTTACAGCCTGTTCCAGCTGTTACCTGGGTTTGTAGATGGTTTTGGGCATTCTATGGGCTGGTTTAGGGGTGCCCAAGGTATTACAAATCAGGGGGCACACTTGGATGGCCCAGATTGAAGCACGTTTTTCGATAAACGATCTTAACGGTTGCCCGAACTCTATATAAACCCCATCCATCTCACTTGCAACACACTCTGATCTGGCCATTTTCTCTAAGTTGAAGTGTAAACACTTCATACCTGAGAAATTTTCAGATCAAACCTCCATTTCTTGGACCCGTCGTAAGTATTCTTTCGTTCTTTTACGCGTTTAAGCGTGAAAGTCAAACAGTGTTTGACTTTCAGCTTTGACCAGTCAATGGTCAACACGAAGTTCATTTGAACTTCATAACGTGAGCGTAATCACGATGGTTATAGTCACTTGTGATTATACCTACTGATTACCATGTTATTTAGGGATACTGACGAGTCGTAGTTTTGGCCAAAATGCGTACTCTTGCGTATTTTGCAACCAAACTACTTTTGGGTATGAAGACCCTTTTTCTTGATATCAAACTTGTTTTCAAACCTCGTTAAACATGTTTTAACATGTTTAGCTTGTCACTTTAGGTTTAATGCTTATGTAGGGTCGTAAGATAAGCGGTCTAAACAACAGCTTAGACCTTCGAACCTGACCCGTTTGGTCGATCATTAGGATCCGATCAAGCATATATTGTGACCATAGTTGCATAGGGAATAACCTTCCGAGGTTATACCTTATGGTCACTTCATTTAGTTAGTTGTATGATAGATAATTTATATGCCTTAGGAAAATGACCAAAATGCCCTTTTTACGCATAAATTCATTTTAAGCATATGTAACCTAAATTTTTACATCTAAACTGATTAGGTAACATTATTAGACATGTTAAGGAATATAATACTTGTCATAGGACTAGTTAGGCGGTCCAAACACGTTTTACACGAACGACGCGTTAAAGTAGCGTAAGCTACCTAAACGGGTCGTAATGTGTCGTAAGCACTTAGGATAGGTTTCATTTTAGAATGTAGGCTTTGTTAAACCATATTACTTGAGTTCCTATACTCATTTGGTTTACGAAACCTCATTTTATCCGATCTTCCAATTTAGGTTCGGTTTATTAACAAAGTTACCTATATTAGGTGCCGTTTGATTTCCGTGATCCCTCTAGCTTTGCTTGGTTGTTATTCAAGACTTCTAAGCACCCTCAAGTGAGTACATAGTCCCCTCTTTTACTGTTTTTCAAACATTTTGGGGTGAAACACATGTGCCTACTTGTTACTTTCGTGCTTTTCATGTTTTTATATCCTATACTTGCTATGTTCATTAGTACACTTATAGTACATGATTTGATTATATTTTTGCTATGTTTGTCCATTTAGTGCATACTTAGTGCATTGTTTTACATTACATTTTATGCTATGTATTTCCATTTAGTGCATACTTAGTACATTATTTTACATTACATTTTATGCTATGTATGTCCATTTAGTGCATACTTAGTACATTATTTTACATTGCATTTCTGTTGCATATGTTCTCGTAGCATATGGACACATTGTTTTACATTTCTACCTTGTATGTTCACTTAGCATACTAGGTACATTATTTTCATAAAACATGCTTACATTTGGTATAACATTTGGTTTGTTTAACGAAACTAATACATTCATTAACACTGTACATGCCGCTCGGTAGTAAGTAATGGTACCATAGGACTTGACAACTCCCATTCCTTATATCCTACGTTTGTTTGGATGTAAGTAATGACTGAATCCGAAAACATTTTTTGATAACCTTTACTCTAAGTTTATCCTACAGTCTCAAGGCTTGGATGTAGACGTTTAACATTACCGCATAGATGTTTGTATCAGTAAAGCATGCATAATTTTACAAAACATAACTTTTGACTATAATTTATCAAATGCATTGTTTTGTACATTTCATTCTTATAGGGTTGAGTAAATGCTTTTAAATCAATAAATGCTTTTATTCACTATACATTACATTTGTTTACACAATAACATTTCAACATTTGTTTGAACATTACATTTTGTTGGTTTGTTTGGTAAGTGATTTAAATAACGAGGCGTGTGTAATAAGATAAAAGCATGGTGGATACGCCGCTGGTACTTCCTATATATAAGTGCTTTTATGGTATTACATATCGTAGCGTTGTTTAAACCATTTCAAGTTTGACATAATACATTTTACACTTGTAACATATTTTCATGAAACATTGTTTTACAATCAACACATTTTATACAAACTCATTTTGCTTGTTCATTTGTTTATCTGTGCATCTTTCTTTTATATCATCTGATTTCTTATCACTGTTTATATAATTTATAAAAGAAAACATTTTTACAAGGTTCATGATTTACATTTGACAAACATATTCTTTAAACTTACAAGTCATGAACCCTAAATCAATAAAACCTATGTATCTCATAGGCATTTTTATGCTGATGTACCTATTTTCACATGTGTTTTCAGGAGATGATACATAGGATTGAGCAAGATACACTTAGGCGGACTTGGGCCTTAGTGACAATAAAAGATGCAAGATTAGTTAATTATGTTGTGTATTTCTGTTTTTAAGACATTGTAACCTCTATCAATTTAATAATACAAAACTTAAATTTTCCATGTGTTTGAAACAATGATTCTGTTACAAGACTCCCCGACATTTCCGCCACGATTTGTTGTTTTATGTGGTCGGGGTGTGACAGAAGAGTTGGTATCAGAGCTCATGGTTATAGGGAATTAGGTTATCAGTAATGCTTTGACCTAGTCTATAACCTTCCTAGGACCCTAACACAAGATCCTTGTGTTTAGATCTTAAAACAATACCGTCACTTATCCTTAGGTGACAACCACAACCAGAACACAAATTTTGAATCCACTTCGAAAACCAATCATCTGTTCTAGGATGATTGATTACTAGGTTTTGAACCCTCTAAGTTTCCAAATCTCGTCAAAGTTGGGTCTTATAATGTGAACACGTGCAATCTGGAAGGGTGGATGCCTGTACTCTGAGTTTTCTGTCTAAGGCTAGAGTGTTCGTACAAATCCACATAATCGGACCAGTCAATCTTACCTGGGAACTCTTGGGGTGAGTGTCCACTTATAGGCTAAAGCATGTCTTCGCGATACATTAATATGACCCGATTACTTTGATTAGTCACCGTCTCATTTGTTTGCCTTAGGTAACAAACAAATGATCGCAATTTTTATGCATTGTCATTCTGTTTTGATTATCCGATAACATTTCACTTGTTTCTTCCTATATCTTTCATTTCTTCAAGGAATGTCTCTTCATCACAACGACGCTCAAATGTCCGAGCAGACTACCAAATTTGCCCAGCGAATAGGCGAAGTAGTCCTGAAGACTGTTGAATTAGCTACTGCCATGTATCGTCTCTAGAATGAAGCCACGCAAGAGTCACCAAAGGAGACAGAAGCCAAGCCTTCACCAAAACCAAAGAAACGTAAAGCTTTAAAGAATCATCCAATCGTTGCGCCAAAACAGGCAGGACCTAGTCAGGTGGCAGCACCACCAGCCAAGAAGCCTTACAACGGAACTACACCCTTGTGCAACCAATGTAGCCTTCATCATCATGCTAGTGTGAAGTGCCGCAAATGCCAAACTTGTGGACTTATAGTTCATAAAGCAAGAGTTTGCCCAGCTGCAACTGCACCAAATCAAGCTGGCAACAATCCTGCTCAAGCTCGTTTTTCACCGGGGTCTTGCTTCAATTGTGGCATATTGGCCATTTCCAAAAGAATTGCCCAAAGCTTGCTAATGCAAATCTGACCCACGGATGAGCATTTGGCATATTATAAGATGCTGCTATTTTGAATACTTTGAATCATGTGTTTTTGTGTCTTCTGTTGAACCCTGAAACAATTTGCTGTGTTTATAAATAAATTGTTGTTCACAATCCCGATGTACACGTGTAGTTACATGTGTGTATGGCATTTCCCTATAATACCTACATCAAGGAACTATGTTCTTTACAAACTACTCTTTTGATTCTCCCATTCTTGTATTTGCTCATAATTTCCTTGAAAATTCTAAGAACTCATTTCATTCTAAGAAACGAAGTACAGAAAATAAGTGACATTTTGAGTAATCACTTTAAATCCTTGGTTAGATAACTAAAGGTAATTTTTCGATCTCATACCCATTACATTCTAGTTTTCATAACAACATGCATAGTATAAGTTTTCAAAACAACCTTCATGATTTCAAATATTCCATATAGTTTGAAAACATTTTTAACATAGTATATTTACTTAACATATCAAGGGCATGATTTCAAAAGCATCATTCATGTTTTCAAAAACCTTATACATAATTTCAAAATTCATCTCGCATGATTTTAAAACATTTTATAAAAATACTTATCTAATACACCTACTTTATGATTTCAAAAGTATTATGTAAAGTTTCAAAAACATTAAATATGTTTCTAAAAGAACCCCATGCATAGTTTTCAAAAACATTTTTTTTCTCATACATTGACTTAACCTTCAAATTCTGCTTCATATGTCGCCTTGGCATATCTAGCACCATAACTTCATGAGCATTTTTACCTCATGTTTCGACTTAAGCACGTCTAGTGCAAGGGTTCGAAGCGTCTCCCGCTATTCGAATTCTAAAAATCCATATAGGATCTCCTTATCTTCACAATTAGATCCTTGTGGATATTTATTGTTCAAATCAGAATCCTTAATTGGATTCCTTGTATACCTTAATTCGAACATTATAATTCCTTATAATCGAAATTGAATTTTCTTTTTAAGATCTTCCTATCTTTATAGTCAGAATCTTGAAAATGTTTAAAGCGCCAATCGAAATCCACGGATTGGATACCTGGTGTGCTTTAAATACATGTGCACAATTAACAAACAAATTAACAAAATGATAACAATTTGAAGATCAAGTTAAACAATTTTGTGATTATGTATTATGTGTTTTCTTTTGTGTTTTTGTTTTCATTATCCAAATCCTCGTAGAATCTTTCATATCTTCGTGTGAGAGATTCACAGTAGGATATCCAAAGGTACTACCCTAAATCCTTAATGGGCTTCTACGTAATAGTTAAGACCCTTGGATCATATAGTACCATTCCATAATTCAAAAAGACCCCTTGAGTGGTCTAAGTCAAAAGATTTATTCAGAATCTGGTTAAGAATGGCATGTGATGATATAGCTAAAAAGACTCCTTGGTGGTCTATTTAAGAAGATGATTTATTGATTTAATTAAAAGGATCCTATGGTGGCCTAGTCACAATCATCACAGGTTCGTTCATTATTTTCTTCCCCTAAACATTATAAGATACACTGTGTGGACTATGCAAGGAATTACGTAATTATGGATGCATACATAATTATGAAATTCAGTGCATGGAAACCACGGTAAGATTTATCATGTGTAAGAACCTATAGTGACAAAAATAACGAAATGTGAACAATGTAATGGAGGTACGGTGGACGCACCAATGGCACTTCATATACTTGTATATAAGTGTCCCTCTTGCATTGCAAGCATGATGTTATTTAAAGTTACTAGAAGTTCAGAACCCTAACCAGTGTTGTTTTATCTTTTCGACTTCATGTTTTGAGCTCTCACTAGTTTCCTCTAGATAAATTTCGGGACGGGATTTCCTGAAGTAAGGGAGACTGTGACACCTGTGCCTCTACGGCCATCAAACAGATACCAAATCAATGAAATATCATATTTCATACTTGGGATTTGTATAAATATGTGTATCATTTGCACATATCAAATCTTGTTCGATTTCGAGCTCTAAATCGCTTTCTGGGAAGTTATACGCGAACTGATGCGTAAACGTAATCAGTTTAACACGACAAACACTCCGGAACAGTGACATGGGCTTAACATACCTTAAATAACCTTTACATAACTTAGAAATAATTTTTGGAAGGTTTGGTGTGCCGAAATCAAGTTTATTCGCTTATAGGGACTAATTTCGACAAACTGTGAAAGTTCCGATTCGTACTATAACAGACATTCCAGAACATGATCATAAGTTAAACATACCCTAAATATCCTTTACATAGCTTAGAAATAGGCTTTGAGGGGCTCGGTATGCTAAAATAAACTTTTTGGTCATTCAGGGACTAGAAGCGTCAAAAATTGCATAAGTTTGCATTTTCGAGCACAACTTACGTTCTGAATACATCCGGACATACAAAAAATTTATATAATCATTAAAATATTTTATTTTAGTGATTGTCTTGATAAAATTCCATTCGTCACGTAATTTGGATCGTTTTTCACATTCGTTCGTGTTTCGTCGTAATTAACCGAATAACGTGATCGTACGGCCAAACGAACCGACATACGAGATATTTTTTAGCATGTTTCATGTCCACTATGTTTAGGCATCATTTTAGAGCCTTGAAAATAGTTTAACGGGCCTTAAACGTGTCGAAAAAGGCCTTAAACACATGCAGGGACTGAAACTGCACATTTTGAAACATGTTTGCTGATCAGAAGCTCAGGCGGGGCGCGTAAGCCCAGAGCCGCCTCTTACGCTGCCCGTGTAAGGTCATCAGACCTGCAAAAATCATTTTACAGCCTGTCCCAGCAGTTACCTGGGTTTGTACATGGTTTTGGGCATTCTATGGGCTGGTTTAGGGGAGCCCAAGGTATTACAAATCAGGGGGCACACTTGGACGGCCCATATTGAAGCACATTTTTCGTTAAACGATCTTAACGGTTGCCCGAACTCTATATAAACCCCATCCATCTCACTTGCAACTCACTTTGATCTGGCCATTTTCTCTAAGTTGAAGTGTAAACACTTCATACCTGAGAAATTTTCAGATCAAACCTCCATTTCTTGGACCCGTTGTAAGTATTCTTTCGTTCTTTTACGCGTTTAAGCGTGAAAGTCAAACAGTGTTTGACTTTAAGCTTTGACCAGTCAATGGTCAATACGAAGTTCGTTTGAACTTCATAATGTGAGCGTAATCACGATGGTTATAGTCACTTGTGAGTATACCTACTGATTACCACGTTATTTAGGCATAGTGACGAGTCGTAGTTTCGGCCAAAATGCGTAGTCTTGCGTATTTTGCAACCAAACTACTTTTGGGTATCAAGACCCTATGTCTTGTTATCAAACTTGTTTTCAAACCTCATTAAACATGTTTTAACATGTTTAGCTCGTCACTTTAGGTTTAGTGCTTATGTAGGGTCGTAAGATAAGCGGTCTAAACAACCGCTTAGACCTTCGAACCCGACCCGTTTGGGCGATCATTAGGATCCAATCAAGCATATATTGTGACCATAGTTGTAAAGGGAATAACCTTCCGAGGTTATACCTTATGGTCACTTCGTTTAGTTAGTTGTATGATAGGTAATTTATATGCCTTAGGAAAATGACCAAAATGCCCTTTTTACGCATAAATTCATTTTAAGCATATGTAACATAAATTTTTACATCTAAAATGATTAGGTAACATTATTAGACATGTTAAGGCATATAATACTTGTCATAGGACTAGTTAGGCGGTCCAAACGCGTTTTACGCGAACGACGCGTTAAAGTAGCGTAAGCTACCTAAACGGGTCGTAATGGGTCGTAAGCACTTATGATAGGTTTCATTTTAGAATGTAGGCTTTGTTAAACCATATTATTTGAGTTCCTATACTCATTTGGTTTACGAAACCTCATTCTATCCGATCTTCCGATTTAGGTCCGATTTATTAACATAGTTACCTATATTATGTGCCGTTTGATTTCCGTGATCCCTCTAGCTTTGCTTGGTTGTTATTCAAGACTTCTAAGCACCCTCAAGTGAGTACATAGTCCCCTCTTTTACTGTTTTTCAAACATTTTGGGGTGAAACACATGTGCCTACTTGTTACTTTCGTGCTTTTCATGTTTTTATATCCTATACTTGCTATGTTCATTAGTACACTTATAGTACATGATTTGATTATGTTTTTGCTATGTATGTACATTTAGTGCATACTTAGTGCATTGTTTTACATTACATTTTATGCTATGTATGTCCATTTAGTGCATACTTAGTACATTATTTTACATTACATTTTATGCTATGTATGTCCATTTAGTGCATACTTAGTACATTATTTTACATTACATTTTATGCTATGTATGTCCATTTAGTGCATACTTAGTACATTATTTTACATTGCATTTCTGTTGCATATGTTCTCGTAGCATATGGACACATTGTTTTACATTTCTACCTTGTATGTTCACTTAGCATACTAGGTACAGTATTTTCATAAAACATGCTTGTTTTGGTCAAAAATCAAGCTTGGATAATGCAACCAAATCTTTTGTTGTGAGGTGTGATGCTTGGATTGATGAACAAATATATGAACAACTTGCAAATGAAATGAACAAGTGACACAAGGATTTATACGAGGAAAAAGCCCTTGATCAAGAGTTGATCTCCAGCATAAAAACCTCGGGTGATGGAAACTACTGATCACCAACTACAATTAAACAAATGATTGTTACAACTCGGGATGATAACAAGCTTGTTACAAGGATCACTAGAGTGCAATGTGTATGAAATCTCCAAATGAACTGTTGAGAGCTGTTTCGAGTGTGTGTGTCTTTGCTAACTTAGTCTAATGTTCTAATCTAAGCTTGTTATCCCCTTTTAAAATTAGAAATAACTAGATAACTAACTATCCGCTAAATGTGCAAGCTTCCCACGATCTCAATAACGTTCACAAAGGCCAAGCACGTGCGGAATATTGAGAGCATATTCTATAAGAATATCGGTAAGACTTGGTCCATGCGTATACTTCTACAAAACAAGCTCACATACAATGTAGACAACCGTTAGTGTAAGGATAACAATGAGGATCCTGGATCCTGAACCTGCAACACCTTCCGAGGATCTTTAATTCAAACAGAATTGAGGATCCGTGATCCTAGCAGTACTTGAGGATCCGTGATCCTTAGGATTGGAAAATCCTCCCCTAACAATTGCCCCCAAAATATGAGGAGTAAAATGTAAATTAACGAGTTATATTTTTTTTGATCTTATCTCCAATGAACTGATTAACGGATATATAGCCGTTAGAATCTAAGTAGTCGTTGCTGGTCTTACGTCAACGACATGACTTGCCTAAAAAATCATCATTATAAATTCAAGTTAGAGATAAGGATCAAGAGGCATTTAAATTCGTGTGTTACACCCTTTAAATCCTCATTCGAAGGTTGATCAGGTACTTCTCTCTCCCTTCTCTCTTCATCTTCTTCTGCTGTTCCTTTTTTCTTTATCATCACCCATGGCCAAGATGGTTTTAAGATCCTCACCGGCTAAGGATCACCAAAAAGATAGTCCCCTAAAGAGCCAAGGAATTATCAAAGATTCTCCGAAGGAACTCTGCTGCTTCACTGATCCGGAGATCGACCGGATCCGTCACTGCTTTCCGGCGGATTCTGTCTTTAAACCTTTTGACCCTACTGTCAAAAGTGACTTCTTTTCGAACACCTGGGTCGCTTTTCTGGCCACCCCATTCCTGATAGGATACTCCTATCCTTTCCCTGCTTTCACCCAGTCTTTTTTTCCCTCACCGGCATGTGCTATATCCAGGCCATGCCAATGATGTGGAGGGTTTTATATACCCTAGAGAGCATCGTTGAGTAGGAAGGTATTGAACTGGGAATGTCGGAACTGGCTGAATTGTACAATCTTGTGAGCCATGGATCTCACCATTACTTGTTCAAACATAAACCCGGTGATCCTCATCCAATCCTCAAGACCACCAAAAACGATACCGACTGGAAGAAGCGATTCTTCTTTGTTAGGAGGGACTCTATCCCTGATTGGAAAGATCTCCCCATAAAGTGGACCACCCATGGTAGGATATAGGATCCTTATAGAAGGATCATAGGACAACTTTGTTTCCACTGAGGATAACAGATCCTTTTCTGTTTTTTGTGCAACTATCTCAGTCTCTCACCTTATTCAATCACCTGCAACAAAAGAGAGGATCTCTGCCTTCTGGAACCTTGACCCTGCAATCAGATCATTCCAGGTAAATACAAAGGATTCACAAGAAGTATCCTCCGGCTCAGTCACAATGTCAAGTAAGTGCTTAAACTTATATGTAAGTAAATAAATTTATGTAAAGGATACTTATCTGTTATTCGCTGTTTGTAGGCGCTGGAAAATCTTCAAAGTCAGCCTCCTGCTTCAGTGTCAGTGATCTTAGCACTGTGGCTCCCTGGTCCGGAAAGAAGAAGTCTGCTGCTAGCCCAAGCGCTCCAATCCCTAAGCCTGTCACCTCCAAGGGAGGAAAGAAGAGGAAGGCCACTGAAGCTGACAATCTTGAAGGCCTACCCCTCATCCGTCACCAGTTTGAGGAATACTTTTCTGATGTAAGGATCACTAATCCTGACTGATTATCCTGACCATTTGAGGATAACGGATCTTGAACTCTACCTTTTATTTTTGCAGAAATTTGCCGAGATCCAGATGCTCTTTGACGCATATGTTGAAGAGGCTAAGCAGAAGCATCTGGAGTTCCAAAAGTTCTTCTTGGCAAAGGATGAGACCATCTCTTCTCTTGAAAGGGAGCTTAACTTGGCAAAGAAACAGGTGGTCATGTCCCAGATTAATGCTGATCATGAGAGGCATCAGGTGATGGAGGATGCTAAAGTCTCTGCTGCCATCACTATGTACAAGATCAAGCTACAGATGGCCCAGGAGGCTGAGGATCCTGACTTTGACAGGACCAATTGGGACCAAGAGGGCTGGAAGGCTAAGCTGGCTAAGCTGGATGACGAGGAGGAGGCTACAGAGGTCTTGGCAATCGAGGCAGGTGGCAGCGGGGCTAAGGATCAGGCTGGTGGAGCTGGAGCTGGAGGCGATGGTGATGGTGATGCAGCGAAGGTGTGAGCTGCAGAAATGGGCGATGATGGATTTATCTAGACGTGGCCGGAGCCCATTTTTTAGGATTTGAAATTTTTTTGGTTGTTGATGTTTTAAACAATGCTGGTTTGTACTTGAACAATAGTTTTTAGGGTTGTGGATCATGGATCATTGGAAAATAGGTAGGATAATGGGTGGTGGATGGATCCTCTGTTTGGGGGATGAAACCACTTGTTATCCTGCCGCCTTTATTTCCTGCACTAAGACCTTGTTAATATGGACACCCTTTGCCAACCCAAGTGGACGGGCCACGTTTTGCTGGTAGAAGCTTGGGTTGGCAATTTTGACAACCTTTAAGGGTTAACTTTTGATAAATAAATAAAAGTTTAATCTTTTGGCTTATCATGTGTTGTTATTTTTGGGAATGCTTTATTTTTCAACTGTTGTGATATACTTTGTTTAAATTCATAAGTAAAGAATAAAAGTTTAATAGATTATGTCAGAAATATAGGATATGATCAAGGATCAAATATCCTATAATCGAAAGACTCAAAAGACGATGTAACTTAAGGATCATGTATCCTGTTGTCAAAGAATAAGGGTCACCTGAATAAGTAAAGTATGAAATCAAAGTAATTGAGGATCATACCTGAGAATCCAAGTTAGGATCCTAAATCCTTAACATTTACAATCAGGATAACCAAAAAACAAACCTTAATGAAAGGTTAGGATCAAGGATCCTTAGCTATTTAACTTCAAAAACCTGAAATGAAACATAACTTGGGACTAAGCCAATATAAGAGAAGAGTTAGCAACTGGGGACAAGCCCAACAATTCTGGGGACAAGCCCAATAAACTGGGTACAAGCCCAAAAAAACTGGGGACAAGCCCAAAATAACTGGGGACAAGCCCAATAAACTTGTGTAAACTGGAGTATGGCCCTCACTGGCGACTATCCAAACTTAGTGACATGAAAATGCCAAAACCTTAGCTAACGTGAAAACGTTAGAACCCTTAGGAATGGATGTATGGTACATCTACCATTATACGTAGGATCCCGAATACAGCCAGTACAATGAAATTGTCAGCCCCTAAAGCAGGTACTGGTCCCATTGCCATCAACTGCACCAGGATCATCGTGCGCTACTGGCGATACTGGGGACAGGCCCAAAAAGCTGGGGACTAGCCCAAATAGCTGGGGTCAAGCCCAAATAACTGGGGTCAAGCCCAAAATAACCGTAGAATTCTGTGGATACTCAATCCTTTGTTAAGGATATGTCAACCTTCTGCAAAACTCTGAATGAAGTGAAAGAAGGATAAAGGATCCAGGATCCTTCTCCTTATATATGTAATAATTAAAGAATTAAATAGATTGGAACTAGATCATTACCAGTGTTAGGGGAGGATTCTCCAAAGATCAGTGATCCTCAATTACTGTTAGGCTTAGGGATCCTTAATTCTGTCTGAATTAGTGATCCTCAGGGAGTATTGTAGGATCAGGATCCAGGATCATCATAGTGATCCTTATACTAACAATTGTCTGCTTTGAATATGAAGTTGTTTTGCAGGAGTACGTACTTGGACCTGGTCTTGGCGATATTCCTAGAGCATATTCCCTCTATATTCCGCACGTGCTTGACCATGGTGAACATTATGGAGATCGTGGGGAGAGTGCACAAATTGCGGATAGTTAGTTATTTTAGATTTTTGCTAAATTTAAAAGGGGATAGCGAGCTTGATTAGAACATTTGGCTATTTTTGGCTAAACACACACACTCGTAACTTCTCTCATTAGCTCTTGACTGTTTGCTCGGCGATTACATACTTTTTTGCACTTTACACTTTAGTGATCCTTGTAACAAGCTCGCTATCATCCAAAGTTGTAATACATTTTCTGTTCCATTTGAGTTGGTGATCGGTAGTTTCCATCACCCGGGGTTTTTTATGCCGGAGATCAACTCTTGATCAAGGGCTTTTTCCTCGTATAAATCATTGTGTCACTTGTTCATTACATTTCTGAGTGATCCTTATTATAGTTCATTGATTCAAGCATCACACCTCACATCTAAAGATTTGGTTGCATTATTTTGGCTTGATTTTTGACCAAAACAGTTTGGCTCCCACCGTGGGGCAATTGGTGCTTCAATTCTGAAAATTTTGTTCATTTTGGTCATTTCGGTTCATCACCTTCAACCGCATGGCTTCTCAGAGGAAAACCACCTCAAGTGCAATGCCGACAATTGATTCATCCCAGGGCATTCCACATTTGCCTCCACCACCTTCTGGATCCCAGAAGAATGCTGAAAAGAGACCGACTCCTATTTTCTCAAAACCTCCAACTTCTTCTGTATCTTATACTCCTACTACTAGTGACCTCTTTACTTTGATTTTGCAGATGAAGGATCACATACAGCAGCAGGATAAGACTAACGAAAGGATTCTCAGAGAAATTGGAGATATCAAGAAACAGAAGAGATCAGCAGAGGATCATTCCCCATTGATGCCTAGATCTCTGAATTTTGACACTCCGGTCATAACCTCTCAGCATTCTGCAGCTCCAGATGTCCAATACTTGGGTGGAACAAGAGGAATGCACTACGGATCCTCAGCAACGTCTCAGGCTCTAGGATCCTATTTTCAACCAGCAGCATCCTTCTCTCAGCATCAAGGATCCTTCGTCAGCTCAGGAGGATACATGGGGACGCAGCAGGTTCAAGGATCCTCTCAGGTTCAAGGATCCTCTCAGGTTCAAGGGTCCTCCTTTCAACCTCAAGGATCCTCTCAGGTTTTCGGATCCATGGATTATCCTCCAAGACCCCCATTCACAGTACTTCAAGGATCCAATGTTTCTCAGGATCAAGGATCCTTAAGAAGCTTGCAGCTTGGAAGTTCAGATGTCCATCAAGTAGACTTCATCCGAATGCAAACCATTGCCTCTTCTGGTCCTTCAATTATACCAGAATCTCGACAACATAGATTCACAACTGGGATTCCGAACTTGAATCCACCGGGAGGTAACACTTTCAATAATTCTTATACCACTAACCATGGCCTTATGCAGGATACAGGTATCAACCAAGCTATGGCTAAGGAGTTACAAAAGCTTATGGATATGATATCTAGTGTTCCAGGAGTGGTCAAGCCCATTCCTGAGATCGCAGACGGTAGCCATAGGACATCTCGTTTTGCACCACCCTTATATGATGCTGAGATACCCAAAAGATTCCAGATACCATCTATGAAGCTATATGATGGTTCAACGGATCTGGAGGAACATGTAGCTTAATACAAGGAGAGGATGGAGATCAATCCAATTCCTGAGAGGTTAAAAGAAGCATGTCTATGCAAGGGATTTGGATCCACACTCACAAGATCTGCTCTTAAATGGCTGCTAAGTCTTCCCCCTTACTTTATTACTTCATTTGCTAACCTAGTTAACCTGTTTAATAGTCAATTTTCTTGTAGCAGAAAATTTGAACGATTAACTAGTGATTTATATAGGGAAACACAAGGTCAAAATGAATCACTTAGAGATTATATCACTAAGTTTAGTAAAGAATCCTTAGATATTCCTAACTTGGATATAACCACGGCTGTAGAGGCCTTGAAAATGGTTTTACTTAGGGATTCATTATTCTATGATGATCTTGTTATGACACCATGCAGGAATCTTGATGAAGTAAGAACCAGGGCCCTTAGGTTCATCCGATTAGGGGATGACAAAAGGATCCAGGAAAGGCTAACAGGATCCTCGAAACAGGAAAAGCAAGGATCCTACTTCAAGAATAACAAGTTCAAGTCCTACAACAAGTCTGATAACCAGAATGTGCATGTTGTAGAACAGGAAGAAGATGATGAGGATTATCCTCCAATCTCTGAATACTGTTTTTCTGTTGATAACAATGAACTGATTCTTGCAACGCAGAATTTAGGTGAGAAAGCTAGGTGGCCAAGAAAAAGTGATAAACCAGCTGCTACGAAAGACAAATCAAAATGGTGTGCATATCACGAGGATTTTGGGCATCTTACCGAAGAGTGCATTGCACTAAGAAAAGAAATTGGTTACTTGTTAAGCAAGGGGAACTTAAAGGAACTTTTGGGACGAAAGAAGTCAAGAACCCAGGATCTTGAAAGGATCCCGGAAAAAGCTCCTGCTCCTCCAGCAGATGCACAAGTCATAAACTTTATATCCGGAGGATCAGACATTTTTGGTACTTCCTTCTCAGCAGCCAAAAGACATGCTAAGGAAACCAAGATGGAGAATGGAGACAGACCCATCCGAACATCCTGTGTTACCCAGGATAAAGTTCTAACTTTTGATGAGGATGATCGTGTTGACATTCAGGATCCTAATCATGATGGTCTCATTATTACTCTTTTTATTTCTAACCATTTTGTTCGCAGGATCCTTATAGACGGAGGAAGCTCTGTGAACATCATCCAGGTTGATGTCTTAAAGAAAATGAATATTCCTGAGTCTGATATTATGCCAAGATCCTCAGTACTTGTGGGATTCAGTGGGGAGACCAAGAATACTCTGGGGGACATCAAACTCCCAATTTATATCGAAGGATTACATTCTTATAAAAAGTTTTGTGTTATAGATTGCTTATCATGTTGTAATGTTATCCTTGGCAGGCCTTGGATACATGATATGAAGGCAGTCCCATCCACTTATCATCAATGTGTGAAGCTTCCTAGTCCATGGGGGGTGGTGAAAATTGAAAGTGAACAGCAAGAGGCTAAGAATTGCTACACATCATCAATGAAACCAGCCTCAAGGCCCAGGGAGCAATAGCAATTAAAGTATCCTCCAAGGGATGTCTTGGAGGCAAGAGAGCAGGATGTGAAAGAAATACTTATGGATCCTCATGATCCTGAATCCAAGATTTACATAGGATCAGGGATCCTTGGCAAAATAGAAGAGGATTTGGTATCCTTCCTCAAGAGGAGAAAATCTACCTTTGCATGGAAACACGAAGATATGACAGGTATATCTAAAGATATAATTACTCATAAACTTGGCATTGACATGCCATTCAAACCAATCCATCAAAAGAGGAGGAAGTTTGCACCAGAGAGAAATGCCATTATCCAGGAGGAGGTAGAAAAATTACTCCGAGCAGGTATGATTAGGGAGGTCAAGTATCCAAGATGGTTGGCCAATGTGGTTGTTGTTCAAAAGAAAAACAGAAAGTGGAGGGTATGTGTCGATTTCATAGATTTAAATAAGGCATGTCCCAAGGATCCTTTCGTATTGCCCCACATTGACTCCATGGTGGATGCTACTACGGGTCATGAACTGTTAACCTTTATGGATGCTTCCTCTGGATTTTAGCAGATTCAGATGGAACCATCTGACCAAGAGGATACAACCTTTATGACCCCAACTGGTATTTATTGTTATATTGCTATGCCATTTGGACTAAGAAATGCAGGTGCTACTTATCAAAGGCTAGTCAATATGATGTTCAAGGATCAAATTGGACACACTATGGAAGTCTATATAGATGATATGGTGGTTAAGTCTAAAAAAGCTGAGGATCACCTTAAAGACTTGGAAGAAGCATTCAATATCCTTGATAAATTTAATATGAAACTAAATCCTTCCAAGTGTCACTTTGGTGTAAAAGCAGGTAAATTCCTAGGCTATATGGTGACTAAGAGGGGCATTGAAGCAAGTCCATAGCAAATTAAGGCTATTGTGAACATTAAATCACCTGCCAATGCTAAGGATGTGCAAAGATTAACAGGCAGGATCGCAGCCTTAAACAGGTTCATATCCAAATCCTCTGAAAAATGCAAGGAATTTTATGACATCCTAAGGAAGAACAAGAAATTTGAATGGAATGAGAAGCATGAAAGTGCCCTCAAAGCTCTTAAGGATTACCTATCCTCAGCCCCCGCTTTGATGAAGCCAGAAAAGGGGGATATATTATCCTTTTACCTAGCAGTATCCTCAAAAGCAGTAAGTGCGGTCCTTGTTAAGGATCACCAAGGTACACAACATCCTGTTTATTATGTAAGTAAGAGTTTACTTGATGCTGAATCCAGGTATTCACATTTAGAGAAATTATTCCTGCATTAATTATGGCATCTACTAAATTAAGACATTATTTTGAGACTCATGCCATTATTGTTAAGACTAATTTTCCAATTAAGAATGTTCTTAGGAAACCTGAAATGTCAGGAAGGATGGCTAAATGGGCAGTGAAGCTTAGTGCTTATGATATAAGATATGAGCCTAGAACAGCCATTAAATCCCAGGCATTAGCTGACTTTGTGGCAGATTTCAGTAGTGACTTGAAAAAGGAAGCTGAGTTAGAAGTCCAACAGCTTGAAGAAACTAAGGATCCTTGGATACTCTTCACTGATGGAGCCTCTAATGTCAAAGGAACAGGGCTTGGAATACTACTAAAATCGCCACAGGGGAACATAATACCCCACTCCATAGCTTGTGAGTTTCAAACTACTAATAATGAGGCTGAATATGAAGCCTTAATAGCTGGTTTGCAAATTTCCAAGCATATGAGGATCAGGTATCTTGAGGTACATGTAGATTCATTGTTAATCACTAATTACTTTAATGGATCCTATGCTGTTAAAGGTGAGAAACTAATCAAATATTTAGAGATAGTCAAAGAATTGGCACTCTCTTTTGTTTCCTTTAGTTTGACACAGGTACCAAGGGAAGAGAATGCAGAAGCTGACGCATTAGCCAATCTAGGATCGTCCTTGAAGATCCCGGAGGATATCAGGATCCCTATTATCCACATCCTCACACCTGCTATCGAGGATCATGAAGTCATGGAAATAGGAGAGGATTCTGCAATCATCCCTAGTGAGGATACTCAATCTCATTCAGGATCATGGATCCTTCCAATCATGAGATACATACAACATGGAGAGATTCCTACAGGAGAAAACCCTAGGGCTTTCAAAATCAAGGTATCCCAATTTACAATATCTAATAACATACTATATAAATGATCTCTTGCAGGACCATATCTAAGATGTATCGAGGATCCTGAAGTCCAAGAAGTCTTAAAGGATTTTCATGAAGGAGATTGTGGAAACCACACTAGGGGCAGGGCATTATTCTCAAGGATCCTGAGGACAGGATACTATTGGCCTACAATGAAGAAGGACGCTATGGATTATGCCAAGAAGTGTGATCCTTGTTAGAGACATAGTAATATCCTTCACCAACCAGCAAAACTTTTGCTTCCTATATCCTCCTCTTGGCCATTTATGAGATGGGGAATGGATATAGTTGGTAAGCTTCCCAAGGCACCTGGTGGAAAAGTATTCATGCTTGCTATAACTGATTACTTCTCCAAGTGGATAGAGGCTGAAGCCTTTGCTCAAGTCAGAGAAAAAGAAGTGATATCCTTTATCAAAAGAAATATTATTACTAGATTTGGTATCCCTTCTGAAATAGTATGTGATAATGGATCCCAATTTATTGGGAATAGAACTACTAACTTTTGTGACAGCTGGGGGATTAAGATGATAACATCAACACCAGTCCACCCACAACCTAATGGCCAGGCAGAATCATCCAACAAGATCATCATCAACAACTTGAAAAAGAAACTTGGATACAAGAAAGGAAAGTGGGCAGAAGAACTACCTTATGTACTGTGGGCTGATAGGACAACTCCCAAGAATGCCAGTGGCCAAACTCCATTTTCTTTGGTATTTGGGGCAGAATCAGTGATTCCTACAGAGATGGTGGTTCCTACTGCAAGAACAAGCGTTCGTGATGCTGAAGAAAATGCTGAAAACTTGGTTCAGGATTTGGATACTATAGAAGAACTCAGGGATTTGGCAAGGATAAGGATGGCCAGTTATCAACAAAGGATGGCTAGAGCTTACAACAAAAATGTCAGGATCAGGAAATTCCAAGTTGGTGATATGGTGTTGAGGAAAGCATTTCAGAATACCACCAATCTTGCTGATGGAAAGTTGGCACCAAAGTGCGAAGGCCCTTATTTGATTGAAGCTGAAGCAGGAAAGGGGGCATATCGATTGCTAACAATGGAAGGTGATTTGCTACCAAGAGCTTGGAATGCTGTCCACTTGAAGAAATACTTCATGTAATGAGGATCCATGATCCTTAGCTAACAAGTATCCTCGAAGAATCCTTACAGGACAGAGGACCCTCATTTTGGTAATATCCTAATCTCAACTATTTCATTCTTTAATTATCCTATATACAAGGATAAGGATCCTGGATCCTTTATCCCCTTTTCATTTGATTCTGAGTTTTGCAGAAGGTTTAGGTATCCTTAACAAAGGATTGACTATCCACAGAAGTATCCAGTTATTTGGGCTTGACCCCAGTTATTTGGGCTTGACCCCAGCTATTTGGGCTTGACCCCAGTTATTTGGGCTTGACCCCAGTTTGGGCCTGTCCCCAGTAGTGCATGATGATCCTAGTACAGTTCATGGCAATGGGACCAGTACTCGCTTTAGGGGCTGAAAATTTCATTGTACTGGCTGTATCCGGGATCCTACGTATAATGGTAGACGTGCCATACATCCGTTCCTAAGGTTTCTAACGTTTTCACGTTATCTAAGGTTTTGGCATTTTCATGTCACTAAGTTTGGATAGTCGCCAGTGAGGGCCATACTCCAGTTTACATACGATCCTTTGGGCTTGTCCCCAGTTATCCTTTGGGCGTGTCCCCAGTTATCCTTTGGGCTTGTTCCCAGTTATCCTTTGGGCTTGTCCCCAGTTATCCTGGGCTTGTCCCCAATTATCCTTTGGGCTTGTCCCCAGTTATCCTTTGGGCTTGTCCCTAGTGATCCTTTGGGCTTGTCCCCAGAATTGTTGGGCTTGTCCCCAGTTACTAACTTTTATCTTATATTGGCTCAGTCCCAAGTTGTATCCTATTTCAGGTTTTTGAAGCTAAACGCCCAAGGATCCTTGATCCTTATCTTCTACTAAGGTTTGTCTTTCGGTTATTCTGATTATAAGTGTTAAAGGTTAGGATCCTAACTTGCATCCTCAGGTATGATCCTCAAATTACTTTGATTTTATTTCTCATTTACATAAGTGACCCTTACCCTTTGACAACAGGATTTATGATCCTTAAACTATACTATTTTTCAGAGTTTGTCGATTATAGGATATTTGATCCTTGATCATATCCTAAACTTTTTAAGAAAATTTAGTAATCTTTTCTTGGTAAATTCAAACAAAGAATATATCGTAACAACTGAAAGATAAAATGTATCCAAATGAAACAACACATGATAAGCCAAAAAGATTAAAGTTTTATTTATTCACAAATGTTAAACCCTTTAAGGTTGTCAAAATTGCCAACCCACGTTTCTACCAGCAAAACATGGCCCGTCCACATGGGTTGGCAAAGGGTGTCCATTGTTAACGGGTCTTAAGATTGCAGGAAATAAAAGATGGCAGGATAACAAGTGGCTTCATCCCCCAAACAGAGGATCCATCCACCACCCATTATCCTACCTATTGTCCAAAGGATCGGTGATCCTTAATCCTAAAAACTATTGTTCAAAGTACAGACCAACCATTGTTCAAGAAAAACACCAACAACCACAAAAACCACTACCAAACTATAAAAATGGGCTCCGGCTATGTCTAGAAGTGTCCATCATCGCCCATCCTTGCAGCTCACACCTTGGCCGCATCTTCACCAGCATCACCACCTGCTTCTCCACCACCCTGATCCTTGTCGCTGCCACTTGCCTCGATTGCCAGGACCTCTGTAGCTTCCTCCTCATCCTCCAGCTCCGCCAATTTCGCCTTCCAGCCTTCCTTGTCCCAGGTGCTCCTGTCGAAGTCAGGATCCTCAGCTTCTTGGGCCATCTGGAGTTTGATCTTGTACATAGTGATGGCAGCAGAGACTTTAGCATCCTCTATGATCTCACGTTTTTCCTGGTCCGCATCAATTTGTGCCATGACCGCTTGCCTTTTTGCCACATTGAGATCTTTTTCAAGGGAGGAGATAGTGTGATCCTTAGCCTGAGAGATCTTCTAGAACTCCGAGTGCTTTTGTTCAGTTTCCTCAACATAAGCATCAAACAGCTCTTCAATTTTGGCGAATTTCTGCAAAAAAACAAAGTAAAATTCAGAACTTGTGATCCTCAACTAGGCAGGATACTCAGTCAGGATCCAGGATCCTTACCTCAAAGAAATACTCCAAGAATTGATGGCGGATGAGGGATAGCCCGTCAAGGTCTTCAGTTTCAGAGGCCTTCCTTTTCTTTCCCTTGGAGGTCACGGGCTTAGGAGGGGCAGTACTTGGGCTAGCAGCAGTCTTCTTTCTCCCAGATCTGGGACCAACGGCAGTGAGATCAGTAACGCTGAAATGGGTAGCAGACTTGGATGCCTTTCCAGCACCTACACACCCAAAACAGATAAGTATCCTTATTTCATTTCTATTTATCTATTTATTTAAACATTTAATTGTGCAAAAAACAGGATACTTACTTGACATTGTTACAGAACCTGAGGATACTTCTTGAGAATCCTGGGTATTGGCTTGAAATGATCTTATTGCAGGATCAAGTTTTCGGAAAGCAACAAGCCTCTCCTTGGTGGCAGGTGATGGAATAATGTGCAAAACAGAGATAGCTGCACAAAAGAAACAAAAAGATGTTAGTGATCCTCATGAGATTCAGGGTTATCCGGTGATCCTTTCAAGTATCCTCTATCCTACCATGGGTGGTCCACTTCCTTGGCAAATCCTCCCCATTTGGGATGGTATCCCTCCTGACAAAGAAGAACCGCCTTTTCCAGTTGGTATCATTCTTAGTGGTTTTGAGAATGGGGTGTTCTTCTTCGGGTTTGTGTTTGAACAAATATCGATGGGATCCATGGCTCACAAGATTGTACATCTCTGCTAACTCCGACATTCCCAAATCAATGCCTCCATGCTCAATAATTCTTTCAAGGGTACTCAAGACCCTCCACATCATTGGCATCGCTTGGATATAGGAGATGCCGGTGAGAGAGAAGAAAGACTGGGTGAATTCCGGGAAAGGATACGAGTATCCTATTGTGAATGGGGTGACCGGGAAAGCTACCCAGGTTTCAGAAACAAAATCGCTCAGAATGGTGGGATCAAAAGTTTTAAAAATGGTGTTCGCCGGAAAACAATGGCGAATTATGTCTATCTGTGGATCAGTGAAACAGGATCATTCCTTCGTAGAGTCTTCGATGATCCCCTAGCTCTTAAGAGGACTGTCCTTTTTGTGATCCTTAGTCGGTGAGGATCTCAGCATCATCTTGGTCATGATGATGATAAAGGAGAAGATGAACAGAATAAGAAGATGAAGAGAGAAAGGAAAGAGAAATACCTGCCTGATCTTCGAATGTGGATTTAAAGGGAGTCTATCTTGAATTTAAATGCATATTGACCCCTATCTCTAACTTCAATTTATAATCATAACCTTGCTGGGTAGTCACTTCAGTGACGTCAGATTGGTAACGGCTAGTCCGGCTACAACGGCTATTCATCCGTTGGTTTGTTGCGGATAAGAACGAGAAAATATAACTCGTTTATTTACATTTTACTCCTTATATTTTGGGGGCAATTGTTAGGGGAGGATTCTCCAAAGATCAGTGATCCTCAATTACTGTTAGGCTTAGGGATCCTTAATTGTGTCTGAATTAGTGATCCTCAGAGAGTATTGTAGGATCAGGATCCAGGATCATCATAGTGATCCTTATACTAACAATTGTCTGCTTTGAATATGAAGTTGTTTTGCAGGAGTACGTACTTGGACCTGGTCTTGGCGATATTCCTGGAGCATATTCCCTCTATATTCCGCACGTGCTTGACCATGGTGAATGTTATGGAGATCGTGGGTAGAGTGCACAAATTGCGGATAGTTAGTTATTTTAGATATTTGCTAAATTTAAAAGGGGATAGCGAGCTTGATTAGAACACTTGGCTATTTTTGGCTAAACACACACACACTCGTAACTGCTCTCATTAGCTCTCGACTGTTTGCTCGGCGATTACATACTTTTTTGCACTTTACACTTTAGTGATCCTTGTAACAAGCTCGCTATCATCCAAAGTTGTAATACATTATCTGTTCAATTTGAGTTGGTGATCGGTAGTTTCCATCACCCGAGGTTTTTTATGCCGGAGATCAACTCTTGATCAAGGGCTTTTTCCTCGTATAAATCATTGTGTCACTTGTTCATTACATTTCTGAGTGATCCTTATTATAGTTCATTGATTCAAGTATCACACCTCACATCTAAAGATTTAGTTGCATTATCTTGGATTAATTTTTGACCAAAACAACCAGAATGAGGTTCACCTATCCTCTAAGGATCCTTCATGGACATCGGACACTGAAACAGTTGAGGATCCTGGATCCTTATTACATAAAATATCATTTCAAGTGGACAGCATTCCAAGCTCTTGGTAGCAAATCTCCTTCCATTGTTAGCAATCGATATGCCCCCTTTCCTGCTTCAGCTTCAATCAGGTAGGGGCCATCCCACTTTGGTGCCAATTTTCCATCAGCAGGATTTGTGGTATTCTGAAATGCTTTTCTCAATACCATATCACCAACTTGGAACTTCCTGATCCTGACATTCTTATTGTAGGCTGCAGCCATCCTTAGTTGATAACTAGCCATCCTTATCCTTGCCAAATCCCTGAGTTCTTCTATGGTATCCAAGTCTTCAACCAAGTTCTCAGCATTTCTTTCAGGACCACGGATGCTTGTTCTTGCAGTAGGAACCACCATCTCTGTAGGGATCACTGATTCTGCTCCAAACACTAAAGAAAATGGAGTCTGGCCAGTAGCATTCTTGGGAGTTGTCCTATCAGCCCATAATACATAAGGTAGTTCTTCTACCCACTTTCCTTTCTTGGATCCAAGCTTCTTTTTCAAGTTGTTGATGATGATCTTGTTGGATGATTTTGCTTGACCATTAGCCTGTGGGTGGACTGGTGTTGATGTTATCATCTTAATCCCCCAGCTGTCACAAAAGTTAGTAGTTCTACTCCCAATAAATTGGGATCCATTATCACAAACAAATTCAGAAGGGATACCAAATCTAGTAATAATATTTCTCCTAATAAAGGATATCACTTCCTTTTCTCTGACTTGAGCAAAGGCTTCAGCCTCTATCCATTTTGAGAAGTAATGAACACTTTTCCACCAGGTGCCTTGGGAAGTTTACCAACTATATCCATTCCCCATCTCATGAATGGCCAAGAAGAGGATATAGGATGCAAAAGCTCTGCTGGCTGATGAAGGATATTACTATGTCTCTGACAAGCA
The DNA here is from genome assembly GCA_030545235.1 of Helianthus tuberosus. Classification (NCBI taxonomy): domain Eukaryota; kingdom Viridiplantae; phylum Streptophyta; class Magnoliopsida; order Asterales; family Asteraceae; genus Helianthus; species Helianthus tuberosus. The sequence goes on from CM060355.1 coordinate 99,140,099, forward strand.
TCACATTTCTTGGCATAATCTATAGCATCCTTCTTCATAGTAGGCCAATAGTATCCTGTCCTAAAGATCCTTGAGAACAATGCCATGCCCCTAGTGTGGTTTCCACAATATCCTTCATGAAAATCCTTTAGAACTTCTTGAACTTCAGGATCCTCAATGCACCTCAAATATGGTCCTGCAAGAGATCGTTTATACAACATGTTATTCAATATTGTAAATTGAGATACCTTGATTTTGAAAGCCCTGGGGTTTTCTCCTGTAGGGATCTCTCCATGCTGGATGTATCTCATGATCGGAAGGGTCCATGAGCCTGAATGAGATTGTGTATCATTACTAAGGATGATTTCAGAATCCTCTCCTATTTCCATGGCTACATGATCCTCAATAGCAGGAGTTAGGATATGAATAATAGGGATCCTGATGTCCTCTAGGATCTTCAAGGATGATCCTAAGTTGGCCAATGCATCAGCTTCTGCATTTTCTTCTCTGAGTACCTGTGTTAAACTAAAAGAAACAAAAGAGAGTGCCAATTCCTTGACTATCTCTAGGTATTTGATTAGCTTTTCACCTTTAACTGCATAAGATCCATTAAATTGATTAGTAATTAACAATGAATCTACATGTACTTCAAGATACCTGATCCTTATATGCTTGGCAATTTGCAAACCAGCTATCAAGGCTTCATATTCAGCCTCATTGTTAGTAGTTTGAAACTCACAAGCTATGGAGTGGGGTATTATGTCCCCCCGTGGCGATTTTAGTAGTATTCCAAGTCCAGTTCCTTTGACATTAGAGGCCCCATCAGTGAAGAGTATCCGAGGATCCTTAGTTTCTTCAAGCTGTTGGACTTCTAACTCAGTTTCCCTTTGCAAGTCACTACTGAAATCTGCCACAAAGTCAGCTAAGGCTTGGGATTTAATGGCGGTTCTAGGCTCATATCTTATATCAAAAGCACTGAGCTTCGCTGCCCTTTTAGCCATCCTTCCTGACATTTCAGGTTTCCTGAGAACATTCTTAATTGGAAAGTTAGTTTTAACAATAATGGCATGAGTTTCAAAATAATGTCTTAATTTAGTAGATGCCATAATTAAGGCAAGGATAAGTTTTTCTAAATGTGAATACCTGGATTCAGCATTAAACAAACTCTTACTTACATAATAGACAAGATGTTGTGTACATTCGTGATCCTTAACAAGGACTGCACTTAGTGCTTTAGAGGATACCGCTAGATATAAGTGTTTTGGTCAAAAATTACCGAAGCAATTAAGTGATCAAATTAGTTAAGTGAGGTAGTGTGCTAAGAAAATGTGTTAAGAATATATTAATTAAGTTGTTTGCAAAAACAGTTTGAGGATACGGCTCAGGATATAGAGTTGTATCTATGATCAAACAATGAGCAAAAAGGTAAAGGGTGACACCGGATATACGAGGAAAGCCCTTGATCAATCTAGATCGCCGGCACAAAACCTCGGGAGCTGACAATCGCAGCTGCCTTGTTCTTCTATTGCTTCAAATATCAGGATACAGTGCAGGATGCGATGCAGATCAACTAGGTGTTACAAAGTAATTCGAGTACAAGTGTTTGTGTGTAGGGATTGCTAGTAGCTAGAGTGTAAATTGTGCGAATGAAGGGTGTGTGGCTTAACTTGATCCGACCCATCTATTTATAGTAAAAGAAATTTAACAAACTACCCTATTAAACCGGGATTCGGCGGATATTCCCCATTCGAACGTTGTAGACCTGGTCTCTCGGATTCAACGTCTCTCACATAACTGGTTTGCCCGAGTCTTAAGGATAAAAGGTCCACTTGACCATTAGTGACCCACAGCTTCTAACCTGCACGTGGTTAATTTAGCTAATACCAGGATATCGCACCAGGATGATACCAATATACTGATCCGGTATCCTGATCACAAGTAAACAATAAAAAGCAGAATATTAGTCAGGATATATATTCTCAGAAAATGACCCATAACAATTGTCCCCAAATATATATGTTGGTATACCAGTCCAACGGATATATTTTAAAACCTTATCTCGTAAACCGAGACAATTAAAACGAGGTGACGTTTGAGATGACATTGTGTAACTTCCCATGCTACTTTTACTCTTCACCCCCTATATCCAGCCTATAATTAGCCGAAATATTTCATATTGTGATCATTACTCCTCAAGCAATTTTTAGGTACTTGTCCTTTCTTTCATCCTCTGTTTTTCTTTGAAGTTCTTATATTTTGCTTGATACCCCTCATGGCATCACGGACAAGATCTCGTTCGAATGAACCGGTCCCAACCCTCGTGAGTCAAAACCTTATACGAGAACCAGAAAAAGAAACCTGCTCCTTCAACAATGCCGATATCGCTGCTCTGAAGGGTTCCGACGCCTTTCCCGCCGGAGCAGTCATTCGCCCTTTTGATCGGGAGGTCCGATTAGTTGCGTCATTAGACGAGTGGGTCTGCTTCTTTGCCTACCCCTTTTCTTTAGAACTCTGGTACCCATTTCCACCTTTCATTTCTCGTTTCTTCGAGCTCACCGGCCTTAGCTATGCCCAAACTATGCCAATGGTCTGGCGAGTTTTGATGGTGCTTGACCAAATCAAATCTCGTCATTGCCCTGACCTGTGTATTGAAGACCTTCCCATAGCATATCGACTGAGATCTCATGGAAATAGCCATTTTATTTTGTTCTCCACTTCCAAAAATCCCCTAATCCTTAAAGCCACCAAGAACGAAGATCAGTGGCAACGAAAGTTCTTTTTCGTAAAAAGGGACTCCATCGACAGGGGTTTCGATCTGCCAGTTAGATGGCTAACCAAGGGTAGGATTTAGGGTTTTAGGAATATCCCCAAATATATCCTTAACTGTATTCTGACTTATATCCTAATATTTGTGCAGCGAATTTCAGAGACCTAGCACCCCCCAAGTGCAGAGTCACAACCCAGGATCAAAGAGGTTTACTGACTTCCTGCCACTGAAAGAACTTTCTCCCTATCTCTTACAAACTCAAGTCAGAAATCTATTTCAGAAATGTCTGGTAAGTATACGTGAGTAAATTGACTATAGAATATAAATGACATGAATTAAACACTTCTCCCTTGACACAGTGCCGATCATCAACCTTGAAAGCTTCCAACTCGATGAGTTGGATAGTTATTCTAGCCTTGAACCTATCAAACAAGAGATCAATCCGAAGCCAGCTGATACTCCAAAGCCCAGCAGCTCAAAGACTGCTACCGCTCCCAAAGCTCCTCCAGCATCCAGGACCCGGGCCTCCAGCTCCCGGAAGAGGAAGGAAGCAGATCATCCTACTACACCCCATGTATTCCCATTTGAGAATCATGGGTTCACCAATTACAGCAAATTCATGACAGGTTTCCTTAACCAGGTTAGTATCCTGACCTATATCCAACACCACATGCTAATTACAAATGTTAATTTGGGCTGATACCTGTTTCCTTACCTTGTAGGGCCTTGATCGCCTGGTATTCCTCTATGAGGACGCATGTGGCTCGAATGTCATGTTAGAGAGCAAACTGAAGAAGGCTGAGGCTACCATCGCAGATCAAGCAGCAATCGCCACCGCCAAATCGGAACACTATGAAGCTAAGTACAAGGCCAAGACTCAAGACCACCAGTCTGCCATCCAGAAGATCACCCAAGAGGCTCAAGCTAAGTCTGACGCGGCTCAGGTTCAACATGAGCAAGATATGGCTTCGTACCGGGAGAGCCTTAAGAATTCAGTTATCATCTCCCTCCTCCAGGCCAGACTGAAAATGGCTTACGAGGCCAGGGCTTTGGGCGTTGAATGCCCTTCATGGAACATCAAAGCCTTGGAGATGAAATTGAAGGATCTTGGTGGCAACCTTGTGGAGCCCCCTTCAAAACCTGCTGCAGAGGAGCCCGCTAAGGTGACCGAGAAGGCAGATGATGCTGGTGCTTCAAAGGATGCTGGTGGTGATGCTGCTGATGAGGCTGGGATGAATGCTGGAGAGGATGCTGCTAGAGAGGTCACGATGGAGGAGGGAGCTGCCCCCTAAGTGCAGCAATGTGGGCGATGATGGATGTATGTGCCAAGGCCGGAGCCCAGTTTTTTAGATTTGGTCATTGTGGTTTGTTTAAACAATTTACATTTACTGTCTTTGAACAATTTATATTTCCTGCAGTAGAACAATATGATGACCAAAGGTGGATAGGTCCTGGGTTTCAGGATGAAGCCCTTGGTCATCAGTTAGTATAATTTGTTTTGAATGATGCAACGGTTGGAGGTGGATGGGTCTTGTTTTGAGACGAAACCTTCAACCGTTGCGTAAATATGGTAAAAACTAACTGTGCTTTTGGCGGATGGGCCTCGGTTTGAGGTGAAACCAAAAGCACAACTTTTGACATGTTAATAATATAACCATCTTTCGACTTATTTGCTGTTCTGTATAGTTTAGCTTAAACTTGAGTATCCCAAAATTAGTGCCATTATTCTCTGAAAATATCTTGACCAGAATACTTAGCCGATATCCTATGAAGACTTTCGTCAAATAGGACTTTACAAAATTCAAATAATTTAGACAAAGTCTTCAAAGAATAGTTTATTTTCCAAACAATAAAGTTTTTAAAGGAAAAAGATAGTTTACTTAGAATTTATAAACCTTATTTTGATAACAAATTCAACTTTGATTTTTAAACCCAAGCATTGTATCCCAAATAATCTAACCAGATATCCTGAATCATATTCTGAGAATATATTTTGAGAATATATCCTAAAGATATATCCTAATCAGGATATATCAGCCCGAAATATTTAAACAACTTATGTAATATTCATAAAGGAAAGATCATACCAGGAATAAAGTGTAACCCTAGTACCAAACTTCAATCCTTCTTGTAACTCCTTCCACTAAGATGTCCCCAGTCTTAGTGCACTATGTTCAAATTTGATTCTTTGTGCCTTACATAATCGCCTTAGGAGAAATGTCCCCTGTGCACGAAATCTTCGAACACTTAGAAAATTTTTGAATTCAAGTTTTGACTGCCTGGACATTTCTTGTGTTACAGGGGTAAAACCCGAAAACATTCTAGAGATAAATCCTTAGTATCTTGGGGAAAATCCCATAGGTATCATGGGGAAAATCCCAAATTTTCATGCGCTACAGGCGGGAGTGTATAAACTCCAAGACTTAGAAAGGTGATAACCTTTAAACCTTAGAGAGTATGAAAATACCCTTTCGTGAGAGAGGGTGATCAATCCTCATATACCTTTAGGATTCAGGATATAGCCAACAGTAACGAAATTGTCAGCCACTTTTACATTAACTGGTCCCGCTACCTTGAACTATTCCCGAATAACTTGCGCTCCAGGCGGGGTGTTTAAACCCAATTCGGAAGAAAGGTGAATACCTTTAAACCTGTGAAGGGATCAGGATCCCTTAAACGTGAGAGAGGGGGCCAATCCTCTAATCTTTCTAAGTATCCTTAATGTATATCCCGGAGCTATATCCCGAAGCATATACTGCAAAACAACAGTAAACTAAGGTGGGTGTTAGCCTGGCTGACACCCCTCCGATGCTTAAGTTAGTAATGGGTTCAAAACAATAAATAATATCAAAATTTAATAAGAGAGATAGAATCCATACCATTCTGACTTAGAATTTTAAATTCCATACTCACTTGAAATAGAGTTTTAGATATATAGCATTCCAGGATCTTGGTAACATATCCCCCTCCATATTCTTGAGTCGGTATGCTCCTTTTCCTGATTCTAATTCAACCTCATAGGGTCCTTCCCAATTTGGAGCCAACTTTCCATCAGCAGGATTAGTAGTATTCTGAAAAGCCTTTCTTAATACCCAATCTCCAACTTGAAATCTTCTAGTCCTTATATTCCTGTTATATGCTTTAGATATTCTCTGTTGATATGTTGCCATCCTTAGCCTTGCCGCGTCTCTTGTCTCATCAATTGTATCCAGTTCCTGGCATAGGACTTCAGGATTCTGCTCAGGATCCCGGAGGTTGGATCTTGCTGTAGGTATCACCATTTCTGTCGGGATCACCGCTTCTGCTCCAAACACCAAGGAAAACGGGGTTTGGCCAGTTGCACCTTTTACAGTTGTCCTATCAGCCCACAAAACAAAGGGTAATTCTTCTGCCCATCTTCCTTTTTTGGCTCCCAGTCTATTTTTCAGGTTGTTGACAATTATCTTGTTTGAGGATTCTGCTTGTCCATTAGCTTGAGGATGTACTGGTGTGGATGTGATCATTTTGATTCCCCAACTCTTGCAGAAGTCAGTAGTTCTCTTACTTATGAATTGAGATCCATTGTCACAAATTATTTCAGCTGGCACATCAAATCTAGTCAGTATATTCCTTTTTATGAAGGATACTACTTCCTGATCTCTGACTTGAACAAATGCCTCAGCTTCAACCCACTTAGAGAAATAGTCAGTCATTGCCAGCATAAAGACTTTTCCTCCTAGAGCTTTTGGCAATTTTCCTACTATATCCATCCCCCATTTCATGAACGGCCTAGGGGATACAATAGGATATAATGGCTCTGCTGGCTGATGTAGTATGTTGCTGTGTCTTTGGCATGCATCACATTTTCGAGCATATTCTGCAGCATCTTTTCTCATGGTAGGCCAATAATATCCTGTTCTTAATACTTTTGAAAACAATGACCTGCCCCTAGTGTGGTTACCACAATCCCCTTCGTGGATATCCTGAAGCACTTCTTTGGTCAAGGGATCCTCCAAGCACCTCAGATACGGACCTACAAGAGATTTCTTGTATAAAACGTAAATCGTGATACCTTCATCCTAAAGGCCTTAGGATTCTCATTTTTGGGGATGTGTCCTTCCTTGAGATATCTTGTGATTGGAGCCATCCAGGATCTAGGATCCTCTTCAGGATACTCAGCACCAGGATCCTGAACACTTACTACCTCCTTACCCTGAGAATCGGTCGCAGGATACAAGATATGTAATATTGGTATTTGGGTCCCTTCTAGTATCCTGACTGATGATCCCAGATTTGCCAAGGCATCAGCTTCAGCATTGTCCTCTCTTGGTACCTGTTCAAGTGTAAAAACATCGAAATATCCTGCTAATTTTTTAACAATTTCGAGATACTCGATTAACTTCTCACCTTTAACTGGATAGGATCCATTAAAATGATTAGTGATTAACAAGGAGTCAACATATACTTGCAAATTCTTGATACTCATATTTTTAGCCAACTCTAATCCTGCAATTAAAGCTTCATATTCTGCTTCATTATTCGTTGCAGGAAACTCACATCTAATAGCCTGGGGTAATATGTCCCCCGGTTGCGATTTTAGTAGTATACCCAAACCTACACCTCTTATATTGGATGCACCATCAGTATATAATATCCAGGATTCTAAGTTTTCTCCTAGCTGTTGTACTTCTAGGTCTACTTCATTTTGGATATCACTACTGAAATCAGCCACAAAGTCAGCTAAAGCTTGAGACTTAATGGCATTTCTAGGTTCATATACTATATCAAATGCACTTAATTTTACTGACCACTTAGCCATCCAACCTGACATTTCGGGTTTCCTAAGCACATTTTTAACAGGATAGTTAGTTTTAACATGAATCCTATGTGTTTCAAAATAATGTCTAAGTTTTGTCGATGCCATAACTAGGGCTAATATTAAGTTTTCTAGGTGAGAGTACCTAGTTTCAACATCTAATAAACTTTTACTAACATAATAAACAGGATACTGTTGACCTTCCTGATCCTTTACAAGGACAGCACTTACTGCATTCCCTAATACTGCAAGATACAGGGATAATGGTTCGCCATCCTCATGCGTCATCAATAAGGGTGCGGTTGAAAGATATTGCTTCAAATCCTGCAAGGCTGCTTCATGCTTTGCTCCCCAATCGAACTTCTTATTCTTCTTGAGGATATCATAAAATTCCTTGCACTTTTCCGAGGATCTTGAAATAAATCTGTTCAACGCTGCTACTCGGCCTGTTAATCGTTGAACATCCTTCATGTTTGAAGGTGACTTAATATCTAAGATGGCTTTGATATGTTCCGGGCTTGCTCTATCCCTCTTTTAGTCACCATATATCCTAGGAACTTTCCTGCTCCCACTCCGAAATGGCACTTAGCAGGATTTAGCTTCATGTTGTATTGGTCCAGGATATCAAATACTCCTTTAATATCCTGGAGGTGATCCTCCGCCTTCTTGGATTTGACTACCATATCGTCAATGTACACCTCCATGGTGTCCCCCAGTTTGTCTTTAAACATCATGTTAACCAATCTCTAGTACGTCGCACCTGCATTTTTCAAACCAAAAGGCATAGCAGTATAACAGTAAATACCTGTTGGTGTCATGAAAGCAGTATCTTCCTGGTCTGAAGGTTCCATTTGGATCTGCTGAAATCCTGAGGATGCATCCATGAAGGCTAACATTTCATGACCGGCAGTGGCATCCACCATCGAGTCTATATGAGGCAGGGGGAACGGGTCTTTAGGACATGCTTTGTTCAAGTCTATGTAATCTACACAAACTCTCCATTTCCCATTCTTCTGTTGAACCACAACCACATTTGCTAGCCACTTGGGAAATTTGACTTCCCTGATCATCTTGGACTTCAATAGTCTTTCAACCTCTTCCTGAATAATTATGTTTCGTTCTGGAGCAAACTTCCTTCTTTTCTGCTGGACAGGCTTGAATGACCTGTCAATGCCAAGCTTATCCGTTGTAATATCCTTGGAAATACCTGTCATATCCTCATGTTTCCACGCGAATTTTGACATCCTGCATTTCAAAAAGTTAGTCAATTGATTTTCAATATCCTAAGGGATATTGGTTCCTACGAGCACCGAGATATCCGGATTATCCTGATCCAGGATAATTTTCTTTACATCCTGCTCCGAAGCTTCCATGATATCTTGGGCCTGCATCTTTAATTGCTATGCTGCATTAGGCTTAGTTGAGGATTTCATTGAGGATGAGTAACATTCCTTCGCCTCCTGCTGATCATTATCAACCTTGACAACCCCCCAAGGGGTAGGGATCTTGATGCACTGATGATAAGTTGATGGCACAGCCTTCATATCATGGATCCATGGCCTGCCTAGTATGATGTTATAGCAGGATAGGGAGTCTATCACACAGAAACGTTGTATTGAATTGACCCCTTCAACATAGACTGGTAACTTTATCTATCCCACTGTGTTCCTGGCTTCTCCACTGAAACCAACAAGTACAGTGGACTTTGAGGTGATATCCATCGGAGATACATTCATCCTTTTCAACGTCTCTAGTTGGATTATGTTGACGGAGCTGCCATTATCCACCAGTATCCTGCGTACAAAATGGTTAGCGACATATAAAGTAATTACTAGAGCATCATGGTGAGGATCCTGGACAGTATCCCTGTCATCACTATCAAAAGTGATCATTTTATCAGTTGTGAGGGTCGTCATTCTGGTTGGCTTTTCTCCTCTTTCGGCCTTGGCCTCCTTTGCATGTCTCTTGGCAGCAGAATATGAAGTCCCACAAATGTCGGATCCTCCCGAAATAAAGTTAATTATCTTGGCATCCGCAGGAGGTGATGCTGCTCGTTCAGGATCCTTCTCAGTACCCTAACCCTTATTCTTCTTTTTTCCCAGAAGATCCTTCAGATATCCCTTGCTTAAGAGATAACTTATTTCTTTCCTCAGGGCAATGCAATCCTCAGTAACATGTCCGAAATCCTCATGGAAGGCACACCATTTGGACTTATCCTTCCAATCAGCTTTTTGTTGATTCTTTCGAGGCCACCTGGCTTTGTCTCCTAAATCCTGCATAGCATACATCAGTTCAGGTATATTAACAGAAAAAACAGTATTCAGATAATTCAGGATAGTCCTCAGGATCCTCGTCTTCAACAGCATTCACTTTCTTATTGTCATGTCGGCCATATGGCTTTGAGCGATATGGTTTATACGAGGATTCTGATTTCCTGTTGGTTGACTCGTAGGTTGTGGACAGATTCATTCTCTCTTGCATCTTTTTGTCATCCTCCAGCCGAATGTATCTCAATGCCCTGTTACGAGCTTCATCCAGATTCCTGCAGGGATTCATTACAAGATCCTGGTAAAATTGAGAATCTTTCTGCAATCCCATCTTGAAAGCCTGCACAGCTGTTGCAACATCAAGGTGCGGGATATCTAAGGATTCCCGGCTAAACTTATTCACATAATCCCTCAAGGATTCCTGAGGTCCTTGAGTTATCCTGTAAAGGTCACTGGTTAGTTTCTCAAAACTCCGGCTGCAAGAAAACTGACTATTAAATAAATTAACCAAATGAGAAAACGAAGTAATTGAGTGAGGAGGAACATTTAACAGCCATTTTAAGGCTGATCCTGTCAAGGTAGAACCAAAACCCTTGCACAAGCATGCCTCCTTGAGATCTGGAGGGATAGGATTAATTTCCATATTTTCCCAATATTGGGCGATATGCTCCTCAGGATCCGTAGTTCCGTCATAAAGTTTCATATTGGGGGTTTGAAATCTATTTTGGATTTCAGCATCACAAATGGTATATGCAAACCGTGATATCCTGTGGCTATCCTAGGATGCTTCAGGGATTGGCTGCACCACCCCAGGTACACGGGATATCATGTCTTTCAGCTTCTGAAGCTCTCTAGACAACGCTGATGTCATTCCTGCATCCTGCAAAGATCCAACACCGTTAGTGGTAAGAGTATTATTATTATTAGATACATTACCGTTCTGAGGGTTTTGACCATATCCTGAAGCATATCCTGAGCTTCTCACAGTTGATATTCTAACTGATGAGGGTATCTCAGGAGTATGATTCTGGGAATGGCTAGGCATAATATTTCCTCGGTTATCCTCAGTATAAACTGCAGAACTGAAGTTCAAAGCCCTAGGTTGCAAGGGAGTGACAGTGTCTTCAGCAGGCCTGCTCGAGCTTGACTTCAAGAGTTGTATCTCTCTCATCAGCATCTGATTAGTTCCCTGATGCTGTTAGGGTAGGATTATCCAAAGATCAGTGATCCTCAATTACTGTTAGGCTTAGGGATCCTTAATTCTGTCTGAATTAGTGATCCTCAGAGAGTATTGTAGGATCAGGATCCAGGATCATCATAGTGATCCTTATACTAACAATTGTCTGCTTTGAATATGAAGTTGTTTTGCAGGAGTACGTACTTGGACCTGGTCTTGGTGATATTCCTGGAGCATATTCCCTCTATATTCCGCACGTGGTTGACCATGGTGAACGTTATGGAGATCGTGGGGAGAGTGCACAAATTGCGGATAGTTAGTTATTTTAGATTTTTGCTAAATTTAAGAGGGGATAGCGAGCTTGATTAGAACATTTGGCTATTTTTGGCTAAACACACACACTCATAACTGCTCTCATTAGCTCTCGACTGTTTGCTCGGTGATTACATACTTTTTTTGCACTTAACACTTTAGTGATCCTTGTAACAAGCTCGCTATCATCTAAAGTTGTAATACATTTTCTTTTCAATTTGATTTGGTGATCGGTAGTTTCCATCACCCGAGGTTTTTTATGCCGGAGATCAACTCTTGATCAAGGACTTTTTCCTCGTATAAATCATTATGTCACTTGTTCATTACATTTCTGAGTGATCCTTAATATAGTTCATTGATTCAAGCATCACACCTCACATCTAAAGATTTGGTTGCATTATCTTGGCTTGATTTTTGACCAAAACAGTTTGGTGTCCACCATGGGGCAATTGGTGCTTCAATTCTGAAAATTTTGTTCATTTCGGTCATTTTGGTTCATCACCTTCAACCGCATGGCTTCTCAGGGGAAAACCACCTCAAGTGCAATGCCGACAATTGATTCATCCCAGGGCATTCCACCTTTGCCTCCACCACCTTCTGGATCCCAGAAGAATGCTGAAAAGAGACCGACTCCTATTTTCTCAAAACCTCCAACTTCTTCTATATCTTATACTCCTACTACTAGTGACCTCTTTACATTGATTTTGCAGATGAAGGATCACATACAGCAGCAGGATAAGACTAATGAAAGGATTCTTAGAGAAATTGGAGATATCAAGAAACAGAAGAGATCAGCAGAGGATCATTCCCCATTGATGCCTAGATCTCTGAATTTCGACACTCCGGTCATAACCTCTCAGCATTCTGCAGCTCCAGATGTCCAATACTTGGGTGGAACAAGAGGAATGCACTACGGATCCTCAGCAACATCTCAGGCTCTAGGATCCTATTTTCAACCAGCAGGATCCTTCTCTCAGCATCAAGGATCCTTCATCAGCTCAGGAGGATACATGGGGACGCAGCAGGTTCAAGGATCCTTTCAGGTTCAAGGATCCTCTCATGTTCAAGGGTCCTCCTTTCAACCTCAAGGATCCTCTCAGGTTTTCGGATCCATAGATTATCCTCTAAGACCCCCATTCACAGTACTTCAAGGATCCAATGTTTCTCAGGATCAAGGATCCTTAAGAAGCTTGCAGCTTGGAAGTTCAGATGTCCATCAAGGAGACTTCATCCCAATGCAAACCATTGCCTCTTCTGGTCCTTCAATTATACCAGATTCTCAACAACATAGATTCACAACTGGGATTCCGAACTTGAATCCACTGGGAGGTAACACTTTCAATAATTCTTATACCACTAACCATGGCCTTATGCAGGATACAGGTATCAACCAAGCTATGGCTAAGGAGTTACAAAAGCTTAAGGATATGATATCTAGTGTTCCAGGAGTGGTCAAGCCCATTCCTGAGATCGCAGACGGTAGCCATAGGATATCTCGTTTTGCACCACCCTTATGTGATGCTGAGATACCCAAAAGATTCCAGATACCATCTATGAAGCTATATGATGGTTCAACGGATCCGGAGGAACATGTAGCTCAATACAGGGAGAGGATGGAGATCAATCCAATTCCTGAGAGGTTAAAAGAAGGATGTCTATGCAAGGGATTTGGATCCACACTCACAGGATCTGCTCTTAAATGGCTGCTAAGTCTTCCCCCTTACTCTATTACTTCATTTGCTAACCTAGTTTACCTGTTTAATAGTCAATTTTCTTGTAGCAGAAAATTTGAACGATTAACTAGCGATTTATATAGGGTAACACAAGGTCAAAATGAATCACTTAGAGATTATATCACTAAGTTTAGTAAAGAATCTTTAGATATTCCTAACTTGGATATAGCCACGGCTGTAGAGGCCTTTAAAATGGGTTTACTTAGGGATTCATTAGTCTATGATGATCTTGTTATGACACCATGCAGGAATCTTGATGAAGTAAGAACCAGGGCCCTTAGGTTCATCCGATTAGAGGATGACAAAAGGATCCAGGAAAGGCTAACAGGATCCTCGAAACAGGAAAAACATGGATCCTACTTCAAGAATAACAAGTTCAAGTCCTACAACAAGTCTGATAACAAGAATGTGCATGCTGTAGAACAGGAAGAAGATGATGAGGATTATCCTCCAATCTCTGAATACTGTTTTTCTGTTGATAACAATGAACTGATTCTTGCACTGCAGAATTTAGGTGAGAAAGCTAGGTGGCCAAGAAAAAGTGATAAACCAGCTGCTACGAAAGACAAATCAAAATGGTGTGCATATCACGAGGATTTTGGGCATCTTACCGAAGAGTGCATTGCATTAAGAAAAGAAATTGGTTACTTGTTAAGCAAGGGGCACTTAAAGGAACTTTTGGGACGAAAGAAGTCAAGAACCCAGGATCCTGAAAGGATCCCGGAAAAAGCTCCTGCTCCTCCAGCAGATGCACAAGTCATAAACTTTATATCCGGATGATCAGACATTTGTGGTACTTCCTTCTCAGCAGCCAAAAGACATGCTAAGGAAACCAAGATGGAGAATGGAGACAGACCCATCCGAACATCCAGTGTTACCCAGGATAAAGTTATAACTTTTGATGAGGATGATCGTGTTGACATTCAGGATCCTCATCATGATGGTCTCGTTATTACTCTTTTTATTTCTAACCAGTTTTTTCGTAGGATCCTTATAGACGGAGGAAGCTCTGTGAACATCATCCAGCTTGATGTCTTAAAGAAAATGAATATTCCTGAGTCTGATATTGTGCCAAGATCCTCAGTACTTGTGGGATTCAGTGGGGAGACCAAGAATACTCTGGGGGACATCAAACTCCCAATTTATATCGAAGGATTACATTCTTATCAAAAATTTTGTGTTATAGATTGCTTATCATGTTGTAATGTTATCCTTGGCAGGCCTTGGATACATGATATGAAGGCAGTCCCATCCACTTATCATCAATGTGTGAAGCTTCCTAGTCCATGGTGGGTGGTGAAAATTGAAAATGACCAGCAAGAGGCTAAGAATTGCTACACATCATCAATGAACCCAGCCTCAAGGCCCAAAGAGCAATAGCAATTAAAGTATCCTCCAAGGGATGTCTTGGAGGCAAGACAGCATGATGTGAAAGAAATCCTTATGGATCCTCATGATCCTGAATCCAAGATTTACATAGGATCAGGGATCCTTGGCAAAATAGAAGAGGATTTGGTATCCTTCCTCAAGAGGAGAAAATCTACCTTTGCATGGAAACACGAAGATATGACAAGTATATCTAAAGATATAATTACTCATAAACTTGTCATTGACAGGTCATTCAAACCAATCCATCAAAAGAGGAGGAAGTTTGCACCAGAGAGAAATGCCATTATCCAGGAGGAGGTAGAAAAATTACTCCGAGCAGGTATTGTTTTGGTCAAAAATCAAGAAAAGATAATGCAACCAAATCTTTATGTGTGAGGTGTGATGCTTGAATCAATGAACAATATTAAGGATCACTCTGAAATGTAATGAACAAGTGACACATAGATTTATACGAGGAAAAAGCCCTTGATCAAGAGTTGATCTCCGGCATAAAAAACCTCGGGTGATGGAAACTACCGATCACCAACTTAAATAAAATAAAATGTGTGTTACAACTTCGGATGATAGCGAGCTAGTTACAAGGATCACTAGAGTGAAATGTGTGACAATGGTATGTAATCGCCGAGCAAAGTGTTGTAAACTGATCAGAGCTATATGAGTGTGTGTGTTTTAGCCAAAAATAGCCAAGTGTTCTAATTTAGCTCGCTATCCCCTTTTAAATTTAGTAAAATATCTAAATAACTAACTATCCGCAATTCATGCCCTCTCCCCACGATTTCCATAACGTTCACCATGGTCAAGCACGTGCGGAATAAAAGAGAATATGCTCCAGGAATATCGCCATGACTAAGTCCAAGCACGTACTCCTGCAAAACAATCCCATATTCAAAGCAGACAATCTTTAGTGTAAGGATCACTATAATGATCCTGGATCCTGATCCTACAATACTCTTTGAGGATCACCAATTCAGACAGAATTAAGGATCCCTAAACCCGGTAGCAATTGAGCATCACTGATCACAGGAAAATCTTCCCCTAACAATTGCCCCCAATATACAAGGAGTAAAAGTGAAAATAACGAGTTGTGCTTTCTGTTCTTATCTGCAACAAATCAATCGGATAACTAGCCGTTGTAAGCGGACTAGCCATTACCATCCTGACGTCACTGAAGTGACTATCCTGCAAGATCATTATTATAAATTGAAGTTAGGGATAGAGATCAAATTGCATTTAAATTCGAGAAAGACTCCCTTTAAATCCTCATCTGAAGATCAAGCAGGTATCTCTCTTCCTCTTCTCCCTTTACATCTTCCTTTCCTGTTCATCTTCTTCTCTACCATCATGACTAAAATGATGCTAAGATCCTCCCCGGCTAAGGATCACGCCAAAGATAGTCCTCTTAAAAGCCAGGGGATCATTGAAGATTCCATGAAAGAGCATTGCTGCTTCACCGATCCACAGATAGACAGAATCCGCCATTGTTTTCTGGCGAGTACCGTTTTCAAAACCTTTTACGGTACAATTAAACACTTTAACGGAACAGTATCCGACCGAACAACCGGACATTACCCGGAACACCAAATATTTGTCAAACACGTTATTTTATTATTCTTGGCTAGTCATGATCCCCGTATACCATAACACCCACTAAAAACCCTATATCTAACATAAAATATCAAATACTTGCAAACTAACTATCTTTTACATTTAGTTGAGAAATGTTTCCCTTTACCCCCCCCCCCTCCAACTGATTTTAGTCCCAAGTAGGACCCACAAATCATCCACACCATACTTCACTACTTACATTCTAGATTTGTTTTGATGTTGCTTGATCTTGTAATCAATATATGTAAGACAATCTATAAGAAGCATGGCCATAAGATCACTAATCATTTCAAGTCTTACACACCTTCACACTCCACTCAACCTCACTACTCTCTCTCTCTATTCGGTTTCCCCAAACCGAACCCACCTCCCTCTGTCTTGTCATCTTCATCTTCATCACTCACAAGTCCATTCAAAGCTTAAAGTTCAACCATGGAAGGTGCATCTTGAAGGAGCTTGTTTCAAGACTTTTCACCATCTTCTTCTTACCAACTTTACACTAGATTCATCCCTAGCTTTAAGCTAGTAGTAAGTCTCTTGTTACACTCTTGTTAACCTTGTTTCATCTCGCTTCTATGATCAAAGGGTGTAGTATGTTTACAACTAAAAATGCAAGAACACTAAAAATATAAACATAAAGGTTACATGAAGTTTACTTGTATATGAAATGCTATTAGTTGATGTTGTCATGGGTATGTTGGTGGTCTAGGGTTGGTTAATACATATATGATGATTGTTCGTCGAACTCTTGATAAATCCGTTGTTCGGACATGTGTTGATGCAATATAGTAACATTTGAACTATAAAGAACATGCTGAATCACATTTCCAGCCGACTTCATCAGGCTGTAAACGGGCTATAACTTATTGAAAAATGTATTTTCTGAAGCCTAGATTTATGTGTTATAAAATACGGTTCTAATGGCACCGGAATCGTAATTTTTGGACTTCGTTTACTATTTTTAAAGAACCGATTCGTAACAGCAACTTATGCTGAGTTTTTACAGCAATAAATGGGTGTTATATTTTCTGTCATAACTTGTATTCTGTGTAGAGTCGGGACATGAAATTTTTAATGTAAATGACAACTGATGTATTTGTAATTATCCCACTAGAATTTTGTAAATCGGACTCTCGATGAATTTTTAATAAATTGTTCCGTGGACTGTGGTCAAAAAAAGATAAATCTGAGTTCAGTCTGGAAGAATGAATTTTTATAAAATATTGGTAATGAACTGAACCCCGATATTTTTACACAATAAAATATTGAATGTTTGTGACATTCTGTAAAAATTTGGGAATTTTTGGAAGACGTTAACTATTTTATTAAAATCCCCGAAAACGGCCCAGTTTTGAAGAATCAAAGCTGAAACGACATAAGTAGTGATTTGCGTGTCTAAATGTCGGGTATGTTATCTGTGAATGATCTAACATGATATATGTTAATAAAAGTGTTATGTGCAATGTCGTATGTTTGTTGAGGAGTGGGGAATGGATGGGAAAGTTTACATGGGCATGAACCGTAAAAGAAATGCATGTTATGTGATAGATACGTGTAGGAACTTTGTGTTCTATTTGAAGTCACTAATAAACTAAGTGGTAATCATACTAGGACGTGATTGACTGGCCTTGACTGTTAGCTATATTTGAAAGTCAAACCGAGCAACCGAGGTGAGTACAAACTTTTCTACAAAGCATGGTAAATTCCCGGTGGGAATGGGAATGGGTTCAGGAATAGGGATTCCTCGTCCTTTGAGACGTGCTCAGGAATGTAAATTCCTCGTCCTTTGAGACGTGTTCAGGAATATAAATTCCTCGTCCTATTGAGACTCCCTCCCTTTTTGTATAGACTTACTGGACTAGAACTCTATCTGCGAAGTCCCTCCCTTTTTGTATCGACTTAATTGCCGAGGCTATGGCGAGCGGGTCATTAGTTAATAGCGCTATTAGGTTTAACAAACCTCACACCGTGCCAATTGAACGGGTGTGTACTAATGGACTATGGCACGTCGGTGGTGATAGAACACCGACGCTAGGGCTCAATTGATTCTTTTGTTAGTAGTCGATATGATAAACGAGTCTGGTAGTTTAAAATAACGGGGTAGCTCCCCACGGCCAAAGCGCCGGGCTGGAGAGCCAGGGAAGGTGAACATGGGATGGTTAACTAATAAATGTTTTTCGAACTACGGGGTAACCCCCACGGCTGGATAGCTGATTAAGATTAAACTACGTTTTTGGAAACAACTCTAAAATGGACAACCAACCGTGAACTCACTCAACTTTGTTGTTGACTCGTTGCTACATGCTTTGCAGGTCGCTAGATGCTAGGGAGCTTGCATATGAAGGTGGTCGTTGTGGGATACGGACTGTTATGTTTCATACTTAATAAATAAACTTTATGAACTTATGAAACTTATGTTTTGGGACTTTAAAACTCACGAACTACGAACTTATGTTTTGAACTTACGTATTATGCTTCCGCTGTTAACTTAAAACTGGTTACTGTCTTATGGTCACCAATTGTATTGTGGTTGGTTTTACTTACTTAATTTTGTTGTTCAATATGATTGGTGGCTCGATCCTGGTCATGTCACGCCTCCAAGCGGTGATACTCCGCATGGTGGATTTTGGGGGTGTGACAGATTGGTATCAGAGCCATTGGTTATAGTGAACTTGGTTTTAATAAGGGAAAGGGTTTTTGTTAAAACAAAGTTTCTGTTAAAACCAGACTATAACCTGTACAATGTTCAACGATCCACAATGACGCTTCGCTCCACGTGCAAGACTCAACACCATAGGTGAAATGGTTCATGCTTACATTTCCTGTCTATTAGTTTACATAGTACATTGCATGCTTAGTTAGCGTAACAACTATTGCTTGAAACCCTGTGTGATTGCTCTTTTCTGTCACTCCACACTTACGCACCTTGCGACACCTTTCTTACGTGTGTTCTTCAATATGAAGATCATGAGTGGACGTCTCGACATGACCCAGGGTTAGCTGACGACCTTGATTAACGAACGGATTGCTGAAGCCTTAGCAACCCAAACAGGGAGTCAACCCATGCACCCTCAAACACCCATGGGCACCTTCAAGGCGTTCCTGGAATGCAAACCTCCCACTTTCGACGGCACTGGAGGAACAATCGACCTTCTACACTGGATCCGAAGAATCGAATATACATTCGAAGAAAGTGAAAGCCCTGCCGGCAAACGAGTGGAGTACGCTACTGTCATGTTGCAAGGGAAAGCGTATTCTTGGTGGAACGCACAAGTTCAGATGCTCGGGTTGGCAGACGCGAATGCCATCCTCTGGAGCGACTTCAAGGATTTGATTAAGGAAAAATTCTGCCACCTGGACGACATTCTGGAACTTGAAACAGAGTATTATGGTTTGAAGATGGAAGGATCAGAAATTGAGGCGTACACAAAGAGGTCCAACGACTTGGCTGACTTATGTCCTAACTTGTCACGACCCATATCTAGACGGATCAAGCTATACCTCAGAGGTTTAGTCCTGGAGATCCAAGGGTCTGTAATTGAGGCCAACCTTTCCACAATCCAGCAAGTCATTCGTTTGGCGCACCAACTCACCGATCAGGCGGTGGAAGAGGGCAAGCTGCCCAAGCGCGTTAGCACTACTGCTACTGGTGCTCCCAGCAATGACAAGCGCAAGTGGGATGGAGCCAACAGCAAGGGTTCGACTACAGTTCAGTCCCAGGCACAGCAGCAAAAGATTGATGACTACCAGAGTCCTGGTCAGCAATCTTCTGGTAGTCAAGGGCAGGGTGGGTATCGAGGAAACCACCCAAAGTGCAACAAATGCAACAGACACCACAGTGGTCAGTGCAACAAATGATGTTGTCAGAGGTGTCTCAAGATGGGTCATGAAGCCAAAGATTGCAGGAGCTCACGTCCTGCGAATCAGAATCGCCAACAACAATAACCAGCTCCACAGAACCAACAACAACATCAGCAGGGTAATAAGGGATGCTTCCAGTGCGGTGCTGAGGGTCACTTCAAGAGGCACTGTCCACAACTGAATTGAAATCAGAATCAGAACAACAACCAAGGAGATGAGAACAACAATGGAGGCAACAATGGAGACAAAAACGGGAGTAACAATAATGGCAATGGCGCCCGAGGTCGTACCTTTGTGATTGGTCAGGCTGATGCAAGGAACGATCCCAACGTTGTGATGGGTAAGTTTCTTCTGGATGATTTCTTTGTTACTGTTTTATTCGATTCGGGTGCCGATACTAGTTATGTGTCCTTAAAAGTTAGCCAAATGATTAAGCGCACTCCAACACTTTTGAACACCAAATACACGGTAGAACTAGCAAACGGTAAAAGTCTTGAAGCCACACACGTAGTTAAAGGTTGTAACCTCGTCTTAGCTGGTCAGACTTTCTCTATCGATCTTATTCCTATCACACTGGGTAGTTTCGACATTGTTATTGGGATGGATTAGCTATCTCATCATCAAGCGGAGATTGTTTTCAAGGAGAAAATCGTCCGCATTCCTCGTTCTGGTGAGGAACCCCTCGTGATTCAAGGCGACAAGAATGGTGCAGTTGTAGGCATCATCTCTTTCCTAAAGGCCCATAAGTGTTTGCAAAAGGGCCACACCGCCATTTTAGCACTCGTTACTGACACGTCAACGGAAGAGAAGAAAATTGAAGACATTCCTATCGTGCGTGATTTTCCCGAGGTATTTCCTGAGGAATTACCTGGTCTCCCGCCTTATCGTCAAGTTGAGTTTCAAATCGAGCTAGCCCCTGGAGCAGCGCCCATAGCTCGAGCACCTTATCGCTTAGCCCCAACCGAACTGGAAGAACTGTCCAAGCAATTACAAGAACTTTTGGAAAAAGGTTTTATTCATCCTAGCTCTTCGCCCTGGGGAGCTCCAGTACTATTCGTGAAAAAGAAGGACGGTACCTTCCGTATGTGCATAGATTACCATGAACTCAACAAGGTGACTGTGAAGAATCGCTATCCTCTCCCACGTATTGATGACCTATTCGACAAGCTGCAAGGGTCGAGTTATTACTCCAAGATTGACCTAAGATCGGGTTACCATCAACTGAGAGTCCGAGATGAGGACGTCTCTAAAACAGCATTCAGAACTCGTTACAGCCATTACGAGTTTCTGGTTATGCCTTTCGGATTAACGAACGCACCGGCGGTCTTCATGGATCTCATGAACCGGGTATGCAAGCCTTACCTGGATAAGTTCGTTATTGTTTTCATCGACGCTATCCTGATCTATTCTAAGTGTCGGGAGGAACATGAACAGCATCTACGACTCATGCTGGAACTTCTTCGAGCAGAGCAACTTTATGCCAAATTTTTGAAATGTGACTTCTGGCTTCGCGAAGTCCATTTTCTAGGCCACGTAGTAAACAAGGATGGGATTCATGTTGATCCATCCAAGGTAGACTCGATCAAGAACTGGCCTGCACCCAGTACACCAATAGAAATCCGCCAATTCTTGGGGCTGGCAGGATATTACAGAAGATTTATCAAGGATTTCTCAAAGATTGCGCAACCTCTCACTTCACTGACTCAGAAGGGTGTCATCTACCGTTGGGGCGATGCACAGGAATCCGCTTTTCAGCACTTAAAGGATAGACTTTGTAGTGCACCTATCCTCTCATTGCCTGAAGGCACAGAGGATTTTGTGGTTTATTGCGACGTTTCCATCCAAGGACTTGGTTGCGTATTGATGCAACGTGATAAGGTCATTGCCTACGCATCACGCCAACTCAAAGTTCACGAAAGGAATTACACTACTCACGATCTGAAGCTGGGAGCAGTTGTTTTCGCGCTTAAGATATGGAGACATTACATGTACGGTACCAAGTGCACCATTTACACTGATCACAGGAGTCTCGAGCATATCTTCAAGCAAAAGGAGTTAAACATGCGACAACGTCGATGGGTCGAGCTCTTGAATGATTATGAATGCGCTATCAAGTACCATCCGGGCAAAGCCAATGTTGTGGCCGACGCCCTCAGTCGAAAGGACACTATACCTAAGTGAGCACGTGCATTACAGCTTACCATCCAATCTAGTCTTCCTGCTCAAATTCGTGATGCTCAGGTTGAAGCATTGAAAGCAGAGAACTTCAGGGCTGAGTCCCTGCGAGGATCGAGGCAGCGGCTAGAACAAAAGGAAGACGACGCTTACTATGTGACAGGGCGCATCTGGGTTCCGCTTTACGGAAACTTACGCGAGCTTGTGATGGATGAAGCACACAAATCTCGTTATTCGGTACACCCTGGTTCGGGTAAGATGTACCACGATCTCAAGACTACGTACTGGTGGCCTGGTATGAAAGCCCATATAGCAACCTACGTTAGCAAATGCTTGACTTGTGCAAGAGTCAAGACCGAATATCAGAAACCATCAGGCCTACTCCAACAACCAGAGATTCCAACATGGAAATGGGAGCAAATTTCCATGGATTTCGTTACTGGCTTGCCTAGATCTCAACGCGGAAATGATACCATTTGGGTGATCGTAGATCGACTGACCAAGTCTGCACATTTTCTGGCTATCAAAGAAACGGATAAGTTTTCTACTCTTGCATACATTTACCTAAAGGAAGTAGTATCGAGGCACGGAGTGCCAACCTCCATCATTTCTGATCGTGACGCGCGTTTTACTTATGAACTGTGGCAAGCCATGCACAAATCTTTTGGCTCACGATTAGACATGAGCACAACTTACCACCCGCAAACGGATGGGCAGTCTGAACGCACCATCCAAACCCTAGAAGACATGCTGCGGGCATGTGTAATCGATTTTGGTAATGGCTGGGAAAAGCACCTCCCGCTAGTGGAGTTTTCGTATAACAACAGCTACCACACCAGCATCCAAGCCGCTCCGTTCGAGGCATTGTACGGACATAAATGCCGATCGCCTCTCTGTTGGGCAGAAGTTGGTGACAGCCAAATCACTGGCCCAGAACTTGTGGTAGATACCACTGAGAGAATTTCTCAAATACGACAGCGAATGGCAGCGGCTCGTGATCGTCAGAAGAGCTATGCTGATAAGGGAAGAAAACCACTCGAGCTCCAGGTTGGGGATCGAGTGCTACTCAAAGTCTCACCTTGGAAAGGTGTAGTCCGCTTTGGCAAATGAGGCAAACTCAGTCCGCGTTATGTCGGACCATTCGAAGTCACCGAGAAAATTGGCAAAGTCGCCTACATGTTGAATCTACCTGAAGAACTCAGCGGAGTTCACAATGTTTTCCATGTGTCGAATCTGAAGAAGTGTCTGTCAGATGAGACCCTCATAGTTCCTCCTAAGGAACTCATAATCGACGACCAGCTGCGATTCGTCGAGGAACCAGTAGAGATTACGGATCGAGATGTTAAGATCCTCAAGCATACCAGGATACCTCTGGTCCGAGTTAGTTGGAATGCTCGTCGTGGCCCAGAGTATACCTGGGAACGAGAAGACCAAATGAAACTCAAGTATCCCCAGCTGTTTAAGAAAAACGCAACCACTACTGAGGCTGAAGCTACTGCAGAATTTTGGGACGAAATTCCAAATCAACGGGGGGATGATGTGACACCCCAGGAAAACCAGGAAAACAACGCAACTTAACTAGCTTCCTCAGTGACCAGGTGCTAAATTTCGGGACGAAATTCTTTTAACAAGGGGAGAATGTGACAACCCTCAAATTTACATGTATCCGTACAATTTATTTAATAATAATTTAAGTGCTTGGTGACTGTGTTGAAATATTTAACTGCTC
Organism: Helianthus tuberosus; assembly: GCA_030545235.1. Lineage (NCBI taxonomy): Eukaryota > Viridiplantae > Streptophyta > Magnoliopsida > Asterales > Asteraceae > Helianthus > Helianthus tuberosus. The sequence goes on from CM060355.1 coordinate 99,163,888, forward strand.
TCTGATTTCTGTGTTATATTCACATGTGCGTGTTAGCATACTAGTAGTATGCAGAAAACCTGACTAAATGGTCCTAAATATTTTCCTATATGTTAGGAATTTATTTCGTTAAAAATATATAAATAAGACACTTTACGGTACAATTAAACACTTTAACGGAACAGTATCCGACCGAACAACCGGACATTACCCGAGACACCAAATATTTGTCAAACACGTTATTTTATTATTCTTGGCTAGTCATGATCCCCGTATACCATAACACCCACTAAAAACCCTATATCTAACATAAAATATCAAATACTTGCAAACTAACTATCTTTTACATTTAGTTGAGAAATGTTTCCCTTTACCCCCCCCCCCCAACCGATTTTAGTCCCAAGTAGGACCCACAAATCATCCACACCATACTTCACTACTTACATTCTAGATTTATTTTGATGTTGCTTGATCTTGTAATCAATATATGTAAGACAATCTATAAGAAGCATGGCCATAAGATCACTAATCATTTCAAGTCTTACACACCTTCACACTCCACTCAACCTCACTACTCTCTCTCTCTATTCAGTTTCCCCAAACCGAACCCACCTCCCTCTCTCTTGTCATCTTCATCTTCATCACTCACAAGTCCATTCAAAGCTTAAAGTTCAACCATGGAAGGTGCATCTTGAAGGAGCTTGTTTCAAGACTTTTCACCATCTTCTTCTTACCAACTTTACACTAGATTCATCCCTAGCTTTAAGCTAGTAGTAAGTCTCTTGTTACACTCTTGTTAACCTTGTTTCATCTCGCTTCTATGATCAAAGGGTGTAGTATGTTTACAACTAAAAATGCAAGAACACTAAAAATATAAACATAAAGGTTACATGAAGTTTACTTGTATATGAAATGCTATTAGTTGATGTTGTCATGGGTATGTTGGTGGTCTAGGGTTGGTTAATACATATATGATGATTGATCGTCGAACTCTTGATAAATCCGTTGTTCGGACATGTGTTGATGCAATATAGTAACATTTGAACTATAAAGAACATGCTGAATCACATTTCCAGCCGACTTCATCAGGATGTAAACGGGCCATAACTTAACGAAAAATGTATTTTCTGAAGCCTAGATTTATGTGTTATAAAATACGGTTCTAATGGCACTGGAATCGTAATTTTTGGACTTCGTTTACTATTTTTAAAGAACCGATTCGTAACAGCAGCTTAGGCTGAGTTTTTACAGCAATAAATGGGTGTTATATTTTCTGTCATAACCTGTATTCTGTGTAGAGTCGGATCATGAAATTTTTACTGTAAATGAAAAATGATGTAATTGTAATTACCCCACTGGAATTTTGTAAATCGGACTCTCGATGAATTTTTAATAAATTGTTCCGTGGACTGTGGTCAGAAAAAGATAAATCTGAGTTCAGTCCGGAAGAATGAATTTTTATAAAATATTGGTAATTAACTGAACACCGATATTTTTACACAATAAAATACGGAATGTTTAAGACATTCTGTAAAAATTTGGGAATTTTTGGAAGACGTTAACTATTTTATTAAAATCCCCGAAAACAGCCCAGTTTTGAAGAATCAAAGCTGAAACGACATAAGTAGTGATTTGCGTGTCTAAATGTCGGGTATGTTATCTGTGAATAATCTAACATGATATATGTTAATAAAAGTGTTATGTGCAATGTTGTATGTTTGTTGAGGAGTGGGGAATGGATGGGAAAGTTTACATGGGCATGAACCGTTAAAGTGATGCATGTTCTGTGATAGATACGTGTAGGAACTTTGTGTTCTATTTGAAGTCACTAATAAACTAAGTGGTAATCATACTAGGACGTGATTGACTGACCTTGACTGTTAGCTATATTTGAAAGTCAAAGCATGGTAAATTCCGGGTGGGAATGGGAATGGGTTCAGGAATAGGGATTCCTCGTCCTTTGAGACGTGCTCAGGAATGTAAATTTCTCGTCCTTTGAGACGTGTTCAGGAATGTAAATTCCTCGTCCTATTGAGACGTGTTAGACTTACTGGACTAGAACTCTATGTGCGAAGTCCCTCCCTTTTTGTATCGACTTAATCGGCGAGGCTATGGTGAGCGGGTCATTAGTTAATAGTGCTATTAGGTTTAACAAACCTCACACCGTGCCAGTTGGACGGGTGTGTACTAATGGACTATGGCACGTCAGTGGTGATAGAATACCGATGCTAGGGAACAATTGATTCTTTTGTTAGTAGTCGATATGATAAACGAGTCTGGTAGTTTAAAATAACAGGGTAGCTCCCCACGGCCAAAGCGCCGGGCTGGAGAGCCAGGGAAGGTGAACATGGGATGGTTAACTAATAAACGTTTTTCGAACTACGGGGTAACCCCCATGGCTGGATAGCTGATTAAGATTAAACTACGTTTTTGGAAAAAAACTCTAAAATGGACAACTAACCGTGAACTCACTCAACTTTGTTGTTGACTCGTTGCTACACGCTTTGCAGGTCGCTAGATGCTAGGGAGCTTGCATATGGAGGTGGTCGTTGTGGGATATGGACTGTTATGTTTCGTACTTAATAAATAAACTTTATGAACTTATGAAACTTATGTTTTGGGACTTTAAAACTCACGAACTACAAACTTATGTTTTGAACTTACGTATTATGCTTCCGCTGTTAACTTAAAACTGGTTACTGTCTTATGGTCACCAAATGTATTGTGGTTAGTTTTACTTACTTAATTTTGTTGTTCAATATGATTGGTGGCTCGATCCTGGTCATGTCACGCCTCCAAGCGGTGATACTCCGCATGGTGGATTTTGGGGGTGTGACAGATTGGTATCAGAGCCATTGGTTATAGTGAACTTGGTTTTAATAAGGGAAAGGGTTTTTGTTAAAATAAGTTTCTGTTAAAACCAGACTATAAGCTGTACAGTGTTCAACGATCCACAACGACGCTTCGCTCCACATGCAAGACTCAACACCATAGGTGAAATGGTTCATGCTTACATTTCCTGTCTATTAGTTTACATAGTACATTGCATGCTTAGTTAGCGTAACAACTATTGCTTGAAACCCTGTGTGTTTGCTCTTTTCTGTCACTCCACACTTACGCACCTTGCGACACCTTTCTTACGTGTGTTCTTCAATATGAAGATCATGAGTGGACGTCTCGACATGACCTAGGGTCAGCTGATGACCTTGATTAATGAACGGATTGCTGAAGCCTTAGCAACCCAAACAGGGAGTCAACCCATGCACCCTCAAACACTCATGGGCACCTTCAAGGCGTTCCTGGAATGCAAACCTCCCACTTTCGACGGCACTGGAGGAACAATCGACCTTCTACACTGGATCTGAAGAATCGAATATACATTCGAAGAAAGTGAAAGCCCTGCCGGCAAACGAGTAGAGTACGCTACTGTCATGTTGCAAGGGAAAGCGTATTCTTGGTGGAACGCACAAGTTCAGATGCTCGGGTTGGCAGACGCGAATGCCATCCTCTGGAGCGACTTCAAGGATTTGATTAAGGAAAAATTATGCCACCTGGACGACATTCTGGAGCGACTGTTATGTTCCGTACTTAATAAATAAACTTTACGAACTTATGAAACTTATGTTTTGGGACTTTAAAACTCACGAACTACGAACTTATGTTTTGAACTTACGTATTATGCTTCCGTTGTTAACTTAAAACTGGTTACTGTCTTATGGTCACCAATTGTATTGTGGTTGGTTTTACTTACTTAATTTCGTTGTTCAATATGATTGGTGGCTCGATCCTGGTCATGTCACGCCTCCAAGCGGTGATACTCCGCATGGTGGATTTTGGGGGTGTGACATTAGGTTTATGGATCATGGATCCTCAGACAATAGGTAGGATAATAGGTGGTGGAGGGATCCTCTGTTTGGGGGATGAAGCCACTTGTTATCTTGCCGCCCTTAATTTCCTGCACTGTTATGACCACATGAACAATGGACACCCTTTGCCAACCCATGTGGACGGGCCACGTTTTGCTGGTAGAAATGTGGGTTGGCAATTTTGACAACCTTAAAGGGTTGAACATTTTGTGAATGAATAAAACTTTAACTTTTTTGCTTATCCTGCGTTGTTATCCTTATGAATCCTTTAGTTTCCAACTGTTATTATATACTTTGTTTGAATAAGAAAAGTTAAACAAATTATGTTTAAGAATTTTAGGATATAATCCAGGATCAAATATCCTATTAGTCGAAAAAGATAAACTTTAGAAAGGTTATGCCATTTTAGAATCATTGGGTCAGTTGTCAAAGAGTAAGGGTCACTTATATAAATGATAAAATCAAAGTAATTTAAGGATCATACCTGAGGATCCAAGTTAGGATCCTAACTTCTTAACAATCATGATCAGGATAATCAAGAAAGACAAACCTTAGTGGAAGGTAAGGATCAAGGATCCTTGCTTGTTTAACTTCAAAAACCTGAAATAGAATATAACTTGGGACTAAGCCAACATATAAGACAAGTTAGTGACTGGGGACAAGACCAACAATTCTGGGGACAAGCCCAATATACTGGGGATAAGCCCAAAGGATAACTAGGGACAAGCCCAAAGGATAATTGGGGACAAGCCCAAAGGATAACTGGGGACAAGCCCAAAAGATAACTGGGGACAAGCCCAAAGGATAACTGGGGACAAGCCCAAAGGATCTTGTGTAAACTGGAGTATGGCCCTCACTGGCGACTATCCAAACTTAGTTACATGAAAATGCCAAAACCTTAGCTAACGTGAAAATGTTAGAAACCTTAGGAACGAATGTATGGTACGTCTACCATTATACGTAGGATCCCGGATACAGCCAGTACAATGAAATTGTCAGCCCCTAAAACGAGTACTGGTCCCATTGCCATGAACTGTACCAGGATCATTGTGCGCTACTGGCGATACCGGGGACATGCCCAAACTGGGGACTAGCCCAAAAAACTGGGGTCAAGCCCAAATGACTGGGGTCAAGCCCAAATAACTGGATACTTATGTGGAGACTTATCCTCTGCCAAGGATACTCAAACCTTTTGCAAAACTAAGAAACAAGTGAAAGAAGGATAAAGGATACATGATCCTTATCCTTAAGTATTTGATATATAAAAAGTTAAAGAGTTTGAGGTTAGATCATTACCATAACGAGGATCCTCCATTGATCAAGGATCCTTTAAGGATCATCATTGGCTAAGGATCATGGATCCTTATTACATGAAGTATCTTTTCAAATGGACAGTATTCCAAGCTCTTGGTAGCAAATCACCTTCCATTGTTAGCAATCGATATGCCCTTTTTCCTGCTTCAGCTTCAATCAAATAATGGCCTTCCCACTTTGGTGCCAACTTTCCATCAGCAGGATTGGTGGTATTCTGAAATGCTTTCCTTAATACCATATCACCAACTTGGAATTTCCTGATCCTGACATTCTTGTTGTAAGCTCCAGCCATCCTTTGTTGATAACTGGCAATCCTTATCCTTGCCAAATCCCTGAGTTCTTCTATAGTATCCAGGTCTTGAACCATGTTTTCAGCATTTCCTTCAGGATCACGGATACTTGTTCTTGCAGTAGGAACCACCATTTCTGTAAGGATCACTGATTCTGCTCCAAATACCAAAGAGAATGGAGTTTGACCAGTAGCATTCTTGGGAGTTGTCCTATCAGCCCATAATACATAAGGTAGCTCTTCTGCGCATTTCCCTTTCTTGGATCCAAGTTTCTTTTTCAAGTTGTTGATGATGATCTTGTTGGATGATTCTTCCTGGCCATTAGCTTGTGGGTGGACTGGTGTTGATGTTATCATCTTAATCCCCCACCTATCACAAAAGTTTGTAGTTCTACTCCCAATAAATTGGAATCCATTATCACATACAATTTCAGTAGGGATACCAAATCTAGTAATAATATTTCTTTTGATAAAGGATATCACTTCTTTCTCTCTGACTTGAGCAAAGGCTTCAGCCTCTATCCACTTGGAGAAGTAATTAGTCATAGCAAGCATGAATACTTTTCCACCAGGTGCCTTAGGAAGCTTACCAACTATATCCATTCCCCATCTCATAAATGGCCAAGAGGAGGATATAGGATGCAAAAGTTCAGCTGGTTGATGAAGGATATTACTATGTCTTTGACAAGGATCACACCTTCTAGCATAATCCACAGCATCCTTCTTCATAGCAGGCCAATAGTATGCTGTCCTCAGGATCCTTGAGAATAATGCCCTGCCCCCAGTGTGATTTCCATAATCTCCTTCATGAAAATCCTTTAAGACTTCTTGGATTTCAGGATCCTCGATACATCTTAGATATGGTCCTGCAAGAGATCGTTTGTATAGCATGTTATTCAATATTGTAAATTGAGATACCTTAATTTTGAAAGCTCTAGGGTTTTCTCCTGTAGGGATCTCTCCATGTTGGATATATCTCATGATTGGAAGGATCCAGGATCCTGATTGCGGAGCATCACTAGGTATGATCACCGAATCTTCTCCTATTTCTATAGCCACATGATCCTCTATAGCAGGATTCAGGATGTGGATAATAGGGATTTTAATATCTTCTGGGATCTTCAAGGATGATCCTAAATTAGCCAGTGCATCAGCTTCTGCATTCTCTTCTCTTGGTACCTGTGTCAAACTAAAGGATACAAAAGAGAGTGCCAATTCTTTAACTATCTCTAAGTATTTGATTAGCTTTTCACCTTTAATAGCATAGGATCCATTAAAGTGATTAGTGATTAATAATGAATCTACATGTACCTCAAGATACCTGATCCTCATATGCTTGGCAATTTGCAAACCAGCTATCAAGGCTTCATATTCAGCCTCATTGTTGGTAGTTTGGAATTCACAAGCTATAGAGTGGGGTATTATGTCCCCCTGTGGCGATTTTAGTAGTATTCCAAGCCCTGTTCCTTTGACATTAGAGGCTCCATCAGTGAAGAGTATCCAAGGATCCTTAGTTTCCTCTAGCTGTTGGACTTCTAATTCAGCTTCCCTTTGCAACTCACTACTGAAATCTGCCACAAAGTCAGCTAAGGCTTGGGATTTGATAGCGGTTCTAAGCTCATATCTTATATCATAAGCACTGAGCTTCACTGCCCACTTAGCCATCCTTCCTGACATTTCAGGTTTCCTGAGAACATTCTTAATTGGAAAATTAGTCTTAACAATAATGGCATGAGTTTCAAAATAATGTCTTAATTTAGTGGATACCATGATTAAAGCAAGGATAAGTATTTCTAAATGTGAATACCTGGATTCAGCATCAAGCAAACTCTTACTTACATAATAAACAGGATGCTGTGTACCTTGGTGATCCTTAACAAGGACCGCACTTACTGCTTTTAAGGATACTGCTAGGTATAAGGATAATATGTCCCCCTTTTTCTGGTTTCATCAAAGCGGGGGTTGAGGATATGTAATCCTTAAGAGCTTTAAGGGCACTTTCATGCTTCTCAGTCCATTCGAATTTCTTTTTTTTTCTCAGGATGTCATAGAATTCCTTGCACTTTTCTGAGGATTTCGATATGAATCTGTTTAAGGCTGCGATCCTGCCTGTTAATCTTTGCACATCCTTAGCATTGGCAGGTGATTTAATGTTCACAATAGCCTTAATTTGCTCTAGACTTGCTTCAATGCCCCCTCTTAGTCACCATATATCCTAGGAATTTACCTGCTTTAACACCAAAGTGACACTTGGAAGGATTTAGTTTCATATTAAATTTATCAAGGATATTAAATGCTTCCTCCAAGTCTTTAAGGTGATCCTCAGCTCTTTTAGACTTAACCACCATGTCATCTATATAGACTTCCATAGTGTGTCCAATTTGATCCTTGAACATCATGTTGACTAGCCTTTGGTAAGTTGCACCTGCATTTCTTAATCCAAATGGCATAGCAATATAACAATAAATACCAGTTGGGGTCATAAAGGTTATATCCTCTTGATCAGATGGTTCCATTTAAATTTGTTGAAATCCAGATGAAGCATCCATAAAAGTTAACAGTTCATGACCCGCGGTAGCATCAACCATGGAGTCAATGTGGGGTAATGGGAAAGGAACCTTGGGACATGCCTTATTTAAATCAGTAAAGTCGACACATACCCTCCACTTTCTATTTTTCTTTTGAACAACAACCACATTGGCCAACCATCTTGGATACTTAACCTCTCTTATCATACCTGCTCGGAGTAATTTTTCTACCTCCTCCTGGATAATGGCATTTCTTTCTGGTGCAAACTTCCTCCTTTTCTGATGGATTGGTTTGAATGACCTGTCAATGCCAAGTTTATGAGTGATTATATCCTTAGATATACCTGTCATATCTTCGTGTTTCCATGCAAATGTAGATTTTCTTCTCTTGAGGAAGGATACCAAATCCTCTTTTATCTCGCTAAGGATCCCAGATCCTATGTAAATATTGGATTCAGGATCATGAGGATCCATAAGGATTTCTTCTACATCCTGCTCTCTTTCCTCCAAGACATCCTTTGGAGGATACTTTAATTGCCATTGCTCTCTAGGCCTTGAGGCTGGTTTCATTGATGAAGTGTAGCAGTTCTTAGCCTCTTGTTGATTGCTCTCAATTTTTACCACCCCCATGGACTAGGAAGCTTTACACATTGGTGATAAGTGGATGGGACTGCCTTCATGTCATCTATCCAAGGCCTGCCAAGGATAACATTACAATAGGATAAGCAATCTATAACACAAAATTTTTTATAAGAATGTAATCCTTCTATATAGATTGGGAGTTTGATGTCCCCTAGAGTATTCTTGGTCTCCCCACTGAATCCCACAAGCACTGAGGATCTTGGTATAATATCGGATTCAGGAATATTCATCTTCTTAAGGACATCAAGCTGGATGATGTTCACAGAGCTTCCTCCATCTATAAGGATCCTGCAAACAAAATGGTTAGAAATAAAAAGAGTAATAACATGACCGTCATGATGAGGATCCTGAATGTCAACACGGTCATCCTCATCAAAAGTTATGACTTTATCCTTGGTAACAATGGATGTTCGAATGGGTCTGTCTCCATTGTCCATCTTGGTTTCTTTGGCATGTCTTTTGGCTGCTGAAAAGGAAGTACCACAAATGTCTGATCCTCCAGATATGAAGTTTATAACTTGTGCATCTACTGGAGGAGCTGGAGCTTTTTCTGGGATCCTTTCAGGATCCTGGGTTCTTGATTTCTTTCGTCCCAAAAGTTCCTTTAAATGCCCCTTGCTTAACAAGTAACCAATTTCTTTTCTTAGTGCAATACACTCTTCAGTGAGATGCCCAAAATCCTCGTGATAAGCACACCATTTTGATTTGTCTTTTGTAGCAGCTGGTTTATCACTTTTTCTTGGCCACCTAGCTTTCTCACCTAAATTCTGCATTGCAAGAATTAGTTCATTGTTATCAACAGAAAAACAGTATTCAGAGATTGGAGGATAATCATCATCATCCTCTTCCTGTTCCACTGCATGCACATTCTGGTTATCAGACTTGTTGTAGGATTTGAACTTGTTGTTCTTGAAAGAGGATCCTTGCTTTTCCTGTTTTGAGGATCCTGCTAGTCGTTCCTGGATCCTTTTGTCATCCTCTAACCGGATGAACCTAAGGGCCCTGGTTCTTACTTCATCGAGATTCCTGCATGGGGTCATAACAAGATCATCATAGAACAATGAATCCCTAAGCAAACCCATTTTAAAGGCTTCTACAGCCGTAGCTATATCCAGGTTAGGGATATCTAAGGATTCCTTACTAAACTTAGTGATATAATCTCTGAGTGATTCATTTTGACCTTGTGTTATCCTATACAAATCACTAGTTAATCGTTCAAACTTTCTACTACAAGAAAATTGGTTATTAAACAAGTTAACTAGATTAGCAAATGAAGTAATAGAGTAGGGGGGGAAGACTTAGCAGCCATTTAAGAGCTGATCCTGTGAGTGTGGATCCAAAACCCTTGCATAGACATGCTTCTTTCAACATCTCTGGGATGGGGTTAATCTCCATCCTTTCTCTGTATTGAGCTATGTGTTCTTCAGGATCTGTGGAGCCATCATATAACTTCATGGTTGGTATCTGGAACCTTGTGGGTATCTCAGCATCACAAATAGGTGGTGCAAAACGAGATATCTTATGGCTCCCATCTGCAATTTCAGGAATAGGCTTAACCACCCCTGGAACACTGGATATCATATCCTTAAGCTTTTGTAACTCTCTAGCCATAGCTTGATTGATACCTGTATCCTGCATAAGGCCATGGTTAGTGGTATAAGAATTATTGAAAGTGTTACCTCCCGGTGGATTCAAGCTTGCAATCCCGGATGTAAATCCATATTGTCGAGGCTCTAGTATGATTGAAGGACCAGAAGAAGCAATGGTTTGCATTGGAATGAAGTCTCCTTGATGGACATCAGAACTTCCAGGTTGCAAACTTATTAAGGATCCTTGATCCTGCGGAACATTGGATCCTTGATGCACTGTGAATGGGGGTCTTGGAGGATAATCCATGGATCCGAAAACCTGAGAGGATCCTTGAGGCTGAAAGGAGGATCCTTGAACCTGAGAGGATCCTTGAACTTGAGAGGATCCTCGAACCTGAGAGGATCCTTGAACCTGAGAGGATCCTTGAACCTGAGAGGATCCTTGAACCTGCTGCATCCCCATGTATCCTCCTGAGCTGACGAAGGATCCTTGATGCTGAGAGAAGGATCCTGCTGGCTGAAAATAGGATCCTAAGGCCTGAGACGTTGCTGAGGATCCGTAGTGCATTCCTCTTGTTCCACCCAAGTATTGGACATCTGGAGCTGCAGAATGCTGAGAGGTTATGACCGAAGTGTCGAAATTCAAAGATCTGGGCATCAATGGGGAATGATCCTCTGCCAATCTCTTCTATTTCTTGATATCACCAATTTCTCTGAGAATCCTTTCGTTGGTCTTATCCTGCTGCTGTATGTGATCCTTCATCTGCAAAATTAAAGTAAAAAGGTCACTAGTAGTAGGAGTATAAGATGCAGAAGAAGTTGGAGGTTTTGAAAAAAGAGGAGTCGGTTTCTTTTCAGCATTCTTCTGGGATCCAGAAGGTGGTGGAGGCAAAGGTGGAACGCCTTGGGATGAATTGACCGCATACACAGCACTTGAAGTGGTTTTTCCTTGAGAAGCCATCTGGTTGAATGTGATGAACCAGAGTAACCGAAATGAACGAAGTTTCTCAAAAATGAAGCACCAATTGCCCCACGGTGGGCGCCAAACTATTTTGGTCAAAAATCAAGCAAAGATAATGCAACCAAATCTTTATGTGTGAGGTGTGATGCTTGAATCAATGAACAATATTAAGGATCACTCTGAAATGTAATGAACAAGTGACACAGAGATTTATACGAGAAAAAATCCATTGATCAAGAGTTGATCTCTGGCATAAAAAACCTCGGGTGATGGAAACTAGCGATCACCAACTTAAATAAACTAAAATGTGTGTTACAACTTCAGATGATAGCGAGCTAGTTACAAGGATCACTAGAGTGAAATGTGTGACAATGGTATGTAATTGCCTAGCAAAGTGTTGTAAACTGATCAGAGCTATATGAGTGTGTGTGTTTTAGCCAAAAATAGCCAAGTGTTCTAATTTAGCTTGCTATCCCCTTTTAAATTTAGTAAAATATCTAAATAACTAACTATCCGCAATTCATGCCCTCTCCCCACGATCTCCATAACGTTCACCATGGTCAAGCACGTGCGAAATAAAAGAGAATATGCTCCAGGAATATCGCCATGACTAAGTCCAAGCACGTACTCCTGCTAAACAATCCCATATTCAAAGCAGACAATCGTTTGTGTAAGGATCACTATAATGATCCTGGATCCTGATCCTACAATACTCTTTGAGGATCACCAATTCAGACAGAATTAAGGATCCCTAAACCCGATAGCAATTGAGGATCACTGATCACAGGAAAATCTTCCCCTAACAGGTATGATTAGGGAGGTCAAGTATCCAAGATGGTTGGCCAATGTGGTTGTTGTTCAAAAGAAAAATGGAAAGTGGAGGGTATGTGTCGATTTCATAGATTTAAATAAGGCATATCCCAAGGATCCTTTCCCATTGCCCCACATTGACTCCATGGTGGATGCTACTGCGGGTCATGAACTGTTAACCTTTATGGATGCTTCCTCTAGATTTCAGCAGATTCAGATGGAACCATCTGACCAAGAGGATACAGCCTTTATGACCCCAACTGGTATTTATTGTTATATTGCTATGCCATTTGGACTAAGAAATGCAGATGCTACTTATCAAAGGCTAGTCAATATGATGTTCAAGGATCAAATTGGACACACTATGGAAGTCTATATAGATGACATGGTGGTTAAGTCTAAAAAAGCTGAGGATCACCTTAAAGACTTGGAAGAAGCATTCAATATCCTTGGTAAATTTAATATGAAACTAAATCTTCCAAGTGTCACTTTGGTGTAAAAGAAGGTAAATTCCTTGGCTATATGGTGACTAAGAGGGGCATTGAAGCAAGTCCAGAGCAAATTAAGGCTATTGTGAACATTAAATCACCTGCCAATGCTAAGGATGTGCAAAGATAACAGGCAGGATCGCAGCCTTAAACAGGTTCATATCCAAATCCTCTGAAAAATGCAAGGAATTTTATGACATCCTAATGAAGAACAAGAAATTTGAATGGACTAAGAAGCATGAAAGTGCCCTCAAAGCTCTTAAGGATTACCTATCCTCAGCCCCCGCTTTGATGAAGCCAGAAAAGGGGGATATATTATCCTTATACCTAGTAGTATCCTCAAAAGCAGTAAGTGCGGTCCTTGTTAAGGATCACCAAGGTACACAACATCCTGTTTATTATGTAAGTAAGAGTTTACTTGATGTTGAATCAAGGTATTCACATTTAGAGAAACTTATTCTTGCATTAATTATGGCATCTACTAAATTAAGACATTATTTTGAGACTCATGCCATTATTGTGAAGACTAATTTTCCAATTAAGAATGTTCTCAGGAAACCTGAAATGTCAGGAAGGATGGCTAAATGGGCAGTGAAGCTTAGTGCTTATGATATAAGATATGAGCCTAGAACAGCCATTAAATCCCAGGCATTAGCTGACTTTGTGGCAGATTTCAGTAGTGACTTGCAAAAAGAAGCTGAGTTAGAAGTCCAACAGCTCGAAGAAACTAAGGATCCTTGGATACTCTTCACTGATGGAGCCTCTAATTTTTGGGCTTGTCCCCAGTTACTAACTTTTATCTTATATTGGCTCAGTCCCAAGTTGTATCCTATTTCAGGTTTTTGAAGCTAAACGCCCAAGGATCCTTGATCCTTATCTTCTACTAAGGTTTGTCTTTCGGTTATTCTGATTATAAGTGTTAAAGGTTAGGATCCTAACTTGGATCCTCAGGTATGATCCTCAAATTACTTTGATTTTATTTATCATTTACATAAGTGACCCTTACCCTTTGACAACAGGATTTATGATCCTTAAACTATACTACTTTTCAGAGTTTGTCGATTATATGATATTTGATCCTTGATCATATCCTAAACTTTTTAAGAAAATTTAGTAATCTTTTCTTGGTAAATTCAAACACAGAATATATCATAACAACTGAAAGATAAAATGTATCCAAATCAAACTGTTAATTTCGCTAGGTCTGCTACGCTGACAAGTCAAATCCGCTGGTCTAGTTCGCTGACAAGTCTGTTAATTTCGCTATTACGACGACTGGTAAGTCGCTGAAAACCGTAATATTTTCGCTGTGGAAAATTTCACGGTTACCAAAGTCGCCTTTGGATTTAACTTCGCCGGTCACCGAGTAGTTAAGTCACAAATTCACTGGTAAATATGCTGGATCAGTTAATTTCGCAGGTCTATTAATTTCGCAGATCAGTAAATATGGAAATTCAATCGTCTCGAAAATTTTGATGATTTTCTGGATTCTCCTAACAACTTCTGCAGAATCGAAGCAGCAAAATCAGCAACCTTTTCAACCAAATTCGATGAACTTGATGAAGAAACCAAACACAATCTTCGAATTTCAGCCAAACCTGCAAATCAGCAAACAAACAAAGCAGAATATCAAAACAGCCAATAAATCTCGAAAATTTTTATCAAAACAGCCAAGAATTTTGAAAATTTTTATCAAACAAACAGAAAAATTTCGAAAATTTCAAAACCCTAGTTTTCAAAAATTTGAAAAACTCCCTGTTTCTGCAGCAACCAATTCTGAACCGAGCCTTCTAGAGCCTAACGCTCTGATACCAATTGTAGGTCCCCTTGAGTCTTATGGATCTTCACAGAATTGTCTTTCTAATCAAGAGTGCGGAATCCTCTTGATCAGAATATACCAGAAACAAGTAGAAGAACAGAAACAACAATTCACTTTCAAACCGGATCTTTATTGATTATCAATCAACAGAATTACAATCAATCAAGATCCCTAACAACCGAAATTTCGTCCAAGCCCTAAGCCTTTCACGAAATTACTCTCTCACAATGTTCTAGCTGATTAACCTAAACCCTAAAGCCTAACCTTGTTTATATAACACAAGGTTGCAACATTAGGCTGGGTTTGCTACATGGGCTAGGCCCATTTCGTCCCCCATCACCCAATGCGGGTTTTGTTTAGCCCAAACTCTATTAACTCACTAATACAAAGCTAAACCCGCTAACTGTTTATCGTTTAACTAATTACAAGATATCCAAAGACCAAATCTAAGTTGTTGTCACAAACATGCACCAACAAACTCCCCCTATCAATCTCACAAGAATTACAATCAATCTAAACCCTAACCACACTCAAATTCGTCCAAGCTAGCTCTCACGAATTCTAATGCCTCTCAAAAACTGTTTTGGCTGATTAAGGAAGCGAAATTTAATTTAAGTGGTGGAATTTAATTTAAGTGGTGGAATTTCAGTTGGCAAGCGTCGAAAAAATTTCAGCGTTTTGCAAATAGGAATTGATCCGTAGCTCGTTAGATAGAACCGTTTGGACCGTTGAATTCCTTGGATTTTTAGGGTAAAAAAAACGACTCTGGAAAATCCCAATTTCGGTTTTCGACATTAGATATCATTGGATTCGTCTTTTCGAGACGATTCTAACGGTGTAATTTGGTAACCACTGTTTTCGGAAAAAATTTGTACGGTTTTATCAGTCTGTTACGTTAAAAATGTCGAACATGTCTAGTTTGAATGAGCTGTTGAGAATGGAGCATGAGGTTGGCACTACCAACAAACCGCCTAAGATGATGAAGGTGGAAAATTATTTGACATGGAAGGATCGTTTCCAATCCTTCATTGAATATCAAGACATGCGCATGTGGATATGTATTGAAGATGGGTACACAAACCCTACTCACGACTTTGAGGGCAGACCACGTAGAACAGCCTATGTGAACATGGAAGAGAATGATAAAAAGATGTATGAGGCTGAAAAGAGAGCATTGGGTGCTATTAAAATGTCGTTACCTGATAGCATCAAGCATACATTCACAAAGTACACAAATTCAAAAGATATGTGGGATGCATTAGAAAAACGATATGCAGGAAATGCAGATGTTAAGAAAAACAAGATTGATCTACTGAAGAAACAGTTTGCTATTTTCAAGCACATGAAGCATGAGTCACTTGAGGACATCATCACACGTTACTATCATCTGATGTCAGAAATGGAAAACTATAAGATTGATTGCTATACTGATGTAGAGAAGAATGACAAGCTGCTCGATGCCTTACCTACTAAGTGGGATATCTACACTCTCATGATTAAGGGAGAGGCAGATTATGAGACAAAGGAGCTGGAAGAAGTAGTTGGCAAGCTGAGAGCTTATGAGCTCAGTATGAAGAAGAAAGATACTGGATATGATCAGGTTCAAGATCCAACGATTTACAATGGGCTTGCATCTTCTTCATCTCACAACGCTTCTAGCGACTCTGCTACTGCGTTTCTTTCGTGTGAGAATGAGCAGGTCACAGTGAATGAAGATGGTGATGTGTGTTTTGTAGCTGCTTCAGGAGGATCAACAGGAGCCAAGAAAACATCAACTTCTAAGCAGAATAGTGGTGTTAAGTCAATGCCAATGAGTGTGAAGTCTGCTGAAGAGCATCTTGCTCTACTTGCTTCATTTGTGGCTTCTTATGAGAACTATATTCAGGGGAAGATATCTGATCCTGCCACTTTGGATGAAGATTATGATCAGATTGACCCTGATGATCTTGAAGATATGGATTTGCAGTGGCAAATGGCCATGATTACTAGAAGAGTGAAGAGATTTATGAACCGAACAGGCAGGAAGTTTATAGGAAAGACGGTTGGTTTCGACAAGACCAAAGTGAGATGCTTCAACTGTCAAAGTTATGGGCATTTTGCTAGGGAATGTCAAAAACAAAAGCAGGAGACTTCGAGTCAGAGTTCAAACAATAGGAATGCATCAAACAACTCTAACTCAAGAGCGCTGATCTCTACTGCTAGAGAAGGTTCATATGACTGGAGTATTCACTTGGAAAAAGATGACAATGTCATACAAGCATTCATGGCAGAGATAACTCCAGTTGATGATGGTGAAGCTACTGTGGGAGATGCTGAAGCAAAAGTGGATGATGAGGCTGAGGTGAAGATAGAGAATAAAGCTGAAGAAAAGAAGGCTGATTAGACAACAGATGCTGAAGAGGATAAGCAAAAGTCTGACCATGAAAAGGAAGCTGAAGAGAAGGAAGCTGAATACAACAGAGTGAAAGCTCAGCTTGCGGCCCTCATGGCCAACCTTGATAAACAAACAGGAGAGGTAAAGTCTAATTCTGTGTGTTTAAAATGTCGTGAATTACAGGGTGAAGTTGACAGGTTGTCCACACAAAACCAAAGTCTGGTGGGCGAGATGTCTACCATAAAAGAAGCAAACTTTTTTGCTAAAAGAAATGAATCATCATACTTGAAGAAGATAAAAGGTTATGAAAGTTAAATTGAAGCTGTAACCTGCAAATTAAATGAAAAACTTCAAGTCATAGACTTAGCTCATGAAATGATGGCTGAGAAAACAAAAGAGATCTCTGATAAATGCAAAGAGTTGTCAGATGTACAACTAAAAATTGTTGAACTTGAAAAGAAATTAGGTCAATTCAGAGACTCTACTTTTGTTATGAAACATATGATGGGTGGCTTGAAGAAAAGTAATGACAAAACCAGTGTGGGATTTCATGGGTTCAATGAAGTTCCACCTCCTGTTAGTCATGACTATTCTTTCTTGCCTGATGAAGATGATCTCATGGACTTTGGGTCAACATCACCAAGTAGTTCCACGTCACGTCAAGAAAATGTTTTTGAGAATGCTGATACTAAGAAGGATAATAACAGCAAACCTGTTTTGAAAAAGAATACATCACATCCTAAAAATAACAATCCAACTTTTGTTAAAAAGGTTAATTTTTGTTCAAGGAAGTGACATGAAAAACGAAACAGCTGTTATTGAAAATGAATCTAATATAGAGTTTGCTAAAAACAAGAACATAGAAAATTCTGAAACTAAGCAAACTGAACCAAATCCTTCTAAGGCATCATCAGAAGAAAAACCCGAATCTAGTTCAAAGGCTTCAGAGAAGAAGTCTTCGAAAAAGAGATCGTGCTTCAAATGTCACACCAAGGGACATGTAGCTAGCTGCTGTCCTAACAAAAAGAGTGAAGCACAAGTGAGTGAAAGGAAGAGAGAGAAGTCACCAGAGAAGAGTGGTGATAAACAGGAGAAGGAGTCCAACTCTCCAAAGAAATATGCTCCTAAGCAACCAGAAAATGTTGCTGTTGGTGTAGATAAGGCTGAAAAAGGAACTCCACAAGTTCCTCGTTTTCAAAGAAATCAACCAAGATTTCAGCCTAGATCTCCACCAGGCAGATACGAGAGACCTAGAAGCAGTTCACCAAGAATGAACAATTTTAATTCAAATAATTTTAGAAGTCAAGGTCAATATCAAAATCGATACCAAAATAATGGTGGTCGAACTTTTTAAAACAATGGCTTTAGAAATTATAACAATAATGCTTCTTGGAATCAAAATTCAAGATACCCAAATCAAAATTTCCAAAGGTCAAATAGTCCAAATACGTATAGGAACCCTCAGGACCAAAGACCTAGTGGAAATCAAAATCAAATTCCATCAACAGGTCTAAGATCCAAGACTCCAGTTAGGAGTAATGGATATTGGATGGATGTTCCAGTGGTTGGTGAATTTGGACGACCCAAGACCATTAAGGCTTGGGTCCCCCAATCTAACTAATTTTTTGGTTGGTGTGTGCAGGAGCTGCTAAGGAGGATTATCAACTTATGGTATGTTGATAGTGGCTGCTCCAGGCACATGACGGGGGATGCGAGATTGTTGACTGAATTTGAAGATTATGATGGTGGAAAAGTGAATTTTGCGGGTGCTAAAGGTGGTAGAATTACAGGACGAGGAAAGGTGACCAATGGGAAGATCACACTGGACAAAGTGAACTATGTGGAGCAGCTTAAACACAATCTGATGAGCGTGTCACAAGTCTGCGACAAAGGTCACTCGGTCCATTTTACCAAGAATGAAGCATTAGTGTTGAAACCAGGTTTGAAGATTCCGGATGATTGGATAGTGATGCGAGCGCCAAGGAGAAATGACACTTATGTCATGGACATGGGTGCTAAGGATCCAACTGCTGTGGTGGCGTGTTTACTATCAAAAGCATCTGAAGCTGAATTGATGTTGTGGCACAGACGCATGGCCCATATTCACTATCGAAAAATGAATTACCTTGTTAAAAATGAGCTAGTGAAAGGGGTACCAATGCAGAGGTTTCACGTGGAAGATAAATGTCTTCCATGTCAAAAGGGAAAACAACATAAGAAACCTCACAAATCTAAAACAGTAAATTCCATAGATGCCCCTTATGAATTACTTTACATGGATTTATTTGGTCCAGTGAACGTAAGGAGCATAGGTGGAAAGTACTATTGTTTAGTTGTCACTGATGATTACTCACGTTATTCATGGGTTTTCTTTTTAGGTTCAAAAGATGAGACGGCGGAGATGCTGATAGATCTTTTTACGAAATTGGAAAACGTCCATGATGCAAGAATCAAGAGGATAAGGAGTGATAATGGCACGGAGTTCAAGAATCGAGTTCTGGATCTCTACTGTCTTCGAAAAGGAATTGAACATCAATATTCTGCTCCTTATACACCTCAACAAAATGGAGTTGCTGAGAGGAAAAACAGGACGTTGATTGAAGCCGCAAGGACGATGCTTTCAGATTCAAAGCTACCAGTTCTTTTCTGGGGAGAGGCTGTGAATACAGCTTGCTATGTCCTAAACAAAGTTTTGACTGTTAAACGTTTTAACAAAACATGTCATGAATTAATGTTTAACAAGAACCCAAACTTAGAAGGCTTTGAACCATTTGGATTACCCTGCACCATTGTGCGTAATAAAGATAAACAAAAATTCGGTGAGGTGGCTAACGAAGGCTACTTTCTAGGTTACGTACCTGGCGCACCGAATAAAAGGGTTTTTAATCTAAAAACTGGTAAAATTGAGGTTGTGTTTAATGTGGAAATTACTTCATACAAACCTCAACAATCAACGAGTGGTCCTGCTATATTATATGATTATGAAAGCACTTTTAAATCATTTAATATTCCTGAGTTTCCAAATGCAGATGATTCTCAGTTAATTCAGACAATGATTGGTGGAGACGATGAAGGTGAGTTCATGCCTAGATCGAATGTTGATATGACAGATGCTCCAGAAACTTCCAAAGGTGCTGCTGATCCTGATTCAAGTGATAGTGACTCTAAACCCATTGACGGGGAGGATTTCATTAATCCATTTGCAGATCAGAATATTCAGGGGGAGGTTGGATCAAACCTGGGTGATAATCTTGAAGTTGATACCGTTGCTACTACACGAGCAAATAGAGATCATCCAGTTGACATGATACTTGGATATCCTAATGCAGGTGTTCAGACGAGAAGAAGCATAGCAGCAAATTCTGGTTTATTTGTGTCGATTGAGAAGACTGGGATTGTGAACGAATGCTTGTATAGTTGTTTTATTTCCCAAGAGGAGCCGAAGAACATACATATGGCTCTTAAAGACAATTCATGGGTTGAGGCTATGCAAGAGGAATTGGCCCAGTTTGCAAAGTTGAAGGTTTGGGAGTTGGTTGACCTTCCTAAAGGTGAAAGAGAGATAGGCACTAAGTGGGTGTTTAAGTGCAAGAAGGATGATAGAGGGATAGTGACGCGAAACAAGGCTCGATTGGTGGTAAAAGGTTTCAATCAGCAGGAAGGGATTGATTACAATGAAGTGTTTGCACCAGTGGCAAGGTTGGAGGCAATTCGTTTGTTTCTAGCTTTCGCAACATTCAAGGGCTTCAAAGTTTACCAACTAGACGTGAAGAGTGCGTTTCTTTACGGGAAAGTCCAAGAAGTGGTGTATGTCTCACAACCAGATGGGTTCGTTGATCCAGATTATCCAGATCGAGTGTACAAACTTGATAAGGCTTTGTATGGGTTACATCAAGCTCCCAGGGCGTGGTACGAGACACTGTCTACACATCTGATCAAGAATGGTTTTGAAAGAGGTCAGATTGACAGTACATTGTTCATCAAGAGGAAGAAGGAAGATTTTCTGCTGGTACAGGTGTACGTGGATGACATCATCTTTGGGTCATCAGATGACAACATGTGTAAAGAGTTCGAGCAGGTGATGAAGAGCAAGTTGGAAATGAGCGCTATGGGTGAGCTGTCTTACTTTCTAGGATTACAAGTTGAACAGAAGGAGGATGGGATGTTTATTTATCAAACAAAGTATGTGTATGACATTTTGAGTCGATTCAAAATGAATGATTGCTCTACTTTCAACACACCCATTTGCGAAAATCACAATCTTGGCCCAGATCATGAAAGTACTGAAGACATTGATCCTACTCAATACAGGGTGATGATTGGTTCTCTAATGTACTTGACTGCTTCAAGACCTGACATCATGTTTGCCGTATGCTTGTGTGCCAGATATCAGGCTAATCTAAAAGAGTCACACATGAAAGCAGTGAAGCGTATTCTTCGTTACTTGAAGGGGAAACCTAAACTTGGGTTGTGGTATCCAGCTGATAGTGACATGAATTTTGTTGCTTACACTGACTCAGACTTTGGAGGATGCAAGTCGAACAGAAAGTCTACAACAGGTGGTTGTCAGTTCTTAGGAGGCAGGATCGTGTCTTGGCAATGCAAGAAGCAATCCTGTGTGTCTACATCTACGTGTGAAGCTGAATATATTGCTGCGGGTAGCTGCTGCTCTCAGGTTCTCTGGATACAACAGCAAATGCGCGATTACGGTTTGGATTTCACTCGTACTCCTATTATGATAGACAATAATGCCACAATTTCAATAACTAATAATCCCGTGAAACACAGTCGCACAAAACATATTAACATACGTCATCATTTTATACGGGATTGTGCTGAAAAACGACTAATTGAATTACATCGAGTTGACACACTAGATAACCTGGCAGATCTTTATACTAAAGCTTTTGACAGGGCTCGCTTTGAACATTTAGTCGAACTCAACGGGATGAGGAATCCTGAATAACTGGTTTTTCATAAGAATTTTTGTAAATAGTTTACTGCTTTTCTTAAAAATCAAAAAACATAAAAAAAATTGAAAAATCAAAAACATAAAAAAAAATAGAAAAACAAAAATGAGTTATCACTGTGTGAAAAAGAAGAAATGATAGTACATCGGCAAGTTAGACTGTCACACTCAAACTGAATTAAATTGCTTAAGTGTGATAGCAGCTTCATCATATGATGTACCAGTAGGCAAAACGCATGAAATAATCAACTTACCAATGTGATATAAACCTAAATGAATTGTGTATGAGTGGGGAACACATCAGTGGTGTATGGTTTAATGACCTTAAATCTTGCGTTGATAGATTGCCAAAATCTGAAGTTTTGGGTCTTTATACTGTTATTTCATCTGGGGATATATTGGCTGTCCTTCTGTTCAGAACTAAAATTGTACATGACCCCAGGAAGAAAGTTACTTGGAATTAGCTCATTTCTATTTGAATGTCTGTATGTTGTCCTGATACACACAATTTTGATCTGATTCTGAAATCTTCTCTGAAAAAAAGACGTGTACCTCCTTTGCTGCATCCAGATATATGCTGACCTGGAGGTGCTAGGCAACGACAGCTTCTGCTGCATCCAGATACATGCTGACCTAGCTGTACGTTGTCACACTATAGATCTAATACACCCGAAAGAGGCCCTCAAGTGCCCAAAAGAAACCCAAGAAACCTATATCAAACTGAGAACAACTCATTTGATCTGTATATTATACCATCTCTACTAAAGATCTATTCTGTTCTCTTCTCAACCTATTCCCAGTTAAGATTTCAGAAATCTGGATTGGACTTGTGAAATATGTGGTAGGGAAGATACTTGCATGATAGAGTGTGTTGTTTATATTTCCAGGATTTGATTAGTATTTATTTGGGTGTTCATAGTTAAGCAATCAAAACATGATAAAACATATTATATGCAGACCAGACATTGTCAGGATATCTTAAAGGATGACATCAGTATACTCACCTACTACGATGAATCTTTGTGCATACCTTGATCGTGGGTGTATATCCTGAAGTGGGACACGCTAGTATATCAGTAATAAAATTACCTTAATGTATCATACAGTAATGGTACTTGAAATGTTCATGCATTTTGTTTAAGTGGACAAACATACTGGTAATCGTCTTGGACTGCTTTTCACGAAAAATTAAATAAAGAATTATCTAATAGTGTGAAATAGTTTGATTTTGTTGATATGATCTTCTTACCAGTGATTCTCACAAAAATAGAGTGTTTATTGCTTTTGTATTTACTTGCTTTCAAAAAATATAAAAAATCCAAAAATATTGTCTTTTTCTGTTTAAAATTCTTAACGTACGGAAAACTGTTATTCTTGGAGGAATTGTTACTGATAGGGGGAGACGGTGTTAGAAAGTGAGTTCAAAATTTTAAATCATGCGGGTTATAGGGTGTGATTAAAAAGTTTTGCGTGTTGGTGATGAAATTGAAAATGCTTAATCTGTGATACAGTTTAACTATCTCTTGAAAAATAATAATTATTTAACTTTGTTGAAAAATTCTTATGGTTTCTCGAGATGTTTGTTTTATAGTATACAGATTGAAGCAGTATGTTGCTGAGAAGTTAAAGTGATGAGTTGCTGTGATGATGAGAGTTTGATTGGATGCATGGTAGAACCTCCTTTCTATATTGCAGACAAGCTGAAGAGTTTGAAGATTGCTATTCAAATGATGAACTGGAGTTTACTCAAACGCTAAAGTTTTTGAAGATTTGGTGACTGGATGCATCAGCTTAGGGGGAGTCTGTTGCTGACAGAAGCTGTTAAAGCTGAAGCTATCCAAAGACCAAAGACAGTGCAAGAATACATGAAGATTGCAAGATGACTGAAGATAAAGTTTTTATGAAGCTATTGTCAAGGGGGAGTTTGTTGGTGCATCTTTGTGACAACAGCTTAGATTTGGTCTTTGCATATCTTGTAATTAGTTAAACGATAAACAGTTAGCGGGTTTAGCTTTGTATTAGTGAGTTAATAGAGTTTGGGCTAAACAAAACCCGCATTGGGTGATGGGGGACGAAATGGGCCTAGCCCATGTAGCAAACCCAGCCTAATGTTGCAACCTTGTGTTATATAAACAAGGTTAGGCTTTAGGGTTTAGGTTAATCAGCCAGAACATTGTGAGAGAGTAATTTCGTGAAAGGCTTAGGGCTTGGACGAAATTTCGGTTGTTAGGGATCTTGATTGATTGTAATTCTGTTGATTGATAATCAATAAAGATCTGGTTTGAAAGTGAATTGCTGTTTCTGTTCTTCTACTTGTTTCTGGTATATTCTGATCAAGAGGATTCCGCACTCTTGATTAGAAAGACAATTCTATGAAGATCCATAAGACTCAAGGGGATCTACAGAAACAACACATGATAAGCCAAAAAGATTAAAGTTTTATTTATTCACAAATGTTAAACCCTTTAAGGTTGTCAAAATTGCCAACCCACGTTTCTACCAGCAAAACGTGGCCCGTCCACATGGGTTGGCAAAGGGTGTCCATTGTTAACGGGTCTTAAGATTGAAGGAAATAAAAGATGGCAGGATAACAAGTGGCTTCATCCCCCAAACAGAGGATCCATCCACCACCCATTATCCTACCTATTGTCCAAAGGATCGATGACCCTTAATCCTAAAAACTATTGTTCAAAGTACAGACCAACCATTGTTCAAGAAAAACACCAACAACTACAAAAACCACTACCAAACTATAAAAAATGGGCTCCGGCTATGTCTAGAAGTGTCCATCATCGCCCATCCTTGCAGCTCACACCTTGGCCGCATCTTCACCAGCATCACGACCTGCTTCTCCACCACCCTGATCCTTGCCGTTGCCACTTTCCTCGATTGCCAGGACGTCTCTAGCCTCCTCCTCATCCTCCAGCTCAGCCAATTTCGCCTTCCAGCCCTCCTTATCCTAGGTGCTCCTGTCGAAGTCAGGATCCTCAGCTTCTTGGGCCATCTGGAGTTTGATCTTGTACATAGTGATGGCAGCAGAGACTTTAGCATCCTCTATGATCTCACGTTTTTCCTGGTCCGCATCAATTTGTGCCATGACCGCTTGCCTTTTTGCCACATTGAGATCTTTTTCAAGGGAGGAGATAGTGTGATCCTTAGCCTAAGAGATCTTCTGGAACTCCGAGTGCTTTTGTTCAGTTTCCTCAACATAAGCATCAAACAGCTCTTAGATTTTGGTGAATTTCTGCAAAAAACAAAGTAAAATTCAGAACTTGTGATCCTTAACTAGGCAGGATACTCAGTCAGGATCCAGGATCCTTACCTCAGAGAAATACTCCAAGAATTGATGGCGGATGAGGGATAGCCCGTCAAGGTCTTCCGTTTCAGAGGCCTTCCGTTTCTTTCCCTTGGAGGTCACGGGCTTAGGAGGGGCAGTACTTGGGCTAGCAGCTGTCTTCTTTCTCCCAGATCTGGGACCAACGGCAGTGAGATCGGTAACGCTGAAACGGGTAGCAGACTTGGATGACTTTCCAGCACCTACACACCCAAAACAGATAAGTATCCTTATTTCATTTCTATTGATCTATTTATTTAAACATTTAATTGTGCAAAAAACAGGATACTTACTTGATATTGTTACAGAACCTGAGGATACTTCTTGAGAATCCTGGGTATTGGCTTGAAATGATCTTATTGCACGATCAAGTTTTCGGAAAGCAACAAGCCTCTCCTTGGTGGCAGGTGATGGAATAATGTGCGAAACAGAGATAGCTACACAAAAGAAACAAAAAGATGTTAGTGATCCTCATGAGATTCAGGGTTATCCAGTGATCCTTCCAAGGATCCTCTATCCTACCATGGGTGGTCCACTTCCTTGGCAAATCCTCCCCATTTGGGATGGTATCCCTCCTGACAAAGAAGAACCGCCTTTTCCAGTTGGTATCATTCTTAGTGGTTTTGAGGATAGGGTGTTCTTCTCCGGGTTTGTGTTTGAACAGATATCGATGGGATCCGTGGCTCACAAGATTGTACATCTCTGCTAACTCTGACATTCCCAAATCAATGCCTTCATGCTCAATGATTCTTTCAAGGGTACTCAAGACCCTCCACATCATTGGCATTGCTTGGATATAGGAGATGCCGGTGAGAGAGAAGAAAGACTGGGTGAATTCAGGGAAAGGATGCGAGTATCCTATTGTGAATGGGGTGACCGGGAAAGCTACCCAGGTTTCAGAAACGAAATCGCTCAGAATGGTGGGATCAAAAGTTTTAAAAATGGTGTTCGACGGAAAACAATGGCGAATTCTGTCTATCTGTGGATCAGTGAAACAGCATCGTTCCTTCGTAGAGTCTTCGATGATCCCCTGGCTCTTAAGAGGACTGTCCTTTTTGTGATCCTTAGCCGGTGAGGATCTCAGCATCATCTTGGTCATGATGATGATAAAGGAGAAAATGAACAGAATAAGAAGATGAAGAGAGAAAGGAAAGAGAGATACCTGCCTGATCTTCGAATGTGGATTTAAAGGGAGTCTCTCTTGAATTTAAATGCATATTGACCCCTATCTCTAACTTCAATTTATAATCATAACCTTGCAGGGTAGTCACTTCAGTGACGTCAGATTGGTAACGGCTAGTCCGGCTACAACGGCTATTTATCCGTTGGTTTGTTGCGGATAAGAATGAGAAAATATAACTCGTTTATTTACATTTTACTCCTTATATTTTGGGGGCAATTGTTAGGGGAGGATTCTCCAAAGATCAGTGATCCTCAATTCTGTCTGAATTAGTGATCCTCAGAGAGTATTGTAGGATCAGGATCCAGGATCATCATAGTGATCCTTATACTAACAATTGTCTGCTTTGAATATGAAGTTGTTTTGCAGGAGTACGTACTTGGACCTGGTCTTAGCGATATTCCTGGAGCATATTCCCTCTATATTCCGCACGTGCTTGACCATGGTGAACATTATGGAGATCGTGGGGAGAGTGCACAAATTGCGGATAGTTAGTTATTTTAGATATTTGCTAAATTTAAAAGGGGATAGCGAGCTTGATTAGAACACTTGGCTATTTTTGGCTAAACACATACACTCGTAACTGCTCTCATTAGCTCTCGACTGTTTGCTCGGCGATTACATACTTTTTTGCACTTTACACTTTAGTGATCCTTGTAACAAGCTCGCTATCATCCAAAGTTGTAATACATTTTCTGTTCAATTTGAGTTGGTGATCGGTAGTTTCCATCACCCGAGGTTTTTTATGCCGGAGATCAACTCTTGATCAAGGGCTTTTTCCTCGTATAAATCATTGTGTCACTTGTTCATTACATTTCTGAGTGATCCTTAATATAGTTCATTGATTCAAGCATCACACCTCACATCTAAAGATTTGGTTGTATTATCTTGGCTTGATATTTGACCAAAACAGTAGCTAGAGTGCAAATTGTGCGAATGAAGAGTGTGTGGCTTAACTTGATCCGACCCATCTATTTATAGTAAAAGAAATTTAACAAACTACCCTATTAAACCGGGATTCGGAGGGTATTCCCCATTCGAACGTTGTAGACCTGGTCTCTCGGATTCAACGTCTCTCACATAACTGGTTTGCCCGAGTCTTAAGGAGAAAAGGTCCACTTGACCGTTAGTGCCCCACAGCTTCTAACCTGCACGTGGTTAATTTAGCTAATACCAGGATATCGCACCAGGATGTTACCAATATCCTGATCCGGTATCCTGATCACAAGTAAACAATAAAAAGCAGAATATTAGTCAGGATATATATTCTCAGAAAATGACCCATAACAATAAGGATAATACGTCCCCTTTTTCTGGTTTCATCAAGGTAGGAGCTGAGGATAGGTAATCCTTAAGAGCTTTGAGAGCATCTTCATGCTTTTTAGTCCACTCAAATTTCTTGTTCTTTCTCAAAATGTCATAGAATTCCATGCACTTTTCTGATGACTTGGATATGAACCTGTTCAAGGCTGCGATCCTCCCTGTCAATCTTTGCACATCCTTTGCATTGACAGGAGATTTTATGTTCACAATTGCCTTGATTTGCTCTGGACTTGCTTCAATGCCTCTTTTTGTCACCATATAGCCTAGGAATTTACCTGCTTTAACACCAAAGTGACACTTGGAAGGATTTAGTTTCATATTAAATTTATCGAGGATATCGAATGCTTCCTCCAAGTCTCTAAGGTGATCCTCAGCTTTCTTAGACTTAACCACCATGTCATCTATATAGACTTCCATAGTGTGTCCAATTTGTTCCTCGAACATCATATTGACTAGCCTTTGATAAGTAGCACCTGCATTCCTTAGTCCAAATGGCATAGCAATATAACAATATATACCAGTTGGGGTCATAAAGGCTGTATCCTCTTGATCAGATGGTTCCATCTGAATTTGTTGAAATCCAGACGAAGCATCCATAAAAGTCAACAACTCATGACCCGCGGTAGCATCCACCATGGAGTCAATGTGGGGTAATAGGAAAGGATCCTTGGGATATGCCTTGTTTAAATCAGTGAAATCGACACATACCCTCCACTTTCCATTTTTCTTTTGAACAACAACCACATTGGCTAACCACCTTGGATACTTGACCTCTCTTATCTAACCACATTGGCATTCCTTTCAGGTGCAAACTTTCTCCTCTTTTGGTGTATTGGTTTAAACGACCTGTCAATGCCAAGTTTATGAGTAATTATATCTTTTGAGATACCTGTCATGTCTTCATGTTTCCAGGCAAAGGTAGTTTTTCTCTCCTTTAGGATGGATATTAGATCCTGTTCAATGTTGTTGAGGATCCCTGATCCTATGAAGATTCTGGATTAAGGATCCATAAGGATTTCTTTCATATCCTGTTCCCTTGCCTCCAGGACATCTCTTGAAGGATGCTTTAATTGCTATTGCTCCCTTGGTCTTGAGGTTGGCTTCATTGATGAGGTGTAGCAATTCTTAGCTTCTTGTTGATCACTTTCAATCTTGACCACCCCCCATGGACTAGGAAGCTTAACACATTGATGGTATGTAGATGGGACTGCCTTCATGTCATGTATCCAAGGCCTGCCAAGGATAACATTACAACAGGATAACCAATCTATAACACAAAATTTTTGATAAGAATGAAGTCCCTCTATATAGATGGGAAGTTTGATGTCCCCCAATGTATTTTTGGTTTCTCCGCTGAATCCCACAAGAACTGAGGATCTTAGGATAATATCCGATTCAGGGATGTTCATCTTCTTGAGGACATCAAGCTGAATGATGTTTACTGAGCTTCCTCCATCTATTAGGATCCTGCGAACAAAGTGGTTAGATATAAATAAAGTAATAACGAGACCATCATGATGAGGATCCTACACATCAACACGATCATCCTCTTCAAAAGTTATGACTTTATCCTGGGTAACAATGGAGGTTCGGATGGGTCTATCCCCATTATCCATCTTGGTTTCCTTGGCATGTCTTTTGGCTGCTGAAAAGGAAGTGCCACATATATCTGATCCACCAGATATGAAATTTATCACTTGTGCATCTGCCGGAGGAGCAGGAGCTCTTTCAGGAATCTTTTCAGGATCCTAGATCCTTGACTTTTTTCTTCCCAAAAGTTCCTTCAAGTGCCCTTTACTCAACAAGTAACCAATCTCTTTTCTCAATGCAATACATTCCTCAGTGAGATAGCCAAAATCCTCATGATATGCACACCACTTGGATTTGTCTTTTGTTGCAGCTGGCTTATCACTTTTTCTAGGATATCTTGCTTTTTCACCTAGGTTCTGCATTGCAAGGATTAGTTCATTGTTATCAACAGAAAAACAATATTAAAAAATTGGAGGATAATCCTCATCATCCTCTTCCTGTTCTACTGCATGCACATTCTGGTTATCAGACTTGTTGTAGGACTTGGACTTGTTGTTCCTGAAGTAGGATCCTTGCTTTTCCTGCTTTGAGGATCCTACCAGCCTCTCCTGGATCCTTTTATCATCCTCTAACCGGATGAATCTAAGGGCCCTGGTTCTTACTTCATCATGATTCCTGCAAGGGGTCATGACAAGATCATCATAGAATAATGAATCCCTAAGTAAACCCATTTTAAAGGCTTCTACAGCTGTAGCAATATCCAAATTAGGAATATCTAAGGATTCTTTACTAAACTTAGTGATATAATCTCTAAGTGATTCATTTTGACCTTGTGTTTCCCTATCTAGATCACTAGTTAATCGTTCAAATTTTCTACTACATGAGAATTGACTATTAAACAGATTAACTAAATTAGCAAATGAAGTAATAGAATAAGGGGGAAGACTTAGCAGCCATTTAAGAGCTGATCATGTGAGTGTGGATCCGAAACCCTTGCATAGACATGCTTCTTTTAACCTCTCAGGAATTGGATTGATCTCCATCCTTTCTCTATATTGAGCCACATGCTCTTCTGGATCCGTTGAACCATCAAATAGCTTCATGGTTGATATCTAGAACCTTTTTGGGATTTTTGCATCACAAAGAGGTGGTGCAAAACGAGATATCTTGTGGCTTCCATCTAGGATTTCAAGAATGGGTTTTACCACTCCTGGCACGCTGGATATCATATCCTTCAATTTCTGTAATTCCCTAGCCATAGCCTGGTTGATGCCTATATCCTGCATAAAGCCATGGTTAGTAGTATATGAATTATTCAAAGTGTTACCTCCCGGAGGATTCAAGTTTGGAATTCCAGATGTGAATCCATGTTGACGGGATTCTGTTAAAATTGAGGGACGAGAAGAAGCAATGGTCTGCATTGGAATGAAGTCTCCTTGATGAACATCTGAACTTGCAGGTTGTACACTCCTTAAGAATCCTTGATCCTGAAAGATGTTGGATCCTTGATGTGTTGTAGACGGGGGTCTTGGAGGATAATCCATGGATCCAAAAACCTGAGATGAGGATCCTTGAGGCTGAAAGGAGGATCCTTGAACCTGAGAGGATCCTTGAACCTGAGAGGATCCTTGAACCTGAGAGGATCCTTGAACTTGAGAGGATCCTTGAACCTGAGTGGATCCTTGAACTGGCTGCGTTCCCATGTACCCTCCTGGACTGGTGAAGGATCCCTGATGCTGAAAGAAGGATCCTTGATGCTGAAAAGAGGATCCTGAAGGTTGAAAGTAGGATCCTAGAGCCTGAGACATTGCCGATGATCCAGAACGCATCCCTGTTGATCCACCCTGGTATTGGATATCAGGAGCTGCAGAATGCTGAGAAGTTATGACCGGAGTATCGAAATTCAACGATCTAGGCATCAATGGAGAGTGATCCTCCACTGATTTCTTCTGTTTCTTGATATCACCAATCTCCCTGAGGATCCTTTCGTTGGTTTTCTCCTTCTCTTGTATGTGATCCCTCATCTGCAAAATCAAAGTAAAAAGATCACTGTTAGTAGGATTAGAAGAAACAGTAGAAGACGGTGGTTTTGGGAAAATGGCGCTCTGTCTCTTCGCAGCATTCTCAGCATTCTTCTGAGATCCAAAAGGTGGTGGAGGCAAAACTGGAACGCCCTGTGAAGAAGTGACTGCCGGCATTGAACTTGAAGTGTTCTTTGCTGAGGAGGCCATCTGCTTGGAGATAACGAACCGAAATGATCACAAAGACAAAAATTTCTCAGGAATGAAGCACCAATTGCCCCACGGTGGGCGCCAAACTGTTTTGGTCAAAAATCAAGCTAGGATAATGCAATCAAATCTTTTGTTGTGAGGTGTGATGCTTGGATTTATGAACAAATATATGAACAACTTGCAAATGAAATGAACAAGTGACACAAGGATTTATACGAGGAAAAAGCCCTTGATCAAGAGTTGATCTTCGGCATAAAAAACCTCGGGTGATAGAAACTACCGATCACTAACTACAATTAAACAAATGATTGTTACAACTTGGCATGATAACAAGCTTATTACAAGGATCACTAGAGTGCAATGTGTATGAAATCGCCAAATGAACTCTTGAGAGCTGTTTCGAGTGTGTGTGTCTTTGCTAACTTAGCCGAATGATCTAACCTAAGCTTGTTATCCCCTTTTAAAATTAGAAATAACTAGATAACTAACTATCCGCTAAATGTGCAAGCTTCCCACGATCTCCATAACGTTCACAAAGGCCAAGCACGTGCGGAATATTGAGGGCATATTCTCCAAGAATATCGGTAAGACTTGGTCCATGCGTATACTCCTACAAAACAAGCTCACATACAATGTAGACAACCGTTAGTGTAAGGATAACAATGAGGATCCTGGATCCTGATCCTGCAACACCTTCTGAGGATCCTTAATTTAAACAGAATTGAGGATCCGTGATCCTGGCAATACTTGAGGATCCGTGATCCTGGCAATACTTGAGGATCCGTGATCCTTAGGATTGGAAAATCCTCCACTAACAATGCTTACATTTGGTATAACATTTGGTTTGTTTAACGAAACTAATACATTCATTAACACTGGTTATGCCGCTCGGTAGTAAGTAATGGTACCATAGGACTTGACAACTCCCATTCCTGATATCCTAGGCTTGTTTGGATGTAATGAATGACTGAATCCGAAAACATTTTTTGATAACCTTTACTCTAAGGTTATCCTACAGTCTCAAGGCTTGGATGTAGACGTTTAACATTACCGCATAGATGTTTGTATCAGTTAGCATGCATAATTTTACAAAACATAACTTTTGATTATAATTTATCAAATGCATTGTTTTGTACATTTCATTCTTATAGGGTTGAGTAAATGCTTTTAAATCAATAAATGCTTTTATTCACTATACATTACATTTGTTTACACAATAACATTTCAACATTTGTTTGAACATTACATTTTGGTGGTTTGTTTGGTAAGTGATTTAAATAACGAGGCGTGTGTAATAAGATAAAAGCATGGTGGATACGCCGCTGGTACTTCCTATATATAAGTGCTTTTATGGTATTACATATCGTAGCGTTGTTTAAACCATTTCAAGTTTGACATAATACATTTTACACTTATAACATATTTTCATGAAACATTGTTTTACAATCAACACATTTTATACAAACTCATTTTGCTTGTTCATTTGTTTATCTGTGTATCTTTCTTTTATATCATCTGATTTCTTATCACTGTTTATATAATTTATAAAAGAAAACATTTTTACAAGGTTCATGATTTACTTTTGACAAACATTTTCTTTAAACTTATAAGTCATGAACCCTAAATCAATAAAACCTATGTATCTCACAGGCATTTTTATGCTAATGTACCTATTTTCACATGTGTTTTCAGGAGATGATGCATAGGATTGAGCAAGATACGCTTAGGCGGACTTGGGCCTTAGTGACAATAAAAGATGCAAGATTAGTTAATTATGTTGTGTATTTCTGTTTTTAAGACATTGTAACCTCTATCAATTCAATAAAACAAAACTTAAATTTTCCATGTGTTATGAAACAATGATTCTGTTACAACACTCCCCGACGATTCTGCCACGATTTGTTGTTTTAAGTGGTCGGGGTGTGACATAAATTTGCTAGAGCATCTGCCTCAGCATTATCTTCTCTTGGTACCTGTTCAAGTGTAAAAACCTCGAAATATCCTGCTAATTTTTTGACAATTTCAAGATATCCGATTAATCTTTCACCTTTGACTGCATAGGATCCATTGAAATGGTTAGTAATTAGCAAGGAATCAACATATACTTGCAAATTTTTAATACTCACATTCCTGGCCAGCTCTAATCCTGTGATCAGAGCTTCATATTCTGCTTCATTATTAGTGGCAGGAAATTCACACCTAATAGCCTGGGGTAATATGTCCCCCCTATGGCGATTTTAGTAGTATACCTAATCCTACACCTCTCACATTAGATGCACCGTCAGTGTATAATGTCCGGGATTCTAAGGTTTC
Source organism: Helianthus tuberosus (assembly GCA_030545235.1). Taxonomy (NCBI): domain Eukaryota; kingdom Viridiplantae; phylum Streptophyta; class Magnoliopsida; order Asterales; family Asteraceae; genus Helianthus; species Helianthus tuberosus. The sequence continues at coordinate 99,197,427 of CM060355.1, forward strand.
TCCTAGTTGTTGTACTTCTAGGACTACTTCATTTTGAATATCACTACTGAAATCAGCCACAAAGTCTGCTAGAGCCTGAGATTTTATAGCATTTCTAGGTTCATATACTGGATCATAGGCACTTAATTTTACTGACCATTTAGCCATTCTACCCGACATCTCAGGTTTCCTAAGCACATTTTTATCAGGATAATTAGTTTTAACATGAATCCTATGTGTTTCAAAATAATGTCTAAGCTTAATTGATGCCATAACTAGGGATAATATCAATTTCTCTAAGTGTGAATATCTAGTTTCAGCATCTAATAAAGTTTTACTAACATAATAGACTGTATACTGCTGACCTTCATGATTCTTTACCAAAACATCACTTACTGCATTCCCTGATACTGCAAGATACAGGGATAATGGTTCACCATCCTCGGGCTTCATCAATAAAGGTGCAGTTGAAAGATATTGCTTTAATTCCTGTAAGGTTGCTTCATGCTTTTCTCCCCATTCGAATCTCTTATTCTTCTTCAGGATATCGTAGAATTCCTTGCATTTCTCTGAGGATCTTGATATAAACCCGTTTAATGCCGCTACTCGTCCTGTTAATCTTTGCACATCTTTCATGTTGGATGGCGATTTGATATCCAGGATAGCTTCAATTTGTTTTGGGCTAGCTTATATCCCCCTTTGAGTCACCATATATCCAAAAAACTTTCCTGCCCCCACTCCAAAATGGCACTTAGCAGGATTCAGCTTCATATTATATTGGTCCAGGATATCGAATGCGGCTTCAAGATCCTGGAGATGATCCTCCGCCTTCTTGGACTTTACTACCATATCATCAATATACACCTCCATGGTGTCCCCCAGTTTGTCTTTAAACATCATATTTACCAATCTCTGGTACGTTACACCTGCATTTTTCAAACTGAAAGGCATAGCAGTATAATAGTAAATACTTGTTGGTGTCATGAAAGCAATATCCTCCTGATCTAAAAGTTCCATTTGGATCTGCTGGAATCCTGAAGATGCATCCATAAAGGTTAGCATTTCATGACCGGCAGTTGCATCCACCATCGAGTCTATATGAGGCAAAGGGAATGGGTCTTTAGGACATGCTTTGTTCAAGTCTGTGTAATCTACACAAACTCTCCATTTCCCATTCTTTTGAACTACGACCACATTTGCTAGCCACTTGGGAAATTTGACTTCCCTAATCATCTTGGACTTCAACAATCTTTCAACCTCTTCCTGAATAATTGCGTTTCTTTCAGAGCAAACTTTCTTCTCTTTTGCTGAACGGGCTTGAAAGACCTGTCATTTCCAAGCTTGTGAGTTATAATATCCTTATAGATACCTGTCATATCCTCATGCTTCCATGCAAACGTGGACATCCTGCATTTCAAAAAGTCAGTTAACTGATTTTCAATATCTTGAGAGATATTGGCTCCTATGAGCATCGAGATATCTGGATTATCCTGGTCCAGGATAATTTTCTTAACATCTTGCTCTGAGGCCTCCACGATATCCTGGGCTCGTATCTTTAATTGCTATCGTGCTTTAGGCTTTGTTGAGGATTTCATCAAGGAAGAATAACATTCTTTTGCCTCTTGTTGATCACTTTCCACCTTGACAACCCCCCAAGGGGTAGGAATCTTGATACATTAATGGTAGGTTGATGGGACAGCCTTCATATCATGGATTCAAGGTCTGCCCAATATAATATTGTAGCAGGATAAGGAGTCCATGACACAGAAATGTTGCATTGAATTCACTCCTTCAACATATACTGGCAGCTTTATTTCTCCCACAGTATTCTTGGCCTCTCCACTGAACCCTACAAGTACAGTGGATTTTGAAGTGATCTCCATCTGGGGAATATTCATTCTTTTCAGCGTTTCCAGTTGAATAATGTTGACGGAACAGTCATTATCCACCAGTATCCCGCGCACAAAATGATTAGCAATATATAAAGTTATTACCAAACCATCATGATGGGGATCCTGGACACTATCCCTGTCATTACTATCAAACGTTATCACTTTATCGGTTGTGAGGGTTGTCATCCTGGTTGGCTTGCTCCCCCGTTCTGCCTTAGCCTTCTTTGCATGTCTTTTTGCTGCAGAATAGGAGGTTCCACAAATGTCGGATCCTCCTAAAATAAAGTTAATTATCTTAGCATCTGGAGGGGGTGATGCTGCTCGTTCGGGATCCTTCTCAATATCCTAACCCTTATTCTTTTTCCTGCCCAGAAGATCCTTCGGGTATCCTTTGCTAAGCAGGTAGCTTATTTCCTTCCTCAGGGCTATGCAATCTTCCGTCACATATCCAAAATCCTCATGGAAAGCACACCACTTGGATTTATCTTTCCAGTCAGCCTTTTGTTGGTTCTTCCGAGGCCATCTCGCTTTATCTCCCAAACCCTGCATAGCATATATCAGTTCAGGTATATTAACAGAAAAACAATATTCTGACAATTCAGGATATTCCTCAGGATCCTCATCCTCAACAGCATTCACTTTCTTGCTATCATTCCTGTTTTGGTCAAAAATTACCTAAGCAATTAAGTGATCAAATTAGTTTTGTGAGGTAGTGTGCTAAGAATGTGTGTTGAAAATATGCTAGTTTAGTTGTTTGCTAAAACAGTTTTCAGGATATAGCTCAGGATATTGGGCTGTATCAATAATCAAACAATGAGCAAAAATGTAAAGGTTGACACGAGATGTACGAGGAAAGCCCTTGATCAATCTAGATCTCCGGCATAAAACCTCGGGAGCTGACAATCATCGGTTGCCTTGTTCTTTTTATTGCTTGAATAACCAGGATACAATGAAGGATTTGATGCGGATCAACTAAGTGTTACAATGTGATTCGAATACAAGTGTAAGTGTTTGTGAGTGTTTGCAGCTAGTAGAGAGCAAGAGTGTTCAAGAAATTGTGCGTGTCCTATTTGATCTGATCATTCCTTTATATAGTAAAAGAAATAATTAACTATTCTAAAAATCTGGGATATTATGCTAAAAATCCAGGATGCTGAGATTATTTCCTTTCTGAACATTGCAAGGTTGTTTCAACTCGTTTTCCACGCGCATACCAACTATAACTCCTGGATTTAAGCTCCTCTAACCGTTACAACATTAATAGCATTGACCAATCATCCATAACTCCCATAAAATACGCCTTTATTCAATGTTGACCGTTACAAGAGCTATTCTTCCGCCATCAACGTCCTTATCCTGACCAATTTGAGCGGATCTTCAGGATGAGTTGGTCCTCATGAACGTTAGTCCCTTGTAACCAACGTTTACAAGCAAATTGTTAGTAACAGTCAGGATACTGCCTCAGGATGTTACCAATATCCTGGTTCGGTATCCTGATCGTAATCAGCTATCATAAAATCAAGATATAGTATCAAGATATAGGCTCAGAATTTCACCCATAACAATTGTCCGCAAAAATATAACTGTTGGATATCCTAATTCCAGTGGATATATTTTTTAGTCATTCCAACATGTCTGGTAAGGATATCTGTTTCAAATATACTGAACCTGTACACATATACTGAACCTGTATCTTGGTTAGTTCGTCTATATTTTGTAGGGTCTAAATCATCTAGTTGTCCTGCACTTAGAAAAATTCTAATTTCCTGCAAGTAGAATAGTTTGACGACTGAAGGTGGAGGGATCCTGTGTTTCCAGGATGAAGCCTTCAACTGTTTATGTAAATATGCTTTAAAAACTTAATTGTGTTCTTTGTGGATGGGTCTCCTTTTGAGACGAAACCAAGAATACAATCTGGACTAATAATAATAAACTGACCTTTTAGTCTTATTTATTATGTTTTATTTTGAAAGGTATGTTATGAATATCCTGATCAAATATCCTGGTCAGGATACTGATGAAATGTCTTCTAAATGTTAGACAAAACTTGGTTGAATATGACTTTTAGAAAACTTGGATCATTTAGATAAGGTTTTCGAGACTTGAAGAATAATAAATCATACCAGAAACACTTAGGCAATAATTTCCAACCTTAACCTTTGAATCCTTTGCAATGTCCCCGGCATGGATCTCCCCTGTCTGTGCAGGATATTGCATCAGTACATGACATACTTGAGTATTTCTTCACTTAGTGATTAAACTTCGTAGCTTCTTATCCACAAAAGAACGTGTGTAATCACAGCTTGTCATATCTTTGCAATCTTGTTAAAAACTTTAGTTTTACTGGGGATAAACCCTTAATGTACTGGGGATAAACCCTTAGTATCCAGGGGAAAATCCCAAATTTTCGTGCGCTACAGGCGGGAGTGTATAAACTCCAAGACTTAGAAAGGTGAAAACCTTTAAACCTTAGAGAGTATGAAAATACCCTTTCGCGACTGAGGGTGATCAATCCTCATATACCTTAAGGATCCAGGGTATAGTCAACAGTAACGAAATTGTCAGCCACTTTTACATGAACTGGTCCCGCCACCTTGAACTATCCCTGGATAACTTGTGCTCCAGGCGGGGTGTTTAAACCCAATTCGTGAGAAAGGTGAATACCTTTAAACCTGTGAAGGGATCAGGATCCCTTAAACGTGAGAGAGGGGGCCAATCCTCTAATCTTTCGAAGTATCCTGAGTGTGTATCCTGGAGCTATATCGCGAAGCATATTCTGCAAAACAACCTTAAACTAAGGAGGGTGTTAGCTTGGCTAACACCCCTCCGATGCTTAAGTTAGTATTGGGTTTAAATAAAATTAATTATATTTGAAAGAGACAGAATTCATACCATCTTGAGTTAGAAATTAAATTCTAAACTCACTTGAAATAGGCTTTGAGATGTATAGCATTCCAGGATCTTGGTAATATATCCCCCTCCATATTCTTAAGTTGGTATGCTCCTTTTCCGGATTCCGATTCAATCTCATAGGTCCTTCCCACTTTGGAGCTAACTTTCCTTAACACCCAATCTCCGACTTGGAACCTTCTAGTCCTTATATTCTTGTTATATGCTCTGGATATCCTCTGTTGATATGCCGCCATCCTTAGCTTTGCTGCATCTCTTGTCTCATCAATAGTATCTAGTTCTTGACATAAGATTTCAGGATTTGATTCAAGATCCCGTAGGCTTGATCTAGCTGTCGGTATCACCATTTCTGTCGGGATCACTGCTTCTGCCCCAAATACCAAAGAAAATGGGGTTTGCCCAGTAGCATTCTTCACAGTTGTTCTATCAGCCCATAGGACAAATGGTAGTTCCTCTGCCCATTTTCCTTTTTTGGCACCTAACCTCTTCTTTAAATTGTTGACGATTATCTTGTTTGAGGATTCTGCTTTTCCATTTGCTTAAGAATGCACTGGTGTTGACGTAATCATCTTAATTCCCTAACTCTTGCAAAAGTCAGTAGTTCTTTTGCTGATGAATTGAGAGCCATTGTCACAAACTATCTCAGCTGGTACCCCAAATCTGGTCTGGATATTCCTCTTTATGAAGGACACCACTTCTTGATCCCTGACTTGAACAAAGGCCTCGGCTTCGACCCACTTGGAGAAATAATCTGTCATTGCCAGCATAAAAACCTTTCCTCCTAGAGCCTTCGGAAGTTTTCCCACTATGTCCATTCCCCATTTCACAAAACGGCCAAGGGGATACGATAGGATATAATGGTTCTACAGGCTGATGCAGGATGTTGCCGTGTCTTTGACATGCATCGCATTTCTGAGCATACTCCGCGGCATCCTTTCTCATGGTCGGCCAGTAATATCCTGTTCTCAACACCTTCGAGAACAGAGATCTGCCCCCAGTATGGTTGCCACAGTCTCCTTCGTGTATATCCTGAAGTACCTCCTTGGTTTCAGGATCTTCCAATCACCTTACGTACGGACCTGCAAGGGATTTCTTATACAAAATATTATTTATAATAGTAAAACGAGATACCTTCATCCTAAAAGCCTTAGGATTTGCATCCTTTGGGATATCTCCTTCTTGAAGATACTTCACAATTGGAGTCATCCAGGATTCAGGATCCTTCTCAGGATATCCATCACCAGGATCCTGGATACATGCTATTCGTTATCCTGAGATTTGAAATGTTCCATTGCAGGATACAAGATGTGCACTATTGGTATCTGAGTTCCCTCCGGTATCCTGACAGTAGATCCTAAGTTTGCTAGAGCGTCAACTTCAGCATTCTTTTCTCTTGGTACCTGTTCAAGTATAAAAATTTCGAAATATCCTGCTAATTTTTTAACAATTTCAAGATATTCAGCTAACTTTTCGCCTTTTACTGGATAAGATCCATTGAGATGGTTAGTAATCAACAGGAATCAACATATACTTGTAAATATCTAATATTCATATTTTTAGCTAATTCTAATCCTGCTATCAGAGCTTCATATTCTGCTTCATTATTAGTCGCAGGAAACTCACATCTAATGGCCTGGGGTAATATGTCCCCCTGTGGCGATTTTAGTAGTATACCCAAACCTACACATCTTACATTAGATGCACCATCAGTATATAGTGTCCAAGATTCTATATTTTCTCCGAGTTGTTGCACTTCTAGGTCTACTTCATTTTGAATATCACTACTGAAATCAGCCACAAAGTCTGCTAGAGCCTGAGATTTTATAGCATTTCTAGGTTCATATATTAGATCATAGGCACTTAATTTTACTGACCACTTAGCCATTCTACCCGACATCTCAGGTTTCCTAAGCACATTCTTAACAACATAATTAGTTTTAACATGAATCCTATGTGTCTCAAAATAATGTATAAGTTTTGTCGACGCCATAACTAGGGCTAATATCATTTTTTCTAAGTGTGAATATCTAGTTTCAGCATCTAATAAACTTTTACTAACATAATAGATAGGATACTGCTGACCTTCGTGATCCTTTACCAGGACAACACTCACTGCATTCCCTGATACTGCAATATACAGGGATAATGGTTCACCATCCTCGGGTTTCATCAACAGGGGTGCAGTTGAGAGATATTGCTTCAATTCCTGCAAGGCTGCTTCATGCTTCTCTCCCCATTCGAATTTCTTATTCTTCTTCAGGATATCATAGAATTCCTTGCATTTTTCCGAGGATCTTGATATAAACCTGTTCAAAGCCGCTACTCGCCCCGTCAGTCTTTGTACATCTTTCATGTTGGAAGGTGATTTGATATCCAAGATGGCTTTGATCTGTTCCGGGCTTGCTTCTATACCCCTTTTAGTCACCATGTATCCTAAAAACTTTCCTGCCCCCACTCCAAAATGGCACTTGGCAGGATTTACTTTCATATTGTACTGGTCCAGGATATCAAATGCTCCTTTAATATCCTGGAGATGATCCTTAGCCTTCTTGGATTTGACTACCATATCGTCAATGTACACCTCCATGGTGTCCCCCAGTTTGTCTTTAAACATCATGTTCACCAATCTTTGGTACATTGCACCTGCATTTTTCAAACCAAAAGGCATAGCAGTATAACAATAAATACCTGTTGGTGTCATGAAAGCAGTATCCTCCTGGTCTGAAGGTTCCATCTGGATCTGCTGGAATCCTGAGGATGCATCCATAAAGGTTAACATCTCATGACTGGCAGTTGCATCCACCATTGAGTCTATATGAGGTAGAGGGAATGGGTCTTTAGGACATGCTTTGTTCAAGTCTGTGTAATCTACAAAAACTCTCCATTTCCCATTCTACTTTTGAACTACGACCACATTTGCTAGCCACTTGGGGAATTTAACTTCCCTAATCATCTTGGATTTCAATAACCTTTCAACCTCCTCGTGTATGATTGCATTTCTTTCAGGAGCAAACTTCCTTCTCTTTTGTTGAACGGGCTTGAAAGACCTGTCAATCCCAAGTTTACGAGTTATAATATCTTTCGATATACCTGTCATGTCTTCGTGTTTCCATGTAAACATGGATATCCGGCATTTCAAAAAGTTAGTAAGCTGATCCTCAATATCATGAGGGATATTGGCCCTTACAAGCACAGAGATATCTGGATTATCCTGATCCAGGATAACTTTCTTAACATCCTGCTCCGAAGCTTCCACGATATCCTGGGCTTATATCTTTAATTGTTATCCTGCCCAGGATTTTCTTGAGGGCTTCATTGAAGAGGAGTAGCACTCCTTCGCCTCTTGTTTGTCACTTTCAACTTTGACTACCCCCCAAGGAGTAGGGATCTTGACACACTGATGATAGGTGGAAGGTACAGCTTTCATATCATGAATCCATGGTCTGCCTAATATAATATTATAGCAGGATAATGAATCCATGACACAAAACCGTTGCATCGAGTTTACTCCTTCGATATATACGGGCAGTTTTATCTCCCCGACAGTATTCTTTGCTTCTCCACTAAACCCTACAAGCACAATGGACTTTGAGGTAATCTCCATCTCGGGGATGTTCATTCTCTTCAGGGTTTCCAATTTGATGATGTTGACTGAGCTGCCATTGTCCACCGGTATCCTGCGCACAAAATGATTAGCAACATATAAAGTTATTACCAAAGCATCATGATGAGGATCCTGGACAGTATCCCTGTCATCACTGTCGAACGTGATCACTTTATCAGTTGTGAGGGTTGACATCCTGGTTGGCTTATCTCCCCTTTCTGCCTTAGCCTCTTTTGCATGTCTTTTTGCAGCAGAGTATGAAGTTCCACAAATGTCGGATCCTCCTGAAATAAAGTTAATTATCTTGGCATCTGCAGGAGGTGATGCTGCACGTTCAGGATCCTTCTCAGTATCCTGACCCTTATTCTTCTTTCTTCCCAGAAGATCCTTCAGATATCCCTTGCTCAGGAGATAGCTTATCTCTTTCCTCAGAGCAATGCAATCCTCAGTAACATGCCCGAAATCCTCATGGAAGGCACACCACTTGGACTTATCCTTCCAATCAGCTTTTTGTTGGTTCTTCCTAGGCCATCTTGCTTTGTCTCCTAAACCCAGCATAGCATACATCAGTTTAGGTATATTTACAGAAAAACAATATTCTGACAACTCAGGATACTCCCCAGGATCCTCGTCTTCAACAGCATTCACTTTCTTGTTGTCACTCCGGCCATATGGCTTAGAGCGATATGGTTTATACGAGGACTCTGATTTCCTATTAGTTGATTCGTATATTGAGGATGAATTCATCCTCTCTTGCATTTTCTTGTCATCTTCAAGCCTGATATATCTCAAAGCCCTGTTTCGAGCTTCGTCTAAGTTCCTGTAAGGATTCATCACAAGATCCTGATAAAATGGGGAATCCTTTGGTAGTCCCATCTTGAATGCTTGGACTGCTGTAGCAACATCAAGGTGTGGGATGTCCAAGGATTCCCTGCTGAATTTGTTCACATAATCCCTTAGGGATTCTTGAGGTCCCTGTGTTATCCTGTAGAGGTCACTTGTTAGTTTTTCAAAACTTCTACTGTAAGAACACTAACTATTAAACAAATTAACTAAATGAGCAAATGATGTAATTGAATGAGGTGGAACATTTAGAAGCCATTTCAAGGCTGGTCCTTTTAAAGTAGAGCCGAATCCCTTGCACAAGCATGCTTCTTTAAGATCCGGTGGGATAGGGTTAATCTCCATCCTCACCCTATACTGGGCAATATGCTCCTAGGATCCATCGTCCCATCATACAGCTTCATGTTGGGAGTCTGGAATCTCTTTGGGATTTCTGCATCACAAATGGGGTGAGCAAAGCGGGATATGTTGTGACTATCCCGGGATACTTCTGGTATAGGCTGCACTCTCCCAGGCACACTTGATATCATATCCTTCAACTTTTGAAGCTCTCTGGTTATCGCATTTGTCACACCTACATCCTGCAATGATCCAAGATTATTAGTAACCGGGATACTAGTGTTAGCAGACAAGTTACCAGCTTGGTGATTCTGGCCATATCCTGGAGCGCATCCTGGAGCATATCCTGGATTTCTCACAGTTGACACCCTGACCGAAGAGGGTATCTCAGGAATATGACTCTGGGAATGGCTAGGCACAATATTCCCCCTGTTATCCTCAGTATATACTGCAAAATTGAAGTTTAAAGCTCTTGGTTGCAAGGGAGTGACAGTATCCTCAGCGGGCCTGCTTGAGCTGGATTTCAAGAGTTGTATCTCTGTTATCAGCATTTGGTTGGTCTCCTATTGTTGCCTCATCTGTTCCTGTACACTACCAAACAAAGTAAGAATTTCTTCATTAGAGGCCAAAACAGGAGCAGATCCCTGAATGTTGCGGGCGGGGATAACATCCTGAGGCAGTGAAGAGGCTTGCGTTCTCGGAGGAGGTGGTGGAAGCATCAAACCAATTGTTGCAGAGGTTGTAGCAGACACGCTGGAAGAGCTCATGTTTGATCTCGAGGCCAATGAAAATAGTGTAGCAAAAAGTTTTGAAAATAGAAAACCAATTAACGATTTTATAAAAGCTTTTAGTAGAAATAGCACCACTTGCCCCACGGTGGGCGCCAAATTGTTTTGGTCAAAAATTACCTAAGCAATTAAGTGATCAAATTAGTTTTGTGAGGTAGTGTGCTAAGAATGTGTGTTGAAAATATGCTAGTTTAGTTGTTTGCTAAAACAGTTTTCAGGATATAGCTCAGGATATTGGGCTGTATCAATAATCAAACAATGAGCAAAAATGTAAAGGTTGACACGAGATGTACGAGGAAAGCCCTTGATCAATCTAGATCTCCGGCATAAAACCTCGGGAGCTGACAATCGTCGGCTGCCTTGTTCTTCTTATTGCTTGAATAACCAGGATACAGTGCAGGATTTGATGCGGATCAACTAAGTGTTACAATGTGATTTGAATACAAGTGTAAGTGTTTGTGAGTGTTTGCAGCTAGTAGAGAGCAAGAGTGTTCAAGAAATTGTGTGTGTCCTATTTGATCCGATCATTCCTTTACATAGTAAAAGAAATAACTAACTATGCTAAAAATCTGGGATATTATGCTAAAAATCTGGGATACTGAGATTATTTCCTTTCTGAACGTTGCAAGGCTGTTTCAACTCGTTTTCCACGCGCATACCAACTATAACTCCGGGATTTAAGCTCCTATAACCGTTACAACATTAATAGCATTGACCAATCATCCATAACTCCCATAAAATACGCCTTTCTTCAATTTTGACCGTTACAAGAGCTATTCTTCCGCCATCAACGTCCTTATCCTGACCAATTTGAGCGGGTCTTCAGGATGAGTTGGTCCTCATGAACGTTAGTCCCTTGTAACCAACGTTTACAAGCAAATTATTAGTAACAATCAGGATACTGCCTCAGGATGTTACTAATATCCTGGTCCGGTATCCTGATCGTAATCAGCTATCATAAAATCAAGATATAGTATCAGGATATGGGCTCAGAATTTCACCCATAACAATTCCTGCCATATGGCTTAGAACGATATGGTTTATATGAGGATTCTGACTTCCTGTTAGTTGATTCAGATGTTGAGGATGAATTCATCCTCTCTTGCATTTTCTTGTCATCTTCCAGTCTGATATATCTCAAAGCCCTATTTCGAGCTTCCTCCAGGTTCCTGCAAGGATTCATTACAAGATCTTGATAAAATTGAGAATCCTTTTGCAACCCCATTTTGAATGCCTGTACGGCTGTAGCAACATCAAGGTGTGAGATATCTAAGTATTCCCTGCTAAACTTGTTCACATAATCCCTCAAGGATTCCTGAGGACTTGAGTTATCCTGTAGAGATCACTGGTTAGTTTCTCAAAACTTCTACTGCAAGAAAATTGACTATTAAACAAATTAACTAAATGAGCAAACGATGTAATTGAATGAAGTGGAACATTTAAGAGCCATTTTAAGGCTAATCCTGTCAAAGTAGAGCCAAAACCCTTGCATAGGCATGCTTCCTTGAGCTCCGGAGGAATAGGGTTAATCTCCATCCTTTCCCTATATATAAGCAATATGCTCCTCAGGTACTTCTGGAATCGGCTGGACTACCCCAGGTACACTGGATATCATATCCTTCAACTTCTAAAGCTCCCTAGAGAGTGCCAAGGTCACACCTGTATCCTACAAAGATCCAAAACTATTAGTAGCAAGAGTATTAACGTTATTAGACATGTTACCAGCCTGAGGATTCTGGCCATATCCTGAAGCATATCCTAAACATCTCACAGTTGATACCCTGACCGATGAAGGTATCTCAGGAGTATGACCCTGGGAATGGCTTGGTACAATATTGCCCCGGTTATCCTCAGTATATACTGTCGAGCTGAAGTTCAATGCTCTGGGCTGCAAGGGAGTGACAATATCCTCAGCAGGCCTGTTCAAGTTAGATTTCAAGAGTTGTATCTCTCTTATCAACATTTGGTTGGTCTCCTGCTGTTGCTTCATCTGATCCTGTATACTACCAAACAAAGTTAGAATTTCATCATTAGAAGCCATAATAGGAGTTCTCCCTAAGGCAGTAGATCCATGGATATTCTGAGTAGGAACAATATCCCGAGATGTGTGAGTTTCAACCCTCCTTTAAGGAGCTTGAAGCTGTGAAGAAGCTTCCTTGGAGGTGATGGAAGCACCGAACCAATTGTTGCAGAGGTTGTAGCAGACATGGTAAAAGAGCTCATGTTTGATTTTGAGGCCATTGAAAATAGTGTAGCAAAAAGTTTTGAAAAAAGAAAACCAAGTAAAGATTTTAGCAAGGTTTTTAATATGAATAGTACCACTTGCCCCACGGTGGGCGCCAAATTGTTTTTGTGACAACTCGAATTTCCGACATTCTTTATTCGCATTTGATGCACGTTGACTTTGACTTTATAGTTGTGATTGCATGGTTATGTGTGATTGTATAACATGTGTACTGTTTGTAAAACTTAAACTGTTAAACTATATATGAACCCGACGAAAAACAAGTGAGATTCGCCAAGATCGATCTCGACGAAACAGGTCAGTTTCGCCAACAACCCTCTCGACGAAACAGGCTGTTTCGCCGAGCCCAGATCCACCGAAGCCCAGTTCGGGCCCAACACGTTATTTTGAGTCTTAAAACGTGAAACATCATCAGTTTTACACCTGCTATCATCACAACCGAAACCCTAGAGTCTCTCCTTCTCTGTTGACGGCGATCTAGCATTCCCGAAGCCTCGAATCGATCAAGTTATTATCTCATTCTTCGTGGTTAGTGTTTAAGCTATGCGTGCTGTTTGATTTATATCCATTGCTAACTGTTTTGCTTGAAAACGATAAGGCTTGACGTTATATAACGTTTACACTCGTGTTACTTGATGAATTGATATTGCTTGAACATATAATATGGATTTCGATTCTTGTGTTATGAGATTTATGATTCAATTGCTGTTGATGATTGTTGCTGAATGGGAAAGGCCAGCATAGAGGATTTAGGGTTAGCACATGATTATGATATACAATGTTATGTGATGTATGATAACCGATGATTTCTGTATGAGGATTAGAATGTTTTCTGTGTTGTTGATGATTGATGATATTGATGACGGCTGTGAGAATGATTAGGGTTTCTGTGATTTCGTAACTGAACTGTTCGACGAAACAGAACTCTCGGCGAAACAGAATGTGTTTCGCCAAGGACAATCGACGAATTAGAATTCTGATTCGCCAACTAAGACCACGACGAAACAGAACTTGTTTCGCCAAATGTGTGTTTCGCCAACTTATGTGTTTCGTCAATATCTGTGTTTCGCCAACATGTGTGTTTCGCCGAATAGCTGATCTGTGCAGGAACTTGGGTTAATTCTGTTAAGCATTAACTGGAATATTTAACTGCTGTTAAGTGTAACCATCTTGTATATGATTGTGATTACGTGCTACATGTTTATACGTGAACAAATTGAACACAAACTGATTTCACATACGTGCCTACTTTAGGACGCGATTGATTACTTGTGAGCATACACTTAGCATACCGAGCAAACCAAGGTGAGTTCACACCCTTACTAAGGCATGGGATTCCCAGGGTTTGGGGAATGGGATGGAAGGAATAAGGTTGAATAGATTCGTACATACACTGATACTAGACTACCATACCATTGTCCTCGGTTGTGAAGGACACATACGTAAAACCTACGTATACTTATGCTACTCGCTATCCTCGGTTGTGAAGGATACTCACGTAAAACCTACGTGAACTTATACTCAATACTATCCTCGGTTGTGAAGGATACTCACGTAAAACCTACGTGAACTTATACTCAATACTATCCTCGGTTGTGAAGGATACTCACGTAAAACCTACGTGAACTTATACTCAATACTATCCTCGGTTGTGAAGGATACTCACGTAAAACCTACGTGAACTTATACTCAATACTATCCTCGGTTGTGAAGGATACTCACGTAAAACCTACGTGAACTTATACTCAATACTGTCCTCGGTTGTGAAGGACACTTACGTAAAGCCTACGTAAACTATGTACGTACTACTGTTCTCGGTCGTGAAGAACACTTATGGTTACAAATAGTCTAGTGTATATGCAACATGGGAAGCCCCCACTAATAGAACATACGATCGGCCTAGTAGCGCCACATGTTAAGAAACAAACTTACTATTACGAACTTATTTACTGTGAACTCGCTCAACTAGTTGTTGATTCTCTGTTACATGCCTTGCAGGACCTTAGGTACATATGGAGCTTGCACAGGAAGGAGCAGGTCGTTGTGGGATACGGATCGTTGACGATATTTGAACTTATAACTTATTTTGGGTTTTCATTATTATGCTTCCGCTACTTAAACAATGTTTGGTTATGAACATCAGTCATGTCAAGATGAATTACCTTTTCCTACTTTTACACTTAAATACTATGTTTGATATGATTGGTGGCTTGATCCTGGTCATGTCACGCCTCCAAGCGGTGGTACTCCGCGGGTGGATTTTGGGGGTGTGACAGATTGGTACCAGAGCCATTGGTTATAGAGAACTCGGTTTTAATAAGGGGAAAACGATTTTTGTTAAAACCAGACTATAACCAGAACAGTGCTCTCAACGATCCACAACGACGCTTCGCTCCACGTGCAAGGCTCAACATCATAGGTACTACTATTCATGTTACCTTACCTACTTGCTAGAATTACATAGAACTTTGCTCGCGGTATGCCTAGATTACAGAACTTACTATACGTTATTGCTTGAGAATACTTGTGTGCTCACTCTCTTCGCACTATTCGCGAACCTCTCACCCACATGTTCTCCTTGATGTCAAGATCATGAGTGGACGCGTTAACCTAACTCAAGCCCGGTTGGCGGCTTCGATCACTGAACAAGTTACTGCAGCACTCGCAGCTGCCCAAGCAGGAGGTGTAACCTGCCATCACCACTTACTCTAGGATCTTTAGATCCTACTCTCGTAACTCAACACTTGTGCTTAATTTTGATTACTCTTACGCACACGACAAGTCAACACGCTCAGCCACCTGTGTGCACATACAAGACTTTTATGGACTGTCGTCCTACTACTTTCAGCGACACTGAAGGAGCTGTTGGACTCCTCCATTAGTTCAAGGAACTCGAATCGGTCTTCGAGTGTGTGAATGACCCGAGGCTCGTAAGGTGGAATATGCCACTGATACTCTCGAAGGCACTGCGTTAACTTGGTGGAACGCGCAAGTTCAGATGCTGGGGCTGGCGGCTGCTAATGCCACCCCATGGAATGATTTTAAGGAACCTATCAAACGTGAATACAGTAGTTATGATGCCATCCACAAGTTGGAAGTGGAGTCCTTTTACATGAAGATGACGGGGTCAGAGATAGAAGCGTGCACGATAACGATCCAACAAACTGGCAATTTTGTGTCCAACTATGGTGGATCCTCCCATAAAGAGCTTTGAGTTGTACCTCAAAGGCTTAGTACCAGAAATTCAAAGTCATGTGACGACTGCTAATCTTGCTACTATTCAAGATGTTACTCATCTTGCTCATCGTCTTACAGACCAGGCAGTGGAACGGAACAAGCTGTCTAGACGTATTGGTGCTACTGCTACTACTTCTGCTATTCCCAGTGACAATAAATGAAAGTGGGATGGAACCTCTAGCAAGGGTTCGACTACGATTCTGTCCCAGGCACAGCAGTCAAAGATCGATGACAACCAAAGTCCTGGTCAGCAACCTTTTAGCAGTCAATGGCAGGGTGGATACAGGGGAAACCACCCTAAGTGCAAACGATGTAACTTGCACCACAGCGGGCAGTGCAACCGAAATCATTGTCAATGATGCGACAAGCTTGGTCATGGAGTCAAGGATGGTAGAAACTCACGTCCTGCAAGCCAGAACCAACAACAACAGATACAAGATCTATAGAATCGGCAGCAACAGCAGGGTAACAAGGGATGTTATCAGTGTGGTGCTGAAAGTCACTTCAAGAGACACTGCCCACGGTTGAACCAGAACCAGAATTAGAACCACAACCAAGGAAACGGGAACTAGGGAAGACAACAACGGGGGGTAATAACGATGGCAATGGTGCCAGGGGTCGAGTGTTCGTGTTTAGTCAGGGTGATACTAGGAATGACCCCAAAGTTGTGATGGTTTCGACATCGACATTGGTATGGATTGGTTACCTCGACACCGAGCAGAGATTGCAAAGGAAAGATCATTCGTATTCCCCGTTCTGGTAAAGAACCTCTCGAAGTTCAAGGCGACAAGAGTGGTGTCGTGAGTGGCATCATTTCTTTCTTGAAGGCTCAGAAGTGTTTACGAAAGGGCCACGCAGCTGTTTTAGCACTCGTTACAAATACATCGAAGAAAGAGAAAAAGATTGAGGATATTCCTGTAGTACGCGATTTTTCCTCAAGTGTTTCCTGAAGAGTTACCTGGGTTACCGCCTCATCGTCAGGTCGAATTTCAGATCGAGCTCGCTCCAGGAGCAGCACCCATAGCTCGAGCACCTTATCGTTTAGCTCCAACTGAATTGGAAGAACTGTCAAAGCAGCTACAAGAACTCTTGGAAAAGGGTTTTATACGTCCTAGCTCTTCGCCTTGGGGAGCTCCAGTGTTATTCGTAAGGAAGAAAGACGGTACGTTCAGGGTGTGTATAGACTACCGTGAACTCAACAAGGTGACGATCAAGAATCGTTATCCTCTTCCGCGCATAGATGATTTACTCGACCAGCTGCAAGGGTCGAGCTACTACTCCAAGATAGACTTAAGGTCAGGGTACCATCAGCTGAGAGTCCGGGATGAGGACGTCTCCAAAACAGCATTTAGAACTCGCTACGGCCACTACGAGTTTATGGTCATGCCATTCGGGCTAACGAACGCGCCTACGGTTTTCATGGATCTTATGAACAGGGTGTGCAAACCCTATCTTGACAAGTTTGTCATTGTCTTCATCGACGACATCCTGATTTATTCAAAGAGTCAGGAGGAACACGAGCAGCACTTACGACTTATTTTGGAACTTCTTCGAACGGAACAGCTATACGCTAAGTTTTCAAAATGCGACTTCTGGCTTCGTGAAGTCCACTTCTTAGGCCATGTGGTAAACCAGGATGGGATTCATGTCGATCCATCCAAGGTGGATTCGATCAAGAACTGGCCTGCACCTCGCACACCAACTGAAATACGCCAATTCTTGGGTTTGGCGGGTTACTACAGACGGTTCATCAAAGACTTCTCAAAGATTGCACAGCCGTTTACACTACTGACACAGAAAGGTGTTGTTTACCGTTGGGGTAATACACAGGAATCAGCGTTTCAGCACTTAAAGGATAGACTCTGTAGCGCACCTATCCTCTCTTTGCCTGAAGGCACGGACGATTTTGTAGTCTATTGTGATGCATCTCTCCAGGGTCTTGGATGTATGTTGATGCAACGGGATAAAGTTATTGCTTATGCTTCGCGCCAACTTAAGATTCACGAACGGAATTACACTACACACGATTTAGAACGGGGAGCGGTTGTTTTTGCACTTAAGATATGGCGACACTACTTGTACAGTACCAAATGTGCTATCTACACTGACCACAGAAGCCTCGAACATATATTCAAACAGAAGGAACTGAATATGCGACAGCGACGATGGGTCGAACTGTTGAATGACTATGAATGCTCAATCAGGTACCACCCAGGCAAAGCCAATGTTGTGGCTGACGCCCTCAGTCGAAAGGACACCGCGCTTAAGCGCGTGCGAGCTTTACAACTCACTATACAGTCTAGTCTACCTTCTCAGATACGAAATGCTCAGGTAGAAGCATTGAAACCAGACAACGTCAGGGCTGAAGCCCTACGCGGCTCAAGGCAACGCTTAGAACAGAAGGAAGATGGTGCTTACTACGTCACAGGACGCATCTGGATCCCACACTATGATGACTTACGCGAGCTGGTAATGGATGAAGCTCATAAGTCTCGCTACTCGGTACATCCAGGTTCGGATAAAATGTACCACGATATCAAAACTATATACTGGTGGCCTAGCATGAAGGCCCACATAGCCACATACGTTAGCAAATGCTTGACTTGTGCGAGAGTCAAGGCAGAATATCAGAAACCGTCAGGTCCACTTCAACAACCTGAGATACCTCAATGGAAATGGGAACAAATTTCCATGGATTTTGTTACTGGCTTACCTAGATCTCAGCGCGGAGACGATACTATTTGGGTGATCGTGGATCGACTCACAAAGTCTGCACACTTCCTGGCTACCAAAGAAACAGACAAGTTCTCTACACTAGCAGACATCTACTTGAAAGAAGTGGTCTCAAGGCACGGGGTGCCAACCTCTATTATCTCTGATCGGGACGCACGATTTACTTCAGAACTATGGCAAGCAATGCACAAATCTTTTGGCTCTCGTTTAGACATGAGCACAGCTTACCACCCTCAGACGGATGGGCAGTCTGAGCGCACCATTCCAACTCTAGAAGACATGCTTCGAGCATGCGTAATTGACTTTGGCAATGGTTGGGAAAAACATCTGCCACTTGTGGAATTTTCTTACAACAACAGCTACCACACCAGCATTAAAGCTGCACCATTCGAGGCATTGTACGGGCGTAAGTGCCGGTCACCTCTCTGTTGGGCAGAGGTGGGAGATATTCAGATCACGGGTCCAGAAATGGTAGTCGATACTACAGAAAAGATTGCACAAATACGACAACGCATGGCGGCAACTCGCGACCGTCAGAAAGCATACGCAGATAAAGACAGAAAACTACTCGAATTCCAAGTTGGGGATCGAGCGCTACTCAAAGTTTCACCCTGGAAGAGTGTTGTTCGTTTTGACAAACGCGGCAAACTTAATCCACGATACGTCGGACCTTTAGAAGTTATTGAGAAGATAGGCAGGGTAGCCTACCGATTGAACTTACCAGCTGAACTCAGTGCAGTTCACAACGTCTTTCACGTGTCGAATCTGAAGAAGTGTCTGTCAGATGAGACCCACATAGTTCCTTTTAAGGAACTCACTATCGACGAGCGGTTGCAGTTCGTCGAGGAACCAGTTGAGATCACGGACCAGGATGTTAAGGTCCTCAAGAACACGAGAATCCCTCTTGTACGAGTTCGTTGGAACTCCCGTCACGGCCCAGAGTTCACCTGGGAGCGTGAAGATCATATGAAACTCAAGTATCCCCAGTTATTCGGAACCAATGCAACTACTACTGAGGCTGAAGCTACCAATACAGAATTTCGGGACGAAATTCCAAATCAACGGGGGGATAATGTGACACCCCAAGAAAACCAGTAATCTTCGCAAACCTGCTCGGGGAGCCGCGATACGATACAGGTAAACAACGTCACACCACTAGCTTCCTCAGTAACTGCATGCTAAATTTCGGGACGAAATTTCTTTTAAGTTGGGGATAATGTGACAACTCGAATTTCCGACATTCTTTATTCGCATTTGATGCACGTTGACTTTGACTTTATAGTTGTGATTGCATGGTTATGTGTGATTGTATAACATGTGTACTGTTTGTAAAACTTAAACTGTTAAACTATATAAGAACCCGACGAAAAACAAGTGAGATTCGCCAAGATCGATCTCGACGAAACAGGTCAGTTTCGCCAACAACCCTCTCGACGAAACAGGCTGTTTCGCCGAGCCCAGATCCACCGAAGCCCAGTTCGGGCCCAACACGTTATTTTGAGTCTTAAAACGTGAAACATCATCAGTTTTACACCTGCTATCATCACAACCGAAACCCTAGAGTCTCTCCTTCTCTGTTGACGGCGATCTAGCATTCCCGAAGCCTCGAATCGATCAAGTTATTATCTCATTCTTCGTGGTTAGTGTTTAAGCTATGCGTGCTGTTTGATTTATATCCATTGCTAACTGTTTTGCTTGAAAACGATAAAGCTTGACGTTATATAACGTTTACACTCGTGTTACTTGATGAATTGATATTGCTTGAACATATAATATGGATTTCGATTCTTGTGTTATGAGATTTATGATTCAATTGCTGTTGATGATTGTTGCTGAATGGGAAAGGCCAGCATAGAGGATTTAGGGTTAGCACATGATTATGATATACAATGTTATGTGATGTATGATAACCGATGATTTCTGTATGAGGATTAGAATGTTTTCTGTGTTGTTGATGATTGATGATATTGATGACGGCTGTGAGAATGATTAGGGTTTCTTTGATTTCGTAACTGAACTGTTCGACGAAACAGAACTCTCGGCGAAACAGAATGTGTTTCGCCAAGGACAATCGACGAATTAGAATTCTGATTCGCCAACTAAGACCACGACGAAACAGAACTTGTTTCGCCAAATGTGTGTTTCGCCAACTTATGTGTTTCGTCAATATCTGTGTTTCGCCAACATGTGTGTTTCGCCGAATAGCTGATCTGTGCAGGAACTTGGGTTAATTCTGTTAAGCATTAACTGGAATATTTAACTGCTGTTAAGTGTAACCATCTTGTATATGATTGTGATTACGTGCTACATGTTTATACGTGAACAAATTGAACACAAACTGATTTCACATACGTGCCTACTTTAGGACGCGATTGATTACTTGTGAGCATACACTTAGCATACCGAGCAAACCAAGGTGAGTTCACACCCTTACTAAGGCATGGGATTCCCAGGGTTTGGGGAATGGGATGGAAGGAATAAGGTTGAATAGATTCGTACATACACTGATACTAGACTACCATACCATTGTCCTCGGTTGTGAAGGACACATACGTAAAACCTACGTATACTTATGCTACTCGCTATCCTCGGTTGTGAAGGATACTCACGTAAAACCTACGTGAACTTATACTCAATACTATCCTCGGTTGTGAAGGATACTCACGTAAAACCTACGTGAACTTATACTCAATACTATCCTCGGTTGTGAAGGATACTCACGTAAAACCTACGTGAACTTATACTCAATACTATCCTCGGTTGTAAAGGATACTCACGTAAAACCTACGTGAACTTATACTCAATACTATCCTCGGTTGTGAAGGATACTCACGTAAAACCTACGTGAACTTATACTCAATACTGTCCTCGGTTGTGAAGGACACTTACGTAAAGCCTACGTAAACTATGTACGTACTACTGTTCTCGGTCGTGAAGAACACTTATGGTTACAAATAGTCTAGTGTATATGCAACATGGGAAGCCCCCACTAATAGAACATACGATCGGCCTAGTAGCGCCACATGTTACGAAACAAACTTACTATTACGAACTTATTTACTGTGAACTCGCTCAACTAGTTGTTGATTCTCTGTTACATGCCTTGCAGGACCTTAGGTACATATGGAGCTTGCACAGGAAGGAGCAGGTCGTTGTGGGATACGGATCGTTGACGATATTTGAACTTATAACTTATTTTGGGTTTTCATTATTATGCTTCCGCTACTTAAACAATGTTTGGTTATGAACATCAGTCATGTCAAGATGAATTACCTTTTCCTACTTTTACACTTAAATACTATGTTTGATATGATTGGTGGCTTGATCCTGGTCATGTCACGCCTCCAAGCGGTGGTACTCCGCGGGTGGATTTTGGGGGTGTGACAGTTTTGGTCAAAAATTACCGAAGCAATTTAGTGATCAAATTAGTTAAGTGAGGTAGTGTGCTAGCAGTGTTTGTGAAAAATATGCTGATTAGGTTATTAACAAAAACAGATTTCAGGATATAGCTCAGGATACCTAGCTATATCAACAATCAAATAATGAGCAGAAATGCAAAGGTTGACATGAGATGTACGAGGAAAGCCCTTGATCAATCTAGATCGCCGGCACAAAACCTCTAGAGCTGACAATCGTAGCTGCCTCGTTCTTCTTATTACTTCAAAAGTCAGGATACAGTGCAGGATAATGCCTAGATCGTTGCTAAGTGTTACAATGGTTACTAGAAGTGTGTGAATTGCTAGAGAGAGTGTAAGTGATCGAGAGCATTGAATGTGATGTGTCCTATGAGATCTGGTTATCCACATATATATAGTTACAAAGAAAAACTAATTTTCCTAAAATGGGGGGATGCCTTGGAAAATTCCCATGTTAACGTTTTGGACCAGGTATTGCGGCTTCAACGTTCCTCTTCTAACAATCTGGACCGAGTCTTTAGGGGAAGAAGTCTTGATGAACGTTATGGATATGCACTCGTAACCTGCAAACAATTCGTTAGTAATCATCAGGATACAACATCAGGATGTTACCAATATCCTGATCCAGCATCCTGGTTGTGAACAGCTATTATGTAATCGAGATATAACTTAAGGAGTAGGGTTCGCACGGAAAGTGTGTTTTTCCTAGAATGTCTAGGAAGCGATCTGGTCCATCCGATTGGTGTGTTTAAGGGTTGAGATTAAATCAACGGCAATCTTGTAATATTTAAGTTTAATTAATTGATTGCTTTAAATGAGTAGGGGTAATTTTGTCAATGGCCGTGTTTTAAATAAATTAGATAACCGCCCAGTTCCTAAATTCAAGCGATTTTCCCTCTCTCTCTCTCTCTCTCCAAACCCATCTTGGAAACCCCAATCCCTACCAAAAATAACTACAATCATGGAAGAAGATAACTTTAGAAACGATGGAGAGCACCGGATCAAATTAAAACACTTCTCCATCTCCACTATCTCCGAGTTCATCATCACCATTCAAATATTGTTCTTATCATCTCCGTTTTCTTGACGATGTGTTTTAACAGTAAGCAGATTCATACAGTTGTTTTTTAGCATTCAGATTCATACAGATGTGTTTTAACAGCAAACAGATTCATACAGTTATGTTTTAACAGCAAGCAGATTCATACAGTTGTGTTTTAGCATTCAGATTCATACAGATGTGTTTTAACAGCAAACAGATTCATACAGTTGTGTTTTAGCATTCAGATTCATACAGATGTGTTTTAACAGCAAACAGATTCATACAGATGTGTTTTAACAGCAAGCAGATTCATACAGTTGTGTTTTAGCAAGCAGATTCATACATATGTGTTTTAACAGCAAACAGATGCATACAGTTGTGTTTTAACAGCAAGCAGATTCATACAGATGTGTTTTAACAGCAAGCAGATTCATACAGTTGTGTTTTAGCATTCAGATTCATACAGTTGTGTTTTAGCATCCAGATTCATACAGATGTGTTTTAACAGCAAGCAGATTCATACAGTTGTGTTTTAGCATTCAGATTCATACAGTTGTGTTTTAACAGCAAACAGATTCATACAGTTGTGTTTTAACAGCAAGCAGATTCATACACTTGTGTTTTAACAACAATCAGATTCATACAGTTGTGTTTTAGCATTCAGATTTATACAGTTGTGTTTTAACAGCAATCAGATTCATACACTGTGTTTTACCATCTTTATATTGTGGGATCTATAAAAAAAATTGACTTTAGCCCTGTAAACTGTTAAAACACAGCACCAAGAACATATTGATAAATTCCAGTAATCTTCTGAACAATGGAATATGCGATGTAATGTGACATGGAATTTTAGTTAATGAACACATTGACTTCCAGATTTGAATTCGAAAATAATAAAAATTCCGAAAATCATGGAATTTTAGTTAATGAAGATACATTCCAAAAATAAAATTAAAATGTGAAATTACATGATAGCCCTTCTACTTAAAATCCCTCAATGACACATGTCCAATTCTAATTCCTTCCTAGACTTTCTAGGAAAAATAGACTTTCCACCCAACTCCTACTCTAACTTAAGATACTATCCAGGATATGGGCTCAGAATTTCACCCATAACAGTGACGTAGTTGATATCATCATAGACAATTAACACAATTATAGCACAACGGAAGGCTTGGAAGTTTAATTACTATTACAACCCATAGTGTCCGAAAGTTCAAAACAAAAGAATATATAGACTGATTGTAATAGAAATCCACATGCGGACCATAAAATCAAATATATAAAACTGAGTTTAACATATTTCAGGCATCTAAGGATTTGCAAGATCCTCTTGTTTGACACCAAGTAGCTCCAGCCTAGTTTCGAGAGGTACCTGTCACTTAGTCTTTGGAAAATACGTCAGCTTTCACTGGTAAATACAATTAACTGACTCATTTGAAAAGAGTTTATGAAAATTGGTTTAGGCGCACATGGCACAAAAATCATTTATAACTTGGGACAATTTTTATTAAATTCTTGTATACAGTTTTACATGTTTGTCATACAATTAGGGCCGGTTTGGAAGCCGGTCATGATTAACCGACTCACCACTTATAAAACCCACAAAGGAGTTATCCCCAACATGTGGGTTATTTAATATTTAGCATTTACATCTGTCAGGTGTATGCCTACACCCCGTGCATAGGTCGTGGCCATTAATAATTTAAATGAGCTGAGAATATCCAGGACACAGTCGTTAACCACCAATGTTTATGTTATTAAACAATACAGATTAAAACGGGTTATGCAGATTTATTAAATCACAATCCGATTAAATGATCTCATAACCGACCAAGCGGTAATAATTTACCGTATCCCAAGCCCGTATAGGGAAAATAAGTTAAAAGTATTAACCTGAGTTAGTATGCAAGAAAATGCTACTCAGCCGTATATTCTTAAGACCTTATGCAAATATCTTCTACCGAAGTTAGTTAATCTATAAGGAAGGTTTTATTAACCTGTTAGGATACTAACGGGTCTTTATTCAAGTCAAAGACTTAGACCGGTTAGTTATAAAGATGTTTTACGGTTCGAAACGCTAGATTAAGCGGAGACCGAAACGGAATGTGATTTAGACCCGACATGTTTGAATACTTGTATAATAGGGGTAAACTAAACACATTCTGAATTTTGAAGTTTAGATGATAGGGTTAAACCCATTTCGGCACATTTATGTAAACTAGTTACATAAACCGAACCGATCGCGTATTAGCATAATGGGTAAACGAATGAACCATATACAAGTTCCATATATTATTATGCTTGAAATATGTTAAGACATCAGTAGGATGTTAACATATATGCCCAAAAAGAATTTAAATCGAATTAAGCCCTGTAAGGGCATTTTGGTACATCGACGGCCTACCTGACTCGGTACAAGACATCCTTACTGATAGTAACCCTGCCACACTCCGTCAGGCGATCGAGTTAGCTGCGACATTGACTGAGTCGCAGATTCGGAAGAATAAGTTACACAGAAAGGGTGACAAGGGTAAGAAGCAGGGATCTGACGAGGAGGATAGCAAGAAAGGTCAAAACAAGAAGGGTAAGGAAGGTGAGACGTCAAAGAAATCAAGAAAGCGCAAGGGTGCTCAGAACTTTGTTGTTACAGCACAGACTGCTCAGAACCCGCGGAACCCACCAGCTCAGCCACCTGCAAAGAAAGCATATGCCGGTACTGCACCTTATTGTGCACGCTGCAATGGTCATCACGCGGTACAACAAGTTTGCTGGCAATGCACGACGTGCGGTAAACTTGGGCATTTGGCCAAAGTTTGTCGTTTGGGACAAAATCAGGCTGCTCAGGTTCAAGCTCCGGTTCAAGGGAATGCTGCGAGATTCCCACTGGGTTCGTGTTTCAACTGCGGAGAGATTGGTCACTTCCGCCACAACTGCCCAAGGCTGGTGAATGCAAATGCTAACGCAAACCCGAATGCGAACGTCAACGTCAATGTAAATCCAGCACGTGGTCGAGTGTTTAACATCAATGAGGCAATCGATGATGAAGGAGTGAACTTTTAGTATTTTATGATTCCTCTGGTTGTTATCTTGTAACATTTAAATACAATGCGGTTGTTATATAAATAAAAAAAATTTGTGGTTTTTATTTTTAACTAATGCAATTGTATGAATGTTTGATCCAACCTTATGATGTCAACACAAAGACAAAACTACTCGTGTGGTTCTGTCATTTTCATGATCACTTGTGATCTCCCTAAGAACCTCAAACGCTTGTTTCTTTTAAATCTAAAGTATCTTATCGTCTTGCATCGTTCGAGATGCAAGAATTATCAAAACAGCTTCAAGAGTTGTCTGATAAAGGATTCATCCGGTCGAACTTTTCACCTTGGAGAAATTTCTGTCCTCTTTGTGAAAAGAAAAATGGATCTTTTAGAATGTATATCGATTAACGTAAGCCTAGTAAGCTTACCATCAAGAATCGATATCCCCTACCTTAAATCAACGATTTCTCTGATCAACTGCAGAGCGCTTCATGCTTTTCCAAGATCGATTTGCGTTTTGGGTATCATCAACTTTGTATTCTCGAAGAAGATATTCCCAAAACGGTTTTCTGCATGAAGTATGGCCATTACGAGTTTACAGTCATGCCTTTTGGGTTGACAAATGCTCCAGCCAGCTTCAAGGACTTAATAAATAGAGTCTGCAAGCCTTATTTGGATCAGTTCGTCATTGTTGTTATTTATGACATCTTGATCTATTCATGTTCCGAGCCGATAACGATCAACACCTTCATTGACACTGGAACCCTTAAAGAAGGAACAAACTTTTCGCTAAATCCTCCAAGAGGAAATTTTGGCTTAAAGAAGTTCAGTTTTTGGGTCATGTAGTCAACAAGCAGGGTATTCATGTGGATCCATCCAAATTGCTGCAATTAAGGATTGGATTCCTAGTATGCTTTAAATACCCGTGTCCAAAGATAACAAATTGAACGATTATACGATTATGCAACTATGTGATTATGTGATTATGTGTTAATGTATCCTCCTCTATGTTTGTGTGTGATCCGATTTTCAAATCCTCATTGAATCTTTCATATCTTCATAAGAGGGATTCATAGTAGGATATTCAAAAGGTACTACCTTAAATCCTTATGGGCTTCTACGTGGTAGTTAAGACCCTTGGGTTATATAGTACCATTCCATGATTCATAAGAGACCCTTTTGGTGGTCTAGTAAAAAAGATTGATTCACAATTTGGTTAAAGAATGACATCTAGTGATGTAGCTGAACAGACTCCTGGATAGTCTATTTAGATCATTTATTGATTTAATTAAAAGGACTCTATGGCGGTCTAGTCACACTCATCATAGGATTGTTCATATGGTTTTACACTACACATTATAAAATAGACTGTGTGAACTGTGCAAGGAATTTTCTAATTATGGACGCGTACATAAGTATGAAATTTAGTGCACAGAAACCCAGTAAGTTTTATTATGTGTAAGAACCGATAGTGACAACAATAACAAAATGAGAACGATGTAATGGAGGTACGGTGGACGCACCAATGACGCTTCATATACTTGTATATAAGCATCCCTCTTACATTGCAATCATGATGTTATTAAAGATTACTAGAAGTTCAGAACCCTAACCAATATTGTTTGATCTTTTCAACTTCATGTTTTAAACTCTCACAAGTTTCCTCTAAATAAATTTCGGGACGAAATTTCCTAAAGTAGGGGAGACTGTAACACCTGTTCCTCCACGGCCATCAAACAAATACTGTAGCAATGAAATATTGTATTTCATACTTGGGATTTGTATAAATATGTGTATCATTTGCACATATCAATTTTTGTTCAATATCAAACTCTACATCGCTTTCTGGAGAGTTAAACGCAAACTAGTGCGTAAACGTACTCAGTTTAATGCGAGAAATACTCCGGAACATCAACATATACTCAACATACCTTAAATAACCTTTACATAACTTAGAAATAAGTTTTGAAGGCTTTGGTATGGCAAAAACAAGTTAATTCGCTTACAGGGACTAAACTTGACAAACTGCGAAAGTATGACGATTTGTACTGGAACAGACATTTCGGAACATAACCATAAGTTAAACACACCTTAAATTTCTTTTACATAGCTTAGAAATAGGCTTCGAGGGGTTCGGTGTGCTAAAATAAACTTTTGGGTCATTCAGGGACTAAAAGTGTCAAAAAGTGCACAAGTTTGCACTTTCGCGCATAACATACGTTCTGAATACATCCGGACATCCAAAAATTTATGTAAGCACTAAAATATTTTATTTTAGTGTTTGGCATAAGAAAAATCCATTCGTCGCGCAATTTGGATCGTTTTTCGCGCTTATGCGCATTCCGTCGTAATTAACCGAACATCGCGATCGTACGACCAAACGAACGTTGGTGACCGACCGGATAATATTTAAATCCCACAAATATTCTGTTATGATTAAAATCTTATTTTAATCAGGTCCGTGTTGAAAAATAAATTAAAACGCCTAAAAACGTTATTTTTCAAAGTTTAAGCGCGTACCGTGTGTTTCTGCGCAACACAGTGCTTCTACTGCAAAACGCAGACAACGCAGCCAGTCATGGCAACTGAAATTTATTTCAGTAATATCTTGGCGAGTTTATTTTTATAGAGTAATAAAAATAATTTAGAACGCCATAAACCGGGATTTAAAAGATAGATAAAATACCCGGTACCCAATTAAATACCCGTTTTAGCCATATGCCAGGAATATGCTAAGGTATATGCTAAGGAATATGCCAAGAATATGCTTGGAATATGCTTGGAATATACTAGGAATATGCTTGGAATATTCTAGGAATATGCTTGGAATATTCTAGGAATATTCTATATAGAAGAAACTATCTATACCCCATGCCTTTCATTGTTTAAACCACTAGAATTTTGATTGAGAAACTCTAAGTTGAAACCATTGTTTCATACCTGAGATTCTTGAATCGAAATTAGCATTCGGGGACCCTTCGTAAGTATTCTTTCGTTCTTTTCCTTATTTTATTGCTTTTCGAGTCAGAAAGTCAAACTTTGTTTGACTTTCAGCGTTGACCAATAATGGTCAATGCGAAGTTCGTTTGAACTTCGCAACGTGAGTGTAATCACGTTGGTTATAGTCCCTTGGGACTATGCCTACTGATTACCACGTTGTCTAGGGTCGTAGGGTAAGCGATCTAATAAATCGCTTATACCTTCGAACCCGACCCATTTGGTCGATCATTAGGATCCGACCAAATACATTAGGTGACCATAGTAGGTAGGGAATAACCTTCCGAGGTTATACCTTATGGTCGCTTCGTTTAAGTAGTTGTATGATAGGTAGTTTATATGCCTTAGGTAAATTACCAGAATACCCTTTTCATGTATAATTGGTAATTAGCATATGTAACCTAAACCTTTGTCACATAACTGATTATGTAACATGTTTAGGCATATAATACTTGTCATAGGACTAGTTAGGCAGTCCGAACGCGTTTCACGCGAACGACGCGTTAAAGTAGAATAATCTACCTTAATGGGTCGCGATGGGTCGATAATACTTAGGTTAAGTTTCATTTAGTATGTAGGCTTTGTTAAACCATATCACATGAGTTCCTACACTCATTTGGTTTACAAACCCTCCTGCTACCCAGTCTTCCAAATTAGGTCCGGGTTATTTATGTAGATACCTATATTAGGTACCGTTTGATTTCCGAGACTCCTCTAGCTTACTTGGTAGTTGTTCAAGACTCCTAAGCACTCTCAGGCGAGTACATCATTCCCCTCTTTTACTGTTTTCAATTGTTTTGGGGTGACTCATATGTGCTAAATATCATAACAATGATTTCAAGAACGATTACAATGGTTTCAAAAACAATTACAATGTAGCATCAAGAACGATAACAATAGTTTCAAGAACGATAACAATAGTTTCAAAAACAATTACAATAGTTTCAAGAACGATTTCAATAAAGTGAACAAACTTGTTGGTTGTAGTTACATAACCAATGACATTCATTAGCAATGATCAAGCCGACCAGGATTAGGTTATGGTACCATAGGATCTGACAAATCCCGTCATTCTCTATACCCATGGTTATGTGTGGGTATTTTGGGTAACGACTGAATCTGTAATTATTAACTTACTCTTTGGTAAGGGTTTGTTAAGAACGAGAGCGAGAGCGAGATGGAACGAGGAACGCGTCAAGAAGGTTTGAATGTTATTAAAATTGACCATAAAGTAGCTCACAATTAAAACAAGGACGATTTGAACGATTAAAACAAGAACGATTTGAACGAATGGGTAACGATTGGGTAAACATCTGGACATGATTTACATTTGATCATGCATTTCCACGAAACATAGTATTGATTTAAACTAAGTTTTACTTCAATACTTTGTTTTGTGCGTTTCAACTATGGTTTAGTTGATGCATTTCACTAGCCATACATATCATTTTGGTTATACATTACATGATTTACATCTTGACAGGAACATTTTGACATATGATTTCAATACATTTGGCAGTTGGTTTAAACATAGACATCTTACATTGTTGGTTTGGTTTGAGTAAGTGATTAAGTAACGAAGCGTGTGTAATATGATACAAGCATGGTGGATACGCCGCTGGTACTTCCTATATATAAGTGTTTGTATGGTATTACATATTGTAGCGTTATTTGAATCATTTCAGTTTGAGACATAGAACATTTTATACAAGTAACATACTTTTCACAAGACATTGATTTACAAACAACTTATCTTACACAAACTCATTTTACATGGTTATTCATTTAATCATGCATTATTCTTTTATTTATACATATCATCTAAACTCATTATTTTTCAAATGATTTACAAGACAAGCAAATTACAAGGTTCATGACTAAACATTTTTCAAAAACAGAAGTCATGAATCTTATTTTCACAAAACCTATGTATCTCGCCAGCATTTCTTTGCTGACCTCGTTTTCACATATGTTTCAGGTATTGTTGAATGATATCGATTGATAAGATGCATGCTCACATAGGACTGGACAAGGCCTTAGTGACTCAATAACAATGATAGACTATGTTTAAATTGTGTATTTAGATTTCCAAACGATGTAATTATTCAATGTTTTATAAAACGAAACACTTTTTGGTATCCATGGTTATGAAACATTAATTCTGTTACAACACTCCCCGATGTTTCCGCCATGTTTTGTTGTTTTACGTGGTCGGGGTGTGACACCAGCATAGTCTTCAATTCCTCCTGCTGCGTCTTCGATCACGAGCCCTTTGTCTCCTCAACTCTGCTTTTTCTTCCAACATTCTTTTTCTTTTATGTCTTCCTTCAGTCAACCACCAATTTCTGTATACAGGATCACCATCACGCTTCCGGTCCCATTTGGGTATTTTGTTCTCCTCTGATTCAATCGGCGTTTGATCTGTCGGAGGTACTCTTCCCAACTTTCGTCTTCCTACTTCAGCAGCTCTTTCAGCAATCTTTTTAGATCTTTGTTCACGCTTATACTTTTTCAGAAACTCATCAATTTCCAGATCTCTCCATTTTGTCTTCCAGTATCTTCCAGAATTGATGTCTTGCGCAAAACAAACATCCACAATTGTTTGATATTGCATTGCTTGCTCTCTGTCAGGTCTTTCATAGACTATCTTGTTGTAAAACAAGCAATCTATGTCTTTCTTTGAGCAATTCACAAGCCACATGGGATCTAACACACAGATCCTTCTTGCTTCTCCAGTGTACTTGTTATGTAATGAAATTATTGCCTCGGCCGTAGATTGATTGTATAACCACCCTTCAAATTCTTCATGGAAATCTTGCTCCATTGCCCGTAAAGGCATATTCTTCAAACAACGAGGAGGCTTGATATCCAGAGTAATATCTTTTTCACCACTTTCTAAGATTCTGACAATTTGATCTGGGAAATGTGGTTTCCAATCAAGATATCTTTTCTTCGCTTGCAACTTCACATAGTTCCATAAATGTTGATCGTGATGCTTTACATCCAAACCATGGTAAAATTCTTTAATATTCTTTGTTTTAACCAATTCATCTACGTCCCACCATGGAAGAGTTTTGATATCAGCCAAAAACTCAAAGTACTGTACTCCCTGTTCTCGTCTGATTGCATAGACTTGTAAATCTTCCAGATATCCCCAAGAGAGAATGTCTCCCCAAGAAATATCTTTGCTATGAGTAAAGAATTGAAGTGCCCTGAGTTTCTTTCTTTCTTTTGGCATGACTTTAAACCATTTCTTTCTTTCTTCAACACGATTTTCTCTAGGTATTATTTCAGGAATACCCTCAGTAGATACTTTCTCTACTATCTTTCTCCTGATCTCATCTTCATTTCTATCTTTGAACATTTCCGTAAATGATGGAAATGTCGCATCAACTCCCAAATAGTGGAAATCAGTTTCCTCATCAGAAGAATCTGAAGCATCTTCAACAATTACATCATTGTAATGCTCAACTTCAAAAGCATATCTTGGTGCAAATATATCTTTAGATGACTGAGGAATCTCGTCTTCAATATCGAATTTAAATTTCCCTTCTTCTAATCCCAATTCCTCCAACATCTCTTCTCTTGACCTCCTAACGTCAATCACTTCCTCATGTTTATCATGTAAGTAAATAACAGTAGGATTCGTGAGGAATACCTGATCTACGTGCTGTTTTCCAGATGTAGAAGTTTCTTGCTGATCATCATCTTCTTGTTCATTGATCTGATCATTCAGAAACTCCTCAATTTTCTGTTCGTCAATAGGATTCTCAACCAGTAATCCCGAAGCACCTTGATCATTATCATCATTTTTCTTATCATCATCTTTTTGAACAGACTCATCTTCATCATCATTATCATCTTCATTCTCTTCTTCATCTCCAAACATTTCAACATCAGAATCACTAACTTCTTCTCCACGTGCCTTCTTTGCTTCTTTTCATCTTCTGTTTATTTTCATTCTGAGAACAACTTCTTTTATGTTGTAAGGCACTGTAGAAGCATCACCAACAAGTACAAATTGCTGCGTCTTCCATTCTAGTAGCAGCACTTCTTTGGCCTTTCTTTTCTTTTGTATAGCAGCAACTCTACGAATAACTTCATCAGAATCAATGAGTAGAGAAGGCTCACCAACTAACATGTAGTCTTAACCATGTGCATCTTGTTCTTGTTCTTGAATACCTTCATCAACTTGTTCTTCAGCTACTTGTTCTTGAACAACTTCAGCATCAATCATTTCAATATTAATTTGACTTGAAGAACCACCAGCTTCCTGAATATCTTCAACAACACTTTTGTTCTTTTGAATTGCATCTTCAGCTAGTCTTCTTTCTCTTCCAAGTCTTCTTTCCTCAACTCTTCTTACTTCAATCTCGTTGAATGCAGCATGAACATCCATTTTCAGATGACTTTCCTTAACAGAGTATAACATTCTAAGTTGTTCATCTTTCACCACTTTATCTGCTTTCATAGCTTCCATTTCCAACTTCATTGCTTTCATTTCATTAGATGTAACTTCACTCATTTCACTGAGAAGCTGATTGAGTGTCTGATTAACATCTTGAAGATTCTTTATCTTCTTATTCATTGAAGAAATTTATGTTGTTAGGACTTCAATCACTTTAGAATTATTATCACCATCATCCTTCACTTTCTTCATTTTATCTTCATGATTGATCAGCACCATTCTAATTTGATCATGAGCTTTCATCAGCTTATTTACTTGCTTCAATAAAACATCACGTTCTTCTTCAGCTTTGTCTTTAGCTTTTTCAAGAGCAGCAACTTTCTTCATCAATTTCTTTACAGCTTCATTATTGAACATGTCATAATCTTCTTCTGGAATATCTTCACTATAGACTCCAGTTGCAGGTGGAAGACTGCTAAAGAAATCATTTGAAACTTTTGGACGTGAGGATTCTGGAATCTCAATGTTTTCTGGAATTGGCAGAAAATCTAAAGAAAATACTCCACCCTCAGTTACTTCAACATAGTCATCTTGACAAACTTTCTGTTGTATTTATGGTTCTTTAGCCTTAGATGATTCAGGCTGCTTCTTGCCTTTGCCTCCTTGATCTTCTTGAGCTTTAGCTTCGCCTTTCTTTGCTCGCACACTTCTAGGAATAACTCCAGTTTGAACAACTTTTCGCTTCTTTCTTTGTTTCTTTGGTTGATCTGGTTCAAAAGAAGAGTCTTCCTCATCTGATACTTTTTGTTTATTTGAAGGCTTTTTCTTGAGTTGTGCTTTGCCTCTGCCAAGAGTATTAAGATCAAGTTCTGATTCTGATTCAGTATCTTCAGATTCTTCATCACTTGAAACATCATGAACAACACCTTCAGGTTCTTTGCCTTTAGCACCTTTAGCAGCATCCTCATTCTTCTTTAAAAAGCTTTTAAGAGATTGTGATAACAGCTCAGCTCCTTCTTGAATAACTGCTGATGGCTCCAAAACTATTTCATCTATCAGCTTTTGTTGTGGTTCTCCAGAAGACCCTGCAAAACAAATTTTGATAGATTTATTAGAAACTTTTAACATTCTAATTACCTTATGACTCCCCCTTTCACTATACCCTTTTCTACATTCTTCGGAATAGAAACTGCAGGGGACGTCTTTGGAGTTCTCTTTCTCTTCCCATCCTTGATACACCACCATCTAGTACCTTTCTTAGCAAACTAGCTCATCCTTTCATCTTCATTGTTAGAATCACTATTTCCGTGTCTCCATGCATCATTTTCTGGAGCAACATAGTCTGGATTAGAAATTCTGCAAATCATTCTTTTTGCTCCTGGATTTGGATTCTTGATTAATCTACTGATTGTGTCTGCTGTCATATGCTTCAAACCCAAAATATCATCATTGTTCTTTTCTAGATCTTTAAATTGCTCATCTATCAACATTTGAACAAACCGAGGATACATGATGTACCTCTTGCTGCTTTCCCTCGCATTCTCCGACATATAATCAAAAATCACTTGAGATATGTTGTAAGGTCTGTTCAGAACAAGACAAGCGATGATATTCATGATATAATCTGAAGTTTCATCAAATCCACCCTTTCTATGTGACAATGCATGAATAACGCAATGAACCATGAATTTGTAGGCAAGACTGAAACTCGTTTTCAGCATCTTTCCATTCACGCTTCCAGCAAAACCCATTCTACACCACAACCCTTTTACAAGTCATTCAGAAATAATGGTTGGGTCACTATCAGCATCTCCTAAATCCAACACCCTTCTTACATCACTAACTGTTACTTTCATCTCCAAGTCTATATCCTTTCCCTTTTCATCCTTTTTAGATACAGCAGAATAAATTGTTTTATATCTCGCAGCATTCCAAAATCGTCTAACATGAGATTCATATGCTACAGTTTTATCTGTTAAAGCTTTAGAGATTCTGCTTTCTCTCAAAAATTTCGCAATATCTTGAATTACTGTCTTTTCAGTAAACTCTTTATCCAACAGACAGTAAATATTTTGAGATTTATCCCACTCCTGCAGAAATATTTGATTTTTTTAAGAAAAATCTTTGAACTTTCAAAAATATTCTAACACTGAAAAACTCTTTCTACATTGTGCAGAGACTCGGATTGATATCCGTGCGGATTGCCATCCGTGCGGATTCCCTTTAATCATGAAAAGGACAATACTATCAAAGATTTGAAAGAACATGTTGGCCACGCGGATAGTAATCCGTTTGGATTGTCATCCGATTTATAGTAAATGCATTTGGTATCCGCGCGGATTGTCAACCGTGCGGATTGTCATCCGGTTCAATGTAAATGCATTTGGAATCCGCGCGGATTGTCATCCATGCGGATTGTTATCCGGTTCAATGTAAATGCATTTGGTATCCGCGCGGATTGTCATCCGTGCAGATTGTCATCCGTTTCAATGTAAATGCATTTGGTATCCGCGCGGATTGTCATCCGTGCGAATTGTCATCCGTGCGAATTGTCATCCTCAACATAAGCACAAATGATTAGAATCAAAGAATTGATCGGATGGTAATCCGTTCGGATTGTCATCCGCACGGATTGTAATCCTTATCAAACCACTGATGAAGAACAATTTATAAACACCAAAAATTTTCTAAGGCAAATCCTAAAATTTATCATAGATCTACACATAGAATATCAACGCGATCAAAACCCTACGTTCAATGTTGTCTAAAATGTCCTAAACACAGTTTAATTTGACAAAAACTTAACCGACACTCGTACCGTCTAATCATCAGATCTGCAAGATTTAATCATGTTATAACAAAAATCAAACCGGTAAAACTATAGATCTGAACATTCCGATCAAAACCCTATGATTATTTTTCATCAAAACTGACTAACACAATTTAGATCTAAGTCAAAAGCTCCGACAGACATGATACGCTACGAACAGTGATCAAACAACGATTTATAACAGATTCGAGCTAGGAAAACATACCTTTGCCATTGTTAATGTTGTGCAAACCAACGAAAACAAAGATCCGTGCAAAGAAATTCAAAGAGAATAATCAGAAAGTCGAAGTGTGTGTGAGAGAGAAAGAGTTTGTCCGGGCGAGTAATATTGACTAACTCTTTGACCCTCTATATATAGTGTTACATGACCCGAAATGAAATCCGTGTGGATTGCTATCCGTGCGAATTGCAATCCGTCCGGATTCTCAACCGAATGAGGCACACATTTTCTTTGCTTCGAAAAACTTTGACTTTTTGACCTTTTTGACCTTTCAAGATTCATCAGTTTTTATACATCCACTTAAGTATCTAGGCCCAAGTTATCGACCAAGTCCAACTTAATGACCTTGGTTGACCCGATTCAAAGCATACTGGCATTTTCCTTAAACATGTTCAAACACTTTTCTTGAAAATTACAAGTGTCAATTTAATGAACTTGTTTTTGATTTTTCAATTACAGATTAGCATGATTAGCTCCAAACTCATCTTCCAGCCCAGAAACTTCCTGCATCTTTCTCAAAATGAGAATCTGAAGATCAGCTCTCCACTTTGGTTTGTCGGAAAATAAAGCAGAAATGTAAAATCTTTTTGGATTTTAATAAGGTTTCTAAACTAGAAAAAAAATTCAGAAATAAAATGCAATAAAAGTAAATATCTACAAACATATTTTTGGTGAGCGTGTTTGGGAATCATATCAGCTGCCAACAAGTTACAAGTACCATTAAGCTTGATTTCATACACAACATTTAAACAATTCACTTAGATTGTCGATATACTTATCCTTTTAAATTCTCACACAAATTTCAATCTGTCCAGGATACGGATTAGATGATTTAAAGACTTAAACTTATACGTGTGTCCCACCTCTTGAATATACTCCCGTATCCAGATCCCAATATTCAGTCTTACAGGTAATTATTACACAAATGATATCTGTAGGGGTTAATAAATTATGAAGAATCATGAGAGCTCAGGTCAGAACTACCATTCAGCAGAGAGATCATGACTCATCTTATGGGTGTGTCCCCCTTACAGGATCTTTTTTTACAACAGCATTGCTAAGCAATTTTATTGTCTTATCATATATGCTGAGGGAGATGCTATGTTTCAAGCATTGCAGAAAGTATTATTCGGGGACTAGGTCAGAACTTCCATTCAGCAGAAGTCCCGGAATAATACCCCAGATATCACTGAGTATAAAGACCTAGTATATCAGAAAAATGAATCTTTCAAACAAGATTTCAGGGGTTACCTATATATCCAAGTAGTGTTCCCCACGAAATAAGCAAGTATGAATTTTAGGTTTATATCCCGAACAAACCTACTAAATGTGTAAAAACCTATCAGCATATCATTAGTGAGACTGTTTAACGCATTTAAACTTTCCATTTCTTTAGCATACTGCAACTGTCTAGCTGATGTACTATCATTTTCCCATTACACACAAGCTCTTTTTGAATTTTATCATGTTTTTGGCTTTTTCAAATTTTCTAATGTTTTTGGGTTTTTGAATTTTTTACTATTTTTGTATTTTCTGAAAAACTAACCTATCTCCCCCTAAAGACCAAAACAGGTAAAAGTTTGACAAACCATTGCAGATTGCTTTTCAACATCATCTATAGTGGTACCTTCATCAACGCCAACTATTTCCTCCACAACCGATAGTAACTTCATACCATTAAGTTTCAAAAGATATTGAAAACGTGTTTTGTCAAAAGCTTTGGTATGTAAGTCAGCTTTTTGTTCATCGGTGTGGATTTTTTCTATTCGTATCAACTTCTTCTCGAAACAATCTCGGATGAAGTGATGACGAATTTCAATATGGTTCGTTTTAGCGTGATGAAGATGATTTTTTGTTATGTTAATAGCTGCCTCATTATCAACAAAGATAGGGGAGTTAAGAAATTGCAAACCGTAGTCTCGCATCTGTTGCTGGATCCACAAGATCTGAGAGCAGCAACTGCTGGCAGATACATATTCAGCTTCACATGTGGATAAAGCGACAGAGGTCTGCTTCTTGCATTGCCAGGTGACCAATCGTGGTCCGAAGAACTGGCACCCCGCTGCTGTTGATTTAGCGTTACCTTTGGAGCATCCGAAATCAGAATCAGAATATCCTTCGAGCGTGAAATCGCCTTCTTTTGGATACCACAACCCCAATGATGGAGTTCCTTTCAGGTAGCGTAGAATCCTTTTCACAATTACCATATGCGAAACTCTAGGACTTGACTGAAATCGAGCTGCGAGGCAGGTTGGATACATAATATCCGGTCTTGATGCCGTCAAATACGTTAACGATCTGATCATGGAACGATACAGCGTTTCATCTACCTTCTCTCCGGTGAGATCAGGGTTTATCCCATGATTCGTTGCTAATGGGGTGGACATTTGAGACATTCCTGACATCCCGAATTTCTCCAGAACATCATGAACGTACTTTGTTTGATGTATGAACGTTCCCTCGGGAAGTTGATCAACCTGAAGCTCCAAGAAGAACTTCATCTCACCCATTGATGACATTTCAAATTTCTGCTTCATAACTTTTTCAAAATCTTTGCAGAGTTGTTTATTTGTAGACCCGAAAATTATGTCGTCCACGTAAATTTGGACTATCAGAAGATGTCCGTCGACTTCTTTTGTGAACAGAGTGGCGTCTATCTTTCCTCGAATGAAGTTGTTGACTAACAGATGTTGAGACAGGGTCTTGTACCAGGCTCTCGGGGCCTAGTGTAAGCCGTATAACGCCTTATCCAAGAGATAAACTTTGTCTTTGTGAATTGGGTCAGTGAAGCCCGGTGGCTGCCCAACATATACCTCCTCTTTCACTTTGCCATAGAGAAACGTCGACTTCACATCTAGCTGAAAAACTTTAAATCCTTTCCACGATGCAAATGCTAGGAAGATCCTGATAGCTTCAAGTCTTGCAACAGGGGCATATACTTCGGTGAAATCTATCCCCTCCTGCTGACTGAAACCTTGAACAACGAGTCAAGCTTTGTTTCGAATAATAACTCCTCAGTCATCTCTCTTGCATTTAAACACCCATTTGGTATTGATCTTCCGATGACCAACAGGCAAATCCACTAACTTCCACACTCCTAATTTCTCGAATTGGCTCAGTTCCTCCTGCATTGCATTGACCCAAGAGTCTTCAGTAAGCGCCTCTTTGTAAGTTCTTGGTTCAACCTGCGAGATAAAACATCTTAATGAGAATTCAGTTTGTAAAGGAGCAACTTTTGTATAAAAACATGTAAGCCCTTTATCAAGCTGTCTTCTAGTGCGGACTCCTGACTGTAGTTCACCAATGATCAACTCCTCTGGATGATATGAGAGAGTTCGTGGCATCACCTCGTCTGGAACATCTACCTCACTCTCCAAATTTGTGACATTTTCATTTGCATTTGGTTCACTGACTGGAATTGTTTGATCTGAAATCTGGATTTCCTCCCCCTCAGACTCTGAATCACCATGATCGAAAACGGGTCCATTTTCTGATTCTTGATTATCATTCACAGTTGACTGATTTTCAGGAGCATTTTCTGAGGATTGTGGAATATCATCATGTTCACTAGCATTACTAGGACCTGCTTCATCATCATTTGAAGCTTGTTGTGGTCGTCTTGAATATTTATCTGGAAACTTTCCTTGCGGTGACTCATACTCTCTCAAAATATCCAACTCATCAGAGAAATCCTCTTCTTCTTCTTCCTCCATATCAAACGAATCCCATAATTTGTCGTAGTTAAATCTCCATGAGTCTCCTGGATTCTGTGGCGGCATTGTATACCCTTGACATTCAACATTATATGCCTCAATAATCGTCTTCAAACTTGGAATGAATACTCGTTTCAACGGACTTGCATAACCCACAAATATTCCTTCTAAACCTCTTTCACCGAATTTGCCTTGAAAATCTAGAACGGTACAAGGAGACCCAAACGGTTCTAAATATTTTAGATTCGGTTTGTGGTTGTTGATCAGCTCGAAGCAAGTTTTGTTGAATTTCTTTACAGTTAGAACCCGGTTGAGCGTATAGCATGCGGCTGACACTGCTTCTGCCCAAAAAATTAACAGGTAGTTTTGAGTCAGCTAGCATTGTTCTGGCTGTTTCTATCAGTGTCCTGTTCTTTCGTTCAGCTACCCCATTCTGTTGTGGAGTGTAAGGAGCACTAAATTCATGCAATATACCTCTCATATCACAGTATTCTTCCATCTTGTTGTTCTTAAACTCAGTACCATTATCACTTCTGATTCTTCTGATACGCCTTTGGTACAAATTTTCAATTTTTCTGAACAGCGACATCAAACTCTCAAACGTCTCATTCTTTGTTTTCAAAAAGGATACCCATGAAAATCTGGAGTAATCATCAGTTACTACAAGACAGTAGTACTCTCCAGTGATGCTTTTGACATTCACAGGACCAAAAAGATCCATATGAAGTCTCTCTAACGGTCTTGAAACTGAGTTGACATTCTTTTGAGGGTGCGATTTCTTCTTTTGTTTACCCTTGATACAACTAATGCACTCTCCTTCCAGATGAAAACCTTTCAAATGAACTCCGTTGACTAAGTTGTTATGCACCAGGTTATTCATTTTTCTCAGGTGAATATGCCCCATTTTTCGGTGCCACAGTTTTGATTCTTTCTCTGTTGCTCTTGACATAAAACAATGAGCTTGACCCGTGGTTGTAGTTGCCGTACTCATGTCTAAAATGTACAGGTCATTGACTCTGGGTGCTCTCATGATTACCCATTCTTCAGGAACAACAAACCCTGGTTTCAAGATCAAACATTCCTTATCTGTGAAGTGTGTTGTATACATACGATCACAGATTTACGAGATGCTTAGAAGATTGTTCTCAAGCTCGGTGATGTAATTTACTCTTTCAAACGTTATAATCCCATTAGATAGAGTTCCTTCACCTATTATTCGACCTCCTTGATTTCCTGCAAAACCTACATATCCTCCATTAACCCTCGTACATCATACAATAGAGTTTTCTCTCCTGTCATGTGCCGAGAAGCTCCACTATCCATAATCCAACGTGAGATGGATCTTGGAAGCCCCTGCACAATTCAAAAGTACTTAGTGAGATTTTGAAGCAACCCAAGCCTCTTTCGACTCAGGAAGCTTGAAGTTTAGGATTGTGGTCTTGGTGTATAATGATGGAAAATTTTTCTCATTTAAATTTAAACTTTCTTCAGTCTCAACCTCAACCTCTTTGTTTAACAAAGCTTTATCATTTTCAGGTTGACCAGATGGTTGGACTTTCTTTGGAACATACTTCTTTCCATGTGGGATAGAAGTTTGTTTCACAAGTTTCTCATGAACATTCATCTTTATTGGTGTAGTAGAAGATGATTGTTTTGTATTTTCTGAAACCTTTTGTTCAGGAAGACTTGTTTTCTTTTCAACAGACTTTGGCTTCCATGCTTGTTGAGATGACGCAACTCGTTTGTAAAATTTTTCATTGTTAGTTACCGACTTTTTAACAGGTTCAGTTTTCTTAACTGATTCTTTTATAGACTCATTTTTCACTTTTTCTTTCTTCAAAATCTTTTTCTCAACAACCATTGGAGCTTTTCCTTTTGCATCAGCTTTCTTTTTTGGACTCTCAACAACTTCAGACTTAGGCTTCAAGTTGGTACACTTTCGTGCAATATGTCCAACTTGATTGCATTTAAAACATGTTCGAGTATCAACTACCCGACTTGTACCTTCAGTCTGAGGCTGTGAGGCCTTTTTCTCAAAGAATTCTTCATTTGATTTTGAAAAATTTTTTGACCCTTCTTCAGAAAGTGAACTTGAACTTGTCACAAATACTTTCTTCTCAACAAACTTCTTGTTTTGAAAATTTCTTCTTTGATTGTACTTACCACCCTGATAACCACCCGACCATCTGTTTTGGTTATTATTAGAAAAACGTGGTGGTACAACAGGTTTTTTATAATAAGCTTTATCTTTTTGAAAATTCATTTCCCTCTTGATATATTTCAAACCTTCGATTTCAGACACATCGATTTCAATCAGCTTGAACGCCTTTTTCAGTTTGTTTACATTCACGTTTTCCAATGGAAATTCTAGATCCGAATACAACTTATCAGATCCCACCATCTTGTACATCACAAGATTAGGTTCTTCATTTAAGTTGTTTTTGGACTTTGAATTTGGAATGTATTTTTCCAGAAAACATTCATCATCCTCAACTTAATCACTATCAGATTTCAAAACATTTTCAGCCATGCTTTTAACAATTTCTGATTGAACACTATCATCGGATGATGATGAAGAGAATGTAATATCAATTGTGTCTGGAAGTTTTACTTCATTAACATCATCATCATCATTTACCAACCCTGACTTTTTCTTTGAGAAATTGTTTAATACTGGCGGTGGAACCTGATGAAACCCGACCCCGGTTCCATCCGAGTAAACATCTTCGCCTGCTTTGTTTTTTCCGATGGGTTTGGGAACAATGTGTTGCAAAACAAAGCTTGCGGAGTTGTAA
The DNA here is from genome assembly GCA_030545235.1 of Helianthus tuberosus. Taxonomy (NCBI): domain Eukaryota; kingdom Viridiplantae; phylum Streptophyta; class Magnoliopsida; order Asterales; family Asteraceae; genus Helianthus; species Helianthus tuberosus. The sequence goes on from CM060355.1 coordinate 99,240,465, forward strand.
CTGGATATTTCCAGATTAATACGCTCATTTTCAATCTTAGCTTCTTCAAACTGAAGCTTCAATTTAGCAATTTCATCCAATTGTTGGTTGATTTGCTCTTCTTTGTGTCTAAGAACCACAGTTAAATGCTCATTTTCCTTATTGGTTTTACCGTTTCTTTCATCAGAATCTTTTACCGTTCGTTTCAATTTATCAAAATTTTCTGAAATTTTACGATTTTCAAGCATTACTTTTTCATTTTCCTTTTAATTCTTTCAACTTCAATCTGATCATTTTTAATTTTCTCATTTAACTTGTTAGCTCGATCATTTGAAGCTTTAAGCATTTTATCACGTTCTAGAATCTGATCTTCAACCTTTCTAACTCTTTTTGTCAGTTCATCAACCTTTGTATCACTAAGGTAAGTGAGTGTACCACAAAACTTGCAGTTTTTCATGCAACCTTTGCAGTCACTGTCACCTTTTACTTTCTTACCTGTCTCACTTGTTGAACTATTTGAACTGACCTTGTTTTTAGACTCAGACTCAGACTTGGAGTCTACCTCGAGTTCCTTTGCAGCAAGCACTTTGTCTGCCATCTTTCCCAAGTTTTCCGCTGTGAGTTCTTGAGAAGTATCGATAATCCCTTCATCAATCTTTTTGCACTGCTGCTTCTTCTCTGCTTCTTTTTCTTCTTTCTTTACTACTTTCTCTTCTTCACTTCCCCACCAATTTCTCTGTCTGTTTTCTTCTTCTTCAGCAAATTCCTCAACAAAGGCTTCTATACTAAGAGTTTTTGCATCAACAGCAATGTTTCCTTCAGGATCAAGGTAACACTCTTTGTCTGCATCCCATCTCTTTGTTTCTTGGCTTCACTGTACACTCTAGATAATCTCATCATTTTGAATTCAGCTTTCTGCCTTCTGGCTTGGTATTTTTGTTCTTCAGTTCTTGTGTCTTTGAAAGGGACTTCTTTTGCTACGAACGCGTATCCAACTGCATCTTCCTCCGGTAGCAGTTCACTCCAATCAAAACCTTCATCGTCATGAATCACAGCAAGAGCTCTTGACTTTTCTTTGGGGGTATCCTCAAGCTGCTTCATTCTGGGTGGTTCTGATTTATTCTGGTGATAGATCGCCTTTTTGTAGTAATCCTCGCGGAATGGATTTGCAGTATCATCGGTGTAAGCGTTTCGGCACTCTCGCTAAAAATGACCTTTCTGTTTACATTTGAAACATGTGACTTTAGACTTGTCAAAGCCTAATTTGGTAGAAGGTCCACCAATTGATTGTCTTCCAGTAATCTCCATAAAGCGTTGAGCTCTTCGGACAGCACTGACCATACACCACCTGATGTCGATCAGCTCCATTTCTTCAGGATCTATCTGATCATAGTCCTCCTTTGTCAAGTTGGTGTTTCCAATCTTGCCCGCCACGAGGCTTTCGTACGATTCTAGCACAGATGCTAAGAACACCATCTGCTGTTTGGCAGATTCTTCACTGAAATTTTGACCATTTTTCAAATCTACTGCAATGTTGCATTGAAAAACATTCTTTGATGCAGATTGACTTGGAGTTGGAGTTGAAGTTGTTGAAGAAGATCCACTATGATAACCACTGTGAGGAGGTTCTTGATTCACATTTTTTCGTACTTTCTGCAGAAAATGCTGTTCTTGGAGAACCAGTCTTTGGTAGATTTCCTCTGTAGTATAACTCCACATTCTGCTGATAAGATGTATTGTTAACTATTTTGGACTTTTTGATCTCCAATTCATGGCTTTCAAGTCTTTCTATGAGTAGATCAACCTTCAAATCAGCTGGCTTTATCGTATTCTTCAGCATCATTGCAAAATACTGCCAGTCTTGCTCATTTGGTAAAGCATCAAACAATTTGTCTACCAGCTCTTCTTGAGTGTAAACGATCTCATGTCTAGCAAGCTCCAACTTTAGATGCCCGAATCTCTCGATCATCTTGGAAACAGACTCATTCTTTAGACTTCCAAACAAATTAAACTCTTTTCGTAACAGTTTCTTTTTGTTTTTCACAATTTCAGCACTACCTATACATTTTATCCTTAGTTTCTCCCAAAGATCCTTTGAATTTTCATACTCAATCAATGAGATTATATCATCTCTCACTGACTGATGAATCAGCGCGATACACTTTTGTTCAGATATATATCTTTCAATCTCATTAGTATCTGTCAAGCTTTCACCAAAATTATCTCCTTTAACGTAGCCAATCTTTAAACTTTTCCAACTTTGAAATGCAAATGCTTGAAGCCACTCGTCAAATCTTGTTGCCCACCTATTGTGGTCTTCTATTTCCAACAGCTTTGGAGGTTTATTATATGTTCCATACGCACTTTCAACACTTAATGCATCCGATAAAGTCTTTCTTGTACTCGGAGCTTTATCATTTGTATTTGTCGTGTCATTTGAAGTACCATCTCCTCCATTTCCAGCAAATGCAAAGATATCACAGAATGGATTTGTGTAATCGTCCATTTTTAAGTTCCTGAAACAAGTATCAAACACTTAGACAATTTTTTTTAAGTTCTAAAAATTTGAAACGGATGGTGATTCGCACGAATAGTAATCCGCACGAGTGACAAAAGCTATCCGCTCAGATAATGATCTGCACGGATTGTCGTTCGTACAAGTGACAAGCTTTGACATGACTTTTCAGGCTATCCGCACGGATTGTAATCCGGACGGATGATGGGTTAAATGATAGAATTTGAAAACTTTGAAAAACTTTTAAATCTTATCCAATTGGATGATGATCCGCTTGGGTAAGATGATGACGTAAGCAGTTATTCAAGAATCAATTTAGACTACACCACTCGGATGGTGATCCGAGCGAGTAACACAGATGACGTCAGCAAGATCTCAGCAAACAATTTAGCAGGTTCTATCTATTCTAATCCGTTCGAACAGCTGTCCGAGCGAGTGGATGATGTCAGCACATATGAACAGCTAAACATGGTTTTAGATGAATTTGATCTGGTTTTAGATTGAATTTGATTATGAAACTTGATAGGATTATACTTTGATTGATTGCGATTCAAATGATATCGATTTTAACAAATTTTATCCGTGGATTCTCGTTCAATTTTAAGTTTTTCTGATTTTAAGGTGAAAGTATGAAGAACAATGTAAGAGATGAGTAGAAAGTAAGAGAATATGTCAAATTTCCGGTGAAATTTGACTCGAAACGGCAAGACAATAAAATTTCCGGTGAAATTTGCCTATTGATCGGTAGAAGAAACTCGAATTCCGGTGAATTCGGTGTTGTTGATCTCGATTCAGCTCCCTGGATGCTCTGATACCACTTGTAGGTCCCGTTGCACATGATCTGATCGTAAGGAACTTAGTTGAATCGACTTCGTCTAATGTGCGGAATCCATTATGACAAATCACAGATTGTTCAACACAGAATTCAACGTTTAATCACTTGTCTGTTCTTTCTATTGATTGTTATGAGAGTACAAAGATCCGGTAGAAATACAGACGTATCCGGTCGAGTCAGAAGTCGCAAAAAAGTTCTTAAACAGCTACCCGGATCAGATATATATAGACAACCTCAGGAGACTATCAAGTGTTGTTCGTGCGGATGACAATCCATGCGGATAGGTGTTATCCGTGCGGATAACCATCCGGACGAGTAACCTCGTGCGGATAACCATCCGGACGAGTAACCTTGTATGAACCAACACTTTTACATTTAGACCCTACTCCTGAGTTGTCATACTATCTACATACAAACATAACAGTTTACAAAAACACAGAATACATATAATAATATATTTTTGGAATTATAAGAACGCACATGTATAAATACCCCCATCCTTGGGAAGGAAATACGCATATACGATACTTGAGAAATATAACCCTAAAATAGTTGTCTAACTATTACTCCAGAACTAAATACAATTATTATAACTTGGAATAATACCAGAATCGTAACTTAAAACACAAATACTAAGACAAGGCACTACCCGTTCATCTAATAGACAATAGACCATTGTAGGTAGTCGTGATTGCCGTGGAGATTTGGGTTACGAGTACGAAGACGCAATACTGTGAGTTCATGCCCCCCCCCCCTTTTTCTCTTAACTGTTTTCAGTTTTTATACTTCGGGGGTGAAATACATGTTACTATGAATACGAATACTTTTTACATGGTATGGTTAGCGTAAGGAGGGTTACTACTTAGATCATGTGAGTGGGTAGGCGGGAACTGGAGGCCATTAATCCTCATTATAGGACCGAGGGTCTTTAGCGGTAGATCTATCTGGGTGTAGCGAGCCCAACCCCTGAGTTCGCTGAATGAACCAGGTGGTGACTTGTTACCCGACGCAAAAATCTGCTAGGTTTGAGTCTTCCTACTGCACTTCACACATATCATTGGCTTTGCAACCCAATGGTGATCTCTTTTTCCTTATTTGCTACATACCAGGGATTTTTATACATACAGACATTTTTACAACGGGTTATACATACCCACTTACACATGAACTCGCTCAAATTTATGTTGACTTTTCAAACTACATGTATTTCAGGGAACTAATGGATCTGGCATGGTATGCACGTATTTCCAAGCTGCGTTTGAATAAAGAAGTCATCCAGGGTTTAGAAGGTGTAACCTCTTCCTGGACGGGTTACATGTCTCTAAACCTAGTATTGTTTAAAGTTTTTACTAAGTTTTTTTTACGAACTCATTAAATCAAGTCAAGGTTTGTATCTTGTTTTGTGATTGATGTATTAAGACGAGTATAAAATGGGATTTTTCTAAACTTTATTAATGAAAGAATATCTCATGTTTTTATCATATAGCATTGTTATGATTGTTGCTATGGTATTAAGAAGTCACACCAAATAACCCACGCTTCCACAAAGCCAAGGTGTGACAGCTTGGTATCAGAGCCTCGATCATAGCGAACTAGGATTCTTTCTCGAGTCTAGACTATGATCATCAGGGCTCTCACGAAAATGTTTTCAAACACTTTTACATTGCATACACTATACGTCCAGATCCAGGGAATAAACCTTTTTACAAACAAAAAGGCAAAAATACACATTCCCAAATTTAAATTTATAACTCAGTCTGAGAGACTGAGAGAGTAATCTAGTGGGACTAGGGAGGATAGTCTGAGAGACTAGGAGAATCAGTCTGAGAGACTGAGAGAGTAATCTAGTGGGACTAGGAGGACCAGTCTGAGAGACTGAGAGAGTAATCTAGTGGGACTAGGAGGATCAGTCTGAGAGACTGAGAGAGTAATCTAGTGGGACTAGGGGGTCTGTCTGAGAGACTAGAAGGATCAGTCTGAGAGGCTAGGAGGATAGTCTGAGAGACTAGGAAGTTCAGTCTGAGAGGCTGGGAGGATAGCCTGGGGAAGACTAGGATGATTACTTGCTTACATTAATTGAGACTTATCTGCTTATTTGATTTAAGGTTGATGTACGTGCATATGTGGTAGTTGTTCGCATACACTAATTATTAGTAATTACTATGAATATACATGCTACGCACCGGCACACATGTCACTCTAACTAGAGAACGAATTATCAGACATTGATAACCCTGCAACCACCGCCACAGATAATGAGACTACATTTGCGCCATAGACAATTACGTCAGATACTGAGAGTGATCCTGATATGCTAAGGACGAGGACGACTTCTAACAGTCTGTGCTACCAGATTTTGGTAATACTTCATCTTTCCTGATGGTTTCTCTGACAAGAATCTTTCTGTCACTCTTGTTTCAATCCATGACCACTCCATCACTGGTCATCCCGATGATGGACACACCATGGCTCCAATCCTCGATGATGCGCCTCCTGCGGACATGTCTACTGAAGGTTGGCTACTCGAAAAACATTATACGACTACGTTGGCATGCTTATTGAGGGTCCTCCTGCCGACGCCTATAACGATAGAAATTTAGATGAGAACACTGTTACTAACTTCACTTCTTAAGACCCCTGTTAACAAGCCATCCTCTGATTCTAGCATGCATTCAGACTCCTTTGAGTCTGTGATATCTGCAACCTTACAAACAACTGGATTACAGCATTCTACTACTGACACAAGACGACGATGACATGGCTGCTGCATTATCACCTTCTCGAGGCACCACACCGTTACACGACCCAGGGCCTGCTGCTGAGCTAGCTCCTGTACCTTTCGAGCTAGCCTAATGTTGCAACTGCTGGTCCTACACCCTTGCTTGATTGCGACCCTGTTACTTTTGGTTACTAGACATTGCACCCCTACTACCTAACCCAGTACCAGCACCTAACAATTTCCTTACTGGTTGAAACGTTTGTTTTTGCACCCGCAACCGATGATGTTGCTCCTTTCCCCTATGAAGACCGACATCCATTGCGCCATCGTGCCTATCACTTTCTTTCAAGACATACCCGTACGCCGGAAAAGTACCCCAGGTCGGCACCAGCATAACGATCCTTTTTGCTAAAGCAGCACTTTCCCCGACCTCACAGGCCGCACCGTTTGCTACATTCACCTCTACAACGCCGGACGAGCCACTTTGATGGATCTTATAACACGCTATACTGATTTTAGACCCTTTCCATCCCTCTCATTATGTAGGCTGTACACAGGATGAGCGCTCCTGTAACGTCAGCTACAGTTTAAGGATACAAGTCACAGAGTTTTGGAGCTTGAGCTGGCACCACGTCTCCTCGCTGTCTATAGTATGAATACTTTGATCCCCCGCATTTACCAAGATTCCTTTTGACGCTCTCACCTGCTGTTATAACGCCATACCCAGGTTTTCTTTTAATGCTCGTTCCTTTTACCATCGAGCGGCAAATCAGTCGACTACTTCGAGGTATATACAAGCTCGCGGAGGAATTCAAGCATGTCAACAGTTTACTTTTCTTTCCTCCTCCACCTCAGTCACCAGTATAGTTGGTTCCTGGATTATGCGGATTGCATTACACTTGGGTAAAGACACTAATGATAAGCCAGGATTGCGGAGACTTTTGAGGACCACTTCTGACTACGTAATTTTGATGCACTAATATACTTGTTGGACAAGGGTAGGGTGACCCTGTGTCCCTTCTGATGTGATGCATTTTGTAAGACACAGTGATTGTGGCCGAAGGATAATGAAAGCCCGATCGTCTTTAAACACGCGACAATACTTATGACTAATGACTAACGAAAATCTCTGTCGCTTTGTCCCCGCTAAGCACACTGTGGATCTACGTATTTGTGCTATAACTATAATGCTACATGCTTACTTTCTACATTCCTATTTACAAGTTGTGCGATACATGTGATAATATGTGATTCAATGTTATAACGACTGCGTATATGTAATACCCCTCTGAGGTCTTAATCGTTGAATAGAGACTTGTGTGCTCGCGTCCTTCACAAGACCTGACCTAACCGACTTTCTTCTAGGAAGATGTCAACTCAAGGGAACACCGATATCAACCACCCTCTACCTACAACAGAGGCGGAAATGCGAGAGCGCCTCTTACAGGCCATCACACGGTACGAGGCCCACCGCTCCGATTGCAGCGGAGGTACCTCAGGAAATAACCCCTCCAACGGTAATGTCTAGTCCTTTAAGACACGTTACAAAACGTTTGGACATTTCCACGAGTGCCTTGCGTAGGCCTTACGCGAATAATGCTTACATCGCAGGCTGCACCTACAAGCTAGGGGTGTGCACGGTTCGGTTCGGTTCGGTTATTAGCATTATCCGTAACCGTAACCGAAGTCATCGGTTAATCGGTTCGGTTAATTCGGTTAATTTGTCGGTTTTCGGTTCGGTTCGGTTAATTTTCGGTTTATAACCAATTCAAAGAAGAGCTATTTTTTTTTGCTTAGAAATACATGTAATGGAGGTATAAATGCATAAAATAGATGTATAAATACATGAAATGGATGTATAAATAAATGAAATGGAGATATAAATGCATGAATAGATGTTTAAATAAATGAAATGAATGTATAATAAATGAAATAGATGTATTATTATATGAAATTAAAGTATAAAACATGAAATAGAGGTATAAAAGCTAGAAATATATAAAAAAATAAAAGGTTTGGTTCGGTTCGGTTAATTTCGGTTAAACGATGGTAAATAAAATATCCGTTAACCGACTTTCGGTTAATTCGGTTTCGGTTAATTTCGGTTCGGTTTTGTCGGTTTTCGGTTCGGTTTCGGTTAACGGTTCGGTTATTGCACACCCCTACTACAAGCAGTTCTTGGACCACAAGCCTCGAGAGTTCGACGGCACTGGGGTGCCTTAGCCTTCGTGCGCTGGGTTGAAAAGACGGATTCTGTTTTACGATTGAGCAAATGTGACCCCGAACATCAAGTCACTTATATAGCTGGACTATTGGTGGATGAGGCTCTGTCATGGTGGAACCATCACGTTCGGACAATGGGCGAGACCGCTGCGTATGCTATGACGTGGGACGAGCTGAAAGATCTGATGCGAAAGAGATATTGCTCGAGGGCAGAAGTCCAGAAATTGGAAACAGAACTGTGGAACTTGAAAATGGAAGGACCAAAGATAGCAGAGTATGTGCAGAGATTTAACGAATTATCACAAGTTGCTTTACTCCTAGGGGGACCAGAGTTTAAGAGAATTGAACAATTTATAAGGGGATTGGCACCTCAGATTCTAAGCCTAGTAACAACATCTAAACCTTCGACGATCACCGAGGCTATCGACATAAGTGTGGCGCTCACGGAAGAAGCAGTTAGACGAGGAGAATTTTCCACTACGGAGGAGAGAAAGGAGACTCCTGTAGAGTCATCTGGGGATAACAGGAGAAAGGTCACAAATTTCAAGATGGTTACTCGGGGGAGTAGCAAGAAGAAGGCCAAAAAGGGAAAAGACTACATGGGTATCCTACCTAAGTGCGACAATTGTTTACGTTATCATTTCGGGCGATGTAGATATAGAAAATGTGCTAACTGTGGAAAGAGGGGGCATCCTAAAGAAACTTGTTGGTAAGATACTGAACGTGGTAATGGGGGCCAAGACGGCAGAGAGAATCACGAAAGGGACAACGACAATGACAATTGTCGAGGCAGAACGAGTGATAAACAGAAACGTGCTCGAGGTTGTTTTAACTGTGGAAGCAAAAAGCATTTCAGAAAATATTGCCCTAAAAACAATCAGGCACAGGGATGAAAGCTCCCCACCGGAGCTAGGGAGACACGCCAGGGATTCAAGAACGAATATCGGTACGTCCCGAATTACTCAATATTATGCATCTGTGTTGCCAAATACTGTTGCAAATTTTACGATTCGCACCTCTAGAGTTCGAGAGTGTAATTGGTTTAAGTAGCGAGTAAGTAGATATTCCAGTACCCATTAGAACTAGCTTAGGGGAAGCTAGTGGAAGCCAACACAGTAACTGGAATCGGCAAGATAGAACCCAGATAGTGTAAGTTTACGCTAGATCTATTGCCAGTTGAGTTGGGAAGCTTCAACGTGGTAATTGGATGTATTAGTTGGCAAGCGGTCAAGCGGAGGTTGATATCCGCACCTCGACGACGAATGAAGGAACGATTGTGACTCACGAAGCAGGATACGCCACCACCGATCACGAATTGCTTAAGGCACGAAATTTGTTGCGGAAAGGATGTGTTGTTTTCTGGCTCATGTCGGGGACAAGGGAGCCGAAGAACTAAAACTTAAAGATACCCCCGTGATTGGAGAATATCCTGGAGTCTTCCTCGAAGACTAGCCAGAATTATCTCCTCAACGACGAGTCGAATTTTTGCATCGATTTGATTCCAGGCGTCGCGCCTGTAGTCAATGCACCCCGAGCAACTTACACCTTCGGAAATGCAAGGATTGACAGTGAAGTTTTAGCAGTGGATAGAGAAGGAATATAACAGACCAAGATGTCCCTTTTGGGTAACCTCGTTTCTGCTCGTCAAAAATGAGGATGATGATTTTCAAATAAACATCAACTACCAGGAGCCGAACGAGCTAACGCACGAGAGTCGGTGACTCCTACTAAGGGTTAACGAACCTCTTACATAACTGACTATGAGGACCCAACTATTACTACACGACTGGTCGACAATCGAGCGTCGTTAATGGTAAAATTCAGGAAGAAAGTATACCAGGGTGAAATTGTGGGACAATGACTTGTTCTTAGACGTGGGCAAAATGGCGTTTCCTACACAATGCACAAACCAGATCTACACGGGATACGAAATCTGGAGAATCTAGAAAATTTATGTCTAGGACCTTTGGGAACCCAGGACCAAACTCGTAAGGGTTTTACTTAGAAACCATATCTGTCAACTCAATCAAACGTCATTAACTTGACAAACTTGACACTTCAGTTAACAAAACCGAAAGTACTTAAATTTGCTTCCGTTGAAGTCTTCACTTTTACTTCTAACGAGTAGATATTGCATCTCTACTCCCCGCAAGGTAGTTGCATCACGTTAATTTTCTTCGCTGAGAGCGGACACACACCTGTTTCGATACATGGTCATTCCTTCATTTTAGCAAGTACTCATTGTTTCAGTACTGGGAAACTTTCATGACACACATGCATCATTTGCTACGCATGTGGTTTTGTTTCAAACAAACACTTCATTAAAATTTAAATATTACCTTGCTAAGCCTAATTGCTGATTCGTGATTCGAACGACCTACATTATTGTTATTGTTGACTCTTTTGTTATCAAGACAACACACTTTCTTGAAACCGCTTTCTTTCAAGCTACGTTTAAGGTTTATGTTTGCTACCATGCCAAGATTCCCTTGTTGATACGTATGTTTCTTGTCGGGTTACGCTGAAACTAAGTACGATTGCTTGAACTTATCCAGTTCACATGTTTGATTTGAGACGCCATATGATGTATTGAGAGCATCATATTCTAATACTTTGGCATAGATTCTTTTGTTTCGAGTCGTAGTAGACTTGTTTGGTCTATGACTCCACTAAATCGTTGATTGATTTCGATACCTTGCAGTAATACTATCACAGAATTGAAGCTTGCGCTAATTGGGTTATTCATTTCATACACGGATTTAATTGCCTATTTATTTGTTAACAATCCATTTTGATATCCACGATCGAAGCAGTCTTAACACAATTGTGTGTTGAGGCAATGGTACATATATTCGTTTCATAAGCACAAAGTACCTCCTAACGATTCTTTCGTTGTCAATCATATGTCTTACAGTACTTAATACTTTTTCATCTTCGATCAAAACAGTGGCTCTTTGATGATTCTGTATTCAACCAAAAACTTTTTAACATTGTGTAAATCAAATCTTCCGGCTTGTTTCGGTACATTTTCATCTGGGCTCAAACACGGTGAACTTGTTCAGTCACCGCTATTATGGAATTATGTCATTATGACACCCTGTGGTGTCATTACAAACTTGTAGCTTGTGCTAATCATGGTCAACCGTTTCACGCAAAACCACATCAACTGTTGTTGACTTGTCTTTTAAACATTTCTGATGCAACTACCAATCTAAGCAAGGATACACCAGATTCGCTTGTGTTCACTCGGCGTATTCTCGCAATTCAAAATACTGAATCTTACCATTCGTCTGCTCGGGAGTTGACAGATCATTTTACTATTTCATTTGAGTTGTTGATTTTTGAATTCACATAGCGGGTGCTATGTTTCATGAAAACTCGCTTGCATATTGCAATCGATCGTTTGAGAGTCTTATTAGTCAAGGCTCCTCTTTTGTGGAACCCCCCTACTAGCTGGATTACACTAGGCTATACGTCAAGTACGTCTTGTACCCATGACATCAACTGCTATGAGCACACACCTTTTAACCCTAGAATTCGGGTTGATATATATTCTTGGACTTACCAAATGTGAGTAAGGTTTGATTCGGTTTGATAATTATCTACCTCGATATTATTTATATACATACACATGTGACGAAACCATAAAGGGTTAAGGTAGTACAAATTTCGAGGACGAAATTTTTCTAACGGGGGGAGAATGTGACAACCGTAAAAATTACGGGTATCCGTACAATTAAATTATATTTAATTAATGCTTGATTACTGTGCTTGCTTACAATTGTGGTTAAACTACTACTTGAATTCTGGTACATACATATACATGCATCATACCTTATTAACTGTCACTCCATTATTTACACAGAACTATAGTGACAAACTTGATGCACAATAGCACAGTAGCACAATGAACGGATAACCCAGTAAACATGCTGACATAGCCAACATCAGACAGACACTGTCTCTAAGGCCAGTATGAGCCAAGAATAGTTAACTACACTAGTAGGGAGTGTAGGGAGGTGAGGATTGTAAAACTGCGTCACTAGGTGTTAGTTATAGTGACCGGATGTGCCAAAAACATGCTCTAACTACAAAATCCTGCACTATAATACAAAATTCAGCATTTAATATGACTAGTAAAGTGCAAGAACATGGGAAAATAATACTAGACACTTTCCAAAGTGTCGGGAATTCATTGTGTCACTAAAAATAATATTAAAGACACTTTAATTGCTTATTAAGCACTTTAACGGATCAGTATCCAACCGAACAACCGGATTTTCCCGGAACATAAAAATAATGTCAATGATATTATTTACACTTTTCTGAGCTAGTTAGGGTCCCCGAACACCCTAACACCCGTTATATTTCATAACACACTAATAACTTATTTAAGTTCCTAACTAAACAAACTAACACTTAACTATAACATTGAAATCCAACTAATACCCCCCCTTCAACCGAATCGGTCCCATAGGGGACACACTCTTACAATTTTGATTATTTTATTGGCCTATGTTCCATATCTAACCTACACATTACATAATGGATAAAGCTTGAGATGGATTATAAGTATGTTCATGAGTTAACTAGTCTCTCACTTCCAACATCAACAACCAACATCATTCTCTTCTTTCTTTCCCCATCTCGGCCGCCCCCTTCTCCCACCATATCACCACCATCCAACCTCCATACAAGTGTTTTACATGCATACCAAGGTGCTAGAGATCATACAAAGAGGCTCGGTGCTTACGGAATCTCAAGGACCTCTCTACATCGCTATTAACCACCTAGTTTTCGCTTTGATTCTTCCCTAGCCTTGAGCTAGTTGTAAGTGCTTCTAAACACTTCCTTGATCTTGTTTAAAGTGGTTAATAGGAGGTTTAACGGATAAAAATCGAGAACGCTAAAGATTAAAACTAAAAGCCTTGTAAGAAAGAGGAACATGATGGTTAAAGAGCAAATAATGGTGTAAAACATATGAGTAGTCTAGAAATGTTTATTTTATGTTGTTTGATGCTAGTAGTGGAACGGATCGTCATCTAACCACGCTAGATCATGTTCATGGAACATGAACTAGCAATATGTTAAGTGTAAAAAAAATGGTAAGATGATGAACTCTACTACTTATGAACATGAACTTGTGTAAAAATAGTTTTTCTTGTAAAATGGAATTCTAAACTAATAGATCTAAGGGCTCCGATTTTCCGGCGATGGATCGCCGGCGACGACGAGCGGCGGTTGCGTTTCTCCGGAAACAGCGACGATATTCTCCGGTAAGCACACCCCACCCATTCCCCTTTCCGATCGCAGATCTGTTATATACACATTTTTGTTTCTTTCTTTCTAAACTAATTTTTTTCCGGTGACGATGATGATGCCGACAAATGACTGAGGATGTCGATGACGATGATGACGATCACGGTGGCGCTACGGCGGCCGCACCACAATAGCGATTCGGGGTTTGGGTGGTGACGGCACGACAGTGGTGGTTATGTGGTCACTGGTCAAGCTCGGTTCTGATTTGGTTCGGGTATGGGTTCTCAGCTCGGGTGTCAGTTTAGTCTCGGGTTCACGTCGATTCAGGTTCGGGTCAACCCAGTCAACACAGTCAACACTTCGGGTTGACTGGTCAACTATAGTAAACGGCTTGACTCGATGCGTCTCGGTTCAAGAGTCGGGTTCAGATTTCATTTTGTAGTTGTTCAGTTCAAACCAGTCACAGTCAACGTTTCGGGTGAACACCGGTCAACAGAAGTCATAGATGGTCAACATACGGTCAACAGTGAACGGTCAACTGCCTGGTAAAAACCAGTCAACGCGTGACCCGGTAAAGTTGTAACGACATGAAATTTAGTTTGGTTCGATATAGATTTTATATTTTTACGCGACCGAGCTCGAACCGAATGCATTTAGTGAACTATTTTCATTTTTGACATCCTTGACAAACATTTTTATACATAATGTTTACATAGTTGATTGAATTTTAAAAATATATCGACACGTTAGTCGTCGGGATCGTCCAAAAACAGAGGAAACTCTGTCCGTTTTTCGTAAAAATACGATATATGAAACGTACTTTGTTATAAAAACGACACATATTGGAATCCAAGGTATTTTATACAAATGAGTATAAGCGTATACTCATTTTTAGCGACATTTTATAACATATCAAACGCGATTATAATATTCGCCAAACACGAGTTATAAGATACGAAACTTGTTGTTTGTATAAAACAAGTATAGTTATTTATGCTTATTTCAAAACACCAATAAATCGAAAACTTTGTATACTCTTACAAAGAAAATATAATTGTTATATTCATTTAAATCGTCGCCAATATCGTATACTTATACAACATAAACTTGACGATTTATATTTATTCCAAACACCGACTTTAAACTTTCTTACGAGCTAAATATAGTTTTTGTACATATTTCAAACGTTTAATATTCGGAAATATTATGAAGTAAATATAATTATTTATATTACTTTCAATTATTTAGAGTCCGAATATTCTTATAAAATGACTGCAAATGTTTGAAACTATTTCAAACAACAAGCTTTCGATATATAGATACATATGTATATATGTTCATTATTTCCGTTTTACGACAACTACTACGACACGAATCGCTATCCACCTACGCCTTCTATTCGCGACGACTAACACGACCTCGTATAAGTATATTTATTTTATAGATATAAATATATATCCTACATCACTCAGAAACTAAGTTGTTTCCGAGACTTAGCGTTTATCCCGATTATAAATGGGATCGAATAACAATAGATTGATTATTTCAAATCAAGACAATAACGCTTCCCTAGAATTGTTTAGTTAACGATTCGGTAGAGCTCGGACACGTAGTTTAGCTATGTTTAAATTAGAAACTGACAAGTTATTCCATATTAGGAATACTATAGATGCACGCTAGCTAACACACGTTCTTGGAATGACACTTCGGAATCACGGTAAGCTAGCTTTGCACAGGAATATCCAGGTGAGTTCATAACCCCCACTTTTTACGGTTTTACATTTTTATAAATGTTTTCGGGGGTGGAAAGACATGCAAGTTTTTGCAAAAGAAAACACTATTTCGATAAACGAAAACACATATTTATGAACCATGTTGCAAATGAATTTCAACGAACTCGAAAGGTTTACGAAAGGTTTATACTACACAAACCGGTCTTACAAAACAAACGCGTATTTTCGCAAACGTGCATGATTTTATGACTAGTGACGGGAATGTCCTAGTTACTACAACGGGACTGGGTTGGTCTGACTACGAAAAATGAGACAACCCAATGGGTTTATGTCCCCCTTTTTCTTTTGAAATACATATTAACTAGGGTATGATTAAGCTATGGAATGAATTCTTGGATCACGTGCGAATAGGCACTAACTTAGGCACCATTAATCCTTTTAAGGACCACGGAACAGGGGGTAGATCTATCGGGTACGGGCGAGGCCCACTCACGGTCCTTGTGCGGCCACTTAGAGTGCTTTTGTGTCCCTGTTGAAGTGAATCGACACTTAAATCGTCTACCGGGTTGAGTGCTTCCTATGTTGGCACACATATTAATGTCTTAGCTACACATTAATGATCATTAGGTTCATAGACGCTTACATACCAGCTTTTGATACTCAAATTTTCAAATGTTTTTAATATTCCTTGATGGAAACTCATAAATACATGGATTTGCAAACTTTGGTAACATTTTTCAAATTATACCTAAGTAAGAGGACGCGCTGATCCTACTTACAAAGATTCTTTTTGGGCTCGGCCCATTCTCTCTCGTGCAATGCACAAAGACTCTCGTGTCACAGTTTTCATATATCATGCCGAGAAAATGATTTTACTATATTTTCTCAATAACTTTAAAACAGGTTATCAAAAAGATTTATTTTAAATCTTTTCAAAACGAACTATGAACTCGCTCAACTTTATGTTGACTTTTTTCGCATGTTTTTTTTTCAGGTTAATTTTTTCAAACTATGGAACGGTTGGAATAGGAGTACCCATGGGAATTCGAGCACGTAGCGGCATTCATTTTCTAGAAGTCTTAGCTTATTTGCTTCCGCTGTGCAATGAAGATACCAGTCCAGTCACGCCAGCTCTGATATTTTGTGGTGTGACAACGATACCTGGTTCGTACGAACTGACTGGTTTGTTTATTTTCATTCTTGAATTGTCTAAGTGTTTGATTTGTGCAGATAATCTTCGAAGCTAATCATGGGGGACGAATTCTATAATGAGTTTTATGATGCTTTTACCACATCAGCACCATCGTCAACTTCTAACCCAAAGAATGTTTCTAGTGTTATTTCCGAGACATTGAACGTTGACAATGCATATGGAAATTACCAAAAGCCGCCAAAGCTTATAAACATTGAGGATTACAATCGTTGGGCTCCTAGGTTTATCAATTGGTTGAAAGCATATGCGTATGAGAGTTGGAAATCTTTAGAAATGGGGTATACTCTTCCAACAACTCCACAAGGTGAAAGAATCCCATTTACCATTTTGAGAAAAACCGATCAAGAAGTTTTCTCTGCTGAACAAAGAGGGATCGCTCTCATTCATTAATCGGTCAGAGACGATATTATATCGTTGCTTCGATATGATAATACGATGAAAGGGTTATGGGAATCATTGAAGAAGAAATGTACTGGTGGAGACAAAATAGTCAAAAACAAAAAGTCGTTATTGAAAAAGGAACTTGATTATTTCAGCTGTATGAAGAGAGAATGTGTTAAGCAGATGATTGAACGGTTCTGCCATTTGAAAGTGAAACTGGATAGGTTTGAAATTACAAAGACTGATGAAGAAATTAATGGAAAGTTGATTGATGCACTGCCAAACGAGGATGATTGTCAGTATTACGTGTTGATTCTGAAAAATAATCTGAATTTGAGTACGGTCAGTCTAGATACTCTGATTGAGAAGTTGGAGGGACATGAGCTGGAAATAAGAAAACATAATAAGTCAAACAACTCCAACTATCAACAGAATGTGAATCTGTATTACCGGGGAAGCCTGCTGTCACCAGATGTTCAATCACCAAAGATCGGAATGACTTTCAGCGTTGGAACTTCAAATGAGTCACCTAATAGTAGTTCTAGTGGTGGATCTTCAGGAAGCTGTGGTTTTGGTTACTCGGGGTCAAACTCAAACATGCAATCACCGTCTGCATCCAATACACAACAAATCCTCACTGTTATGGTTTCCACTGCTCTAACTGGTTCTGTCAACTGCCTCCCCTTCACATGCTCAAACTATCTCAATCTCCCCTTAAACCACTACCTTAAACCATGAAACCCAGGGGTGGAACTATAGTGTTAGGAGCCGTAGCACGGGCTACGGCTCAACCCCATATTTGTAGTGTTTTTTGTTTTCGGTTTTATATAAAGGATATCCCTAAAAAATACGAGGCTACCCCTAACCGAAAAAATAGGATACTTGATATTACTAAAATTCTATTTTTTATAAGCCCAAACATTTTACAACCCGAGAACTTGTAGAATAGTTAAGTCTGAATTATAAAATAAGCCCAAATTAACAATAACAGAACAGAAATAAGGCCCTAAATATAAATGATAAAGTTATCCCAATACCCAAAATAATAGTATAATTGAAAGAGGACCATTTTGATTTGTGATTATGGGCGGTAATGAAAACTAAAGGTAGATTATACAGAATGGAAGCCAGCGATCTGAAGAACATTGTCCCTGCTAAACCAGAATGCCTGAACTCTCACCTGCTGAATCGTTCCTGCTGAACCTGCGTTTTGTTGATGCTGAAATCGCTGATCATCGTCCCTACATTTTGTTATGAGTTTTGAACAATGTTTTGGTTTGTGCGGTAGAAAAGAAACTTTAAAAAAAGTAAAAGACGACGATATAATTGAACGATTTCAAGCTATGAAAAAAAGAAAAAAACAAATCTATTAGGTATTTATTTTATTTATTATCGTGTTTTTATTGTAATATTGGACGATAAATTTTATTTTCGGAATAACCTCTAAATTATTGGGTTAGCTTTGCCGTTGGTGAAACCCACCCATATTACACTTCTCTCTCTCTACCACTACTCGATTTGGGTACTTGAATAGGTGACGACAACATTACGATTCGGGTAACCTACCCCGAAACCTAAATCTACAAGTAAAAATTGATTTCACTTTAAAAGTGTTCATGTGAAACATTTTGGGGATATCACAAATTACAAGATGTGAATGTTGTTTGACTAATTAGCAAGTATGCCAAAAACAAGATATAGGAAAAATTGAATAAGTATGAAGACAGTAGTCAGTCAGATAAGATAGATATAATATGTGCTTATTATTAATATAATCATATTAAAGTATCACTAGTATCGAAGTTGAACTTCGAATCATATCACAATTACGTGCACACTCAAGACAGGTAGTCGCATATCAGCAACGAAAACAAAATAGGAATTCAAACTTGAACGTACATATAGATAGATAGCATTACTGGAGTTATATAATTTGTATATGTTAATAATAATAATCTCACGGATCAGTGTCTTCTTCATGATCTTTCAACTCCCATGATCCATCTTCTTTTTGAACCATTCCATTGTTCCTCTCAGTAAACCAAAAACCCGGAATACCATATTTATCCTCCAAAATATCACCAAACTTGTTTACAAGCGAGATATCTCGATTAATTTCAAGGTTAAACCGTCTAAAAAGACTGGTTTGGACCCCTGCAACTCCATGCAGATAACCCTCCATGTTGTGCCAAATTCCTGGATTCCCAGGACCCTTCAAGTATGGAGACTTTAAAGTGTCGATCACCAACTCGCTCCCAACATCCGAGTATCCGAGTAGAGGATATTTTGGGACGACATCTGGACTATTGTTAATTCGTAGGCAATAAAGTTGTTTCATTGAGTCAAAAACTTTTTTGAAGTTGGAGTCTCCCACTTTGGGGGTAGCGAACGCGAACACTGTCACTGGGCACACCTTGGGAGGGGCAGTCGCTTGTTTGTTGAAACCGTGAATGACTATGTCAAGAGCCATTAATGCTGCAACTGCCGCGCCCATACTGTGCCCAGTTAATGTCAAGCTAATATCCTCATGCTCGTATTCTTTCACTAATTTCTTCACCTCTTCCATTGCCTAAACAATATTTACAACATAGGAAAAAATTGTGTAACGTTACTTTTTATGTAAGGAGATCGATGTAAATACAAGTTAGTTATGTCTTGGTAATCAGGACAAAGGTCGATTAGTGCATGTACCATTGTCTTTCGGCTATCACATGATGCATGATTAACCGTCCGCCGCTTTCATCGTTAATTTATTAGATTAATAAAATCACTTTTGCCCACAGGGCGTCGAGTTTCGATAATTAGAAATGATAATGTTATTTGAAGATTATACATGTATACGCACCTGGTCTCGAGCACTAGTTTTATTGTAACGTGTATTCAAATCATTAGTAGTGTAGATTGAGTACCATCCTTCATGTACTTTTGGGTCATCCTTGTGGTTTTCCCCAAATATTATTGGAGCCGAAACCAATTTGAACTCAGAATCATGAATCATATCGGAGGGGTTAACTGTTCCTCTCCATGCAACAAGAATGTCTCTCCTCCCTAACGCCTTTTTCCCTTCGTCTGTCGCCACTGCGGTAAACCCTATCCAGTTCGACTTCCTGCTCCAAGCGTGCGGATCAGAAGACGTTACAAATGCGCCAGGAATTATGACAGCTGACGTGGCGTACATGTATTTAGTGACTTTGTACTGGTTCAATGGCTGGCCTTTAAGAAGACCTACTTTGTCGAGTAGATTCTTACGAGCGTATTTGACATTTCCAGCGTTCTTTGAGGGGGTTACCTTGATGTAAGCATCATAAGTGGCTTCAGCCATTTCGCCGTAGTGGTTAATGTATGTTCGGAGATCCGGTGATGGAGGGTCTAACGCGTCTTTCCAGTAGGTCTCTCCGCTTAGCTTTTTCCAGTTTTTGGCGATGTTACCCATATCTCTTTTTATTTCTTGAATCCCTATTTATGGATTTCTAGCCTTATTTATAGATAACAAAACATCATATGAAGAAACGTTTGCAAGTGGAGAAAATATATGTTATTCGTCATAGCCACATCATTTTGCCCTCTATTTTGTATTTTAGGTAACCTTATATTGTATTATTGGATAGTGATTTGATGAATAATGGCTCTATCTTTGGGCGTTTTCGGCTATGTGGCACTCCAGTCAGCATCGAGTCATTATTGGGCGTTTTTACAAAAGTGGCGCAGTGGAATAATGCCCAATAACGCCCCATCCAATCATTACACAATTATTAATTGTTTTTTAAATTTAAAACTTAAAATACTTCATTAAATTAAAAAAATACAATACTAGAAATTAAAAAATAAAAATGAAAACCGACATAACTTAAAAAAAAAACGGAAATAAAAAAAGAAATAAACTTAAAAAAAGATGATGATCTAAAGTCTGTATTTTTCCCGAAGTTTTTGGCGGTGCATTTGCGCAACGATCAACGCGCCGCCTTGGAGGTGGTCAATCGGTTTGGACAAAAACTCTATGTCCTTTTCCGTTTCCCTCGCTGCTTGCATCTCGTTAAACTTTTTGTTTTCGGCGACTCGTTCTTTCATAGTCTCCCAACGCTTGTGGCCGAGGTCTCGAATGTCTTGGAGACGACGGTTCATCTCCTCGAATCTTCCTTCAACTCGAGATCGGAAGACGACTCCACCGGTTTTTTCCCGCTTCGCTTATCCTTTCTTCTACAGGCCGGTCGGGTCAACTCTTCAA
This sequence comes from Helianthus tuberosus, assembly GCA_030545235.1. Classification (NCBI taxonomy): domain Eukaryota; kingdom Viridiplantae; phylum Streptophyta; class Magnoliopsida; order Asterales; family Asteraceae; genus Helianthus; species Helianthus tuberosus. The sequence goes on from CM060355.1 coordinate 99,261,547, forward strand.
CTTCCTCGTCATCGTCCACAACAACAATTAAATCCACGTTGCAGGCATCCGATGTTGGTGTTTCAGGGTCAACGAAGGATGTTCGACCGTTTAACTTTACATCTACTACTAGACGTCATGATCGGTACGCCAGCCCACTTTGTACTTTTTCTTAGTAGGTCCCATCATTTATAGTATGTGAAAACACCTTTCGTTTTCTCGAACTCTTCCATAGCCTTCGTTAAAACACCGACGTCACCTTCTCCGCTCGGCCGATTATCGTAGTTTCTTTGATAAACTTCTTGGAAGGCGTGACACTTGTTGTTGATATCGGTCCATTTGCTAGAGATGGAATCCTTGTCACGATGTTCACCCTTTCCCCACGTGCTAAAAAGCTCACGAATCCTATTCCAAAATTCTGGACCGGTTTGAAAGTTTGCTACAAAAAGTAAAAAAAAAAAGTTGTACTGAAAAAAAAAATTGACGAGTAGAAAAAAAATAAGTAAAAAAAATAACACTTACCCACATCGGGGTCCTCCGAAACATTGACCCACGACCGAATCAACGTGTATCCCTCGTCCTTCATCCAAATAACGTAAGTATGCTTACGACGAGGTTGGTTCGGTTCCTTCTTTTTATGCGACCTTTTACCGCGTTTCGATGTCTCTCGCTCCGGTTCGGTTTGCGTCTCCGACACGATATCCACCTCGGGTTCGGGTTGTTGTTGGGATGGTTGTGAGGCGCCGGGTTGTGTAAAGCCGTAAGTGTGTGGCATGTAAGGAGTAGAGCCGCTCAAGTAAGCCGCGTACGATAACATGTTCGGGTCCATGTCTTGAGGGTTAAAGTTTTGTTGCGGTTGGGTGGTATTTGGGTTCCCGGGTCTTGACGGAACACCAAAAGGGGGTCGGAATGGATTCATTGTTAATAAGTTTAGAAAATGTGAAAGAAGTAGAGAGAAAGTTTGATTGAGAGTGGTTTTTTTTATATAAAGTTGGATGTCAAGTGGGGTTTATACAATTAAATGGGAATAAAAAAAAACATTAAAGAATGTTACCGTTTGTAACGGTAAACTCTCGACCCAATGCACAAATAGCGTGTTTTAAACCACGCTGCTCAACTTTTTTTCGAAAAAAAGCGCCTAATAACGCCGAGGGGGGTGGAGTCGGGGCGAGATTGGGCGTGTTTGGTGAAGGATTTTGAAAAATACACGCCCATTACTGGTGGTCTAAAGAGGAAAAAAAGGGTAAAAACGACTAAACATCAAGATAGCTTTTATAAAATGTATGTTTATGCTATAATTTATTTATAAATTACTATTCACAATTTGATTTGAAATACAATATATATCAAGATGTAAATAAGACACGTCACAACAACATATTTAAAATTGCATAAAACATCGTATTAAAAAATATAAACGAAAAACAAATACGCTTAAAATTTAATTATAATAATAAAAACAACATTAAATAAAAAGGCATAAGAGTGTAAGAAATTAATAAATCGTGCTCACTATATATTCATACATTCACACTAATTAATTTATACTTAACTAGTTTATGTACCTGTTTGTTATACAAGTGACTCCAAGTAAATTATATTACTTAATAGTGTTCATACTTTGAAATGAAAGAAACATTTCGTTACTTAAAAAGTAATCTCTTCAATTAAAAAGTTCCAAGTAGAATTGTTTGATTAGATATGGACCTATTAACACCAATTAATGCCCAATAAGGCCCATTAATTTGTTATTGGGTGTTAACACCTAACTATGACTAGTATGACTCGCTACACTCCTATACAACCATTTTAGAGCAAATGTGATATGATAGAGGCTATATTGGGCCACTAACACCAATCAAGTCCCCATGGCCAATTAGTGAAAGTATGACATGTTATTGAGCGTTTTCGTTACTTAAAAAGTAATCTCTTCAATTAAAAAGTTCCAAGTAGAATTGTCTGATTAGATATGGACCTATTTACACCAATTAAGGCCTAATCATTAATATGTTATTGGGTGTTAACACCTAACTATGACTAGTATGACTCGCTACACTCCTATACAACCATTTTAGAGCAAATGTGATACGATAGAGGCTATATTGGGCCACTAACACCAATCAAGGCCCCATACGGCCATTAGTGAAAGTATGCCATGTTATTGAGCGTTCACACCTAACTATGACTCTTGGTACTCCTATAAAACCCTATTAGACCAACGGTACTCCTATAAAACCCTATTAGACCAACTCTGACATGATATAGGCTATAATGAGCCATTGACACCAATTAAGGCCTAATACGGTTCATTAATGAAAGTAGGTCTTCTTAAAGGCTAGCCATTGAACAAGTACAAAGTCAATAAATACATCTACGCGACGTTAGCTGTCATACTTCCTGGCGCATTTGTAACGTCTTCTGATCACCACGCTTGGAGCAGGAAGTCGAACTGGATAGGGTTTATCGCGGTGGTGACAGACGAAGGGAAAAAGGCGTTAGGGAGGAGAGACATTCTTGTTGCATGGAGAGGAACAGTTAACCCCTCGGATATGATTCATGATTCTGAGTTCAAATTGGTTTCGGCTCCAACAATATTTAGGGAAAACTACAAGGATGACCCAAAAGTACATGAAGGATGGTACTTAATCTACACTACAAGGATGACCCAAAAGTACCATGGCTCGTATGACTCACTACACTCCTATATTGGGCCACTAACACCAATCAAGGACCAATACGACCCATTAATGAAAGTTTTTGACCTGTTATTGTTTCACTCCTAACTATGACTCTTTACACTCCTATAAAACCCAATTAGATCAACTATGCATGATATAGGCTATAATGGGCCACAAACACCAATCAAAGCCATTACGGTCCATTAATGAAAGTATGACATGTTATTGAGTAATAATGCCTATTTATGACTAGTATGGTAACACCCCCAATCGCGTAATACAACAACACGTAGCGGAAATATCTGGGAGTCACGTTACAAATTGCTAACAAGCACTGGTACTGAATTGTTTCATTATTGTTAACATTGTTTTATAATACAAAGAATACTGAAACTGTCTTTGTTTAAAGAATTCTAAGGTCCGGATGCGTTCCTATGTGTAGCATGCTTGAATAATCAAATCTTGAAACATACGTGAACATGAGAGTCAGCATAAAAGCTGGCGGGTGCATAGGTTTTTGTCACACCCCAACCGATGGCGGAATCATCGGGGCATGGCACTGAGCGAAACAGATTGTCCAGAAGTTTCCACAACAACTATCAGTACTATTTCGTTTAAATAATACGTCCCATACCGTATCCCAAATAGTAAAACAAATCATTACAGATAACAACTAGTCAAATGTTCTGTTCCGATAACTCAGATTCAAATATAAATATTGTTCAAATGCTTCTAGAGACTCGATCTGCAAGATCTACAGACAACTATGCTCTAGACGCTTATTCTAAGCTCGCCTTCCTAGCAGATAAGCATCCTAATTGCCTGTCACATACGTTAAAATAAAGCCAATACATAAAATGTAAAGGTGAGCATACAAGTTTGATAATAGCATATAGAGTTTGAAATAGTTTACGCATAACCAGCACGTACACAGAGGAAAACGAAGCATGTTAATTATCGACATGGAACTATCGATACCAATGACTGCGGGTTGACGGCCCGAGGCAGTTCGCAATACATGATTATCACCGTAATCCATGCAAGTAATTGCCCTTAACAACCCCCGTGTGAACGAGTGCTGAGTCCAAACTATAGTACTATCGTCGTTAAGGCAGGTAGACAACATTCCACGTGTAAACCTAACACCAATCAAGGCCCCATACGGCCATTAGTGAAAGTATGCCTTGTTATTGAGCGTTCACACCTAACTATGACTCTTGGCACTCCTATAAAACCCTATTAGACCAACTCTGACATGATATAGGCTATAATGAGCCATTGACACCAATTAAGGCCTAATACGGCTCATTAATGAAAGTAGGTCTTCTTAAAGGCTAGTCATTGAACCCGTACAAAGTCACTAAATACATGTACGCGACGTTAGCTGTCATACTTCCTGGCGCATTTGTAACGTCTTCTGATCACCACGCTTGGAGCAGGAAGTCGAACTGGATAGGGTTTATCGCGGTGGTGACAGACGAAGGGAAAAAGGCGTTAGGGAGGAGAGACATTCTTGTTGCATGGATAGGAACAGTTAACCCCTCGGATATGATTCATGATTCTGAGTTCAAATTGGTTTCGGCTCCAACAATATTTAGGGAAAACCACAAGGATGACCCAAAAGTACATGAAGGATGGTACTCAATCTACACTACAAGGATGACCCAAAAGTACCATGGCTCGTATGACTCACTACACTCCTATATTGGGCCACTAACACCAATCAAGGACCAATACGACCCATTAATGAAAGTTTTTGACCTGTTATTGTTTCACTCCTAACTATGACTCTTTACACTCCTATAAAACCCAATTAGATCAACTATGCATGATATAGGCTATAATGGGCCACAAACACCAATCAAAGCCATTACAGTCCATTAATGAAAGTATGGCATGTTATTGAGTAATAATGCCTATTTATGACTAGTATGGTAACACCCCCAATCGCGTAATACAACAACACGTAGCGGAAATATCTGGGAGTCACGTTACAAATTGCTAACAAGCACTGGTACTAAATTGTTTCATTATTCTTAACATTGTTTTACAATACAAAGAATACTGAAACTATCTTTGTTTAAAGAATTCTAAGGTCCGGATGCGTTCCTATGTGTAGTATGCTTGAATAATCAAATCCTGAAACATACGTGAAAATGAGAGTCAGCATAAAAGCTGGCGAGTGCATAGGTTTTGTTAGCCAAATAAATGGCAAAAGTTTGGTATTGCAATACTTTGACAACTATGAGAGTCGTCAATTGAAAATGGAATTTTTGAAGCCAAGGAATGGCAAAAAGGTTTAGCGTTGCAATACATTATCTTAATTGTCAAACTTGTGACAAAAGAGTTTTGTATATGGCAATATGATTATTACTAGGTAATTTTTATGCTATTGAAAATTGTACTTTGATCTTTGTTTTTTTTTTTGGGTAAAGGGTTACCCCGCTGATTCTATTATAGACAACCGCCAAATAAGTACAAGTAGTGAGGATGAGTTCCCCACTAGTTCATATACAACAGGACAGGCCCCATATATGTAAGCAAAAATGTCAAACAACCAATATACCCTATCAACCTAGTCTACTACAATCATGAAAATGACTATCTAGCAGACAAACAAAAAACTAAAAAAAACAACTCTTCATCCACCATCATAAAAAATGAAGTTGCCCCCAAGAAGCAACCCTCTAGCCCAATCCAAAAGAACTCTATCCATTGGAGAATCTTGTATGAGAGGTGCTTGCCCCTACCCTAGCAGACGTGGGATGCGTGCCCGATGACAGAAAATCATAGCTTTCATCGTAAACCACCTCTACCTCATCCTCATCAGACTCCTCACTTGGACCACGTCCCCCTTTTCTGTTTCCCTGTAAGGAATCCCCATTACCCCCACCAACTTCAAGAGCACTAAACGGGTTATGAGTATGAACCTTAGACGAATTAGTACCCTTCTCATTTACATAGGGAGAACTCCTTGTATTTTTCTCTCTATCCACAGGACGATATTCAAATTTTGGTTTCAAGTTATTAACTTGAAAACCACTCTTCTTTGCACTCTTTTTCGACCTAACTTCAGTGTAACCATCCTTATCTACTTTCGGCTTGTTTGTAGGAGGTTTCGACGTCGAACCCAAGCATTTAGGGCATCCCTCAGAATCATGTCCAAACACATGACAGTGGGAACATCTTGGGGGTATCCATTCATATTCCACTCGAATAGTCTCAGTAACATACTTACCTTCATCCAACTCGGGAATAGCCATGGTTAGAACCTATTTAAAGTCATGTTCAGCCAATATTTCAATGAGAGCCCTAGCATAGCTGCTCCTTCCCCAAGCCTCATTACACATATCACTTGTATACGAATCCAACCGCATAGGAGAACCAATTTTAGAAGCCAGCATGCTTAACCCATCGTCTGTATACGCCACTAACGGAACCTCATGCAATTTAAGCCAAACCGCAACCTTTTTAATATCTTCTTTTTTAAGGGTGTTTGTAGGGGACCAAGTGTTGAGAAACAGAGGTTTATTACGAATCAGCCATGGCCCCCCTTCAAGAACAGTATTCATACCCCTCCTATCTTCAAACTTGAAGAATAAAAACCCATTCGAATTCATCATAGTCTTTTGCAGACCATATATCTTCCAATTCGTTCTCACAAAGTATTCAACAACCGGATATGCAATTCTATCCCCCAGGAAATACCCATAGAGAGTGTTAGCTAACTTTTCATTGACCTGTTGTACAGAGGCTATTGGTAAGACAACATCCACTCCCTCCAAAGAGACATCAGATTTTAAAGTCCGAAAATTAATCTTGGGAGTTTGATCAGCCGATTCAGCAGCATTCATAGCTGAATTATCAGCTTTTGACGTACTGAGATCCATTTTAGCACCACCCTGTTCAGCATGTTCATTTGAAACCACATTAGCGTACGATTGGTGTTGAGTATGAACACGGGGAAGAGGGCTAATTTCATTAACCGGAAGAACAAAACCAACTTTTCGTTTGTCAATAACCTTAGCGAACTGCTGGTTAGGAGAATCAGACCGACCAGATACGTGTTCTACATCATTTAATGGTAGCATAAAGGTTACCTTCTTGTGCACTCCTCTAGCCGCCATATGAAACGATTGCCTTGGAACAAATGGTTTACCATCAATACTCTTGATCTTCTTTTCAAATACTCCTGACTTGTCTGGAACATCTTCGATTTGATCATCCATAACCAGCCAAATGGAGTAAACTGATTGCCAAGATGAAACAGATTCTGAAAAACAGGACACCAAACAAACAGCGAACACAGAGAAATTGAAACTGCTGAAACCCTAATACAAATCGGACAGCCAAAACATGTAAAAAGAAACAGCCCTTCAACCCCGTAATCTGATATTAGACGATCAGATGTCAACGAAAACCGAAACCCTAGAAAAAACGAAAGCCCTAATCTGATTTCAAATGGTTAGAAACGAAAAAGCGATTGAGGATTCCTTACCAGTAAAGAATCGACAACCCTAGTTGCTAAACAAAATCAATCAATATCAGGAATTGAAACAAAGAATTGAGGGTTTCACGGTTTTCCCCAAATCGCCCAAATCGCCCAGAGCACTCTCATCCTTGACGGGCTTAATTCTTAACTATACTTTAAAAGTTGGAATCGGTTATAAAAGTTGTGAGTGTATTATTAGAAATCCAATCAAGGATAAATAATAACAATATTGAAATCGGTCATAACTTGTGTGAGTATTATTAGAAATCAAGTCATTGATTTTTAATAATACTTTGGATATCCTTCTAAGAATCTAACATATGTAAATATGGAAGTTTCTAGAAGGATTTGGATATCTGAACATTGAATCAACTAAACACAAAAATCATAAAGTGATTCGGATAACGCTACAAGGGTAATACAATAAGAGCACTTATATATAAGAAGTACCAACGGTGTATCCACCATGTTCTTATGGTATTACACTCGTTTCGTTATCTAAATCACTACTAATCACATAAACACATAATCATCAACTTGGTCATCAACTTGTACAAACGCATTAAAGTACACAAAGAATCCAATCAAGGACTTCAATTTAGTACTTTAAACATCCCACAAGAATATAACTATGAAGATAGATAAATACTATAAGGATCCGGTTTGGTCATAGTGAATCATAACATACGCATTAAAGTACACAAAGAATCCAATCAAGGACTTCAATTTAGCACTTTAAACATCCCACAAGAATCAATCTATGAAGATAGATAGATGCCATAAGGATTTGGTCTGGTCACATTGAATCATTGAATCACAAAATCCTAAATCCTAATGGTGATTCGGATAACGCCACGAAGGGTAATACAATAAGAACACTTATATATAGGAAGTACCAGCGGCGTATCCACCATGTCCTTATTGTATTACTTTAGTTTCGTTATCTAAATCACCAACAATCTCTACACATAAACAATAACCATCGGCGTGTAAAGCACTTCTTAGAAATCTCACTATGAAGATAGAAAGATTTAAGACTGTACTTCAAATATCCTACAAGAACCTAACTATGAAGATAGAAAGATCCTATAAGGATTTGGTTCGTGTTCTCAATCGTCGTGTCTTGCATAATAGGAATAATACACAAAAAGCACTTAGTAAACACATATATGCCATACATTTGAGAAAAATTGGTTACACATATGAATCACCCCAAAACAATTGAGAAACGTAAAAGAGGGGAACTATGTACTCACTTGGGATTGCGTATAGGTCTTTTTCAAATGATTAAACAAAGCTCAAAGGATCAAGAGTTCAAGTGTTGAAGTGGTTCCTAGTGTATCGGATAACTACATGTTAGTGTATCGAAACTTCAAAACGGGAGATCGGCTAAAATGAATTCTTATAAACCAAATGAGTGTTGGAACTCATGTGATATGGTTTAACAAACCTAACATTCTGATTTGGAAAGGATCCTAAGTGCTTTTGACCCGTTATGACTCGTTAAAGTAGTTTACGCTACTTTAACGGGTCATTTGCGTAAATATATGATCGGAAGGTCAAATAAGTCCTATGATAAGTCTTACATGCCAAAATATCTTTTAAAATGTTGTAACATCAGTTTATACATCAAAACTTTGGTTACATATGCTTAAAATTGATTTAGGCGCAAAAAGCGCATTTTGGTCCTTTTTAAGAACATAGAAACGACTTATCATATAACTAACCAAACGACGTGTCCATAAGGTATAACCTCAGTAGGTTATTCCCTATACAACTATGGTCACAAATATGTGTTTGATCAGACCCTAAGATCGACCAAACATGTCGGATTCGAAAGTCAAAGCGGTGGTCAAGACCGCTCGACTTACGACCCTAAATAAGCACTAAACTAGAAGTGACGAGTTAGACATGTCAAAACATGTCTAACTAAGTTGCAAAACAGATTTGGTATCAAAACTTAGTTTTTTGATACTCGAAAATAGTTATGTCGTAAAATGCACATAATGTGCATTTTTGACCAAAACTTTGACTCGTCACTTCGACTAGTAAACGTGGTAATCAGAAGGTGTAATCGCAAGGGATTATAACCTTCGTGATTACGATCACGTTGCAAAGTTCAATTGAACTTTGACTTGACCAATTATGGTCAGAATTGAAAGTCAAACAGAAAGTCAACTGTTTGACTTTTAGCTCAAAATAAGCTAAAATAATGAAATAGACTAAGGAGGAGCACTTACTTGTGTTGTAAGTACTATAAGAACTGAGATTAGGAGGCCTCTAAAAGATAGATGCAAGCTCCAAGAAGATGGGAGAAGAAAGTATGAAATGAGCAAGTTGTGATGAAGAAATGCTTGCTATTTAAGTGTTTTAGAAGCCATTAGATCATTACAAGTGTCCTAGGAGGTGTCAAGATCTCAAGGGAGGTGTAACATGTGTCAAATGCAGGTTTAGAACTTGGGGAATACGAAATCTTGGGCTCCAAGGCTTTAAACTAGAAGCTGCCATGTTGTTGTCCATTTTTTTTCACAGAGCACTGCCAGGCGACACGCAGGGCTGGACCCCTTCTCCTGGCGCGACCCTCCTAGCTGAACCACCCAAACTTGTTTAATTTTTGGCAGTTTTGGTCCATGTACTTGTTTCGTCGCGTTTTGTCACTTTTATCACCCGTTAACCTAATATTTAGGCTGTATAAAGGTGTTAAGACATATGTAACTTGGATTTTGTCCAAAAATGTCATGGATGTCAGTTCATTCGGTTGTACGGTTACGTTTTTCACTTAATTACGACGAACGCTATAACGAACACGAAATCGGCCGAAATTTTGCAACGAATGATATTTTTGCATTCTTATCAATAAAATACAAGATTTTAATGATTACAAATTTTTTTTGGATGTGTGTACGTGGTCCGTATTCAAAAATATGAGAATTGGCAGACTTTCGTAGTTTGTCGCAAATAGTCCCTGAGCTTGAATAAGCATGTTTTTGCCATACCGAACCCCTCAAAACTTATTTTTAAGTTATGTAAAGGGTATTTAGGGTATGTTTAGCTTACGTCCTTGTTCTGGAGTGTACGTCACATTAAACTGATTACGTTTGCGTAACAGTTTACGATTTTACTTCCATAAATGGTTTGAGAGTTTGAAATTGTACAAGGACTAAAACGTGCAAATGTCACATGTAAATATACAATCATGGAAATGAAACACAAGATTTCATTGGATTTGAAATTGTTCGGGATTGTACAATGATTGAAAAGGCGCAACTGTCACAAGTATGACTCACTACACTCCTACACAACTTTTTTAGAGCAACTATGACACGGTAAAGGCTATATTGGGCCGCTAACACCAATCAAGGCCCAATACGGCCCATTCATGAAAGTATGACATGTTATTGGATGTTCACGCCTAACTATGACTCATTACATTCTTATAAAACCCTCTTATAGCAACTATGACATGATATATCATAATGAGGTCCTAAACTGTTAGATCACGAGTTGTAAGGAGTTATACTATATCATAATGGTTCGTTAAAGCTCAGCTAATTCAAGCTTTTTATCGGTTCATTTCCAGTACTAAATTTTGACGTTTTTGGTACCGATACGATACCAGTTCGGTTCTGTACCAACATTTTCCTAGTTTTTACAATCAAATAAGAGTACTCGTACCGTACTGAGTACTTTTGGCTCCGGCACCAGGACAGAACTCATCCCTACTCAAGCCGCTCTGCCTCATTTACACCCTTGGTTATGAATCCAATAAAAAAATTAAATGTGATTTACCAAATATTAAGTCTGTGACAACCCTCATAATTACAGGTATCCGTACAATTAATTAATATTAAATTTATGCTTAATGACTGTGCTTGATTACAACTGATGACGTAAACTGCTTTATGATTTCTGTATCATACACACATGTGCATCACATTTCATACTGTCACACCATTTATTACATACAAACTTTAGTGACATACATGCTGCACAAAGCACAGTTATCACAGTGAACGGATAACTCAGAAATATACTGACAGTGCCAGTACATAGACAGACAGTGTTTTGAGGCCCAGTATGAGCCAGAGACAAGGTACTACACTAGTATGGAGTGTAGGGAAGTAAGGACCATAAAACTGCGTCACTAGGTGATAGTTTAAGTGCCGAAAAGTGCCTAAAACCCACTCTAAGTGCAGAATTCTGCATTAGTCATCAAAAATCAGCATTTTAACATGCTAGTAACATGCAAAAATATGGCAAAATGGTCCTGTATACTTCCCTAAGTATCGGGAATTAAAAGTGTCACAAAAAGTTACATAAAGGACACTATACGGTATAACTTAGCACTTTAATGAACCAGTATCTAACCGAACAACCGGACATTACCCGGAACACTAAAATATTGCAAGAAGCATTGTTTTTATTTTTCTGAACTAGTTATGGTTCCCGAACACTTAAACATTCTACATAAAGCATGATACAGTAAAACACTAGACTTACACTTAACACCCTAACTAATTACCCATATTTACTAACAAATAACAATTAACCCCCTCCCCATGCTAGTTTAGGGCCCAAAGGAGGACCCACCACAAGATTTCCATAATCTACTTAAATCTTTCATAATCTTTCATTGGGATATGAAGTGATCTTGTTTGTACTTGAGAAGACATTAAACCCTTTGGATATTAGAGCTTGAGATTATAAGTATTATCATTCACCATCTCAATCAAAACACTTCTTCTCCTCTCCCTCATAGCTACGGCCGTAAACCCCCTAACCACCACCACCATTTTCGATCAAGCTCCATCCAATCCAAGCTTCATACAAGGTGTAAGAAGGTGTCTAAGAAGGTGTGGAACTCTTGGATCATCAAGGACCTCCTTTACAAGCTTTTATCCACTCAATCTTCATCATTGTTCTTCCCTAGCTTGAAGCTAGTAGTAAGACTTCTTTGATCTTTGTTTACTTCATATTTTTAGTGGTTAAAAGATATATTATGTTAATTTACACAAGAACACTAAAGAACATACACATGAATCTTGAAACATAAAGCTAACATAAGATGAAATCTTGTTGAAATGATGTTGTTTAACATATGGATGATGTTTGCTCGTTGATTACTAGAGATATTGATGTTGATCATTACATGGAACTTGCTAGATTATGATTAAAAACATGATTTAGCAAGTTAGGAGATGATTATGTGTTTACATAAGATAATCATCTTCTAGTAAAGACATGAACTTGAACATAAAAATGATTTCTTGTAAAATGACAAACAAAGTGAACTAGTAAACTAGTAAATCTACGACTTGTGAATGATTTTCCTAGAAAACCAAGTTTAAAAAGATGATTTTTGGAAGATCATGGTTTTTACAAAACTTACACCTTTTTTAGTGGAAAAACAAGTGTGTAAACACTAGAGAAACAAGAAGGTTTAATAAAGAAACATTTTTGTAAAATATGTTTACAAGTTGTAAACATCTAAAATCCTCAAGAATGAAGTTTACCAAGTAGTATATATATTTTGGAGGGTAACAAAGGCTACTAACTACTTTACCAAGTTACTACACATTTTTGTGAAAAATCAAGATCATGTTATTATGTAAAATATATAGTTTTTGCACTTGGTAAGTGTAAAATGATTAGTGAATTGGGGTTGATTGTTTTGATGATTTTTTTTAAAAGAAAATGATATGCTAAATAGGATGGACACCTCCATTTACAAAGGAAACTATGGCGAAATTTTCTAAAAATTCAAACACTTAGAAAATATTTTCTAACAAGTATTTACAAGTGTATTTTTTTAACTATGATTTTCAATATAAACTTTGCTATAAATTTTTGTAACAAAAATACAAGTATTGGAGGTTGGTTTTTGTAAATAGAATCGGACAGATATATATTTAGAATATATTTTTATACTAAAGACACTTGTGTGAATATTTGTATACTTTGCGGAATAGTTATATTATTTTAGGGTAAAATAATATAACTTAACAAATACCATGAAATTTACAACTCCAAAATTATTCCAAAAATCACAAGGAATAAATATTTAAGTTACACGCCTAATATTGTGAAGCCAAACACAAAAACGTAACTTACAAAATATTCCGGAAAATACTTTTACAAATACATTTTTGGTAAATACTATTTTGGATATGAAAGCATGAAAGTATGATTTTTACCAAGTTATATCATATTTTTGGGCCAGGAGAAAATGTATTATTATTTGGGAAAGTAAAAATATTTTTACTTGGGTTTATTAAGAAATATAGTGTTTTTGGAAAAAAATATATATTTTCTTGGAAGGTATTGTTTTGAATAAAAATAAGGTTTATATATATATTTCTAAGTGAGACTTAAGGATATATATTCTTTTGGATTAACACACCGGAATACGACGCCACTACATGGCTAGATATAAAAATACAAGAATACGGATAAACATGTATGAAATACCCCATCCTTGGGAAGGAAATACGAATACGACCACTTGAGAAGTACTATTACAAAAATATTGTTTAACAATTATTCCAAAAATTAAAGTCAAAATAATTATTCCATTAACAAGTGATTATAACTCGGAATGATGTTGAAGACTTAAAGGAAACGTAACTCAGAAAGTAAATACTAAGACTAAGACAAGGCACGACCCGTTCGTCTAATAGACATTAGCACATTGTAGGTAGTCGTGTTTGCTGAAGGGATTTGAGTTAAGATACTGAAGACGCAATATAGTGAGTTCATGCTCCCCCCTTTTCTTTTAACTGTTTTCAGTTTTATACTTCGGGGGTGAAATACATGTTACGATTATTACAGACATTTTATACATGGTATGGTTAGCTAAGGAGGGTTACTTCTAGATCATGTGAGTGGTGGGTATAGCACTTAAGGCCATTAATCCTCGTCGTAGGACCGAGGGACATGAGTGATAGATCTATTCGGGTGTAGCGAGCCCCACCCCTGAGTCCGCTGAGTAGACCATGTTGTGACTATGTCTTATTGACGAAATCTGCTAGGTTTGAAGTCTTCCTGCATCACTTCACACATATCATTGGCTTTGCAACCCGGTGGTAATCTCTTTTTCCTTATTGCTACATACCAGGGACTTACATACATACTTACATCGTTTTCAAAGGTTTATACATACACACAAACGAACACATGAACTCGCTCAACTTTTGTTGATGTTTTTCAAACTACATGTATTTCAGGGAAATTGTAAAGTGGATCTGGCGGGCGTTGGAAGTTTTTATGTTGCGTTAAGAATAAAGATGTCATCCATGGTCATTGAGTTTGGTTAGTGTGTCTTATTCCTGGACGAGACACGTCTTCCAAACCTTGGTGTTATTCAATATCTTTTGACGAGTCCTTAATGAACTCATAAGCAATTTGTATGATTTGTAAAACTTGAATTTGAAGTCTACGTTTTAAAACAATGCTGTTATGTTTTAAACTTATTTAATGGATGACAAACCTATGGCTTTATCATATAGTTGATGTTATGATTGAATGGAATGATATTAAGAAAGTCACACCATAATCACGCTTCCGCAAAAGTCAAGGTGTGACAGCTTGTAAAGAACATTGGGCGCAACTCATAACGTTATTTACACAGCTTTATTTATTATCGCGTGAAAACGAGCTCTTGAACCAAATCGGTTAATGAAATGGTTATATATGTATTTTTTTACGGATTCATATATTAAATTCGATCATATAACTTCTTACACATACAAATATGTTGTTGAAATGATTATTGTTTGAATTGTTTGATTGAATTTTGATAAAATAACGACAACTTGTGTTGTAGGGAGGTTCAATCTTAGAGACTGAGGGAGGTTCAGTCTTAGAGACTGAGGGAGGTTCAGTCTTAGAGACTGAGGGAGGTTTCAGTCTTAGAGACTGAGGGAGGTTTAGTCTTAGAGACTGAGGGAGGTCCAGTCTTAGAGACTAAGGGAGATTCAGTCTTAGAGACTGAGGGAGGTTTAGTCTGAGAGACTGGGTGATTAGTCTTAGAGACTGGGTGATTAGTCTTAGAGAATGGGTGTTTAGTCTTAGAGATTGGTCGTTTAGTCTGAGAGACTGGGCGTTTAGTCTAAGAGACTGGGTGTTTAGTCTTAGAGACTGGGTGTTTTAGTCTGAGAGACTGGGTGTATGGTCTAAGAGACCGGGTGTTTAGTCTGGGGGACTGGTTGGGTTAGTCTGGGAGACTAGGAAGGATAGAAAGTTTCATGAGGAATAATGTGAATACATGACTACATGATAAATTACTTTTGTTTGCATACGCTAATTGTTAGTGATTACTATGGATATACACGCTATGACTATTATATATCGGCACACATGTCACCTTGATTAGAAAGCGAATTGTCAGACGTTAATAACCCTATGACCGCCGCCACAGACAATGGGATTACATCTGTACCGGAGATATTTACGTCAAACACTAAGAGTGATCCTGATATGCTGACCAAGGACGAGGACGATTTTCAACAGTCCGCACTACCCAATTTTGGTGACGATTTACCCTTATCGATGGCTCCTTTGACAAGAATCCCCCTGTCACTCTTGTTTCAGTCCATGACCACTTCATCACTGGTCATCCCGATGGTGAACACACCATGGCTCCAATCCTCGACAATGCGCCTCCTGTGGACATTCCTCCCGAAGGTTGGCTACTCGACGAATACTTGATGGTGACGTTGACGTGTTATTGATGGTCCTTCTGATAACACCTATGATGATGGAAAGTTAGACGAGAACGTTGTTACTAATTTCACTTCTTGAGACCCCTGTTAACCAGCTATCCTCTGATTCTAGCATGTGTTCGATTTTAGACTCCTTGAGTCTGTGACATCTGCAGCCTTACAGACGGCGGAATTACAGCTTTATACTACGGACACAGACGCCGCTGCCATTATGACTGCTGCACTATCACCTGCTCGAGGCACACACCATTACACGACCCAGAGCCTGCTCTTTAGCCATCTCTTGTTCTTTTAGGATCAGCTTGATGTTGCACCCACTGACCCTGCACCCTTACTTGATCATGACCCTATTTCTTTTGGTTTACCAGACAATGCATCCCTTATACCTGACCTAGTACCTACACTGGACGATCTCCTTATTGGTTGAGATGTTTGTTTTTGCACCCGCAACTGCTGATGTTGCTCCTTTTCCCCTATGAAGACCGACGTCCATTGCACTGGCATGCTTATCGCTTTCTCTTAGGACTTACCCGCACCCCAGAAAGGTACTCCAGGTTGGTGTAACAACTGTGCTTGTTATCACTATGAACAGTTCTGTTATCAATAAAACAATGTTATTTGATCCCAATGTTTGTTTGATTGTGTTTTACATTTTTTATGTTTTGACTTTTATGTAATTTCAAACTCTACATCGCTTTCTGGAGAGTTATACGCAAACTAGTGCGTAAACGTACTCAGTTTAATGCGAGAAATACTCCGGAACATCAACATATACTCAACATACCTTAAATAACCTTTACATAACTTAGAAATAAGTTTTGAAGGCTTTGGTATGTCAAAAACAAGTTAATTCGCTTACAGGGACTAAATATGACAAACTGCGAAAGTATGTCAATTTGAACTGTAACGAACATTCCGGAACATAACCATAAGTTAAACACACCTTAAATATCCTTTACATAGCTTAGAAATAGGCTTTGAGGGGTTTGGTGTGCTAAAATAAACTTTTGGATCATTCAGGGACTAAAAGTGTCAAAAAGTGCACAAGTTTGCATTTTCGCGCATAACTTACGTTCTGAATACATCTGGACATCCAAAAATTTATGTAAGCATGACTACATTTTATTTTAGTGTTCGCCATAAGAAAAATCCATTCGTTTCGTCGTTTGGTTCGTTTTTCGCGCTTATGCGCATTCCGTCGTAGTTAAGCGAACATCGCGTTCGTACGGCTAAACGAACCGACATCCGAGATATTTTTGAGCATGTTTTAAGTTCCCTATACTTTAACTTCATTTTAGAGCTTTGAAATGGGGTTAACGGGCCTTAAACGTGTCAAAAATGACCTAAATACAGTTCAGGGACCAAAACTGTAATTCTGCCAAAGTTCACCCATACGATGCGTATGGTATATATACCATACGATGCGTATGGGGTGTCCAGACCAGATGCAGAGTATTTAAACAGGCTGTTTGCACATGTTTAATCCACAACCACATGTTCCTAATTATCTAGTCATGAGATAAGGATGGAATTAAGCTTCCATAACCTTGCAACAAGTGTACGGGCTAGATCTTTTCCCCTTTTCCAAGAAACGATCCTAGCGGTAGTGCTTTTACTATAAATACCCATCCATCCTCAACACAAAACCCACACCTTTGAACCTTTGAATCTTGGACCCTTCGTAAGTATTCTTTCGTTCTTTTCCTTATTTTTTTTTTTACTGCTTTTCGAGTCGGAAAGTCAAACTTTGTTTGACTTTCAGCGTTGACCAGTAATGGTCAATGCGAAGTTCCTTTGAACTTCGCAACGTGAGTGTAATCACGTTGGTCATAGTCCTTTGGGACTATGCCTACTGATTACCACGTTGTCTAGGGTCGTAGGGTAGGCGATCTAATAAATCGCCTATACCTTCGAACCCGACCCAGTTTGGTCGATCATTAGGATCCGACCAAACACATTAGGTGACCATAGTAGGTAGGGAATAACCTTCCGAGGTTATACCCTATGGTCACATCGTTTAAGTAGTTGTATGATAGGTAGTTTATATGCCTTAGGTAAATTACCAGAATACCCTTTTCATGTATAATTGGTAATTAAGCATATGTAACCTAAACCTTTGTCACATAACTGATTATGTAACATGTTTAGGCATATAATACTTATCATAGGACTAGTTAGGCGGTCCGAACGCGTTTCACGCGCGCGACGCGTTAAAGTAGCATAAGCTTCCTAAACGGGTCGTAATGGGTCGTAAACAATTATGTTAAGTTTCATTTAGCATGTAGGCTTTGTTAAACCATATCACGTGAGTTCCGACACTCATTTGGTTTACAAACCCTAATGCTACCCAGTCTTCCGAGATAGGTCCGGTTTATTAACATAGTTACCTATACTAGGTGCCGTTTGATTCCGAGATCTCTTGCATTGCTTGGTGGTTATCTTTATACAACTGAGCAATCTCAAGTGAGTACATAGACCCCTCTCTTACTGTTTTTCCAAACTGTTTTGGGGTGGAACACATGTGCCTACTTGTTACTTTCCTGCTTTCCAGTTTTCACATCATATACTGCTATGTTCGTTAGTACATTATAGTACATGATTTCATTACATCTTATGCTAGGTGTGCCCATTGTGTGCATTACTTGGTACATTGTTTTACATTACATTTCATGCTAGGTATGCCCATTGCGTGCATTACTTAGTACATCGTTTTATATGACATTTCATGCTAGGTATGCCCATTGCGTGCATTACTTAGTACATCGTTTTATATGACATTTCATGCTAGGTATGCCCATTTTGTGCATTACTTAGTACATCGTTTTACATGACATTTCACGCTACGTATGTTCATTTGATTACATACTTAGTGCATCGTTTTCACATACTCACATTTTGTTATGACATTTGGTTTGTTTACATGGGACAATATATCCATTAACACTAGCTACGCCGTTCGTTAGTAGGTAGTGGTACCATAGGAATTGACAACTCCCGTTCCGGACATCCCAGGGTAAGGGGACAGAAAGGAATGACCGAATTCGTTGACATTAAGACAGATAGACCTTTAATTTGTTTAAAGGGTTTATCACCACAGTCGCCAGGCTTGGATGTATGCATATTCACAATACCACATAAATGTTCATATTAAATAGTTGCATGCATTTACACAAAACATAACTTTGATTTAAACCAAGTTTTACTTCAATACTTTGTTTTTGTGCATATGGTTTAGTTGAGACATTTCACTTGCCATACATGACATTTTGACATAGACATTTTACACAAAGACATTTGACATGGATATTTGACATAGACATTTGACATGGATAATTGACATAGACATTTGACATGATTTACACTTGACATATTATTCAATACATTTGACAATTTGTTTAAACATAGACTTCTTACATTGGTTGGTTTTGTTTGATTAAGTGATTAAGTAACGATGCGTGTGTAATATGATACAAGCATGGTGGATACGCCGCTGGTACTTCCTATATATAAGTGTTTGTATGGTATTACATGGCGTAACGTTATTTGAATCATTTCAGTTTGAGACATAGAACATTTTTATACAAATAACATACTTTTCACAAGACATTTATTTACAAACATATTATCTTATACAATTCATTTTACATGGTTATTCATTTAACATTACATCTACTTATACATATCAACTGATCTTATCGTTTTTCAATGATTTACAAGACAAAGCAAATAACAAGGTTCATGACTAAACATTTTCTCAAACTTAAGTCATGAATCTTATTTTCACAAAACCTATGTATCTCACAGGCATTTTTATGCTGACGTACCTATTTTCACATGTGTTTTCAGGTGCTTTTCCATAGGATGTTGATCATGATACTAGGGCGGACCTGTGCCTTAGAAACTTTAAAAGAAGATAGACTATGTTTAATTATGTTCTGAACTCTTTAATTACCTGTTTGAAACAATGAAACACCCTTGTTTAATAAATAAATAAAACTTTGTATGCCATGGTTATGAGACAATTAATTCTGTCGCAACACGCCCCGATGTTTCCGCCGCGATTTGTTGTTTTACGCGGTCGGGGTGTGACAGTTGGCACCCGTGTAACGATCCCTATTGCTACTGCAGCATTTTCTACAACCCCAGAGGCCGCACCGTTTGCTACATTCACCTCTACATCGTTGGACGAGCCGTTTTGATGGTTCCTATAATACACTATGCTGATTTGAGACCCTTACCATCCCTCACATTATGGAGGCTACACACGGAATGATTGCTTCTATAACATCAGCTACAGTTTGAGGATATAATTCACAGAGTTTTGGGGCTTGAGCTGACACCACGTCCTCCACCATGGCTATTGCTAGTATACTTTGATCCTCCACATTTATCAAAGATTCCTTTTGAACTCTCGGTTGCTGCTATTACACCCTTCCCAGGTTTTTGATGCTCATTTCTTTACTGTCAAGTGGCAGATCAGTTAATTACTTCGACGTATATACAAGCCCGAGGAGGAATTCACGCATGTTAACAGTTTACTTTTCTTTCCTCCTCCACCTCAGTCACCAGTATAGTTGGTTTCTGGATTATGCGGATTGCATTACATTTGGGTAAAGACACTAATGATAAGCCGGGATTGTGGAGACTTTCGAAGACCACTTCTGACTACGTAATTTTGATACACTGATATACTTATAGGACAAGGGTAGGGTGACCCAGTGTCCCTTTTGATATGATACGTTTTGTAAGATAATGCAATTGTGGTCGGAGAATAATGAAAGCCCAATCATCATTAAACACGCGACAATACTTTGCGGCCAATAACCAGCGAAAGCTTAGTCGCTATGTCTTCGTTAAGCATGTTGTTGACCTATATGTGTGTGCTATAATTATATTGCTACATGCTTGCTTGCTATGCTCTCATTAAACATAATTCCCAAATTACTTGGTTATGCTATGATTATACTATTACTTGATTGGTTGGTATGATGACCTATTATGTATGTACATATGACCACTAAACAACTAAATGCAATTCCTGAACAAATAAGACCTGGCCTAACCAATCTTCTTCCTAGAAAATGACGATACAAGGGAACGTCGATACCAACAACCTTCCACCAACAAAAGCGGCAGAACTACAAGAGCGCATCTCACAGGCCATTGCACAACTCGAGGCCCTTCGCCCCGAGCGCAGCGGAGGTACCTCAGGAAATAATCCACCCAGCGGCTGCACCTACGAGCAGTTCTTGAACCACAAACCTCGAGAATTCGACGGCACTGGGGGTGCCTTAGCTTTTGTGCGTTGGGTGGAGAAGTCGAATTATGTTTTACGGTTGAGCAAATGTGCCCCAGAACATCAGGTCGCATACGTAGCTGGACTATTTGTAGATGAGGCTCTGTCATGGTGGAACTTTCATGTTCAGGCAATGGGCGAGACTGCTGCGAATGCTTTGACGTGGAACGAACTGAAAGAACTGATGTGTAAAAGATATTGCTCTAGGGCAGAAGTCCAGAAGTTGGAGACTGAACTATGGAACTTGAAAATGGAAGGCCCAAAGATAACTGAGTATGTGCAGAAATTTGGCGAATTATCACAAGTTGCTTCGCGTTTGGTAGAACCGGAATCTAGGAAGATCGAACGCTTCATCGGGGGACTGGCACCTCAGATTCTAAGTTTTGTAACAACATCTAAACCCCAAACAATCATCGAAGCTATCGACATGAGCGTGGCGCTCACTGAAGAAGCGGTTAGACTAGGAAAATTTTCCGCTTCGGAAGAGAAAAAGGAGACTCATGTAGAGTCATCTGGGGGTAACAAGAGAAAGCTCACAAGTTTCAAGAAGGTTACTCGGGCGAGTAACAAGAAGACGGCCAAAAAGGGAAAAGACTACATGGGTATCCTACCTAAGTGCGACAATTGTTTACGTTATCATGTCGGGCGATGTAAATATGGAAAATGTGATAACTGTGGTAAGAGGGGGCATCCTAAGGAAACTTGTAGGCAAGACACTGAACGTAGAAATGGAGGCCAAGATGGCAGCGAGAATCACGTAGAAAACAACGACAACGACAAAGGCAGGACGAGTGACAAACAAAAACGTGCTCAAGGTTGTCTTAGCTGTGGGAGCAAGAAGCATTTCAGAAAATACTGCCCTAAGAAGAATCAGGCACAAGGATAAAAGCCCAGTAGCAGAGCTAGGGGAGCACACCAGGAATCCAAGCGTGGATATCGGTACGTCCCATATTACTCAACGTTATGCATCTGTGCTGCTAGATATTGTTGCAAATTTTATCTTCGTATCTCTAGACTTTGAGAGTATACTTGGTTTAGTGGCAAGTAAGTTAGATAATCCACACTCGAAAGAACTAGCTAATGGGAAGCTGGTAGAAGCCAACGAAGTAATTGGAAACGGCAAGATAGAACCCGGAGAGCGTGAGTTTACGCTTGATCTACTGCCAGCTGAATTGGGAAGCTTCGACAAGGTAATTGGATGGATTGGTTGTCAAGTGATCAAGCGGAGATTGATATCCGCGTCCCGATGCCGAACGAAGAAATGATCTCGACTCATGAAGCAGGGTACGCCTTTACAAATTACTAGTTGCTTGAAGGCACGAAAGTTGTTGCAAATAGGATGTGTTGTTTTCTTGACCCATGTCGTGGACAAGGGAGTCGAAGGACCAAAACACGAAGATATTCCTGTGATAAGGGAATACCCTGGAGTCTCCCCCAAAGACTTGCCAGAATTATCTCCTCAACGACAAGTCAAATTTCACAGCGATTTGATTCCTGGCGCCGCGTCTGTAGTTAATGCACCTAGCGGCTTACACCTTCAGAAATGCAAGGATTGACAGTATAGTTTCAGTAGTGGATAGAGAAGAAAGATAACAGACCAAGTTTTCCGTTTTGGGTAACCCCCAGTTCTGCTCGTCGAGAGAAAGGACGATAGCTTCTGAGCGAACATCAAACTACCAGGAGCAGAACGAGCTAACCAACAAGAGTCGGTGACTCTTGCTAAGGATTAACAAATTACTTAATTGACTAACTGTGAGGATACAACTACTATTTCCCGACTGATCGATGATCGAGTGTCGTTAGCTGCAAATTCAGGAAGAATATATACTGGGGAAATTGTGGGACGATAACTTGATTTAAACGAACACAAAAATGGTGTTTCCTACACGATGCACAGAACAATGTTACATAGAATACGAAACTCTGAGAATCTAGAAAACATGTATTTAGGGTCTTTGGGAACCCTGATCCAAACTCGTAAGGTTGTTACTTAGGAACCTCATCTGTTAACTCAATCAAAACCATTAACCTGACATATATGCCATTTCAGTTAGCCAAACAAAAAGTACTTAAATTTCTTTTGTTGAGATCATCACCTTTGCTTCTAACGAATAGATGTTTGCATCTCTACTCCCATTAATGGTAGTTGCATCGTGCTAATTTTCTTCGCTGAGAGCGAACACACATTTGCTTCGATACTTGGTCAATTTCTTCATTTTAGCAAATACTCATTGTTTCAGTACTCAGAAACTTTTATGACACACATGCACTATTTGCTACGCGTATGGTTTCGTTTCGAACAAATGCTTCATTGAAATTCAAATATTACTTTGCTAAACCTAATTACTGATTCGTGATTCGAATGACCTACATCATTGTTATTGTTGGCTCTTTTGTTAGCAAGTCAACACACTTCCTTGAAACTTCTTTCTTTCAAGTTACATTCATAGTTCATCTTCGTAACCATGCTGGGATTCCCTTGTTGATACATACGTTTATTATCGGATTACGCCAGAACCACGTTCAATTGCTTGAACTTATCTATTTCACATATTCAGTTTAAAATGTCATACGATGTATTGGGGGCATCATATTCAAATATGTTTGCAAATGATCTTTTGTTTCGAGCCGTAGTAGACTTGACTGATCTACGACTCCACTAAACCGTTTGTTAATTTCGATACCTTATGGTGATACTTTCACAGAATTGAAGCTTGCGCTAATTTGGTTACGCACCCATACAAGGATTTAATTGTATCCATTTGATATTCACAATTAAAGCAGTCTCAACACAGTTATGTGTTAAGACAACGGTACATAGATTCGTTTCACACCACGGTGTCCCTCTTAATGATTTTTTCGTTATAAATTGAACACCTTGCAGTACTTATTGCCTTTTCATCTTCGATCAAAAACAGTGTCTCTTTGATGTTCCGTATTCAACTGAAAACTTTATGACATTGTGTAAATTGAATCTTCGGATTGATTTTAGTATATTTTTATTTGATTTCAAACACGGTGAACTTGTTCAGTCACCACTAAATTTGAATCTTGTCACTACGACACCTTGTGGTGTCATTGAAAATTTGTAGCTTATGCTAATCATGGTCAACTGTTTCACACAAAACTATATATACTTCTGACTTGTCATTTAAACATTTCTGATGCAACTACGAATTAAGACAATGATACACCAGGTTCGCTTGTACTTCATTCGGTGTATCTTCGCAATTCAAGAATGTCAACACACTAAACCTTACCATTCATTTATTCGGAAGTTGACAGATCATTTTCATGTTACCATCGCATTTGAGTTGTTAATTTTGAGTTCATATAGCGGATGCTATGGTTTGTAAAGGCTCGTTTGCATATTGTGATCGATTGCTTGAGAATCCATTGGTCAAGACTCCTTGTTACACCCCTGTTAACTGAATTACACTAGATTATACGTCTACATGTCTTGTGTCCTTTGACGTCAAATGCTAGGACACACCTTTTTAACCACTAGGTTCTTGTTGAAATACATCCTAGGATTCACCTGATGCGAATAAGATTTGGTTTGATTTTATGGTTAACTACCTCAGTACAATTCATATACATACACGTGTGATGTAACCATAAGGAGTTAAGGTAGTACAAATTTCGAGGACGAAATTTTCTTAACAGGGGGAGAATGTGACAACCCTCATAATTATAGGTATCCGTACAATTAATTAATATTAAATTTGTGCTTAATGACTGTGCTTGATTACAACTGATGACGTAAACTGCTTTATGATTTCTATATCATACATACATGTGCATCACATTTCATACTGTCACACCATTTATTACATACAAACTTTAGTGACATACATGCTGCACAAAGCACAGTTATCACAGTGAACGGATAACTCAGAAATATACTGACAGTGCCAGTACATAGACAGACAGTGTTTTGAGGCCCAGTATGAGCCAGAGACAAGGTACTACACTAGTATGGAGTGTAGGGAAGTAAGGGCCATAAAACTGCGTCACTAGGTGATAGTTTAAGTGCCGGAAAGTGCCTAAAACCCACTCTAAGTGCAGAATTCTGCATTAATCATCAAAAATCAGCATTTTAACATGCTAGTAACATGCAAAAATATGGCAAAATGGTCCCGTATACTTCCCTAAGTATCAGGAATTAAAAGTGTCACAAAAAGTTACATAAAGGACACTATACGGTATAACTTAGCACTTTAACGAATCAGTATCTAACCGAACAACCGGACATTACCTGGAACACTAAAATATTGCAAGAAGTATTGTTTTTATTTTTCTGAACTAGTTATGGTTCCCGAACACTTAAACATTCTACATAAAGCGTGATACACTAAAACACTAGACTTACACTTAACACCCTAACTAATTACCCATATTTACCAACAAATTACAATTAACCCCCTCCCCATGCTAGTTTAGGGCCCAAAGGAGGACTCCACCACAAGATTTCCATAATCTACTTAAATCTTTCACAATCTTTCATTGGGATATGAAGTGATCTTGTTTGTACTTGAGAAGACATTAAACCCTTTGGATATTAGAGCTTGAGATTATAAGTATTATCATTCACCATCTCAATCAAAACACTTCTTCTCCTCTCCCATATATCTACGGCCGTAAACCCCCTCACCACCACTACCATTTTCGATCAAGCTCCATCCAATCCAAGCTTCATACAAGGTGTAAGAAGGTGTCTAAGAAGGTGTGGAACTCTTGGATCATCAAGGACCTCCTTTACAAGCTTTTATCCACTCAATCTTCATCATTGTTCTTCCCTAGCTTGAAGCTAGTAGTAAGACTTCTTTAATCTTTGTTTACTTCATATTTTTAGTGGTTAAAAGATATATTATGTTAATTTACACAAGAACAGTAAAGAACATACACATGAATCTTGAAACATAAAGCTAACATAAGATGAAATCTTGTTGAAATGATGTTGTTTCACATATGGATGATGTTTGCTTGTTGATTACTAGAGATATTGATGTTGATCATTACATGGAACTTGCTAGATTATGACTAAAAACATGATTTAGCAAGTTAGGAGATGATTATGTGTTTACATAAGATAATCATCTTCTAGTAAAGACATGAACTTGCACATAAAAATGATTTCTTGTAAAATGACAAACAAAGTGACCTAGTAAACTAGTAAATCTAAGACTTGTGAATGATTTTCCTAGAAAACCAAGTTTAAAAAGATGATTTTTGGAAGATCATGGTTTTTACAAAACTTACACCATTTTTAGTGGAAAAACAATTGTGTAAACACAAGAGAAACAAGAAGGTTTAATAAAGAAACATTTTTGTAAAATATGTTTACAAGTTGTAAACATCTAAAATCCTCAAGAATGAAGTTTACCAAGTAGTAAATATATTTTGGAGGGTAACAAAGGCTACTAACTACTTTACCAAGTTACTACACATTTTTGTGAAAAATCAAGTTCATGTTATTATGTAAAATATATAGTTTTTGCACTTGGTAAGTGTAAAATGATTAGTGATTTGTGGTTGATTGTTTGGATGATTTTTTTTTAAAAGAAAATGATATGCTAAATAGCATGGACACCTCCATTTACAAAGGAAACTATGGCGAAATTTTCTAAAAATTCAAACACTTAGAAAATATTTTCTAACAAGTATTTACAAGTGTATTTTTTTAACTATGATTTTCAATATAAACTTTGCTATAAATTTTTGTAACAAAAATACAAGTATTGGAGGTTGGTTTTTGTAAATAGAATCGGGCAGCTATATATTTAGAATATATTTTTATACTAAAGACACTTGTGTGAATATTTGTATACTTTGCGGAATAGTTATATTATTTTAGGGTAAAATAATATAACTTAACAAATACCATGAAATTTACAACTTCAAAATAATACCAAAAATCACAAGTAATAAATATTTAAGTTACACGCCTAATATTGTGAAGCCAAACACAAAAACGTAAATTACAAAATATTCCGGGAAATACTCTTACAAATACATTTTTGGTAAATACTATTTTGGATATGAAAGCATGAAAGTATGATTTTTATCAAGTTATATCATATTTTTGGGCCAGGAGAAAGTGTATTATTATTTGGGAAAGCATGAAAGTATGATTTTTATCAAGTTATGAAGGTATTGTCTTGAATAAAAATAAGGTTTATATATATATATATATATATATTTCTAAGTGAGACTTAAGGATATATATTCTTTTGGATTAACACACCGGAATACGATGCCACTACATGGCTAGATATACAAATACAAGAATACGGATAAACATGTATGAAATACCCCATCCTTGGGAAGGAAATACGAATACGAACACTTGAGAAGTATTATTACAAAAATATTGTTTAACAATTATTCCAAAAATTAAATGTCACACCCCGACCATGATAAAACAACAAATCGTGGCGGAAACGTCGGGGAGTGTTGTAACAGAATCATTGTTTCACAACCATGGATTAAACAGTTTCGTTTTATTGAATTAATTGTATTGCATTACATTGGAATTTGAAACAAAACATGAACAAATAAACTTTCATTGTTATTAAGTCACTAAGGCCTCGTCCATTCCTATGTGAGCATACGCCAATATCATCATCAAATATCATCAACTATTGTACCTGAAACACATGTGAAAATACGTCAGCATAAAAATGCCGGCGAGTACATAGGTTTATATGAGTGTCAGATTAATGGCTCGTTTTACATTTTGCAATACTTATTTAAAAACCTTGTTTTGAAAAGTATGGTATTGCGACATAATTAACCAACTCAAATCAAGTTGATTTAAATTTATAAAATCTCGTAGCCATGATTCTTAATTCCAAAACATTTGTTTAATTAAATCCAGATTGTAAATCGTTTTTGAAATAAACACTCGAATAGTATATATATATATATCGTTAGAAAAACCTTGTAGTATAACTTTGTTTTGATAACATTGCCCAAGTGATCTAGATAACGCAACGATATATAATGTATTAAAAGCACTTATATATAGGAAGTACCAGCGGCGTATCCACCATGCTTTTAACACATTACACCCGCCCCGTTACCTAATCACTTCCCTAACCCAACGGTTCAAACAAATTTCAAACGGTTCATGTCAATCAAACGGTTACAAACGGTTCACATAGTCAAGTAGTCACAAACGGTCCACATAATCAAACGGTTACAAATGGTTCACATAATCAAAGGTTACAAACAGTTCACATAGTCAGGTGGTCACAAACGGTTCACATAATCAACGGTTACAAACGGTTCAAAATGTAAAACAATGTGTTCATATACTGGATAAGTATATGCAACAAAATGTAATATATGAAAATCTATGTGCTAGCATGTTAAGAGAACATACATAGCAAAACATAATGAAATCATGTACTAATAGTGTACTAATGAACATAGCAAGTATATGATATGAAAACATGAAAAACATGAAAGTAACAAGTAGGCACATGTGTTTCACCCCAAAATGTTTGAAAAACAATAAAAGAGGGGACTATGTACTCACTTGAGGATGCTTAGAAGTCTTGAACAACTACCAAGCAAAGCTAGAGGGATCACGGAAATCAAACGGCACCTAATATAGGTAATTATATTAATAACCGGACCTAACTAGGAAGATCGGATAGTATGAGGTTTCGTAAACCAAATGAGTGTTGGAACGCATATGATATGGTTTAACAAAGCCTATATACTAAAATGAAACCTAACCTAAGTGCTTACGACCCATTACGACCCGTTTAGGTAGCTTACGCTACTTTAACGCGTCGTTCGCGTAAAACGCGTTCGGACCGCCTAACTAGTCCTATGACAAGTATTATATGCCTTAACAAGTCTAATAATGTTGCCTAATCAGTTTAGATGTCAAAATTTATGTTACATATGTTTAAAATGAATTTATGTGTAAAAAGGGCATTTTGGTAATTTACCTAAGGCATATAAACTACCTATCATACAACTAACTAACCATAAGGTATAACCTCGGAAGGTTATTCCCTATACAACTATGGTCACCTAATGTGTTTGGTCGGATCCTAATGATCGACCAAATGGGTCGGGTTCGAAAGTATAAGCGATTGTTTAGATCGCTTACCTTACGACCCGACATAAGCACTAATCTAAAAGTGACGAGCTAAACATGTTTAACAAAGTTTAAAAACAAGTTGGATATCAAAACAAACGATTTTTGTTGGATCGTTGTATGACCCGAATGAGTCATTCAGAAGAGTTTTAGATCCGAATCAAAGGCGGAATTAGTGAAACGGACGTGGAAACAGCTTGATACACTTTAATATGTCTCTATTATTGATATAATAGTCTTACAGCACCTCAAGACAGTTCGACAGCACTTCGTTACCGAATCAGAAGAACGTTACAAATGATTCCGCATAAACACTATTTATACTAGCCCTAATTCCGCTTGAACAAGACTCAAACGGAATCACTTTCATGCGATATTTAATTCCGCGCGGAATTAACTTCCATGTTACTTTCAAGTGGAATTACCTCTAAACCTAGTTTCTCGAACTACGTGCACAGATCTATCAAATCTATTACAAGACGTGATACAAGACGAAGTCAACAGACATAGTGCACTAACAGACTCCCCCTTGGATGTTGATGAAGTCTTCAGTGTCTAATCTTTTGCATGAAACATCTTCAGTCTTGATCAGTCTTTTTGGGCTTTCCAAATTGTCTAACACTGTAAGCATCCATCAATCTTAATCTTCTTTCATCAGCTTCTATCTTTAAATGTTATACCAGAATCTGACTCTGGCTCTTTCATTAACAGCTTCTTCAGGCTCCCCCTTTCGTCAAGCTTCCGTGCTTTAGGGATCGTCACCTTACTTTCATCTACAAGCTCCCCCTTGCTTTAAGCTCGTCTTCAGACTCCCCCTTAGACTCTGCTGTCGGGATCGTAGTCTGGTACAATATCTGCAACACTCATACATTTATAAGTAACAACATTTTGAACTTCCAGGATAGAAAACCTGGCTCACTCAAACTTTCTAAACTAACACTTTTCAACAAATTTCATGATTTGGCAGTTTCACGAACAGAATCGAAAACTAGCTCTTTAATAATATAAGCATCCAAATCCTTCACGGTTAATCATCCAAGTCCAACTTAATAACCTTGGAGATATCACAAACTGTTTTTGATTTTTTATTTTAAAACTTCAAGTTTCAAATTAATGAACTTGTTTTATTTTTCAGAAACACAATCAGCATACTCAGATTTTGAAACTCAGCATCCAGACATCAGTTGTCGAAACTAAAGTAAAAATCAAAATCTTTTTGTATTTTCTGAAACATAAAGCAGTAAAGAAATATTTACAAACATATTTACAGACAATATTTTTGTTTGAGTTCGTGTCAGAGGATCATATTAGTTTTTGACAAATCACTAGTACCGTTGAGCTTTAAACACTTTCAGTTCTAAACGATTCACTTAGATTGTCAGTATACTTGTCCACTTAAATTTTCACACAAACTTCAATTGTTTCGAGATACGGATTTAGTGTTTTATAAAACTTAACTTATTCGCGTGTCCCACATCAGAATATACTCTCGTATCCAGACTTCTATATTCAGTCTTACAGGTGAATGTACACTAATGATATCTGTAAACGGGTAAATACGAAACCGTGAGAACTCAGGTCAGAACTTCCGTTCAGCAAAGAGATGACGGCTCGACTTTCAGGTGTGTCCCGTTTGGGGATCTTTTCTTCAACTGCCATTGATACATATCTTACGATATTTCTCAATTTTTTAGCAGAGGGCTAGCTTTAAAGATTAAAGCTATTGCAAAGCGTTATACGAGGACTAGGCTATTGCTTCCGCAAAATCAGAAGTCCAGGTATAATACCCCAGATATCACCACGCACAAAGACCTAGTATGTCAGAAATAGAAAGCCCTTCAAACAATATTTTAGGGGTTACCTATATATCTAAGAGATGTTCCCCACGAAATAAGTAAATCTTGAATTTTTATGTTTATATCTCGAAAACAATCTACTAAGCGTGTAAAAATCTACTGGCATATCATCAGTGAGACCGTTTATCACATTTAAACATTCCATTTCTTTAGCGTACTGTGATTGTCTACTGATGTACTATCTTTTCCTCTTTTTGCACAAAAACTCAATTTTTGAATTTATCATGTTTTTGTCTTTTTCAAATTTTCTAATGTTTTTGTATTTTCTGACAATTTTTCTCCCCCTAAAATGCAAAACCATTTAAAGAAAATTTGATAACCGATGTAGATAGCTTTGTCTCGCCATCCATTTTCTTCTTTTCGTGCATGAGATGCAGAATATATAACATGTAAAACATAATGTACCCCCATGATTTACAACACATTGATCTTTTACAGTTTGAAAACCGTTTTTCAATCTTGTGAAATTAATCATGTTTGTTCCGCCGTGAGGGTTTCGGCATATTCAATCAACATATTTTTGAAATTTTTGATTTTTGACAAACTAAAAACATATTTTGGGTTTTTAATTTTTCAATTTTTAGGTTTTTTGAAATATTGTTTATTTATGTACAGAAAGCAAATAAACTAACTCCCTGTTTCACCCAACACAGTGTCCAGCACCTGCACATTCAAATTACTCAATTACTTGAACAATTTTGCCCAGGTCTGTTTGACCTTAGGCATTTCAACACAGTAAACTTCATTCAATGTCGGAAAGTCTTTGTCATCTTTCACAAAGACCTTATCAATTTTTACTTCAACTTTTTCATCTTTTACCAAAGTCATCGGTTTCTTAACCGACCATTTTTTTATCTTTTGGTGTACCACGTTTGTAAAAATGTGAATCTTTTTGAACATTTTTATTTTGAACAACATTTGGTTTCCAAAATTGTTGAGGTTTTGTCATATCAACTGATGTTTTCCAACTTTGCGTTGTTCTGAATCTGGGTGTGTGAGAGTTCCAGGTCTGTCTTGAATCGAACCTGTTCGGGTTTGATATCCAATTTTGATTCGAAGCAAACTTGTTTGTGTTGTACCTCCAAGTTTGTTTGGAATCAAATCTGGTTGACCTTTGTCTCACATTCTCAGATTTTTGTTTCTCAACATTTTCAGACTTCTTTTTCGACTCAACATCAACAGGTTTCAGATTTGGACACTTGTAAGCAAGATGTCCTGTCTGATCACATTTGAAACATGTTCTCTTTGAGACATCTTTGACCTGATGTTGTTGCTTTTTCTGAGCATGAAACTCATCATTAGACTGTCGTCCAAATTTAAGTTCTTTCTCTTCTGCTAAACTTTTTCCTTGAACAAAACTCATTTTTGCCTGATAATTTGGCACTTCATTTTTCTTCCAATTTTGTTTCTTTTTATAACCCAACCCAGCCTTCATGTTTTTCTTCTTGAAACCAGGTTTGTTATAAAAAGTTTTGTGACCTTTTCCAGCAAACTTTGAAATTTCAAACTTTTCAATTTCAACCATTTTGAAAACTTTATCAATCTTTTCTGACATCACATTCTGAATCGGGAATACAACATCTAAGAATAATTTGTCCGATCCAATCATGGTATAAACCAATCCTTTTGAATCATCATTTAAATTTTTCTCGGATTTTGTGTTTTTCAGATATCCATCATGAAAATTACCTTCATTTTCATCCTGTGATTCAGAATTACCTGTATCAACCGACTCTTCTTTCAACACACTTTCAACGACCTTACCTACCACCTCTGAATCAGTAGAATCATCAGATTTGGAATAGGTTACGTCAATGTTATCTGGCAATTGATCTACCATGTTG
This sequence comes from Helianthus tuberosus, assembly GCA_030545235.1. Classification (NCBI taxonomy): domain Eukaryota; kingdom Viridiplantae; phylum Streptophyta; class Magnoliopsida; order Asterales; family Asteraceae; genus Helianthus; species Helianthus tuberosus. The sequence continues at coordinate 99,294,528 of CM060355.1, forward strand.
AAAGCTTTTTCGACCTTTTCATCATCATAAAATACAAACTTTTCCGGTGGTGGAACTTGATGAAACTCTGAGCCAATACCTTTCTTGTTTTGCTCAGAATCTTTCCCATCCGGTTTTATGTTGAAAATTCATTCAAGCACATATGACGACGCGTGATAACTTTTTAACTTGTTATTATCCTGTTCTAAATCAGCAATCTGATGTTTTAGCTTAGCAACATCCTCAATATAAGAATTTACAACTTGTTGCTTTATTTCATACTGTCGCTTAAACGTATCAGTTGTTTCAGAACAGTATTTCAATCTTGATTGAACAAGTTTCATTTCACTTTTTACTTTTTCATATGATTCTTTTGTAATGTGATAAGCCAATTTTATTGAATCATACTCCTTTTTTATTTCCTGATAAACTTTTTCTTTTTGTGAACATTCTTCTGTCATTTTTGAAACAGTTTCTTTCAAAACTTCGTTTTATTTTTCTATCTTTTTACATTTTTCTAAAATTGTTTCATTATTATCTTTTAAAACTTTTTCGTTTTCTAACATTTCCTTGCATTTTTCTTTGAAAACTTTTTCGATTTTTGTGAATTCAAGATCTCTTGTTCTGAACTTTTCGTCTTTTTCAGTACAAGCACTGCATGGTTCCATGCACTTCTTGCACTGTTCAACAGTTTCAGTTAAGACTTCAGAATAAGATTTTACCTCAGTGATTGGCACCTCAGTGTTTGATTCTATCTGCTTCTGATCAGCTTCACTCTTCTTTTCTTCACCAGTACCAGCATCACCAACAACATCTGCTGAATTTTCAACCTTCACTTCTACCGAACTTTCCATCTTCTTCTTGGCTTCTTCAACTTGCTGTTCTTCAATAACAGCCTTTTCTTTCTCAGCTACCTTCTCATCTTCTTCTTTAGTAGCTTCAATTTTAACTTCTTCAACCTTAACCTCCTTAGCAACTTTCTTCAAATCATCAACCAGATTCTCAATATTCTTCTTCATTCTTTCTTCATTCCTCTTCCTCAGATTTGTTGTCATAGCATTCCTGATGATTTTACCCAGCCTTTTTACATATGTTTTGTCTTTTGCAACATTTGAATAATATTCTCCGGATCGAGGAATTACTAAAAGAACATCATCATGAACTATGTCACTCCTGGGAACAACAGGTTCACCTTCTTTGTTGACATAACATTCTTGATTTTCATCCCATCTTTTGTTTCTCACAGCATTTTCATATTCTTCCTGCATCTTTTCCATTTTGCATCCAGTAATGAAAATTTCTCTCTCAGTTTTCTCTCTCAAAATCTCTTCTCGAGTTTTCTCTTTGATTTCAGCTGTGCCTTTTTCTTCTTTGTTTTCCTCTTGAATTTCAGCAACAAAAACATAATGTTGACTTTTTCATGTTTTTCTGCCATGAGCTGTAACTATATTTTCCAAACGATCTTCTTCTGGACAAATCTGACTCCAATCAAAACCTTCGTCATCATGAATAACAACACATGCTCTTGATTTTTCTCTTGGAGTATTTTCAATCATCTTTGACTCTTCTTTACTACGGTGATAAATTGCCTTTCGTTAATAATCATCGTTGAAAGGTCTCTCCGATTCAGCAACTTCAGAATTTCTACATTCTCTTTTGAAATGATCTTTTTGCTTACATCTGAAGCAGGTCACTTTGGATTTATCGAATCCAAGCTTTGTTGACGGACCACCCAATGATTGCTTCCCGGTAATCTCCATTTATCTTTGGGCTCTGCGAATGCAACTTGCCAGACACCAGCGAATGTCTATGAGCTCCATTTCTTCTGGATCAATCTGGTCGTAGTCTTCTTTGGTCAATTCGGAATTTCCAATTTTTCCTGCAACTAGACCTTCATACGATTCCAGTACAGATGCAAGAAAGCTCATTTGCTGTTTAGCTGCATTGATGCTCATAGCCGGAGAATTTTTCAACTTGAGAGCAATGTTGCACAGTATTTCTTCAGAATCTTCAGGACTTGCTTTTGAAGATGAATGATATCCAGAATTGTAGCTTGATGAGGTTGTTTGTGGTTCTTTCATCTTCTCACCACTAAATGCTGTCTTTGGTGAACTATCAGCTTTCACCCAAGGTAAATTGCCTTTGTAATATCGACCAACATTCTGATTATGTGACGAACTGCTCATCTTGTTTTGCTTTTGCAATTCCAGATCATGACTTTCAATTTTCTCTAACAAAACATCAAGAGAAATTGTATCATACAAAACATCATTTTTCAAAATAAACACAAACGTTTGCCACTAATCAGCTCGTGGTAACGCTTCAATTACTTTGTCAATTATTTCTTCTCTTGTGTTCACAATTTCAAACCTTTCAAGTTCTATTTTTAGGTGACAAAAATGTTCGATCATTTGCCTAACAGATTCACCTTTCAAACTATCAAACAAATCAAATTCCTTTTTTAATAATGCGATTTTGTTTTTCTTGATTTGTTTACCCCCTCAGCTTTTACCCGCTAAGCTTCCCATACAGATTTCGAAGATCCATCATGAATTAACAACGAAAAAATATCATCTCGAATTGATTGTTGGATCAAGGCAATCATTTTCTACTCATTTGAGAATTGCTTTTTGTCTTCCTCTGAAAAACTTTTGATCGGAATTTCTTCTCCTTTGTCATTAACAGGTTTATCATAGCCAAACTCCAAGCAAAACCAACTTTCATGTGCGTACGCTTTAGTCCAGTTGATAAACCTTTCTTTCCACCAAACATAATCCTCAATATTATCAAGCTTAGGTGGTTTCGAATAGGTTCCATAAAAGTTGTCATGTTTAATGTTGTCTTTAATTGATTTTGTTATTGCTTTGGTTGTAACATCTGAAGCTTCCACCGTATCCGAGGTAAACGCATTTTAGAAAGTATTGTAAAATTCTTCAGCCATGATGTGATCCTCGAATCAATGAACCTGGAGACAACAACAATCAACCAAACACAATCAGTTTAAACAATATCAAACAACTTAAAATAAACTGACACTCGGTTGTCGTGAAATGATCTTGACACGAAATGAGATTTGGTGCGGAATTAGTCTTCAAACGGAATAAGACTTTCAAGCGAAATTAAGCTTCACACGAGATCACTTTGGTGCGGAATTAACACTTGAAGTGAAATTACCCTTTTCGCGCGGAATTAGGTCAAATTCAAACGAAATCAGTAATTTCAAACGGGATTACTTGTTTCAAGCGAAATCTTCAAACGGAATTACACTTTGAAACGAAATCACCTAATTTCGTGTGAACTATCTCAAGCGAAATTACACTTTGGAGCGGAATAACTGATTCCGTGTGAACCTTTTCAAACAGAATTACTATGTTCGTTCAAACAGAATTAGGTTTTTAGCCCATTTTAGTCCTTTTTAGTCCGAATTTTGATCTGAATCTCTCAAGGCTTTATTAAAACACTATTTCGCATGTGATGTGTGAAATTCAGTCCATTTTGACTGTTAAATCTTGTTCAATTTAGAAAAGAAGGTGTAGAAGTATGAAATTCTGATGAAATCAAGCTGAATTTGATAGAACTCCTCCTCCTGTGCTCTGATACCACTTGTTGGATCGTTGTATGACCCGAATGAGTCATTCAGAAGAGTTTTAGATCTGGATCAAAGGCGGAATCAGTGAAACGGACGTGGAAACAACTTGATACACTTTAATATGTCTCTATTATTGATATAATAGTCTTACAGCACCTCGAGACAGTTCGGCAGCACTTCGTTACCGAATCAGAAGAACGTTACAAATGATTCCGCATGAACACTATTTATACTAGCCCTAATTCCACTTGAACAAGACTCAAACAGAATCACTTTCATGCGATATTTAATTCCGCACGGAATTAACTTCCATGTTACTTTCAAGTGGAATGACCTCTAAACCTAGTTTCTCGAACTATGTGCACAGATCTATCAAATCTATTACATGACGTGATACAAGACGAAGTCAACAGACATCGTGCACTAACAGTTTTGATACCTAAGAGTAGTTTGGTTACAAAATACGCATAAACACGCATTTTGGCCGAAACTACGACTCGTCACTACACCTAATCAACGTGGTAATCAGTAGGCATAGTCACTAGGGACTATAATCATCGTGATTACGCTCACGTTGTGAAGTTCAAACGAACTTCATGTTGACCATAAACTGGTCAATGCAGAAAGTCAAACGCAGTTTGACTTTTAAGCTAGAAACGCATAAAAAGAACGAAGGAATACTTACAAAGGGTCCCCGCAAGTTTGATTTTCCAAGTATTCTCAGGTATGAAGTGTGAAACACTTCAACTTAGAGAAATCTCAGAAATCAAGTGGGTTTTGAATGAAGGGAGGTGGGGTATTTATAGTTTTCGGGTAACCGTTAGGATCATTTCTTGGAAAAGAGGGCACAATCTTTGCCATACACTTGGGCCCAAGGTTCAGAATACAATGGGTACTGAAATACCAGTCCATAGAATCATAAACCAGAGGTTAAAAACCATTGAAGTGTGATATAGAGGCCATGTTCAATGTTTCTGCATTTTTGCTGGTCTGGTGATGGCTTACGGACCGTAAGACCATCCCCATTGTAGGATCGTTGTGTGACCCGAATGAGTCGATCAGAAGAGTTGTTTATCCGAATCAAAGGCGGAATCAATGAAACGGACGCTCGATGTAATTATAATGTCTCTTGTATTAATCTGATAGAATTATAGCACCTGGAGACAATTCGGCAGCACTTCGTTACCGAATACAAGATCTAATTCCGCTTCAAATGAAACGGTATGCTCCTATATATAATGGTGGTGATTTCGCTTGAAATGGACCAAGACACGTTCAAGCGAAATTAACAATGTTAATTTCGCGTGAACTTGCCTTTTACCATTTCAAGCGGAATTAGCATTATATCCACTAAATTCAGTTTCTAGCAACCTGAGCACTGGTTATCCTATCCTATCTCATTACATGACTCGATACAAGACGAAGTCAATAGACATACTGCACTAACAGACTCCCCCTTGGATATTGACGAAGTCTTCAGTGTCGAGTCTTTATCATGACACATCTTCAGTCTTGATCAGTCTTCATTCTCTTTCCAAATTGTCTAACACTGTAAGCATCTATCAATCTTTTTCTTTTCTTCACAGTTTTAGAATCTCATCCTGGCTCTATCTTTATCATTCTACCAGAATCTGACTCTAGCTCTTGCTTTATCAGCTTCTTCAGGCTCCCCCTTTCATCAAGCTTCCGTGCTTTAGGGATCAACACCTTGCTTTTAGGTTAGACGCTCCCCCTTGCTTTGAGCTCGTCTTCAGACTCCCCCTTAGACTATGCTTTCGGGATCGTAGTCTGGTACAATATCTGCAACACTCATACATTTATAAGTAACAACATTTTAGACTTCTAGGAATCGTAATCTGGCTCTTTCAAACTTTCTAAATCACTCCCCCTATCAACAATCTTTATAGATTTAGCAGTGTTAAGTATCCAAAATCCCTCACAGTTAACCATCCAAGTCCAAACTAATTACCTTGGAGATATCACAAACTGTTTTTGATTTTTGATTTTTAAAACATTCAAGTTTCAAATTAATGAACTTGTTTTATTTTCAGAAACACAATCAGCTTACTTAGATTTTGAAACTCAGCATCTCAGACATCGGTTGTCGAAAATAAAGCAGAATCAAAAATCTTTTTGTATTTTCTGAAATATAAGGCAGTAAAGAAATACGTACAAACATATTTACAGACAATATTTTTGTTTGAGTATGAGTCAGAGGATCATATCAGTTTTTGACAAATCACAAGTACCGTTGAGCTTAGTTACACATTAAGAATTAAATAATTCACTTAGATTGTCGATATACTGATCCACTTAAATTTTCACACAAACTTCAACTGATTCAGGATACGAATTAAGTGTTTTAAGAACTTAAACTCATTCATGTGTCCCACCTCTTGAATATACTCCCGTATCCAGATCCCAATATTCAGTCTTACAGGTGAGTATACCTAGATGATATCTGTAAGGGGTTAGATGCGAAACCGTGAGAGCTCAGGTCAGAACTTCCGTTCAGCAAAGAGATGACGGTTCGACTTTAGGTGTGTTCTCTTTAGAGAATCTTTTCTTCAACAGCACATGATTAGCATTTTTCAATGTTTCATCATTTTTTATGCTGAGGGTGATGCTATATTTCAAGCAAGCAGAAAGTATTATACGGGGACTAGGCCATTGCTTCCACAAAATCAGAAGTCCCGGGATAATACCCCAGATATCACTAAGCATAAAGACCTAGTATCTCAGAAAGAGGGGTCCTTCAAACGAGATTTCAGGGGTTACCTATATATCCAAGTAGTGTTCCCCACGAAATAAGCAAGTTTGAATTTAGGTTTATATCCCGAAAAAGTTTACTAATTGTATAAAAACCTATCGGCATATCATCAGTGAGACTGTTTAACACTAATTAATCATTACATTTCTTTAGCATACTGTAACTGTCTACTGATGTACTATCCTTTCCTCTTTTTACACAAAAACTCAAATTTTGAATTTTATCATGTTTTGGCTTTTAGATTTTATCATGTTTTTGGCTTTTTCAAATTTTCTAATGTTTTTGTATTTTCTGACAACAATACTCCCCCTAAAATGCAAAATCATTTAAAGAAAATTTGACAACCAATACTGAAAGCTTTGTCTAGCCATCCATTTTCTGCTAACTGTGAATCGTATTGCACGAAAAGCAGTAAATACCCCCATGATTTACAACACATTGATTTTTACAGTTTGAAAACCGTTTTTCAATCTTATGAAATTAATCATGTTTGTTCCGCCGTGAGGGTTTCGGCATATTCAATCAACACATATTTTTGTAATTTTCTATTTTTTAGGAAAAATTAAAAACAAACATATTTTTGGTTTTTCAAATTTTTTAACACACTAAAAACATATTTTTGGTTTTTAATTTTTCAAATGTTTAGGGTTTTGAAAATATTGTTTATTTATATACAGAAAACAAATAAACTCCCTGCTTTAACCAACACAGGATCCAGCAGCCTCCTCTCCTTGTTGTGTCAGGCTGCTCCAACTTCCATTCTCACAATCTTTGGTTTTGTTGAGCACCTGCACATTCAAAGCATTCAATTACTTGAACAATTTAGCCCAGCTCTGTTGGACCTTAGGCATTTCAACACAATATGCATCATTTAGCTTCGGGAAATCTTTGTCATTAAAGACTTTTTCAACTTTGACTTCAACTTCCTCATCTTTTACCAAAGTCACTTGTTTCTTAACACTCCATGTTTGACCTTTCGGAGTACCTCTTTTGTAAAAATGTGACTCTTTTTGAACATTTTGATTTTGAACAACATCTTTTGGTTTCCAAAACTGTTGGGGTTTTGTCATATCAACTGATGTTTTCCAACTTTGTGTTGTTCTGAATCTGGGTGTGTGAGAATTCCAGGTCTGTCTTGAATCGAACCTGTTTGGGTTTGATTTCCAATTTTGATTCGAAGCAAACTTGTTTGTGTTGTTCCTCCAAGTTTGCTTTGAATCAAATCTGGTTGACCTTTGTTTCACATCCTCAGATTTCTGTTTTTGAACATCATCAGACTTCTTTCTCGTCTCAACATCAACAGGTTTCAGATTTGGACACTTGCGAGCAAGATGTCCAATTTGATCACATTTGAAACATGTTCTCTTGGACACATCTTTGACCTGATGTTGTTGCTTTTTCTGAGCATGAAACTCATCATTAGACTGTCGTCCAAATTTGAGTTCTTTTTCTTCTGCTAAACTTTTTCCTTGAACAAAACTCATTTTTGCCTGAGAATTTGGCACTTCATTTTTCTTCCAATTTTGTTTCTTTTTATAACCCAACCCAGCCTTCATGTTTTTCTTCTTGAAACCAGGTTTGTTATAAAAAGTTTTGTGACCTTTACCAGTAAACTTTGGAATCTCAGATTTTTCAATCTCAACCATCTTGAAAACTTTATCAACCTTTTCTGAAATCACATTCTGAATCGGGAATACAACATCTAAGAACAATTTGTCCGATCCAATCATGGTATAAACCAATCCTATTGAATCATCATTCAAATTTTTCTCGGATTTTGAGTTTTTCAGATATCTATCATGAAAATTACCTTCATTTTCATCCTGTGACTCAGACTTACCTGATTCAACTGACTCTTCTTTCAAGACACTTTCAACGACCTTACCTACCACCTCTGAATCACTAGAATCATCAGATTTGGAATAGGTTACGTCAATGTTGTCTGGCAATTGATCTACCAGGTTGAAAGCTTTTTCGACCTTTTCTTCATCATAAAAGACAAACTTTTCCGGTGGTTGAACTTGATGAAACTCTGAGCCAATACCTTTCTTGTTTTGCTCAGAATCTTTTCCATCCGGTTTTATGTTGAAAATACGTTCAAGCACATATGATGACGCGTGATAACTTTTTAATTTGTTGTTGTCCTGTTCTAAATCAGCAATCTGTCGTTTTAGCTTAGCAACATCTTCAATATATGAATTTACAACACCTTGTTTAATTTCATACATTCGTTTTAGTTCCTTTGATGTTTCAAAACAGTAATTCAATCTTGATTGAACAAACTTCATTTCACCTTTCACCTTTTCATATGACTCTTTTGTAATGTGATATGCCAATTTCATTGAGTCATATTCTTTCTTCATTTCTTGACAAACATTTTCTTTTTGATCACATTCTTCTGTCTTTTTCAAAACATTTTCTTTCAAAATCTCATTTTCTTTTTCTAATTTTTTATATTTTTCTGAAAGTTTTTCATCATTTTCTTTTAAAACTTTTTCATTTTCTAGCATTTCTTTGCATTTTTCTTTGAAAATGTTTTCGATTTTTGTGAATTCAAGATCTCTTGTTCTGAACTTATCATCTTTTTCAGTACAAGCTCTACATGTTTCCATGGATTTCTTGCACTGTTCAATCGGTTTTAAGATTTCAGAATCAGAATTTACCTCAGTGATTGGCACTTCTGTGTTTTCAGCTGCCTCTGTCTGCTTCAGCTCTTCCTTCTTCTTATCACCAACACCTTTATCACTAGCAGACTTCAAATTCTCAATCTTTATCTCAGTCAAACTTTCAGTTTTCTTCCCATCTTCTACAACCTGCTGTTCTTCAGTAACAACTTTCTCAACTTCTTCATTCACCTCAACTTTTTCTTTAATTCTTTCTTTCTCAGTAACCTTCAAATCTTCAACTTTCACAACATTGATTTCCATCACAACCTCAACTTCAACAGCTTCAGCTTTAACCTCTTCAGCAGTTTTCTTCAGTTTAACATTTCTTCAACACTCTTCTTCATTCTATCTTCATCTCTCTTTCTCAAACACGATGTCATGGCATATTTGATTTCCTTTTCATGCCTTTTTTGCATACGTGTCATCTTTTAGAACATTTCTATAATATTCAGCCGATGAAGGAATTATGAGAAGAACATCTTCAAAGATTATGTCTTTCTTCGGAACAACTGGTTCACATTCTCTGTTGAAGTAGCACTCTCTCTTTTTATCCCATCTCTTATTCATAACAGCACTCTCATACTTTTCTTGCATTTCGTCCATCCTGGTCAAAGCAATATTTCTTTCTCGATACGTCTTCTTACTCAAAATCTCTTCTCTGGTTTTCTCTTTGATTTCAATTTTACATTTTTCTTCACTGTTTTCTTCTTGAAATTCAGCAACTAAAATAAACTGTCTTTTCTCTGTTATAGATCTACCATGAGCTGTTTTCGAACATTTTCCAAACGATCTTCTTCTAGACAAATCTGGCTCCAATCAAAACCTTCATCATCGTGAATTACAACACATGCTCTTGATTTTTCTCTTGGAGTATTTTCAATCATCTTTGGCTCTTCTTTACTACGGTGATAAATTGCCTTTCAGTAATAATCATCGTTGAAAGGTCTCTCCGATTCAGCAACTTCCTAATTTCTACATTCTCTTTTGAAATGACCTTTTTGCTTACATCTGAAGCAGGTCACTTTGGATTTGTCAAATCCGAGCTTGGTTGACGGACCACCCAATGATTGCTTTTCGGTAATCTCCATGTATCTCTGAGCTCTTCTGATGTAGCTCGCTAAACACCAGCGGATATCAATAAGTTCCATCTCTTTCGGATCAATCTGGTCGTAGTCTTCTTTGGTTAACTCTGAGTTTCCAATTTTGCCAGCTACAAGACCTTCATATGATTCCAGAACAGATGCAAGGAAGCTCATTTGCTGCTTAGCTGCATTGATGCTCATTGCAGGAGAATTTTTCAACTTGAGAGGAATGTTGCATAGAATCTCCTCTGCTTCTTCAGAACTAGCTTTTGAAGCCGATGAATGATAACCTGGATCATAACTTGATGAGCTCTTCTGTGGCTCTTTTGTCCTTTCACCACTGAATGCTGTCTTTGGTGAACTATCAGCTTTCACTGAAGGTAAGCTTCCTTTGTAGTACAGGCCAACATTCTGTTGATGCGAAGAACTGCTCATCTTGTTTTGTTTCTGCAACTCCAGTTCATGACTTTCAATCTTTTCTATCAAAACATCAAGAGAAATTGTATCATACAAAGCATCATTTTTCAGAATAAAAACAAATGTTTGCCACTGATCAGCTCGTGGTAACGCTTCTATGATCTTATCAATGATTTCCTCTCTTGTTTTGACAATGCCAAAACGATCAAGCTCAATTTTCAAATGACCAAATCTTTCAATCATTTGCCTAACAGATTCATCTTTTAAACTATCAAACAAATCGAATTCTTTCTTTAGTAAATCAATTTTGTTTTTCTTTATTTGTTTACCCCCCTCTGCCTTAACCTTCAAGGCTTCCCAGACAGATTTTGATGATCCGTCATGTTGCAACAAAGCAAACATGTCATTTCTGATTGAAGATTAGATTAAAGCAATCATTCTTTGTTCAGTTACAAATTCTGCTTTGTCATCTTTGGATAATCTCTTGAGTGGAAGATCTTCGCCTTTATCATCTTTTGGTCGTTCATATCCAAACTCCAGACAGAACCAGCTTTCGTGTGCATACGCTTTTGCCCAGTTGATAAACCGCTCTTTCCACCAAGTATAATCTTCAATACTTTCCATAGTTGGTGGCTTTGAATGTGTGCCGTAGAAGTTGTCATGCTTAATATTCTCATTTATCGCTTTCGTTATGGTTTTTGGCGTGACTGTTGAAATTTCGAAAGACTCTGATGTGAACGCGTTGAAAAACGTGTTGTAGAATTCTTCAGACATGATGTGAATTTCTTGAATTATAACCTGGAGACAAACAGTCAAACAAACACAATCAGTACAAATAATATTAAACAACTTGAAATAAACTGACACTTGGTTGACTTGAAATGATCTTGACGCGAAAAAGTCCACTTTTCAAACGAAATAAGAATCTCAAGCGGAATCACTAATTGAAGCGAAATAACTCTTTCAAACGGAATCACTTGGATGACACTTTAAACGAAATCAGCACTTCAAGCGAAATCAGGACTTTCAAGCGGAATAACTGATTCAAACGAAATCTTCAAGCGAAATAACACTTTGAAGCGGAATTAGATGAACTTTCAAGCGAAATAGCAGATTCAAGCGAAATCACTTGCTAATCTCAAGCGGAATAGTACTTTTCAAGCGAAATCAACTGAACATTTCAAGCGGAATTAGAATGTTCGTTTAAGCGGAATCAGCTTTTTGGCCCATTTTTGTCACTTTTAGTCCGATTTTAAGTCTGAAACTCTCAAGGCTTTGTTAAAACATTGTTTTGCATGTACTGTAAACAATTCAATCCATTTTGACCGTGAAATCTTGTCCAATTTGAAAAAGAAGGTGTAGAAGTCAGAAAACTGATGATATCAAGCTAAACTCTTCTTCCTGAGCTCTGATACCACTTGTAGGAACGTTGTGTGACCCGAATGAGTCGATCAGAAGAGTTGTTTATCCAAATCAAAGGCAGAATCAATGAAACGGACGCTCGATGTAATTATAATGTCTCTTGTATTAATCTGATAGAATTACAGTACGTGGAGACAATTCGGCAGCACTTCGTTACTGAATACAAGATCTAATTCCGCTTCAAATGAAACGGTATGCTCCTATATATAATGGTAGTGATTCCGCTTGAAATGGACCAAGACACGTTCAAGCGGAATTAACAATGTTAATTTCGCTTGAACTTGCCTTTTACCATTTCAAGCGGAATTAGCATTATATCCACTAAATTCAGTTTCTAGCAACCCGAGCACTGGTTATCCTATCCTATCTCATTACATGACTCGATACAAGAAGAAGTCAATAGACATACTACACTAACACCCATACGGTCCGTAAGGACCTTGCAGTTCTGGCACTTTCACAAAATGGCAGATTTAGTCCCTAAAGCCCCAAACTTGGTTTTCGATGCATTTTTTACACGTTTAAGCCCCGTTAACCCCATTTCAAAGCTCTAAAATGAAGTTAAAGTATAGGGAACTTGAAATATGCTCAAAAACATCTCATATGTCGGTTCATTTGGTCGTACGGTTGCGTTGTCCGGTTAATTACGACAGAAGTTATAACGGACGCAAAAACGATCCAGATTAGGTGACGAATGGAATTTTATCATGCCAATCACTAAAATAAAGTATTTTAATGATTACATAAATTTTTGGAAGTCCGGATATATTCAGAACGTAAGTTATACGCGAAAATGCAAACTTATGCACTTTTTGACGCTTTTAGTCCCTGAATGAGCATAAAGTTTATTTTAGCACACCAAATCCCACAAAGCCTATTTCTAAGCTATGTAAAGGATATTTAGGGTATGTTTAACTTATGATCAAGTTCCAGAATGTACGTTACAGTACTAATCGGCATACTTTCGCAGTTTGTCGAATTTAGTCCTTGTAAGCGAATAAACTTGATTTCGCCACACCAAACCCTCCAAAACTTATTTCTAAGTTATGTAAAGGTTATTTAAGGTATTTTAAGCCTATTTCACCATTCCGGAGTGTTTTTTGCATTAAACTGGTTATATTTACGCATCAGATCGCGTATAACCTTCCAGAAAGCGATTTAAAGCCCAAAATCGAACAAGAATTTGATAAGTGCAAACAATACACATATTTTTACAAATCCCAAGTATAAAACATAATATTTCATTGATTTGGTATTTTTTTGATGGTCATGGAGGCACAGGTGTCACATTAAAGTCAAAATAATTATTCCTTTAACAAGTGATTATAACTCGGAATAATGTTGAAGACTTAAAGGAAACGTAACTCAGAACGTAAATACTAAGACTAAGACAAGGCACGACCCATTCGTCTAAGAGACATTAGCAAATTGTAGGTAGTCGTGTTTGCTGAAGGGATTTGAGTTACGATACTGAAGACGCAATACAGTGAGTTCATGCTACCCCGTTTTCTTTTAACTGTTTTCAGTTTTATACTTCGGTTGTGAAATACATGTTACGATTATTACAGACGTTTTATACATGGTATGGTTAGCTAAGGAGGGTTACTTCTAGATCATGTGAGTGGTGGGTATAGCATTTAAGGCTATTAATCTTCGTCGTAGGACCGAGGGACATGAGTGATAGATCTATTCGGGTGTAGCGAGCCCCACCCCTGAGTCCACTGAGTGGACCATGTGGTGACTATGTCTTATTGACGAAATCTACTAGGTTTGAAGTCTTCCTGCATCACTTCACTCATATCATTGGCTTTGCAACCCAGTGGTGATCTCTTTTTCCTTATTGCTACATACCAGGGACTTACATACATACTTACATCGTTTTCAAAGGTTTATACATACACAGAAACGAACACATGAACTCGCTCAACTTTTGTTGATGTTTTTCAAACTACATGTATTTCAGGGAAATTGTAAAGTGGATCTGGCGGGCGTTGGAAGTTTTTATGCTGTGTTAAGAATAAAGATGTCATCCATGGTCTTTGAGTTTGGTTAGTGTGTCTTATTCCTGGACGAGACACATCTTCCAAACCTTGGTGTTATTCAATATCTTTTGACGAGTCCTTAATGAACTCATAAGCAATTTGTACGATTTGTAAAACTTGAATTTGAAGTCTACGTTTTAAAACAATGTTGTTATGTTTTAAACTGATTTAATGGATGACAAACCTATGGCTTTATCATATAGTTGATGTTATGATTGAATGCAATGATATTAAGAAAGTCACACCATAATCACGCTTCCGCAAAAGTCAGGGTGTGACAAAGTCCCCCCCCCCCATGAAGTTTCATCTCCCGCCCCATTCCTCTATCCCAAAAGTTTTAGTTTTTCTTTTTCCCTCTCATCGTTCCCTCCCTTGTAACCTAAGATCAACTATGTTCTAAAAAAATTAACTCGTCGAACATATAACCTGTTTCTTTCTTTTTTTCACATTCAAACTTTTAAGAAAACTCTTTATCGCCAAACACATCACCTGTTTTGTTTCTTGAACTCCGATGGTATAAGCGCAGGGTTGGAAGATGGATCAGTGGATACCGACACAGATCCAGTGGTATAAGGGTAATGTTGGACATCGGAATAGATTTGGCTCAACACCAGCGTTGTACACATTGATGATGCCATCAAATGTTGAACACCTCCCCGCCTTGGTTTTTGTAAGGCAGTACAGAGGATTGAAGTGGAACTAGTGCCACACATGAATACACAGTACAAAGGATTGAAGTGGATCGGGTGCTACATATGATATTCGACACCACAACCCATTAATGCTCCAACATTCCCGAGTGGTAATAATTTTGGGATGCCAAAGTCAATCGTAAGCGGGGGTAGCGACGATGAGGTGGTTCGGGTCAACCGATGTCACAGGGTAGTACCTTTTGAGCGTCAGTGGTGATGGGTGATCTAGTTTAGTGGTTGTTCGGTAGTGATGAACTCCATCGTAATAGCAACTTCCAATCCATGTATGATCACACATGGTCCTTCCTGCCATGGATAAAAATGGAATAATCAGGGTATGTTATTTTATATAGAAGGTATCCAGTGGGATTTTGATTATTCAGACAAAATAAGAATAGTGAAAGTAGGATACTTTCAATCAAGTCTTCTCTAGCAGGTTAAAAAAAACACGGTAGAAGCAGCATGGTAGCAAGCTTCTTTTCTTATTTGTTCGGTGGTCAAGAACAATGTAGTTCCAGGACTTAAAAAGAGGGATATCAAGCTTGTTCAAGGAATTGAAGTTGTTGATAACGGTGTGAATTTAAAGAAACGAGCCCAATTCAAGATTAAGGGGGACACTGAAGACATTAATTTTGAATTAAGGAGTTAGCGATCAAACGGGTTATAGATAATACTTAGTGAATTATTTATTGAGTCTTTCATATTTAAAAGAGGGATAATTTTTTAGTTTGAATAAATAAGGTTTATCTAGGAGTTTATTTGTTAATTTAACAGAGTTTGAGTTTGATTAGGATTAAAATGGGTTTATTATAAATAGATTGTTAGGGCTATTGTAATTTTTGTGTGTCACTGATTAATAAATAAAAAGCCAATAAATTAGTTCATATTGTGTGAATTATTGTTGATCACAAAGGGGCTTGTCCCACCATTTCAATCATTATAATTCATTAAAAACTATTATACTCAATCGGATAAAATTGTTGGGCCTTGAAGGTTTATACATTAGTTATTGTTTAGTGATTTGGGCTAGTTTGATGTGTTTGAGTTTTGGGCTTGTATGGAATGTGCTTGGGGGGGGGGGGGGAGGGGCGAAATAGGCTTAGTTTGAGGGGAAGTTGTGGGCTTAACCTCCCCTATATATACATGTTTAGTTTTCTGTTTAAGGTTGTTGACTCTAATACTTTTGCTATAACTTGAATCAGACAATTTATTGTATGCAAGTTAAGCTTTTGGTCAATTACATTCTGTTTCATCTCTTTTCTTGCTATTATAATCGATTGGTTTGATTGTTGATTCCGCCACCAATCAAACTACGTGTGATATCATTGTTAGATCTATTTTCAGGATTTACATTTGGTATCAGAACTTGTTGAACCTGTTTCAAGGCTCAGATTGATAACACACTTTTTCGGTATTGTTTCAGAAGCTGCTGGGGTACTATTTTCAGAGTCTGCTTGGGAAAATTGTTGTTTTTAGTTAACCTGAAACTGTTCCGTATAGTCTGCTGTGAAGAGTCATCGATTTCAGATCATTCTTTGGTGATTTAGGATAAAAGCTGTCTGAAGATTGCTTATGATTGTTGTTGTTTCGGATAAATCTTTTGATTTCGGAACATCATGTTGCTGTTTCGAATCATCTTCATTGATTTTGGATCATATCTGCTTGGAAGATTTCGGATAATTTGTTGCAGGATTTCACGGGATTTCAGTTTCCAAGTCTACAAGATTTCGAATGCCTGATAATTTAGAAGTTTGTTACTGACAAATGTTGTTTTGTAGGATTTCGGATACACATTTCGGATAATACTTTTCGGATAAACTGTTTCGGACAAGATTGTTTCGAATAGCTTCTCGGATACCATTACGGATAAGACTATTTTGAATCGACACTGTTCCGAATAACTCTTTGGATTGGCACTATTTCGGATCAACTTTTCAGATTGACTACTGTATCGGATTGGACCACTGTTTCGAGTCTACTGTTCAGAACTTTTCACACTTTCTAAAATACCTAATTTATTATTCGGTAATTTTAAAATCAATGATGAACTCAAATGGGATGATGACTGCTTCGGACCTTACAAACACTACCTTAGTTGCCCTTCAATCTCATACTCTGACTCTACATCAGGAACTTGACTAGATCATAGGCACTTCTACTAAGTGTCCCAGGTTGTTGTATGGGGATGATTACTATGAATGGAAGTTTCGGTTTGAAAATTATTTGTTTACAGAAGAGGATCAGAAAATTATAGACGAAGATGATAAGGCCCAGGCAACTCTTACTCTGGCACTTGGTCCAGACATTTCCATTGCTGTTAGGAACTGTACGAATGCTAAGGTGATATGGAATGAGCTTCAGAATCTGTACGAAGGAAATGCTGACATGAAGGCCAGTTGAGTGAACATGTTGAACCAGCAATTTAGCCCCTTCAACCACATTTATGATGAAACTATTGAAATCAGATCAGAAGATCCATTAAGCTGGTTTCACATATGATAAGTGCTGGTATCACCATTACAAATAGTGGGATGAATCGTCAGCTTCTGAACTCCTTGTCTAAAAATTGGGATGTTGATGTTGCGAAGATCAAGCAGACGAAGAACCTGAATGATGTTACAGTTTCTGAGCTAGTTGCTACTATCAAGTCATGTGAAATAAACAATCAGCAAAGAGATCTAAACCATAAAAGCTCCTTAATGGCCGCTGGTATCAGAAGTTCAAATAACGCACTATTCTCTCAAAATCATCCAAACATTGTCTTCAGTCCTGTTCATGGAGTGGCAAATAATAAAATAAACATTGTGTTTAGTCCACTGACACAAACTCAGAAGTCCAACTATGTGTATGGTATGTCTCTGCCTACACAACAAGCCGCTGTTCACAATCGTGCAACATCTGTAGCAGCACCATAGCAACACCATCAGTACGCAAATGTGGTTTACAATCTTGTTACCTATACATCAACTCAAGGCTCTGCTTCCTCTTCTGCAGCCCAAAACATAGCTTTCCTCACCAAATAAAATGAAGAGAGACTTGCCCTTGCTGCATCTATGCTTAGCAGCCAGCATGCTTTTGTAGCAGGCGATCTTTTGCCCCCATCTGTCTTGGCCACTGAAATTGATCAAGTTGTTGAAGAAGACATAGAAGAGCTGGATGTGTCTTGGAACCTAGTTATGTCTGCCTTTAGAGCTGAAAAGTTTTAAAAGAAGTTTGGTCGTCGCCCAATGTCGAATATTCGTACAGGTCCCATGAGAGACAAACTCAGATGCTACAGGTGCCATGAACTAGGTCATTTTGCTAGAGACTGCAAAATGGCCCCTACAAGATATGTTCCGAGTCACACTGCTGCAACTCAGAACACTAAAAGATCTACGGTGCCTGTTACTCCCACACAAACATCAGCGAGTTCATGAGACAATGGAGCTGGAAATGGATTGATGTTGGGATTGAACCCTATCAGAGGAACAGATAATGAAAGCCAAAACTGGATCAGAGCAGTGGATCCAGAATAAGCAAAAGTTTATACTTAAATCTCTCCCCTTGAAAGTGATTTCGACATCTGCTGACCTCCAATCCTCTGATCATTACAATCTGCTGACCTACAACTACTGCCCAAGTCAAAGTCTGAGGGAAGACTAAAAGCTCTGCTGTTCAATCTACTGCTATGAGTCAAGCTCTGCTGGATATGTAAAGTGCTGCTGGGTTCACATAAGTGGAAGGATGCAGAAGTAGTTTAGTTTACTTTATGAATTGTATTGTAATAACAGTTGTTAGCATAGCAGAGTTTGTATAGGTCAGATGTTAGAGTTTGTTAGGAGGTTAGATGTCACTTTCATGGTGACGTCAGCAAAGATGCTCAATGGTTTGTCTCATGCCTATAAATAGAACAGTGCTCTGTACTGTTCTATTAGCTCTTCACCATCTTTCTCCTGCAAGAACAAATCAATGTGAGCTCAGGCTGAGGGGGAGTTTGTTATACACTTGCAATTGTAATTGAATCTTGTAATAAATTCAAGCATTCGGTTCAATGTTAAACTTGTGTATTAAAAGCAATTCTCCTGTTTGATTGTGAAAAGTTTATTTCCATTATTTTCCGCTGCATCTCTCTTTCATTGTTCATCTGATTTTAAACGTAAAACACAATCAATCCAAACTCAGATCCTAACAATTGGTATCAGAGCTCGGACAGTCAAATTTGATTTAACAATCATTTTGACATAAATAGTTCAGCTCACAATCGTTGATGCTGATAGTTTGTTCGTTTTGTTGAAAAACAGAGCAAGGTTTAATCACCATCAAAGTTGATTAATCAGTGCCTGTAAAACAACCAGGATGACGTCACAATCACAAGATGATAAGAATAACATTGGCTCTCTTTTCAAACCACCCATGCTTAAACGTAATGAATACAACATCTGGGTGGAGAAGGATGGGTCAAATCCTTGCTCAACAGAATACTGGATGTTGGAGGTCTGTTGTTTTTGGTCCCCATGTTCCTATGGTGCCAAGTGCTGAGGATGCAAAGAAGTTCATACCTAAACCAACTGAAAATTATACTGAAACTGACTTTCAAAAGTTCGAACTCGATGCCAAAGCATTTAGCATCATAGCATCTGCATTACCCAATGAGATCTATGCTGGACTGTTACATTGTAATAGTGCTAAAGAGCTGTGGGATGCACTGAAGGAATAGTTTGGGGGAACAGAAGAGGTTATTGAAAACAATAGGGAAATTCTGAATCAGCAGTACGAAACATTCTGTCACATCAAGGGTGAATCATTGACCCAACAGTTTGAACGATTCAGTTGTCTCATTAGTGAGCTAAGACTTGTTAAAGTTACATTTCCAAATGCAACTCAAAATAGCAGGTTTCTTAGATCACTACCTGAAAAATGGGATACAATTACTTTTGTTACTAGAAATTCAGTTGAGTTCAAAGATCTGACCCTGACCCAACTCCATGGTAGACTCCTGACCTATGAAAGGGAGTTAAACCAGAAAAGGAAGTTGCAAGAGTCTGATAAAGTTGCTGATGATTATTCATTTGGCAGCACAACTCTTTTGGGTCAGGAAGAATCTGGTAGCAGTAGTAAGGATCAGAGTTATGATCATTTTATTGACATAATTGCTAGTGGAAATTTTAACAACTCTGATTCTCACTCTGCAAATTATGCTTTCACTGCAAATTGTGAAAACCAG
This sequence comes from Helianthus tuberosus, assembly GCA_030545235.1. NCBI lineage: Eukaryota > Viridiplantae > Streptophyta > Magnoliopsida > Asterales > Asteraceae > Helianthus > Helianthus tuberosus. The sequence goes on from CM060355.1 coordinate 99,314,390, forward strand.
ATGTCAGATAACTTGTGCTTTGAACTCAATGATTTGCAACACTTTGATCCCACTGACTTAGAAGAAATGGACATTTTGCATCAATTGGCTTTGCTTAGTGTAAGAACAAGCAAATTCTACAAAAGAACAGGTAGAAAATTCCCAGGGCTGCATGGGAATTTAAGGGTGGGGTTGGATAAATCAAAACTGAAATGTTACAAGTGCAATAGACTAGGTCATTTTGCTAGGGAATGCAGGAGTCAAACCACTGGTCCAATAATAACTCATCCCAGCTCAAACCCTAGACCACAACATCAAAGCACTGTGCAATACACCCAATATACCCCTGCAGCACATGTTAACACTACTCACTATGCTGCAACCCCTGTGCCTGTGCATTATGTTCAAACCACTGTTCCATGAATTTAGTATGTTCAAGCCCATGTCCCTCAGGCACAAGTGCAACCTGTTGCACCTCAACAAGCTGCTCCAACAGTTGTACAACCAGATCAACAAAGTTTCTTTACCCAAGGCTTTGTTGACTGGAGCAGCATGCCTGATGAGCTTGGTGATGAAAATTTTGCAATCTATGCTTCTAATGATAATTTTAATGATGAATTTTTTTTGATGGCATTAGAGTCAATACCAGAAGGGGTAGAAACTGAAGGTGAACAGCTAAGTGCTGAAACAGTGGATGAAGTGGCTGAAGCGGTGGTTACTGCAGTTGTTGGTGAACTACTGCTGGGAGAAAATTCAGAAACCCTGATTGAACCACTGTCTGACCCCTGGTCCAAAGAAGACAAAGAAAATAAGGAAGAAGAGAAAGCAGGTGAGGAAGAAGGGAGAGCTGATGAAGAAGGTGATCATCATTGTGATTGTGCCATGATGGCTGCTGCTAAGGTATCACCTCAAGTTCTTGAAAAACCGTGTTCAGACAAATGTATTGTTGCATTTGCTAACATTAAAGAGGTAAATGAAAACCTTAGGGATAAAGTTTTAACTGATGAAGTCAAATTTGAAAAGTCATTAAAAGAAGTTAAAAACAAATTGGTTGAAAAAGACAAAGAAATCAACAGTCTAAAAGAAGAGCAAAGCATAACCAAGACTCAACTCCAAACTATGGTAGAAAAATACCAAGTTTGTAAAAAGGAGTTGGAATCCACCCAAATCACTTGTGAAAAATGGGTGGAGTCTTGCAAAGGTTATGAGGTCATGCTTGAAAAACAGATTAAAAGCAATGTGAAATTTGGTGTTGGGTTTAGAAAACATGATGAAATTGAAAACAATGCTTCAAAAGAATTTGTTCAAACCATTGTTGAAGTTATTCTCACAAACAAGGATGGCCAAGAAGTTAAAATAATTGACAAACTTGGTAACAAAATTACTCTGGAAAGATCTGTGGGGTCCTCAACTTTTGAGGAAATTGAGAAATACCAATTTAAACCCACATGGTCTGATGAGTGTGACATCCTTGAAAACTTCAAACCAATGGGTTTCACAACCACTGATGGTGTAAAAGCTCCAAAAGCAAAGGTTATTCCTATCAAAGACATCCCAACAGTGGTTCAAAACTCTGTTACTAAGGAGTCTGAGAAAAGGAAGAAGAGAGAAAAGATCAAAAACCTGTTTTGTGATTTTTGTGAAAAGAGAAATCATCTAACAAAAGACTGTTTTCATCTAAAAGCATATGATCTAAACAAAACAAGTGTCATTGTACCTGCTGAAAGCTGCACCATCTGTGGTAAAACAAATCACAAAACTCAAGAATGTGTGTATCTTAAAAACTTCGATATAAAAAAGAATGAGTACACTGCAAAAACATCTTTGAGTCCATCAACATCATTTGTCAAGTTCACAAAGAAACAACTACTGTTTGTGCCAGTCCAAACAGCTGTCACAAAACAGCTGAACCAAACATCTGTCACAAAACAGCTGAACCAAACATCTGTCCAAAGAGATGTTCAAGTGATTGATGCACCCCCTGCCAATCAATTCAAGAGAGGTAAGGGACAACCATCATACCAAAGGATCCCACATTTTTATGAGGCTTACAAAAGGCCTTCTAAACCAAGAGTGAACATGCATCCTTTTGGTTACCAACATGTGATTGGTCAAGATCCACAACAGTGGTTAGAGAAAAATAGTCCTAAAACTGTCCAAACCGATGATCTAACCACTGCTCATGCACCTGAGACCATCCCAGACACTGTTGAGACCCCATCCAAAGCCTTGTTGGCTTTGGAGACCCTAATGAACTAATCCTTTTACTTCATGTGCAGGGAGCTTCTGCATGCTTAGATAGCCTTTGGTATGTAGATAGTGGAGGCTCCAGGCACATGACAGGATGTAAAGCCCTTCTCAAAGATTTCAAAATCCATGGAGGGGGTGATATATCCTTTGGCAATAATAGTAAAGGGAAAGTGTTGGGGTCTGGTACAGTACAGTCTGGAAATGTTAAATTTGAAAATGTCAATCTTATAGACAATCTAAAATTCAACCTCCTGAGTGTTTCACAAATGAGTGATAAGGGGTATGGATCATTCTTCACAAAGGAATGTTGTAGGATTGTTGGGCCAGAAATGGTTGAAAAGATTGAAGCAATAATAAAAAATGGTAAAACTAAACTTGTTGCTCAAAGAAGTGGCAATGTTTATGTTGTTGATATGTCAAAAGAGTGCCCCAGAACTGATGCCTGCCTGTTCTTAGCTGCATCAAACAAAGAGACAGAACTATGGCATAGAAGATTGGGGCACACAAATCTTAAGACAATCACTGCCATTTCAAAACAGGGGTTAGTAAGAGGTTTACCTCAAAAACTGTTCACCTGTCCTGAGCATTTTGTTTCCTGTCTAAAAGGTAAACAACATAAAACCTCCTACAAATCCATTAATGAGTCCAAAACAACCAAATATTTGCAAATGCTTCATATGGATTTGTTTGGCCCAGTTAAAGTCATGAGTCTTAAGAAAAAGAGATATTGTTTGGTTATTGTTGATGACTTTTCTAGGTTTACATGGACTTACTTTTTACACTCAAAAGATGAGACTGCAGGCATTCTGCAAGACTTTGTGAAACAGGTTGAAAAGCAGTTTGACCTTCCAGTAAATATTTTCAGAAGTGACAATGGCACAAAGTTCAGGAACAAGGAGTTGGATGATTTCTGTGTGTCAAAAGGAATTGTGAGGCAATATAGCATTCCAAGGACACCAGAACAAAATGGGGTTGTTGAAAGGAAGAACATAACTTTGATTAAGGCTGCCAGAACCATGCTTGCAGACTCAGGTTTGCCATTAACTTTTTGGACAGAGGCAGTAAACACTGCTTGCTATGTCAAAAACAGAGTTTTAATCAACCCCAGGCATCAAAAGACTGCCTATGAACTGCTGTATAAAATAAAGCCATTAATCTCATATTTCAAAGTTTTTGGCTGCCCATGCTTCATTTTAAACTTAAAAGATTCTATCTCAAAGTTTGCAGCCAAAATTGATTGTGGTTATCATCTGGGATACTCAACCACTACTAAAGCCTACAAAGTGTTTAACACAAGGACCAAAACAGTGGAAGAGACTTTGAATGTAAAGTTCAATGAACTTTTATCACTGAAAATCCCAGCAAATCCTGCAGATTTGTTTGATCTTGATAAATTCACTTTTGAAAATACTGCTGTCAAGACTAACAGTGCAGGTCCATCAGAGAATTCATCACCAGACTATGGATATGAGATCATCATTGCTCAACAAAAGTCTGCCACAATGGGAAGAGCAGCAGGTGTTCAAAACAGTTGTCAAAGCTCAACCACTGCTACCTCAACAGTTGTTGACCAAAGTAGCCCCTTAACCCCTGCTTCCACGTCATCAAACACTACTGGCAAAAGTCCTCAAACAGTGGATCAAAGTCAGCATGAGTCCTCACCTTTACTCCTATTCCACCACCTTTTGAATCCACTACTGGATCATCAAAGTCACCAGCAGTGGCTAGCTCAGATGATTCACATCTGCAGCCCTCACCACTTAATGCCATTGTTCCATACCAATGGGAGTTAATCTTCTTGAAATCTCATCCACCAGATCAAATTATTGGTAACATCAATGAAGGGGTGCTCACAAGAAGTCAATCCCAAAACATATGTCTTTTTGCTGGTTTTCTATCTCTCTATCAGCCAGTCAAGTACCACGAGGCACTGAAAGACAATAGCTGGGTAGAAGCTATGCAAGAGGAGCTCCAACAGTTCAAAAGACAACAAGTATGGGAGCTTGTACCACTGCCAGAGGGTGTAAGTCCTATTGGCACAAAGTGGGTCTTCAAAAACAAAACTGATGAAAGGGGCATTGTTGTCAAAAATAAAGCCAGGCTTGTGGTTCAAGGTTTCAGACAAGAAGAGGGCATTGACTATGATGAAACTTTTGCCCCTGTAGCAAGACTTGAAGCTATCAGATTATTTCTGGCCTTTGCTGTCAACCACAACATCAAGGTGTATCAAATGGATATCAAATGTGCATTCCTCTATGGTAAGATTCAAGAAGAGGTTTATGTCTGTCAACCTCCAGGCTTTGAGAATCCATTTAATCCAAATCATGTCTACAAGCTGAATAAAGCTTTGTATGGCCTGAAACAAGCACCAAGGGCCTGGTATGAAACTCTTTCCACCTTTCTACTTTCCATTGGTTTCACAAGAGGTAAGATAGACAAAACATTATTTCTAAAATGGAGAGGGAAGGATTTGATGATTGTCCAGATTTATGTGGATGACATCATCTTTGGAAGCACATGTAATAAAATGTCTGAAGAGTTCAGAAAACTCATGACAGCTGAGTTTGAAATGAGTGCAATGGGTGAACTCCAGTGCTTTCTTGGTCTCCAAGTAAGGCAACTGCAAAACGGCACATTCATCCATCAAGGCAAATATGCCAAAGAACTTTTAAAGAAAATGATATGGATGATTGTAAGCCATGCAGCACACCCATTGCAACCAATAAATTAGTCATGTCTGATGAGAAGGATGAATTGGTTGATCAAACTCTATATAGAAGCATGATTGGGTCTTTATTGTACCTAACTGCATCTAGGCCAGACATCATGTTTGCAACATGTGTTTGTGCAAGATCCCCATCAGCCCCTTGAAAGTCAAACCTTATTGCTGTAAAAAGATATTCAGATACCTCAAAGGTGCTCCCACACTTAGTATCTGGTATCCATCTGATGGTAAAATTGAGCTTTCAGGTTTCTTAGATAGTGATTTTGCTGGATGTGAGAAAACAAGGAAGTCCACTTCAGGAGGGTGCCAATTCCTAGGCAATTGCTTAGTGTCTTGGCAAAGCAAAAAGCAAGCAGTTGTTTCCACATCCACTGCTGAAGCTGAATATATAGTTGCTTCAAGCTGTACAGCCCAACTGCTCTGGCTTCAAAATTAGTTACTGGATTTTGGTATCACTGCCTTAAAGACACCACTCAGGTTGGACAGCCAGGCAGCAGAAAATATCATCAAAAATCTAGTTTCCCACTCAACCACCAAGCACATTGACATCAGACATCACTTTGTGAGGGATTGCTATGAAAAAGGTTTGATTTCTCTGCACCATGTTCCAACTAAAGATCAGCTGGCAGATGTGCAAACCAAAGCATTAGACACATCCACCTTTGAGAGCTTGATCTCTAGGATTGGCATGCTGAACATGGAATAACAGGCAAAATCCTGTTTTTCTATGAATAAAAGCATTAAAATGTTTTCAGAAAATCAAAAATCCATCCTTAAAATTAGCTAAAAATGAATTTTTCATTAAATCCTTAAAAGTTTTCCATAACCACTGTTGTTCAAAAGTCTGCTCTACTTCAAAAGTCTGTCCACTGCTGAAAGTCAAACCCTATTTTTCTGATTTTTATGATAAGCACTGTTGTTTAAAATCAGTGTTTTATCCACTGATGTGCTATCCACTGATAGTAAAAATCATCCACTGCCTTCATTTGTTACCGTTGCAATCACTGTCTTCATCAGTAGTTTTCATAAAAGTATTGTCCTTCATTTCATCAGGGGTTGGCACGTGGACAGTACATAGTGGTCAGACCTTTTGTAACCACTGCCACATCAGCATTCACTTTTTCTCCATAAAACCCCCTTTCAAAACCCCAAACAGGGTTTTACTGTCGAATTGAATTCTTAAAAATTCCTTTCTCAAAGCAGTTTTCATCTCATCCTCTCAAATTTTCTCACAACCATCTTCGATCATCTTCTCCAAAATGACAAAATCGAAGTCATCCGCTAAATCCACCTCAAAATCATCGTCAACACCCACCGAAATTCCACACAAAACTTCTCACAACCTTCTGGGTGTTCTCACAAAACCCGACACTACCGATGCTTTCGACTCCATCATTGATATCATGTCTGCATCAAAGTACAAAACTTTGTTGATTGCAGATGCACCAATTTACTTGGTGACCCAAAGAGAGTTTTGGAAAAATGCAACCCTTGACAAACAAGGAGAAGCTGTTATAGCCATTAACTCTTCTCTAAAGGGTAAAGCTGTCAAAATCACACCACAATCCATCTCGGAAGTCTTTGAACTCAATGATCAGGAAGGTAAAAATTATTTTCCCAAAAATGAGTTAAAAATTGACTTCATTGAAAGAGGGTATGCAGATACAATGATGAAGAGGGATACCTTACAAAAAGGTTACTTCCCTCCTGCAACAAGATTTTTATTCCATACCCTGCTAATGTGCGTTTCAAATAAAACCACTTCTTTTAATGAAATACCATTAAAAATTCAAAATCTGGGATAAGCTATTCTTCAAGATGAAGATTTCAATTATTCTCAAGAAATTTTTAATGATTTGGTTAAAAATGTTGAAAATAAGTCATTCTTACTTTTTCCAAGATTTCTAAGCTATTATTTTGAAAAGAAATTTGTTAAGGATGATGTTTCTGCAAAAAAACAAGGTGAATCGTTTCAAATAAATAACTTAACTGCTGAAACATTTACAAGAATGTCCACACCTTGCAAAACACAAGCAGAGGTGCCTGAGCAGAATTTAGCAGCAAACACTGCTCCTCAGGTATCTGCTGCTGAGCCCACTGCTCAAGGTGATCAAAGCAGCAAAACAACTGCTTTGAAACCCACACCTAAAATTCCCAAAAAGCCAAAACAAAAGAAAATTCAAAAACCCCCAAACCTACCAAAAAGGCAACTCTGGAGGATGAGCTGCCAGAGACAGCACAAAAGTCACAAGAAACCACTGCTGCTACTTCCTCACAGCAGTTGGTAGAAACATCTCAACCCATAACTGAAACTCCTCCTATTTCTTCTCAAAAAGAACAGGTTGTACAAATAGGGACACCACAATATGATGCTCTGGATTCACTTGTTTCCATCATCCACAGCCCAATGCCCGGGGCCAATTCTCTTTCTACACCCAACCTCACCTCCACAATTCCCTCACCAACTAAATTATTGTTCGATGCAATCGATCTGAACCAGACTCAAACCAGTCCTTCTCACTCACCAATCAATGAGAACATACTTTAACAAAAGACTGGGTCTGATGTATCAATCCTTGCTAACCCACCAACAAGACCTGAGGAGGTTACACCCCTTGAGTTACAAGTAACTCTTGGTGGTAGTCCAAGTGAAGCAGCCACTACAAGTGTTGAACCCACTGGTTTACACTTGGACAGTGGTTACATCAATAAGACTTCCTTGGAGGCAATTCCATCTATAGCACCTCTAATAACCACTGGTGAGTTTGCTCTAACCCCTGGTACTATCAAAAGGTTCTCAAGTGCTGAAGGAAGAAGTCCCCAGTACCAAGAAAAAGGGGCATCAGTGGATAATACTTGGAGTACACTCCCTGCATCAACCACTGTTACAACCACTGCTAGTGGGAAATCAGATGATCCCATTAAGTTAGGTGATGGTTTAAAGTACCTAGAATTGACGGACCGAGTTGAAAAACTCGACACATCTGTTGCAGAAATCAAAGAAATGCTGCATCAGTTGTTGAAAGTACCAAAGGTGCAACCCACTGCTGTTCCACCTCAAGCACCAGCTCCACCACAAGCATCTGCTGCAAATGAGTTATGGAGCTTATTTCAACCTTTTCTCCAACAGCAAAAACAAATGGCTGATCAGCAACATGATAAACATGTACAAGAGCTGAGAAATATGCTGGAGTCCAGGTTTCGAAACACTCAGGCTGATATCAAGGCAATAAAGGCCCATATTTTGAACACCACAGGCACTGCTCCTCCCACTGTTCTCTTCATCGATCAACTGCCTCCAGATAATGCCAAAAGGGGGAGAAAATTCAGGAGTGGAAAAAGAAGGGTATAGATGATGGTCTGTATGTTGAACCAGAAAAGGATGCTATGACCAGAAAAATTCCCTAGCCAGATGGTAGTAAAAAGGTTGATGTTACCCAAAATGCACTTGATGAAGCTATAGCAAGTGTAAAAAGGGACAGAGCGGCAAAGGATATGTCAAGGTGGAATGAGGAGACAAGAGCTTACATGGAGCTGAATGCGCAGGGTTGTTCTGAGCCAAAGGATGTTAAAAATCCTGAGCTAAAAAGAAATCCCACTAGAAAAGCGAGGGTACCCAAGTCCATACCATCCAGACTCACAAAGCATACTCCAAAACCACCATCCAAAAGCCCCCAACAGCAAACTTCCACCCAAACAGTTGTTGTAACACCTGCTGTGTCAACAGTTGCTGATACTTTAGTCGTTTCAACAACTGTCAGCCAAACACCTGCCATCACTTCAAAACACACCACTTCAACACACACCACTACCACTGCCTTACCATCATCACCACCAAAAATCACTTCACCTCCTGCCAAAAAGCAGAAGACATCAGATGTTACAACATCTGCTGTAATGACAACAGTGGTTGAAACACCAGTTGTCTCAACAACTGCTAGTCAATCATAAACCACTGCCACTCAAATCACCACCACTGATCCACCCAAAACATCATCAGTCTCTTCTCAACCAAAAAGGAGAAGGCTAATCTTGAAAGATGATCACATTTCACCACCAACAACATCTTCAAAACCTCTATCACTTGTCACAATTCCAAATCCCATTCCTCTCTCTTCAGCTCAAATTCAAAAGCCATTACCTCCTGCAGGTGTTCAATTTCCTCTGGAACTTATAGCAGTTAGAGAAGAAATCAAATCTTTCTATTATGAGGAAAGGAGTTTGCCATCAGTTGAAGGATATCCCAAAAAGAATATTTGAAAATCAAGGCTAAGCAAGCAGAGGATATCTCAAAAAGAAATACACAAGGGAAATCTGATAGAGAAATTCAGCAGAACTATCAGTTTCTACTTACACAAGTCAGATCTTTGGAACAATTTGCTAAAAATTTATGTCAGCAAATCTCAGAAAGGGCTGATAAGACCTTGAGAAAAGACTACATTGAAAACATCATAACTTACAAGAAATACAAAGGAGAGAAATATATGTACAAAGAGTGGACCATTCCTGAGCTTGAAAGTAAAGCAGCCAGTATTCAAGAAATGATCAAAAATAAGGCCAAACACACTCCTCCTGAAAAATTCAAAAAGAATGTTCCTGACAATGCTTTAGAGTTGAAGAGAATGAAAGAGGAACTGATAGCAGCTGACTATGGGTCAAAGAATTCAGTGTCAAAATGGAGAGAAGATAGGGTCAAGGCCACCTACAAAAGGTTGGAGGAACTAAGAAAGAAAGATCCAAAAGTTCCACAAAAACCTGACTATTCCAAAGCAGAGGTCTCAACAAGACCACCAAAGCTGCAAGTCAAAAGAGCCACTGCTCCAGCTGGTGCTGCCATCTATAAAAGAAGGGATCAAAATCAGTTGGGTGCTGAAACAATCCAAGAATTAATGGCTGGTGATGACCTTGTAAAAGAGGGCATTAAGATAATGATTGAAGAAACTCTTGGATTGAATCAATCTGCAAGTACTGCTCAGACAGTCATGAATAGGCCTGCATCACCAAACACCTCATCCAATAAAAATCTCCCAAGAAACCCACCAGACTCAAAAGTACTAAAGTGTAAAACTGATAAACAGACCCATGTACTGACAGTGATCAAGTCTAGTGGAGAAGTGAAGAAAATAACAAGGGAACAAGCACTTGGCCTAAGTCTTGAAGATTTGCAGGATCTCCTTGATCTTCCACTTAGCAGGGATGATGAAGATACAAAAGCCTTAGCCTTTGAGTTACAACTCAAAGGGCAAATAAGGGAACTGCTGATGAGGCAATAAAGATCTTCCAATAATGAAGAGTTTTGGCATTATCTGTTCCAGGGGGAGATTGTTGGGATTGAACCCTATCAGAGGAATAAATAATCAAAGCCAAAACTGGATCAGAGCAGTGGATCCAGAATAAGCAAAAGTTTATATTCAAATCTCTCCCCTTGAAAGTGATTTCGACATCTGCTGACCTCCAATCCTCTGATCATTACAATCTGCTGACCTACAACTACTGCCCAAGTCAAAGTCTGAGGGAAGACTAAAAGCTCTACTGTTCAATCTACTGCTATGAGTCAAGCTCTACTGGATATGTAAAGTGCTGCTGGGTTCACATCAGTGGAAGGATGCAGCAGTAGTTTAGTTTACTTTATGAATTGTATTGTAATAACAGTTGTTAGCATAGCAGAGTTTGTGTAGGTCAGATGTTAGAGTTTGTTAGGAGGTTAGATGTCACTTTCATGGTGACGTCAGCAAAGATGCTCAGTGGTTTGTCTCATGCCTATAAATAGAACAGTGCTCTGTACTGTTTTATTAGCTCTTCCCCATATTTCTCCTGCATGAACAAATCACTGTGAGCTTAGGCTGAGGGGGATTTTGTTATACACTTGCAATTGTAATTGAATCTTGTAATAAATTCAAGCATTCGATTCAATTTTAAACTTGTGTATTAAAAGCAATTCTCCTGTTTGATTGTGAAAAGTTTATTTTCATTATTTTCCGCTGCATCTCTCTTTCATTGTTCATCTGATTTTAAACGTAAAACACAATCAATCCAAACTCGGATCCTAACAATTGGTATCAGAGCTCGGACAGTCAAATTTGATTTAACAATCATTTTGACATAAATAGTTCAGCTCACAATCGTTGATACTGATAGTTTGTTCGTTTTGTTGAAAAACAGAGCAAGGTTTAATCACCATCAAAGTTGATTAATCAGTGCCTGTAAAACAACCAGGATGACGTCACAATCACAAGATGATAAGAATAACATTGGCTCTCTTTTCAAACCACCCATGCTTAAACGTAATGAATACAACATCTGGGTGGAGAAGGATGGGTCACATCCTTGCTCAACAGAATACTGGATGTTGGAGGTCTGTTGTTTTTGGTCCCCATGTTCCTATGGTGCCAAGTGCTGAGGATGCAAAGAAGTTCATACCTAAACCAACTAAAAATTATACTGAAACTGACTTTCAAAAGTTCGAACTCGATGCCAAAGCATTTAGCATCATAGCATCTGCATTACCCAATGAGATCTATGCTGGACTGTTACATCGTAACAGTGCCAAAGAGCTATGGGATGCACTGAAGGAATAGTTTGGGGGAACAGAAGAGGTTATTGAAAACAATAGGGAAATTCTGAATCAGCAGTATGAAACATTCTGTCACATCAAGGGTGAATCATTGACCCAACAGTTTGAACGATTCAGTTGTCTCATTAGTGAGCTAAGACTTGTTAAAGTTACATTTCCAAATGCAACTCAAAATAGCAGGTTTCTTAGATCACTAGCTGAAAAATGGATACAATTGCTTTTGTTACTAGAAATTCAGCTGAGTTCAAAGATCTGACCCTGACCCAACTCCATGGTAGACTCCTGACCTATGAAAGGGAGTTAAACCAGAAAAAGAAGTTGCAAGAGTCTGGTAAAGTTGCTGATGATTATTCATTTGGCAGCACAACTCTTTTTGGTCAGGAAGAATCTGGTAGCAGTAGTAAGGATCAGAGTTATGATCATTTTATTGACATAACTGCTAGTGGAAATTTTAACAACTCTGATTCTCACTCTGCAAATTATGCTTTCACTGCAAATTGTGAAAACCAGATGTCAGATAACTTGTGCTTTGAACTCAATGATTTGCAACACTTTGATCCCACTGACTTAGAAGAAATGGATATTTTGCATCAATTGGCTTTGCTTAGTGTAAGAACAAGCAAATTCTACAAAAGAACAGGTAGAAAATTCCCAGGGTTGCATGGGAATTTAAGGGTGGGGTTGGATAAATCAAAACTGAAATGTTACAAGTGCAATAGGCTAGGTCATTTTGCTAGGGAATGCAGGAGTCAAACCACTGGTCCAATAATAACTCATCCCAGCTCAAACCCTAGACCACAACATCAAAGCACTGTGCAATATACCCAATATACCCTTGCAGGCATGTTAACACTGCTCACTATGCTGCAACCCCTGTGCCTGTGCATTATGTTCAAACCACTATTCCATAAATTTAGTATGTTCAAGCCCCTGTCCCTCAGGCACAAGTGCAACCTGTTGCACCTCAACAAGCTGCTCCAACAGTTGTACAACCATATCAACAAAGTTTCTTTACCCAAGGCTTTGTTGACTGGAGCAGCATGCCAGATGAGCTTGGTGATGAAAATTTTGCAATCTATGCTTCTAATGATAATTTTAATGATGAATTTTGTTTGATGGCATTAGATTCAATACCAGAAGGGGTAGAAACTGAAGGTGAACAGCTAAGTGCTGAAACAGTGGATGAAGTGGCTGAAGTAGTGGTTACTGCAGTTGCTGGTGAACTACTGCTGGGAGAAAATTCAGAAACCCTGATTGAACCACTGTCTGACCCCTGGTCCAAAGAAGACAAAGAAAAGAAGGAAGAAGAGAAAGCAGGTGAGGAAGAAGGGAGAGCTGATCAAGAAGGTGATCATCATTGTGATTGTGCCATGATGGCTGCTGCTAAGGTATCACCTCAAGTTCTTGAAAAACCGTGTTCAGACAAATGTATTATTGCATTTGCTAACATTAAAGAGGTAAATGAAAACCTTAGGGATAAAATTTTAACTGATGAAGTTAAATTTGAAAAGTCATTAAAAGAACTTAAAAACAAATTGGCTGAAAAAGACAAAGAAATCAGCAGTCTAAAAGAAGAGCAAAGCATAACCAAGACTCAACTCCAAACTATGGTAGAAAAATACCAAGTTTGTAAAAAGGAGTTGGAATCCACCCAAATCACTTGTGAAAAATGGGTGGAGTCTTGCAAAGGTCATGAGGTCATGCTTGAAAAACAGATTAAAAGCAATGTGAAATTTGGTGTTGGGTTTAGAAAACATGATGAAATTGAAAACAATGCTTCAAAAGAATCTGTTCAAACCATTGTTGAAGTTATTCTCACAAACAAGGATGGCCAAGAAGTTAAAATAACTGACAAACTTGGTAACAAAATTACTCTGGAAAGATCTGTGGGGTCCTCAACTTTTGAGGAAATTGAGAAATACCAATTTAAACCCACATGGTCTGATGAGTGTGACATCCTTGAAAACTTCAAACCAATGGATTTCACAACCACTGATGGTGTAAAAGCTCCAAAAGCAAAGGTTATTCCTATCAAAGACATCCCAACAGTGGTTCAAAACTCTGTTACTAAGGAGTCTGAGAAAAGGAAGAAGAGAGAAAAGATCAAAAACCTGTTTTGTGATTTTGGTGAAAAGAGAAATCATCTAACAAAAGATTGTTTTCATCTAAAAGCATATGATCTAAACAAAATAAGTGTCATTGTACCTGCTGAAAGCTGCACCATCTGTGGTAAAACAAACCACAAAACTTAAGAATGTGTGTATCTTAAAAACTAGGATATAAAAGAGAATGAGTACACTGCAAAAACATCTGTGAGTCCATCAACATCATCTGTCAAGTTCACAAAGAAACAACCACTGTTTCTGCCAGTCCAAATAGCTGTCACAAAACAGCTGAACCAAACATCTGTCCAAAGAGATGTTCAAGTGATTGATCCACCCCCTGCCAATCAATTCAAGAGAGGTAAGGGACAACCATCATACCAAAGGATTCCACATGTTTATGAGGCTTACAAAAGGCCTTCTAAACCAAGAGTGAACAGGCATCCTTTTGGTTACCAACAGGTGATTGGTCAAGATCCACAACAGTGGTTAGAGAAAAATAGTCCTAAAACTGTCCAAACCCATGATCTAACCACTACTCATGCACCTGAGACCATCCCAGACACTGTTGAGACCCCATCCAAAGCCTTGTTGGCTTTGGAGACCCTAATGAACTAATCCTTTTACTTCATGTGCGTGGAGCTTCTGCATGCTTAGATAGCCTTTGGTATGTAGATAGTGGAGGCTCCAGGCACATGACAGGATGTAAAGCCCTTCTCAAAGATTTCAAAATCCATGGAGGGGGTGACATATCCTTTGGCAATAATAGTAAAGGGAAAGTGTTGGGGTCTGGTACAGTACAATCTGGAAATGTTAAATTTGAAAATGTCAATCTTATAGACAATCTAAAATTCAACCTCCTGAGTGTTTCACAAATGAGTGATAAGGGGTATGGATCATTCTTCACTAAGGAATGTTGTAGGATTGTTGGACCAGAAATGGTTGAAAGATTGAAGAAATAATCAAAAATGGTAAAACTAAACTTGTTGCTCAAAGAAGTGGCAATGTTTATGTAGTTGATATGTCAAAAGAGTGCCCCAGAACTGATGCCTGCCTGTTCTCAGCTGCATCAAACAAAGAGACAAAACTATGGCACAGAAGATTGGGGCACACAAATCTTAAGACAATCAGTGCCATTTCAAAACAGGGGTTAGTAAGAGGTTTACCTCAAAAACTCTTCACCTGTCCTGAGCAATGTGTTTCCTGCCTAAAAGGAAAACAACATAAAACCTCCTACAAATCCATTGATGAGTCCAAAACAACCAAATGTTTGCAAATGCTTCATATGGATTCGTTTGGCCCAGTTAAAGTCATGAGTCTTAAGAAAAAGAGATATTGTTTGGTTATTGTTGATGACTTTTCTAGGTTTACATGGACTTACTTTTTACACTCAAAAGATGAGACTGCAGGCATTCTGCAAGACTTTGTGAAACAGGTTGAAAAGCAGTTTGACCTTCCAGTAAATATTTTCAGAAGTGACAATGGCACAGAGTTCATGAACATGGAGTTGGATGATTTCTGTGTGTCAAAAGGAATTGTGAGGCAATATAGCATTCCAAGGACACCAGAACAAAATGGGGTTGTTGAAAGGAAGAACAGAACTTTGATTAAGGCTGCCAGAACCATGCTTGCAGACTCAGGTTTGCCATTAACTTTTTGGACAGAGGCAGTAAACACTGCTTGCTATGTCCAAAACAGAGTTTTAATCAACCCCAGGCATCAAAAGACTGCCTATGAACTGTTGTATAAAATAAAGCCATTAATCTCATATTTCAAAGTTTTTGGCTGCCCATGCTTCATTTTAAACTTAAAAGATTCTATCTCAAAATTTGCAGCCAAAATTGATTGTGGTTATCATCTGGGATACTCAACCACTGCTAAAGCCTACAAAGTGTTTAACACAAGGACCAAAATAGTGGAAGAGACTTTGAATGTAGAGTTCAATGAACTTTCATCACTGAAAATCCCAGCAAATCCTGCAGATTTGTTTGATCTTGATAAATTCACTTTTGAAAATACTGCTGTCAAGACTAACAGTGCAGGTCCATCAGAGAATTCATCACCAGACTATGGATATGAGATCATCATTCCTCAACAAAAGTCTGCCACAATGGGAAGAGCAGCAAGTGTTCAAAATAGTTGTCAAAGCTCAACCACTGCTACCTCAACAGTTGTTGACCAAAGTAGCCCCTTAACCCCTGCTTCCACATCATCAAACACTACTGACAAAAGTCCTCAAACAGTGGATCAAAGTCAGCATGAGTCCTCACCTTTACTCCTATTCCACCACCTTTTGAATCCACTACTGGATCATCAAAGTCACCAGCAGTGGCTAGCTCAGATGATTCACATCTGCAGCCCTCACCACTTAATGCCATTGTTCCATACCAATGGGAGTTAATCTTCTTGAAATCTCATCCACCAGATCAAATTATTGGCAACATCAATGAAGGGGTGCTCACAAGAAGTCAATCCCAAAACATATGTCTTTTTGCTGGTTTTCTATCTCTCCATCAGCCAGTCAAGTACCACGAGGCACTGACAGACAATAGCTGGGTAGAAGCTATGCAAGAGGAGCTCCAACAGTTCAAAAGACAACAAGTATGGGAGCTTGTACCACTGCCAGAGGGTGTAAGTCCTATTGGCACAAAGTGGGTCTTCAAAAACAAAACTGATGAAAGGGGCATTGTTGTCAAAAATAAAGCCAGGCTTGTGGTTCAAGGTTTCAAACAAGAAGAGGGCATTGACTATGATGAAACTTTTGCCCCTGTAGCAAGACTTGAAGCTATCAGATTATTTCTGGCCTTTGCTGTCAACCACAACATCAAGGTGTATCAAATGGATATCAAATGTGCATTCCTCTATGGTAAGATTCAAGAAGAGGTTTATGTCTGTCAACCTCCAGGCTTTGAGGATCCATTTAATCCAAATCATGTCTACAAGCTGAATAAAGCTTTGTATGGCCTGAAACAAGCACCAAGGGCCTGGTATGAAACTCTTTCCACCTTTCTACTTTCCATTGGTTTCACAAGAGGTAAGATAGACAAAACATTGTTTCTAAAATGGAGAGGGAAGGATTTGATGATTGTCCAGATTTATGTGGATGACATCATCTTTGGAAGCACATGTAATAAAATGTGTGAAGAGTTTAGAAAACTCATGACAGCTGAGTTTGAAATGAGTGCAATGGGTGAACTCCAGTGCTTTCTTGGTCTCCAAGTAAGGCAACTGCAAAATGGCACATTCATCCATCAAGGCAAATATGCCAAAGAACTTTTAAAGAAATTTGATATGGATGATTGTAAGCCATGCAGCACACCCATTGCAACCAATAAATTAGTCATGTCTGATGAGAAGGATGATTTGGTTGATCAAACTCTATATAGAAGCATGATTGGGTCTTTATTGTACCTAACTGCATCTAAGCCAGACATCATGTT
This sequence comes from Helianthus tuberosus, assembly GCA_030545235.1. Taxonomy (NCBI): domain Eukaryota; kingdom Viridiplantae; phylum Streptophyta; class Magnoliopsida; order Asterales; family Asteraceae; genus Helianthus; species Helianthus tuberosus. Next base: position 99,331,460 of record CM060355.1, read on the forward strand.
TGCAACATGTGTTTGTGCAAGATCCTAATCAGCCCCTAGAAAGTCAAACCTTATTGCTGTAAAAAGATATTCAGATACCTCAAAGGTGCTCCCACACTTGGTATCTGGTATCCAACTGATGGTAAAATTGAGCTTTCAGGTTTCTTAGATAGTGACTTTGCTGGATGTGACAAAACAAGGAAGTCCACTTCAGGAGGGTGCCAATTCCTAGGCAATTGCTTAGTGTCTTGGCAAAGCAAAAAGCAAGCAGTTGTTTCCACATCCACTGCTGAAGCAGAATATATAGCTGCTTCAAGCTGTATAGCCCAACTGCTCTGGCTTCAAAATCAGTTACTGGATTTTGGTATCACTGCCTTAAAGACACCACTCAGGTTGGACAGCCAGGCAGCAGAAAATATCATCAAAAATCCAGTTTCCCACTCAACCACCAAGCACATTGACATCAGACATCACTTTGTGAGGGATTGCTATGAAAAAGGTTTGATTTCTTTGCACCATGTTCCAACTAAAGATCAGCTGGCAGATGTGCAAACCGAAGCATTAGACACATCCACCTTTGAGAGCTTGATCTCTAGGATTGGCATGCTGAACATGGAATAACAGGCAAAATCCTGTTTTTCTATGAATAAAAGCATTAAAATGTTTTCAGAAAATAAAAAATCCATCCTTAAAAATAGCAAAAAATGAATTTTTCATTAAATCCTTAAATGTCTGCCATAACCACTGTTGTTCAAAAATCTGCTCTACTTCAAAAGTCTGTCCACTGCTGAAAGTCAACCCCTGTTTTTCTCATTTTTATGATAAGCACTGTTGTTTAAAATCAGTGTTTTATCCACTGATGTGCTATCCACTGATAGTAAAAATCATCCACTGCCTTCATTTGTTACCGTTGCAACCACTGTCTTCATCAGTAGTTTTCATAAAAGTATTGTCCTTCATTTCATTAGGGGTTGGCACATGGACAATACATAGTGGTCAGACCTTTTGTAACCACTGCCACGTCAGCATTCACTTTTTCTCCATAAAACCCCCTTTCAAAACCCCAAACAGGGTTTTACTGTCGAATTGAATTCTTAAAAATTCCTTTCTCAAAGCAGTTTTCATCTCATCCTCTCAAATTTTCTCACAACCATCTTCGATCATCTTCTCCAAAATGACAAAATCGAAGTCATCCGCTAAATCCACCTCAAAATCATCGTCAACACCCACCGAAATTCCACACAAAACTTCTCACAACCTTCTGGGTCTTCTCACAAAACCCGACACTACCGATGCTTTCGACTCCATCATTGATATCATGTCTGCATCAAAGTACAAAACATTGTTGATTGCAGATGCACCAATTTACTTGGCGACCCAAAGAGAGTTTTGGAAAAATGCAACCCTTGACAAACAAGGAGAAGCTGTTATAGCCATTAACTCTTCTCTAAAGGGTAAAGCTGTCAAAATCACACCACAATCCATCTCGGAAGTCTTTGAACTCAAAGATCAGGAAGGTAAAAATTCTTTTCCCAAAAATGAGTTAAAAATTGACTTCATTGAAAGAGGGTATGCAGATACAATGATGAAGAGGGATACCTTACAAAAAGGTTACTTCCCTCCTACAACAAGATTTTTATTCCATACCCTGCTAATGTGCGTTTCAAATAAAACCACTTCTTTTAATGAAATACCATTAAAAATTCAAAATCTGGGATATGCTATTCTTCAAGATGAAGATTTCAATTATTATCAGGAAATTTTTAATGATTTGGTTAAAAATGTTGAAAATAAGTCATTCTTACTTTTTCCAAGATTTCTAAGCTATTATTTTGAAAAGAAATTTGTTAAGGATGATGTTTTTGCAATAAAACAAGGTGAATCGTTTCAAATAAATAGCTTAACTGCTAAAACATTTACAAGAATGTCCACACCTTGCAAAACACAAGCAGAGGTGCCTGAGCAGAATTTAGCAGCAAACACTGCTCCTCAGGTATCTGCTGCTGAGCCCACTGCTCAAGGTGATCAAAGCAGCAAAACAACTGCTTTGAAACCCACACCTAAAATTCCAAAAAAGCCAAAACAAAAGAAAATTAAAAAACCCCCCAAACCTACCAAAAAGGCAACTCTGGAGGATAAGATGCCAGAGAAACTACCAGTGACAGCACAAAAGTCACAAGAGACCACTGCTGCTACTTCCTCACAGCAGTTGGTAGAAACATCTCAACCCATAACTGAAACTCCTCCTGTTTCTTCTCAAAAAGAACAGGTTGTACAAATAGGGACACCATAATATGATGCTCTGGATTCACTTGTTTCCATCATCCACAGCCCAATGCCCGGGGCCAATTCTCTTTCTACACCCAACCTCACCTCCACAATTCCCTCACCAACTAAATTAGTGTTCGATGCAATCGATCTGAACCAGGCACAAACCAGTCCTTCTCACTCACCTATCAATGAGAACATACTTTAACAAAAGACTGGGTCTGATGTATCAATCCTTGCTAACCCACCAACAAGACAGGAGGTTACACCCCTTGAGTTACAAGTAACTCTTGGTGGTAGTCCAAGTGAAGCAGCCACTACAAGTGTTGAACCCACTGGTTTACACTTGGACAGTGGTTATATCAATAAGACTTCCTTGGAGGCAATTCCATCTATAGCACCTCTGATAACCACTGGTGAGTTTGCTCTAACCACTGGTACTATCAAAAGGTTCTCAAGTGCTGAAGGAAGAAGTCCCCAGTACCAAGAAAAAGGGGCATCATTGGATAATACTTGGAGTACACTCCCTACATTAACCACTGTTACAACCACTGCAAGTGGGAAATCAGATGATCCCATTAAGTTAGGTGATGGTTTAAAGTACCTAGAATTGACGGACCGAGTTGAAAAACTCGACACATCTGTTGCAGAAATCAAAGAAATGCTACATCAGTTGTTGAAAGTACCAAAGGTGCAACCCACTGCTGTTCCACCTCAAGCACCTGCTCCAGCACAAGCATCTGCTGCAAATGAGTTATGGAGCTTATTTCAACCTTTTCTCCAACAGCAAAAACAAATGGCTGATCAGCAACATGATAAACATGTACAAGAGCTGAGAAATATGCTGGAGTCCAGGTTTCGAAACACTCAGGCTGATATCAAGGCAATAAAGGCCTATATTTTGAACACCACTGGCACTGCTCCTCCCACTGTTCTCTTCATCGATCAACTGCCTCCAGATAATGCCAAAAAGGGGGAGAAAATTCAGGAGTGGAAAAAGAAGGGTATAGATGATGGTCTGTATGTTGAACCAGAAAAGGATGCTATGGCCAGAAAAATTCCATTGCCAGATGGTAGTAAAAAGGTTGATGTTACCCAAAATGCACTTGATGAAGCTATAGCAAGTGTAAAAAGGGACAGAGCGGCAAAGGATATGTCAAGGTGGAATGAGGAGAAAAGAGCTTACATGGAGCTGAATGCGTAGGGTTGTTCTGAGCCAAAGGATGTTAAAAATCTTGAGCTAAAAAGAAATCCCACTAGAAAAGTGAGGGTACCCAAGTCCATACCATCCAGACTCATAAAACATACTCCAAAACCACCATCCAAAAGCCCCCAACAGCAAACTTCCACCCAAACAGTTGTTGTAACACCTGCTGTGTCAACAGTTGCTGATACTTTAGTGGTTTCAACAACTGTCAGCCAAACACCTGCCATTACTTCAAAACACACCACTTCAACACACACCACTACCACTGCCTTACCACCATCACCACCAAAAATCACTTCACCTCCTGCCAAAAAGCAGAAGACATCAGATGTTACAACATCTGCTGTAATGACAATAGTGGTTGAAACACCAGTTGTCTCAACAACTGCTAGTCAATCACAAACCACTGCCACTAAAATCACCACCACTGATCCACCCAAAACATCATCAGTCTCTTCTCAACCAAAAAGGAGAAGGCTAATCTTGAAAGATGATCACATTTCACCACCAACAACATCTTCAAAACCTCTATCACTTGTCACAATTCCAAATCCCATTCCTCTCTCTTCAGCTCAAATTCAAAAGCCATTACCTCCTGCAGGTGTTCAATTTCCTCTGGAACTTATAGCAGTTAGAGAAGAAATCAAATATTTCTATTATGAGGATGACCCTGCTAAAAGGAGTTTGCCAATAGTTGAAGGATATCCCAAAAGGAATATTCGAAAATCAAGGCTAAGCAAGCAGAGGATATCTCAAAAAGAAATACACAAGGGAAATCTGATAGAGAAATTCAGCAGAACTATCAGTTTCTACTTACACAAGTCAGATCTTTGGAACAATTTGCTAAAAATTTATGTCAGCAAATCTCAGAAAGGGCTGATGAGACCTTGAGAAAAGACTACATTGAAAACATCATAACTTACAAGAAATACAAAGGAGAGAAATATATGTACAAAGAGTGGACCATTCCTGAGCTTGAAAGTAAAGCAGCCAAGATTCAAGAAATGATCAAAAATAAGGTCAAACACACTCCTCCTGAAAAATTCAAAAAGAATGTTCCTGACAAAGCTTTAGAGTTGAAGAGAATGAAAGAGGAGCTGATAGCAGCTGACTATGGGTCAAAGAATTCAGTGTCAAAATGGAGAGAAAATAGGGACAGGGCCACCTACAAAAGGTTAGAGGAACTAAGAAAGAAAGATCCAAAAGTTCCACAAAAACCTGACTATTCCAAAGCAGAGGTCTCAACAAGACCACCAAAGCTGCAAGTCAAAAGAGCCACTGCTCCAGCTGGTGCTGCCATCTATAAAAGAAGGGATCAAAATCAGTTGGGTGCTGAAACAATCCAAGAATTAATCGCTGGTGATGACCTTGTAAAATAGGGCATTAAGATAATGATTGAAGAAACTCTTGGATTGAATCAATCTGTAAGTACTGCTCAGACAGTCATGAATAGGCCTGCATCACCAAACACCTCATCCAATAAAAATCTCTCAAGAAACCCACCAGACTCAAAAGTACTAAAGTGTAAAACTGATAAACAGACCCATGTACTGACAGTGATCAAGTCTAGTGGAGAAGTGAAGAAAATAACAAGGGAACAAGCACTTGGCATAAGTCTTGAAGATTTGCAGGATCTCCTGGATCTTCCACTTAGCAGGGATGATGAAGATACAGAAGCCTTAGCCTTTGAGTTACAACTCAAAGGGCAAATAAGGGAACTGCTGATGAGGCAATAAAGATCTTCCAATAATGAAGAGTTTTGGCATTATCTGTTCCAGGGGGAGATTGTTGGGATTGAACCCTATCAGAGGAACAGATAATCAAAGCCAAAACTGGATCAGAGCAGTGGATCCAGAATAAGCAAAAGTTTATATTCAAATCTCTCCCCTTGAAAGTGATTTCGACATCTGCTGACGTCCAATCCTCTGATCATTACAATCTGCTGACCTACAACTACTGCCCAAGTCAAAGTCTGAGGGAAGACTAAAAGCTCTGCTGTTCAATCTACTGCTATGAGTCATGCTCTGCTGGATATGTAAAGTGCTGCTGGGTTCACATCAGTGGAAGGTTGCAGCAGTAGTTTAGTTTACTTTATGAATTGTATTGTAATAACAGTTGTTAGCATAGCAGAGTTTGTATAGGTCAGATGTTAGAGTTTGTTAGGTGGTTAGATGTCACTTTCATGGTGACGTCAGCAAAGATGCTCAGTGGTTTGTCTCGTGCCTATAAATAGAACAGTGCTCTGTACTGTTCTATTAGCTCTTCACCATCTTTCTCCTGGACGAACAATTCAGTGTGAGCTCAGGCTGAGGGGGAGTTTGTTATAAACTTGCAATTGTAATTGAATCTTGTAATAAATTCAAGCATTCGGTTCAATGTTAAACTTGTGTATTAAAAGCAATTCTCCTCTTTGATTGTGAAAAGTTTATTTCCATTATTTTCCGCTGCATCTCTCTTTCATTGTTCATCTGATTTTAAACGTAAAACACAATCAATCCAAACTCAGATCCTAACAATTGATAGTTCAAGAACACGCAGATTTCAATTGGTCAGATGCTGTCGCACACATGGAATCTCTCAAGATCTCTAAAGGTGCATCATTGAATCACTGCTTGATGGCACAAACAGATGAACCTACATCCCTTTCTGAAACGGTACACTCTCTTATATGTTATGAAAATTGTAGAAGTAAACTTGTAGAGATGAGACCACACAACTTTACTTTAATAAATGATTACAACTGTGCCATGTCTAAGTGCATCAGCCTTAGAGAGAACAATAAGTTACTCTATGAAAAGGTTAAACACAGAAGAAAGACATAGCTCAGCTCCACAATGATCTCAACCTACAGGAGTGTTGGGTTCATGATTATAGGGTTCATGATTATAAAAATAAACTAAATGTTAAAACATGGAACTTGACTCTGTAAGAGCTGAGCTGGAACTTCTGACTGGTAAGTATCAAAAGAATGAGTTAAAAATAATGAAGTTTGATACTTCCAGTGACAATGTTCGTAATCTATGCGATGTGCAGCTGGCATATAAAGAGAACAAGGGAAAAGGGTTGGGTTATAAACAGGTTTCACCTCCATACAATCATAACTACTCTACAATGCCCACTAGTGAGAAAGATCTAAAAAACTAGAAAAAATATGATATATGGCAAGCCTAGCAACTATGTCCCATGGGAACCTTTTAAACCGAAGCATGGTAGACCCACTGATTTTAAAAAACCCATGTTTTTTTGTCAAAAACATGGATTCTACATAAACATTTTCAAATGAATCAGTCGGTAAATCCGAGTCAGCAAAGGCATCTGCAGAAACACCAACAAAGGTGAATCAAGAAAATATGTCTAATTGTGATTTTGTAGACAATACTAACTACTTTAGTTCTTGTGCAGAATCAGTTATAGTTGAAGAGGAAACTGAAGTGGATGATGAACCACATTCAAATTCTTATGTTGATTTGAATGATTCTTTATGCGTTGAACATAATTTTTACATTTGGAACTTTGTTCAATCTTTGCTTGCTGAGACTAAGGGTTTTTCTGACAATTTTTCTAATGATATTGCTAAAACTGAAAATTTAAATTTTGTGGTATCTAATTCTGATTGTGATGAGAATATGTTTTCAGAGGAATCTGGTACCTCTGCTGATGAGTTTGAAACCTCTATTTCGAACGATTCAGACAACTGTCCTAGTGTGTCTGAAACATCAACTAATGTCTCAGAATCCTCTGAATCTGATGAAGTTGAGAATATTATTACGTCTGAATGTCTGAATGAAACAATTGATGAACAGGGATTATCTGAATATGTTGAAGTTGACAATCAGACTATAGATTCTAGTACATCAGATAATGAGAATAGTATTTTTGTAGATTCTGTATCTCCTACTGAGTTTGAATCGAGTGTTCTAGAAACAAATAAAAGCTCAACTGTTTTCAACGAAAATTTCTCATCATATGACGAACCAGAATCAGTTGATCCCAAGAGTTCAGATTCTGAAGAGGAGGTTCCAAAAGAAACTAATTCTGCAGAATCTACTCCTCTAAAGAAAAAGCGATCACGTAAAAATAAAAAAAACGAAACAAAAAGACTCCACATGTTGAAAATTCCTCAGAAGTAGTAAAAGCAAAAATAAAAAGAAAACCCAACTCAAAAGTAAACTTAAACTCAGTTAAAGGGTAAAGTTATCGATACTCACTTTTGTGCTGATGATTGTGAGCAGGTTTCATCCAAGATCAACCATGCACATAAGCCATCAGCACCAAGTGGAAAGAAGAGATCCAATCAGCTCCCTAGAATATCACAAGTTGAACTGAATGTTCTCAAAAAGACAAACTTGTTGTAAATGTGGAATTCCAGGGCACATAGCGAGAAACTGTGTTCATCATCCTTCTGTGCCTTACTACTCAAAGAAAGCACAATATCACATGGCTATGCGTTATCGAACCTATGGAAATCGATTTGCTCAAGCTAAGCCCTCTGATGGAGACTGGAATCTAGAAAGAAATATAATCAAAAGTTTTCAAATTCAACCAGTTTCCAAAATCAGTCAACGAAATCAAGCGTAGCACCTACAACTAAAAATGCTTTAAATGACGTTGATTCTAAAATCAGGAAACCTAAAATTCTTGCTAGATCTCAGTGTTCACAGTCATCACAATCATCATCTTCCTCTCAAACCTCAAATTCTACTAAAAATTCTATGATCTTTCGTGAGGTTTCTTATACGGACAGTAATGGTCAACCCAGATCAACAATGGCCTGGGTTTCAGTTTCTGATTAATCCCAGTGTATGTGCAGGAACATATATGGAGGGTTGTCGTCAGACTTTGGTTCGTCGATAGTGGCAGTTCCAAGCACATGACATGAGACATTTCCCAATTGAATGACATAAAAGTATTCGATGGTGGATTTTTCAACTTTGCGGGAGAGGAAACTGGCATAATAACAATGAAGGGTATAGTTCGAAAGGAAACACAACCTTTTGAGCGTATCTTAGATGTGCAATAAAGGGTTGAAGGTTCTGTTTACCAAAAGTGGATGCGTAGTGTTAAAACTAGGAATTATGATACCCGAGGATTGGTTTCTTATTGAAGCAGAACGAAGGGGAAACACTTATGTCAGTGATATGAATAAACCCCTACTGATCAAGTTACATGTTTGTTCTTAGAAATTGCTGAACATGATGCTATGTTATGGCATCATCGCCTAGGTCATCTCAACATGAAGAACCTTATTCGACTTGCAAAAGGAGGCTTAGTCAGAAACCTGCCAATCAAGGATTTTATGCAGATTGAAATATGTGAATCGTGCGCTCGAGGGAAACAACATTGCAAACCTCATAAGTCTAAACTATTGGTGCATGCTATGTGACAACAGCTTTGACTTGGTCTTTGGATATTATAAAAACTTGGATATGAAGACTTCAACATAATTTATGACATAATCAAGAAGTCCGAGTTTATCATATAACAAGACTAGTCCGAACTTGTGAAGATTAAGTGAAATCCGAATTTGTGAAGGAGTTCCAAGTCTGAGTTTGTGTAGATCAAGTCAAGTCCGAATTTGTTAGATTATGTTAAGTCCGAATTTGTAAGGCATGGTCACAAATCCGGATTTGTGAGGTTATGCTTGGTCCGAGTTTATATCTTTGTTATTAGTCCGAATTTGTATGTTTATTATGGACGTGGGCCTAGCCCAGTGTGCATGGCTATGTGTATATACACAGTGCTGCATTAGGGTTTTAGTTTAGACACTAGAGAGAGCAGTTACAGAGAGTTAGCGAAAACACAGGGAAAGGCTTTGAGTTCTTGTGATCTTGAGTGGTTGTAAACATTGCGTTTGATAATCATAGAAGATCGGTTTAAAGTGTTTTGCATGTTTTTCATCTTATATACTTGTTTCTGTGTTCGTTGATCTATCAAGGGGATTCTGCACCCTTATTCATGTTGAAGTTGATGTTATCCAAAGATAGTGAGATTTTGAACACAAAAGTTACCTTTGCAAGCTATTGTCAAGGGGGAGCTTGTTGGTGCATGTTATGTGACAACAACTTTGAGTTGGTCTTTGTATATTAAACAAGACTTGGATATGAAGACTTCAGGGAATTTATGATATAATCAAGAAGTCCAAGTTTATCATATAACAAGACTAGTCTGAACTTGTGAAGATTAAGTGAAATCTGAATTTGTGAAGGAGTTCCAAGTCCGAGTTTGTGTAGATCAAGTCAAGTTCGAATTTGTTAGATTATGTTAAGTCTGAATTTGTAAGGCATGGTCACAAATTTGGATTTGTGAGGTTATGCTTGGTTCGAGTTTATATCTTTGTTATTAGTCCGAATTTGTATGTTTATTATGGATGTGGGCCTAGCCCAGTGTGCATGGCTATGTGTATATAAATACTGCATTAGGGTTTTAGTTTAGACACTAGAAAGAGTAGTTACATAGATTTACAGAAAACGCATAGAAAGGCTGTGAGTTCTTGTGATCTTAAATGGTTTTAAACATTGCGTTTGATAATCATAGAAGATTGGTTTAAAGTGTTTGCATGTTCTTCGTCTTATATACTTGTTTCTTTGTTCATTGATATATTAAGCGGATTCCACAACCTTGGTTGAATGTCAATCTCATAACGATCCACGTGATAGGGACCTACATAAACTCACGCACTCAACTTCAAAAGTTCTCGAACTGCTTCACATGGATCTTTTTGGTCCCGTTAATGTGTTGAGTACTTGAGGAAAGGCTTACTACTTGGTCATAACTGACGATTTTTCACGTTTCACCTAGGTGTTTTTCTTAGAAGACAAAAGTGAAACTGCTGGATTGATCAACCAGTTTATTATTTTCATGGAAAATCAGGCAAATGAGAGGGTAAAGATAATTCGATGCAACAATGGGATGGAATTCAAGAATGCTGAATTGAATGCTTTCTGTTCCTCAAAGGGGATTGATCGTCAATATAGTGCAACTCGAACTCCTCAACAAAATGGTGTTACTGAAACGTTTAAATAGAACTCTCATTGAAGTTGTACGAACGATGTTGATTGATTCTGGTCTACCGTTGATCTTCTGGGTAGAAGCAGTGAACACCACCTGCTATGTTCAAAATCATACATTGACGTCACATGAAAATGCCCTATGAGATAGTTGAAGGCTAAAAGCCCTCTGTACAACATTTCAGAACCTTTGGTTGTCTATGTGTTCTTCTACTTATGGATGCCAAAGGCAATTTTGAAGCAAGAGGAGGTCTATGCTATTTCATTGGTTATTCAAAAAACACCACTTATCGAGTTTACAACAATCTCAAGAAGCAAATTTTGGAGGCGTATAATGTGGATTGGCTAGAAGAGAATCCCAAAGATGCACGAATTGGACCTGATTAGTTATATGATTATGATTCTTTATTTAAGTCGTTTAATGTTCTAACTAATGTGGTTGTCAATGTAGGTGTGTCCAACCCAGTGATACTTATACCCGTTCTAGTTAAAGATGAATTTGTGCCACTACAAGATTCATTCAAGAATCTTACCGTGGATCCACTGGGATTTCACGATGCTACTACAGCAATATCACATACGTCATCGATTCAGGAGTCGGTTTCTGGATCCACTACAAGTTCTCCTAATGATGCAGTTTGAAACACTGAAACCACCACACAACAAACAAATGCGGGAACCTCAAATCAAAATGTCCAAGGAACTTCCGTGTTTCTGAAGCCGATTTCGTCTGATTGCACTTTTGATCCACCTGTGACCAACACTGCGACTGCATCAATTGAGGGGGAGCAAACTGTAATAGTGTCGGGAAGTTTTTCAAACTTACAACCGAACTGGCAGGCACCTGTTACAACAATTGTGCTTAACTTTAGCGATATCATCTAATTGAGAACATCATTGGTCCCGTGAATGCTGGTGTTCAAACCCGCAGCAAATCAGGGGATATCAGTACATGTTTATATTCTTGCTTCATTTCACAAATTGAGCCTAAAACCATTGATGTTGGCTTGCAGGAACCTATATGGCTCGATGCAATGCACGAAGAGCTCAGTCAGTTTGAAAAATTGGGAGTCTAGAAGTTAGTGAAGCTGCCTCAAGGAAAACGTGCTCTCGGAATGCACTGGATGTATCACAACAAACAAGATGACACTGATGTGCGTTAGGTGTAATATAATTTAAGTATATATTTTAAGCCCTTTTTACACTTTTTAGCCAAGTTTTAAATTTATAAAACACGATATTTACTAACACTAAACACACATATGGGCAAGTGCACCCATCGTGGACGTAGTATAGTGTTGGTAAGATACTGAGGTCGTCCAAGGACACAAGAGCTTTTAGTGCCGATTTATCCTCAACGTCTAATCAATCAAAATGTTAGAAAAAGGTTTTTAAACTAAGAAAATAAAACTAACTAATAATGCTGAAAAATAAAAATAAGAACAGATAGACAAGATGAATCACTTGGATCCGACTCGTGTGTAGTGTAACCTTTGATTATTTTCGCACTTTTGCACTTGTTTAAGATATTATCTTAGTTATTGTAGTAGGCCCCTCTTTTGAAGGCGACGTTACCCTCAACCCAGTAGTTTGAGTCAGCAAGGATACAATCCTAAAGGGTCGGATTATTGAAAGATAATTAATTAAGTTATTAATGCATAATGTGGTAGGCTCCTCTTTTGAAGGCGACGTTACCCTCGGCTAAGTAGTCTGAGTCAGCAGGGATACAGTCCTAAGTAGCCGGGTTAAAGTTTTAATAGTAGTTTAACTTATGAGGGGATCAAAGAGTTTGGACCCCCGCCATCCAATACCTTTGGGTATTGAAGGAGGTCCAACTAAATTTGACCCAGGTCCTTTGCAGGATCTATACACTGAACAATGGCAAGACTCTTACCAAACCGTTCCCTTAACCCCCGACCAGGTAGCCAACATACCTCCATATAGACCGTGGAGATATGAATGGTGAAAATCTTTTATTTTATATAGACAGTAAAATAATGCCAAGACACCACGGACAAACGATAAGGAAGAATCACTTTCAACATAAGAAACTAGTAATTAAAGTCATTAATACAAACCAATTAAAAAGTGCAAAAGATTAAAAATAAAAAGTATTACACTAAAGACTTGTCTTCACCAAGTGATGTAAGAGACTTAGGCAAACATGGCCTTTGATTGTCAAGAACTCTTACGATCAATCTTGGATCCCGAGATGACTCACACACTCTATGATGGACAATGGATGATGGTGGTGGATGATGGTGTTATGGTGGTGGTGGGTGGTGGGTGAAGTGTGAGAGAGGTGGTGTGCCAAGGGATGAGTTACAAGAGCTCCAAACACTCCTATTTATAGGCTGAACAGAAGCTCGGGCAAGGCCCCGTGTCCGCTGGGCACGGCCCCGTGTCCATCTGACTCTCTCTCTCTTCATTAATTGTAATTCGCAATTACAATAAATGCGCCTGCAGGAAGTTGACCACGCCCCCGTGTCCGCTGGGCACGGCCCCGTGGTGGGCAGTAGAGGCTTCTATGGGTTTGTCTTTTCTGCTGCTACTTGGGCACGGCCCCGTGCTCACTGAGCACGGGGCGTGTTCAGTCTTCTGTCTTCTTTGTTTTGCTTGGGAAGATGCTGTCGGGAGGTCGGGCATGTCACTTGTGTTCCCTTTCTTGTATTTTTGTTAGATTTTGCTGTCTTTTTGCTTCTTTTGTTATTTTGAGCTCATTTAATCCTGAAAATACAAAAGGAAGACAAAAGCATACTTTTTCCAACATTAGTACTAAAAAAGGGTTAGTTTTATGCCACAATTGATGTAATTTATATGTTGCATTTTGTGCACATCAAATACCCCCACACTTGAATCTTTGCTTGTCCTCAAGCAAAACTCTTTATAATGTGGCTTTATTCACTCCCAAATGGAATGGGTAGAAGAGAAGGTTTTTGGGCTTGTCATAGAGTGTCGGGATTTCCAAGACTATTTAGGTTTTATTTTCATTTATTTACAATCCTATTCGTCATGATTTATTAAAAACGTTTCTTAAGATAAATTACTTATTAGGGCATAACATACCTCTTTAAAATTCCATTTATATACAAGTTCACATACCGCTCGGGGAATCACTCAACACTCGGCCGAAGGTGTATTTTTAGTGAATCACTAGAGAGCGGCATGGAACTTACTTCTACCATAAGCTTGCCAAGCAATCAATCCTCCTCCTTTTTAACTATATACCTTTGTAAATATCAAGAGGACTTTTTGGGTGAAGGGTTAGGCTTGGGCTAAAGGTGGGTGGTTGGGTTAGTGGTTAGTAAAAGGGGCAAAAAGCGTAACAAACGTCGGTTTTTTTAAAGACTTTTTATTTTTCACATTTTTTTATTTTATTTTGATGAACCATTTGTTTCAAACAAAGTTATTTTGATGAACTTGTTTGTTTGTTTGGTTTCATCAAAATATATATATATTTTTTACTTTTTTTATTTTTTTTATTTTTTTATTTTTTTTTTTGCCATAAGAAAACTGAATGTTGTTACTAAAAGAAAAGGGTAAAAATAAAAAGGTTTAGGTGGGTAAAAAGGGTGATGGTTTTGGGTTAAGAAATGAAAAGGTTTAGGCTCAAAGGGGTTAACTAGGGAGATTTTGGGTAGGTGGTAAAAAAAATGAAAAATAATGGTGTAGAAAGAAAAAGGGTTAGTCCTAATGCCTCCATCATTTACTTACTCGGGTTTAAGTTGGTAAGGACCGGGAATGTATTTTTGTGGCAAGTTCTAGAGTCGTACGAACCATGCGGCTATTCACACAAGAAACGAAAAATGAGCATTTAGTGTAAATATATGTATTTGTATGCTCGATAAAGGCTCAAAACTCACTTTTTGTGGGAAAGGGTTTTTATGTGATCAAGTATATATAATCAAATTTTAACTAAGTTTGTCATTAGGGGTGTTCATCGGTTCAGTTTATGGTTTATTAGGTTTATTCGGTTTTCAAAATTTTGTACCCAAACCAAAAACCAAACCAAACCAAATAAGGAATATGCAAACCGATCCAAACCAAACCAAATTCAATTCGGTTTGGTTTCGGTTAGAAACCAAATAAACCAAATCTAACCAAATTGTACCTAAGTACTTTTTTTCCTAATTTATATTTATGTTTGTGTTCCAACTTTCGAACATCGCAACTAATTTACACCTGACAATATATGAATACAAGGAAGTTTCATTGCGAAATAAAACAAACACATCCATAAAGTAGTCGTAGACACAACCACAAAGTTAAAGCTTCAAAACATACATCATAGAAACTATAAATAGTTAACAAGTCTAATGGTACAAAATATAAATAATGTGCAAACATGAGTCTTTCTACAAGAAAATGTAGAAATCCTAACCCCTAGTTTCTATAGGTCTGAAGTTCTATTATTTTAAAAAATTAGTGGGTTTGAGTTGGGCTTTTAGATTTACATTTGGTATTTTGGGCTGCATAAAAAAATAACTATTTTGGCTAATTGTATATGATTTATAAAATATTATTATTTTTATTTAAGAATTAATTAAGTTAAATGGTTTATTCGGTTATCCAAATAAACCGAATAAACCAAATAAAATAAAATGTGGATCCATAAACCGAACCAAAAACCATATTCACAATTCGGTTTCGGTTAGAAACCAAACCAAAAATCGAATTCGTTATTCGGATCGGTTTATTTGGTTACAGTTACGGTTCGGTTTACGGTTTTTATTTGGTTACAGTTTTTTCTGAACACCCCTATTTGTCATGCCTTTTCATAATTTTCTTATGTTGGTTCTTTTTATCACGACGCTATCGGTTATAAACTTGTAAAAATATAACCTTGTTAGAACTTGAATTCCCAACTTAAACTTAGACAAGTAAAAAAATGAAATTTTTTTAAAAACATTTGGGGTGATTAGCGGTTCCAATAGAGTTTTGTGTAAGGCTTGTTATTAGGACTTGCGAGATTCAAGGTTTTAGCATCCCCCCAACACTTAAATTACACATTGTCCTCAATGTGTCCCAAAAATAAGTTTTTAGGTTGATTGAATGTGTAAAATGGTGTTAAAAGCAAAATTTTATGTTACTGGCATCCTGGACACGGCCCCGTGTCGGTTGGACACGACCCCGTGTTCAACTGCCAGTAACGAAAACTTACAGAAGATGGACACGGGGGCGTGTTGGCTGGGCACGACCCCGTGTCTGGCAAAAATCTGCAGAAATTAAACAAATAGCAGGTCTGGGAGGTGGGCATGGGGGCGTGTCGGCCGGACACGACCCCGTGTGGACAGTCTGCAGGGATGAAAAACAAGTTTCTTTCTCCGGTTTTCCTGCCCTGGCTTTAGTAGTACTAATGTCTAGCACCCTAAACCTCGTTTGTACCTGTTTTATCAGTAAATACCACACCAAACAATACTAAACGTCCTAAATTACCAAGTTAAGCATCCAAACCATCAAGTTAAAGATAAAAACAAAAGCAGAAAATAAAAATAAGTTAGGAAAAGTAAATTGTTCAACTCTTCGGCACGCAGGCCGGTAATTGTTCGATAGAAAGGGAATTTAACCTGTGGGATCACCAACCAGCCGCTCCTGCTCCTACTCCACCCGCCTAGTCCATGTCTTCATCAGTGTCATCACCTCCTTCCCCATGCCCCGCCATATACTCCCGGATGCTTCCGATGTCATCTTGGATATCGGTAATGTTTTTCTCAATGGCTCCGACCCGGTGGTATGTGTTGTTGGCGAGGTTGTAGGTGTTCCTGGTGCACATAAGGTTTTCATGCAAAAGATCATTTAAACTCTGAAAGTTAGGAAAACCACCTCCTTGTGAGGAGGACTGGCCCGGTTCACCGTGGGGTTGGTACTGGTATTGGGGAGGTGGAGCGTGAAGGACTAGCGCCTCTTGCGGGTTCCATGCATGACCTTGCATCCTTTGAAAGCTTACCAACCCATCTTCTGCCTCATAGATTAGGTTCATGGAGCGACAAATGTGTACATCAACCCGTCCTGACCATGGGCTCCTTTCAAAAGACCTAGGTATGCGCGTGAAGTGCTTGAAGAGGCGGTACACCCATCCCCCGTAGAAAATAGGGGTTGGTGCATGAGCAAGCCGGTTCAGATGCTTGTTCCGGAGTAGGAGGAATGGAACATCGAGTGGTCTTCGGGTGTGAATGCAGTGGAGGACTACCAAATCTCTCAACCCAACAACGCCGCTGCTGTCATGTCTTTGACTAAGAGAGTAAGCAAGGAGCCTATGAATGTAGCGATAGAGCGGATCCCTTAGCTTAGTGCTCTTAGTAATGCTCAGATTGTAGAATCCTTTCCCAATCTGAGCCCATGCGGCTTGGCGTGCATTTTCATCCAACTCTCGCATTCCCCGGGTGTTTTCTTCACTTCCCGAATCCTCTTCCGCATACAGCCCCACTATTTCCCCGAATTGCGCCATAGAGATCGAGTACCTAGTTCCACCACACCGAAATGCAACACCCTCATTGTCGAAAGGGTCGCACCTTGAGTTAAAAGTGAAGGTGCTGTAGAACTCCATGGTGCACTCGTGTACCGATCGAAGGGCAACCCTTAGTGGGCCGGTAACGAGGTTGTTAAACCGGTCAAGTTGGTTCACCATGATCAAGAGATCTGTGCATGCTTGCCTTGGGTATTCTTCGGGTCTTGTTTGAAGTGTGTTATATCTGGCCCTAGCATCGAGCTCATTTGCGTTGAATCTTGTGAACTTCTTCGACATCTGAAAGAATACACCAAAAGTTAGCACGAAACAGTGAGATTTTTCGGAAAAAATTGCAAACAGTGAGGTGGACACGGCCCCGTGCTCAGCGGGCACGACCCCGTGTCCAGGCGTCTGTTACTCAAAAATTGCATTTTTCGACCCGGTCCCGAAAATCTGAAATTTTTTGGCCAAGTAGGTGCGGTTTCCCCCGAAAATGAAACCCCAAGTGTCGTTTTTCCCAAAATAAACCGTTTACCCTTTCAATTTCATCTTTTTCGGTTCAAAAACAAGGGTTTGGGGTTTTAATGACAAATCGGGCAAATCTATCAACAATACAAGTGTATTTACTTCCCATTATACTAATCTAAACTAATGCTAACAGATTATTGCAAGAATTTGAGGTTTGATCCGGATGAACTTTAAGAACCCTAGATTTTTCCCCAAATTTTTGATGTTTTAACTACATGCAAGTAACTAATCTAACTACTAATGATGATAGAATCATACCTTGATGTTGTTAGAATGAGAGGAGACATCGAAAATCTGTGGAAAATCGCCTGAACCAGAGCGTTTTTCGGGGAAACGTGGCGTGTGGAATGGTGTAACTGATATGAAAAGAGGGATTTATCCCGACAGTTACGCGGACACGACCCCGTGCCGAGCAAAGTTTTTGAATTTTTTTTAGTGCTCGTGTGAGTGCCCTGTTTTACCAAAAACTTGGTTAAAAGACTTACCGATTTCGATGTTTACCTGCTTGTTCGTAACATACCAGGTATGATGTTGATGCCTTTATTCGTCGACCGTTTGAAGCGAGATCTCTTCCTCTTCATCCTCAATGAACCTCGATAGAGTTTCAGCCGTTGGCCATTGACTTTGAATGGAATTCCATTCCGAGATTTAATTACTACTGCACCGTGAGGAAAAATATGGGTGATGGAAAAAGGTCCTGACCACCAAGATTTTAGTTTACCCGGAAATAATCGAAGTCGTGAATTAAACAATAGAACCTGATCTCCTACTCGAAATTCATTAGGTTTAATGTATCTGTCGTGTAAATTTTTCATTCTTTCCTTATAAATTTCCGAGTTAGAGTATGCATAATTACTTAATTCGTCTAATTCATTTATTTGACAAAATCGATTTTTGCTTGCAATTTCTAAATCCAAGTTTACATTTTTTATTGCCCAGTAGGCCTTAAGGGCTATTTCTACTGGCAAATGATAACTTTTTCCATAGACGAGCTTATATGGGGTTGTGCCTATAGTGGTTTTATAAGCAGTTCGAAAAGCCCATAAAGCATCATCTAATTTATTGGCCCATTCCTTTTTATTTAAACCTACGGTTTTTTCAAGTATTTGTTTTAAACCTCTATTAGTCACTTCGGCTTGTCCGTTTGTTTGAGGGTGATATGCTGTTGAGACCCGGTGATAGACCCCATATCTTGTTAAGATTTTTTCGAGTTGATGATTGCAAAAATGGGTACCTCTATCACTTATTAATGCTTTACGTGTTCCAAAACGAGAGAATAATTGTTTCAGAAATCTTACCACTACTCTTCCATCATTTGTTGGAAGTGCCTCGGCCTCGGCCCATTTAGACAAGTAATCGACTGCCACAAGTATATATTTGTTTCCTTTTGACGGTGGGAAAGGTCCCATGAAATCGAGTCCCCACACATTAAAGATTTCACAAACGAGAATGCCATTTTGTGGCATTTCGTTTTTGGAAGAAATATTACCTGTTCTTTGGCAAGCATCACATGTCTTGACAAGACTTTGCACATCTTTATAAATGGTGGCCAATAAAATCCTGAATCAAATACCTTTCGTGCGGTACTAGCGGCACCATGATGTCCTCCATATGGACCTTCATGACAATGGCGTAGAATTCTTTGTGCTTCGCTGCCATGTACACACCTTCGGAAGAGTTGGTCAGCACATACTTTGAAAAGATAAGGGTCTTCCCGAAAATAATGCTTTACATCAGCAAAGAATTTCTTTCTTTGGTGATGTGGCCATCCTTTGGTGACTACACCGCTAGCTAAGTAGTTAGCGTAGTCGGCATACCATGGTTCTTGTCTACATTCCGCCATTTCCAGGGACTCTGTTGGAAATTTTCCGTTGATCGGCTCGTCCCTGGTTGCCTCCAAAGCTGGGTCTTCTAGGCGCGAAAGATGATCTGCTGCTGTGTTTTCTGCTCCTCTTTTGTCTTTGATTTCAATATCAAATTCTTGGAGGAGTAGAATCCACCTGATCAAACGGGGTTTTGCATCTTGTTTCTTGAAGAGGTATCAGATGGCTGCATGATCTGTATAGACTACAGTTTTAGAAAGAACAAGGTAAGAACGAAATTTATCAAAAGCAAATACCACAGCTAGTAATTCTTTTTCAGTGGTTGTGTAATTCTCTTGTGCATCATTAAGTGTTTTCCTAGCATAATAAATCGGGTGGAAATGCTTTTCTTTTCTTTGTCCCAAGACTGCTCCAATGGCAAAGTCACTTGCATCACACATGATTTCGAAAGGTAATTTCCAATCGGGCGCTATCATGATAGGTGCATTGACTAGCATTTCCTTGAGGATTAGAAATGCTTGATTGCAATCCTTGTCAAAGATGAAAGGCGCATCTTTTTCAAGTAATTTTGTTAGAGGTCTTGAAATTTTCGAAAAGTCTTTGATAAACCGTCTATAAAATCCTGCATGCCCTAAGAAACTTCTGATTGCTCTAACGGAGGAGGGTGGAGGTAATCGAGAAATTGTGTCTATTTTTGCTCGATCAACTTCCATTCCTTCACTCGAGATCTTGTGACCGAGTACTATTCCCTCTGTTACCATGAAATGGCATTTTTCCCAGTTAAGGGCGAGGTTAGTTTCCTCACATCGGTATAGCATTTGTTCGAGGTTATCGAGGCATTGGTCGTATGAATCTCCAAAGATAGAAAAGTCATTCATGAAGACTTCCATTGTCTTTTCTATCATATCATGGAAAATGGTCACCATGAAACGTTGGAATGTTGCAGGGGCATTACATAGACCAAATGGCATGCGTCGATAAGCAAAAGTTCCGTAGGGGCATGTGAAAGTTGTCTTTTCTTGGTCTTCAGGTGCTATTGGAATTTGAAAGTAACCTGAAAAAACATCCAAGAAACAGTAAAATTTATGACCGGATAGTCGTTCTAACATTTGATCAATGAAGGGCAAAGGAAAGTGGTCTTTCCTTGTTGCTTCATTTAATCGTCGATAGTCTATGCATACTCTCCATCCTGTGACGGTTCTCGTTGGTATTAATTCATTCTTTTCATTAGTTATTACCGTTATACCTCCTTTCTTTGGGACTACTTGGACGGGACTCACCCATGGACTATCGGAGATAGGATAAATAAGTCCGGCGTCAAGTAGTTTGATGACCTCATTTTTAACCACTTCTTGGACATTCGGATTTACTCTCCTTTGTGGTTGTATTACTGGTTTGTAGTCATCTTTCATCAGAATTTTGTGCGTGCACATGGAAGGGCTTATTCCTTTTATATCTACAAGCTTCCAAGCGATCGCATTTTTATGTTTTTTCAAAAGTCTAATTAATTTTTCTTTTTCTACACTATTTAATTTAGACGAAATAATTACAAGCGAATTACCATCTTTGTCTAGAAAAGCATATTCCAAACCTTTTGGAAGTTCTTTGAGCTCAAGGGGCGGGTCTTTAGGAGACTCCTTATTTTGGGGCTCATCTAGATCAAGAACTTTAAAGGTTTGTTTTATGGCGACCTTTTCTTCAACAAAGTGGTCAATCTTTTCACTTATATCGGGTGGCTCATCTTCATCTTCAATTAGGGGGTCATTGTTGCAAAAAGGATATTTCATTGAACGCTCAAGATCTATGCTCCTTTTGAATGCTCCTAATTGAAGAGGTAGATTATTAAACTTCCGGTTTTTCAAAGCTTCGTGAGTTTTTACAAAAGGTCTTCCCAACACTAGAGGAGCGTCATCGAGGATGACAAAGTCGGTTGGAATAACCATTTGATTTGTTTGAACCAAGACGTCCTCAACTACACCGATTGATTTTATTACTCTCCGATTAGATAGAAAAATGGGTATTTGAAGTGGAGCAAAATCACCAATACTTAATTTTTCGAAAATGTAATTAGGCATTATGTTAACACAAAGATCCTTATCAATGGTGACGTTACTAATAAATGAATTTTGAAAAAAAAACATGGAACCGGTGTGATGTTAATTTCAAAAGGGTCTTCTTTTATTAGCGAAGTTTGATCGTTAGTTAACTTAACACTTACCATTTCCTCAATTTTTGCGTTAGTGTTTAGCTCTTTTAAAAACTTAGCATGAGTTGATACTAAACAATGATTTTCAAAAGAAGGTGATAAGAGATTAATTTTTTCAAAATTAGACTCTTCTTGAATTTTAACGTTATCGGCCTCACCTTTTTCGTTGTTTAACTCATGTGTTGGTTTTTCACTTATTTGTTCTTCCATTTTTAACTCTTCAACTATCGTTTCTTTATTTAATTCTTCTCTAGCGCGGGACTCCTCTTCCCTTGCGCGAGATTCCTTTATGTATCTTTCGATAGTTTTAAGTTTTTCTATTATCCTATCGGCCACTTCGGTGATAGAGAAAGGATCGGGATCCTCAAATCTTGAATCCGGTTGTTCGATCCTTGGTTCCTCATAGTACCCATATGAAGTAGATGGTTCACACCATTGTTCTTCATTGTAAGTATATGATGGATAAGGGTCGTAATTTTGTTCTTGATAGTACTCATATGAGGTGGGTTGTTCACGCCATGGTTCCTTATAATAAGTGTATGAAGGTGGTGGTTCATATCTTGACTCCTCAAAGTATGAGTATGAAGGCTCATACCTTCGTTCATCAAAATATTAGTATGAGGAAGAAGGTTCATACCTTTGGTCTTCAAAGGATGTGTATGAAGTCGATGGCTCGTACCTGGGCTCCTCATAATAGTTGTATGAAGTGGATGGTTGAAATAAGTTGCAATATTGTACCGGGTGCGGGTTTCCACAATTAGTGCAATAGTTTCCCCTATAATCATCCTCCTCATAGGTATAGTTGTAGCCTCCTGAGTATTGATCCATAAGAATCACTCAACAGACCACAACAGAGTCTCAGGACCAGAAAACAAAAACAAGGACAGAAACAGAGGCTGGACACGGCCCCGTGTTTGGTGAACATGGCCCCGTGTTTAGGGTCTGTATCTGGGCGTTTTAAATTAAACTTACTGGTTCTCGTTGAGCAAGGGGGCGTGTTCAATGAGCACGACCCCCTGTTCAGACTCTGTATCTGGGCGTTTTATGAAAAATATGTAGCACGGCCTCGTGTTCAGGCTACTGTAAATGAAAACTAAACTAAAATGCAGAAAAATGTGCGCGCGGGTTGAAAAAGTTTTGAAAAACAGATTAGGCCGTCGATTTTAAGCTTTCTTAAAATCCTTGTGTCCCCGGCAACGGTGTAACACCTGTGCCTCCACGGCCATCAAACAAATACCAAACCAATGAAATATTATATTTCATACTTGGGATTTGTAAAAATATTGTGTATCATTTGCACATATCAATTCTCGTTCAATTTCAAACTCTAAATCGCTTTCTGGAAGGTTATACGCGCACCGATGCGTAAATATAACCAGTTTAATGCAACGAACACTCCGGAATAGTGAAATAGGCTTGACATACCTTAAATAACCTTTACATAACTTAGAAATAAGTTTTGAAGGCTTTGGTATGGCAAAATCAAGTTAAATCGCTTACAGGGACTAAAGTTGACAAACTGCGAAAGTATGCCAATTTGAACTGTAACAGACATTCCGAAACATGACCATAAGTTAAACATACCATAAATATCCTTTACATAGCTTAGAAATAGGCTTTGAGGTGTTCGGTATGCTAAAATAAACTTTTGTGTCATTCAGGGACTAAAAGTGTCAAAAAGTGCACAAGTTTGCATTTTTACGCATAACTCACGTTCTGAATACATCCGGACATCCAAAAATTTATGTAAGCACTAAAACATTTTATTTTAGTGTTTGGCATAAGAAAAATCCATTCGTTTCGTCATTTGGATCGTTTTTCGCGCTTATGCGCATTCCGTCGTAATTAAGCGAACATCGCGTTCGTACGGCCAAACGAACCGACATCCGAGATATTTTTGAGCACATTTTAAGTTCCCTATACTTTAACTTCATTTTAGAGCTTTGAAATGGGGTTAACGGGCCTTAAACGTGTCAAAAATGCATCGAAAAGCAAGTTTTAGGGCTGCAGGGACCAAAACTGTAATTCTGCCAAAATGCTAGCTTACGGACCTCAACCTAAATAACCTTACGGTCCGTAAGGTAACCTGCAGACCAGGTTCAATGTTTTTAATAGCAGATCATGGCTGTTTAATCCTCCTCCACACATTCCTAATTATCTAGTCAGCTGATAAGGATGGAATTTTAGTCACCATAAGGTCCCGACACTTGTACGGGTGGGATTAAGGCACGTTTTCCATGAAACGATCCTAACGGTGGACCGAAAACTATATATACCCCATACCCCCATTGCTAAAATCACTAGAATTCTGATTTGAGAAACTCTAAGTTGAAACCATTGTTTCATACCTGAGATTCTTGAATCGGGATTAGCATTCGGGGACCCTGGGTAAGTATTCTTTCGTTCTTTTCCTTATTTTATTGCTTTTCGAGTCAGAAAGTCAAACTTTGTTTGACTTTCAGCGTTGACCAGTAATGGTCAATGCGAAGTTCGTTTGAACTTCGCAACGTGAGTGTAATCACGTTGGTCATAGTCCCTTGGGACTATGCCCAGTGATTACCACGTTGTCTAGAGTCGTAGGGTAGGCGATCTAATAAATCGCCTATACCTTCGAACTCGACCCATTTGGTCGATCATTAGGATCCGACCAAATACATTAGGTGACCATAGTAGGTAGGGAATAACCTTCCGAGGTTATACCCTATGGTCACATCGTTTAAGTAGTTGTATGATAGGTAGTTTATATGCCTTAGGTAAATTACCAGAATACCCTTTTCATGTATAATTGGTAATTAAGCATATGTAACCTAAACCTTTGTCACATAACTGATTATGTAACATGTTTAGGCATATAACACTTGTCATAGGACTAGTTAGACGGTCCGAACGCGTTTCACGCACACGACGCGTTAAAGTAGCATAAGCTACCTTAATGGGTCGCGATGGGTCGATAACACTTAGGTTTGGTTTCAATGTAATATATAGGCCTTGTTAAACCATATCATATGAGTTCCACCACTCATTTGGTTTACCAAGTCTCATCCTATCCGATCTCCCGATTTAAGTCCGGTTTATTTATATAGTTTTAGATTGCCGACTGATTCCGTGCTCCCTCTAGCTTTGTTTGGTTGTTGTTCAAGACCTCCAAGCATTCTCATGCGAGTACATTATTCCCCTCTTTTACTGTTTTCCAAACGTTTTGGGGTGACTCATATGTGCTAAATGCTTTATCAAATTTCAATAACAATTACAATGTGGTTTC
Source organism: Helianthus tuberosus (assembly GCA_030545235.1). Classification (NCBI taxonomy): domain Eukaryota; kingdom Viridiplantae; phylum Streptophyta; class Magnoliopsida; order Asterales; family Asteraceae; genus Helianthus; species Helianthus tuberosus. The sequence goes on from CM060355.1 coordinate 99,356,188, forward strand.
AAAAACAATTACAATAATTTCAATAACAATTACAATGTGGTTTCAAAAACAATTACAATAATTTCAATAACAATTACAATGTGGTTTCAAGAACAATAACAAGGGTTTCAAAAACGATAACAATGCTTTCAAAAACTAATTACAAATTTCATAAAGTGAACAAACTTGTAGGTTGTAGTTACATAACCAATGACATTCATTAGCAATGATCAAGCCGACCAGTATTAGGTTATGGTACCATAGGATCTGACAAATCCCGTTATTCTCTATACCCATGGTTATGTGTGGATATTTTGGGTAGCGACTGAATCTGTAATTATTAACTTATCCTTTGGTAAGGATTTGTTAAGAACGAGAGCGAGAGCGAGCTGGACCGAGGAACGCGTCAAGAAGGTTTGAATGTTATTAGAGAATCGACCATTAAGTAGTTTCACAATTAAAACAAGAACACTTTGAATGATTAAAATAACAAGAATGATTAGAACGATTTCACAAAGAGGGTTAACGATTGGGTAAACATTGGGACATGATTTACATTTGATCATGCATTTACACGAAACATAGTATTGGTTTAAACCAAGTTTTACTTCAATACTTTGTTTTGTGCGTTTCACCTATGGTTTAGTTGATGCATTTCACTAGCCATACATATCATTTTGGTTATACATATTACATGATTTACATTGGGCATGAACATTACTTGGGTGGTTTGGTTTGATTAAGTGATTAAGTAACAATGCGTGTGGAATATGATACAAGCATGGTGGATACGCCGCTGGTACTTCCTATATATAAGTGTTTGTATGGTATTACATATTGTAGCGTTATTTGAATCATTTCAGTTTGAGACATAGAACATTTTATACAAGTAACATACTTTTCACAAGACATTTATTTACAAACAACTTATCTTATACAAACTCATTTTTACATGGTTATTCATTTAATCATGCATTATTCTCTTATTATACATATCACCTGAACTTATTATTTTTTTTCAAATGATTTACAAAGGCAAAGCAAATTACAAGGTTCATGACTAAACATTTTCTTAAACAGAAGTCATGAATCTTATTTTCACAAAACCTATGTACTCGCTAGCATTTCTTTGCTGACCTCGTTTTCACATATGTTTCAGGTATTGTTGAATGATATCGTTTGATAAGATGCATGCTCACATAGGACTGGACGAGGCCTTAGTGACTAAATAACAATGATAGACTATGTTTAATTTGTGTATTTAGATTTCCAGACGATGTAATTATTCAATGTTTAATAAAACAAAACACTTTTTGGTATCCATGGTTATGAAACATTAATTCTGTTGCAACACGCCTCGATGTTTCCGCCGCGATTTGTTGTTTTACGCGGTCGGGGTGTGACAGAAAAGATGGTATCAGAGCCAATGGTTATAGGGAATTAGGTTATTAGTAATTAGTAATGCTTTGACCTAGTCTATAACCTTCTTAGGACCCTAACGCGAGTTTACTTGCGTTTAGTCATAAAACAATACCGTCGCCTATCCTTAGGCGACGACCACAACAAGAACATAAATTTCAAAACCGCTTTGAAAACTAATCATCTGTTCTAGGATGATTGATTACTAGGTTTTGAACTCTCTATTGTAAGGTTTTGAACTCTCTATTATATGGTTTTGAACCTCTTTGAGTTTTCAAAACTTCGTCAAGGTTTTGGGTTTTAAATAATGTGAACACGTGCAAACTGGAAGGGTGAATGCCTGTATTCTGGGTTTTCTGTCTAGGCAAGCACTTCGTATACATCTCATCAGACGCGAGACCAGTTGTGCTTACCTGGGAATTCTTGGGATGAGTGTTCACTTATAGGCGAACATGTCTTCGCGATACATTATTTTTGACCCATTTACTTTGATAGTCACCATCTCATTTGTTTGCCTTAGGTAACAAACAAATGATCGCAATTTTCATGCGTTATCATTCTGTTTTGATTGTCCAATAACCTTTCACCTGTTTCTCCCTATGCCTTTCTTTTTCTTCAAGAATGTCTCTTCATCACGATGACGCCCAGATATCTGAGCAAGCAGCCAAATTCGCTCAGCGAATAGGTGAAGTAGTCCTGAAGACTGTTGAATTAGCTACTGCCATGTATCATCTCCAGGATGAAGCCACTCAAGAGTCACCAAGACAAGCAGGACCTAGTCAGGCGACAACACCATCAGCCAATAAACCAATCGAGGAATCAAAGACCATGGATGAACGATCCCCTAAGAAGTCAAAGAAGCGAAAGGCTTCTCAGAACTTCGCCATGGTCGCTCACAATGGTAAAGCAGTCCCCAACCAACCAGCTCAACCCCCTGCTAGGTGTGTATGGCTTTTCCTATGATACCTACATCAAGGAACTATGTACCTTACAAACTACTCTTGTGATTTCTCTCTTTCAAATGATTGCTCATGATTCCCTCGAAAATTTTAAGTACTCGTTTCACTCTAAGAAACAAAGTACAAAAAATTAAGTGACATTATGAGTAATCGTGCTTTTCGCACATCTGTGCCTTTAAATCCTTGGTTAGATAACTAAGGGTATTTTCAAATCTCATACCCATTACGTTTTGATTTTTCAACATACACAGTACCAGTATTTCAAAACAATCTTCATGATCTCAAAACATTTCATATAGTTTGAAAACAATTTTTCTAGATGCATTGTCTATGTTATTTCAAAAACATTGGCCATGTTATCAAAACCAACCTTTCTAATTTCAAAATATTTCATATAGTCTGAAGACAATATTAACACAATACATTTTCTGATCAAGTGCATGATTTCGAAAAGCATCATTCATGTCTTTCAAAAACCTTATACATAATTTCAAAATTCATCTCGCATGATTTTAAAACATTTTTGTAAATATATCTACCTAATACACCTACTTTATGATTTCAAAAAGTATTATATATAAGGTTTCAAAAACGTTAAACACATTTTTCTTAAAAGAACCCCATGCATAGTTTTCAAAAATATTTTCCTCATACATTGACTTAACCTTCAAAATTCTGCTTCATATGTCGCCATGACATATCAAGCATCTCAACTTCATAAGCATTTTACATCATGTTTTGACCTAAGCACATCCAGTGCAAGGTTTCAAAACATCTTCAACTTCTAAAATTCATATGGGATCTTTTTATCTTCACAATTAGATCCTTGTGGATGATTATCATTCAAATCAGAGTCCTTAATTGGATTCCTTATGTACCTTAATTCGAACACTTCGGTTCCTAATAATCGAAATCGAATTTTCTATTTGAATCTTTCTATCTTTATAGTTGGATTCTTGATAACGTTTAAAGTACCAAATGAAATCCACGGAATGGATTCCTAGTGTGCTTTAAATGCATGTACGCAATTTACAAGACAAATTAACGAACAATTTTGTGGTTATGTGATATGTGTTTATGTGTTCTCCTCTATGATTTTTGTGTGATCCGATTTTCAAATCCTCATAGAATCTTTCATATCTTCATATGAGGGATTCATAGTAGGATTTTCAAAAAGGTACTACCTTAAATCCTTATGGGCTTCTACGTAGTAGTTAAGACCCTTGGGTTATATAGTACCATTCCATGATTCATAAGAGACCCTTTTGGTGGTCTAGTCAAAAAGATTGATTCACAATTTGGTTAGAAAACGACATCTAGTGATGTAGCTGAACAGACTCCTTGATAGTCTATTTAGATCATTTATTGATTTAATATAAAGGACTCTATGGCGGTCTAGTCACACTCATCACAGATTCATTCATTTGGTTTTCCCCTACATATTATAAAATAGACTGTGTAAACTGTGCAAGGAATTGTCTGATTATGGACATGTACATAATTATGAAATTTAGTGCACAGAAACCCAGTAAGGTTTATTATGTGTAAGAACCGATAGTGACAACAATAACAAAATGAGAACAATGTAATGGAGGTACGGTGGACGCACCAATGACGCTTCATATACTTGTATATAAGTATCCCTCTTACAATGCAAACATGATGTTATTAAAGTTACTAGAAGTTCAGAACCCTAACCAATGTTGTTTGATCTTTTCAACTTCATATTTTCAAGCTCTCACAAGTTTCCTCTAAATAAATTTCGGGAGGAAATTTCCTAAAGTAGGGGAGACTGTAACACCTGTGCCTCCACGGCCATCAAACAAATACCAAACCAATGAAATATTATATTTCATACTTGGTATTTGTAAAAATATTGTGTATCATTTGCACATATCAATTCTCGTTCAATTTCAAACTCTAAATCGCTTTCTGGAAGGTTATACGCGCACCGATGCGTAAATATAACCAGTTTAATGCAACGAACACTCCGGAATAGTGAAATAGGCTTGACATACCTTAAATAACCTTTACATAACTTAGAAATAAGTTTTGAAGGCTTTGGTATGGCAAAATCAAGTTAAATCGCTTACAGGGACTAAAGTTGACAAACTGCGAAAGTATGCCAATTTGAACTGTAACAGACATTCCGAAACATGACCATAAGTTAAACATACCATAAATATCCTTTACATAGCTTAGAAATAGGCTTTGAGGTGTTCGGTATGCTAAAATAAACTTTTGTGTCATTCAGGGACTAAAAGTGTCAAAAAGTGCACAAGTTTGCATTTTTACGCATAACTCACGTTCTGAATACATCCGGACATCCAAAAATTTATGTAAGCACTAAAACATTTTATTTTAGTGTTTGGCATAAGAAAAATCCATTCGTTTCGTCATTTGGATCGTTTTTCGCGCTTATGCGCATTCCGTCGTAATTAAGCGAACATCGCGTTCGTACGGCCAAACGAACCGACATCCGAGATATTTTTGAGCACATTTTAAGTTCCCTATACTTTAACTTCATTTTAGAGCTTTGAAATGGGGTTAACGGGCCTTAAACGTGTCAAAAATGCATCGAAAAGCAAGTTTTAGGGCTGCAGGGACCAAAACTGTAATTCTGCCAAAATGCTAGCTTACGGACCTCAACCTAAATAACCTTACGGTCCGTAAGGTAACCTGCAGACCAGGTTCAATGTTTTTAACAGCAGATCATGGCTGTTTAATCCTCCTCCACACATTCCTAATTATCTAGTCAGCTGATAAGGATGGAATTTTAGTCACCATAAGGTCCCGACACTTGTACGGGTGGGATTAAGGCACGTTTTCCATGAAACGATCCTAACGGTGGACCGAAAACTATATATACCCCATACCCCCATTGCTAAAATCACTAGAATTCTGATTTGAGAAACTCTAAGTTGAAACCATTGTTTCATACCTGAGATTCTTGAATCGGGATTAGCATTCGGGGACCCTGGGTAAGTATTCTTTCATTCTTTTCCTTATTTTATTGCTTTTCGAGTCAGAAAGTCAAACTTTGTTTGACTTTCAGCGTTGACCAGTAATGGTCAATGCGAAGTTCGTTTGAACTTCGCAACGTGAGTGTAATCACGTTGGTCATAGTCCCTTGGGACTATGCCCACTGATTACCACGTTGTCTAGAGTCGTAGGGTGGGCGATCTAATAAATCGCCTATACCTTCGAACTCGACCCATTTGGTCGATCATTAGGATCCGACCAAATACATTAGGTGACCATAGTAGGTAGGGAATAACCTTCCGAGGTTATACCCTATGGTCACATCGTTTAAGTAGTTGTATGATAGGTAGTTTATATGCCTTAGGTAAATTACCAGAATACCCTTTTCATGTATAATTGGTAATTAAGCATATGTAACCTAAACCTTTGTCACATAACTGATTATGTAACATGTTTAGGCATATAACACTTGTCATAGGACTAGTTAGACGGTCCGAACGCGTTTCACGCACACGACGCGTTAAAGTAGCATAAGCTACCTTAATGGGTCGCGATGGGTCGATAACACTTAGGTTTGGTTTCAATGTAGTATGTAGGCCTTGTTAAACCATATCATATGAGTTCCAACACTCATTTGGTTTACCAAGCCTCATCCTATCCGATCTCCCGATTTAAGTCCGGTTTATTTATATAGTTTTAGATTGCCGACTGATTCCGTGCTCCCTCTAGCTTTGTTTGGTTGTTGTTCAAGACCTCCAAGCATTCTCAGGCGAGTACATTATTCCCCTCTTTTACTGTTTTCCAAACGTTTTGGGGTGACTCATATGTGCTAAATGCTTTATCAAATTTCAATAACAATTACAATGTGGTTTCAAAAACAATTACAATAATTTCAATAACAATTACAATGTGGTTTCAAAAACAATTACAATAATTTCAATAACAATTACAATGTGGTTTCAAGAACAATAACAAGGGTTTCAAAAACGATAACAATGCTTTCAAAAACTAATTACAAATTTCATAAAGTGAACAAACTTGTAGGTTGTAGTTACATAACCAATGACATTCATTAGCAATGATCAAGCCGACCAGTATTAGGTTATGGTACCATAGGATCTGACAAATCCCGTTATTCTCTATACCCATGGTTATGTGTGGATATTTTGGGTAGCGACTGAATCTGTAATTATTAACTTATCCTTTGGTAAGGATTTGTTAAGAACGAGAGCGAGAGCGAGCTGGACCGAGGAACGCGTCAAGAAGGTTTGAATGTTATTAGAGAATCGACCATTAAGTAGTTTCACAATTAAAACAAGAACGCTTTGAATGATTAAAATAACAAGAATGATTGGAACGATTTCACAAAGAGGGTTAACGATTGGGTAAACATTGGGACATGATTTACATTTGATCATGCATTTACACGAAACATAGTATTGGTTTAAACCAAGTTTTACTTCAATACTTTGTTTTGTACGTTTCACCTATGGTTTAGTTGATGCATTTCACTAGCCATACATATCATTTTGGTTATACATATTACATGATTTACATTGGGCATGAACATTACTTGGGTGGTTTGGTTTGATTAAGTGATTAAGTAACAATGCGTGTGGAATATGATACAAGCATGGTGGATACGCCGCTGGTACTTCCTATATATAAGTGTTTGTATGGTATTACATATTGTAGCGTTATTTGAATCATTTCAGTTTGAGACATAGAACATTTTATACAAGTAACATACTTTTCACAAGACATTATTTACAAACAACTTATCTTATACAAACTCATTTTTACATGGTTATTCATTTAATCATGCATTATTCTCTTATTATACATATCACCTGAACTTATTATTTTTTTTCAAATGATTTACAAAGGCAAAGCAAATTACAAGGTTCATGACTAAACATTTTCTTAAACAGAAGTCATGAATCTTATTTTCACAAAACCTATGTACTCGCCAGCATTTCTTTGCTGACCTCGTTTTCACATATGTTTCAGGTATTGTTGAATGATATCGTTTGATAAGATGCATGCTCACATAGGACTGGACGAGGCCTTAGTGACTAAATAACAATGATAGACTATGTTTAATTTGTGTATTTAGATTTCCAGACGATGTAATTATTCAATGTTTAATAAAACAAAACACTTTTTGGTATCCATGGTTATGAAACATTAATTCTGTTGCAACACGCCTCGATGTTTCCGCCACGATTTGTTGTTTTACGCGGTCGGGGTGTGACAAACGGCGCCAAAAACTTGATGTGCGTTAGGTGTAATATAATTTAAGTATATATTTTAAGCCCTTTTTACACTTTTTAGCCAAGTTTTAAATTTATAAAACACGATATTTACTAACACTAAACACACATATGGGCAAGTGCACCCATCGTGGACGTAGTATAGTGTTGGCAAGATACCGAGGTCGTCCAAGGACACAAGAGCTTTTAGTACCGGTTTATCCTCAACGTCTAATCAATCAAAATGTTAGAAAAAGGTTTTTAAACTAAGAAAATAAAACTAACTAATAATGCTGAAAAATAAAAATAAGAACAGATAGACAAGATGAATCACTTGGATCCGACTCGTGTGTAGTGTAACCTTTGATTATTTTCGCACTTTTGCACTTGTTTAAGAGATTATCTTAGTTATTGTAGTAGGCCCCTCTTTTGAAGGCGACGTTACCCTCAACCCAGTAGTTTGAGTTAGCAAGGATACAATCCTAAAGGGTCGGATTATTAAAAGATAATTAATTAAGTTATTAATGCATAATGTGGTAGGCCCCTCTTTTGAAGGCGACGTTACCCTCGGCTAAGTAGTCTGAGTCAGCAGGGATACAGTCCTAAGTAGCCGGGTTAAAGTTTTAATAGTAGTTTAACTTAGGAGGGGATCAAAGAGTTTGGACCCCCGCCATCCAATACCTTTGGGTATTGAAGGAGGTCCAACTAAATTTGACCCAGGTCCTTTGCAGGATCTATACACTGAACAATGGCAAGACTCTTACCAAACCGTTCGCTTAACCCCCGACCAGGTAGCCAACATACCTCCATATAGACCGTGGAGATATGAATGGTGAAAATCTTTTATTTTATATAGACAGTAAAATAATGCCATGACACCACGGACAAACGATAAGGAAGAATCACTTTCAACATAAGAAACTAGTAATTAAAGTCATTAATACAAAACCAATTAAAAAGTGCAAAAGATTAAAAATAAAAAGTATTCCACTAAACACTTGTCTTCACCAAGTGATGTAAGAGACTTAGGCAAACATGGCCTTTGATTGTCAAGAACTCTTATGATCAATCTTGGATCCCAAGACGACTCACACACTCTATGATGGACAATGGATGATGGTGGTGGATGATGGTGTTATGGTGGTGGTGGGTGGTGGGTGAAGTGTGAGAGAGGTGGTGTGCCAAGGGATGAGTTGCAAGAGCTCCAAACACTCCTATTTATAGGCTAAACAAAAGCTCGGGCACGGCCCCGTGTCCGCTGGGCACGGCCCCGTGTCCATCTGACTCTCTCTCTTCATTAATTGTAATTCGCAATTACAATAAATGCGCCTGCAGGAAGTTGACCACGCCCCCATGTCCACTGGGCACGGCCCCGTGGTGGGCAGTAGAAGCTTCTATGGGTTTGTCTTTTCTGCTGCTACTTGGGCACGGCCCTGTGCTCACTGAGCACGGGGCGTGTTCAGTCTTCTGTCTTCTTCGTTTTGCTTGGGAAGATGCTGTCGGGAGGTCAGGCATGTCACTTTTGTTCCCTTTCTTGTATTTATGTTAGATTTAGCTGTCTTTTTGCTTCTTTTGTTATTTTGAGCTCATTTAATCTTGAAAATACAAAAGGAAGACAAAAGCATACTTTTTCCAACATTAGTATTAAAAAAGGGTTAGTTTTATGCCACAATTGATGTAATTTATATGTTGCATTTTGTGCACATCACCACTAACGTGATCGTGAGAAACAAGGCACGATTAATGATACAAGGCTTCAGGTAGATTGAAGGATTAGATTACGATGAGGTCTACGCACCGGTGGCAAGACTGGAAGCCATTCGCATTTTCTTGGCAGACGCATCCTATATGGGATTCACTGTTTATCAAATGGATGTCAAGACGATGTTTCTGTATGGAAACGTTAAAGAAGAAATATATGTCGCTCAACCCCCTGGGTTTGTGGATTCCGAGAAACAAGGCTATGCCTACAAGCTAGATAAAGCTTTGTATGAATTGCACCAAGCACCTCGGGCGTGGTATGCTACCCTAACAAAGCATCTGCTTGCTCATGGATATACTCGGGGGACCATAGATCAAACGTTGTTCATCAAACGCGTTGTCAAGGATCTCATTCTTGTTCAGATCTATGTGGACAATATTATATTTGGTTCAACTGATGAAGGTCTATGGTGATGAAGAAAAAGTTCGAGATGAGTTCGTTGGGAGAGATGGCGATGTTTTTGGGCATACAAGTTCATCAAAGTAGTCAAAGAATCTTGATTCATCAAGGAAAATATGCTCATGACACTCTTGAGAAATTCAAAATGACAGATTCGAAGCCTATGGACTCTTCTATAGTAGAACGACCACTGTTAAATGAGGATGCTGAAGGAAGCCTGGTTAATCAGACATTGTACCAATCTATAATTGGTTCATTGATGTACTTGATGGCAAGTCGGCTAGACATTATGTTTTCTATTTTTCAGTGTGCTTGCTAACAGGCTAACCCTAAACTTTCTCATCTTACTGTCGTTAAACAAACTTTTAGATATCTTAAAGGAGCTCCAAAACTTGGACTCTGGTATCCTAGAAATTCAAATTTTGATCTGTTTACCTTTTTCTGATAGTAACCTTGGAGGTACCGACAGGGACATGAAGTCTACATCGGCCGGTTGCCAATTCTTGGGAGACATGCTTATCTCGTGGCAAAGCAAGAAGCAACTGACTGTGTCACTCTCAACTGCAGAAGCAAAATATGTTGCAGCATCTCCTTGCTGTTCCCAGGTTCTTTGGATGCAACACCAGCTTCAGGATTATGGTTTGACTATTCTTAGCACTACCATTTATTATATAATGATGTCGCTATCCAAATCGTAAAAAAACCCAGTCTTTCACTCCAAACCAAGCACATTGCCATCAAGGTTCGTTTCATTCGAGATTGCTATGACAGAGGAATTGTTAAACTTGAATAGATCCATACTGATTCAAATACAACGGATCTTTTTACAAAACCTGTCAGCAATTCTCGATTCCAAGTGCTTATGAATCTTTTGAAAATGACGTGTTTCACCGACTAAGTAAATTTGAGCATACAATATTCTACTTTGCACAAATTTAGGGGGAGAAATATTTGCTGGGAAATGAAATAAATGTCCATGCTAAAAGATCTGTCTAATACATGTAAGGTGTCAAGGCTGAAAAGACTAGGATCTACTATGATGTGCCGATAGGTCTAACTCTCAAAATGATAAAAGACACCGAGTGATATAAACATAACGAACTATGTACCATGTGGGTAACATATCATCAGCGTATGATTTTGTGGTCTTAAATCTTGCATTAATAGATAGCCAACGTCTGAGGTTTCGGGTCTTTATGATGTTGAGTCATCTAGGGATATCATGGATGTCCTTTTGTTGCATCCGGGCTATATGCAGACCTAGGCACAGTCAGGATATCTTAAAAAAGCCAAAAAGAGGCCAAAACCTTAACGGAAGACAAACTCAAATGAGGGAATTCCATGAGCTTATTAAAGCGAAATTCGTACAGAAAAGGTATTTGCCTAACCCTCGTTGGACGCTTTATTGGTCACTCTGTTGTACGAAAGTACAGACCTGTTCGCCAATAATCTGACATTGTAAAATGAGAGGATGAACTCAGTATACTCACCTACTATGATGAATCGTTGTGCTTACCTTGAACGTGGGGGTATGCCATGGAATGGGACACACGGTTATTATAGTATAATATTACTTAAACGTATCATGAGGTTGAAAATTGAAAGTTGAACGTTAGGTTTAAGAGGGCAAACACATTGGCAATCGCCTAGACCAGTCTGATTAAGTATGTGCTGAAAAGTGTTCCTTAGTTAGTCTGAGAACGATTTGATCCCACAACAATTTCTTTAATTATCTTGTGTGACTTTACGTGTGTTTGTGTGTTTTCGAAAGGTTGCTCGGTTGGTCGGATCATGATTTTGAGAAAGATGGTTTTATGTCAGTTAATATGTGATGTGGAATAATCCATTTCGGATAAAGCCCAAGGCCCAATTCATTCCGGATAAGGCCCAAGGCCCAATCCATTTCAGATTAGGTCAATTTGGTTTCAAATAAGTACTGTTTCTATTGGGCCTGAATTTGTTAAGCCCAATTGACTTCGGAAAGTACTGTTTCGAATTGGGCCTGAATTATTCTAGGCCCAGGCCCATTCGAAACAGTATAATAGGGTATGTTTACTATTTCGGAAACATATTCGAACAAAAGTTTTTTTGATTCTTCCAAATTTTCTCTCGATTACATTTCGGACTACTAATTCGAATCTTCAAGGTATTGCAGGTTTCCTATGCATTTCGGATAATCTTCATGCTTTTCAGATGCATTTCGGATAAGGATCTTCATATTTCGGATGGATTTCGGATAATCAGTATTCAAACTTTGATTTATCCGAAACCCTGATAAGATTTATCCGAAATGTCTGACTGTTTCGGATAATCTGACAAGGGTCATTAAATTGAAACCCTGGTTTTCGAAACAGTGACTTTGAACCCTTTGACCATCCGAATTAATCTGTTCACCTTTGACCTGTTGACTTGTTGACTATGCTGACTTGTTGACCATGTTGACCTGTTAACTTTGTTAACTAAGTTAACTGAATTCTACCGTTAATTTAACTTGGTTAGTTTTTTGCAGAAAAATGGGAGACCAACACAAGCTAGACGTTGAAGCATTTCACAGTCAGGCGGGATATCTTTCCGATCCTCCAGCAGAACACTTCGAGGATTTAATTCCATGGTTGTTGGGCTAAAGTCGTGTCGACTAACACATGCTTTAAGGGTTAATTCGGTAATTTGTGGAGACACTGTTTGTGACTTTTGCTTGTCTACAAAAGTAAACCAAAGTGAAGCTGACGGAGCTGGGGCTATTGAAGCAATGGTACTTGAGAAGGATATCGTGATTACAGAGGCAATGGTACGAGAGGTATTCAAGTTTGGAGATCAAACTAGTCATCCAACATCGTTTAGAAGAGAGAAAGTGATAAAAGCGCTAAGAAGAATGAGCTATGGAGGAGATTACCCCACCGTTCTCATGAAGTTATTCCTACCGTAATGGAGGCTGTTAATACATGTGTTTCTGCTTTGCATCTCAGAGAATAAGGGTGGGTTAGATCAGCTTAATCAAGTACAGACGTCTGCTATCGTTGCACTGGTGAATGATTGGGACTAAAATTGTTTACGTTTATTTTTGACAACATGAGGAAGATGTTATAGAATCCAAAGAAAAAGATATTCATGTTTTATCCTCGTTTCGTTTAGATAATACTTGATGAGAAGTATCCTAACTTGGTGAAAAGTACGAACTTGTTAAATTTAAAGCCGATGGGTCCAAGTTGTTTTGAGACGGGGAAGAGGAATCGAGATTCTGCGAAGAGGCACAAATTTTTAGGGAAGTATGCTTTAGAGAAGCACGCAAGTTTGGACCAGTTGTTGTTCAGGTGCCAGCTCCAACACCGTTAAATGCCACAGTTGCTGAAGAGCATGACGTGAAGTTTGTGGGAGTTGGAGTGAAACCAATGATTGAAACAGAAAATCTAGTGACTGATGATGAAGAAACTGAGAATGAAGTGGAACAGATGAAGTCCGAGCAAGCTGAGTCTTTGGTTAGAGACTTACCGTTAATGTGCTTCTTTGATCGATTCTTTAAAGGATAGTATTGGGAACCCTCCTCCTACGACTACTCCTATTCAAGAAGAGCAAGCTGAAGATGATTTTGATGATTTATTGCTAGCAAAAGACAACGACTTGAACCTGAACCGAGTGTTACTGAACAAGTGAGCCCTAATGCTGAAACCGAGCCTATTATGCAAGCCAAGCCTAGAATTACTACTGAAATAGCTCAAGATGAAGATGTACCAGATATCTATGACTTTGAAGTTCGAGAGCCAACTGCTAGATCAGAACTGGAAAGCTCAAGTGGCGTTCAGTTTGAAGTTGGTAGTTCGAGTGGTGGTATGTCTGAATATGATAATGGTCTGAGTCGAATGGTTGAGAAGATGAATTTTATTGAAACCCCTGATAGTGATGAAGATGAAGATGTAGATGTTGGGAAGCTGCAGAGAAAGGTTGTTGTGTTGGAACAAGATTCTGCTTTGAAAGACGCTCAAATCTCATCTTTGCAAGCTCAAGTGTTTACTAAAGATCAAATAATTAATCAACTGCAAGGTGATGTGAATCTACTGATGTCCGTGGTTTTTGATTTGAAATCCAAATTAGAAAAGAAGTCCGGACAAGAGTTTGTAGGTGAGCATGATGATCCTATGAATGTTGCTCAACATGAACGTACTGATGAAGAAAAGGCTGCAGCTGACGCTAAAAGAGAAGCAAATTTGAATGAATATTTAGCTGCTGCACAGAAGAAGAAAAGGAAGTTACCACCAAAGAATCCTAGCAGCAAACATATGCTTATAATGAAGAATCAAGATGTGAATCAACTCGATGAAAATTTTCAACCCAAGGATCCGACAGAGACCTCTGATCGGTATGTGATGGAACAGGGTGCAAGTCATTATGATAAAGTTGGAAACAAATCTAGAATTGCAAGTTAGAGGTATGATCTTGATAAGAAGATGTGGTTGGTGATTAGAGAGAGTGGACATAGAGAATACTATTGTAAGTAAGCTCAGTTTGAATCAAGGACTAAGATTGATTTGAAGAATCAACTAAGAGCTCCATATCACGATTCGGATCCTAACTAAGGTGGAAGAGGTTGGGCGTTTCACTCTAGGGTTGAAAGAGAAGTTATTGTTTAGTAATTTGGGCTAGTTTGATGTGTTTAAGTTTTGGGCTTGTATGGAATGGGCTTGGGGGGCGAAATGGGCTTAGGTTGAGGGGGAGTTGTTGCCTTAACCTCCCTTATCAGACGATTTATTGTATGCAAGTTAAGCTTTTGGTCAATTACATTCTGTTTGATCTCTTTTCTTGCTATTATAATCGATTGGTTTGATTGTGTGATTGCGCCACCAATCAAACTACGTGTGATATCATTGTTAGATCCGTTTTCGGGACTTAAAAAGATATATTGAAAGCTTGTTCACGGATCGGATCAGAGAACAATTAGAATTCAGATTTAGGTTTACGAATCAAGTTAAGAAATTCTGAGTTTCACGCGAAATATCTTGAAAAACCTAGAGGGTGTTTTTCAAATTCTATATCAGTAGTGTTTACAAAAACTGTTTTCGGTGCAAGTAATCATTTTGTTATTATTAGAATAAATTATATTTTTCGTCCTTTATGTTTTTACCCATTTTTAATGGTTGTCCCTTACAAAAAAAGTGATTTTTTTAGAAAATATCCTATATGCTTAAAAACTTTAACCGTTACATCCTTTTCCACTAACAATTGTGACAATTTTACGTTAAATTCAGTTCGCATAATAAATAAAAGGAGTATTTTTACCTCTCTCCGAACACACACTCTCTTTCTATAGACTATCTCTAAATCCAAAATCTCCATCTTCTTTTCCAACACTCCTACACCACACCTGCACTGTCATCAAAACACCACAAAACCATCACTCCTGCACCACTGTCATTAGCGAGAAGAGGGGAATCGCCACCATAAAAAAACCCTACACCATTCTTGCACTATTTTCCGCATCCATAGTCATGCCGCCATTAGAAACCCAACCACACATGTTAGATCCCTAACTAGCTTCGTAGATTTAGTTAGTCTCGAGATGTTGGCGGTGGTTCTTCATAGATTTGATACCCAAGACGAAGGTGGCGGTTAGTATTGGGGGTTTAAAGGCACCGACAGCGGTGTTTAGGTTAAGGATGGTGGTGGTTAGGTCTGGTGGTGGTGGAGGTGGTCAGGTATAGCGGCTATGGAGGTGGTGGTGTTTTGGTAGGTTCAGATGGTGGTGGTGGTGGTGTGCTGCGAAAGGTTGACGACGAAGGGTTTCTAGTTGTGTGGGGACGGCTGGTGGCGAACTGGCTGATGTCTATATTTGTTTTTTTTTTAAGAAAATATTATTAAATAATGGGTAAAAAACTAAACTATTCTTATTTGACCACTGACCAGGCAAGACTTAACTAACAAATTTGATAGCCATTAAGTGTAAATAACGAAATGTGTAAGTAAATTTGAACACAAAGTATGTTAATATTCTAGCATCTTTTAATGTAAAAAACAACCACTGAAAATTTGTATAAACATAAAGAAGGAAAATTGTAATTTATTGTTTTTTAATTTATTTTCACTCTTGATACATTTTTAACTCATTTAACTTTTAAGCAATTTGATTTTTTTCTCAAATAACTTGCGTTCGTTATCTTTTCAACAAAAAAAAAATTGAATACGTAATTGTGTTTAATTTCTTTCCTCTCGATGTAATAGTTTAAATTTTGTTGAAAACGAAGTTGTGCTCGAAATGAACTATCTATTAGTATTGTTGGTTACATAGAGTGTCGATATCATATTGGTTCCATGGCAAACAAGATATTCGTTTTTATGATTTTCAATTGATATAACCACGATTTTTTTGGGGTTAGACTACTTTGTGTTTTGGATTACATTAGACAACTTTTGTGTAATTAAATCATTGATTTTTTTTTTTTTTTTTGTTTCATAAACTATACAGAGTACCGGTGTTGTATAAACACAAACTAGTACCAACGGAACAATATCGATACCATATCATTAATATAGGAACCAATATCAGTGTTTGTTTTTATGGCTTTCAAAAGATGTAAAATACGCTTTGATTTATCAATATCCTTTTGAGCATACCACGACTCTGCTTTTTGTGTTATATAAGACAAATTTGGTATAAAAAGAAAACATTGTAAATAAAGGAATTTATCTTTATTTCATAATACACAGATTATTTGTATGTTTTTTGGTTTCGGTAGGATTCCTTTATTGATATCTTTTCACTACCGCTGCCATATCTTAACAACCTTATAACTCTCGATTTTATGTAACTTCTAATTTAGTTATGTTGGTAGAATCGTAAACGTTATTCTGCGTCACGTGAAGGAATCATAATAGAGTAATAGTTATATTTGTTATAAATTTAAAATGTGATACCTATTTAAAGTAATAGTTATATTTATTATAGATTTAAAATGTGATACCTATTTAAAAAATGATAGCGGTGAAAGTTTCGTTCTCAACTTTATTTAAGATCTTTTCAAATAGGGTAATCGGTTAAAACTGGTCGTAAAACACGTCATCCGCTTACCAAGGGTTAGTTAGTAGTTTGATGTCCAAGTCAAGGAATTATTTCTTTTCACTTCCGGTAAAGGCTTTGATGTTTGGTTATATAAGAAAAATAACTACTTTAACATTGTTGACGTAAATATATTCATATATATATATATATATATATATATATGAATATAGTGTTTTTTTTTGTAAAGGGTTACCCCGGTGATTCTATATATTCACAACCAATAAAACCAAGTAGTGTAGAGAACCTACACTAGTTCAATCATGGGACATGCCCCATGAAAGTAAACCAGAGAAACAAACACAAAAACAAAATAACAAAACCCCACTAGACTAAACTCTAGAACAAACCAAAAACAAGAGAAAAAACTACTCAGCCACCATCATCAATAATTTCTTTGCCATGGATCTCCCAATCCCTAAGAAGCATTCGAACGTTTTCTGTATTCTTCAGTCTCGCTCCCATCAGCTTGTACCGAACCAAATTTATGATTTGCTCACTAACAATCTCTGGAGGCCTCATCCGATTCTTGAAAAGCCTTGTATTGCGTTCCTACCAAACGACATAAGCACTAGCCGCCACTAACAGTCTAGCAACATAATCAGCAGCTAAGTTAGACTTGGAGCGAACAAGTAACCAATTAACAATATCCTCTCACTTAGCATGAGCCGTATCCATACCCACCTTCTGTCTCACAATATGCCATACTTGCGAAGAGAAATCACATTCAAAGAACAAGTGACTATGAGAGTCATGATTAGCATAGCATAACAAACAACACATCATATTCATATTCTTTCTTCGAGAAAAGTCCCACTTGAGAATTTTATCTTGCGTGAGCAACTTACCTCTCATGATCAGCCACATAAAAACGCATGCCGCGGGATACATTGGGTAAACCAGACAATAGTGCTCAAATCTATTTCGGTTTCTTTGTATCGAACCGAATTCCATACACCCGAAGACGAGAAATCGCTCCTATTATGACCGTCACGCCACATTACTCTATCAGGTTTATTCGGGATAACTTGGACTTGATCTAGCTGAATCAGAACTGGGAATAAATCTCTCCAAGCAACCAGCCACTTCCACTCACCATTGGCCTGAATGTCAGAAACTGAATCCTCTAAACGGAAGCCAGCATTAGAAATAGTTCTAGGCGAAATAAACTCCCCAAGCGGCCCCAGATCACACCATGTGTCGTACCAAGCCGAGGCCCTTGTCCCATTACCGATTTCAAACCAAAAATACTCCCTCAATTGCGGCCGAAGCTGAAGAAGCCTTCTCCACGAGTAGCTACATGTTGAGGGAACTTTAGAAATCCAAAATTTTTTACCTTTTAACCTGTAAATATGAACCCAATCCACCCACAATGAATTCCTCCTTGTAAGAATACTCCAAATGTGATTTGTCATGAGAGCTTTGTTTACATCCCCAATCCGCCGAATACCCAAACCTCCTTCGTATTTAGGAAGACAAACTGCTTTCCAAGAAACCTTAGCTCTACCTTTTTGAAACACCGTATCTTGAGACCACTAAAAGTTTCTCATCTTAGCCTCCAAATCAAGAACAACTCGAGCAGGAAGCATAAAAACAGAAGACCAGAAAATATGCACAGAGGATAAGACAGAGACAATAAGTTGCAATCTACTAGTGAACGAGAGTAACTTATTCCTCCAGTGCATGATTCGTTTGTCTAGCTTTTCCAGCAGAACGCTACAATCTTTATATAACATACCTGAAGAGATTAGAGGAACACCAAGATAGCGCACAGGCAAAGAACCCTCCTTGAATGGCATAATGTTCAGAATAGCACTTTTAATATAACTTGGAACATTGGAAAAAAAAAGACTATGCTTTTTTTATTACTAGGCACCAGACCCGACATCATAGAAAATTTAGAAAGAGAGCTCATAATATACCTAGCCGAAGCAATTTCCCCTCTAGCAAAAAGAAACAGATCATCTTCAAAACAAAGGTTGATAATTTGCTGCTTCTCACATTTATTATGAAACTTGAAAGAAGAATCAATCCTTAACGAATGATGCAATATGGCCGTCAGAGCCTCCATCACAAGAGTAAACAAATACGGGGAAAGAGGATCTCCCTGTCGAAGCCCACGATTACCTTTGAAGTACCCATGCACATTACCGTTGACACAAACAGAATATGATATAGTAGAGACACGCACCATAATCCAGTTCACCATCGAGGCATTGAATCCAAACCCAAGCAAAATATTTTTAAGGAAGTTCCAATCAACCGTATCATAGGCCTTTTGGATATCAACTTTAAAAGCACATCTCGGGGGACCAACATTCCTATGGTAATTGTGCATCAACTCTTGAGTTAACAAAATATTGTCAGAAATCTTCCTGCCTGGGACAAAAGCCGATTGGTTTATACTAACAATATTATTCAAAACCACCTTAACTCTATCCGCAACGATCTTGCTAATGCACTTGTACATGACATTACAACAAGCTATCGGCTTGTAATCCGTAACAACCGAGGGGGATGGGACCTTTGGCACAAACACAATAAGGGTATGATTTAACTCTCGAAGCAGAAACCCCGTTTCAAAAAAATCAATGACAGCCTTTGAAACATCATAACCGATAATAGGCCATGCACTCTTGAAAAAAGCAGCCGTAAAGCCATCCGGGCCAGGCGCCTTATCAATGCCAATAGAAAAAATAGCCTTCTTAACTTCATCTTCAGTTACTTTTCTGATCATATGGGTAGCGACCTGCGGATCCAGTACTTTAGTGAATAAATCCAGAGCCGGATTAAGCGACGTATCACCCCGGCATCCCAAAAAGTTCTCATAATGATCAACAAAGGCTTGATGGACTTTTTCACCCTCAAAGACGAAACCTCCCGAATCACGAATGACATCAATACGACTATGATGATTTTTGCTTTTAACCGAAGAGTGAAAGAAAGCCGTATTCATATCCCCAGCCCTCAACCAATCCACTTTGGATTTTTGTTTCAGAAACCGCTCCTCATCCAACACAGCTTCTTGGTATTCACCAGTTACGGCAACTTCTTGAACCCGTATGACCTCATTATTCGGCTCCTGATCAAGGACTTTCTGCAAGTTATCTAGTTTCTCATGAAGACTTTCCACTTTCTTATGCAAATTACCCTGCTTAAACAACAGCGCACGAAGAGGGTTTTTAAGAAGACGAAGACGTTTAACAACACAAAACTGGTGCACTCCATGAACTCTAGTCTCCCAACCCCGCTTCACAATATCTAGAAATTCTGGTTTGTACACCAAAAAATTTGCAAATTTAAAAGACCGGGGCTTCAGAATACCAACATCAGGAAGTTTTAGCACACAAGGGCAATGATCCGATAGTCGATACAGCTGAAAGAGAGCGACATCACTCGGAAACTGGCTCACGAATTGGGTATTTCCAAGCACTCTATCAATCTTCTTCAACAATCCAATCCCTTTCTTGGGCTTTTGGTTCCATGTAAAATGAAGACCCGAGCGATTAATATCAAACATCTCAATATTATCCACACACTCTTGAAACTCTTTCATACTAATAGACACCGACGAAGTCCCCATCGATTTATCTTCTAAGTTTAGCGCAGAGTTGAAATCCCCCATAACAAACCAAGGATTATTTCCAACAAAGACTTTATGCAAAGACAGATGATGCCATAAATCCCTACGTGTCACATAATAATTGGCCGCATACACAACCGAGCAAAAAACCATTTTCTTATCCAGCTTGAAAAAAAGTTGTAAATGAATAACCTGATCAGTTTGTGACAACACCATAACATCAAAAACAGCTGGATTCCAACCAATAATAATCCTCGTGCCTTTATTACACCGAGCCCCATTAGACGTCCAATCCCATGAACAAAAAACAGATTTGCAAACCTGACCAAGCCTACTAACATCAACATGCGATTCCAAGATTGCACATAAGCTCAAATTATAATCCTTAACAGCCTGACGAACCTCCGTTTGTTTCAGAGGGCGGTTCAACCCCCTAATATTCCAAGAAGCAAGACTAACCATTGATAACATTCAAAGAAGGAGTGCTTGCCCCTTGTTGAGTTTCAGGCTTCTTAGAATCACTAACAAGAAATTCATCTGTCTCATTGTATATTTCTTGGACTTCATCATCATCCGAATCATAAGGATCATCGGCTACTCCATTTCCATCAGCTAGGTTTTCTATTTTGTTATAATTTAACACATCAAAAGGATTTGACGAAACAAAACTAGTAGAAGGAGCTGAATTAATAACCCCTCCACTAGTTTTGGAGACAACAGGACGATATTCAAATTTTTGTTTCGGTTTATTAACTGGAAATCCCGTTCTCCTGGCCGCTTTCCGAGTATCAACATCCATATACCCATCCTTGTCTATGACCGGTTGTTTCGAAGGCCCTTGGTTCTTAGACCCATTTTGAGTTTTTTGGACTTTAGCCGAACCTTTTGTAACCTGCCTGATTTGTCTCGGACATGTCTGATCATCATGACCAAAAACACAACACTGGGAACATCGAAGTGGATTCCATTCATATTCAACTGACATAGTCTCCTTAATAAATCCCCCCCCCCCCTCTAGTTCAGGTATAGCCATTGTGACCTCTTCTCTTAAACTCTTATCAGCCGAGACCTCAATTAAAGCTCTAGCATAACTACTACGCCCCCACATATCCATGCACATCGAAGTTGTGTACGAATCAAGCATTTTTGGTTCACCGATAGTAGTAGCAATAATACTAAGCCCATCCTCCGTATACGCAACAATCGGCACATCATGAATCTTAACCCAAATCTGCACTTTCTTAACTTCCTTTTTTTCCAGTTTAGTTAACGGGTTCCAAACATTAAGGATCAAAGGTTGCGATCGAATAATCCAAGGCCCATCCTGAATAACTTTCAACATTCCAGCTTCATCCGAGAACTTGAAGAAAAAGAAGCCATTAGCGTTCATATATATAGTGTTCAACATGAATATAGTGTTGACATATATATAATATTTAAGTACCCGTGTGTTACTTGAATTATTCAAAGTAAACTATATAATATTTAATAGTGTTGACATAAAACTTGAAATGAAATAGACGTTCCATTACTTATGTAGATATTAAATTACAATGAACTGAAAAAAATGACTACGAAAAAATCACAAATCGTTATATTTCTTTTTAGTTTAAGTACCTGTGTACTACACATGTTATACAATGTTAAAAAAAATATGAACTTAAAAAAGAGTACACCTTAATTACAAAGCATTATGGCTCCACTTTCCACAATTAAATTAAACTAAAAAACATACCTCCATTTGCAAGTGAAGCAACCGAGAACATGTATGTAATAAAATCTCATAATAAACTAACTCTCTCTTATGTGTACTGATGCGCGTGTGGTGTCGTATATTTTTATATATAGTTTTAGCCCTTTTTACACGTTAGTCAAGTTTTAAATTTATAAAACACGATATTTTACTAACACCAAACACACATATGGGCAAGTACACCCATCGTGAGTGTAGTATAGTGTTGGTAAGATACCGAGGTCGTCCAAGGACACAAGAGCTTTTAGTACCGGTTTATCCTCAACGTCTAATCAAATCAAAGGTTTAGAAAAAATGTTTTAAACTAGAAAATAAAAACTAAAAATGCTGAAAATAAAAATAAAACAAATAGACAAGATGAATCACTTGGATCCGACTCATGTTTAGTGTAACCTTTGATTGCTTTCGCACTTTTGCACTTTTGCACTTTTTAAGAGATTATCTTAGTTATTGTAGTAGGCCCCTCTTTTAAAGCTGACGTTACCCTCAACCCAGTAGTTTGAGTCAGCAAGGATACAATCCTAAAGGGTTGGATTATTGAAAGATAATTAATTAAGTTATTAATGCGTAATGTGGTAGGCCCCTCTTTTGAAGGTGATGTTACCCTCGGCTAAGTAGTTTTAGTCAGCAGGGATACAGTCCTAAGTAACCGGGGTAAAGTTTTAATAGTAGCTTACATATGAGGGGATTAAAGAGTTTGGACCCCCGCCATCCAATACCAGTGGGTATTGAAGGAGGTCCTACTAAATTTGACCCAGGTCCTTGCAGGATCTATACACTGAACAAGGCAAGACTCTTACCAAACCATTCCCTTAACCCCCGACCAGGTAGCCAACATATCTCCATATAGACCATGGAGATATGAATGGTGAAAATCTTTTATTTTATATAGACAGTAAAATAATGCCAAGACACCACAGACAAATGATAAGGAAGATTCACCTTCAACATAAGAAACTAGTTATTAAAGTCATTAATACATAACCAAATAAAAAGTGCGAAAAGATTAAAAATTAAAAGTATTACACTAGACACTTATCTTCACCAAGTGATGTAAGAGACTTAGGCAAACATGACCTTTGATTGTCAAGAACTCTTACGATCAATCTTGGATCCCGAGACTACTCACACACTCTATGATGGATGATGGTGGTGGTGGTGGATGTGGGTTGTGATGGTGGTGGTGGTGGTGGGTGGGTGAAATGTGAGAGAGGTGGTTTGCCAAGGGATGGTTTGCAAATGAGCCAAGCACCCCTATTTATAGCCTGCACAGAAGCCCGGACACGGCCCCGTGTCCATTGGGTACGGCCCCGTGTCCACCCATCTTCTCTTTCTTCATTAATTGCAGTTTGTTTGCATTAGTTGACCACGCCCCCGTGTCCGCTGGCCACGACCCCGTGTGCAGAATCGTATATGTACTACCAAGATTTTCCTAGATTCTGCGAATTTTAGAGTTAACCACGGCCCCGTGTCCGCTGGGCATGCCCCCATGGTGGGTGATAGAAGCTTCTACAACTTTGTCTTTTCTGCAGACACTTGGGCACGCCCCCGTGCTCATTGAGCACGGGGCTTGTTCAGCCTCCTGTTCTCTTGTTTTTACTTGGGAAGATGCTATCGGGGGGTCGGGCATGCCACGTTTGTTCCTTTTCTTGTATTTATGTTAGATTTAGCTGCCTTTTTGCTTCTTTTGTTCATTTGAACTCATTTAATCCTGAAAATGCAAAAGGAAGAGAAAAACACACTTTTTCCAACATTAGTACTAAAAAGGGTTAGTTTTATGCCACATTTGATGTAATTTATATGTTTCATTTTGCGCACATCAAATACCCCCACACTTGAATCTTTGCTTGTCCTCAAGCAAAACTCTTTATAATGTGGCTTACACTCCCAAATGGAATGGGTAGAAGAGAAGGTTTTTGGGCTTGTCATAGAGTGTCGGGATTTCCAAGATTCTTTAAGTGTTATTTTTATTTATTTACAATCCAATTCGTAATGATTTATTTAAAACATTACATAAGATAAATTACTTATTAGGGCATAACATGCCTTTTTAAAATTCCATTTATATACAAGTTCACATATCTCACGGGGGATCACTCAACACTCGGCCAAAGGTGTATTTTAGTGAAACACTCGAGAGCGGCATGGAACTTACTCCTACCATAAGCTTACCAAGCAATCAATCCTCCTCCTTTTTAACTATACACCTTTGTAAATATCAAGAGGACTTTTGGGGGAAGGGTTAGGCTTGGGTTAAAGGTAGGTGGTTGGGTTAGTGGTTAGTAGAAAAGGGTGAAAGGCGTAAAAAGCGTCGGTTTTCGTAAGACTTTTTTGTTTTTGTAACTTTTTATTTTGATGAAGCAATTCTTCAAACAAAGTTCTTTTTGATAAACTTTTTTGTTTATTTCTTTTGGCTTCATCTTCATTTTTTTTTATAAGAAGTCATAAGAAAAACCGAGCTTTGTTACTAAAATAAAGGGTTTAAAATGAAAAAAGGTTTTTGGTGGGTAAAAGGGTGTTTGATTTGGGTTAAGAAATGAAAAGGTTTAGGCTCAAAGGGGTTAAGTAGAGGGATTTTGGGTAGGTGGTAAAAAAAAGAAAAATAATGGTGTAGAAATAAAAAGGGGTTAGTCCTATTGCCTCCATCATTTACTTTCTCGGCTTTAAGTTGGTAAGGACCGGAAATGTATCGTCGTGGCAAGTTCTAGAGTTGTAAGAACCAAGCGACAATTCACATAAGAAACGAAAAATGAGCATTTAGTTTAAAGATGTATATTTGTATGCTCAATAAAGGCTCAAAACTCACTTTTTGTGGGAATAGGTTTTTATGTGATCAAGTATATATAATCAACTTTTAACTAGGTTTGTCATGCCGTTTCATAATTTTCTTATGTTGGTTCTTTTTATCACGACGCTATTGGTTGTAAATTTGTAAAAATATAACCTTTTTAGAACTTGAAATTCCCAAATTAAACCTAGACAAGTAAAAAAAATGAAATTTTTTTTTGAAAAAAATTTGGGGTGATTAGTGGTTCCAATAGAGTTTTGTGTAAGGTTTGTAATTAGGACTTGCAAAATTCAAGGTTTTAGCATCCCCCACACTTAAATTACACATTGTCCTCAATGTGTCCTAAAAATAAGTTTTTAGGTTGATTGAATGATTAAAAATGTGTGAAAAAGCAAAAATTTATGTTACTGGGCGTCTGGACACGGCCCCGTGGTGTCCGGGCACGGCCCCGTGTTCAGATCGCCAGTAACAGAAACTAGTAAAAAGAAACAGAAGCTTGGGCACGGGGGCGTGTTCAGCGAGCATGCCCCGTGTCCAGTTACCTGAACTGGGCAATTTTCTGCAGATGGTTGAGCATGGGGCGTGTTGGCTGAGCACGGCCCCGTGCTGAACTTGCTGTAATGAAGAACAATTGTCGGGTGGCCCTGTTTTTGTGCATGGAGTGCTGGTTTAAGTTTCCCTTAGTATCCTTCACCATCCCGAGTGTGTTTTAACCATTACAACATCATCCAAACACCAAATTAATTAAAACCATCATTCATTCAAATAGAGAAAGTTACATAATAATCCTAATAAGTTAAAATTTTTAGATAAATAGGTCAAAAGAAACACAAGAAGTCTTAAACCAAGAAGTTCTAGCCTAAAGTTTATTCTGTTAGCAAAATTTCTGAAAAGATAATTCTTCCTCCGGACATGGGTCCCTCACACGTCGGCGAGCCATTCTTCTATCTCCCTTGGGAGAAGAAAGGCGGGCTCGTTGGCATCAGTTTGAGGGGGTTCAACCTCCACCGGACTTCTTGCAATTCGTCAAGAGGAGGCTCCGCTGGAATGTCATCTCATCCGGTGGGATTGTTGACTCCAAGTGCTAGGTTCCAATCCTCTTGAGGGAGGATTGGCTCCATGGGAGGTGTCACAAGAATGTTCAACCTCTGGTGCAAGAGGTTGATTTCTTGAAAACTGTTTTCCAACCCCACCGTAAGATAATTTATACGGTCTATGAGGACCTCCTCTATCGATGTCGTCTCATCAAGAGCTTCACATAATGCCATCACCTAGCGTACGAGAGTTGCTTCGATTGAGGACCTCCGTTCTCTTCGACTGTTTCTGGAATGGGCCGACGAAGTTCCACTGTTTTGGCTCGACATTCTACGAAAATAAACTGAAAAGAGTTCATTTAAAGAAACAGTAACCTCGGACACAGCCCCGTGCTCAATAAGCACGTCCTCGTGTTCAACTTTCTGCAGGTTTTGGAGCAAGGAATCTTGGAGTTTCAAATTATTTTTCCAACTTAAGAAACGTTTCTGAGCAGAAATAACTTAAAACAATGTTATAAAACTTATTTTTAACAAGATTCCTTGCATAAAAACCTAAAAAACATCACAATAAAGCTTGGAATCATGGTGATCTCAAGCTCTAATGGAGGTGTTGAGGTAAAAAAAATGAAGAAGAAGGGAATGGACAAGAGAGGAAAGGACAAGATGGTTGTTGAGAATCTTCTTTTAGAAAATACCTAGGATGGTATGTGTGAACATCTCACCAAATCTCTGTCCCTGGAATGGTCCAAATGTGCAGGATTCTTGGCTGCATTTATAGAAAACGACAGCACGCTGCACACGGCCCCATGTCGGCTGGACACGGCCCCGTGTGCAGGCAGGATCTTGACACATTTTGTCCGTATTCTGACAAAAAGTCAGAAGGGAATCTTTCGGTGGACACGGGGGCGTGCTGACCTGGACACGGCCCTGTGTCTAGAGGCTGTTTATGAAGTTTCATCTTTTAAGGAATTTATCCGGATCGGGCGGTTCCTTACTGGATGGAACAACCCCAAAGTGCCTGAGATACCTTAATTGCTCTAGATTAAGACGAGAACGCAAGAGGTTGTTGGTGAGGGTGATTCCTATGCTAAATGTAGGTGGACAAGTCCAACCCTTTCCCGGGCTCTCGTTAAAGAAGGTGTATGCCGAATCGCTCAGGTCTATGTATTCACCGAACAAAGTCGATGGGGAGTCCTTCACAGCACAATCGACACAGGGACGACTATCGCTCAAGTCCTCGCTAGAATTAGAGGTAATATCGGGAACAACGAAGTTGTTTTTATTCGAATGCGATCCCAACAATTCTTCTTGGGTATCATCTTGAGATGGAAAGTCCAACTCAAGTCTTTTGACCAATTAAGAATTAAATCATCTAGTTGAAATAATTCAACAAGAAGCATTTCTCCTAGAAGGTCCGATTGAGAGCATTCGAGGGAGAGATAGGGATTATTTTACTTTCGCCCCTCTTAAGGCTACAGGAAAACAATGGGTCTATATAATGGGGCTTATAATTTAGAAAATAACATTCTAAATCTTTATGGGGGCCACCACATAATTGACACCACGTACCATAAGAGTGCCAAAAGTAAAAAAATATCAGTATCACTCATGTTTGTGTCAGAAATTACCAACCGTCGGGATCATACGGTTCTGTTTTCAGTAACTGATACTTGGGCACGGGGCGTGTTGAGTGGGCACGGCCCCATGTTCAGCTACTGTCTGACTTAAAACAGGATTGCCAGTACCAAAGATTGGGCACGAGGCGTGTTCAGCGGGCACGGCCCGTGCTGAGTTCTGCAAAAGCTGAAAAATTAAGAAAAATCTTAAAAAAATAGAAAAATAAGAAAAACAATTAGGCCGTTGATTCCTAACTTTCTTAAAATCCTTGTGTCCCCGGCAACGGCGCCAAAAACTTGATGCGTGTGTGGTGTCATATATTATATATATATTTTTAGCCCTTTTTACACGTTAGTCAAGTTTTAAATTTATAAAACACGATATTTTACTAACACCAAACACACATATGGGCAAGTGCACCCATCGTGAGCGTAGTATAGTGTTGGTAAGATACCGAGGTCGTCCAAGGACACAAGAGCTTTTAGTACCGGTTTATCCTCAACGTCTAATCAAATCAAAAGTTTAGAAAAAATGTTTTAAACTAGAAAATAAAAACTAAAAATGCTGAAAATAAAAATAAAAATAAAACAGATAGACAAGATGAATCACTTGGATCCGACTCATGTTTAGTGTAACCTTTGATTACTTTCGCACTTTTGCACTTTTTAAGAGATTATCTTAGTTATTGTAGTAGTCCCCTCTTTTGAAGGTGACGCTACCCTCAACCCAATAGTTTGAGTCAGCAAGGATACTGTAGGATCGTTTTCTGACCAATACGAGACTATCAGAAGAGTTCTCGGTCTAAACAGAGGCGGAATTCATTGTTTAGACTTTGTAACAACTTGATTCACTTTAAAATGTCTTGTATTATTGATTTGACACAATTACAGATCAAACGACACGTCGGCAGCACTTCGGTACCGGAATCACAAACCTTACAAATGAAATCGCATGAAAGATATTTATAGGCAGGGTGTTTCGTACGAAATGGCCAGGAGTCCATTTCGTGCGAAATAGCCACAGGCTATTTCGTGCGAAATGACTCTTTGTCATTTCGTGCGAAATCAATACCTATCACACATTCTCCAATTTTCTCGTACTACATGCCCTGATCTAACATTTCCATTACAAGACTCGATACAAGACGAAGTCGACAGACGTATGCACCAATAGACTCCCCCTCGGATGTTGACGAAGTCTTCGGTGTCGAGTCTTCACAGTCTTCAGCCTTGATCAGTCTTCGGGCTCTTTCAAAGATCTGACAGTGAAAGCATCCTTAATATTTTCATCTCCAGGATCTCCACCTGGCTCTCATCTCATTCTAATTCTCTTTATCAGATCTCTTGATTCCTTAAGTTCATTATCATCAGCAACAAGCATGAACTTCAGGAATTTAATCTGGCTCTAGCATCTACAGACTCCGTTTAACTAGCAGACTCCCATTTGAGTTGTGCTGGGATCGTAGTCTTGCTTTTACAGGTTCTAAGATCGAAACCTGGCTCTCACTCTACTCAGGATTCGAACC
The DNA here is from genome assembly GCA_030545235.1 of Helianthus tuberosus. NCBI lineage: Eukaryota > Viridiplantae > Streptophyta > Magnoliopsida > Asterales > Asteraceae > Helianthus > Helianthus tuberosus. The sequence continues at coordinate 99,385,285 of CM060355.1, forward strand.
CTGGTCAACCTGCACATCCTCTACCCAAAACATAAGTTTCATAATAGATAAGATATAACAAATTTAGAATCCTTGTTAACCACTTGTAATTAGAACCTTTCAATTAGGTTTCAATTTAAAACTTCTGATGACCACTTGTAAACAAAACATTTTTCTACCTATACTTTCCCAAACTCGTTCGTCATGTTTAGCACTCGGAATTTTGAACATCAGCTTTTCATCATCAGTTGTCAAAAATCTTTTTGAATTTTCAAAATTTTATGCTGAAACACACTTAAAATCTTTTTGGATTTTTCTTTTAAAGAAATGCAGTAAAGAAATATTTACAGACAATATTTTTGTGAGTTTGTGTAAGAGGATCATATCAGTTTATGAGACAAGTCACTAACACCGTTAAGCTTTTAACATTTTAAGCTCTAAACGATTCACTTAGATTGTCAGTATACTGGTCCACTTAAATTTTCACACAAAGTTCAACTGTTTCGAGATACGAGATTAATGTTTTAAGGACTTAAACTTATTCGTGTGTACCACCTCAGAATGTACTCCCATATCCAGATTTCTATATTCAGTCTTACAGGTGAGTGTACACTAATGATATCTGTAAACAGGTAAATGCGAGACCGTGAGAGCTCAGGCTAGAACTTCCGTTCGTACAAAGAGATGACGTCTCATCTTTAGGTGTGTCCCGTTTGGGGATCTTTTCTTCAACAGCACATGATTAGCATTTTTCAATGTTTCATCATTTTTTGTACTGAGGGTGAGCTTAAAGATTTAAGCAATGCAAAGTATTATACGAGGACTAGGCTATTGCTCCCGCAAAATCAGAAGTCCTGGTATAATACCCCAGATATCATCATGAACAAAGACCTAGTATGTCAGAAATAGAAAATCTTTCAAATAAGATTTCGGGGGTTACCCAGATATCCGAGAGATGTTCCCCATGAGATAAGTAAGTTTGATTTTATGTTTATATCTCGAAAACAATTTGCTGAATGTGCAAAAACCTGCTGGCACATCCTCAGTGAGACCGTTTATCACATTTGACTTTCCCATTCTTTAGCGTGCTGTGATAGTCCACTAATGTACCATCATTTCCTCTTTTCTCAACAAAACTCGTTTTTTGAATTTTATCATGTTTTTGATATTTCAAATTTTCTAATGTTTTTGGATTTTTTGAAATTTCTTACTCCCCCTAAAATTCAAAACTATTAAAAGAAATTTGAAAATAAATTGTACAAGAAAAATGACAATTGTTGTGAATTGCTTCAATTCGCCATCCGCTTGGCTTAAACAATCAGAACTCCCCCTTACAACAAACTATTTTCCCATTAAGATTTCAAAACACTTAAGTGTGTTTTAATCAAAATGGTTTTTCCGGAAAGTAAGTTTCGTTGATTTTACCACTTGTAGGAAAGGAGATAAACTCATCACATTGCTCTTTTAACCACTTGGAAAAATTTAACAATTTTAGGTTCCATCAACAATTACCACTTGTAGAAAATCAAGTACAACTTAATGTCCCTGATTAACCACTTGTAGATCGAAATATCACAGTTACCAACTTGTGAATTTCTCAAGAAAAATGCCGATTCCTACTCCCCAATTACCAACCTGGGAGTTCCGGCAAGTCAGGATTTTAAGCAGAAAAAGCTGTCACCCAAGCCTGACCAGCCTTGGGTGATTTTGACTCACATCTATCCCACCATCTTTTTTATTGATAAAATTCTTTTGCACCTTTAACCTTCCCATCAACCATCTTCCCAAAGATGTGTTTGACATTTCCATTAAACACCTTTTCAGTATCAAAAACTTTCTTACCAAGAAAGAATTGATCTGAAATCTCAAATCTACCTTTTGATTTCAGATTTTCTGTTCGCAATGGTGGAAAACTAACATCATCCAATGGCGGAACAGAACTTTCAACATTTTTCTCAACAGATAGCTCCTCTGATTTTATGGAATCAGATTCATCGCTAGAACTTTCATCGGAACTTTTGAAAACCCATTTTTGTTTGTTTAAATCGACTTTTCTTTTGTAAAAATGTTTTCAAACATCACCAGTTTCTAAAGTCGAATTTTCAAACACCTTAGATTTCTCAGTTGGTTGTTTCTTTTCATCAACATGTTTTTCTATCAATTTTGAATTAAAAGTAACTCCCTGTTTTGTGTTGTTGGACTTTGGACAATTCCAAGCTATATGCCCAACTTCTTGACATTTGAAACATGTTCTTCTGTCAACTCTTGGTACAGACTTTCTCAAAACATTCTTTTTCCTTTCTGCAAGAAACTCTTTGTTTGTCTGTCTCCAGAATGGTTTCTTCTGTTCTTCTTCTGAACTTGTACCTCAAACAAATTTTGTTTTTGGATTATAATCTTTCTCCTTTTTATAATTTTCTGGGAAAATGAAACCTAAACCTTTCTTTTTGTAATTACCATTATGGTTTGGTCTCTTTTGAAAATCATAACCAGAATTGTAACCCATTTTCTTGTTTACTCTTTGTTTAATCCTTGAAGTGTACTTTTTAGATGTTCCAGAAAGATTTATATCTTTTATTTCAGAAATATTAATTTCTGTTAATTTGAAAACCTGTTTGATCTGTTCAGTTTTGACACTTATTATTAGAAATTCCTCATCAGAATATAATTTGATTGGTCCGTCATTCAAATTAGATTTTGATAACAGGAATTCTTTATTGTAAACCCGTTTGACTGGTGAACTCGGATTCTTTTCTGATGAACTCGAACTTTCAGATTTAGACTCCGACTTTGACTCTTCATCCATATCCAACACCTGATCGACAACTTTCTTTAATAACTCAGACTCATGATCAGTGTCAGACGCTGTGAATGTGACATCAATGTTGTCTGGTAACTCATCAATGGTTTCAGACTTTAACTTTATATTGAGAGCCTTATTTAAATGTTCCTCATTTGGCTTTCTAGGAGAATAACTTTCATAGATTGGGGGCGGACACTTGTTATACTTGACACTTTGTTTCTTACCAGTATCTTCTTCCGTCTTTTTATCTCTAAAAGCTTCAAGACCTGCAACAGTAGGATAAACTCGATCAATCAAATAATCACATGTTGTATAACTCAACAACAAACGTTTGATTCTTTCACTTTCAATCTTTTCAAATTCCAAATTCTGCTTCAGCTTAGCACAGTCTTCAATATACTCATTAATGACCTTCTGCTTTGTCATTAATGTTGAGCTCATCCTTGTCATAGTAGCATCAACTTCTGAATTTGTCTTTTTCAGACCATCAACTGTTCTGTTCAATACGTCATAAGATTCTTTCACGTATTTCACATCAGACAATAAATTTTCTTTCATCTTTTCCAATTCAGCAATCTTCTTATCCTTCACATCACAATCTTTTCAAGATTCTAAACATTTTTGACAAGGTTTAATGACCTCGGCAATCTTTTCAACTTCGACAGTTTTCTCAACTATCTTCTCCACTTCAACAATTTTTTCAACTTCGACAATTTTTTCGACTACCTTCTCAAACACCGTTTCTTCATCAATCTCCACTTTTATCTTACACTCTTCTTCTTCAACTTTCTTTGTTGAACTTTCTTCAACTTCAGCTTTCTCGGCTTCCAGTTTTTCCTTTTCTTCAGCAATTCTTTTTGCTTCCAACTCTCTATTCAATCTAGCAGCTTTCTTCTCATTCAGCATCTCAACTTTATCTGCAAAGAAATAATAAAAACTATCAGAATCCAGACCTTTTCTAGCTTTATTAAGATATTCTTCTTCATCATCGTTATCTGCATCACTTCCAAATTCTGGAAAAATCGGTATTCTTTTCGGACTAGATTTGACTTCTTCTTCTTCCAGAATTCTAGCAACAAGACCTGAATCTGGTGGAATGTATTTGTCCCAGCTAAATCCCTCTGCCACTTTTTCATCATCTTGATTTACAAGATATGCTTTCTTCTTTCCATCTTCAATAGCACGGGATGATAATGGTTATTGTTGATCAAGTTGATGAAAAATTGATTTTTGATAATAATTGTTGTTTCCAGATGAGCTTTGTCTTTCATTTGCTTCTTTATTTTTGCATTCTCGTTTAAAATGTCCTTTTTCTTTGCAACGAAAACACGTGACCTTTGATTTATCAAATCCTATTGGAGATTTAGCCAATTCACCAAACTCATCTCTACCGGTGATTTGTTGAAACTTTTCTGCTCTTCTAACAGCACTGGCTAAACAACACTTGATGTCCATCAATTCAAGTTCCTCAGCATCAATTTGATCATAATCCTCTTTAGTGAGCATCAGATTTCTGATTCTTTCAGCAACCAAACTTTCACATGACTCTAACATAGCAACAAGTGAAGCCATGTGTTGCTTAGCCATTTCTGGAGAAAGATTTTGACCATTTTGAATGTTCAATGTAACATTGCATTGAAAATTCGTTGAGTTCTTTTGTTGAGGACTTGGTGTTGTATAATTTGGATCAAAGCTTGAATACGAAGATGAATGTCCACCACTCTGAGTTACAGTACTATTCTTTGTTCCAGAAGAACTATAAGCACTAAAACCAGTCTGAATCTTTGGACTTGGAGTAACTTCAAATTTGTTTCCTCGATAGTATAAACTGACATCTTGTTGAGCATTTGGATTATTCATAATTGCGGTTTTCTGGATATCCAATTCATGCTCTTCAATTTTCTGAATAAACTTCGCCAAGTTCATACTTTCAGATTTTCTCATGTGTTTTAAGATCAGCAAATATGTTCCCCATTTATTCTGAGGTAATGCATCAGCTAGCTTATCAACCCATTCATCATCGTCTTTATTTATGTCCAATCTTCCCATTTCCAAGACCAGATGACAATATCTATCAATGGTCATTTTTGTTGTTTCATTTTCAAAAGCTACAAACATGTCAAATGATTTCTTTAGTAAAGCATTTTTATTCTTGATCATATCTACACTTCCTTTGAATTTTTGAATCAATGCAGTCCAAATTGATCTTGCAGTACCCGAATGTTGGAGCAAAACAAAGATATCTTCTTTAACTGCTTGTTGGAGAATACTAATCATCATTTTTTCACTTGTGTATTTCAATTTTTCTCCATCTGAATAGTCACTAAACGCTTTTTCAAGCCCACGTTCATTTTTTGGTTTCTCATAATCCACCTCTAACGAACACCATGCGTCAAACTTATAAGCTTGCACCCAGTTTTCAAATCAATTTTGCCATCCTCTAAAATCCTCAATGTACATAAGCTTCGGTGGTTTTTGATACGTTCCTGTCTCATTCTCACTATAAAGAGTTTCAGCAGCTGTAACAGGAGCAACTGGTGTAGCAAACGCATTATAAAATTCCTCTTCCATATTTCAATAACCTGTTTCACAAATTCACAAAGTTCAAACAACAACGAAAGTTCACACGAAATGAGAATACAAACGAAATGACACACTGATGCGAAATCAGTTTGGTGCAAAATAGCTTTTCAAACGAAATAGCACCAACTCAAACGAAATACCCTGATTTCATACGAAATGAATGCTTTTGTACGAAATGACAAGCTGATTTCATGCGAAATACAAATTTGAAGTGATTCCGTGCGAAATACACCAAATATAGTGATTTCGTGCCAAATAAAGTGTATTTTTCAAGCGAAATAGCAATTTCAAGTGAAATCAATTGCCTATTTCATGCAAAATATTGCTGATGTCATCATGTCGATCTGATTTTTGTAAAATTGACCAAGTTTTAAGCTGAATTAGGGTCTAATTCTCTCAAGGATTCACTAAAACACTGTTTCGCTTGTTATATGTGAAATTCAAACCATTTTGACCGTTAAATCTTGTTTAATTTTGAAAAGAAGGTGTAGAAGTCAGAAATTATGGCTGTTTTGGCAAGAACTCTTCCTCCTGAGCTTTGATACCAGTTGTAGGATCGTTTTCCAACCAATACGAGACTATCAGAAGAGTTCTCGGTCTAAAAAGAGGCGGAATTCATTGTTTAGACTTTGTAACAACTTGATTCACTTTAAAATGTCTTGTATTATTGATTTGACACAATTACAGATCAAATGACACGTCGGCAGCACTTCGGTACCGGAATCACAAACCTTACAAATGAAATCGCATGAAAGATATTTATAGGCAGGGTGTTTCGTACGAAATGACCAGGAGTCCATTTCGTGCGAAATAGCTACAGGCTATTTCGTGCGTAATGACTCTTTGTCATTTCGTGCGAAATCAATACCTATCACACATTCTCCAATTTTCTCGTACTACGTGCCCAGATCTGTTGGTGCATCTAGTGTCTGTTAACTTCGTCTTAATCGAGTCTTATGTCTAGAACTAGATAGATCAGGGCTTGGAAATCAAGAAAGTGTGAAATTAGAGGTAATTCCGCTTGAAATGACACTAGGTTATTTCAAGCGAAATCAGAAATGTTTTAATTCCGCTTGAACGTTATTTGTTGATTTCGCTTGAAGCTGTTTGGAGCGAAATCAGGTTCCGCTTGGAGATGTTTCAAGCAGAATCACCATCACTATAAATAGGTGATGTGTTGTGTCATTTGGAGCGGAATTAAGTCATATGTTCTGAGTCGAGGTGCTGTCCGTTTGTCATTTGAATGTGTAAAAGCTCAGGATATCAGTAATAGAAAAGAATTGAAAAGGAACAAACTGTTTGACATTGTTTGCATTGATTCCGCCTTTGTAAATGATGATGAACTACTCATACTGACTGTTTAGGGTCACCGGACAATCCAACAAGTGGTATCAGAGCTCAGGACGAGGAGTTCATACCAATTCAGCTTGATTTCACCGTATTCTCTCACTTCTATCCTTTCTTTTCTGATTTGAACAAAATTCAACGGTTGAAATGACCTGATTTTGACATATATCAAGCGAAACTGTGACAACTGGCCCAAACCGGTAATTTCCGTACACATTAATTATTGCTTAATAACTGCAATTATGTGCTTAATTGTCAGCAATATCTGACTTCATACTAAATGAGTGAATTCATGCACGTTGTATACTACAAAATATTGCTTTATGCATAAACGAGAGCGTTGCGTCAGAAATACTAGTAAACTCACCGGTAAGACACACTGTGTCAACGGAACTGCAGAAAGCAGTCAGACAATAAAATTGGAGCCTAGGTGTAGGTCCGACAACAAGAATGCATTAAAACCCAAGAGTACATACAAGGGTTAATATATATGCAATACGAAAGCAAAAAAAAAGACACTAAAAAGTGTAATTTAGCACTTTAACGAATCGGTATGTAACCGAACAACCGGAGATTACCCGGAACACTAAAATATTGCAAGAAGCATTGTTTTTATTTTTCTGAGCTAGTATTGGCTCCCGAACACTTAAACATACTACATAGTGCATGATACACTAAAATACTAGACTTTTACATTAAACCTTCCACTAATTACCCACTTTACCATCAAAATTACAATTTACCCCCCCCCCATTCACCATTCACGGCTCACATAAGGTGGCCCCACTCAAGATTTTCAATATCTTCTTAAATCCTTCCATAATCCTTCTTGGATTTATGTAAGATTTTGTTGGTACTAATTGAAACACATGGACCAAAGGGTATTAGAGCTTGTTGGTTATAGGATCACATTATCTTCATCTTCACAAATCACCACCATACTCTCCTCTCTCCCTCACATAGGCTACGGCCAAACAAGCCCCTCAAGCCACCACCATTTTCGATCCATACACATCCATTCTAAGGTGATATTGAGGTGTAAGAAGGTCATTAACGAAGCTCGGTGCAAGCGGATCTTGAAGGACCTTCTTCATTTGCTTTTATCCACTTCATTTGTCCTCTTGAACTTCCCTAGCCTTGTGCTAGTAGTAAGTGTTCTAAAATACCTTCTTGATCTTGTTTATGATGGTTAATAGATGATTTATTGGTTAAAAAGCAAGAACACACAAGAAAATAACTAAAAGTCTTGAAAGAAAGATAAACTAGTTGGATAAAGAGTAGATATGGGTGTAAATCATGTGAATCTTGTATGATTGTTACTATTTGATGATTGTTGTTAGTAAAAACAAGATGGATCATCATCTAGACATACTAGTCCATGTTAGAAAGCATGGACTAGTAGGATGTAAAAGTTATAAAGTTAAAAGATGATGGATCCATCCATTCATAAGACATAAACTTGTGTAAAAGTAATTTTTCTTGTAAAATAAGACTCTAAACATGTAGATCTAAAGATCTACAAGTGGTTTTTCGGAAGAACCAAGCAAAAATATTAGTTTTGTTAAAACCCGGATCTTATCCGAACTAAAAGCATTTTAGTACATAAACAAGTGTGCAGGCACTTGTGTCACAAGAAAAAATTTAACAAAGAAATATTTTTGCGAATCTCGACTAGAAGTTGTGAAACTTCATATTCTTTAAAAATAAAGTTTTTAAGAAACTAAAATTATTTTTAAAGATGATAAGACTTACTAAATGTGCTAGTAAGTTACTACACATTTTTGTAAATATTCAAGTTCATGAAATGGAGAAATTAGTGTCTATTGTTGATGATTATTGTTGATAATTGATGTTGATGATTGATGACGATTTAAAAGAAAATAAACACATGTTTTGAAAACATGGGAAACCTCCATTTTTAGGGGAAACTCTGTCAAAATTTTTATAAATTTTGACACTTAGAAAAATATAAGTTTTTGAGAAACTTATTCCCTAAAAATGTATTTAAGAGTATTACCAAGGTTTCCCTAATTTTTGGTGTTAAGAAATGTGATTTCTTCAAAAATAAAAATGGATCTTATGTATATATATTTTTGAGAGAAAAATATATATTATTTTATCACCAACTTTTGTGCTAAGTGTATATAGTATGTGTTATACGTGCTAGTGTATTAAGACTTAAAAATACACTAAATACTCATGAGGAGTATAAACATAAAAATACACATACAACATACAAGATACATAATTCGGGTGCAAAGTGCAAAACACAAAAGACTTATATTTATTTTAGAGAAAATAATATAAGTAAGATACGTAGTTAAAAATATAGAATATTTTTAACACAAGAAAATATACACAAAAGAGAGTGACTGTACTTGTGCGACGCAAGTCTAGTGACTAACGTTAAGAAAACGCGTATAGGTTACGACGTTAATTAAGCAAATCCGGTGAAGTTTACGACGCAAGGAACGCAAAGTTGTGAGTTCATGCTCCCCCTTTTCTTTAACTGTTTTCAGTTTTTATAACTTCGGGGGTGAAATACATGTACAAAAGTACAATATTTATAATTGGTATGATATAAATACAAGAGGTACACTTGGTGAGAACGAGAACCAAGTGTGACAAAATATAAGATAATAAGAAACGCACTTGGTGAGGACGAGAACCAAGTTGGATGCGTTATGAGAAATGATAAAAAGAAACGCGCTTGGTGAGGACGAGAACCAAGTTGGATGCGTTATGAGAAATGATAAAAAGAAACGCGCTTGGTGAGAACGAGAACCAAGTAGGATGCGTTATGAGAAATAGTGTCACGAATAGGGTACAGAAGCACCATTAATCGTGTACATACTTAGACCGCAGAACAAAAGGTTAGATCTAACGGGTGCCTGGCAGCCACACTACCGGTGGGGGCGAGAATCGAGTAGTGCTTTTGTGTCTCAGAATATACCAATTAAATGCCTTAGGTTTGGTGACTTCCTATGTCGTGCCACATGTTAATGGCTTTGCAACCCATTAACAATCTGATATTTACAGAAATACTGTATTTACATAAAATTCATACCATACTAAAATTGATATATAACTTGAAGTACGTGGGGTACTCAAGAAGATTGAATTATACTTGAAGTACGTGGGGTACTCAAGAAAATGAGAATTATACTTGAGTACGTGGGGTACTCAAGAAGAAATTGAATTATACATGTGTATGTGGTGTACACATGAAACTGAATTTATATATGAAAACTTGAATTACTCACAAACTATGTTTTCATACAAAGTATACAAACATGAAATACAAAACTGCATGAATTCACACCAACTTTATGTTGACGTTTTTCCAAAAACTCACATGTATTTCAGGTAACTAGGATGGATGTGCGCGTGGTCTTGCTTATGCTCGTGGATGTCGCTTGTGTTTAACTTTAAATAAAGTTGTAAACTTTTAAGACAATGTTTTATGCTGTCTAGCGATATAAACGCTAAACTTTTGTTTTCAAATTATGGAATTTGATGTTATTTTACGAGCATGTAGCATGTTTACTCTTCGTATGCAATGAGAACCTTTCATGATCACACCTCGTGCTTCCGCCGTTGAAAGGGGTGTGACAGATTGGTATCAGAGCTGCGATTGTAGTGAACCAGGATTCCTTCTCGAGTCTAGTCTACAATCTCTAGGATCCATTCACAAAAACAATTTTCAAAGAGTTTTCATTGCATAAAACATCCCGCGACATCCACTGCCTGAAACTGTCTACATGAGTCTAGAAAAGACACTACGAGACTTAGAGTGCACTTGAGTAGCACTTGTCGTTGACTAGAAACTACTTGCAATTATGTGTGATAATTAGCATGTACTAGAAGTAGAATGTCACAAGTATATGTGACTTTACCTGAAAGCAATGGCCCATCTGAAGGAAGAAATACGGGGATGAAACGAACTGTGTGGACTGTGCAAGGAGTTACGTAATTATGGATGCATACATAATTATGGAATTCAGTGCACAAAAATCACAGCAAGTCTTGTCACGTGTGGATTCCCTCAGTGCAAGCCTACTAAGTACTCTGCTAGAGTAATAATTGTTTGATGTCACTTATGTGATATATACCTGTGAATATATATATACTACTACTGCCTAGTAGGACGATATCAAACAAATGCCTAACCCTGTTGTGTTATGTTCTGTCAGAACATGGCACCCAGGAAAGCTGTGAATACTCGCAATGACGATCAACCTCCTCCTCCCCCACTGCCAAGAACTGCTGATGAGCTGAACGCTCTACTGGAGGAAAGGATCTCCGCTGCTATCGCCCAGTACGAGGCGAACCGAACTCAAGACAGTGGTGGACCAAGCAACGCTAGGCGTAATGGGAATGGAGATTCGTCTGGAGGCAATGCAGCTCAAGGTAACCTTAAGACACTGTGCTAAGCATGAGGAAATTTATGAACGGTCTTTGTTTCATTATTTCTTCGATTGCTCACATGTGAATTGGTCAAATCAATTCCAGGCTGCACTTTCAAGCAGTTCCTCGACTGCAAGCCGATGAACTATGATGACACAGGAGGTGCAGTAGCATTTGTGCGCTGGACGGAGAAGACTGAAGCTACTATCCGCATGAGCAAGTGTACCGCAGATCAGCAAGTCACTTTTGCTACCGGATTGTTTGTCGATGAAGCTCTGACTTGGTGGAACCTGCAAGCCCAAACTTTGGGTGATGATGCCGCTTATGGCCTAACTTGGGAGGAACTGAAGGAAAGAATGAGAGAGAAGTACTGCTCTCGTGCGGAACTCCAAAGGCTGGAAACAGAGTTCTGGCACCTGACTATGGAAGGTGCTGACATCAATGGTTACACTCGAAGGTTCCACGATCTGTCAAGAGTGCTTCCCTACATGGTGACTCCTGAATTTAAGCATGTGGAACGCTACATTTGGGGACTGGCCTCAGAGTTTCGTGGCATGGTGACGTCGGCCAAACCACAAACAATCACCGAGGCTGTAACTCTGGCTGTCAGCCTTACTGAAGATTGTGTTCGTATGAAGAAGCTATCACTGAACCCAACAGAGAAGACCGAGACACATGCTGAGTCGTCCGGCGACAAAAAGAGAAAGCATACAAGTTTGAACCAAGCAACTCGTAACAACAAGGGTTTCAGCAAGAAGCGCGACGCTAACCCGACTCAGGAGGCAAAAACCCATACAACCAAAGCATACCAAGGCTCCATGCCTAGATGCCAAAAATGTAAGTATCATCATGATGGGGCTTGTCGCATTCCAAGGTGCGACAAATGTGGTAAATTGGGTCATCGAACAGAAGACTGTTGGGGAAAAGGAAAGAACCGAAATGGAAACGGTGCTGGGAATAAGAATGGCAACGGGAAAGGGCAGAACCAAGGATGCTTCAAGTGTGGAAGCAATGATCATTTCATGAAGAACTGCCCAGAGAGAAACAACGCTCCGGCTCGAGCATTTGTGATTGGAGCAAGAGACGCACGCGAGGACCCTAACGTGGTCACCGGTACGTTTCTCCTTAACAATCACTTTGCATCCATATTATTCGACACTGGCGCCGATTATAGTTTCATGTCTGTGGAATTTAAACGCATACTTGGAATAGAATCCAGTAGATTAGAAATTCCTTATTCCATAGAACTAGCCAATGGCAAAATTGTTGAATCGGGCGAAGTTGTTAGAGACTGCAAGCTAGAACTTGGTGAACGAAGATTTAGCATCGACCTCCTACCTATTCAATTGGGTAGTTTCGATGTAGTAGTCGGAATGGACTGGTTGTCCAAGAACAAAGCTGAAGTTATTTGTCATGAGAAAATCATTCGCATCCCTTTAGCGAATGCTGAAACTCTCATCGTGCATGGAGAAAAACGAGACGCGCCTCTTCGAATCATCAGTTGTATGAAGGCGCAGAAGTGCTTGAGGAAAGGATGTGTCGCTTTCCTAGCACACGTTATAGACAAGAAGGTTGTGGAGCCGAAACTCGAAGACATTCCTGTGGTGAAGGAATTTCCTGATGTGTTTCCTGAAGATCTGCCAGGACTACCTCCGCAATGACAAGTCGAATTCCGTATAGACTTGGTTCCAGGAGCTGCTCCTGTAGCCAAGGCACCCTATCGACTTGCACCATCCGAAATGCAAGAATTATCTACACAACTCCAGGAGTTGTTGGATAAAGGATTCATAAGGCCAAGCTTCTCGCCTTGGGGAGCTCCAGTATTGTTCGTGAAGAAGAAGGATGGAACTCTGCGAATGTGTATCGATTACAGGGAACTGAACAAGCTCACTATCAAGAATCGGTATCCGCTACCGAGAATTGATGACTTATTTGATCAACTGCAAGGATCAAGCTATTATTACAAGATCGACCTTCGATCTGGATACCATCAGTTAAGGATCCAAGAAGAGAGCGTACCAAAGACTGCATTCAGAACACGCTATGGGCATTACGAGTTTCTTGTGATGCCATTTGGGCTGACGAATGCACCAGCGGTCTTTATGGATCTAATGAACCGCGTATGCAAACCATATCTCGATAAATTCGTGATCGTATTTATCGATGATATCCTGATTTACTCGCGAACGAAAGAAGAGCACGAGCAACATCTCAGAACCATCTTGGAACTACTGAAGAAAGAGAAGCTTTATGCAAAATTCTCGAAGTGCGAATTCTGGATTCGCGAAGTACAATTTCTTGGGCACGTAGTGAATGAGAAGGGCATTCATGTTGACCCGTCCAAGATAGAAGCAATAAAGAATTGGGAAGCTCCCAAAACCCCAACTGAAGTTCGACAATTTTTGGGCTTAGCGGGCTATTATCGGCGATTCATCGAGAATTTCTCCAAAATAGCTCAACCGCTAACGACCCTTACTCAGAAAGACAAGAAGTACGACTGGGGTCACAAACAAGAAGAAGCCTTCCAGTTACTTAAGAGCAAGCTATGCGATGCACCGATACTATCATTACCCGAAGGCACTGAAGACTTCGTGGTATACTGCGACGCCTCACGACAAGGCTTGGGTTGCGTGCTCATGCAACGCCAAAAAGTCATCGCTTATGCTTCAAGACAACTGAAGGTTCACGAGAGAAATTATACCACTCACGACCTGGAGCTGGGTGCAGTGGTATTCGCCTTGAAGATTTGGCGACATTATTTATATGGTACTCGATGTACAATCTTCACAGATCATAAAAGCTTGCAACACATATTTGATCAGAAGGAATTGAATATGCGCCAGCGACGTTGGGTCGAGCTGCTGAATGATTATGACTGTGAGATTAAGTACCATCCTGGAAAGGCGAACGTTGTAGCGGACGCGTTGAGCAGAAAAGAAAGGGTTAAGACCCTAAGGGTTCAAGCACTGGAAATGACGATTCAAACGAACCTCACAGCACGCATTCGAGATGCACAACAAGAAGCTCTTAAAGAAGAGAACCGTAAAACTGAATACCTACGGGGTATGCTGAAATACATGGTGCCAAACGAAGAGGGAGCCTTATACTTTAAGAAGCGTATTTGGGTTCCACTCTATGGTGGCATATGAGAAGTCATCCTTAATGAAGCCCACAAATCGAGATATTCGATCCACCCAGGATCGGACAAAATGTATCAAGACTTGAAGGAGTACTATTGGTGGCCGAGACTCAAAAGCGACGTTGCTGTTTATGTTGGAAAATGCCTAACCTGTGCCAAGGTTAAGGCAGAATATCAGAAACCGTCCGGCCTACTACAACAACCAGAGATTCCCGTGTGGGAGTGGGAACAAATCTCGATGGACTTCATAACGAAATTACCCAGGACCCCGAGAGGGCACGATATGATATGGGTAATCATTGATCGATTGACGAAGTCTGCGCATTTCCTACCAATCCGAGAAAAGGATAGCACTGGAAAGCTTGCAGAGATATACTTAAGAGAAATTGTGGCACGTCATGGAGTGCCAATCTCAATCATTTCAGACAGAGATGGACGCTTTGTCTCAAGAATCTGGAAATCATTTCAGGAAGCCTTTGGATCTCAGTTAGATCTGAGCACGGCATTCCATCCGCAAACAGACGGCCAGAGCGAACGGACTATACAAACGTTAGAAGATATGCTTCGCGCATGTGTCATGGATCTAGGCGGCAGCTGGGATACTCATCTACCTTTAGTTGAGTTTTCCTACAATAACAGTTATCATACGAGCATAAAAGCCGCGCCGTTCGAAGCTCTGTATGGCCGCAAGTGCCGATCTCCCTTATGTTGGGCAGACGCTGGAGATAAGCGTATGGTTGGTCCTGAACTTGTACAAGAGACAACCGACAAGATTGCGCAGATCCGAGAGCGCATTAAGGCGGCTCGAGAGCGACAAAAGAGCTACGCTGATCCGAATAGAAAATCGGTAGAATTCAAGGTGGGAGACAAAGTGTTGTTAAAAGTCTCACCATGGAAGGGCGTAGTCAGATTTGGTAAGCGTGGAAAGCTGAATCCACGATACATCGGACCATTCAGAATATTGAAAAGAATTGGTACCGTGGCATACAAGTTGGAGTTACCGGAAGAACTTAATGGAGTACATGATACGTTTCATGTATCCAACCTGAAGAAGAGTCCAACACAAGAAAACGTAATCATCCCGATGGATGAAGTGCATATTGATGAAGCCCTCCGATTTACAGAGCAACCCGTTGAGGTTACCGACTGGAAAGTCAACAAGACCAGGAGGAGCAGTGTGAAGCTTGTCAAAGTACGTTGGAGCTCTAAGCACGGACCCGAATACACATGGGAACGTGAAGACCAGTTCAAGAAAAAGTATCCCCACCTGTTCAAGAAGACTCCAGCGAGAGTGAGTTC
This sequence comes from Helianthus tuberosus, assembly GCA_030545235.1. NCBI lineage: Eukaryota > Viridiplantae > Streptophyta > Magnoliopsida > Asterales > Asteraceae > Helianthus > Helianthus tuberosus. The sequence continues at coordinate 99,400,842 of CM060355.1, forward strand.
AGCCTGAATTTCGGGACGAAATTCTTTTAACGGGGGGAGACTGTGACAACTGGCCCAAATCGGTAATTTCCGTACACATTAATTATTGCTTAATAACTGCAATTATGTGCTTAATTGTCAGCAATATCTGACTTCATACTAAATGAGTGAATTCATGCACGTTGTATACTACAAAATATTGCTTTATGCATAAACGAGAGCGTTGCGTCAGAAATACTAGTAAACTCACCGGTAAGACACACTGTGTCAACGGAACTGCAGAAAGCAGCCAGACAATAAAATTGGAGCCTAGGTGTAGGTCCGACAACAAGAATGCATTAAAACCCAAGAGTACATACAAGGGTTAATATATATGCAATACGAAAGCAAAAAAAAAGACACTAAAAAGTGTAATTTAGCACTTTAACGAATCGGTATGTAACCGAACAACCGGAGATTACCCGGAACACTAAAATATTGCAAGAAGCATTGTTTTTATTTTTCTGAGCTAGTATTGGCTCCCGAACACTTAAACATACTACATAGTGCATGATACACTAAAATACTAGACTTTTACATTAAACCTTCCACTAATTACCCACTTTACCATCAAAATTACAATTTACCCCCCCCCCATTCACCATTCACGGCTCACATAAGGTGGCCCCACTCAAGATTTTCAATATCTTCTTAAATCCTTCCATAATCCTTCTTGGATTTATGTAAGATTTTGTTGGTACTAATTGAAACACATGGACCAAAGGGTATTAGAGCTTGTTGGTTATAGGATCACATTATCTTCATCTTCACAAATCACCACCATACTCTCCTCTCTCCCTCACATAGGCTACGGCCAAACAAGCCCCTCAAGCCACCACCATTTTCGATCCATACACATCCATTCTAAGGTGATATTGAGGTGTAAGAAGGTCATTAACGAAGCTCGGTGCAAGCGGATCTTGAAGGACCTTCTTCATTTGCTTTTATCCACTTCATTTGTCCTCTTGAACTTCCCTAGCCTTGTGCTAGTAGTAAGTGTTCTAAAATACCTTCTTGATCTTGTTTATGATGGTTAATAGATGATTTATTGGTTAAAAAGCAAGAACACACAAGAAAATAACTAAAAGTCTTGAAAGAAAGATAAACTAGTTGGATAAAGAGTAGATATGGGTGTAAATCATGTGAATCTTGTATGATTGTTACTATTTGATGATTGTTGTTAGTAAAAACAAGATGGATCATCATCTAGACATACTAGTCCATGTTAGAAAGCATGGACTAGTAGGATGTAAAAGTTATAAAGTTAAAAGATGATGGATCCATCCATTCATAAGACATAAACTTGTGTAAAAGTAATTTTTCTTGTAAAATAAGACTCTAAACATGTAGATCTAAAGATCTACAAGTGGTTTTTCGGAAGAACCAAGCAAAAATATTAGTTTTGTTAAAACCCGGATCTTATCCGAACTAAAAGCATTTTAGTACATAAACAAGTGTGCAGGCACTTGTGTCACAAGAAAAAATTTAACAAAGAAATATTTTTGCGAATCTCGACTAGAAGTTGTGAAACTTCATATTCTTTAAAAATAAAGTTTTTAAGAAACTAAAATTATTTTTAAAGATGATAAGACTTACTAAATGTGCTAGAAAGTTACTACACATTTTTGTAAATATTCAAGTTCATGAAATGGAGAAATTAGTGTCTATTGTTGATGATTATTGTTGATAATTGATGTTGATGATTGATGACGATTTAAAAGAAAATAAACACATGTTTTGAAAACATGGGAAACCTCCATTTTTAGGGGAAACTCTGTCAAAATTTTTATAAATTTTGACACTTAGAAAAATATAAGTTTTTGAGAAACTTATTCCCTAAAAATGTATTTAAGAGTATTACCAAGGTTTCCCTAATTTTTGGTGTTAAGAAATGTGATTTCTTCAAAAATAAAAATGGATCTTATGTATATATATTTTTGAGAGAAAAATATATATTATTTTATCACCAACTTTTGTGCTAAGTGTATATAGTATGTGTTATACGTGCTAGTGTATTAAGACTTAAAAATACACTAAATACTCATGAGGAGTATAAACATAAAAATACACATACAACATACAAGATACATAATTCGGGTGCAAAGTGCAAAACACAAAAGACTTATATTTATTTTAGAGAAAATAATATAAGTAAGATACGTAGTTAAAAATATAGAATATTTTTAACACAAGAAAATATACACAAAAGAGAGTGACTGTACTTGTGCGACGCAAGTCTAGTGACTAACGTTAAGAAAACGCGTATAGGTTACGACGTTAATTAAGCAAATCCGGTGAAGTTTACGACGCAAGGAACGCAAAGTTGTGAGTTCATGCTCCCCCTTTTCTTTAACTGTTTTCAGTTTTTATAACTTCGGGGGTGAAATACATGTACAAAAGTACAATATTTATAATTGGTATGATATAAATACAAGAGGTACACTTGGTGAGAACGAGAACCAAGTGTGACAAAATATAAGATAATAAGAAACGCACTTGGTGAGGACGAGAACCAAGTTGGATGCGTTATGAGAAATGATAAAAAGAAACGCGCTTGGTGAGGACGAGAACCAAGTTGGATGCGTTATGAGAAATGATAAAAAGAAACGCGCTTGGTGAGAACGAGAACCAAGTAGGATGCGTTATGAGAAATAGTGTCACGAATAGGGTACAGAAGCACCATTAATCGTGTACATACTTAGACCGCAGAACAAAAGGTTAGATCTAACGGGTGCCTGGCAGCCACACTACCGGTGGGGGCGAGAATCGAGTAGTGCTTTTGTGTCTCAGAATATACCAATTAAATGCCTTAGGTTTGGTGACTTCCTATGTCGTGCCACATGTTAATGGCTTTGCAACCCATTAACAATCTGATATTTACAGAAATACTGTATTTACATAAAATTCATACCATACTAAAATTGATATATAACTTGAAGTACGTGGGGTACTCAAGAAGATTGAATTATACTTGAAGTACGTGGGGTACTCAAGAAAATGAGAATTATACTTGAGTACGTGGGGTACTCAAGAAGAAATTGAATTATACATGTGTATGTGGTGTACACATGAAACTGAATTTATATATGAAAACTTGAATTACTCACAAACTATGTTTTCATACAAAGTATACAAACATGAAATACAAAACTGCATGAATTCACACCAACTTTATGTTGACGTTTTTCCAAAAACTCACATGTATTTCAGGTAACTAGGATGGATGTGCGCGTGGTCTTGCTTATGCTCGTGGATGTCGCTTGTGTTTAACTTTAAATAAAGTTGTAAACTTTTAAGACAATGTTTTATGCTGTCTAGCGATATAAACGCTAAACTTATGTTTTCAAATTATGGAATTTGATGTTATTTTACGAGCATGTAGCATGTTTACTCTTCGTATGCAATGAGAACCTTTCATGATCACACCTCGTGCTTCCGCCGTTGAAAGGGGTGTGACAGAAACATAGTGTTAACTAATCCCTGAGAGATAACGGGGTGCCCACCTCCATTATCTCAGATCGAGATGCACGTTTTACTTCAGAGCTGTGGCAAGCAATGCACAAATCCTTCGGCTCACGACTAGACATGAGCACAGCGTACCATCCTCAGACGGACGGGCAGTCCGAGCGCACTATTCAAACCTTAGAGGACATGCTTCGTGCATGTGTAATCAACTTTGGCAACCGCTGGGAAAAGCATCTGCCACTTGTGGAATTCTCGTACAACAACAGCTACCACACCAGCATTGGAGCTGCTCCGTTTGAGGCATTGTACGGACATAAATGCCGGTCTCCTCTTTGCTGGGCAGAGGTGGGAGATAGTCAGATCACTGGTCCAGAATATGTGGTAGATACAACCGAACAGATCGCTCAGATCCGAAAACGCATGACGGCCGCTCGCGAACGTCAGAAAGTTTACGCCGACATGGGCAGGAAACCACTTGAGCTCCAGGTTGGGGAGCGGGTGCTACTCAAAGTTTCACCCTGGAAGGGTGTGGTTCGTTTTGGTAAACGCGGTAAACTCAACCCACGATACGTCGGACCTTTCGAGGTCATTGAGAAAATAGGCAGGGTGGCCTACAGACTAAACTTACCAGCGGAACTCGGTGCAGTTCACAACGTTTTTCACGTGTCGAATCTGAAGAAGTGTCCGTCAGATGAGACCCACGTAGTTCCTTTGAAGGAACTCACGATCGACGAGCAGTTACGATTCGTCGAGGAACCAGTCGAAATCACGGACCGGGATGTTAAGGTCCTCAAGAGCACTAGAATACCTCTCGTTCGAGTTCGTTGGAACTCACGTCGCGGCCCAGAGTTCACCTGGGAGCGCGAAGATCAGATGAAACAAAAGTATCCCCAACTGTTCGCAAACAGTACACCCACTACTGAGGCCGAAGCTACGGAATTTCGGGACGAAATTCCAGATCAACGGGGGGTGGATGTGACACCCCAGGAAAACCAGGAAAACCATACAACTTAACTAGCTTCCTCAGTGAGTGCTTACCAAATTTCGGGACGAAATTTCTTTCAACTTGGGGATGATGTGACAACTCGAAATTTAGAACCTTTCGTTGTATGCTTAAACGTGTGACTAGTTAAACTTATATGATTTTTGTGTTATTCGTGTGTATGCTTATGTGTATGTATGCGAGTATGTCTAGGAACCGAAACAACTAGGACCCGACTCGAGACCATGTGGTCTCGAGTAAACACCACACCACTCATGGGCCGGTTGGGCCACACACACCCCTTAGTCTATTTCGAAGCCCATTAGGGTGCACCACATGAAACTAGTATATATGTTATGCACCTAGCTATCTTTGCCATTTTCTTGGACACACACACTCTCCACTCTCTCACACTAAAACCCTAAGCTTCAACATCATACTTCTCCTCATTCTTCTCGGATCCAACCAACCGACCACCAAAGGGATTCTCGGACTTGCTTGTTCACACCAAACAAAGCTTCATCTTTCACCACCTCACAACCGGTTAGTGTTTATGATGTTTGTTAGTGAAATTATGATGTTTATTGTTGTTTAATAATGGTATGAATGATAGAACTTAACTAGTGTAGTGTATGTGTGATGATATTTGTGAACCGGATGTGTATGGTGTTTTGAGTTGATAATGATGTATGATTTTCGGTTGATGATGATGATTTGATACCATGTTTACTTGTTAAGATTGTTGTTGTTCATCTAGGATGCATATGCTTGATTTCGGATATGTGGCTTAATGAACTCATGATGTTTTGTGTTTAAATGTAGTCTAAAGCACTAGTTGTTGATGTTCATATAAATCGGATTGTGTATTCTTGTGTTAAGAACCGAAAGTTTGCCAACTAGGGTGATTGTTGATAAGTTGTTCATGATTCTTGTTAGACTTAGGTTCATATGAATGAAGATGAGTTACTTGAACATTTGAATGATGATGAACAGGATGAATGTATGAAGAACATGGTTGAATATCATAAGAACATGGTTGAATATTTGAATCCTGATTTGTTTGATCCATTTTTAGTAAATTGCTAGACAAGGAACATGTTTAAGGAATTTAGTTGGATAGTACAAACTGTTACATGAAATCAGAATAGTACACTGTTCCGAATCAGTAGTTGTCCAACCGAAACCATTGGTTGCGACTCGAAACCATGCATGATGAGTCGAAACCGCCCAGTAGCGAAACCGGTTGCGAGTCGCAAACACCTGGTTGCGACTCGGAACCACACATGATCAGCACATAAACCTTGTGACTCGAAACCACTGTTGCGAGTCCGGTTGCGACTCGTAACCAAAACAGCATGGACCGAAACCATGGTTGCGACTCCGGTTGCGAGTCGCAAACACCTAGTTGCGACTCGGGATCATATACGGGTACACACTGTTGGACTTGTTTAATTATGGGCTTATTTGATTGGGCCGGACTCTTGGGCCTAGTGTACAGACCTGATATATTACTGTTGAATGTGAATGTCGATGAACTGCATGCAACGTGCTAGCATACGTGTAGAATATACGTGCACTACTTAAATACGAACCTGATTGTATGATACAACTATGATAGGACGTGAGTAGCCTCAACGTTGCTTGTTTGACTTTTCTGTGTTTTCTACCGAGCAAACCAAGGTGAGTTCACACCCTCTACAAAGCATGGGATTCCCAGGGGTCGGGAATTGGGGTTAAGGAACTGGGTTCCTCGTCCTCCTTGGGTAGGACAGCAAAGGTTCAGGAATGTAATTCCTCGTCCTCACGGACAGATAACTCGTACTAGACCAAAACTCTATCACGAAGTCCCTCATTTTTATATCGACTTAATCACCGGGCCAATGGCCGGGCGGGTCATTAGTTAGATAGCGCTATTTAGGTCTGACAAACCTCACACCGTGCCGCAGAGGACGGGCGTGAACTAATGGATCTGGGGCACGTCAATGATGATAGACATTGACAGTTTCAGGGCACTTAAACATGACTACAGTCAGCAGTCGATATGGTAACGAGTCTAGTGTATACATGGGGTAGCCCCCACGGCCGAAATGCCAGATAACTAACACGGGGTAGCCCCCACGGCAGGATTGCCAGAGTAACCGGGAATAAACAAGTCACGTTTTTAACTATGGGGTAACCCCCACGGCAGGATGCCAGCTAAAGGAAACTGTTTTCGAAACAACTTAAAACGAACACCCAACCGTGAACTCACTCAACTTGTTGTTGACTCGTTACTACATGCTTTGCAGGTCCTTAGGTTCTTAAGCTGGAGCTTGCATGGAGGAGGATCGTTGTGGGACATGGACGACTGTGTGCCATGTTAAACTATGAAACAATTAAACTTATGTTTTGTTTTAAGACTTATGCTTCCGCTTGTAACTTAACTATGTGTTTGTTTGGACACCAATTGTATTGGTTAAACTTTATATCTTTTAACTCGCATGTTCAATATGATTGGTGGCTGGATCCTGGTCAGTCACGCCTCCAAGCGGTAGTACTCCGCGGGTGGATTTTTGGGGTGTGACAGATTGGTATCAGAGCCATTGGTTATAGAGAACTTGGTTTTAATAAAGGGGAAAACGTTTTTGTTAAAACCAGACTATAACCTGTACAGTGCTCAACGGTCCACAACGATGCTTCACTCCACATGCAAGGCTCGACATTCTAGGTGATATGATCTGTGTATATATTGCCTACTTGTTAGTTACATAGTACATTGCTTATGGTATGCTTGGTTAGTATAACTACTGTTGCTTGAACACGTGCGTGCTTACCCTATCTTATCATTGTACTTTCGCGAACCCCTCTCACTCACATTCTTCTTGGTATGAAGATCATGTCTGGACGCGTTAACATGACACAAGCCCAGTTGACGGCTTTGGTCAACGAACGAGTTGTCGCAACACTTGCAGCTGCACACGCAGGAGGTCAGCACGTTCAGCCACCCGTGTGCACTTTTAAGACTTTCATGGACTGCCGACCAACTACTTTTAGCGGCACTGAAGGAGCAGTAGGTCTCCTACATTGGTTTGAGAAACTAGAATCTGTGTTCGAAATGTGTGAATGCCCTGAGGCGCGCAGGGTGAAGTATGCTACTGGTACTCTTGAGGGTTTAGCCCTCACATGGTGGAACGCTCAAGTTCAGATGCTAGGGTTGGTTGCTGCCTACGCCACCCCATGGGAAACTTTTAAGGAGATGATCAAAGAAGAATACTGCAGTCGGGATGAGATTCACAAACTAGAGGTGGAATTCTTCAACCTCAAGATGACGGGGTCCGAAATTGAAGCTTATGTGAAAAGGTCGAACGAACTGGCAATTCTGTGCCCTACTATGGTGGATCCTCCCATCAAACGCATCGAACTGTTTCTTCAGGGCTTAGTGCCAGAAATCCAAAGTCATGTGACTTCGGCGAACCTCGCCACCTACCAGCAAACTGTTCAGTTGGCTCACCGTCTAACGGACCAGGCGGTGGAGCAGAACAAGTTACCAAAACGCATAGGTGCTGCAACTACTACTGGTACCTCTAGTGACAACAAACGGAAATGGGATGGAACTTCGAGTAAGGGTTCGGCTTCTGTTCAGTCCCAGTCTCAGCAGAGAAAGACTGAGGACTACAAGAGCCCTAATCAGCAATCGTCTGGTGGCGGATACAAAGGAAATCACCCCAAATGCAATCGCTGCAGCCTGCACCACAGCGGGCCATGCACCAGGGGCAACTGTCATCGGTGCAACAAGCCTGGTCACGCTGCAAAGGATTGCAGGAGCTTATACCCCGCTAATCAGAATCGTCAGCAAGCTCAACAGAACCAGCGCCAGCAACAGCAACAGGGTAATAACAAAGGGTGCTTTCAGTGTGGAGCTGAGGGCCACTTCAAGAGAGATTGTCCCCAACTGAACAGGAACCAGAACAACAACAACAACAATAACAACAATCAGGGGAATGGTAACAATGGGAACAACAACAACAATGGCGCCAGGGGGCGAATGTTTGTGATCGGCCAAGGTGAAGCAAGGAACGACCCCAATGTTGTGGCGGGTAAGTTCCTTCTCGACGACTTTTATGTTTCAGTTTTATTTGATTCGGGTGCCGATACTAGCTACGTGTCACTAGAAGTTAGTCGAATGCTTAAGCGTATTCCAACACCTTTGAACATCAAGCACACCGTAGAGCTAGCAAATGGTAAGAGTTTAGAAGCCACACACGTAGTCAAGGGTTGTAAACTCATTCTCGCTGACCAGACCTTCTCTATCGACCTCATTCCTATTGTCTTGGGTAGTTTCGACGTTGTCATTGGGATGGATTGGTTATCCCAACACAGAGCAGAGATTCTTTGCAACGAGAAGGTTGTCCGTATTCCAGGTCCCGATGGTGAACCTCTTATGATTCATGGCGACAAGAGGAGTGCTGTTGAGAACGTCATTTCTCTCCTTAAGGCCCAAAAGTACTTGCGAAAGGGCCACACTGCTATTTTGGCTCTTATTACTGACACCACGGAGAAAGAGAAGAAGATAGAAGATTTCCCAGTTGTACGCGATTATCCAGAGGTATTTCCCGAGGAATTACCTGGTCTCCCGCCTCATCGCCAAGTCGAGTTTCAGATTGAACTAGCTCCTGGAGCTGCGCCCATAGCTCGTGCACCTTATCGTTTAGCCCCATCAGAGTTGAAAGAACTCTCCACGCAACTACAAGAGCTTCTGGATAAGGGTTTTATTCGTCCTAGCTCGTCGCCCTGGGGAGCTCCAGTATTATTTGTGAAGAAGAAAGGCGGTACTTTCAGAATGTGCATCGACTACAGGGAACTCAACAAGGTGACGGTGAAGAATCGTTATCCTTTACCGCGTATCGACGACCTGTTCGACCAGCTGCAAGGGTCGAGCTACTATTCGAAGATCGATTTGAGATCGGGTTATCACCAGCTGAGAGTCCGGGAAGAGGACGTCTCTAAAACAGCTTTCAGAACTCGATACGGGCACTATGAGTTTTTGGTCATGCCTTTTGGGATGACAAACGCACCTGCGGTTTTCATGGACTTGATGAACCGAGTGTGCAAGCCTTACCTAGACAAGTTCGTCATAGTCTTCATTGACGACATCCTGATCTATTCCAAGAGTCGGGAGGAACATGAGCAGCATCTGCGACTTATTCTGGAACTCCTTCGAACAGAACAGCTTTATGCAAAGTTCTCGAAATGCGACTTCTGGCTTCGAGAAGTCCACTTCCTAGGCCACGTGGTAAACAAGGATGGGATTCATGTTGATCCATCCAAGGTAGACTCGATAAAGAACTGGCCTGCGCCTCGTACACCAAAGGAAATTCGCCAATTCTTGGGTTTGGCGGGATACTACCGGAGATTCATAAAGGATTTTTCTAAGATTGCACAGCCTCTCACCTCACTAACGCAGAAGGGCGTTGTTTATCGCTGGGGAAACGCACAGGAGTTGGCATTTCAGCACCTAAAGGATAGACTTTGTAGCGCACCTATCCTTTCCTTGCCGGAAGGCACAGACGACTTTGTGGTTTATTGCGACGCATCAATTCAAGGTCTTGGTTGCGTGTTGATGCAACGAGATAAAGTTATAGCTTACGCCTCACGCCAACTTAAAGTTCATGAAAAGAACTACACGACGCACGACCTAGAGCTGGGAGCTGTTGTTTTTGCACTTAAGTTATGGCGGCATTACCTGTATGGTACCAAGTGCGCCATCTACACCGACCACAGGAGCCTCGAGCACATCTTCAAGCAGAAGGAACTGAATACGCGGCAACGACGATGGGTCGAGTTGCTAAGTGACTACGAGTGCGCAATCAGATATCACCCGGGCAAAGCCAATGTTGTGGCTGACGCCCTCAGTCGGAAGGACACTGCGCCTAAGCGCGTACGAGCTTTACAACTCACGATCCATTCTAGTCTTCCCTCCCAGATACGAGCTGCTCAGATAGAAGCACTGAAACCAGAAAACGTCAGGGCTGAAGCCCTACGCGGATCGAGGCAATGCTTAGAACAGAAGGAAGACGGTGCTTACTACGTAACGGGACGCGTTTGGGTCCCACTCTATGGCAACCTACGAGAGCTCGTGATGGACGAAGCACACAAGTCTCGCTACTCAGTACACCCTGGATCAGATAAGATGTATCACGACATCAAAACTACGTATTGGTGGCCTAGCATGAAGGCCCACATAGCAACCTACGTCAGCAAGTGTTTGACTTGTGCGAGAGTCAAGTCGGAATACCAGAAACCATCAGGCCTACTCCAACAACCAGAGATACCTCAATGGAAATGGGAGCAAATTTCCATGGATTTTGTTACTGGCCTACCTAGATCCCAGCGCGGGAACGATACTATTTGGGTGATCGTGGATCGACTCACGAAATCTGCACACTTCTTGGCTATCAAGGAGACGGATAAGTTCTCCACGCTCGCAGAAATATACATCAAGGAAATTGTTTCGAGGCACGGGGTGCCCACCTCCATTATCTCAGATCGAGATGCACGTTTTACTTCAGAGCTGTGGCAAGCAATGCACAAATCCTTCGGCTCACGACTAGACATGAGCACAGCGTACCATCCTCAGACGGACGGGCAGTCCGAGCGCACTATTCAAACCTTAGAGGACATGCTTCGTGCATGTGTAATCAACTTTGGCAACCGCTGGGAAAAGCATCTGCCACTTGTGGAATTCTCGTACAACAACAGCTACCACACCAGCATTGGAGCTGCTCCGTTTGAGGCATTGTACGGACATAAATGCCGGTCTCCTCTTTGCTGGGCAGAGGTGGGAGATAGTCAGATCACTGGTCCAGAATATGTGGTAGATACAACCGAACAGATCGCTCAGATCCGAAAACGCATGACGGCCGCTCGCGAACGTCAGAAAGTTTACGCCGACATGGGCAGGAAACCACTTGAGCTCCAGGTTGGGGAGCGGGTGCTACTCAAAGTTTCACCCTGGAAGGGTGTGGTTCGTTTTGGTAAACGCGGTAAACTCAACCCACGATACGTCGGACCTTTCGAGGTCATTGAGAAAATAGGCAGGGTGGCCTACAGACTAAACTTACCAGCGGAACTCGGTGCAGTTCACAAAGTTTTTCACGTGTCGAATCTGAAGAAGTGTCCGTCAGATGAGACCCACGTAGTTCCTTTGAAGGAACTCACGATCGACGAGCAGTTACGATTCGTCGAGGAACCAGTCGAAATCACGGACCGGGATGTTAAGGTCCTCAAGAGCACTAGAATACCTCTCGTTCGAGTTCGTTGGAACTCACGTCGCGGCCCAGAGTTCACCTGGGAGCGCGAAGATCAGATGAAACAAAAGTATCCCCAACTGTTCGCAAACAGTACACCCACTACTGAGGCCGAAGCTACGGAATTTCGGGACGAAATTCCAGATCAACGGGGGGTGGATGTGACACCCCAGGAAAACCAGGAAAACCATACAACTTAACTAGCTTCCTCAGTGAGTGCTTACCAAATTTCGGGACGAAATTTCTTTCAACTTGGGGATGATGTGACAACTCGAAATTTAGAACCTTTCGTTGTATGCTTAAACGTGTGACTAGTTAAACTTATATGATTTTTGTGTTATTCGTGTGTATGCTTATGTGTATGTATGCGAGTATGTCTAGGAACCGAAACAACTAGGACCCGACTCGAGACCATGTGGTCTCGAGTAAACACCACACCACTCATGGGCCGGTTGGGCCACACACACCCCTTAGTCTATTTCGAAGCCCATTAGGGTGCACCACATGAAACTAGTATATATGTTATGCACCTAGCTATCTTTGCCATTTTCTTGGACACACACACTCTCCACTCTCTCACACTAAAACCCTAAGCTTCAACATCATACTTCTCCTCATTCTTCTCGGATCCAACCAACCGACCACCAAAGGGATTCTCGGACTTGCTTGTTCACACCAAACAAAGCTTCATCTTTCACCACCTCACAACCGGTTAGTGTTTATGATGTTTGTTAGTGAAATTATGATGTTTATTGTTGTTTAATAATGGTATGAATGATAGAACTTAACTAGTGTAGTGTATGTGTGATGATATTTGTGAACCGGATGTGTATGGTGTTTTGAGTTGATAATGATGTATGATTTTCGGTTGATGATGATGATTTGATACCATGTTTACTTGTTAAGATTGTTGTTGTTCATCTAGGATGCATATGCTTGATTTCGGATATGTGGCTTAATGAACTCATGATGTTTTGTGTTTAAATGTAGTCTAAAGCACTAGTTGTTGATGTTCATATAAATCGGATTGTGTATTCTTGTGTTAAGAACCGAAAGTTTGCCAACTAGGGTGATTGTTGATAAGTTGTTCATGATTCTTGTTAGACTTAGGTTCATATGAATGAAGATGAGTTACTTGAACATTTGAATGATGATGAACAGGATGAATGTATGAAGAACATGGTTGAATATCATAAGAACATGGTTGAATATTTGAATCCTGATTTGTTTGATCCATTTTTAGTAAATTGCTAGACAAGGAACATGTTTAAGGAATTTAGTTGGATAGTACAAACTGTTACATGAAATCAGAATAGTACACTGTTCCGAATCAGTAGTTGTCCAACCGAAACCATTGGTTGCGACTCGAAACCATGCATGATGAGTCGAAACCGCCCAGTTGCGACACCGGTTGCGAGTCGCAAACACCTGGTTGCGACTCGGAACCACACATGATCAGCACATAAACCTTGTGACTCGAAACCACTGTTGCGAGTCCGGTTGCGACTCGTAACCAAAACAGCATGGACCGAAACCATGGTTGCGACTCCGGTTGCGAGTCGCAAACACCTAGTTGCGACTCGGGATCATATACGGGTACACACTGTTGGACTTGTTTAATTATGGGCTTATTTGATTGGGCCGGACTCTTGGGCCTAGTGTACAGACCTGATATATTACTGTTGAATGTGAATGTCGATGAACTGCATGCAACGTGCTAGCATACGTGTAGAATATACGTGCACTACTTAAATACGAACCTGATTGTATGATACAACTATGATAGGACGTGAGTAGCCTCAACGTTGCTTGTTTGACTTTTCTGTGTTTTCTACCGAGCAAACCAAGGTGAGTTCACACCCTCTACAAAGCATGGGATTCCCAGGGGTCGGGAATTGGGGTTAAGGAACTGGGTTCCTCGTCCTCCTTGGGTAGGACAGCAAAGGTTCAGGAATGTAATTCCTCGTCCTCACGGACAGATAACTCGTACTAGACCAAAACTCTATCACGAAGTCCCTCATTTTTATATCGACTTAATCGCCGGGCCAATGGCGAGCGGGTCATTAGTTAGATAGCGCTATTTAGGTCTGACAAACCTCACACCGTGCCGCAGAGGACGGGCGTGAACTAATGGATCTGGGGCACGTCAATGATGATAGACATTGACAGTTTCAGGGCACTTAAACATGACTACAGTCAGCAGTCGATATGGTAACGAGTCTAGTGTATACATGGGGTAGCCCCCACGGCCGAAATGCCAGATAACTAACACGGGGTAGCCCCCACGGCAGGATTGCCAGAGTAACCGGGAATAAACAAGTCACGTTTTTAACTATGGGGTAACCCCCACGGCAGGATGCCAGCTAAAGGAAACTGTTTTCGAAACAACTTAAAACGAACACCCAACCGTGAACTCACTCAACTTGTTGTTGACTCGTTACTACATGCTTTGCAGGTCCTTAGGTTCTTAAGCTGGAGCTTGCATGGAGGAGGATCGTTGTGGGACATGGACGACTGTGTGCCATGTTAAACTATGAAACAATTAAACTTATGTTTTGTTTTAAGACTTATGCTTCCGCTTGTAACTTAACTATGTGTTTGTTTGGACACCAATTGTATTGGTTAAACTTTATATCTTTTAACTCGCATGTTCAATATGATTGGTGGCTGGATCCTGGTCAGTCACGCCTCCAAGCGGTAGTACTCCGCGGGTGGATTTTTGGGGGTGTGACAAATAATGCTAAAGATCTCTGGAAAAAGTTAGAAGTGAAATGATTGGGAAGTGCTGAAATAGTAAAAAACAAAAAGAAACTGTTGAGAAAAGATTTTGATTTATTCAGTTGTTTAAAAAATGAATCTGTTTCTAAGATGATTGAGAGGTTCAGGCACTTGAAGTTGGAGCTGGCGAGAAATGGGATTGTAAATTCTCAAGAAGAATTAGTTGACAAATTGTTTGACTCGTTGCCAGATGAGATGGATTGGCAATACTTTGCGTTGATGTTGAAGAATACGATCGAGTCGGAGAAGCTTACAGTTGATTTGTTGATTGAAAGACTGGAGAGTCACGAGCTAGAGATAAAGAAATCACACAAAGTCAATCATTCTTCATATCAGCAGAATTTGGATTTGTATTATCCAAAAAGCATGATTCCCAAGAATGCATCTCCCAAGACAGCTTTCTCTGCCGAAAATTCCAACACATCTAGCAAAGAGAGTTCAAGCAGTGGATTTCACAGTGGGTCTTCATCAACTTCAAACCAATCAGCTGCAAAGAACTTATTTCAATGCAACATCGCTGTGGATTTAAAGAACGCTCAAAGCTTCAGCGAGGAATCTGCAAAGCAACAGTTGGTATTCTTAGCTTCTGTGCTAGAGTCGTATGAGAGCCATGTGGCAAGCAAGATAGGCAACACCAACCTAACAAAGGAAGACTACGATCAAATAGACCCTGAGGAGATGGAATTGATCGACATAAGGTGGTGTATGGCCAATGCAGTAAGAAGGGCACAGCGTTTCATGGAGATTACTGGAAGAAAGTCTGTTGGTCGACCATCTACCAAGTTAGGCTTTGACAAGTCAAAAGTGGCCTGTTTCAAGTGTAAACAGAAAGGTCATTTTAAAAGAGAGTGTCGAAATGCTTATGCTGATGATTATGAAAATCCGTTCAAAGAAGATTATTACAAGAGAGCAATTTATCATCAGAATAAATCAGAACCGCCCAGAATGAAACAACTTGAGGATAATAAAGAAAAATCCAGAGCTCTTGCTGTGATTCATGATGATGAAGGTTTTGACTGGAGCGAGTTGTTACCAGAGGAGGATGCGGTTGGATATGCTTTTATGGCAAAGTCTGTTGAGCCTGTTCCTTTTAAAGACAACAGAAATGAAGAAGAGAAATATGTCAACAGAAAGATGAAAGCTCAAACCAGGATGATCAGAATATCAGGTATATACACTGAAGCAAAAAGGGCAAAGAGATGGGATCCAGACAGAGAATGTTATCTTGACCCCATGGGAAACATTGCTATTGATTCAAGGACCCTCGATCTTGATACCATAATTCAACAAATTGCTGAAGAAGAAGAGGGTTGCCAAAGAAAATGGTGGGGAGGTGAAGAAGAGAAAGAAAAAGAGGAAAAGCCAAAGAAGATAGATGAAGGGATCATTGATACGTCACAAGAGTTGACAGCTGAAAACTTTGGAAAGATGGCTGACAAGGTGCTGGCTGCTAAGGAACTTGAGGTAGACTCTAAGTCTGAATCTGAGTCTAAAAGCTAGGTCAGTTCAAATGCGTCAACAAGTGATTCAGGTAAGAACGTCAAAGGTGACAGTGACTGCAAAAATTGCATCAAAAAGTGCAATGTTTGTAGTACAATCACGTACCTCAATGGTAAGAAAGCTGAAGATCTGACTGGTAGAGTTAGAAGTGTGGAAGATCAGATCCTTAACCGTGATAAAATGTTGAAAGCTTCAAACGACAGATTAAAAGAATTAACTGACAAAATTGAAAATGATAAAACTGACAAAGAAAAAGTTAGGAAAGAAAATGAGAAGTTAGTTCTTGAAAATCGTCAGATTTCAGAAAAATTTGAGAAGCTTAAAAGAACGGTTAAAGATGCTGATGAAAGAGATGCTAAGACAACTAAGGAAAATATTCATTTGTCGGGAGTTCTTCGAGTAAAAGAAGAGTTAATCAACCAACAACTAGATGAAATTGCAAAGTTGAAGCTTCGGTTTCAAGAAGCTGAAATTGAAAATGAACGAATCCAGTTGAAACTAAAAAGTTACAACTCCGCAAGCTTTGTTTTGCAACACATTGTTCCCAAACCCATCGGGAAAAACAAAGCAGGCGAAGATGTCTTTTCGGATGGAACCGGGGTGGGTTATCATCAAGTTCCACCACCAGTTCTAAACAATTATTCGAAAAAACAATCAGGGTTGGTTAATATTGAAGATGATAATGAAGTGAAACTTCCAGACACGATTGATGTCACATTCACTTCATATTCCGATGACGATAGTGTCCAAACTGAAGTGGTGAAAAGTGTGGTTGAGAATGTTCTAAAATCTGAAAGTGACACTACTGAGGAAGATGAATGTTTCTTCGACAAATACATTCCGAAATCAAAGTCCAAAAACAACTTAAATGAAGAACCTAATCTTGTTATGTATAAAATGTTGGTTTCGGATAAGTTGTATTCGAATTTTGATTTTCCCCTGGGGAATGTAAATGTTGCTAAATTGACAAATGTGTTTAAATTGATTGAAATTGATCTGTCTGAAGTGAAAAGCTTAAACCAAACAAAAAGACAAATGAATTTTGAAAAAGATAAAGCTTACGACAAGAAGCCTGTTGTTCCACCACGTTTTTATAACAACAATCGAAACAGATGGTCGGGTGGTTATCATGGTGGTAAGAATTATCAAAAGAAAAATGTTCAAAACAAGAAGTTTGTTGAGAAGAAAGTGTTTGTGAACAGTTCAAGTTCACTTTCTGATGAAGAATCGAAGATTTTTTCGAAATCAAACAAAGTGTTCTTTGAGAAGAAGGCTTCATAGCCTCAGTCTGAAGGTACAAGTCGGGTAGCTGACACCCGAACATGCTTCAAATGCAATCAAGTTGGACATATTGCACGAAAGTGTACCAACTTGAAGCCTAAGACTGAAGTTGTGACGAATTCAAGAAAGAAAGATGATGCTAAGGGAAAAGCTCCATTGATTGTAGAGTAAAAGGTCTTGAAAAATGAAAACATTAAAATCAAAACTGAACCTGCTAAAAATGTGGTAACTAAAAACGACAAGTTTTACAAGCGGGTTGCGTCACCTCAACAAACATGGAAGCCAAAAGTAATTGAAAAGAAAGAAAGTGTTTCAAAACCAAAGGTTTCTGAGACTGAAAAACAATCATCTTCTACCACACCGGTAAAGATGGATGTACCTTTGGATTACTATGAAAAACTCGAAAAATCAAAATCCATGGTTTCTGAAAAGAAAGAAGTTTCAAAGAAAGACCAACCATCTGGTCAACCTCACAAAGATGAATTTTTCTTATATAAAAAAGTTGAGGTTGGGTTTGAAGAAAGTTTGAAAATGAATGACAAAAATTTTCCGCCACTTTACACTACAAAATCTCACATCAAAATTGAGTTACCTGAGTCAAAAGAGGCTTGGGTAGCATCAAAATATAACTAAAGTGTTTGTGGTTTGTGCAGGAGCTTCCGAGATCCGTTTCGTGATGGATTATGGATAGTGGAGCTTCTTGGCACATGACGGGGAAGACAACTTTACTGTATGATGTTAGAAATTTCAATGGAGGTTATGTAGGGTTCGCAGGCAATCAAGGTGGTAGAATTGTTGGTGAAGGAACGTTATCCAATGGGATTGTTACGTTTGAAAGGGTTAATTACATTGTTGAGCTGGAGAATAATCTTCTGAGTATCTCGCAGATTTGTGACAGGATATATACCACTCACTTTACTGACAAAGAATGTTTGATCTTGAAGCCAGGATTTGTTATCCCTGAAGAATGGATTATCATGAGGGCACCAAGAGTCAATGATCTGTACGTGTTGGACATGAGCGTAGCTACTACAACCATGGGTCAGGCTCATTGTTTTGTGTCTAGAGCAATGGAGAAAGAATCACAATTGTGGCATCGAAAGATGGGCCACATTCACCTACGAAAAATGAATCACCTGGTGCATAACAATTTAGTTACTGGTGTTCATGTGAAAGGTTTTCATCTGGAAGGGGAGTGCATTAGCTGTGTCAAAGGCAAGCAGAAGAAAAAGTCACACCCTAAAAAGCAAGTCAATCAGTCTCAAGACCTCTGGGGAGACTTCACATGGATCTTTTTGGTCCTGTGAATGTCAAAAGTATTACTGGAGATTACTACTGTCTTGTGGTTACTGATGATTATTCAAGATTTTCGTGGGTATCATTCTTGAAGTCGAAAGATGAAACGTTTGAAAGTTTGATGGCGTTGTTCAGAAAAATTGAAAATTTGTACCAAAGGCGTATCAAAAGAATCAGAAGTGATAATGGTACTGAATTCAAGAACAACAAGATGGAAGAATTTTGTGATGAAAGAGGTATATTACATGAGTTTAGTGCTCCGTACACTCCACAACAGAATGAAGTTGCAGAACGTAAAAACATGACACTAATCGAGATGGCCAGAACAATGCTTGCTGATTCAAAGTTACCGATAAATTTTTGGGCAGAAGCAGTTGCAGCCACATGCTGTACGCTCAACAGAGTTCTCACTGTCAAGAAATTCAACAAAACGTGCTTTGAGTTGATCAATAACCGCAAACCAAATCTGAAGTATCTTGAACCGTTTGGGTCACCCTGTACTATTCTAGAGCCTTTTGGAAAGTTTGGTCCAAAGAGTATTGAGGGAATATTCATCGGTTATGCAAGTCCATTACGCCGAGTCTTCGTTCCAAGTCTGAAGCGGATTATTGAAGCTCACAATGTTGAATGTCAAGGTAATACAATGCCGCCGCAGAATCCTGGAGATTCATGGTGTTATCATTACGACACTTTATGGGATTCGTTTGACATGATGGAAGAACCAGAAGAAGAAGATTTCTTTGATGAGTTGGATATTTTGCGAGAATATGAGTCATCGCAGGAAAGGTTCCCAGCTGAGTATTCAACGCGACCACGACAAACTTCAAATGACAATGAAGCAGGTCCAAGCAATGCTGGTGAACATGATGATGTCCAACAAAATGAAGTTGCTCCTGATAATCAGACGACACAGGATGATAATCAAGAATCTGAGAACATGCCAGTATTTGATCGTGGTGATTCAGATTCTGAGGGGGAGCAAATTCAGATTTCAAGTCAAACAAACCCAGTCAGTGAACAAGGTGCAAACCAGAATGTTACTAATCTGGAAGGCGAGGTAGATGTTCCAGGCGAGGTGATGCCAAGAACTCTTTCATACCATCCAGAGGAGCTGATCATTGGAGAACTACAATCAGGCGTTCACACTAGACGTCAAATTGACCAAGGCCTTATTTGTTTTTATTCTACAGTAGCTGTGACATCTGTGCTTGTAATCATTGTAAACATTTCAGTTTTCAATGAAATAAAGTTATTTGATCCCAATGTTTGTTTGTTTATGTTTGATGTTTTTCATGTTTTGGCTTTTATTCAGTTTCAATCTCTATATCGCTTTCTGGAGGATTATACGCAAACTGGTGCGTAAACGTACTTAGTTTAACACAACAAATACTCTGGAACATCAATTTATTCTTAACATACCTTAAATAACCTTTACATAACTTAGAAATAAGTTTTGAAGGCTTTGGTATGGCAAAATCAAGTTAATTCGCTTACAGGGACTAAAATTGACAAACTACGAAAGTATGCCAATTTGAACCCTAACGAACATTATGGAACTTGGCCATAAGTTAAACACACCCTAAATATCCTTTACATAGAATAGAAATAGGCTTTGAGGGGTTCGGTGTGCTAAAATAAACTTTATGCTCATTCAGGGACTAAAAGCGTCAAAAAGTGCATAAGTTTGCATTTTCGCGCATAACTTACGTTCTGAATACTTTCGGACATCCAAAAATTTATGTAAGCACTATAATATTTTATTTTAGTGTTTGGCATGAGAAAAATCCATTCGTCGCACAATTTGGATCGTCTTTCGCGCTTATGCGTATTCCGTCGTAATTACGCAAACATCGCGATCGTACGACCAAACGAACCGACATCCGGCATATTTTTGAGCATGTTTCATGTCCACAATGTTTAAGCATCATTTTAGGGCCTTAAGGTTGGCTTAACGGGCCTTAAACGTGTCAGAAATGAGCTTATTGCATAACAGGGACTGAAACTGTCATTTTTCAAGGAAATTTGCTGATCAGACCCCCAGGCGGGGCGCGTAAGGTTTGGTTACACCTTACGGGGGGCGCGAGAGCCCCCCAGATCTGCAGAATTGTTTCAAATAGCTATTTACAGCTATTAATCACCCAAAAACCCCTTGCAAATGGTTTTTTTCAAACCATGGACTGAAAAAAGGGGCACACATGGACGGTTGAGACCGAGGCACGTTTTTCGTCGAACGATCCTAACGGTGGTCCATTCCCTATAAATACCCCCAACCCATTTCATTTCAAACCCACTTGATTCTGAGATTTTCTCTAAGTTGGAGTGGTTATCACTTCATACCTGAGAAATACTTGGAAATCAATCTTGCGGGGACCTTCTGTAAGTATTCTTTCGCGTTTTTCGTTCATTTTAGCGTTATAGTCAAACTGCGTTTGACTTTCTGCATTGACCAGTTTATGGTCAACGCGAAGTTCATTTGAACTTCATAACGTGAGCGTAATCACGATGGTTATAGTCCCTAGTGACTATACCTACTGATTATCACGTTATCTAGGCTCAGTGACGAGTCGTAGTTTCGGCCAGAATACGTTTTCTCGCATATTTTGTAACCAAACTACTCTAGGGTATTAAAACCGTTTGTTTGAATACCAAACCTGTTTTCTAACTTTACTAAACATGTTCTAGCATGTTTAGCTCGTCGCTTTTAGATTTGTGCTTGTTTAGGGTCGTAAAGGTGAGCGATCTAATCAATCGCTTATACTTTCGAACCCGACCCATTTGATCGATTATTAGGATCCGACCAAACACATTAGGTGACCATAGTGTATAGGGAATAACCTTTCGATGTTATACCTTATGGTCACGTCGTTTAAGTAGTTGTATGATGAGTAGTTTCTATGCCTTAGGAAAATTACCAAAATGCCCTTTTTACGCTAAAATTCATTTTAAGCCTATGTAACATAATTTTTGGTATCTAAACTGATTTAGCAACAATATTAAACATATTAAGGCATATCTTGCTAGTCATAAGGCTAGTTAGGCATTCCAAACGCGTTTTACGCGAACAACGCGTTTGAGTGGCGTAAGCTACCTAAACGGGTCGTAACGGGTAAAAAGCACTTAGGATAAGTTTCGTTTTAGTATGTAGGCTTTGTTAAACGATATTACATAAGTTCCCACACTTATTTGGTTTACAAACCCCCGTACTGCCCGATCCTCCGATAGGTCCGTTTATTAATGTAGATACCTATATTAGGTGCCGTTTGAATCCGTGATCTTCTAGCTTGCTTGGTGGATATCTAAAGTCTATTAAGCAATCTCAAGTGAGTACATAGTACCCCTCTTTTACTATTTTTCAAACATTTTGGGGTGAAACACATGTGCCTAATTGTTACTTTCATGCTTTCCATGTTTTCATATCATATGCTTGTTATGTTCAATAGTACACATATAGTACATGCTTTCATTGTGTTTTTGCTATGTATGTCCATTGTGTGCATACTTAGTACATCGATTTACATGACATTTTATGATACGTATGTTCGTTTAGCGCATACTTAGTACATTGTTTTACATTACCTTTTCACGCTATGTATGTTCATCATACTTAGTGCATTTGTTTTACATCACATGCTATGTATGTTCATCATACTTAGTGCATTTGTTTTACATCACATGCTATGTATGTTCATCATGCTTAGTACATTTTCATCACATGCTTACATTTTGGGTATAACATTTGGTTTGTTTAAGTGGGACCATATACATTCATTAACTTTGATCACGCCGCTCGTTAGTAGGTAATGGTACCATAGGAATTGACAACTCCCGTTCCTGACATCCTAGGTATGTTTGGATGGAAGGAATGACCGAATTCGATTAAAACATAACACAGATAGACCTTTAATTTGTTTAAGGGTTTATCACCACAGTCGCAAGGCTTGAATGTATGCATTTTCACAATACCGTATAAATGTCTATATTCAATATAGCATGCATTTCCACAAAACATAACATTGATTTAAACCACGTTTTACTTCAATACATTGTTTTGTGCATTTTTACCTATGGTTTAGTTGATACATATTTCACTTGCCATACATGACATTTTGTTTACACATTACATGATAGATATTTGACATAGACATTTTGATATTGATATACACATTTCTTGGACAACATTTTGACATAAACATTTGACATGGCTTTCACAAAGACATTTGACAAATGATTTAGACATGGGCAATTTACATTGGTGGTTTGTTTGGGTAAGTGATTTAAGTAACGAGATGTGTGTAATGTGATACAAGCATGGTGGATACACCACTGGTACTTCCTATATATAAGTGCTTGTATTATTTTACCTGTCGTAGCGTTATTTAAATCATTCAATTTGGATTTATACATTTTTACACAAATAACATATTTTTCACAAGATTTTGTTTTACAAAACAGTTTATTTTATACAACTTATTTTACTTGGTTATTCATTTAACCACACATATTTCTTTTTATTTATACATATCATCTGATTTTACCGCTTTTCAAATGGTTTACAAAACAAAACAATTTACAAGGTTCATGACTAAATTTTCTTAAACTTAAGTCATGAATCCTATTTTCACAAAAAACCTATGTATCTCACAGGCATTTTTATGCTGACTTACCTATTTTCACATGTGTTTCAGGAGAAAACGCATAGGATGTTCGTGACACGCTAGGGTGGACTTGGGCCTTAGTGACATAAAATGAAGCTAGACTAGTTAAAACTTGTTATGCACTCTTTGTTTCATTTCGTTTAAGACAATGTAACTCGTTTGTTTGATAAATAAAATATCACTTTGAATGCCATGGTTGTGAAACAATAATTCTGTTACAACACTCCCCGACGTTTCCGCCACGATTTGATGTTTTAGGTGGTCGGGGTGTGACAGAAGAGTTGGTATCGGAGCCAATGGTTATAGGGAATTAGGTTATTAGTAATGCTTTGACCTAGAATATAACCTTTCTAGGACCCCAACACAAGTTGTTTTGTGTTTAGATCTTAAAACATGCACTTCACCTATCCTTAGGTGATCACCAAAACAAGAACCCAATTTTCTGAAATGATTTTTGAAAAACAATCTTCTGTTTTTAAATATTTTATTATATGGTTTTGAACCCTTTTGATTTTTCAAATTTATCATTTGTTTTTGAATGATTCTTTTGGTCCTTGTGCCTTCCAAGTTTTCAAAATCTCGTCAAAGTTTTGGGTTCTAAAATAGTGTGAACACGTGCAAACTGAAAGGGTGAATGTATACCCTGGGTTTTCTGTCTAAGGCTAGAGTGTTCGTACAAATCCACATAGTCGGACCAGTCACTCTTACCTGGGAACTCTTGGGGTGAGTGTTCACTTATAGGCGAGCATGTCTTCGCTAAGCATTATTTATGGACCCATTTACTTTGATTAGTCACTGTGTGTCATTTGTTTGCTTTGTGATACGGACGAATGACCACCATCCTTGCTTTTGTTGATTTTGTTTCCTCTCATTCTTTTCATCTAATTATCTCACTCGTTTCCTCTCATGTTTCCTCTTTTTAGCATGCCTCCTCGTCGTGAAAACCCGTTAACCAATGCCGAAATGGCAGATATTCTGGCACAGCACATGGCTGCCACACTCCCAAACATTATCGCTCAAGTGAACCAAGCCAACAACAATCAGAATGCTCCTTGTAACTTCAAGAGCTTCAATTCGGCTAAACCACTCAAGTTCAGTGGTACCGAAGGGGCAACTGGACTCCTTCAATGGTTCGAGAGCATTGAGAGTACATTTCATCATGTTCTGTGTCCTGAGAACCGAAAGGTCGAGTTCGCTTCTAACGTATTTCAGAAGAGGGCTTTGACATGGTGGAACGGGGTTATGAGAGACCGTGGTGCAGAAGTTGCTCTTGCACAAACATGGGCTGAACTGAGGACTCTTATGATGAGGGAGTTTTGTCCTCGTCATGAGCTGCGAACATTGGAGAGGGAATTTGACGATCTGAAGCAGGAAAGTGGTGAGCACCGGGCGTATACTGATAGGTACGAGGAGTTAAGCTTACTTTGCCCAACTATGGTTACCCCACTCGACAAGGCTATCGAGAGGTACATCGATGGTCTACCTGACTCTGTGCAAGACATTGTTACTGGTAGTAATCCTACCATTGTCCGTCAGGCGATCGAGTTATCTGCAACATTGACTGAGTCGCAGATCCGAAAGGGTAAGTTGCACAGGAAGGGTGACAAGAAGGGTAAGAAGTAGGAGTCTGATAAGAAGGATAGCAGGAAAGGTAAAAACAAGCAGGGTAAAGATTCGGGTTCTGCAAAGGGTTCTAGGAAGCGTAAGGCTTCCCAATATTTTTCCGTCACTGCTCAACAGAACCAGGCAGCTCCCAATCAGACAGCGCAGCCTCCAGCAAAGAAGCGATATGAAGGGAATGCACCTTTGTGCAATAGGTGCAATAGTCACCATCAACAGCAACTTCCATGCCGTTTCTGTACCAACTGTGGGAAGTATGGACATCTTGCAGAAGTTTGTCGTTCTGCTCGTAATCAGGTTGCTCAGAATCCAGCTCAACAGGTAGCTCAACCACCTGTTCAACAGAAAGTTACACGACCCCACTATCCTCCTGGCTCATGCTTCAATTGTGGAGACCTGACCCATTATCGAAACCAGTGTCCAAGGCTGGTTAATGCGAATCCAGTGCAGGCTCAGGCTCGTGGATGAGCTTTTAACATGAATGCACAAGAGGCGCAAGCAGACAATGATGTGGTGAACGGTACGTTCTTTGTTAATAATCAACCTGCGTCTGTTCTTTTTGATTCAGTGGCCGATAAAAGTTTTGTGTCTTTATCTTTCGAGCCTTTGCTTCGCGTGTCTAGAACAAAACTAGGTAAGCCTTTGACAGTCGAAGTTGCGAGTGGTGAACCCATTATTCTTGATTCTGTTCTTCGCAACTGCCAGTTGAACCTTAACAACCATCTTTTTCCCATTGACCTCACGCCTATGCAACTTGGAAGCTTCGACATTGTTGTGGGTATGGATTGGTTAGCCAAGCATCGCGCAAAGGTAGTTTGTTTCGAGAAGATCGTTCGTGTGCCACTTTCGTCAGGTGAAATACTACAGGTTCGTGGTGAGAAACCTATTAGTAGCCTCAAGCTTATGTCTTGTTTTCAAGCTCAGAACTATCTGTGAAAGAACTATGTGGCCTTCTTGGCACATGTTACAGCAGATAAAGGCAAAGGTAAGTCTATTCAAGATATCCCTGTTGTTCGGGATTATCCGGAGCTGTTTCCTGAAGAGTTACTTGGTCTACCTCCAGCACGCCAAGTCGAGTTCCGTATTGATCTCGTACCTGGTGCAAATCCTATTGCCAGAGCTCCATATCGTCTTGCACCGTCTGAGATGCAAGAGTTGTCTAAGCAGCTTCAGGAGCTTTCTGACAAGGGTTTTATTCATCCTAGCTTTTATCCTTGGGGTGCTCCCGTTCTTTTTGTCAAGAAGAAGGATGGATCTTTCAGAATGTGCATCGATTATCGTGAGCTGAACAAGCTTACCATCAAGAATCGATATCCCCTACCTCGCATTGATGATCTCTTTGACCAGTTACAGGGTGCTACTTGCTTTTCGAAGATCGATCTTCGTTCTGGGTATCATCAGCTTCGTGTGCATGAAGTGGATATTCCCAAGACAGCATTTCGCACTCGTTATGGGCATTATGAGTTCACAGTCATGCCATTTGGTTTAACCAATGCTCCTGTTGTTTTCATGGACTTAATGAATAGGGTCTGCAAGCCTTATTTAGATAAGTTCATCATCGTCTTTATTGATGACATCCTGATTTACTCTAAGACGCAAGCTGATCATGAGCAACATCTTCGTCTCACTCTGGAACTCCTAAAGAAAGAACAACTTTTTGCCAAATTCTCCAAATGCGAATTTTGGCTTAAGGAAGTTCAATTTTTGGGACATATTGTCAACGAACAAGGTATTCATGTAGATCCCTCCAAGATCAGTGCGATTAAGGATTGGGATACGCCTATTAGTGCTACCGAAGTTCGTTCTTTCCTTGGTCTTGCGGGTTATTACCGCCGCTTCATTGAGAACTTCTCGAAGATTGCAGTTCCCTTAACTGCTCTAACTCAGAAGAACAAACCCTTTGAATGGGGTTCTAAGCAAGAGGAAGCATTTCAGACCTTGAAGCAAAAGCTTTGTGATGTACCTATTCTGACTTTGCCTGAGGGCAATGATGATTTCGTCGTTTATTGCGATGCATCGAAATTGGGTCTTGGCTGTATTCTGATACAAAGGAACAAAGTCATAGCCTACGCATCAAGGCAGTTGAAGGTGCATGAGAGAAACTACACCACTCATGATCTTGAGTTGGGTGCAGTTGTTTTCGCTCTCAAAATCTGGAGACATTATTTGTACGGTACAAAATGCGTGGTTTTCACTGACCACAAAAGTCTTCAGCATATCTTCAATCAGAAAGAACTCAACATGAGGCAAAGACGTTGGGTCGAGCTCCTAAACGACTATGATTGCGAAATTCGCTACCATCCTGGTAAAGCGAATGTTGTGGCTGACGCATTGAGTCGTAAGGAACGTACTAAGCTTCATTGTGTTCGTGTTCAATCTGATATTCAAGCTCTATCTGATATCCAAGCACGCATTTCTCAGGCTCAACATGCTTATGTTTCACAAGATCTGATGGGTAAGGAATTACTCTATCACATTAAGCCTGAACTTGTGCTGAAGGAAGATGGATCGTATTATTTCATGGACCGTTTGTGGGTCCCAAGCCAAGATGATCTTTGAACCTTGCTTATGGATGAGGCCCATAAGTCTCGTTATTCTATTCATCCTGGCTCAGACAAGATGTATAAGGATCTTCGTACTCGGTATTGGTGGCCTGGTATGAAGAAGGACATTGCCTTGTACGTTTCAAAGTGCCTTACTTGTTTTAAGGTCAACGCTGAACACCAACATCCTTCTGGTCTTTTGGAGCAACCAGAGATTCCAGTTTGGAAATGGGAAAACATCGCTATGGATCTCATTACTAAACTTCTGCGTACTAAGAAAGGTCATGATGCCATCTGGGTAATTGTTGATCGTCTTACTAAATCAGCGCATTTCTTGCCAATCCGTGAGGATTTTTCTGCTGAAAAGCTGACTAAAATATATGTGGATGAAATCGTATCTCGACATGGTGTTCCCTTGAACATTATTTCTGACAGAGATGCTCGCTTCTCTTCTCGTTTTTGGAGAACCATGCAATCTGCTATGGGGACCCAACTTAATCTGAGCACAGCATATCATCCACAAACAGATGGCCAAACTAAAAGAACAATCCAAACTTTGGAGGATATGATTAGAACATGTGTGATCGACTTTGGTGGTAGTTGGGATTCATATCTTACCTTGATTGAATTCTCCTACAACAACAGTTATCACACCAGCATCAACATAGCTCCTTTTGAGGCTCTCTATGGTCGAAAATGTCGTTCACCAGTCTACTGGAATGAAATAGGTGAGGCTCAGCTTACTAGACCTGACCTCATTCTAGAGACAACTGACAAGGTTAAGAAATTCGTGATAACTTACAAACACCTCGAAGCCGTCAAAAGAGTTACGCGGACCAATGACCCAAGCCCTTGGAATTCCTGGTCGGTGATCGTGTATTACTTAAGGTCTCACCTTGGAAAGGTGTGATCAGATTTGGAAAGAAAGGAAAACTTACACCTAGATACGTTGGACCATTCAAGATCGTCGAAAGAATCGGTAAGGTAGCCTACAGACTTGAATTGCCTCCTGAACTTGCTAATGTTCATCCAAGCTTCCACGTATCCAATCTCAAAAAGTGCTTAGCTGATGAGAACCTCCACATACCGCTTGACGAAATCCGTGTTGATAAAACACTACATTTTGTTGAGAAACCTGTGGAAATTATGGATCGTGAAGTCAAATGGCTTAAACGCAAGCGCATTCCTTTGGTTAAAGTTCGCTGGGAATCTAAATGCGGACCTGAGTTTACTTGGGAACGTGAAGATCAAATGAAGGCGAAGTATCCGCATCTTTTCCCACGAGTTTCCTCTAAACAAATTTCAGGACGAAATTTCCGCAAGTAGGGGAGACTGTGACATCTGTGCTTGTAATCATTGTAAACATTTCAGTTATCAATGAAATAAAGTTATTTGATCCCAATTTTTGTTTGTTTATGTTTGATGTTTTTCATGTTTTGGCTTTTATTCAATTTCAATCTCTATATCGCTTTCTGGAGGATTATACGCAAACTGGTGCGTAAACGTACTCAGTTTAATGCAACAAATACTCTGTAACATCAATTTATGCTTAACATACCTTAAATAACCTTTACATAACTTAGGAATAAGTTTTGAAGGCTTTGGTATGGCAAAATCAAGTTAATTCGCTTACAGGGACTAAAATTGACAAACTGCGAAAGTATGCCAATTTGAACTGTAACGAACATTCCGGAACTTGGCCATAAGTTAAACACACCCTAAATATCATTTACATAGCTTAGAAATTGGCTTTGAGGGGTTCGGTGTGCTAAAATAAACTTTATGCTCATTCAGGGACTAAAAGCGTAAAAAAGTGCATAAGTTTGCATTTTCGCGCATATCTTACGTTCTGAATACTTCCGGACATCCAAAAATTTATGTAAGCACTATAATATTTTATTTTAGTGTTTGTCATGAGAAAAATCCATTCGTCGCACAATTTGGATCGTCTTTCGCGCTTATGCGCATTCCGTCGTAATTAAGCAAGCATCGCGATCGTACGACCAAACGAACCGACATCCGGCATACTTTTGAGCATGTTTCATGTCCACAATGTTTAAGCATCATTTTAGGGCCTTAAGGTTGGCTTAACGGGCCTTAAACGTGTCATAAGGTTGGCACACATGGACGGTTGAGATCGAGGCACGTTTTTCGTCGAACGATCCTAACGATGGTCCATTCCCTATAAATACCCCCAACCCATTTTATTTCAAACCCACTTGATTCTGAGATTTTCTCTAAGTTGGAGTGGTTATCACTTCATACCTGAGAAATACTTGGAAATCAATCTTGCGGGGACCTTCTGTAAGTATTCTTCGCGTTTTTCGTTCATTTTAGCGTTAAAGTCAAACTGCGTTTGACTTTCTGCATTGACCAGTTTATGGTCAATGCGAAGTTCATTTGAACTTCATAACGTGAGCATAATCACGATGGTTATAGTCCCTAGTGACTATACCTACTGATTACCATGTTATCTAGGCTCAGTGACGAGTCTTAGTTTCGGCCAGAATACGTTTTCTCGCGTATTTTGTAACCAAACTACTCTAGGGTATTAAAACCGTTTGTTTTAATACCAAACCTATTTTATAACTTTACTAAACATCTTCTAGCAGGTTTAGCTCATCGCTTTTAGATTTGTGCTTGTTTAGGGTCGTAAAGGTAAGCGATCTAATCAATCGCTTATACTTTCGAACCCGACCCATTTGATCGATCATTAGGATCCGACCAAACACATTAGGTGACCATAGTGTATAGGGAATAAACTTTTGAGGTTATGCCTTATGGTCACGTCGTTTAAGTAGTTGTATGATGAGTAGTTCCTATGCCTTAGGAAAATTACCAAAATGCCCTTTTTACACTAAAATTCATTTTAAGCCTATGTAACATAATTTTTGGTATCTAAACTGATTTAGCAACAATATTAAACATATTAAGGCATATCTTGCTTGTCATAAGGCTAGTTAGGCATTCCAAACGCGTTTTACACGAACGACGCGTTAAAGTGGCGTAAGCTACCTAAACGGGTCGTAACGGGTCAAAAGCACTTAGGATAAGTTTCGTTTTGGTATGTAGGCTTTGTTAAACCATATTACATAAATTCCCACACTTATTTGGTTTACAAACCCCCGTACTGCCCGATCCTCTGATAGGTCCGTTTATTAATGTAGATACCTATATTAGGTGCCGTTTGAATCAGTGATCTTCTAGCTTGCTTGGTGGATTTCTAAAGTCTATTAAGCAATCTCAAGTGAGTACATAGTACCCATCTTTTACTATTTTTCGAACATTTTGGGGTGAAACACATGTGCCTACTTGTTACTTTCATGCTTTCCATGTTTTCATATCATATGCTTGTTATGTTCAATAGTACACATATAGTACATGCTTTCATTGTGTTTTTGCTATGTATGTCCATTGTGTGCATACATAGTACATCATTTTACATGACATTTTATGCTACGTATGTTCATTTAGCGCATACTTAGTACATTGTTTTACATTACCTTTTCACGCTATGTATGTTCATCATACTTAGTGCATTTGTTTTACATCACACGCTATGTATGTTCATCATACTTAGTGCATTTGTTTTACATCACATGCTATGTATGTTCATCATGCTTAGTACATTTTCATCACATGCTTACATTTTGGGTATAACATTTGGTTTGTTTAAGTGGGACCATATACATTCATTAACTTTGATCACGCCGCTCGTTAGTAGGTAATGGTACCATAGGAATTGACAACTCCCGTTCCTGACATCCTAGGTATGTTTGGATGGAAGGAATGACCGAATTCGATTAAAACATAACACAGATAGACCTTTAATTTGTTTAAGGGTTTATCACCACAGTCGCAAGGATTGAATGTATGCATTTTCACAATACCGTATAAATGTCTATATTCAGTATAGCATGCATTTCCACAAAACATAACATTGATTTAAACCACGTTTTACTTCAATACATTGTTTTGTGCATTTTTACCTGTGGTTTAGTTGATACATATTTCACTTGCCATACATGACATTTTGTTTACACATTACATGATAGATATTTGACATAGACATTTTGATATTGATATACACATTTCTTGGACAACATTTTGACATGGCTTTCACAAAGACATTTGACAAATGATTTAGACATGGGCAATTTACATTGGTGGTTTGTTTGGGTAAGTGATTTAAGTAACGAGACGTGTGTAATGTGATACAAGCATGGTGGATACACCGCTGGAACTTCCTATATATAAGTGCTTGTATTATAT
Source organism: Helianthus tuberosus (assembly GCA_030545235.1). Classification (NCBI taxonomy): domain Eukaryota; kingdom Viridiplantae; phylum Streptophyta; class Magnoliopsida; order Asterales; family Asteraceae; genus Helianthus; species Helianthus tuberosus. The sequence goes on from CM060355.1 coordinate 99,432,538, forward strand.
TACATGTCGTAGCGTTATTTAAATCATTCGATTTGGATTTATACATTTTTACACAAATAACATATTTTTCACAAGATTTTGTTTTACAAAACAGTTTATTTTATACAACTTATTTTACTTGGTTATTCATTTAACCACACATATTTCTTTTTATTTATACATATCATCTGATTTTACCGCTTTTCAAATGGTTTACAAAACAAAACAATTTACAAGGTTCATGACTAAATTTTCTTAAACATTTTCTTAAACTTAAGTCATGAATCTTATTTTCACAAAAAACCTATGTATCTCACAGGCATTTTTATGCTGACATACCTATTTTCACATGTGTTTCAGGAGCAAACGCATAGGATGTTCGTGACACGCTAGGGTGGACTTGGGCCTTAGTGACATAAAATGAAGCTAGACTAGTTAAAACTTGTTATGCACTCTTTGTTTCATTTCGTTTAAGACAATGTAACTCGTTTGTTTGATAAATAAAATATCACTTTGATTGCCATGGTTGTGATACAATAATTCTGTTACAACACTCCCCGATGTTTCCGCCACGATTTGATGTTTTACGTGGTCGGGGTGTGACAGTAGCATCTTTACAAACTGAGTTTTTACTAAGTTGTTTTATTTTGCAGATCAAACCGCGAACATACAAAGAGGCGCTAACTGAAGATTCTTGGGTTAATGCTATGCAAGAAGAGTTGAGTCAGTTTGAGAAGTTGGGAGTGTGGAAGTTGGTAGACTTGCCTGTTGGTCACAGGAAGATCAACACCAAGTGGGTGTTCAAGTGTAAGAGAGATGACCGAGGAGTTGTTGTTCGAAACAAAGCTCGTCTCGTAGTCCAGGGTTTCGGTCAATAGGAGGGTATAGATTTCATTGAAGTGTATGCTCCTGTAGCTCGACTAGAAGCAATCAGAATCTTCCTGGCATTTGCATCGTGGAAAAACTTCAAAGTATATCAGCTAGATGTGAAATCGGCGTTTCTCTATGGGAAGGTAAAAGAGGAGGTATATGTTGGACAGCCACCGGGCTTCTCCGATCCAATCCACAAAAACAAGGTCTATTTCTGGATAAAGCGCTGTATGGTTTACACCAGGCCCTGAGAGCTTGGTACGAGACTTTGTCTCAACACCTACTAGCCAACAGCTTTATCCGTGGAAAAGTGGATGCCACTCTCTTCACCAAAGAGGTCGACGGACATCTTCTGATTGTGCAGATATACGTGGACGACATCATATTTGGGTCTACAAATGAGAAATTGTGCAAAGATTTTGAACAAGTTATGAAGCAGAAATTCGAAATGTCATCGATGGGGGAGATGAAATTCTTCTTGGGACTTCAAGTTGATCAACTACCTGAGGGAATTTTCATTCACCAAACGAAGTACGTTCATGATATTCTAGAGAAATTTGGAATGTCAGGTTCTACTCCAGCTTCAACCCCTCTAGCGACGAATCATGGGATAAACCCAGATCTCACCGGAGACAGGGTAGATGAGACGATGTATCGTTCCATGATCGGTTCGTTGATGTACTTAACTGCTTCAAGACCCGATATCATGTACCCAACGTGCCTCGCATCAAGATTTCAATCTAACTCGAGAGCTTCGCATATGGTGATTGTGAAAAGGATACTATGCTACCTGAAAGGAACTCCATCATTGGGGTTGTGGTATCCAAGAAAAGGCGATTTCACGCTCGAAGGGTATTCCAATTCCGATTTCGGATGCTGCAAAGTTAACGCAAAATCAACAACAGCGGTTTGTCAGTTCTTTGGACCACGCTTGGTCACTTGGCAATGTAAGAAGCAGACCTCTGTGGCTTTATCCACATGTGAAGCGGAGTATGTATCTGCTAGCAGTTGCTGCTCTCAGATCTTGTGGATCCAGCAACAGATGCGCGACTACGGTTTGCAATTTCTTAACACCCCTATCTTTGTTGATAATGAGGCCGCAATAAATATTACGAAAAATCCAATACATCACGCTAAAACTAAACACATAGAAATTCGTCATCACTTCATCCGAGATTGCTTCGAGAAGAAGTTGATACGAATTGAGAAAATCCACACTGACAATCAGAAAGCTGATTTACATACCAAAGCTTTTGATAAAACACGGTTTAAATATCTTTTAAAACTGAATGGTATGATGCTTTTCTCGGTGTCGGATGGGATTATTGGCGTTGATGAAGGTACTGTTGTAGATGACGATGAGAAACAATCTGCAATGGTTTGTCGATTTTTTACTTGTTTTGGTATTTAGGGCGAGTAATAAATATGTTTTTAGAAAATACAAAAACAGTAAAAAATTAAAAAAAAAAGTCCAAAAACATGAGAAAATTTCAAAATCCAAAAACAATAGAAAACTGAAAAAGAGCTTGTGTAAAAAGGGAAAATGATAGTACATAGTATGCTAAAGATTTGTAAAGTTTAAAAGCGTTAAACAGTCTCGCTGATGATGTGCCGATAGGTTTTTACACATTTAGTAGATTTGTTCGGGATATAAACATAAAAATTCAAACTTGCTTATTTCGTGGGGAACACTACTTGGATATATAGGTAACCCCTGAAATCTTGTTTGAAAGGTCCCTCTTTCTAAAATACTAGGTCTTTATACTCAGTGATATCTGGGGTATTATTCCGGGACTTCTGCTGAATGGAAGTTCTGACCTAGTCCCCGAATAATACTTTCTGCATTGCTTGAAATATAGCTCACCCTCAGCATAAAAACGATGAAACATTGCAAAATGATTATCGTGTGCTGTTGTAAAAAAGATCCTCTAAAGGGGACACACCGAAAGTCGAACCGTCATCTCTCTGCTGAACGGAAGTTCTGACCTGAGCTCTCACGGTTTCGCATCTAACCCCTTACAGATATCATCTGTGGTATACTCACCTGTAAGACTGAATATTGGGATTTGGATACAGGAGTATATTCAAGAGGTGGGACACATGAATGAGTTTAAGTTCTTAAGACATCTAATTCGTATCCTGAACAGATTGAAAATTGTGTGAGAATTTAAGTGGATCAGCATATCGACAATCTAAGTGAATTGTTTAATTCTGAGTATGAAATTAAAGCTTAACGGTACTAGTGACTTGTCTGATAGCTGATATGATTCCCTAACACGCTGACCAAAAATATGTTTGTAAATATTTTACTTTCATTATATTCTATTTCTGTATTTCTTTTCTAGTTTAGAAACTTTATTGAAAATCCAAAAAGATTTTTCATTTATGCTTTATTTTCCGACAAACCAAAGTGGAAAGTTGATCGTCAGATTCTCAAAGATGAAGCAGATGCAGGAAGTTTCTGGACTGGAGGATGAGGAGAGCTTATCTTGTTAAAATCTGATTGATGAAAAGTCAAAAACAAGTTCATTAATTTGAAACTTGTAATTTTCAGAAAATGTTTGAAAATACTTGAACAAAAATCAATTAGTTTTGTCTGAAATCACCCAAGGTCATTAAGTTGGACTTGGTAGATAAAATTGAGTAATCAGGGTCATTAACGTGGACCTGAATACTTAAGTGGATTTCTAAACTGATAGATTATGAGATTTTTGTTGAAAGTCAATAGATTGTAATGTTACATGTTTGAGTAACATGAATCCCCATGGTAATGGATATATCAAAGTTTGAGCCAGAATTCAAGTCCCAGCTGATTGAGAGGGGGAGTCTTCGAAAGGGGGAGTCAGAATTCTGGATCAACATTCAAAGGGGAGATTGTAGTTTAAAGATTGGAGATTGAAGGAAGCTTTTACAATGTGAATACAATTTGGAAAGAGACAAAGACTGAAGACTCGACGCCGAAGACTTCGTCAACATCCAAGGGGGAGTCTGTTGGTGCATCTAGTGTCTATTAACTTCGTCTTAATCGAGTCTTATGTCTAGAACTAGATAGATCAGGGCTTGGAAATCAAGAAAGTGTGAAATTAGAGGTAATTCCGCTTGAAATGACACTAGGTCATTTCAAGCGAAATCAAAACGAACTGGTAAAACTGAACAACCAACTGTGAACTCGCTCAACTTTGTTGTTGACTCATTGTTACATGCCTTGCAGGTCGTTAGGTGCTTATGGAGCTTGCACAGGGAGGAGCGGTCGTTGTAGGGTTTATGGACTGTTATGTTCCATACTTAAACATTTGAACTTTAAACTATGTGTTGGTTATTTGATCATTACTATGCTTCCGCAGATTTCTTAGACATGTTTGGTTTATTTTGAAACACCAATTATATTGCGTTTGGTTTTAATTATTAAATTGTATTGTTCAATATAATTGGTGGCTTGATCCTGGTCAGTCACGCCTCTAAGCGGTGATACTCCGCATGTGGATTTTGGGGGTGTGACAGATTGGTATCAGAGCCATTGGTTATAGTGAACTTGGTTTTAATAAGGGGAAAAAGTTTTTGTTAAAACCAGACTATAACCTGTACAGTGCTCAACGATCCACAACGACGCTTCGCTCCACGTGCAAGACTCAACATTCTAGGTGGTATGGTTTATGTTTGTATTGCCTACTTGCTAGTTACATAGAACTTTGCTCATGGTATGCTTAGATGAACGTAATAACTGTTGTTTGAAAATACACGTGTGCTTACTCTCTCCTGTCATCGCACTTTCGCGAACCTCTCTCACTCATGTTTCCTTTGGTATGAAGATCATGAGTGGACGCGTTAACCTAACTCAAGCCCAGCTAACGTCTCTAATCAATGAACAAGTTACTGCAGCACTCGCAGCCGCTCAGGCAAGAGGTATAACCTGCCATTGCAACTTACTCTAGGATCCTTGGATCCTACTCTCGTAAACCAACACTTGTGTTTAACTTTGTCACTTCTTGAACATGCGACAGGTCAACATGCTCAGCCTCCTGCATGTACCTTCAAAAATTTTATGGACTATCGACGTACTACTTTCAGTGGCACAGAAGGAGCGGTGGGCCTCCTCCATTGGTTCGAGAAGCTCGAGTCTGTTTTCGAGATGTGTGAATGCCCTGAGGCTCGTAGGGTGAAGTATGCTACTGGTACTCTGGAAGGTATAGCGCTCACGTGGTGGAACGCTCAGGTTCAAATGCTGGGGATTGTTGCTGCTAACGCCACCCCATGGAATGATTTCAAGGAACTAATCAAGGAAGAGTATTGTAGTCGCGACGACATCCACAAGTTGGAAGTCGAGTTCTTCAACTTAAAGATGACGGGGTCAGAAATCGAAGTGTATATGAAAAGGTCAAACGAGCTGGCAATCTTGTGTCCTACTATGGTAGACCCTCCCATCAAACGTATCAAGCTGTATCTCAAGGGTCTTGTGCCAGAAATTCAGAGTCATGTGACCGCGGCTAATCTAGGCGCCATCTAGCAAGTCACTCGACTTGCTCATCGTCTCACTGATCAGGCGGTGGAAAAGAACAAACTGCCCAAGCGTATTGGTACTACTGCTACAGTTACTACTTCTGATGCCCCCAGCGACAACAAGCGCAAATGGGATGGAGTCTCAAGTAAGGGTTCAACATTGGCTCAGTCTCAGTCTCAGCAGCGAAAGACTGACGACTACCAGAGTCCTGGTCAGCAATCGTTTGGTAGTCAAGGGCAGGGTGGATACAGGGGAAACCACCCCAAGTGCAACCGATGCAACATGCATCACAGTGGGCAGTGCAACAAGGGTCGTTGTCTGAGATGTTACAAGTTTGGTCATGAAGCGAAGGATTGTAGGGGCGCACAACCTGTGAATCAGAATCGTCAACAGCAACAGCAAACGCCACAGAATCAGCCGCAGCAACAGCAGGGTAACAGGGGATGTTTTCAGTGTGGTGCTGAAGGTCACTTCAAGAGAAATTGTAGGATCGAATTCGGACCCAATTGAATCTATCAGAAGAACTATTCCTGATTTGAATGGCGGAAACAGACAAATCAGGTTCAATTCACCGAGTATTCACTTTCAACTATTGATTCTATTGATCTGGATGGCGTTTACAATCGACTCAACACTTCGGCAGCACTTCGTGGCTCACCGGAAGACAATCACCCTAACAACTATGTGATTTCGCTCCAAGCTACTACCTATTTATAGTAGTTCTAATTCCGCTCGAACGTACAAGCGGAATCACAAACAAGTGATCTCGGGCGAAATCAGACTTTAACCTATTTCGGGCGGAATCAGTATATAAGAGGTTTCGCTCCAAATGACAAGCGGAATCACATTTAAATACAATATCTTAGATTCCGTGCCCTGTTCTATCCTATTCAACACAAGACTCGATACAAGACGTAGACGACAGACGGATGCACCAACAAACTCCCCCTCGGATGTTGACGGAGTCTTCAGTGTCGAGTCTTTGCATCTTCAGTCTTTATCAGTCTCTGGACTTCTCTCTGATGTATCTGACACTATAAGCATCCTCAATCTCTATCTTCTCTTTCTCTTTCGTTACCAACAAACTTCTTCCCTCGGATGTTGATCTCTTCAATCTTCATCAATAAAATCAATCTCAGGATCAGAACCTAACTCTTTGCAACTCAGACTCACTCAGACTCCCTCTCTCAATCAGCTGGGATCATAGTCTGGAAATCACAAATTCAGGATCTTTTCCTAGCTCTTATCCTGCAAAACTCTACCCAACACATAAGTTTCTTCAAAGATTATATCGTTAAGCTTTAGAAACTTTTACAAGATATTCAAAAATCAATCAATAATGATTTATACTTTGAAAACCAATTGTAATCATAACTTCTTCACACACTCTCTCCCAATCCTGTTTGTCAATTTTAGCACTTGGAATTTCGAAAATCAGCTTTTCAACACCAGTTGTTGAAAATCTTTTTGGATTTTCCAAAACTTATGCTAAAACACACTAAAATCTTTTTGGATTTTCTGGAAGAAAATAGATGCAGTAAAGAAACTCTTTACAGACAATATTTTTGTGAGTTCGTGCAAGAGGATCATATCAGTTTTTGAGACAAATCACTAACACCGTTAAGCTTAATTTCATTTTAAGTGCTAAACAATTCACCTAGATTGTCAGTATACTGGTCCTCTTAAGTTTTCACACAAAGTTCAACTGATCCGAGATATGATATTAATGGCTTAAGCACTTAAACTTAATCGCGTGTCCCACCACTTGAATATACTCCCGTATCCAGATCCCAATATTCAGTCTTACAGGTGAATATACCTAGATGATATCTGTAAGGGGTTAGGTGCGAAACCGTGAGAGCTCAGGTCAGAACTTCCGTTCAGCAGAGAGATGACGGCTCGAATTTTGGTGTGTCCCCTTTAGAGGATCTTTTGTTTCAACAGCAATGACTATCAATTTTATTGTTTCATCAATTTGCTGAGGGCTGCGCTTTTTCAAGTATTTGCGAAAAGTATTATGCGGGGACTAGGTCAGTATTTCCATACAGCAGAAGTCCCGGGATAATACCCCAGATATCACTAAGCATAAAGACCTAGTATCTCAGAAAGAGGGACCTTTCAAACAAGATTTCGGGGGTTACCCATATATCCAAGACGTTGTTACCCACAAACTAAGCAAGTTTGAATTTTTTTGTTTATATCTCGTCACAATCTACTAAATGTGTAAAAACCTACTGACACATCCACAGTAAGATTGTTTATCACATATTAACTTTCCATTTCTTTAGCATGTTGTGACAGTCCACTGATGTACTATCATTTCCTCTTTTATACAACAAAACTCATTTTTGAATTTTATCATGTTTTTGGCTTTTTCAAATTTTCTAATGTTTTTGGATTTTCTGAAATTTTCTACTCCCCCTAAAATGCAAACACATTAAAGAAAATTGAAAACAAACTGTACAGAAACATGACAACCGATATCAAATCGCATCAATTCTCCATTCGCTTGGCATAAACAATCAGAACTCCCCCTATCAACAAACTATTTTCCCATTTAGATTTCAAAACACTTAAGTTTGTTTTAATCAAAATGGTTTTTCCGGTGTAACAACTGTGCTTGTAATCACTATGAACAGTTCTGTTATCAATAAACCAATGTTATTTGATCACAATGTTTGTTTTGTTATGTTTTACATTTTTCATGTTTTGACTTTTATGTAATTTCAAACTCTACATCGCTTTCTGGAGAGTTATACGCAAACTAGTGCGTAAACGTACTCAGTTTAATGCGAGAAATACTCCGGAACATCATCATATACTCAACATACCTTAAATAACCTTTAAATAACTTAGAAATAAGTTTTGAAGGCATTGGTATGGCAAAAACAAGTTAATTCGTTTACAGGGACTAAATATGACAAACTGCGAAGGTATGTCAATTTAAACTGTAACGAACATTCCGGAACATAACCATAAGTTAAACACACCTTAAATATCCTTTACATAGCTTAGAAATAGGCTTTGAGGGGTTCGGTGTGCTAAAATAAACTTTTGGGTCATTCAGGGACTAAAAGTGTCAAAAAGTGCACAAGTTTGCATTTTCGCGCATAACTTACGTTCTGAATACATCTGGACATCCAAAAATTTATGTAAGCATGACTATATTATATTTTAGTGTTCGCCTTAAGAAAAATCCATTCGTCACGTCATTTGGATCGTTTTTCGCGCTTATGCGCATTCCGTCGTAATTAAGCGAACATCGCGTTCGTACGACCAAACGAACCATCAGCCGGCATATTTTTGAGTATGTTTTGAGTTCCCTATACTTTAACTTCATTTTAGAGCCTTGAAATGAGGTTAACGGGGTTCAAACGCATCGAAAATCGCTTAAACAAGGTGCAGGGACCATTTATGTAAAATCTGCCAAAACAGGGGCCTAGCGTGACGCGAGCCCCCTTCTGGACCAGATTAAGTGTATTTGACAGCTGGTTGCAGCTGTTTTGCACTCCCTAACCCCTTGCCAAGTGTTGATTCCTTATGGTGGTGAGCATTTTGAGGCACCACAACTTCCCGACAAGTGTACGGCCTTGATCGTGCCCTCCATTCCAAGAAACGATCCTAGCGGTGGACCAAAAACTATAAATAACCCAACCCCCTTTGTTCAAAATCACTAGAAATTCACTTTGAGAAACTCTAAGTTGAAACATTTGTTTCATACCTGAGATTTTCGAATTGAGTTTAGCATTCGGGGACCCTGGGTTAGTATTCTTTCGTTCTTTTCCTTATTTTTGCTGCTTTTCGAGTCAGAAAGTCAAACTTTGTTTGACTTTCAGCGTTGACCAGTAATGGTCAATGCGAAGTTCGTTTGAACTTCGCAACGTGAGTGTAATCACGTTGGTCATAGTCCCTTGGGACTATGCCCACTGATTACCACGTTGTCTAGAGTCGTAGGGTAGGCGATCTAATAAATCGCCTATACCCTCGAACCCGACCCAGTTTGGTCGATCATTAGGATCCGACCAAACACAGTAGGTGACCATAGTAGGTAGGGAATAACCTTCCGAGGTTATACCCTATGGTCACATCGTTTAAGTAGTTGCATGATAGGTAGTTTATATGCCTTAGGTAAATTACCAGAATACCCTTTTCATACATAATTGGTAATTTAGCATATGTAACCTAAACTTTTGTCACGTAACTGATTATGTAACATGTTTAGGCATATAACACTTGTCATAGGGCTAGTTAGGCGGTCCGAACGCGTTTCACGCGCACGACGCGTTAAAGTAGCATAAGCTTCCTAAACGGGTCGTATTGGGTCGTAAACAATTATGTTAAGTTTCATTTAGTATGTAGGCTTTGTTAAACCAAATGACACGAGTCTCTACACTCGTTTGGTTTACGAAACCTCATTCTATCCAATCTTCCGATTTAGGTCCGGGTTATTAACATAGTTACCTATATTAGGTGCCGTTTGATATTCCGAGATCTATAGCATTACTTGGTGGTTATCTTTATACATCTGAGCAATCTCAAGTGAGTACATAGACCCCTCTTTTACTGTTTTCCAAACTGTTTTGGGGTGGAACACATGTGCCTACTTGTTACTTTCATGCTTTCCTGTTTTCATATCATATACCGACTATGTTTGTTAGTACATTATAGTACATGATTTCATTACTTTTCTGCTATGTATGTTGACTGATAACATGCTAAGCACATTGATTTACATGACTTTTCTGCTATGTATGTTGACTGATAACATGCTAAGCACATTGATTTACATGACTTTTCTGCTATGTATGTTGACTGATAACATGCTAAGCACATTGATTTACATGACTTTTCTGCTTTGTATGTTAACTTAGCATACTTAGTACATTGTTTTCATATGACATGTATACGACTACTATGACATTTGGTTTGCACAAACGGGTCTTTATTACGTTCATTAACATTTGCTACGCCGCTCGGGAGTAAGTAGTGGTACCATAGGACTTGACAAATCCCATTCCTGACATCCCGGGTTTGTTTGGATGTAAGGAATGACTGAATCCGAATACAATTCTTTTGATAACCTTGACTGAAAGGGTTATCCGACTGTCTCAAGGCTTGAATGTATGCGTTAACTCACCACATAAATGTTCGTATCAATGTATCATGCATCACTTTACAAAACATAACTTTTTGATATAATCAAAATACTTTGTTTTGTACATTTTTACTTATGGTTTAAGTAGTCTTATTTTACTTACCATACATATCATTTTGGTTATACATTACTTGACTACTTTTGGACTATCAACATTTGACATGGTTTATACAAGGACTTTTGACTATTGGTTTAAACATAGACATTTGACTTGGATATTTGACATAGACATTTTTACATGATTTACATCTTGACATGAACATTTTACATTGTTTGGTTTGGTTTGATTAAGTGATTAAGTAACGATGCGTGTGTAATATGATACAAGCATGGTGGATACGCCGCTGGTACTTCCTATATATAAGTGTTTGTATGGTATTATATATCGTAGCGTTATTTGAATCATTTCAGTTTTATACATAGAACATTTCATACAAATAACATACTTTTCACAACACATTGTTTTACAAACAACTTATCTTATACAAACTCAGTTTACAATGGTTATCCATTTAACCATACACTATTCTCTTATTTATACATATCATCTGATCTTATCGTTTTTCAAGTGATTTACAAAACAAATCAAATTACAAGGTTCATGACGGAATATTTTCTCAAACACAAGTCATGAATCTTATTTTCACAAACCTATGTATCTCACAGGCATTTTTATGCTGACGTACCTATTTTCACATGTGTTTTCAGGAGCTTTTCCATAGGATGTTGATCATGATACTAGGGCGAACCTGTGCCTTAGAGACTTTAAAAGAAGATAGACTATGTTTAATTATGTTCTGAACTCTTAAATTTCCTGTTTGAAACAATGTAACACCTTTGTTTATAAATAAAATACAACTTTGTTTGCCATGGATTTGAAACAATTAATTCTGTCGCAACACGCCCCGATGTTTCCGCCGCGATTTGTTGTTTTACGCGGTCGGGGTGTGACAGAAGAGTTGGTATCAGAGCCAATGGTTATAGGGAATTAGGTTATTAGTAATGCTTTGACCTAGACTATAACTTTTCTAGGACCCTAACACAAATTAGTTGTGTTTAGATCTTAAAACATTTACATCACCTGTCCTTAGGTGATTATCAAAACAAGGAACCAAAATTTTTCCGAAACGATTTTTGAAAAACAATCATCTGTTTTTGAATAAATTATTACAAGGTTTTGAACCCTCTATTGTAAGGTTTTGAACTCTCTTTTATATGGTTTTGAACCCTTTTCAGTTTGGTTTTTGGCCTTGTGCCTTCAAATTTTCAAAATCCCGTCAAACGTTTTGGGTTTTAAATAATGTGAACATGTGCAAACTGGAAGGGTGAATGCCTGTATTCTGGGTTTTCTGTCTAGGCAAGCACTTCGTATACATCTCATCAGACGCGAGACCAGTTGTGCTTACCTGGGAATTCTTGGGATGAGTGTTCACTTATAGGCGAGCATGTCTTCATTATACATTATTTTTTACCCATTTACTTTGATTAGTCACTGTGTGTTGTTTGTTTGCTCTGTGATACGGACGAATGACCACCATCTTTGCTCTTGTTGATTTTGTTTCATCTCATTCTTTTCATCCAATCATCTCACTCGCTTTCTTTCATGTTTTCCTCTTTTAGAATGCCTCCTCGACGCGATCCTCGAACTTTTACTATTGAAGAGATCGCAGCCCTGGTTTCTCAACAAGTGGCTGCTGTACTTCCCGGGGTTGTAACTCAAGTCCACGATATATTTAACAACAACGGCAATAACAACAACAATAACGCACACTGTAATTTCAAGAATTTCAATTCTGCGAAGCCGCTTAAGTTTTCTGGGTCGCAAGGAGCAACTGCGCTCCTACGGTGGTTTGAAAGTATCGAGAGCACATTCTTACACGTACAGTGTCAGAATGCGCGTAGGGTTGAATTTGCTTCAAGCGTGTTTGAGAAGCGAGCGCTTACCTGGTGGAATGGTATTAAGCGCGATAGGGGTGCCGAAGTGGCGTTGGCACAGACATGGGAAGAGCTTCGGGCTCTCATGATGAAGGAGTTTTGTCCCCGTCATGAAATTCGAGTTTTGGAACGAGAGTTTGATGGCTTAAAGCAAGATGGGGCTGAACACCGTGCATACACGGATCGTTTTGAAGAACTCAGTCTATTGTGTCCCACCATGGTTACCCCTCCGGATAAAGCGATCGAGAGGTATATTGATGGGCTACCCGATTCTATTCTGGAGATTTTGACTGGTGTTAATCCTACTACCCTTCGCCAAGCTATCGAGTTGTCTGCTACCCTCACTGAGACTCTAGTCAGGAAGGGTAAACTCACCCGCAAGGGTGATAAAAAGAAGGAGACTAATTCTGAGAAAAACAAGAATAAGGGTAAGGGTAAGGAAGGTGAAGCATCAAAGAAATCAAGGAAACGAAAGGGTGCCCAAAATTTTGCTGTTACTGCACAGGCTCAAGCTGCACCAAATCAGCCTGCGCAACCACCTGCCAAGAAGACTTATTTTGGCAATGCACCTTTGTGCAACAGGTGTAACGGCCATCACCAACCACATCTCCAGTGTCGTCAGTGCACCAACTGCGGAAGATCTGGTCATCTTGCTGTCGACTGCCGCATTCCTGTCAATCAGAACCAGGCAGTTCGTAACCAAGCTCAACAGGTTGCTCAGCCTCCTGCCCCGCAACAGGGCCAAGCTGCACGACCTCATTTTCCTCCTGGTTCGTGCTACAATTGTGGGGATCTGACCCACTACAGGAACCGGTGCCCAAGGCTAGTCAACCAGAACCAGAATCAGAATCAGGCTCCGGCTCGAGGCCGAGTTTTTAACATGAATGCCCAAGAGGCGCAGGCGGATGATAACGTGGTGAACGGTACGTTCTTTATTAATAATCAGCCTGCATCTGTTCTCTTTGATTCGGGTGCCGATAAGAGTTTTGTGTCATTGTCTTTTGAGCGATGCTTCGCATGTCTAGAACGAAACTAAGTAAATCTTTGACAGTAGAGGTTGCTAGTGGTGAACCCATTATTCTTAATTCTGTTCTACGCAACTGCCAGTTGAACCTTAACGATCATCTTTTTCCTATCAATCTCACGCCTATGCAACTTGGAAGCTTCGACGTCATTGTGGGTATGGATTGGTTATCTAAGCATCACGCAGAGATAGTTTGTTCTGAGAAGATTGTTCGTGTGCCGCTTTCGACAGGCGAGATTCTGCAGGTTCAAGGTGAGAAGCCTACCGTTGGTCTCAAACTCATGTCTTGTTTTAAAGCTCGGAAGTATCTGCAGAAGAACTATGTGGCTTTCTTAGCACATGTTACAGAAGATAAAGGCAAGGGTAAGTCTATTTCAGATATTCCTGTCGTTCGGGATTATTTTGAAGTGTTCCCTGAAGATTTACCTGGTCTACCTCCAGCACGCCAAGTCGAGTTCCGCATTGACCTCGTACCTGGTACAAATCCCATTGCCAGAGCTCCATATCGTCTTGCACCATCTGAGATGCAAGAGTTGTCTAAGCAGCTTCAGGAGCTCTCTGACAAAGGCTTTATACGTCCTAGTTTTTCACCTTGGGGTGCTCCCGTTCTTTTTGTCAAGAAGAAGGATGGATCCTTTAGGATGTGTATCGATTATCGTGAGCTTAACAAGCTTACCATCAAGAATCGATATCCCCTACCTCGCATCGACGACCTCTTTGATCAGTTACAAGGCGCTTCTTATTTTTCGAAGATCGACCTGCGTTCTGGATATCATCAACTTCGGGTGCAAGAAGAAGACATTCCGAAGACAGCGTTCCGTACTCGTTATGGGCATTATGAATTCACAGTCATGCCATTCGGTTTGACTAATGCTCCTGCTGTTTTCATGGACTTAATGAATAGGGTCTGCAAACCTTATTTGGATCAGTTCGTCATTGTTTTTATTGACGATATCTTGATTTACTCTAAGACGCGAGCTGATCACGAGCAGCATCTTCGTCTTACTCTTGAACTCCTAAAGAAAGAGCAACTTTTCGCCAAATTCTCCAAGTGCGAATTTTGGCTTAAAGAAGTTCAATTTTTGGGACACATTATCAAGGAACGAGGTGTTCATGTAGATCCCTCCAAGATCAGTGCGATTAAGGATTGGGATACACCTTCTACTCCTACTGAAGTTCGTTCATTTCTTGGTCTAGCGGGTTATTATCGCCGCTTCATTGAAAACTTCTCTAAGATTGCAGTTCCTCTAACTGCTCTAACTCAGAAGAAAATGCCCTTTTACTGGGGATTCAAACAAGAGGAAGCTTTTCAACACCTGAAGCAGAAGCTTTGCGATGCGCCTGTTCTATCATTGCCTGAGGGTGATGATGATTTTGTCGTGTATTGTGATGCATCGAAATTGGGTCTTGGCTGTGTTCTTATGCAAAGGAACAAAGTCATAGCCTATGCATCGAGGCAATTGAAGATACATGAGAAGAACTACACCACTCATGATCTTGAGTTGGGTGCAGTTGTCTTTGCTCTCAAGATCTGGAGACACTATTTGTACGGTACAAAATGTGTGGTTTTCACTGACCACAAAATTCTTCAGCATATCTTCAACCAGAAAGAACTCAACATGAGACAGCGACGTTGGGTTGAGCTTTTAAACGACTACGACTGCGAAATTCGCTACCATCCTGGTAAGGCGAATGTCGTGGCTGATGCATTGAGTCGCAAGGAACGTACTAAGCTTCATTGTGTACGTGTTCAATCTGTTATTCAAGCTCGATCCGATATTCAAGCACGCATTTCTCAGTCACAACAATCCTGTGTTTCACAAGGTTTAATGGATAAGGAATTTCCTTACCACATAACACCTGCTCTTGAACTGAAGGACAATGGGTCATATTACTTCATGGACCGTTTATGGGTCCCAAGCCAGGATGATCTTCGTACCTTGCTTATGGATGAAGCCCATAAGTCTCGTTATTCTATTCATCCGGGCTCAGATAAAATGTATAAGGATCTTCGTATTCACTATTGGTGGCCTGGTATGAAGAAAGACATTGCCTTATACGTATCAAAATGCCTTACTTGTCTTAAGGTTAAGGCTGAACATCAGCGTCCTTCGGGTTTATTGGAACAACCAGAGATCCCAGTTTGGAAATGGGAAAACATTACTATGGATCTTGTTACCAAACTCCCGCGCACAAAGAAAGGTCATGATGCCATCTGGGTAGTCGTTGATCGTCTTACAAAGTCAGCACATTTCTTGCCAATCCGCGAGGATTTTCCTACTGTCAGACTTGCTCAAATCTATGTAGATGAAATTGTGGCTCGACATGGTGTTCCTTTGAACATCATTTCTGACAGAGATGCTCATTTCACTTCTCATTTTTGGAGAACCATGCAATCTGCTATGGGAACCCAACTTAATCTGAGCACAGCTTATCATCCGCAAACGGATGGTCAATCTGAGAGAACAATCCAGACTCTGGAGGATATGCTAAGAGCTTGTGTGATCGATTTTGGTGGTAGCTGGGATTCACATCTTAAATTGATTGAATTCTCCTACAACAACAGTTATCACACTAGCATCGGAATGGCTCCTTTCGAAGCTCTCTATGGTCGAAAATGTCGTTCACCAGTCTGCTGGAATGAGATTGGCGAGGCTCAACTTACTGGACCTGCCCTCATTTTAGAGACAACTGACAAGGTCAAGAAAGTTCGTGATAACCTTCAGGCAGCTAGAAACCGTCAGAAGATTTACGCGGACCCAAAACGCAAAGCCTTTGAATTTCAAGTCGGTGATCGAGTATTACTTAAGGTCTCACCTTGGAAAGGTGTGATCAGATTTGGAAAGAAAGGAAAACTTGCACCTAGATACGTTGGACCATTCAAGATCGTCGAAAGAATCGGAAAGGTAGCCTACAGACTTGAGTTACCTCCGGAACTGGGAAATGTTCATCCAACTTTTCACGTATCAAATCTCAAGAAGTGTACAGCTGATGAGAACTACTCCATACCGCTTGACGAAATTCGTGTTGGCAAAACACTGAAATTTGTTGAGAAACCAGTGGAAATCATGGAACGTGAAGTCAAGTGGCTTAAACGCAAGCGCATTCCTTTGGTCAAAGTTCGCTGGGAAGCTAAACGTGGACCTGAGTTTACTTGGGAACGCGAAGACCAAATGAAGGCGAAATACCCACATCTTTTTCCACGAGTTTCCTCTAAATAAATTTCGGGACGAAATTTCCACAAGTAGGGGAGACTGTAACAACTGTGCTTGTAATCACTATGAACAGTTCTGTTATCAATAAACCAATGTTATTTGATCACAATGTTTGTTTTGTTATGTTTTACATTTTTCATGTTTTGACTTTTATGTAATTTCAAACTCTACATCGCTTTCTGGAGAGTTATACGCAAACTAGTGCGTAAACGTACTCAGTTTAATGCGAGAAATACTCCGGAACATCATCATATACTCAACATACCTTAAATAACCTTTAAATAACTTAGAAATAAGTTTTGAAGGCATTGGTATGGCAAAAACAAGTTAATTCGTTTACAGGGACTAAATATGACAAACTGCGAAGGTATGTCAATTTAAACTGTAACGAACATTCCGGAACATAACCATAAGTTAAACACACCTTAAATATCCTTTACATAGCTTAGAAATAGGCTTTGAGGGGTTCGGTGTGCTAAAATAAACTTTTGGGTCATTCAGGGACTAAAAGTGTCAAAAAGTGCACAAGTTTGCATTTTCGCGCATAACTTACGTTCTGAATACATCTGGACATCCAAAAATTTATGTAAGCATGACTATATTATATTTTAGTGTTCGCCTTAAGAAAAATCCATTCGTCGCGTCATTTGGATCGTTTTTCGCGCTTATGCGCATTCCGTCGTAATTAAGCGAACATCGCGTTCGTACGACCAAACGAACCATCATCCGGCATATTTTTGAGTATGTTTTGAGTTCCCTATACTTTAACTTCATTTTAGAGCCTTGAAATGAGGTTAACGGGGTTCAAACGCATCGAAAATCGCTTAAACAAGGTGCAGGGACCATTTATGTAAAATCTGCCAAAACAGGGGCCTAGCGTGACGCGACGGGCCTTAGCGTCACGCGAGCCCCCTTCTGGACCAGATTAAGTGTATTTGACAGCTGGTTGCAGCTGTTTTGCACTCCCTAACCCCTTGCCAAGTGTTGATTCCTTATGGTGGTGAGCATTTTGAGGCACCACAACTTCCCGACAAGTGTACGGCCTTGATCGTGCCCTCCATTCCAAGAAACGATCCTAGCGGTGGACCAAAAACTATAAATAACCCAACCCCCTTTGTTCAAAATCACTAGAAATTCACTTTGAGAAACTCTAAGTTGAAACATTTGTTTCATACCTGAGATTTTCGAATTGAGTTTAGCATTCGGGGACCCTGGGTTAGTATTCTTTCGTTCTTTTCCTTATTTTTGCTGCTTTTCGAGTCAGAAAGTCAAACTTTGTTTGACTTTCAGCGTTGACCAGTAATGGTCAATGCGAAGTTCGTTTGAACTTCGCAACGTGAGTGTAATCACGTTGGTCATAGTCCCTTGGGACTATGCCCACTGATTACCACGTTGTCTAGAGTCGTAGGGTAGGCGATCTAATAAATCGCCTATACCCTCGAACCCGACCCAGTTTGGTCGATCATTAGGATCCGACCAAACACAGTAGGTGACCATAGTAGGTAGGGAATAACCTTCCGAGGTTATACCCTATGGTCACATCGTTTAAGTAGTTGCATGATAGGTAGTTTATATGCCTTAGGTAAATTACCAGAATACCCTTTTCATACATAATTGGTAATTTAGCATATGTAACCTAAACTTTTGTCACGTAACTGATTATGTAACATGTTTAGGCATATAACACTTGTCATAGGGCTAGTTAGGCGGTCCGAACGCGTTTCACGCGCACGACGCGTTAAAGTAGCATAAGCTTCCTAAACGGGTCGTATTGGGTCGTAAACAATTATGTTAAGTTTCATTTAGTATGTAGGCTTTGTTAAACCAAATGACACGAGTCTCTACACTCGTTTGGTTTACGAAACCTCATTCTATCCAATCTTCCGATTTAGGTCCGGGTTATTAACATAGTTACCTATATTAGGTGCCGTTTGATATTCCGAGATCTATAGCATTACTTGGTGGTTATCTTTATACATCTGAGCAATCTCAAGTGAGTACATAGACCCCTCTTTTACTGTTTTCCAAACTGTTTTGGGGTGGAACACATGTGCCTACTTGTTACTTTCATGCTTTCCTGTTTTCATATCATATACCGACTATGTTTGTTAGTACATTATAGTACATGATTTCATTACTTTTCTGCTATGTATGTTGACTGATAACATGCTAAGCACATTGATTTACATGACTTTTCTGCTATGTATGTTGACTGATAACATGCTAAGCACATTGATTTACATGACTTTTCTGCTATGTATGTTGACTGATAACATGCTAAGCACATTGATTTACATGACTTTTCTGCTTTGTATGTTAACTTAGCATACTTAGTACATTGTTTTCATATGACATGTATACGACTACTATGACATTTGGTTTGCACAAACGGGTCTTTATTACGTTCATTAACATTTGCTACGCCGCTCGGGAGTAAGTAGTGGTACCATAGGACTTGACAAATCCCATTCCTGACATCCCGGGTTTGTTTGGATGTAAGGAATGACTGAATCCGAATACAATTCTTTTGATAACCTTGACTGAAAGGGTTATCCGACTGTCTCAAGGCTTGAATGTATGCGTTAACTCACCACATAAATGTTCGTATCAATGTATCATGCATCACTTTACAAAACATAACTTTTTGATATAATCAAAATACTTTGTTTTGTACATTTTTACTTATGGTTTAAGTAGTCTTATTTTACTTACCATACATATCATTTTGGTTATACATTACTTGACTACTTTTGGACTATCAACATTTGACATGGTTTATACAAGGACTTTTGACTATTGGTTTAAACATAGACATTTGACTTGGATATTTGACATAGACATTTTTACATGATTTACATCTTGACATGAACATTTTACATTGTTTGGTTTGGTTTGATTAAGTGATTAAGTAACGATGCGTGTGTAATATGATACAAGCATGGTGGATACGCCGCTGGTACTTCCTATATATAAGTGTTTGTATGGTATTATATATCGTAGCGTTATTTGAATCATTTCAGTTTTATACATAGAACATTTCATACAAATAACATACTTTTCACAACACATTGTTTTACAAACAACTTATCTTATACAAACTCAGTTTACAATGGTTATCCATTTAACCATACACTATTCTCTTATTTATACATATCATCTGATCTTATCGTTTTTCAAGTGATTTACAAAACAAATCAAATTACAAGGTTCATGACGGAATATTTTCTCAAACACAAGTCATGAATCTTATTTTCACAAACCTATGTATCTCACAGGCATTTTTATGCTGACGTACCTATTTTCACATGTGTTTTCAGGAGCTTTTCCATAGGATGTTGATCATGATACTAGGGCGAACCTGTGCCTTAGAGACTTTAAAAGAAGATAGACTATGTTTAATTATGTTCTGAACTCTTAAATTTCCTGTTTGAAACAATGTAACACCTTTGTTTATAAATAAAATACAACTTTGTTTGCCATGGATTTGAAACAATTAATTCTGTCGCAACACGCCCCGATGTTTCCGCCGCGATTTGTTGTTTTACGCGGTCGGGGTGTGACAGAAGAGTTGGTATCAGAGCCAATGGTTATAGGGAATTAGGTTATTAGTAATGCTTTGACCTAGACTATAACTTTTCTAGGACCCTAACACAAATTAGTTGTGTTTAGATCTTAAAACATTTACATCACCTGTCCTTAGGTGATTATCAAAACAAGGAACCAAAATTTTTCCGAAACGATTTTTGAAAAACAATCATCTGTTTTTGAATAAATTATTACAAGGTTTTGAACCCTCTATTGTAAGGTTTTGAACTCTCTTTTATATGGTTTTGAACCCTTTTCAGTTTGGTTTTTGGCCTTGTGCCTTCAAATTTTCAAAATCCCGTCAAACGTTTTGGGTTTTAAATAATGTGAACATGTGCAAACTGGAAGGGTGAATGCCTGTATTCTGGGTTTTCTGTCTAGGCAAGCACTTCGTATACATCTCATCAGACGCGAGACCAGTTGTGCTTACCTGGGAATTCTTGGGATGAGTGTTCACTTATAGGCGAGCATGTCTTCATTATACATTATTTTTTACCCATTTACTTTGATTAGTCACTGTGTGTTGTTTGTTTGCTCTGTGATACGGACGAATGACCACCATCTTTGCTCTTGTTGATTTTGTTTCATCTCATTCTTTTCATCCAATCATCTCACTCGCTTTCTTTCATGTTTTCCTCTTTTAGAATGCCTCCTCGACGCGATCCTCGAACTTTTACTATTGAAGAGATCGCAGCCCTGGTTTCTCAACAAGTGGCTGCTGTACTTCCCGGGGTTGTAACTCAAGTCCACGATATATTTAACAACAACGGCAATAACAACAACAATAACGCACACTGTAATTTCAAGAATTTCAATTCTGCGAAGCCGCTTAAGTTTTCTGGGTCGCAAGGAGCAACTGCGCTCCTACGGTGGTTTGAAAGTATCGAGAGCACATTCTTACACGTACAGTGTCAGAATGCGCGTAGGGTTGAATTTGCTTCAAGCGTGTTTGAGAAGCGAGCGCTTACCTGGTGGAATGGTATTAAGCGCGATAGGGGTGCCGAAGTGGCGTTGGCACAGACATGGGAAGAGCTTCGGGCTCTCATGATGAAGGAGTTTTGTCCCCGTCATGAAATTCGAGTTTTGGAACGAGAGTTTGATGGCTTAAAGCAAGATGGGGCTGAACACCGTGCATACACGGATCGTTTTGAAGAACTCAGTCTATTGTGTCCCACCATGGTTACCCCTCCGGATAAAGCGATCGAGAGGTATATTGATGGGCTACCCGATTCTATTCTGGAGATTTTGACTGGTGTTAATCCTACTACCCTTCGCCAAGCTATCGAGTTGTCTGCTACCCTCACTGAGACTCTAGTCAGGAAGGGTAAACTCACCCGCAAGGGTGATAAAAAGAAGGAGACTAATTCTGAGAAAAACAAGAATAAGGGTAAGGGTAAGGAAGGTGAAGCATCAAAGAAATCAAGGAAACGAAAGGGTGCCCAAAATTTTGCTGTTACTGCACAGGCTCAAGCTGCACCAAATCAGCCTGCGCAACCACCTGCCAAGAAGACTTATTTTGGCAATGCACCTTTGTGCAACAGGTGTAACGGCCATCACCAACCACATCTCCAGTGTCGTCAGTGCACCAACTGCGGAAGATCTGGTCATCTTGCTGTCGACTGCCGCATTCCTGTCAATCAGAACCAGGCAGTTCGTAACCAAGCTCAACAGGTTGCTCAGCCTCCTGCCCCGCAACAGGGCCAAGCTGCACGACCTCATTTTCCTCCTGGTTCGTGCTACAATTGTGGGGATCTGACCCACTACAGGAACCGGTGCCCAAGGCTAGTCAACCAGAACCAGAATCAGAATCAGGCTCCGGCTCGAGGCCGAGTTTTTAACATGAATGCCCAAGAGGCGCAGGCGGATGATAACGTGGTGAACGGTACGTTCTTTATTAATAATCAGCCTGCATCTGTTCTCTTTGATTCGGGTGCCGATAAGAGTTTTGTGTCATTGTCTTTTGAGCGATGCTTCGCATGTCTAGAACGAAACTAAGTAAATCTTTGACAGTAGAGGTTGCTAGTGGTGAACCCATTATTCTTAATTCTGTTCTACGCAACTGCCAGTTGAACCTTAACGATCATCTTTTTCCTATCAATCTCACGCCTATGCAACTTGGAAGCTTCGACGTCATTGTGGGTATGGATTGGTTATCTAAGCATCACGCAGAGATAGTTTGTTCTGAGAAGATTGTTCGTGTGCCGCTTTCGACAGGCGAGATTCTGCAGGTTCAAGGTGAGAAGCCTACCGTTGGTCTCAAACTCATGTCTTGTTTTAAAGCTCGGAAGTATCTGCAGAAGAACTATGTGGCTTTCTTAGCACATGTTACAGAAGATAAAGGCAAGGGTAAGTCTATTTCAGATATTCCTGTCGTTCGGGATTATTTTGAAGTGTTCCCTGAAGATTTACCTGGTCTACCTCCAGCACGCCAAGTCGAGTTCCGCATTGACCTCGTACCTGGTACAAATCCCATTGCCAGAGCTCCATATCGTCTTGCACCATCTGAGATGCAAGAGTTGTCTAAGCAGCTTCAGGAGCTCTCTGACAAAGGCTTTATACGTCCTAGTTTTTCACCTTGGGGTGCTCCCGTTCTTTTTGTCAAGAAGAAGGATGGATCCTTTAGGATGTGTATCGATTATCGTGAGCTTAACAAGCTTACCATCAAGAATCGATATCCCCTACCTCGCATCGACGACCTCTTTGATCAGTTACAAGGCGCTTCTTATTTTTCGAAGATCGACCTGCGTTCTGGATATCATCAACTTCGGGTGCAAGAAGAAGACATTCCGAAGACAGGGTTCCGTACTCGTTATGGGCATTATGAATTCACAGTCATGCCATTCGGTTTGACTAATGCTCCTGCTGTTTTCATGGACTTAATGAATAGGGTCTGCAAACCTTATTTGGATCAGTTCGTCATTGTTTTTATTGACGATATCTTGATTTACTCTAAGACGCGAGCTGATCACGAGCAGCATCTTCGTCTTACTCTTGAACTCCTAAAGAAAGAGCAACTTTTCGCCAAATTCTCCAAGTGCGAATTTTGGCTTAAAGAAGTTCAATTTTTGGGACACATTATCAAGGAACGAGGTGTTCATGTAGATCCCTCCAAGATCAGTGCGATTAAGGATTGGGATACACCTTCTACTCCTACTGAAGTTCGTTCATTTCTTGGTCTAGCGGGTTATTATCGCCGCTTCATTGAAAACTTCTCTAAGATTGCAGTTCCTCTAACTGCTCTAACTCAGAAGAAAATGCCCTTTTACTGGGGATTCAAACAAGAGGAAGCTTTTCAACACCTGAAGCAGAAGCTTTGCGATGCGCCTGTTCTATCATTGCCTGAGGGTGATGATGATTTTGTCGTGTATTGTGATGCATCGAAATTGGGTCTTGGCTGTGTTCTTATGCAAAGGAACAAAGTCATAGCCTATGCATCGAGGCAATTGAAGATACATGAGAAGAACTACACCACTCATGATCTTGAGTTGGGTGCAGTTGTCTTTGCTCTCAAGATCTGGAGACACTATTTGTACGGTACAAAATGTGTGGTTTTCACTGACCACAAAAGTCTTCAGCATATCTTCAACCAGAAAGAACTCAACATGAGACAGCGACGTTGGGTTGAGCTTTTAAACGACTACGACTGCGAAATTCGCTACCATCCTGGTAAGGCGAATGTCGTGGCTGATGCATTGAGTCGCAAGGAACGTACTAAGCTTCATTGTGTACGTGTTCAATCTGTTATTCAAGCTCGATCCGATATTCAAGCACGCATTTCTCAGTCACAACAATCCTGTGTTTCACAAGGTTTAATGGATAAGGAATTTCCTTACCACATAACACCTGCTCTTGAACTGAAGGACAATGGGTCATATTACTTCATGGACCGTTTATGGGTCCCAAGCCAGGATGATCTTCGTACCTTGCTTATGGATGAAGCCCATAAGTCTCGTTATTCTATTCATCCGGGCTCAGATAAAATGTATAAGGATCTTCGTATTCACTATTGGTGGCCTGGCATGAAGAAAGACATTGCCTTATACGTATCAAAATGCCTTACTTGTCTTAAGGTTAAGGCTGAACATCAGCGTCCTTCGGGTTTATTGGAACAACCAGAGATCCCAGTTTGGAAATGGGAAAACATTACTATGGATCTTGTTACCAAACTCCCGCGCACAAAGAAAGGTCATGATGCCATCTGGGTAGTCGTTGATCGTCTTACAAAGTCAGCACATTTCTTGCCAATCCGCGAGGATTTTCCTACTGACAGACTTGCTCAAATCTATGTAGATGAAATTGTGGCTCGACATGGTGTTCCTTTGAACATCATTTCTGACAGAGATGCTCGTTTCACTTCTCATTTTTGGAGAACCATGCAATCTGCTATGGGAACCCAACTTAATCTGAGCACAGCTTATCATCCGCAAACGGATGGTCAATCTGAGAGAACAATCCAGACTCTGGAGGATATGCTAAGAGCTTGTGTGATCGATTTTGGTGGTAGCTGGGATTCACATCTTAAATTGATTGAATTCTCCTACAACAACAGTTATCACACTAGCATCGGAATGGCTCCTTTCGAAGCTCTCTATGGTCGAAAATGTCGTTCACCAGTCTGCTGGAATGAGATTGGCGAGGCTCAACTTACTGGACCTGCCCTCATTTTAGAGACAACTGACAAGGTCAAGAAAGTTCGTGATAACCTTCAGGCAGCTAGAAACCGTCAGAAGATTTACGCGGACCCAAAACGCAAAGCCTTTGAATTTCAAGTCGGTGATCGAGTATTACTTAAGGTCTCACCTTGGAAAGGTGTGATCAGATTTGGAAAGAAAGGAAAACTTGCACCTAGATACGTTAGACCATTCAAGATCGTCGAAAGAATCGGAAAGGTAGCCTACAGACTTGAGTTACCTCCGGAACTGGGAAATGTTCATCCAACTTTTCACGTATCAAATCTCAAGAAGTGTACAGCTGATGAGAACTACTCCATACCGCTTGACGAAATTCGTGTTGGCAAAACACTGAAATTTGTTGAGAAACCAGTGGAAATCATGGAACGTGAAGTCAAGTGGCTTAAACGCAAGCGCATTCCTTTGGTCAAAGTTCGCTGGGAAGCTAAACGTGGACCTGAGTTTACTTGGGAACGCGAAGACCAAATGAAGGCGAAATACCCACATCTTTTTCCACGAGTTTCCTCTAAATAAATTTCGGGACGAAATTTCCACAAGTAGGGGAGACTGTAACAACTGTGCTTGTAATCACTATGAACAGTTCTGTTATCAATAAACCAATGTTATTTGATCACAATGTTTGTTTTGTTATGTTTTACATTTTTCATGTTTTGACTTTTATGTAATTTCAAACTCTACATCGCTTTCTGGAGAGTTATACGCAAACTAGTGCGTAAACGTACTCAGTTTAATGCGAGAAATACTCCGGAACATCATCATATACTCAACATACCTTAAATAACCTTTAAATAACTTAGAAATAAGTTTTGAAGGCATTGGTATGGCAAAAACAAGTTAATTCGTTTACAGGGACTAAATATGACAAACTGCGAAGGTATGTCAATTTAAACTGTAACGAACATTCCGGAACATAACCATAAGTTAAACACACCTTAAATATCCTTTACATAGCTTAGAAATAGGCTTTGAGGGGTTCGGTGTGCTAAAATAAACTTTTGGGTCATTCAGGGACTAAAAGTGTCAAAAAGTGCACAAGTTTGCATTTTCGCGCATAACTTACGTTCTGAATACATCTGGACATCCAAAAATTTATGTAAGCATGACTATATTATATTTTAGTGTTCGCCTTAAGAAAAATCCATTCGTCGCGTCATTTGGATCGTTTTTCGCGCTTATGCGCATTCCGTCGTAATTAAGCGAACATCGCGTTCGTACGACCAAACGAACCATCATCCGGCATATTTTTGAGTATGTTTTGAGTTCCCTATACTTTAACTTCATTTTAGAGCCTTGAAATGAGGTTAACGGGGTTCAAACGCATCGAAAATCGCTTAAACAAGGTGCAGGGACCATTTATGTAAAATCTGCCAAAACAGGGGCCTAGCGTGACGCGACGGGCCTTAGCGTCACGCGAGCCCCCTTCTGGACCAGATTAAGTGTATTTGACAGCTGGTTGCAGCTGTTTTGCACTCCCTAACCCCTTGCCAAGTGTTGATTCCTTATGGTGGTGAGCATTTTGAGGCACCACAACTTCCCGACAAGTGTACGGCCTTGATCGTGCCCTCCATTCCAAGAAACGATCCTAGCGGTGGACCAAAAACTATAAATAACCCAACCCCCTTTGTTCAAAATCACTAGAAATTCACTTTGAGAAACTCTAAGTTGAAACATTTGTTTCATACCTGAGATTTTCGAATTGAGTTTAGCATTCGGGGACCCTGGGTTAGTATTCTTTCGTTCTTTTCCTTATTTTTGCTGCTTTTCGAGTCAGAAAGTCAAACTTTGTTTGACTTTCAGCGTTGACCAGTAATGGTCAATGCGAAGTTCGTTTGAACTTCGCAACGTGAGTGTAATCACGTTGGTCATAGTCCCTTGGGACTATGCCCACTGATTACCACGTTGTCTAGAGTCGTAGGGTAGGCGATCTAATAAATCGCCTATACCCTCGAACCCGACCCAGTTTGGTCGATCATTAGGATCCGACCAAACACAGTAGGTGACCATAGTAGGTAGGGAATAACCTTCCGAGGTTATACCCTATGGTCACATCGTTTAAGTAGTTGCATGATAGGTAGTTTATATGCCTTAGGTAAATTACCAGAATACCCTTTTCATACATAATTGGTAATTTAGCATATGTAACCTAAACTTTTGTCACGTAACTGATTATGTAACATGTTTAGGCATATAACACTTGTCATAGGGCTAGTTAGGCGGTCCGAACGCGTTTCACGCGCACGACGCGTTAAAGTAGCATAAGCTTCCTAAACGGGTCGTATTGGGTCGTAAACAATTATGTTAAGTTTCATTTAGTATGTAGGCTTTGTTAAACCAAATGACACGAGTCTCTACACTCGTTTGGTTTACGAAACCTCATTCTATCCAATCTTCCGATTTAGGTCCGGGTTATTAACATAGTTACCTATATTAGGTGCCGTTTGATATTCCGAGATCTATAGCATTACTTGGTGGTTATCTTTATACATCTGAGCAATCTCAAGTGAGTACATAGACCCCTCTTTTACTGTTTTCCAAACTGTTTTGGGGTGGAACACATGTGCCTACTTGTTACTTTCATGCTTTCCTGTTTTCATATCATATACCGACTATGTTTGTTAGTACATTATAGTACATGATTTCATTACTTTTCTGCTATGTATGTTGACTGATAACATGCTAAGCACATTGATTTACATGACTTTTCTGCTATGTATGTTGACTGATAACATGCTAAGCACATTGATTTACATGACTTTTCTGCTATGTATGTTGACTGATAACATGCTAAGCACATTGATTTACATGACTTTTCTGCTTTGTATGTTAACTTAGCATACTTAGTACATTGTTTTCATATGACATGTATACGACTACTATGACATTTGGTTTGCACAAACGGGTCTTTATTACGTTCATTAACATTTGCTACGCCGCTCGGGAGTAAGTAGTGGTACCATAGGACTTGACAAATCCCATTCCTGACATCCCGGGTTTGTTTGGATGTAAGGAATGACTGAATCCGAATACAATTCTTTTGATAACCTTGACTGAAAGGGTTATCCGACTGTCTCAAGGCTTGAATGTATGCGTTAACTCACCACATAAATGTTCGTATCAATGTATCATGCATCACTTTACAAAACATAACTTTTTGATATAATCAAAATACTTTGTTTTGTACATTTTTACTTATGGTTTAAGTAGTCTTATTTTACTTACCATACATATCATTTTGGTTATACATTACTTGACTACTTTTGGACTATCAACATTTGACATGGTTTATACAAGGACTTTTGACTATTGGTTTAAACATAGACATTTGACTTGGATATTTGACATAGACATTTTTACATGATTTACATCTTGACATGAACATTTTACATTGTTTGGTTTGGTTTGATTAAGTGATTAAGTAACGATGCGTGTGTAATATGATACAAGCATGGTGGATACGCCGCTGGTACTTCCTATATATAAGTGTTTGTATGGTATTATATATCGTAGCGTTATTTGAATCATTTCAGTTTTATACATAGAACATTTCATACAAATAACATACTTTTCACAACACATTGTTTTACAAACAACTTATCTTATACAAACTCAGTTTACAATGGTTATCCATTTAACCATACACTATTCTCTTATTTATACATATCATCTGATCTTATCGTTTTTCAAGTGATTTACAAAACAAATCAAATTACAAGGTTCATGACGGAATATTTTCTCAAACACAAGTCATGAATCTTATTTTCACAAACCTATGTATCTCACAGGCATTTTTATGCTGACGTACCTATTTTCACATGTGTTTTCAGGAGCTTTTCCATAGGATGTTGATCATGATACTAGGGCGAACCTGTGCCTTAGAGACTTTAAAAGAAGATAGACTATGTTTAATTATGTTCTGAACTCTTAAATTTCCTGTTTGAAACAATGTAACACCTTTGTTTATAAATAAAATACAACTTTGTTTGCCATGGATTTGAAACAATTAATTCTGTCGCAACACGCCCCGATGTTTCCGCCGCGATTTGTTGTTTTACGCGGTCGGGGTGTGACAGAAGAGTTGGTATCAGAGCCAATGGTTATAGGGAATTAGGTTATTAGTAATGCTTTGACCTAGACTATAACTTTTCTAGGACCCTAACACAAATTAGTTGTGTTTAGATCTTAAAACATTTACATCACCTGTCCTTAGGTGATTATCAAAACAAGGAACCAAAATTTTTCCGAAACGATTTTTGAAAAACAATCATCTGTTTTTGAATAAATTATTACAAGGTTTTGAACCCTCTATTGTAAGGTTTTGAACTCTCTTTTATATGGTTTTGAACCCTTTTCAGTTTGGTTTTTGGCCTTGTGCCTTCAAATTTTCAAAATCCCGTCAAACGTTTTGGGTTTTAAATAATGTGAACATGTGCAAACTGGAAGGGTGAATGCCTGTATTCTGGGTTTTCTGTCTAGGCAAGCACTTCGTATACATCTCATCAGACGCGAGACCAGTTGTGCTTACCTGGGAATTCTTGGGATGAGTGTTCACTTATAGGCGAGCATGTCTTCATTATACATTATTTTTTACCCATTTACTTTGATTAGTCACTGTGTGTTGTTTGTTTGCTCTGTGATACGGACGAATGACCACCATCTTTGCTCTTGTTGATTTTGTTTCATCTCATTCTTTTCATCCAATCATCTCACTCGCTTTCTTTCATGTTTTCCTCTTTTAGAATGCCTCCTCGACGCGATCCTCGAACTTTTACTATTGAAGAGATCGCAGCCCTGGTTTCTCAACAAGTGGCTGCTGTACTTCCCGGGGTTGTAACTCAAGTCCACGATATATTTAACAACAACGGCAATAACAACAACAATAACGCACACTGTAATTTCAAGAATTTCAATTCTGCGAAGCCGCTTAAGTTTTCTGGGTCGCAAGGAGCAACTGCGCTCCTACGGTGGTTTGAAAGTATCGAGAGCACATTCTTACACGTACAGTGTCAGAATGCGCGTAGGGTTGAATTTGCTTCAAGCGTGTTTGAGAAGCGAGCGCTTACCTGGTGGAATGGTATTAAGCGCGATAGGGGTGCCGAAGTGGCGTTGGCACAGACATGGGAAGAGCTTCGGGCTCTCATGATGAAGGAGTTTTGTCCCCGTCATGAAATTCGAGTTTTGGAACGAGAGTTTGATGGCTTAAAGCAAGATGGGGCTGAACACCGTGCATACACGGATCGTTTTGAAGAACTCAGTCTATTGTGTCCCACCATGGTTACCCCTCCGGATAAAGCGATCGAGAGGTATATTGATGGGCTACCCGATT
Source organism: Helianthus tuberosus (assembly GCA_030545235.1). Taxonomy (NCBI): domain Eukaryota; kingdom Viridiplantae; phylum Streptophyta; class Magnoliopsida; order Asterales; family Asteraceae; genus Helianthus; species Helianthus tuberosus. The sequence goes on from CM060355.1 coordinate 99,462,813, forward strand.
CTATTCTGGAGATTTTGACTGGTGTTAATCCTACTACCCTTCGCCAAGCTATCGAGTTGTCTGCTACCCTCACTGAGACTCTAGTCAGGAAGGGTAAACTCACCCGCAAGGGTGATAAAAAGAAGGAGACTAATTCTGAGAAAAACAAGAATAAGGGTAAGGGTAAGGAAGGTGAAGCATCAAAGAAATCAAGGAAACGAAAGGGTGCCCAAAATTTTGCTGTTACTGCACAGGCTCAAGCTGCACCAAATCAGCCTGCGCAACCACCTGCCAAGAAGACTTATTTTGGCAATGCACCTTTGTGCAACAGGTGTAACGGCCATCACCAACCACATCTCCAGTGTCGTCAGTGCACCAACTGCGGAAGATCTGGTCATCTTGCTGTCGACTGCCGCATTCCTGTCAATCAGAACCAGGCAGTTCGTAACCAAGCTCAACAGGTTGCTCAGCCTCCTGCCCCGCAACAGGGCCAAGCTGCACGACCTCATTTTCCTCCTGGTTCGTGCTACAATTGTGGGGATCTGACCCACTACAGGAACCGGTGCCCAAGGCTAGTCAACCAGAACCAGAATCAGAATCAGGCTCCGGCTCGAGGCCGAGTTTTTAACATGAATGCCCAAGAGGCGCAGGCGGATGATAACGTGGTGAACGGTACGTTCTTTATTAATAATCAGCCTGCATCTGTTCTCTTTGATTCGGGTGCCGATAAGAGTTTTGTGTCATTGTCTTTTGAGCGATGCTTCGCATGTCTAGAACGAAACTAAGTAAATCTTTGACAGTAGAGGTTGCTAGTGGTGAACCCATTATTCTTAATTCTGTTCTACGCAACTGCCAGTTGAACCTTAACGATCATCTTTTTCCTATCGATCTCACGCCTATGCAACTTGGAAGCTTCGACGTCATTGTGGGTATGGATTGGTTATCTAAGCATCACGCAGAGATAGTTTGTTCTGAGAAGATTGTTCGTGTGCCGCTTTCGACAGGCGAGATTCTGCAGGTTCAAGGTGAGAAGCCTACCGTTGGTCTCAAACTCATGTCTTGTTTTAAAGCTCGGAAGTATCTGCAGAAGAACTATGTGGCTTTCTTAGCACATGTTACAGAAGATAAAGGCAAGGGTAAGTCTATTTCAGATATTCCTGTCGTTCGGGATTATTTTGAAGTGTTCCCTGAAGATTTACCTGGTCTACCTCCAGCACGCCAAGTCGAGTTCCGCATTGACCTCGTACCTGGTACAAATCCCATTGCCAGAGCTCCATATCGTCTTGCACCATCTGAGATGCAAGAGTTGTCTAAGCAGCTTCAGGAGCTCTCTGACAAAGGCTTTATACGTCCTAGTTTTTCACCTTGGGGTGCTCCCGTTCTTTTTGTCAAGAAGAAGGATGGATCCTTTAGGATGTGTATCGATTATCGTGAGCTTAACAAGCTTACCATCAAGAATCGATATCCCCTACCTCGCATCGACGACCTCTTTGATCAGTTACAAGGCGCTTCTTATTTTTCGAAGATCGACCTGCGTTCTGGATATCATCAACTTCGGGTGCAAGAAGAAGACATTCCGAAGACAGGGTTCCGTACTCGTTATGGGCATTATGAATTCACAGTCATGCCATTCGGTTTGACTAATGCTCCTGCTGTTTTCATGGACTTAATGAATAGGGTCTGCAAACCTTATTTGGATCAGTTCGTCATTGTTTTTATTGACGATATCTTGATTTACTCTAAGACGCGAGCTGATCACGAGCAGCATCTTCGTCTTACTCTTGAACTCCTAAAGAAAGAGCAACTTTTCGCCAAATTCTCCAAGTGCGAATTTTGGCTTAAAGAAGTTCAATTTTTGGGACACATTATCAACGAACGAGGTGTTCATGTAGATCCCTCCAAGATCAGTGCGATTAAGGATTGGGATACACCTTCTACTCCTACTGAAGTTCGTTCATTTCTTGGTCTAGCGGGTTATTATCGCCGCTTCATTGAAAACTTCTCTAAGATTGCAGTTCCTCTAACTGCTCTAACTCAGAAGAAAATGCCCTTTTACTGGGGATTCAAACAAGAGGAAGCTTTTCAACACCTGAAGCAGAAGCTTTGCGATGCGCCTGTTCTATCATTGCCTAAGGGTGATGATGATTTTGTCGTGTATTGTGATGCATCGAAATTGGGTCTTGGCTGTGTTCTTATGCAAAGGAACAAAGTCATAGCCTATGCATCGAGGCAATTGAAGATACATGAGAAGAACTACACCACTCATGATCTTGAGTTGGGTGCAGTTGTCTTTGCTCTCAAGATCTGGAGACACTATTTGTACGGTACAAAATGTGTGGTTTTCACTGACCACAAAAGTCTTCAGCATATCTTCAACCAGAAAGAACTCAACATGAGACAGCGACGTTGGGTTGAGCTTTTAAACGACTACGACTGCGAAATTCGCTACCATCCTGGTAAGGCGAATGTCGTGGCTGATGCATTGAGTCGCAAGGAACGTACTAAGCTTCATTGTGTACGTGTTCAATCTGTTATTCAAGCTCGATCCGATATTCAAGCACGCATTTCTCAGTCACAACAATCCTGTGTTTCACAAGGTTTAATGGATAAGGAATTTCCTTACCACATAACACCTGCTCTTGAACTGAAGGACAATGGGTCATATTACTTCATGGACCGTTTATGGGTCCCAAGCCAGGATGATCTTCGTACCTTGCTTATGGATGAAGCCCATAAGTCTCGTTATTCTATTCATCCGGGCTCAGATAAAATGTATAAGGATCTTCGTATTCACTATTGGTGGCCTGGCATGAAGAAAGACATTGCCTTATACGTATCAAAATGCCTTACTTGTCTTAAGGTTAAGGCTGAACATCAGCGTCCTTCGGGTTTATTGGAACAACCAGAGATCCCAGTTTGGAAATGGGAAAACATTACTATGGATCTTGTTACCAAACTCCCGCGCACAAAGAAAGGTCATGATGCCATCTGGGTAGTCGTTGATCGTCTTACAAAGTCAGCACATTTCTTGCCAATCCGCGAGGATTTTCCTACTGACAGACTTGCTCAAATCTATGTAGATGAAATTGTGGCTCGACATGGTGTTCCTTTGAACATCATTTCTGACAGAGATGCTCGTTTCACTTCTCATTTTTGGAGAACCATGCAATCTGCTATGGGAACCCAACTTAATCTGAGCACAGCTTATCATCCGCAAACGGATGGTCAATCTGAGAGAACAATCCAGACTCTGGAGGATATGCTAAGAGCTTGTGTGATCGATTTTGGTGGTAGCTGGGATTCACATCTTAAATTGATTGAATTCTCCTACAACAACAGTTATCACACTAGCATCGGAATGGCTCCTTTCGAAGCTCTCTATGGTCGAAAATGTCGTTCACCAGTCTGCTGGAATGAGATTGGCGAGGCTCAACTTACTGGACCTGCCCTCATTTTAGAGACAACTGACAAGGTCAAGAAAGTTCGTGATAACCTTCAGGCAGCTAGAAACCGTCAGAAGATTTACGCGGACCCAAAACGCAAAGCCTTTGAATTTCAAGTCGGTGATCGAGTATTACTTAAGGTCTCACCTTGGAAAGGTGTGATCAGATTTGGAAAGAAAGGAAAACTTGCACCTAGATACGTTGGACCATTCAAGATCGTCGAAAGAATCGGAAAGGTAGCCTACAGACTTGAGTTACCTCCGGAACTGGGAAATGTTCATCCAACTTTTCACGTATCAAATCTCAAGAAGTGTACAGCTGATGAGAACTACTCCATACCGCTTGACGAAATTCGTGTTGGCAAAACACTGAAATTTGTTGAGAAACCAGTGGAAATCATGGAACGTGAAGTCAAGTGGCTTAAACGCAAGCGCATTCCTTTGGTCAAAGTTCGCTGGGAAGCTAAACGTGGACCTGAGTTTACTTGGGAACGCGAAGACCAAATGAAGGCGAAATACCCACATCTTTTTCCACGAGTTTCCTCTAAATAAATTTCGGGACGAAATTTCCACAAGTAGGGGAGACTGTAACAACTGTGCTTGTAATCACTATGAACAGTTCTGTTATCAATAAACCAATGTTATTTGATCACAATGTTTGTTTTGTTATGTTTTACATTTTTCATGTTTTGACTTTTATGTAATTTCAAACTCTACATCGCTTTCTGGAGAGTTATACGCAAACTAGTGCGTAAACGTACTCAGTTTAATGCGAGAAATACTCCGGAACATCATCATATACTCAACATACCTTAAATAACCTTTAAATAACTTAGAAATAAGTTTTGAAGGCATTGGTATGGCAAAAACAAGTTAATTCGTTTACAGGGACTAAATATGACAAACTGCGAAGGTATGTCAATTTAAACTGTAACGAACATTCCGGAACATAACCATAAGTTAAACACACCTTAAATATCCTTTACATAGCTTAGAAATAGGCTTTGAGGGGTTCGGTGTGCTAAAATAAACTTTTGGGTCATTCAGGGACTAAAAGTGTCAAAAAGTGCACAAGTTTGCATTTTCGCGCATAACTTACGTTCTGAATACATCTGGACATCCAAAAATTTATGTAAGCATGACTATATTATATTTTAGTGTTCGCCTTAAGAAAAATCCATTCGTCGCGTCATTTGGATCGTTTTTCGCGCTTATGCGCATTCCGTCGTAATTAAGCGAACATCGCGTTCGTACGACCAAACGAACCATCATCCGGCATATTTTTGAGTATGTTTTGAGTTCCCTATACTTTAACTTCATTTTAGAGCCTTGAAATGAGGTTAACGGGGTTCAAACGCATCGAAAATCGCTTAAACAAGGTGCAGGGACCATTTATGTAAAATCTGCCAAAACAGGGGCCTAGCGTGACGCGACGGGCCTTAGCGTCACGCGAGCCCCCTTCTGGACCAGATTAAGTGTATTTGACAGCTGGTTGCAGCTGTTTTGCACTCCCTAACCCCTTGCCAAGTGTTGATTCCTTATGGTGGTGAGCATTTTGAGGCACCACAACTTCCCGACAAGTGTACGGCCTTGATCGTGCCCTCCATTCCAAGAAACGATCCTAGCGGTGGACCAAAAACTATAAATAACCCAACCCCCTTTGTTCAAAATCACTAGAAATTCACTTTGAGAAACTCTAAGTTGAAACATTTGTTTCATACCTGAGATTTTCGAATTGAGTTTAGCATTCGGGGACCCTGGGTTAGTATTCTTTCGTTCTTTTCCTTATTTTTGCTGCTTTTCGAGTCAGAAAGTCAAACTTTGTTTGACTTTCAGCGTTGACCAGTAATGGTCAATGCGAAGTTCGTTTGAACTTCGCAACGTGAGTGTAATCACGTTGGTCATAGTCCCTTGGGACTATGCCCACTGATTACCACGTTGTCTAGAGTCGTAGGGTAGGCGATCTAATAAATCGCCTATACCCTCGAACCCGACCCAGTTTGGTCGATCATTAGGATCCGACCAAACACAGTAGGTGACCATAGTAGGTAGGGAATAACCTTCCGAGGTTATACCCTATGGTCACATCGTTTAAGTAGTTGCATGATAGGTAGTTTATATGCCTTAGGTAAATTACCAGAATACCCTTTTCATACATAATTGGTAATTTAGCATATGTAACCTAAACTTTTGTCACGTAACTGATTATGTAACATGTTTAGGCATATAACACTTGTCATAGGGCTAGTTAGGCGGTCCGAACGCGTTTCACGCGCACGACGCGTTAAAGTAGCATAAGCTTCCTAAACGGGTCGTATTGGGTCGTAAACAATTATGTTAAGTTTCATTTAGTATGTAGGCTTTGTTAAACCAAATGACACGAGTCTCTACACTCGTTTGGTTTACGAAACCTCATTCTATCCAATCTTCCGATTTAGGTCCGGGTTATTAACATAGTTACCTATATTAGGTGCCGTTTGATATTCCGAGATCTATAGCATTACTTGGTGGTTATCTTTATACATCTGAGCAATCTCAAGTGAGTACATAGACCCCTCTTTTACTGTTTTCCAAACTGTTTTGGGGTGGAACACATGTGCCTACTTGTTACTTTCATGCTTTCCTGTTTTCATATCATATACCGACTATGTTTGTTAGTACATTATAGTACATGATTTCATTACTTTTCTGCTATGTATGTTGACTGATAACATGCTAAGCACATTGATTTACATGACTTTTCTGCTATGTATGTTGACTGATAACATGCTAAGCACATTGATTTACATGACTTTTCTGCTATGTATGTTGACTGATAACATGCTAAGCACATTGATTTACATGACTTTTCTGCTTTGTATGTTAACTTAGCATACTTAGTACATTGTTTTCATATGACATGTATACGACTACTATGACATTTGGTTTGCACAAACGGGTCTTTATTACGTTCATTAACATTTGCTACGCCGCTCGGGAGTAAGTAGTGGTACCATAGGACTTGACAAATCCCATTCCTGACATCCCGGGTTTGTTTGGATGTAAGGAATGACTGAATCCGAATACAATTCTTTTGATAACCTTGACTGAAAGGGTTATCCGACTGTCTCAAGGCTTGAATGTATGCGTTAACTCACCACATAAATGTTCGTATCAATGTATCATGCATCACTTTACAAAACATAACTTTTTGATATAATCAAAATACTTTGTTTTGTACATTTTTACTTATGGTTTAAGTAGTCTTATTTTACTTACCATACATATCATTTTGGTTATACATTACTTGACTACTTTTGGACTATCAACATTTGACATGGTTTATACAAGGACTTTTGACTATTGGTTTAAACATAGACATTTGACTTGGATATTTGACATAGACATTTTTACATGATTTACATCTTGACATGAACATTTTACATTGTTTGGTTTGGTTTGATTAAGTGATTAAGTAACGATGCGTGTGTAATATGATACAAGCATGGTGGATACGCCGCTGGTACTTCCTATATATAAGTGTTTGTATGGTATTATATATCGTAGCGTTATTTGAATCATTTCAGTTTTATACATAGAACATTTCATACAAATAACATACTTTTCACAACACATTGTTTTACAAACAACTTATCTTATACAAACTCAGTTTACAATGGTTATCCATTTAACCATACACTATTCTCTTATTTATACATATCATCTGATCTTATCGTTTTTCAAGTGATTTACAAAACAAATCAAATTACAAGGTTCATGACGGAATATTTTCTCAAACACAAGTCATGAATCTTATTTTCACAAACCTATGTATCTCACAGGCATTTTTATGCTGACGTACCTATTTTCACATGTGTTTTCAGGAGCTTTTCCATAGGATGTTGATCATGATACTAGGGCGAACCTGTGCCTTAGAGACTTTAAAAGAAGATAGACTATGTTTAATTATGTTCTGAACTCTTAAATTTCCTGTTTGAAACAATGTAACACCTTTGTTTATAAATAAAATACAACTTTGTTTGCCATGGATTTGAAACAATTAATTCTGTCGCAACACGCCCCGATGTTTCCGCCGCGATTTGTTGTTTTACGCGGTCGGGGTGTGACATCCGGAAAATAAGTTTAGTTGATTTTACCACTTGTAGGTATACTAATTGTAAGTTCGGGGATGTGTTTCATCATATTGTGTAGTTAATCACATATATGAGGATTACATCAAGTTCAAACTAATGACCTTGACGAATCACTTGTAAAATCCAACTTCTTACCACTTGTAAGACAAACACCAACAAACCTCTTTACCATTTGTATGATGACATTACCGTAGTAAATTCCTCAAGAAAGATGCCGATACCTGCTCCTCGCTTACCAACCTGGGAGCTTCGGCAAGTCAGGTTTTTAGTCGAAGAAAATATCCACCCAAGCCTGACCAGCCTTGGGTGTTACCGAGTCACCATCACTCGGTTTCTTACCTCCTCTCTTCTTCTCATAGAACTCTTTAACCCCTTTGACTTTTCGGTCAATCATCTTACCAAAGATATGCTTTACCTTGGGATTAAAGGCCTTCTCCACATCAAAAACCTGCTTATCATTATAAAATTGGTTAGAAATTTCAACTTTACCAATTTTCTTCTTATAATTTTCAGCCCGAAGTGATGGAAAATTGTCATCATCCACAGTCGGAACTGATTTTTCATCTTTCAAAATAGCTTCACTTTTTGAATCAACTTGTGGCTCCTCTGATTTTGTGGAATCAGATTCATCGCCAGAAGATAGCTCCTCTGATTTTGACCTATCAGAATCATCGCTAAAGCTTTCAACAGTTTTCTTGTAAAATCCATTTTTGATTATCAGATTTAGCTCTTTTCTTGTAAAATTTGTTTGAACATTCACCAGTTTCAAAAATTGAATTTTTGAACAGTTTGGTTCTATCAAGTGGTGGTTCAAACTCAATAACTTTGTTCTTCAGTTTACGAGATACTCCCTGTTTTGATGCTATTACCTTAGAACAATCTCTGGCAATATGTCCAATAGTGTTGCATTGGAAACAGGTTCTCGTATCTTTCTTCTGCTCAGCCATCTTCTTCATTTCATCTTGCTTCTTTGCAAGGAATTCATTGTTTGACTGCCTCCAGAATTCTTTCTTTTCTTCTTCATCAGCTGACGTTCCTGAAACAAATGTCATTTTGGATTTAAAATCACGAACATATTTTTCATTTTTCTGTTTTTCTGTAGGAGTAAATCCTAAACCTTTCTTTTTGAAATTACCGTTATGGTTAGATTTCTTTTGAAAACCTGAACCAGAACTGTAACCTTTTTTCTTGTTTAATCTCTGTTGAACTCTTGAGGTGTATTTTTTAGGTTTATCAGTAAGATTTAAATCTTTTATTTCAGAAATATTAATTTCTGTGAGTTTAAAAACCTTTTTAATCATTTCAGTTTTGACACCTCTTATTGGAAATTCCTCATCAGAATATAATTTGTCAGAATCATTCAAAGTGTAAGCAACTTTAAACAGTTCGTCATTCAAATTAGATTTTGATAATAGGAATTCTTTGTCATAAACTATTTTGCCCTGTTTTTCTGTTTGACCCGGAGTGCTTGACTCAGACTTTGACTCTGAACTAGACTCCGACTTTGACTTATCTGTCTCATCGTTATCTAACACATGATCCACCACTATCTTCATCAATTGAGATTGTTGATCAGTGTCAGATGATGTAAACGTGACATCAATACTTTCTGGTAGATTGACTGACGACTCTGACTCCCACTGTAAGTTTATAGCCTTTTTGACTCTTTCATCATTTGGATTTCTGGGCAGATATCCATTTTCCAGCGGGGGTGGACACTTGTTGTAACTGACACTTTGTTTCTTACCAGAATCTTTCTTGTTAGTCTTTTTGTTACTTTTCTTCTCTGGAGTCTTTTCATCAACTCGTTCTTCAGTCACCTCATCCTCTTCAAATGCCTTCATGCCTTCAACTGTAGGATAGATCCTGTTAATGACATAAGAAGTACATGAGTAACTTTTCAACAAACGATTCACTCTTTCGGTTTCAATTCTTTGTAGCTCCAACTTTTGTTCTAGAGCAGCACACTTCTCAATGTAATTGTTCACAACTTTCTGTTTGATCATGAACGCTCCCTGAAGTGTTTTCATTGCTGTTGCTTGCTCTTCACTTGTATCATTGTACATGTTCATTGCTTTGTTGAGCACATCATAAGATTCCTTTAATCTGTTCATATTGTGAATCAAAGAACTATTTTGTTTCTTTACAACTTCACAATTTTCACACATCACTGGACTCTTTTTTGCAATAGCTTCTTCATCAATCTCGAACTTTGGAACTTCTTTCACCTTTGTCAGACCACCGGAGCTTCATCATCACTGCTCACCGGTGTCCTTACTTTTTTCTTTTTCTTCTTGGCTCTCTCATCTTCACTGTCACTTTCTGCTAACATCTTCAAGTGATCTCTCATTTGTTTAGCATAGTATTCAGTTCCATCATCATCACTGTCTTCTTCTATTCTGGCAACAAAAGCTTTGTGAACTGAAGCGTTGTCAGGAATATAATCATTCCAAGTAAAATTTTCCCAGCTAAACCCCTCGAGTAACTTTTCATCATCTTGATCGATCACACAAGCTTTTCCATCAGCTGATATGTAATTATCCCAGTTGAATGGTTTCTTTTCAGGTTTGATTAACCACACAAGATCTCTTTCCAGAATCTTCAATCACATTTCTTCCATGTGCAGTTTGAGCTTGATGTTGATGTTGTTGAGATGGTTGTTGAGCAACTTGATGGTAGATGGCTTTTCGGTAGTAATCATTGTTGTTGTTGAAAGGATTCTGAGCTCCATTTGCTTCGCGGTTGGTGCACTCCCTCTTGAAGTGTCCTTTTTCCATGCAACGAAAGCAAGTGACTTTAGATTTATCAAAACCCAAAGTAGAAACATTAGCCTCACGAAGATCATCTCTCCCCGTAATTTGCTTAAATTTCTCAGCTCTCCTTAACACGCTGACCAAACACCATTTTATGTCCATCAGCTCCATCTCTTCAGCATCTATCTGGTCATAATCCTCCTTTGTAAGCATAGGATTCCCGATACGACCTGCAACAAAACTACTGTAAGATTCTAAAATCATTCCCAATAAAGACATTTGATTTTTAGCAACTTCATCTGAATAATCTTGATCATTTTCAAGATTTAAAACAATATTGCACTGAAGTTTTCTCCCATTCTTTGTCGCTGAAATGTTTGGATCGAAAGATGGAAATGATGAGAAACTTGTTTTGCTGTTTGATCCAGTTGATGAACTTCTTGATGAACCTTTAGCATTGTATGCAGTTTCCACTTTTGGAGACAAGTTGGTTGTTTTCTCATTCAACCCTGCTTTGTAGTACAACCCTATATCCTGTTCACCATCAAAATCTTTCATTCGAACAATCTTTCTTTGCTCCATCTCTTGAGCTTCCAACTTCTCAATGAATTTGCTCAATGTGAGCGTGTTGAATCCTTTCTTGTTTCTAAGCATCATCAGATATGTGCCCCATGTTTCGTGTGGCAATGCATCTGCTAGCTTCTCTATCAATTCTTCATTGTCTTTGTTGATACTTACCCTCTTCATATTCACCAACAAATTGCAATATCTTTCGATGATTTTCTTTGTGCTCTCATTCTTCAATCCACGAAACGAAACAAATCAAATTCCTTCTTCAAGAGTGATTTCTTGTTTTTGATCATTTCCTGACTACCAACAAACTTTGATCTAAGAGCTTTCCAGATAGAATAAGAACTTCCGTTATGCTGCAATAAGACCATAATATCCTCTTTCACAGCTTGTTGTAGCAGACTTAACATCATCTTCTCATTTTTGTATTTCTTTTTGTCATCTGCACTCATATCCTTGATCGCAACTTCCTCTTCATCGTCATTTAACGGTCTCACATACTTTGTCTCAACACACTCCCAAGCGTCTAGGTAATTAGCTTGTACCCAGTTTTCGTAACGACCTTCCCAACCCTTATATTCTTCAATGTTCATGAGCTTGGGCGGTTTTTGCATTGTTCCCGTTTCGTTTTCTAGCATCGTGTTCTGTGCAATAGTGATCGGGGTAACCGGTGTTGCGAATGCATTGTAAAAATCTTCGTCCTTTTTTTAGATTTCAAGAATTTCACAAAACAGCCTAGGTTCAAGCGAAATCAACAAGTTAAGTGGAATCATTATTTGGAGCGGAATCAACAAGTAACCAGGAGCGGAATCACGAAGTATCCTGGAGTGGAATCACGATGTATCCTGGAGCGGAATCACGATGTTCCTGGAGTGGAATCACGATGAATCCTGGAGCGGAATCATGAAGAATCCTGGAGCGGAATCACGATGTATCCTGGAGCGGAATCACGATGTATCCTGGAGCGGAATCACGATGACGTCATGTTTTACCTCGAAAGTTTTCAAGCGAAATTAGCAAATTACTCAGTTTTAGTTCGAATTAACTGCTGATACTTTCAAGGCTTTGTTAGATACTAATTCCGAGCACACTGTGCAAATGATCAGAACAATTCGATCAACTTTTCCCAGTCAATTTGCAAAGGACAGTGTAGAAGGTGTAGAAAAATAGAATTTTCTGCTGAATTGGCAAGAGCTCTTCCTCCTTAGCTCTGATACCACATGTAAGATCGAATTCGGACCCAATTTAGTCTATCAGAAGAACTATTCCTGATTTGAACGACGGAAACAGACAAATCAGGTTCAATTCACCGAGTATTCACTTTCAACTGTTGATTCTATTGATCTGGATGACGTTTACAATCGACTCAACACTTCGGCAGCACTTCGTGGCTCACCGGAAGACAATCACCCTAACAACTATGTGATTTCGCTCCAAGCTACTACCTATTTATAGTAGTTCTAATTCCGCTCGAATGTACAAGCGGAATCACAAACAAGTGATCTCGGGCGAAATCAAACTTTAACCTATTTCGGGCGGAATCAGTATATAAGAGGTTTCGCTCCAAATGACAAGATGTCATTTGGAGCGGAATCACATTTAAATACAATATCCTGGATTCCGTGCCCTGTTCTATCCTATTCAACACAAGACTCGATACAAGACATAGACGACAGACGGATGCACCAACAGAAATTGTCCTCAGTTAAACCAGAACCAGAATAACAACAACCATCAGGGGAACGGGAACAACAATGGGAATAACAACGGGGGAAACAATGGAAACAATGGCGCCCGGGGCCGTGCGTTTGTGATTGGTCAGGGTGATGCTAGGAATGATCCCAATGTCATGATGAGTAAGTTTCTACTGGATGACTTTTATGTTAATGTTTTATTTGATTCGGGTGCCGATACCAGTTATGTATCTCTAAAAGTTAGTCAAATGTTAAAGCGTGTCCCAACACTTTTGAACACCAAGCACATGGTAGAGCTAGCAAATGGTAAAAGTTTAGAGGCCACACACGTAGTTAAGGGTTGTAATCTCATCTTAGCTGGTCAAACTTTCTCTATCGACCTCATTCCTATTGTCATGGGAATTTCGACATTGTTATTGGTATGGATTGGCTATCTCAAAATCGAGCAGAGATCCTCTGTCAGGAGAAGATCGTCCGCATTCCTCGTTCAAATGGAGAACCTTTAGTGATTCATGGTGACAAGAGTGGTGCCGTGGTGGGCATCATTTCTTTTCTTAAGGCCCAGAAGTGTTTGCGAAAGGGCCACACTGCTATTTTAGCCCTCGTTACTGACACCTCAAAGAAAGAGAAGAATATCGAAGATATCCTGATTGTGCGTGATTTTACCGAGGTATTTCCTGAGGAATTACCTGGTCTCCCACCTCATCGTCAGGTTGAATTTCAAATCAAGCTAGCTCCTAGAGCAACGCCAATAGCTCGAGCACCTTATCGTTTAGCTCCATCAGAACTAGAAGAACTGTCCACGCAACTACAAGAACTCTTGGATAAGGGTTTTATTCGTCCTAGCTCTTCGCCTTGGGGAGCTCCAGTATTATTTGTGAGGAAGAAAGACGGTACCTTCAGAATGTGTATCGACTACCGCGAACTCAACAAGGTGACTGTGAAGAACCGTTATCCACTTCCACTCATTGATGACTTGTTCGATCAGCTGCAAGGGTCGAGCTACTATTCAAAGATTGACCTGAGGTCAGGCTACCATCAACTGAGAGTTCGAGACGAGGATGTCTCTAAGACAGCATTCAGGACTCGTTATGGGAATTATGAGTTCCTGGTTATGCCTTTTGGATTGACAAACGCACCTGCAGTCTTCATGGATCTTATGAACAGAGTGTGCAAGCCTTACCTGGGCAAGTTTGTTATTGTTTTCATCGACGACATCCTGATCTATTCTAAGAGTCAGGAGGAACACAAGCACCATCTACGGCTTATTTTGGAACTCCTCCGAACAGAACAGTTGTACGCCAAGTTTTTGAAATGAGACTTTTGGCTTCGTGAAGTCCACTTTCTAGGCCACGTGGTAAACAAGGATGGGATTCATGTTGATCCATCCAAGGTAGACCCGATTAAGAACTGGCCTGCACCCCGTACACCAACGGAAATCCGCCAATTCTTGGGTTTGGCGGGCTATTACAGAAGGTTCATCAAGGATTTCTTCAAGATTACGCAACCTCTCACTTCACTGACTCAGACGGTGTCACCTATCGTTAGGGTAATGCACAAGAAACAACATTTCAGCACTTAAAGGATAGACTTTGTAGCGCACATATTCTTTCATTTCCAGAGGGCACAAATGACTTTGTGGTTTATTGCGACGCATCAATTCAAGGTCTTGGTTGTGTATTGTTGCAACGGGATAAAGTCATCACTTACGCCTCGCGCCAACTTAAGATTCACGAAAGGAATTACACTACACACGATCTGGAGCTGGGAGCTGTTGTTTTCGCGCTTAAGATATGGATACATTACCTGTACGGTACCAAGTGCACCATTTACACCGATCACAGGAGTCTCGAGCATATCTTCCAACAGAAGGAGTTAAACATGCGACAACGTCGATGGGTCGAGCTATTGAATGATTACGAATGCGCGATCAAGTACCATCCAGGCAAAGCCAACGTGGTGGCCGATGCCCTCAGTCAAAAGGAGACTATGAGACTACACCTAAATGCGTGCGTGCGTTACAACTCACCATCCAATCTAGCCTTCCTGCTCAGATACGAGAAGCTCAGGTTGAAGCATTGAAACCAGAAAACGTCAGGGCTGAGACCCTACGTGGATCAAGGAAACGGTTAGAACAAAGGGAAGATGCCGATTATTTGGGTCCCACTTTATGGAAACTTACGCGAGCTAGTGATGGATGAAGCACATAAGTTTCGCTACTCGGTACATCCTGGTTCGGATAAGATGTACCATGACCTAAAGACTACATACTGATGGCCTAGCATGAAGGCCCACATAGCAACCTACGTTGGCAAATGCTTGACTTGTACGAGAGTCAAGACTGAATACCAGAAACCATCAGGCCTACTTCAACAACCAAAGACACCGCAATGGAAATGGGAGCAAATTTCCATGGATTTCGTTACTGGCCTGCCTAGATCTCAACGCGGAAACGACACTATTTGGGTGATAGTGGATCGATTGACTAAGTCTGCACACTTTTTGGCTATCAAAGAAACGGATAAGTTTTCAACATTAGCAGACGTTTACTTAAAGGAAGTGGTTTCGAGGCACGGGGTGCCAACCTCTATTATTTCCGATCGTGATGCACATTTTACTTCTGAACTGTGGCAAGCAATGCACAAATCTTTTGGCTCACGTTTAGACATGAGCACCACTTATCATCCACAAACGGATGGGCAGTCTGAACGCACCATTCAAACCCTTGAAGACATGCTTAGAGCATGTGTGATTGATTTTGGCAATGGCTGGGAAAAACACCTCCCGTTAGTGGAGTTTTCATATAACAACAGTTACCACACCAGTATTCAGGCCGCTCCATTTGAGGCATTGTACAGGCGTAAATGCCGATCACCTCTTTGTTGGGCAGAGGTGGGTGATAGTCAGATCACGGGTCCAGAACTTGTACTAGACACAACGAAAAGGATTGCTCAGATACGACAACGAATGGCGGCAGCTCGTGATCGTCATAAAAGCTACGCTGATAAGCGTAGGAAACCACTCGAGTTCCAGGTTGGGATTGAGTGCTACTCAAAGTCTCACCGTGGAAAGGTGTGGTTCGTTTTGGCAAACGAGGTAAACTTAACCCATGTTACGTTGGACCGTTCGAAATCATCGAGAAAATAGGCAAGGTGGCCTACAAACCGAACCTACCAGCAGAACTCAGTGGAGTTCACAACGTATTTCATGTGGCAAATCTGAAGAAGTGTCTGTCAGATGGGACCCTCATAGTTCCTCTTAAGGAGCTTACTATAGACGACCAGTTGCAATTCGTCGAGGAACCAGTAGAGATTACTGACCGAGATGTGAAAGTTCTCAAGCACACCAGAATACCTCTTGTTCAAGTTCGTTGGAACTCCCGTCGTGGCCCAGAGTTCACCTGGGAATGAGAAGACCAAATGAAAATCAAGTATCCCCAATTGTTCGGGAATAGTGCAACCACTTCTGAGGCTGAAGCTACTACAGAATTTCGGGATGAAATTCCAAATCAACGGGGTGATGATGTGACACCCCAGGAAAACCATTAAACCACGCAACTTAACTAGCTTCCTCAGTAACCGCATGCTAAATTTCGGGACGAAATTTCTTTCAATTTGGGGATAATGTGACAACTCGAGTTTCCAAGATTTCCATCTTCGCATTTATTGCACGTTAATTGTTTACGCTATTTGTTTCACAACTATGTTTGCACAATTTGTTGCTTTTTAATTGTTATTGTTGGATATATGATTGACATATGGTTGATTGGGTTATATGATAAAATGCGAACTGTTTGACGTATGGTGATTATGATTATTATTATGTTATAAATAGGATGAAACATGAGTGTTTAGCCAAAACCTCCACCCGGCGAAACTGAGTGTTTCGCCATAAACCACTTCGACGAAACAAGTGTGTTTCGTCACACACACCTCGACGAAACAGACGTTTCGCCGGCCCAATGTTTCGCCGAAGCCCATTAGGGGCCCAGTAAGTTACGCGTATATTTAATATGTATTGCTGTTTCATTCGTCACTCTATTAGCAAATTGAAAACCCTAGAAGTTCCCCTCTGTGCGACGGCAACCATCATCTCTCACCATCCTTCCTCTCGAATTCTTGTTGGATCACCTAGTAACCGGTTAGTGTTTAACCCTTTGCATGATTTAATTGATTGTTATCATTGCTAACTGAAAATTGAAAACATGATTCATTGATAATATGTAATGCTTGATCTTATGTTTGGATTCCCTTGATTATTGATGATGATTATTATGATGTGTATGAATGAGAATGATACTTGTTAACACTATTCGGATTATGTGACGGAAAAATGTTGAACCTGTTAATGATTAGGGTTTCTTGGTGGTTGATATTGTTGAATTCGTGAACTTATTCTCATCTATTGGCCATCGTATATGTTAGATCGCTTAAGATTAATGCGTGGTTCTGCTGGGATTGAATGATTGTTGTATGGGTTCCATATGATGATGATGAACTGATGATTAGGGTTCCTGTGATATGCGTAACTGTTGATGATGATAACTGTTGACGACGTAACTGACCTAGTTGAAGAAACGCTGTAGACGGCGAATCACACCTCGACGAAACAAAGGGGTTTCATCGATTAGGGAACACGACGAAACAGGGATGTTTTGTCGAAGGGAAATCACGACGAAACAGGGATGTTTCGTAGAGTGGGTAAACTGGACAGTGAACTCAGTTAAGTCTGTTAAGGGTTAACTGGGTTAGTTAGCTGTTGTTAAACGATAAGCATGATTTGCACGAACTTGTATAACTGACAAATGCTATGTGTTACTTGCATGTACGTGATGATCTTGCCTGTTAGTCGAACATGTGAATGTCAACTGATTGTGTGTATGTGCAAACTATAGGCTTTGATTGAATTAATTGTGCACAAGTAATTAAGCATACCGAGCAAACCGAGGTGAGTTCACACTTTCTACAAGGCATGGGATTCCCAAGGGTTGGGAACAGGTTAAAGAACTAAAACGGAAAACTACATATTCTCCTTGGGTAGAATACGTACGGCCATCCTCCTTGGGTAGGATGCCACTATAAATCCTGCGTATTCTCCATGGGTAGAACTACGTACGTTCGTCCTCCTTGGGTAGGACAACAACCTTAACTTACTAGACAAAACTCTATCATGAAGTCCCTCCTCTTTATATCGACTTAATCGCCGAGGCCGATGGCGAGCGGGTCATTAGTTAATAGCGCTATTAGATTTAACAAACCTCACACCGTGTCGTTCGAACGGGCGTGTACTAATGGACTATGGCAAACTGTCAGTGATGATAGACACTGATGTAGGGCACAACTTATATTTCGTTAGTAGTCGATATGGTATGGTCTAGTGGGTCACAGGGGAAGCCCCCCACTGATTATGGTTATGTTTGGGAAACAGGGTAAACTGGTAATTCACATGGGAAGCCCCCACCAACTATAAATATGTTTGGGAAACAAAAGTACTGGTTAACTCGTGGTTTACGAAACAACTTATGATTTCAAAATGAACTGGTAAAACTGAACAACCAACTGTGAACTCGCTCAACTTTGTTGTTGACTCATTGTTACATGCCTTGCAGGTCGTTAGGTGCTTATGGAGCTTGCACAGGGAGGAGCGGTCATTGTGGGGTTTATGGACTGTTATGTTCCATACTTAAACATTTGAACTTTAAACTATGTGTTGGTTATTTGATCATTACTATGCTTCCGCTGATTTCTTATGTAACATCTGTGTCTAAAATCATTGTAAACAGTTCAGTTATCAATAAAATAATGTTATTTGATCCCAATGTTTGTTTGGTTATGTTTTACATTTTTCATG
Source organism: Helianthus tuberosus (assembly GCA_030545235.1). Lineage (NCBI taxonomy): Eukaryota > Viridiplantae > Streptophyta > Magnoliopsida > Asterales > Asteraceae > Helianthus > Helianthus tuberosus. The sequence continues at coordinate 99,481,234 of CM060355.1, forward strand.
TTTTGACTTTTGTCCAATTTCAAACTCTATATCGCTTTCTGGAGAATTATACACAAACTTGTGCGTAAACGTAATCAGTTTAATGCGACATGTGACACCTGTGTCACTGTGACCATCAAACAAATACCAAACCAATGAAATATTGTATTTCATACTTGGGATTTGTACAAATATGTGTATCATTTGTACATATCAATTCTTGTTCGATTTCGGGCTCTAAATCGCTTTCTGGAAGGTTATACGCGCACTGATGCGTAAACATAACCAGTTTAATGCAACGAACGCTCCATAATGGTTACATAGGCTTAACATACCTTAAATAACCTTTACATAACTTAGAAATAAGTTTTGAAGGCTTTGGTATGGCAAAATCGAGTTAAATCATTTACAGGGACTAAACTTGACAAACTGCGAAAGTATGCCAATTTGAACTGTAACGAACATTTCAGAACCAAACCATAAGTTAAACATACCATAAATATCCTTCACATAGCTTAGAAATAGGCTTTGAGGGCTTCGGTATGCTAAAATATACTTTTGGGTCATTCAGGGACTAAAAGCGTCAAAAAGTGCACAAGTTTGCACTTTCGCGCATATCTTACGTTCTGAATACATCCGGACATCCAAAAATTTATGTAAGCACTAAAATATGTTATTTTAGTGTTTTGCATAAGAAAAATCCATTCGTCACGCAATTTAGATCATTTCTCGCGCTTATGCGCATACCGTCGTAATTAAGCGAACATCGCGTTCGTACGACCGAACGAGCCAACACCCGGCATATTTTTGAGCATGTTTCATTACACAATGTTTAGGCATCCTTTTGGAGCCTTGAAAATGATTTAACGAGCCTTAAACGTGTCGGGAATGGCCTTATTACGCAACGGGGACTGAAAGGTGAACATTAGAAAGTGTTTGCTGATCAGGGGACCCCTAGCGTGACACCTAGCCCCCCTAGCGTCACGCTAGGCCCCTTTTGATCAGCAAAAGCCATTTTTAATACAAGTTAACATCCCCTAACCCCTTCCAAAGGTCAAGTGCCACATGTTAAACTCTTATGGTGGCCAAAATCAGTAACCACAACATTGTGACAAGTGTAGGGATGGGATCATTCCCTCTTCTCCAAGAAATGATCCTAACGGTTAACCGAAATCTATAAATACCCAATACCCACTTCACTCATTCCTCACAAATCTGATCTTATGTGCTCTAAGTTGAAACCTTTGTTTCATACCTGAGCTATTTTGATCTAGATTAGCATTCGGGGACCATTTGTAAGTGTTCCTTCGTTCTTTTATTGCTTTTCGAGTCCGAAAGTCAAACTTTGTTTGACTTTCTGCATTGACCAGTTTATGGTCAATGTGAAGTTCTTTAGAACTTCGCAACGTGATTGTAATCACCATGGTTATAGTCCTTGTGACTATGCCTACTGATTACCACGTTGTCTAGGGTCGTAAGGGTAAGCGACTTGATCAGTCGCTTATGCTTTCGAACTCGACCCATTTGGTCGATCATTAGGATCCGACCAAATACATTAGGTGACCATAGTATATAGGGAATAACCTTCCGAGGTTATACCTTATGGTCGCTTCGTTTAAGTAGTTGTATGATAGGTAGTTTATATGCCTTAGGTAAATTACCAAAATGCCCCTTTGATGCCAAAATTCATTTTAAACATATGTAACATAACTTTTGACATCTAAACTGATTTGACAACAATATTAGACATGTTAAGGCATATGTTACTTGTCATAGGACTAGTTAGGCGGTCCGAACGCGTTAAAGTAGCATAAGCTACCTAAACGGGTCGTAATGGGTCGTAAGCACTTAGGTTGAGTTTCATTTAGTATGTAGGCTTTGTTAAACCATATCACATGAGTTCCTACACTCATTTGGTTTACAAACCCTCATGCTACCTAATCTTCTGATCTAGGTCCGGTTTATTAACATAGTTACCTATATTAGGTGCCTTTTGATTCCGTGATCTCTAGCATTGCTTGGTGGTTATATTAGGACTTCTGAGCAATCTCAAGTGAGTACATAGAACCCCTCTTTTACTGTTTTCCAAACTGTTTTGGGGTGGAACACATGTGCCTACTTGTTACTTTCATGCTTTCCTGTTTTGACATCATATACTTGCTACGTTCATTAGTACATTTATAGTACATGATTTCATTGTGTTTTATGCTACGTATGTCCATTTAGTACATGCTTAGTACATTATTTTACATTGCATCTCTGTTGCATATGTTCCAGTAACATATGGACACATTGTTTTACAGCTCTACCTTGTATGTTTACTCTAGCATACTAGGTACATTATCTTCATAAAAACATGCTTACATTTTGATATGACATTTGGTTTGTTTAAACTATACTATACATTCATTAACACCGATCATGCCGCTCGGTAGTAGGTAGTGGTACCATAGGACTTGACAAATCCCATTCCTGAAATCTCGGGTTTTGTTTGGACGTAAGGAATGACCGAATCCGAATACATTTTCATTTTGATAACTCAGTTTTACATAGTTATCCGACTATCGCAAGGCTTGGATGTATGAATTTTCACAATACCTCATAAATGTTCGTATTCAGTAAAGCATGCATTATTCTACAAAGCATAACTTTTGATTTATTCAAATACTTTGTTTTGTACATTTTTACTTATGGTTTAGGTAGACTCATTTTACTTACCATACATGACTTTTGACTATACATAAACATTTACACATTACTTGACTACTTTTGGACTTCTTAACATTTGACATGGTTTACACAAAGACATTTGACATAAACATTTTGACATAATTTACGTTTGATCATGCATTTCCACAAAACATAACTTTGATTTAAACCAAGTTTTACTTCAATACTTTGTTTTGTGCGTTTCACCTATGGTTTAGTTGATGCATTTCACTAGCCATACATATCATTTTGGTTACACATTACATGATTTATATTTGACACATAAACATTTTTGACATTTGTTATACATTACATGATTTACATCTTGGTATAAACACTTTGACATATTATTCAATACATTTGGCAATTGGTTTAAACATAGACATCTTACATTGTTGGTTTGATTTGAGTAAGTGATTTAAGTAACGAGGCGTGTGTAATATGATGCAAGCATGATGGATACGCCGCTGGTACTTCCTATATATAAGTGTTTGTATGGTATTACATATCGTAGCGTTATTTGAATCATTTCAACATAAGACATATAACATTTTATACAAATAACATACTTTTCACAAGACATTGTTTTACAAACAACTTATCTTATACAAACTCGTTTTACATGGTTATTCATTTAACCTTACATTTATTTATACATATCATCTGATCTTATCATTGTTTTTAATGATTTACAAAACAAAACAATTAACAAGGTTCATGACTAAATTTTATTAAACATTTTCTTAAACTCAAGTCATGAATCTCATTTTCACAAAACCTATGTACTCGCCGGCATTTTTATGTTGACGTACCTATTTTCACATGTGTTTCAGGAAATGAAGCATATGATTGATCAAGATACACTTAGGCGGACTTAGGCCTTAGTGACAATAAAAGATGGAAGACTAGTTAATTTTGTTATACTTCTTTGTTTGTTAAGACATTGTAACTACTTTAATTCAATAAAACAATATTTCAATTTCCATGTGTTATGAAACAATGATTCTGTTACAACACTCCCCGATGTTTCCGCCACGTTTTGTTGTTTTACGTGGTCGGGGTGTGACACGACAAATACCCTGGAACATCAACATATGCTTAACATACTTTAATAACCTTTACATAACTTAGAAATAAGTTTTGAAGGCTTTGGTATGGCAAAAACAAGTTAATTCGCCTACAGGGACTAAATTTGACAAACTACGAAAGTATGCCAATTTGAACTGTAACAGACATTAGGGAACATGACCATAAGTTAAACACACCTTAAATATCCTTTATATAGCTTAGAAATAGGCTTTGAGGGGTTCGGTGTGCTAAAATAAACTTTTTGGTCATTCAGGGACTAAAAGCGTCAAAAAGTGCACAAGTTTGCATTTTCTCGCATAACTTACGTTCTGAATACATCCGGACATCCAAAAATTTATGTAAGCACTAAAATATTTTATTTTAGTGTTTGGCATGAGAAAAATCCATTCGTCACGCAATTTGGATCGTTTTTCGCGCTTATGCGCATTCCATCGTAATTAAGCGAACATCGCGATCGTACGACCAAACGAACCAACATCCGGCATATTTTTGAACATGTTTCATGTCCACAATGTTTAGGCATCATCTTAGGGCCTTAACATTGGCTTAACGGGCCTTAAACATGTCAGAAATGGCCTTAATGCATAACAGGGACCAAAACTGACATTTTCTGAAACTTGTTTCTGAACAGCAAGGCCAGGCGGCCCGCGTGGGATTAGTGTGTCCTCTTACGCGGCCTGTGTCAGCCTCCCAGATCAGATAAGATCAAATTTACAGTAGAATACAGCTGTTAAGCACTCCCACCTCAATTCCAAGTGTTGTTTCCTGCTTATGGGGGCAATTTGATGTACATGAGCTTGCCAACAAGTGTAGGGATGTGATCAAAGCTCGGTTTACGAGAAATGATCCTAACAGCTCTCCGAACACTATAAATACCCAACCCCATTCCTTGCAAAACCCACAAGAATCTGATTTGAGAAGCTCTAAGTTGAAACCATTGTTTCATACCTGAGCGACTTGGATCAAGATTAGCTTTCGGGGACCCTTTGTAAGTGTTCCTTCGTTCTTTTATTCTTTTAGCGTTTAAGTCAAACTTTGTTTGACTTTCTGCATTGACCAGTTTATGGTCAATGCGAAGTTCGTTTGAACTTCATAACGTGAGCGTAATCACGATGGTTATAGTCCCTAGTGACTATACCTACTGATTACCACGTTATCTAGGCTCAGTGACGAGCCGTAGTTTCGGCCAAAATGCGCATTCTTGCGTGTTTTGTAACCAAACTACTCTTAGGTATCAAAACCGTTTGTTTTGATACCAAACCTGTTTTCTAAACTTAGTTAAGCATGTTTTAACGTGCTTAGCTCGTCACTTTTAGTTTAGTGCTTATATAGGGTCGTAAGGTAAGCGATCTAAACAATCGCTTATACTTTCGAACCCGACCCGTTTGGTCGATCATTAGGATCCGACCAAACACATTAGGTGACCATAGTATATAGGGAATAACCTTCCGAGGTTATACCTTATGGTCACGACGTTTAGTTAGTTGTATGATAGGTAGTTTATATGCCTTAGGTAAATTACCAAAATACCCCTTTGACGCCAAAATTCATTTTGAACATATGTAACGTAACTTTTGACATCTAAACTGATTTGACAACAATATTAGACATGTTAAGGCATATATTACTTGTCATAGGACTAGTTAAGCGGTCCGAACGCGTTTCACGCGAACGACGCGTTAAAGTAGCATAAGCTACCTAAACGGGTCGTAATGGGTCGTAAGCACTTAGGTTAGGTTTCATTTAGTATGTAGGCTTTGTTAAACCATAATACATGAGTTCTCATACTCATTTGGTTTACAAGCCCTCATTCTATCCAATCCTCCGATTTAGGTCCGGTATATTAACATAGTTACCTATATTAGGTGCCGTCTGATATCCGTGATCTCTAGCATCGTTTGGTTGTTACTCAAGGACTACTAAGCAATCTCAAGTGAGTACATAGACCCCTCTTTTACTGTTTTCAAACTGTTTTGGGGTGAAACACATGTGCCTACTTGTTACTTTCATGCTTTCCTGTTTTCACATCATATACTTGCTATGTTCATTAGTACATTTATAGTACATGATTTCATTGTGTTTATGCTACGTATGTCCATTGTGTGCATGCTTGGTACATCGTTTTACATTACATTTCATGCTACGTATGTCCATTGTGTGCATACTTAGTACATCGTTTTACATTACATTTCATGCTACGTATGTCCATTGTGTGCATACTTAGTACATTGTTGTACATTACATTTCATGCTATGTATGTCCATTGTGTGCATACTTAGTACATTGTTTTACTTTACATTTCTGCTATGTATGTTGACTGATAGCATGCTAGCACATTGATTTACATGACTTTTCTGCTTTGTATGTTAACTTAGCATACTTAGTACATTGTTTTCATATGACATGTATACAATTGCTATAACATTTGGTTTGCACAAACGGGACTTTTATACGTTCATTAACATTAGCTACGCCGCTCGGTAGTAAGTAGTGGTACCATAGGACTTGACAAATCCCATTCCTGACATCCCGGGTTTGTTTGGATGTAAGGAATGACTGAATCCGAAAACATTTCTTTTGATAACCTTGACTAAAATGGTTATCCGACTGTCTCAAGGCTTGAATGTATGTGTTAACTTACCACATAAATGTTTGTATCAATTAAACATGCATTTACTTTGCAAAACATAACTTTTTGATATATTCAAAATACTTTGTTTTGTACATTTCTACATTTGGTTTATGTGACAATACCTTACTTACAATACAGAACATTTGATACACATTACTTGACTATATTTGGACTTTTTAACATTTGACATGATTTATACAAGGACTTTTTGACAATTGGTTTAAACATGGACTTTATACATTGGTGGTTTGTTTAAGTGATTTAAGTAACGAGACGGGTGTAATATGATACAAGCATGGTGGATACGCCGCTGGTACTTCCTATATATAAGTGTTTGTATGGTATTACATATCGTAGCGTTATTTGAATCATTTCAATTTAGACATATAATATTTTATACAAATAACATATCTTTCACAAGACATTGTTTTACAAACAACTTATTTTATACAACTCATTTTACTTGGTTATTCATTTAACCATGTATTATTCTTTATGAATACATATCATCTGATCTTATCACTTTTTAAATGATTTACAAAACAAAACAATTTACAAGGTTCATGACTAAATTTTATTAAACATTTTCTTAAACTTAAGTCATGAATCCTATTTTCACAAAACCTATGTATCTCACAGACATTTTTATGCTGACGTACCTATTTTCACATGTGTTTTCAGGAGCTTTTGCATAGGATGATGATCGTGACACTAGGGCGGACCTGTGCCTTAGAGACTTAAAATGAAGATAGACTTTGTTTAATTATGTTATGCACTCTTTGTTTTGTGTTTAAGACAATGTAACTCTCATGTTTAATAAATAAAATATAACTTTAATTTCCATGGTTGTGAAACAATTAATTCTGTTACAACACTCCCCGATGTTTCCGCCACGTTTCATTGTTTTACGTGGTCGGGGTGTGACAGAAGAGTTGGTATCAGAGCCAATGGTTATAGGGAATTAGGTTATTAGTAATGCTTTGACCTAGACTATAACCTTTCTAGGACCCTAACACAAGTTATCTTGTGTTTAGATCTTAAAACATGCACTTCACCTATCCTTAGGTGATAACCACAACGAGAACATCAAGTTCGAATCTGCTTTGAAAACTAATCATCTATTCTAGGATGATTGATTACTAGGTTTTGAACCCTCTGTTATAAGTTTTTGAACCTCCTTTGAATTTTCAAAGTCTCGTCAAAGTTTTGGGTTCTAAATAGTGTGAATACGTGCAAACTGGAAGAGTGAATGCCTGTACCCTGGGTTTTCTGTCTAAGGCTAGAGTGTTCGTACAAATCCACATAATCGGACCAGTCACTCTTACCTGGGAACTCTTAGGGTGAGTGTTCACTTATAGGCGAGCATGTCTTCGCGATACATTATTTTTCACCCATTTACTTTGATTAGTCACAATGTGTCATTTGTTTACCTTGTGGTAACAAACAAATGACCACCATCTTTGCTGTTGTCAATTTTTTTTTCATCTCATCCTTTTCACCCAGTCATCTCACTCGTTTCCTTTCATGTTTTCCTCTTTTAGAATGCCTCCTCGACGCGAAAACCAGATAGCGACTGCCAAACTGGCAGAAATCATTGCGTAGCAAATGGCTGCTCAATTCCCAAACCTCTTTGCTCAATGGAACCAAGCCAACAACAACAACAATGCTCCATGCAAATTCAAGGATTTTAACTCGGCTAAACCACTCAAGTTTAGTGGTTCTGAGGGAGCGATTGGGCTTCTTCAATGGTTCGAGAGCATTGAGAATACTTTCCACCACGTGCAGTGTCCTGACAATCGCAAGGTCGAGTTTTCTTCGAGTGTGTTTCAGAAGAGGGCTCTTACGTGGTGGAACGGGGTTATGAGAGATCGTGGTGCAGAAGTTGCTCTAGCACAGACATGGGCTGAACTTAGGGCCCTTATGATGAGGGAGTTCTGTCCTCGTCATGAACAACGAGCTTTGGAGAGAGAGTTTGTTGACTTGAAACAAGACAGTGGCGAGCACAGGGCGTATACTGATAGGTTTGAGGAGTTGAGTCTGCTTTGCCCACAAATGGTTACCCCACTCGACAAGGCTATCGAAAGGTACATCGATGGTCTACGTGAATCAGTACAAGACATCATTATTGGTAGTAACCCTACCACACTCCGTCAGGCGATCGAGTTAGCAGCGACATTGAGTGAGTCGCAGGTTCGTAAGGGAAAGCTGCACAAAAAGGGTGACAAGGGTAAGAAGCAGGCGTCTGACAAAGGAGATAACAAGAAAGGTCAAAACAAGAAGGGAAAGGATTATGGTTCCTCAAAGGGTTCTAGGAAGCGAAAGGCTTCCCAAAACTATGCCGTTACTACACAGGCCCAAGCTGCACCAAATCAGCCTGCGCAACCACTAGCCAAGAAGCCTTATCTTGGCAATGCACCTTTGTGCAACAGGTGTATCGGCCATCATCAACCACACCTCCAGTGTCGTCAGTGCACCAACTGCGGAAGATCTGGTCATCTTGCTGACACCTGCCGCATCCCTGCCAATCAGAATCGGGCAGTTCAGAACCCGGCTCAACAAGTTGCTCAGACTCTTGCTCAACAACAAGGTCAAGCTGCACGAACTCATTTTCCTCCTGGTTCGTGCTACAATTGTGGGGATCTGACCCACTACAGAAACCGGTGCCCAAGGCTAGCCAACCAGAATCAGAATCCAAATCAGAATCAGGCTCAGGCTTGAGGTCGAGTCTTCAACATGAATGCACAAGAGGCACAAGCATACAATGAAGTGGTGAACGGTACATTCTTTATTAATAATCAGCCTGCATCTGTTCTTTTTGATTCGGGTGCCGATAAGAGTTTTGTGTCATTATCTTTTGAGCCATTGCTTCGCGTGTCTAGAACGAAACTAGGTAAACCCTTAACAGTAGAAGTTGCTAGTGGTGAACCCATTGTTCTTGATTCTGTTCTTCGCAACTGCCAGTTGAACCTTAACGACCATCTTTTTCCTATTGACCTCACGCCTATGCAACTTGGAAGCTTTGACGTTATTGTGGGTATGGATTGGTTATCCAAGCATCGCGCAGAGGTAGTTTATTTTGAGAAGATTGTTCGTGTGCCGCTTACGACAGGCGAGATCCTACAGGTTCGTGGTGAGAAACCTGCTGGTGGTCTCAAACTCATGTCTTGTTTTAAAGCTCGGAAGTATCTGTGAAAGAACTATGTGGCCTTTTTGGCACATGTTGTAGCAGATAAGGGCAAAGGTAAATCTATTCAAGATATTCCTGTTATTCGGGATTATCCCAAAGTTTTCCCTGAAGATTTACCTGGTCTACCCCCAGCACACCAAGTCAAGTTCTGTATTGATCTTGTACCAGGAGCAAATCCCATTGCCATAGCCCCCTACCGTCTTACACCGTCTGAGATGCAAGAGTTGTCTAAGCAGCTTCAGGAGCTCTCTGACAAAGGATTTATCCACCCTAGCTTTTCACCTTGGGGTGCTCCCGTTCTTTTTGTCAAGAAGAAGGATGGATCTTTTAGGATGTGTATCGATTATCGTGAGCTTAACAAGCTTACCATCAAGAATCGATATCCCCTACCTCGCATTGATGATCTCTTTGATCAGTTACATGGTGCTTCTTATTTTTCAAAGATTGATCTGCGATCTGGATATCACCAACTTCGTGTGCATGAAGAAGACATTCCCAAGACAGCGTTCCGCACTCGTTATGGGCATTATGAGTTCACAGTCATGCCATTCGGTTTGACTAATGCTCCTGCTGTTTTCATGGACTTAATGAATAGGGTCTGCAAGCTTTATTTGGATCAGTTCGTCATTGTTTTTATTGATGACATCTTGATATACTCTAAGACGCGAGCTGATCACGAGCAACATCTTCGTCTTACTCTGGAACTCCTAAAGAAAGAGCAACTTGTCGCCAAATTCTCCAAGTGTGAATTCTGACTTAAAGAAGTTCAATTCTTAGGACATATTGTCAACGAACAAGGTATTCATGTAGATCCCTCCAAGATCAGTGCGATCAAGGGTTGGGATACGCCTACAACTCCTACTGAAGTTCGTTCTTTTCTTGGTCTTGCGGGTTATTACCGCCGCTTCATTGAGAACTTCTCAAAGATTGCAGTTCCTCTAACTGCTCTAACTCAAAAGAACAAGCCCTTTGATTGGGGATCCAAACAAGAGGAAGCTTTTCAGAACTTGAAGCAGAAACTTTGTGATGCGCCTGTTCTATCATTGCCTGAGGGTAATGATGATTTCGTCGTTTATTGCGATGCATCTAAATTGGGTCTTGGCTATGTTCTGATGCAAAGGAACAAAGTCATAGCATATGCATCGAGGCAGTTGAAGATACATGAGAAAAACTACACCACTCATGATCTTGAGTTGGGCGCAATTGTCTTCGCTCTTAAGATCTGGAGACACTATTTGTACGGTACAAAATGTGTGGTTTTCACGGACCACAAAAGTCTTCAGCATATCTTCATTCAGAAAGAACTCAACATGAGGCAACGACGTTGGTTCGAGCTTCTAAACGACTATAACTACGAAATTCGCTACCATCCTGGTAAGGCGAATGTCGTAGCCGATGCATTGAGTCGTAAGGAACGTACTAAGCTTCATTGTGTTCGTGTTCAATCTGTTATTCAAGCTCGATCCGATATCCAAGCACGCATTTCTCAGGCTCAACAATCTTGTATTTCACAAGGTTTGATGGATAAGGAATTTCCCTATCACATAACACCTGATCTTGAACTGAAGGACAATGGATCATATTACTTCATGGACAGTTTGTGGGTCCCAAGCCAAGATGACCTTCGCACCTTGCTTATGGATGAAGCCCATAAGTCTCGTTATTCTATTCATCCTGGTTCAGATAAGATGTATAAGGATCTTCGTATTCAGTATTGGTGGCCTGGTATTGTAACACCTCGAAAATTTACGTCCTATAATGTCTTGACACGTGTCATAACCTTTGAACGTGTGAAAGAATGTTATTGAAGGACTAAAGTTGACAAACAATGAAACTATGTATATATGAGGGTTCAAAGTGTCAACAATGAATAAATATACTTTACAATAACCCTACATGATGTTTATAACCTTAAACGAATGGATCATGGATCATACGAAGCGAATTGGGAAAGAAAGTGAGAGATTACAAACTACAGGGGTTAAATGTGTCAACATGTTAAGTTATACCTCTGAGTGACCTTTTAGCAAACCTGAAGCCTTGTAACGATTAAATATGCTCACTAGAATGTACCATAAAAATTTCACCAAGTTTCGTTACCGTATGAGAAAGTTATGATAAAATCCGTGTGTGAGGGTTAGAATCGTCAACGTTGAAAATTAGGGCTTTTCGGGTGATCACAAAGTTACCCGAGGACTTGACAAAGTGGGTATAAGCCTTAAAGCCCCTAAATGATAATTTTAAAGCCTCATAATGCAAGAATTGATGAGAAAGCGACGTTTAGGAGGACCGAGGGCCAAAAGTGCAATTAAAGGAAAGTTTGAAATCTGAGCCGGGGTCCCAGGCGGGCCGCGTAAGACTTAACCATGTCTTACGCGGGCCGCGTGACAGCTACCAGCGACAGAAAACCCATAGGTGGCTGTATCAGCCTTGTAACCGACTTAAACTTCAAGATTTCGATTCTATGGGCTGCCTAAAGTGGTTTATAGCCTATAGAGGACATATGTGCTGATCCTTGAACATTGGTAGACCTATTTGGCATCCATCTAATAAGATCAAAGTTCATATAAAAGTCACAAAGTTGCAACATGCAACCACACTTCATTCCTGATCATTTCTGGAGCATTCAAGCAGATCCCAAGCATTCCAAATCATCCATTAGACAAGTGTAAGTACCCTTGATCTTCTCTATTTCAGTTTTGCCTTGTATCTAGCTTAAAAGTCAAACCGACATAACTACGGTTTGACTTATCGTTTAAACACAAATGGTCCAGCGATTAGGCTAAGTTAAAGTTGTTATAAGTTGGTATTTATGTGAGGAATAAACCCCTAAAAGGGCACTCACTGATTCCTATCCTAACTAGGTCGTTTGTCGAGTCAAACTTCTTCCGAAAAAGTCAACAGAAATGTTATTTTCGATTTAACACATGATTAACGATATAAAAGTCGTATCACCTATTTTATCATTCTTATAAACTGATAATAAGTATAAAAACTTGTCTACGCTTGTTTGATTCGACAACTTTCTGTTTTGAACCGATTCGGACCCGAGAGACCCAAAAGTTTGACTTTTGCTTTGACCTCAGTTCTGACACGGTTTAGATAGGATTAGACATTCCTTAAAGTTCCATTTGGACCTAGTTACATGTGTGTATAACCCTCTGCGTTTATACCACTTAAATCCTTAATTGTCCGATGTTTCCGTTAATCGCCTAAATATTGACCGTAATGCCCTTATGACCATAAAACGAGATTTTTGGAAATGTGAAAGTGCCATAATCTTAGTTACTGATTATTAAACATGTCCCGAAAATTTCACGTTAATCGGAGGACTAGATTAGGAGTTATGCTTAATGACGTAATTAAGAACGCTTTTATTAATTAAACGGTGTCATTAGCATAAAACCTATCTAAACCCAATTTTTGACACCAAATCTTTTACCCACTGATGTAATATAATATTTTGGGATTTTTGAAGATTTTTAATTATTTTTAAACTGATCATAAGCTTGGATTAGCGCCTTAATTCGGTAAATACCGAATATGCCCTTTTAGGCCATAAAATGAGTTTTACAAATCCTTTTAACGCCAATCCAATTGCTACTGATTTTAAATAATAAATGGAGTGTTTTGAGCCTGTTTATTTGATCAGAAAACTCAGAATCGTATTTTAACCCGTACGTCGCTTAAAACGGCTTTATACGCGTATTATACACATAGTTTGGGTTTAAAACTATTTTGGCACATAAGACTTATAATCAAATGTTATAACCTGTTAAAATAAATAATTTTACTGATTAAATCAGACCCGTATCACAGAAGATAAATTAATCCTTTTTATAATCTTTAAAATGACCAAAATACCCTTACGGGGCTTAATATGAGTTTAAACTCGTTTTGGGCATAACGGAAGATATCCTACTGATATCACAACCTATTTAAGGCATGTTAACTTAGGAAACCTGTCTAGGACTCTTACGGATACCCGTTACGCTTCATGCGCGTTCGGTTCGGTTTATGTAACTAGTTTACATAAATTAGCCGAAACGGGTCAAACCTTATCGGTTTTATCTCATAATCCAGAATGTGTATGAAATACCCATATTAAACAAGTCTCTGAACTTGTCGGGTCTAAATCACATTCTATCCGATCTTCGCTTAATCGTGCGTACGAACCGTATCTTTAAAACTAACCGGTCTAAGCTTAAGCTTAACTAAAGACCCGTTAGGATTCTAATAGGTTATTATAAACCTTCGTTCCAGATTAGGAGAACCAGTAAAAGATATTTGCACTCGCTGATTGTGATATATACTTGCACAGGTAAATACTCTTAACTTATTTTCCCTATACGGGCTTGGGGTACGGTATATAAAATACCGCTTGGTCGGGTATTGAATCTTTAATTATTATTGGTTAAAGTATTGAAATGCCTCGTTTAAATTGTTTTGTTTGCTTAAAGCCTTTGGGGGGTTAATGACCGTGTCCCGGATATCCCTGGCATCATTTTACGAAATGGCCACGACCTTAGCACTCAGGTGTAGGCATACACCTGTCAGTGTCTCTTTTACATATTGTGATGTGTCTATTGATCTTTAACCCGGCTCGATCCGGGCTACTGAATGCAAAAGAAACATGTAAATCCTTTACAAGTATTATATTCAAATAATTATCCCAAGTTATAAAATATTGTTTGTGCCTTGTGCCTTAAATGCATTTTTTAAACTCTTTTCAAAATGAGTCGGTTGATTGTATTTACCAGTGTAAATTGACGTATTTTCTCAAAAAGGATAAGTGCAGGTACTACGCGTAATAGGCTGGCTAATCTCCTAGCATCCACAATAAGTCTTGCAAGCTTGGATGTCATAGACTGTTGAACATTGTTTCCTTTTATGTTGATCTACCTGTGGATTTGTACTCTACTATTTGTGATACTTAATATTACAATATCGTTTGGTTGAAATGAATCTATACTTTGCTTCCGCTGTGCATTTTAAATATTGTGTTGTTTGACTATTATGTTGCCAACCACGTCACGATACTCCCCCACCGGGCCCACCGGTGACACGTGGAAAATCCGGGGTGTGACAGGTTGGTATCAGAGCCAACGCTGAGTGAATTAAACACTAGCCTTTAGTGTTTAATCTCAGTTACACAATTGCACATTCCTAAATCTTCGAGTCTAGACAAAGAACATAGGAATAATCCAAAATGTTTTATTTTAATTTAAATTTATGTCCTTTATTTTTCCCTGTTATTACCTTTGTTTATATTAACAGGTTTAGCAATGCCGCCAAGATTCAGGCGAGGAAATCGAGGTAAGGAGCCGATGAGCGCCCCTAATGACCACGAGGCCGGGCCTTCACACCGGCGAACTCCTTCTTCAACAAGGAGTGCAGATCCGTGAGAACCATGGAGGACTTATGAGGAACCCTCCAGACAATCTACGTCGTATAGCTCGATACCTCCTTATCATCACTCCTATGGGCCTCAGTCCGAGAATGAGCCCAATAACCCGCAACCTTCATATATTCCCCTACAGCGATCTTTATCGCACAATGCCTTCGGAGACCCTACTCCAGTCTTTCGGGGTCAGTTTAACCCGGTGGACTATTTACCAGAACAAGGGGGCTTTAACCCTCTAGGACCGGAGGATCACTTTGCAGGTGATCAAGCGATGGATATGGACGAGGACACAGATCCCGTCGAAGCTGCAACCGGAACCCCGAACCATCCAGTAGTGATCTCTGATGGTTCGTCTTTTCACGGAACACCATACCAGGGTCCGGATAGTCATCAGGCACGATTCGAACGATGTGAGTGGTACTTTACACCGTCCTACCATTCTTCGCCTCACCAGCAGCCGCAACAGCAGCAGCAAGATCCCTCTGGGGATCCACGTTTCGTGGCAGTCACGCCACCGCCTCCACCGCTGCCAGCTAATCTAGTACCTCCAGCACCACCAAGACGTAGGAGGACTGGCGCTCGGATGTCAGCAAGAGGAGCGGATTTTCATTTCAGCTCTCCTCAACACTCTAGTGGTAGCCACTACCCACCATTAAATGAAGGCCCACAAATGGGTGGATCTTCAGTTCCAGTGTCAGAGGTGAATTCGGCACCTATTGCACCACCATCACAGGGTTTTGGCAACCCTATCCCTGCTTATACTGCTCTGGCAGCTTACAACCCTTATGGACCGCCAGCATACCATGGCTATAACTTTGCTGAGGATCCTTACTTTATGGCAGCAAACTACCAGGCCCAAAATCCTGAGGGACCATATGGAACCCCTTGGGGAATGGGACACCCAGCTCGTGGGTATCAGGCACCTGTTCAGCCTCCACTGCAGCAACAGCCGCCACGATTTTCTCCACCTGAGCAGGAGGATCTCCGTCAGAGAGTGGAAAGGGTGGAGCGAGACCTCCAGAAGGAACGTAAGAAGAATCAGGGATTCATGAGTGGCTTGGCAAGCTTACTGAAGGGAAAGAAGAAACGGGATCGTTAAATCCCAATATGTATTATTGTATTTCCTTGTTTAAATCAAGTCCCTACGTGGACATTTATTTATGTGTGTATGTAGTCCCTGCGTGGACATCTATCTTTGTACTTAGTCCCTATGAGGACTTGTCTTTATTAGTCCCTGTGTGGACACTTATTTTAGCAAACAGTCCCTGCGAGGACTTGTATTGCCAGTATAGCTCCTGCGTGGGCATGTATTTCTGTGAAAAGTCCCGTTTAGGGCAAAAGTGTACTACTTGTAAATTTTTAATGGAATGTAAGGTTATAAATTTCATCTCTGCTATGTTATACATAATTAAATTATATATGAAATAAATAATTTGAAATCATTCTTTTTAAAAATTATATCTGCCTATTTAAATATTAATTAAGGATCTTAAAGGTATAACCTAACCTGCATGTCATTTTAAGACCTGGCCCAGATGGTAAAACCCGTTAAAAAGATTCAAATCCATGTTAACATCTGAAAACATGTTAACACTCCTGGCAGACGTGATTCTCTGAAATCACACGTGTTATTATTATAAGGGATCTTTTCAAAGATTCCTAACCCAACTAAATGATCTCTGAATCATGGGTAAAATCATTTATAAATATGATTAGCTCTTTTTACCATCTATCGGTAAAAGAATGCCTACGGGCCCTTCTCATTTCCATATGAGACAAAAGACAGTAATAGTCTGTGACCCTGTCTGATAAAGGTAATGAACTATGTTCAAACCATCATGCTTTGATTCTCTGAAATCATAGCTTATGATTTAATTTGTCCCTGTGACTAGGCCTTATGTGCTAATAAAACTATTATTGTTTTATGAATAGGATAAATTATATTAAAAATCCTAAATAAATGTGAGTAATAAATTAACCATATATGGTCTATGTTTACCGCGGTTAATAAAATTGCCATAAAGGACAATTCTATAATAAACTCACCAGTAAATTATTGTCAATATGTAGCAGTTCAAGCAGCATGGCAGACTCAAACGAGGTCAATAGTCACCCAGGGAGAGTGCATGACAATGCCCAAGTAAATGTAGCGGGTGCAGAATTACAGGCAATAATAGATGATGCCGTTAACCGAGCTATGGATAGACAGCTCCATGAATCCGATGGTACCCATACAAGGACCCAATCTGCACCACACTCTAGAACACCCTCCAGGACCCACACTGCCCACAACAGTAATTCTCATCACTCATCAAACCTGAGGAGTGCTCCATCCCAAAGAGTCATACAAAATCAAGAACCCCGTAATAAGGGTTGCTCCTATAAGTACTTCGTATCGTGCAAACCCAGGGATTTCACTGGGGAAAAAGGAGCGGTGGATTGCATGACTTGGATGGACGAAATGGATACAGTTGTGGATATCAGTGGTTGCAATGAAAGAGATATTGTGAAGTTTGTGTCACAGTCTTTCAAAGGAGAAGCATTAGCTTGGTGGAGATCTCTTATCCAAGCTACAGGGAAAGTCCCGTTATGCAATATGACCTGGGAACAGTTCATGACGCTGATCAAGGAAAATTTCTGCCCTCAACATGAGGTTGAGAAGATTGAATCTGACTTCTTGTCGCTGGTCATGAGAAACCTAGACTGTCAGGCCTACCTTACCACTTTCAACACCTTGTCAAGGTTGGTTCCATATTTAGTAACTCCGGAACCCAAACGTATAGCCCGATTCATTGGGGGTTTGGCCCCGGAGATCAAGGCAAGTGTGAAGGCCTCTAGACCAGCTACTTTTCGGTCTGTAACGGACATATCATTATCTCTAACCTTGGATGCGGTCAGGCTGAAGACTCAAAGGAACGCTGATACCGAAAAGAGGAAGCGTGAGGATGACAACTCACGACGTTTAGACAAGAAGCAGAAAGGAAACAACGACCACAGGAAGGGGTCAGGGTTTAGGAAGGATGGTCAGCAGTCGGGTGAAAAACCCAGATGTAAAATCTGCAAGAGACAGCACTTTGGGAAGTGCAGGTATGAATCGAATTCGAATTCACAGTTGAAGTCTTTTGCATGTGGGTTGTGCAAGTCCAAGGAACACAAAACCTTGGATTGCAAGAAGATAAAGGATGCGACCTGCTACGGTTGCAACGAAAAGGGGCACATCAAGAGCAATTGCCCAAAATCCGCCAAGAAGCCTGTTGAGGCTAGGAAGACCAATGCTAGGGTCTTCAGGATGGATGCTAAGGAAGCTGTCAAGGACGACAATGTGATAACAGGTACCTTTCTCGTAAATGATGTTTATGCGAGAGTGTTATTTGATTCAGGCGCTGAAAAGTCGTTCGTAGATAATAAGTTTTGTGAATTGTTGAAGTTACCTGTTAAGACTTTAAGTGTGAAGTATGAGGTAGAACTAGCAGATGGCACTTTAGAAACCGCCTCAACCTTATTAGATGGATGTTTCATATCCATTAAGAACCACTCATTTCCTTTATCACTACTTCCTTTGAAACTAGCCGGTTTCGACATAGTTTTGGGTATGGACTGGTTATCTCATAACCAGGCCCAGATTATTTGCAATAAGAAGCAAGTGATGATCAAGACTTCGTCTGGTGAATCACTTACTATTCAAGGAGATACCCAGTATGGGCTACCTGAGAAGATGTCTATTCTCAAGGACTCTAAGTGTCTGAAGAAGGGTTGTGTCATTTACATGGCACAAGTGATTATTGATGAACCAAAACCCAAGATTGGGAGTATCCCCGTCATTTCTGAATACCCCGAAGTTTTTCCTGAAGAACTACCTGGTTTGCCACCAGATAGACAAGTAGAATTCAGAATCGACATTATTCCTGGATCAGCACCAGTTGCTAGGGCGCCTTATAGGTTGGCACCAACAGAGATGAAGGAATTGAGAGCACAGCTAGATGATTTGCTAGCCAAAGGTTTCATCAAACCAAGTACGTCTCCTTGGGGAGCACCAGTTTTATTTGTCAAGAAGAAGGATGGATCGATGCGTCTGTGCATCGACTACCGTGAGCTTAATAAGGTCACCATCAAGAATAGGTATCCTTTGCCCAGAATCGACGATCTGTTCGATCAACTACAAGGGGCAAGTTTCTTCTCTAAGATTGACTTAAGGTCAGGCTATCACCAACTGAAGGTTAGAGATGAAGACGTACATAAGACTGCATTTAGGACTCGTTATGGTCATTACGAGTTCCTAGTGATGCCTTTTGGGCTCACTAATGCATCGGCCGCGTTCATGGATCTCATGAATCGCGTTTGCAAGCCGCACTTAGATAAATTCGCCATCGTCTTCATCGATGATATCCTCATCTACTCAAAGAACCAAGTAGACCATGAGAAGCATCTTCACTGCATTCTCGAATTACTTCATAAAGAAAAACTCTATGCCAAGTTCTCGAAGTGTGAATTCTGGCTTCGAGAAGTCTAATTTCTTGGACATGTTGTTAGTGAGCGTGGTATCCAAGTAGATCCCGCTAAAATTGAAGCTGTCATGAATTGGGATGAGCCAAAGACGCCTACAAAAATACGTAGCTTCCTAGGGTTAGCAGGATACTATAGGCGATTCATCGAAAACTTGTCAAGGATTGCTGCACCCCTGACTTCGCTGACACGTAAGAAGATTAAGTTTGACTGGGGTCCTAAGCAGCAGGAATCCTTCGATATTTTGAAACAAAAGTTGAGCAATGCTCCAGTACTGACATTGCCTGATGGAATAGAGGAGTTTGTAGTTTATTGTGATGCATCACACACCGGGATGGGATGTGTGCTTATGCAGAAAGGCAAAGTCATTGCCTATGCTTCACGCCAGTTAAAGGTGCACGAAAAGAATTACACCACCCATGACTTGGAGTTGGGTGCCGTTGTATTCGCACTAAAACTTTGGAGGCACTACTTATATGGAATCAAATATGTGATCTATTCTGATCACAAGAGCCTTCAACATCTGTTCAATCAGAAGGAATTGAACATGAGGCAACGCTGATGGATGGAAACTCTGAATGATTACGATTGTGAAATAAGATACCATCCCGGCAAGGCGAATGTAGTCGCCGATGCCTTGAGTCGGAAGGAAAGGGTGAAACCCATTCGAATCAATGCCAAGCGCATGGAAATAAAGAACAATTTGATTGAAAGGTTGTTAGGTGCACAGAAGGAAGTTGTGTTGGAAGCTAACTATCCTAACGAAAAGCTAGGGGTAACTGAGGAGCAGTTAACACTTAGCAAAGATGGAATTCTAAGACTGAATGGACGAATATGGGTTCCAATTTGTGGAGGACTTCGAGATGTTATCCTCCGGGAAGCCCATAGTTCCAAATACTCCGTTCATCCTGGAGCTGATAAGATGTACCAGGATCTAAGAGCAAATTATTGGTGGATAGGCTTGAAGAAGTCTGTAGCCACCTATGTAGCTAAATGCTTGACATGTGCGCAAGTCAAAGCCCAGCATCAAAAGCCGTCAGGTTTGCTACAACAGCCAGAACTTCCCACATGGAAGTGGGAGATGGTGACGATGGATTTCATCTCCAAGCTGCCAAAGACAAGGAAAGGCAATGATACAATATGGGTGATCGTTGATAGACTGACTAAGTCAGCTCATTTCTTACCCATCAAGGAGACTTATAGCTCCGACATGTTAGCCCAGTTATACGTTGATAAGATTGTAGCCTTACATGGCATACCTGTGTCTATTATCTCTGACCGAGATACTAGATACACGTCGCATTTCTGGAAAAGCTTCCAACAATCTTTGGGCACGCGTTTGAATTTTAGTACGGCTTACCACCCTCAGACAGACGGTCAGAGTGAGCGTACTATTCAAACGTTGGAAGACATGCTTCGGGCATGTGTGATTGACTTGGGTGGTAGTTGGGATAACCACCTGCCACTAATTGAGTTCTACAATAATAGCTACCACACCAGCATTAAGGCTGCGCCTTTCGAGGCCTTATACGGTAGAAAGTGTAGAACGCCAGTTTGTTGGGCGGAAGTTGGGGATGTCCAATTGTCAGGACCAGAGATAGTGTTCGAAATGACGGACAAGATTGTCCAGATTCGTGACCGTCTCAATGCTGCCCGCGATAGGCAGAAAAGCTACGCTGACCCAAAGCGTAAATCTTTTCACTTCGAAGTAGGTGATAAAGTTTTACTTAAGGTATCACCCTGGAAAGGAGTGATGCGGTTTGGTAAGAAAGGAAAGCTAATCCCGATATACATAGGACCTTTCGAGATCATCGAACGTGTCGGGTCAGTTGCCTATAAGTTAAACTTACCAGAAGAGCTCAGTGGAATTCACAATGTATTTCACATCTGCAATCTGAAAAAGTGTTTCGCTGACGAAACAATGGTTATACCACATACAGATGTGCATATAGATGAGAGCTTAAGATTTGTTGAAAAGCCATTGTCGATCGAGGATCGACAGGTTAAGAAGCTTCGAAGGAAGCATGTACCGATTGTAAAGGTCAAATGGGATGCCCGTAGAGGTCCCGAGTATACGTGGGAGGTTGAGTCCACAATGAAAGAAAAGTACCCTTATCTTTTTCAGTAAATCTCGAGGTCGAGATTTCTTTTAAGGGGGTGAGGATGTAACACCTCGAAAATTTACGTCCTATAATGTCTTGATACGTGTCATAACCTTTGAACGTGTGAAAGAATGTTCTTGAAGGACTAAAGTTGACAAACAATGAAACTATGTATATATGAGGGTTCAAAGTGTCAACAATGAATAAATATACTTTACAATAACCCTACATGATGTTTATAACCTTAAACGAATGGATCATGGATCATACGAAGAGAATTGGGAAAGAAAGTGAGAGATTACAAACTACAGGGGTTAAATGTGTCAACATGTTAAGTTATACCTCTGAGTGACCTTTTAGCAAACCCGAAGCCTTGTAACGATTAAATATGCTCACTAGAATGTACCATAAAAATTTCACCAAGTTTCGTTACCGTATGAGAAAGTTATGATAAAATCCGTGTGTGAGGGTTAGAATCGTCAACGTTGAAAATTAGGGCTTTTCGGGTGATCACAAAGTTACCCGAGGACTTGACAAAGTGGGTATAAGCCTTAAAGCCCCTAAATGATAATTTTAAAGCCTCATAATGCAAGAATTGATGAGAAAGCGACGTTTAGGAGGACCGAGGGCCAAAAGTGCAATTAAAGGAAAGTTTGAAATCTGAGCCGGGGTCCCAGGCGGGCCGCGTAAGACTTAACCATGTCTTACGCGGGCCGCGTGACAGCTACCAGCGACAGAAAACCCACAGGTGGCTGTATCAGCCTTGTAACCGACTTAAACTTCAAGATTTCGATTCTATGGGCTGCCTAAAGTGGTTTATAGCCTATAGAGGACATATGTACTGATCCTTGAACATTGGTAGACCCATTTGGCATCCATCTAATAAGATCAAAGTTCATATAAAAGTCACAAAGTTGCAACATGCAACCACACTTCATTCCTGATCATTTCTGGAGCATTCAAGCAGATCCCAAGCATTCCAAATCATCCATTAGACAAGTGTAAGTACCCTTGATCTTCTCTATTTTAGTTTTGCCTTGTATCTAGCTTAAAAGTCAAACCGACATAACTACGGTTTGACTTATCGTTTAAACACAAATGGTCCAGCGATTAGGCTAAGTTAAAGTTGTTATAAGTTGGTATTTATGTGAGGAATAAACCCCTAAAAGGGCACTCACTGATTCCTATCCTAACTAGGTCGTTTGTCGAGTCAAACTTCATCCGAAAAAGTCAACAAAAATGTTATTTTCGATTTAACGCATGATTAACGATATAAAAGGCGTATCACCTATTTTATCATTCTTATAAACTGATAATAAGTATAAAAACTTGTCTACGCTTGTTTGATTCGACAACTTTCTGTTTTGAACCGATTCGGACCCGAGAGACGCAAAAGTTTGACTTTTGCTTTGACCTCAGTTCTGACCCGGTTTAGATAGGATTAGACATGCCTTAAAGTTCCATTTGGACCTAGTTACTTGTGTGTATAACCCTCTGCGTTTATACCACTTAAATCCTTAATTGTCCGACGTTTCCGTTAATCGCCTAAATATTGACCGTAATGCCCTTATGACCATAAAACGATATTTTTGGAAATGTGAAAGTGCCATAATCTTAGTTACTGATTATTAAACATGTCCCGAAAATTTCACGTTAATCGGAGGTCTAGATTAGGAGTTATGCTTAATGACGTAATTAAGAACGCTTTTATTGATTAAACGGTGTCATTAGCATAAAACCTATCTAAACCCAATTTTTGACACCAAATCTTTTTAAACTGATCATAAGCTTGGTTTAGCGCCTTAATTCGGTAAATACCGA
Organism: Helianthus tuberosus; assembly: GCA_030545235.1. Lineage (NCBI taxonomy): Eukaryota > Viridiplantae > Streptophyta > Magnoliopsida > Asterales > Asteraceae > Helianthus > Helianthus tuberosus. Next base: position 99,504,660 of record CM060355.1, read on the forward strand.
ATATGCCCTTTTAGGCCATAAAATGAGTTTTACAAATCCTTTTAACGCCAATCCAATTGCTACTGATTTTAAATAATAAATGGAGTGTTTTGAGCCTGTTTACTTGATCAGAAAACTCAGAATCGTATTTTAACCCGTACGTCGCTTAAAACGACTTTATACGCGTATTATACGCATAGTTTGGGTTTAAAACTATTTTGGCACATAAGACTTATAATCAAATGTTATAACCTGTTAAAATAAATAATTTTACTGATTAAATCAGACCCGTATCACAGAAGATAAATTAATCCTTTTTATAATCTTTAAAATGACCAAAATACCCCTACGGGGCTTAATATGAGTTTAAACTCGTTTTGGGCATAACGGAAGATATCCTACTGATATCACAACCTATTTAAGGCATGTTAACTTAGGAAACCTGTCTAGGACTCTTACGGATACCCATTACGCTTCATGCGCGTTCGGTTCGGTTTATGTAACTAGTTTACATAACTTAGCCGAAACGGGTCAAACCTTATCGGTTTTATCTCATAATCCAGAATGTGTATGAAATACCCATATTAAAGCCTTTGGGGGGTTAATGACCATGTCCCGGATATCCCTGGCATCATTTTACGAAATGGCCACGACCTTAGCACTCAGGTCTAGGCATACACCTGTCAGTGTCTCATTTACATATTGTGGTGTGTCTATTGATCTTTAACCCGGCTCGATCCGGGCTACTGAACGCATAAGAAACATGTAAATCCTTTACAAGTATTATATTCAAATAATTATCCCAAGTTATAAAATATTGTTTGTGCCTTGTGCCTTAAATGCATTTTTTAAACTCTTTTCAAAATGAGTCGGTTGATTGTATTTACCAGTGTAAACTGACGTATTTTCTCAAAAAGGTTAAGTGCAGGTACTACGCGTAATAGGCTGGCTAATCTCCTAGCATCCACAATAAGTCTTGCAAGCTTGGATGTCATAGACTGTTGAACATTGTTTCCTTTTATGTTGATCTACCTGTGGATTTGTACTCGACTATTTGTGATACTTAATATTACAATATCGTTTGGTTGAAATGAATCTATACTTTGCTTCCGCTGTGCATTTTAAATATTGTGTTGTTTGACTATTATGTTGCCAACCACGTCACGATACTCCCCCACCGGGCCCACCGGTGACACGTGGAAAATCCGAGGTGTGACCGGTATGAAGAAAGACATTGCCTTATATGTATCAAAATGCCTTACTTGTCTTAAGGTTAAGGCTGAACGTCAGCGTCCTTCTGGTTTATTGGTGCAACCAGAGATCCCAGTTTAGAAATGGGAAAACATTACTATGGATCTCATTACTAAACTTCCGCGCACAAAGAAAGGTCATGATGCCATCTGGGTGGTTGTTGATCGTCTTACTAAGTCAGCGCATTTCTTGCCAATCTGTGAGGATTTTTCTGCGGACAAACTTGCTAAAATCTATGTGGATGAAATTGTAGCCCGACATGGTGTTCCTTTGAACATCATTTCTGACAGAGATGCTCGTTTCACTTCTCATTTTTGGAGAACCATGCAATCTACTATGGGGACCCAACTAAATCTGAGCACAGCTTATCATCCACAAACGGATGGTCAATCTGAAAGAACAATCCAGACTCTGGAGGATATGCTTAGAGCTTGTGTGATCGATTTTGGTGGTAGTTGGGATTCACATCTTCCGTTGATTGAATTCTCCTACAACAACAGTTATCACTCCAGCATCAGCATGGCTCCTTTCGAGGCTCTCTATGGTCGAAAATGTCGTTCACCAGTGTGCTGGAATGAGATCGGTGAGGCTCAGCTTACTGGACCTACCCTCATTTTAGAGAGAACTGATAAGATTAAGAAAGTTCGTGATAACCTTCAGACAGCTAGAAGCCATCAAAAGAGTTACGCGGACCCAAAACGCAAGCCCTTGGATTTTCAAGTCGGTGATCGTGTATTACTTAAGGTCTCACCTTGGAAAGGTGTGATCAGATTTGGAAAGAAAGGAAAACTTGCACCTAGATACGTTGGACCATTCAAGATCGTCGAAAGAATCGGTAAGGTAGCCTACAGACTTGAGTTACCTCCAGAACTTGGAAATGTTCATCCAACCTTTCACGTGTCCAATCTCAAGAAGTGTTTAGCTGATGAGAACCTCCACATACCACTTGACGAAATTCGTGTTGATAAAACACTGAAATTTGTTGAGAAGCCAGTGGAAATCATGGAACATGAAGTCAAGTGGCTTAAACGCAAGCGCATTCCTTTGGTCAAGGTTCCCTGGGAATCTAAACATGGACTCGAGTTTACTTGGGAACGAGAAGATCAAATGAAGGCGAAATATCCGCATCTTTTTCCACAAGTTTCCTCTAAATAAATTTCGGGACGAAATTTCCACAAGTAGGGGAGACTGTAACATCTGTGTCTGAAATCATTGTAAACAGTTCAGTTATCAATAAAATAATGTTATTTGATCCCAATGTTTGTTTGGTTATGTTTTACATTTTTCATGTTTTGACTTTTGTCCAATTTCAAACTCTATATCGCTTTCTGGAGAATTATACGCAAAATGGTGCGTAAACGTAATCAGTTTAATGCGACAAATACTCCGGAACATCAACATATGCTTAACATACCTTAAATAACCTTTACATAACTTAGAAATAAGTTTTGAAGGCTTTGGTATGGCAAAAACAAGTTAATTCGCCTACAGGGACTAAATTTGACTAACTGCGAAAGTATGCCAATTTGAACTGTAACAGACATTCCAGAACATTACCATAAGTTAAAGAAACCTTAAATATCCTTTATATAGCTTAGAAATAGGATTTGAGGGGTTCGGTGTGCTAAAATAAACTTTTGGGTCATTCAGGGACTAAAAGCGTCAAAAAGTGCACAAGTTTGCATTTTCCCGCATAACTTACGTTCTGAATACATCCGGACATCCAAAAATTTATCTAAGCACTAAAATATTTTTCTTTAGTGTTTGGCATGAGAAAAATCCATTCGTCACGCAATTTGGATCGTTTTTCGCGCTTATGCGCATTCCGTCGTAATTAAGCGAACATCGCGATCGTACGACAAAACGAACCAACATCTGGCATATTTTTGAACATGTTTCATGTCCACAATGTTTAGGCATCATCTTAGGGCCTTAACGTTGGCTTAACGGGCCTCAAACGTGTCGGAAATGGCCTTAATGCATAACAGGGACCAAAACTGACATTTTCTGAAACTTGTTTCTGAACAGCAAGGCCAGGCGGCCCGCGTGGGATTAGTGTGTCCTCTTACGCGGCCCGTGTCAGCCTCCCAGTTCAGATAAGATCAAATTTACAGTAGATTACAGCTGTTAAGCACTCCCACCTCAATTCCAAGTGTTGTTTCCTGCTTATGGGGGGCCAATTTGATGTACATGAGCTTGCCAACAAGTGTAGGGATGTGATCAAAGCTCGGTTTACGAGAAACGATCCTAACGGCTCTCCGAACACTATAAATACCCAACCCCATTCCTTGCAAAACCCACAAGAATCTGATTTGAGAAGCTCTAAGATGAAACCATTGTTTCATACCTGAGCTACTTGGATCAAGATTAGCTTTCGGGTACCCTTTGTAAGTGTTCCTTCGTTCTTTTATTCTTTTAGCGTTTAAGTCAAACTTTGTTTGACTTTCTACATTGACCAGTTTATGGTCAATGCGAAGTTCGTTTGAACTTCATAACGTGAGCGTAATCACGATGGTTATAGTCCCTAGTGACTATACCTACTGATTACCACGTTATCTAGGCTCAGTGACGAGCCGTAGTTTCGGCCAAAATGCGCATTCTTGCGTGTTTTGTAACCAAACTACTCTTAGGTATCAAAACCGTTTGTTTTGATACCAAACCTGTTTTCTAAACTTAGTTAAGCATGTTTTAACATGCTTAGCTCGTCACTTTTAGTTTAGTGCTTATATATGGTCGTAAGGTAAGCGATCTAAACAATCGCTTATACTTTCGAACCCGACCCGTTTGGTCGATCATTAGGATCTAACCAAACATATTAGGTGATCATAGTATATAGGGAATAACCTTCCGAGGTTATACCTTATGGTCACGACGTTTAGTTAGTTGTATGATAGGTAGTTTATATGCCTTAGGTAAATTACCAAAATACCCCTTTGACGCCAAAATTCATTTTGAACATATGTAACGTAACTTTTGACATCTAAACTGATTTGACAACAATATTAGACATGTTAAGGCATATATTACTTGTCATAGGACTAGTTAAGCGGTCCGAACGCGTTTCACGCGAAGGACGCGTTAAAGTAGCATAAGCTACCTAAACGGGTCGTAATGGGTCGTAAGCACTTAGGTTAGGTTTAATTTAGTATGTAGGCTTTGTTAAACCATAATACATGAGTTCTCATACTCATTTGGTTTACAAGCCCTCATTCTATCCAATCCTCCGATTTAGGTCCGGTATATTAACATAGTTACCTATATTAGGTGTCGTCTGATATCCGTGATCTCTAGCATTGTTTGGTTGTTACTCAAGGACTACTAAGCAATCTCAAGTGAGTACATAGACCCCTATTTTACCGTTTTCAAACTGTTTGGGGTGAAACACATGTGTCTACTTGTTACTTTCATGCTTTCCTGTTTTCACATCATATACTTGCTATGTTCATTAGTACATTTATAGTACATGATTTCATTGTGTTTATGCTACGTATGTCCATTGTGTGCATGCTTGGTACATCGTTTTACATTACATTTCATGCTACGTATGTCCATTGTGTGCATACTTAGTACATCGTTTTACATTACATTTCATGCTACGTATGTCCATTGTGTGCATACTTAGTACATTGTTGTACATTACATTTCATGCTATGTATGTCCATTGTGTGCATACTGAGTACATTGTTTTACTTTACATTTCTGCTATGTATGTTGACTGATAGCATGCTAGCACATTGATTTACATGACTTTTCTGCTTTGTATGTTAACTTAGCATACTTAGTACATTGTTTTCATATGACATGTATACAATTGCTATAACATTTGGTTTGCACAAACGGGACTTTTATACGTTCATTAACATTAGCTACGCCGCTCGGTAGTAAGTAGTGGTACCATAGGACTTGACAAATCCCATTCCTGACATCCCGGGTTTGTTTGGATGTAAGGAATGACTAAATCCGAAAACATTTCTTTTGATAACCTTGACTAAAATGGTTATCCGACAGTCTCAAGGCTTGAATGTATGCGTTAACTTACCACATAAATGTTTGTATCAATTAAACATGCATTTACTTTGCAAAACATAACTTTTTGATATATTCAAAATACTTTGTTTTGTACATTTCTACATTTGGTTTATGTGACAATACCTTACTTACAATACATAACATTTGATACACATTACTTGACTACATTTGGACTTTTTAACATTTGACATGATTTATACAAGGACTTTTTGACAATTGGTTTAAACATGGACTTTATACATTGGTGGTTTGTTTAAGTGATTTAAGTAACGAGACGGGTGTAATATGATACAAGCATGGTGGATACGCCGCTGGTACTTCCTATATATAAGTGTTTGTATGGTATTACATATCGTAGCGTTATTTGAATCATTTCAATTTAGACATATAACATTTTATACAAATAACATATCTTTCACAAGACATTGTTTTACAAACAACTTATTTTATACAACTCATTTTACTTGGTTATTCATTTAACCATGTATTATTCTTTATGAATACATATCATCTGATCTTATCGCTTTTTAAATGATTTACAAAACAAAATAATTTACAAGGTTCATGACTAAATTTTATTAAACATTTTCTTAAACTTAAGTCATGAATCCTATTTTCACAAAACCTATGTATCTCACAGGCATTTTTATGCTGGCGTACCTATTTTCACATGTGTTTTCAGGAGCTTTTGCATAGGATGATGATCGTGACACTAGGGCGGACCTGTGCCTTAGAGACTTAAAATGAAGATAGACTTAGTTTAATTATGTTATGCACTCTTTGTTTCGTGTTTAAGACAATGTAACTCTCATGTTTAATAAATAAAATGTAACTTTAATTTCCATGGTTGTGAAATAATTAATTATGTTACAACACTCCCCGACGTTTCCGCCACGTTTCGTTGTTTTACGCGGTCGGGGTGTGACATCTTAGACATGTTTGGTTTATTTTGAAACACCAATTATATTGCTTTTGGTTTTAATTATTAAATTGTATTGTTCAATATGATTGGTGGCTTGAGTCTGGCCAGTCAAGCATTGGTGGCTTGATCCTGGCCAGTCATGCCTCCAAGCGGTGTGTGACACCTGTGTCACTTCAACCAATTCCTCTCTCTTCCTTAGGCGATTTCGGTTCCCCCTTGTAACCCTAGATTTTTGCTTGTAATATTATGTATAACAGTCTGTGATTAGAGGTTTGATTCTCCAAACTTCTATAACGAACTAGTTAGCATTTGTGACCGATCTTGAACTAGGGTTTTTTCATTTGTTTTCTTCTCAATCGCCGCCCTGTGTGATCTTTCATAAAATCCTGATTAATTAAACGAGTTGTTATTGATCGCGGTTAACTGAGTTTAATTTAGCTAGATTGATACGCTTGTTTAATCAGTTAAGGGTTGACGTCTGATCCTAGGGTTTAAGGATTTCACCTTCGTTAGGGTTTGACCATGTTTTGGTGCCGCCGTGTGTGTGTCCGGTTATACGACTAATTTGCATGCATGGAGAGGAATAGCGACTATGATCCAGATCCTGATGGTGGAGGTATAACACCTGGGTCAGTACCGATTTGGGGAATAGGGTTAAGGGTTACGAATATTGAGGGGAATAATCTGATGCCAAGACGTGGATTTTATTCCACTTCGAATATCTCAATTCTGGATGGGTTAACCAGCATCTCAAAGCCGGTGGAGAACATTTATATGTTTAGTTCTAAGCTTCCGAATGAGCCTAGTAACAATTCAATGGGAGACTTGCCAGTTAACTCGGGTGGAGATGCTTCGTCGTCTACCCAGCACCAAAATTCTCCTAATGAGGAGCCTTTGTCATATGCAAATGTTCTAAAATCCAAGAAGGAGGTGGGTGCTAACTTTAGAAAGATGGAATCGGCTGAGAGTTTGGATGGAGCTGAAGTGGTGATTCCGTTATCATCAGTGAAACAGGTAACTGAGAGGTATTCTAACACGTTGTATGGTTATTTTTTGGGTAAACGCCTTGCATATCCGGTTGTGGATTATTTTGTTAAACAGAACTGGGCAAAGTATGGTCTAGCCAGGATTATGATGAACTCAAAGGGCTTCTTTTTCTTTAAATTCAAATCGAGAAAAGGCATTGATCAGTTACTGGAAGATGGGCCTTGGATGATAAGAAATGTTCCTATTATATTGAAAATATGGACTCCCTCAGTCACGGTTGAAAAAGAAGATATTACTACGGTGCCGGTTTGGATTAAGATGCATGATGTTCCCCTCCCAGCTTTTACGGAAGACGGTCTTAGTCTGCTAGCATCAAGGATCGGTACTCCTAAGATGTTGGATTCCTATACGGCTACTATGTGCATGGAGTCTTGGGGTAGGAGTAGTTTCGCAAGGGCTCTGATCGATATTCATGCAAGTGCGGATCTGAAGACGAGTATTACAATGGCAATTCCTTTGCTAGATGGTAAGAATTTTACTAAATCTGAGATAAAAGTGGAATATGATTGGGTTCCTATGAGATGTTCGACATGTTGTGTGTTCGGGCATGATGGTAACTCTTGTCCGAAAAATATAAAAGCAACTGAGGAGATTGGAAAAAGCCAGTATGAAACAAAAACTGATGATGGAGGATTTAAGGGACCAAAAGTGAATTGTAAAAAAGGGGGCCAGCCAGGAATTCACATTAAAAACCAAAAACCAAAGCTGGTATATCGGCAAGTAAACAAGTCTAAATATAATGGGAATAAGTTGACTCCTAATGTACAAGTTTCTAACGCGTTTGTTGCACTGCAAAGTGAGGAAGGAACGAATCAGGTGGATAATCCGATTGAGAAGCTAGATAATTAGAATGATAATGTTTCAGTGGATGGAGATGGGGGTCGAAATAAGAATATGAAAGCTAAAGGTAAATCTCGAAATATGGAAGAGATTATATCTGATGAGGTCGAGGTTGATGATCTTCTGGCGGATATACCGAACTTTATGGAGAAAACTAATGTGGGTAATGTGTCTGAGGGTGCAAGCACACCCGGTGCAGCTGGTTTTAATGGGTAGCATTGCTTCATGGAACATACGGGGGCTGAACCGTTCCCCTAAACAGAAGGAGGTTAGTCAGGTGATTGTGGATAATCATGTTCAGGTATGCGCGATTATGGAAACTCATGTTGATTCGTCGAATGTTTATAATGTTTGTACGAAAGTTTTTCAAAAGTGGAAGGTGACTTCTAATGCTGATTGTTGTACAAAAGGAACAAGAATTATGGTCGGGTGGGATAGTAATATGGTTGATGTGATGACTCTAGCCCAAATGGACCAGGTTATTCATACACAGATTGTTTTTAAGATGGATAGGAAGTCAGTGTTTTGTTCCTTTGTCTTTGCTGATAATTCTTACAAAGTGAGGAGGGAGTTATGGCATAACCTATGTGTTCACAAGTCGTTCATGCATGATAAGCCATGGGTGATCATGGGAGCCTTCAATGCGTCTTTATTTCATGATGATGTAGTGCAAGGGTCTTCTTCGCTAGGGATCGGGTCTAGGGAGATTAAATATTGTGTTGAAAGTATTGGGGTCTTTGATGTTAATAGCAATGGTATACATTTCACATGGTCGAATATGCAGAAAAAAGGAGCTATTTTTAAGAAACTTGATAGAATTTTGGGTAATGTCCATCTTGTTGATGCATTTCCTATGGCAGCCGCTTTCTTCCTCCCGTATCGGCTTTCTGATCACTCTCCATGCATTATAAAATTTCCAAACATTGCTAGGGATAAGCCGAAACCTTTCCAATTTGTAAATTTGGTGGCGGATAAGAAGGGCTTTTTGGATGAGGTAAAACGGGTGTGGTGTAATGATATTCAGGGGCATAAAATGTTCCAATTTGTCAAGAAGTTGAAGTACTTGAAAACACCGATGCGTAAACTATTCTTTCAACAAGTTTATTTGGTTTGATGTTATAAAATTCACCGGGGTAACCCTTTACCCAAAAAAAAGTGATTTAAATAACGATACGGGTGTAATATGATACAAGCATGGTGGATACGCTTCTGGTACTTCCTATATATAAGTGTTTGTATGGTATTACATATCGTAGCGTTATTTGAATCATTTCAATTTAGACATATAACATTTTATACAAATAACATATCTTTCACAAGACATTGTTTTACAAACAACTTATTTTATACAACTCATTTTACTTGGTTATTCATTTAACCATGTATTATTCTTTATGAATACATATCATCTGATCTTATCGCTTTTTAAACGATTTACAAAACAAAACAATTTACAAGGTTCATGACTAAATTTTATTAAACATTTTCTTAAACTTAAGTCATGAATCCTATTTTCACAAAACCTATGTATCTCACAGGCATTTTTATGCTGACGTACCTATTTTCACATGTGTTTTCAGGAGCTTTTGCATAGGATGATGATCGTGACACTAGGGCGGACCTGTGCCTTAGAGACTTAAAATGAAGATAGACTTAGTTTAATTATGTTATGCACTCTTTGTTTCGTGTTTAAGACAATGTAACTCGCATGTTTAATAAATAAAATGTAACTTTAATTTCCATGGTTGTGAAACAATTAATTCTGTTACAACACTCCCCGACGTTTCCGCCACGTTTCGTTGTTTTACGTGGTCGGGGTGTGACATCTTAGACATGTTTGGTTTATTTTGAAACACCAATTATATTGCGTTTGGTTTTAATTATTAAATTGTATTGTTCAATATGATTGGTGGCTTGAGTCTGGCCAGTCACGCATTGGTGGCTTGATCCTGGCCAGTTACGCCTCCAAGCGGTGTGTGACACCTGTGTCACTTCAACCATCAAACAAATACCAAACCAATGAAACATTGTATTTCATACTTGGGATTTGTATAAAATATGTGTATCGTTTGCACATATCAATTCTTGTTCGATTTCGAGCTTTAAATCGCTTTCTGGAAGGTTATACGCTATCTGATGCGTAAATATAACCAGTTTAATGCAACAAACACTCCGGAACAGTGAAATAGGCTTAGCATACCTTATATAACCTTTACAAAACTTAGAAATAAGTTTTGGAAGGTTTGGTATGGCGAAATCAAGTTTGTTCGATCGCAGGGACTATTTGTGTCAAACTGCGAAACTATACCGATTTGTGACGAACATTCCAGAACTTGATCATAAGTTAAACATACCCTGAATATCTTTTACATAGCTTAGAAATAGGCTTTGAGGGGTTCGGTATGCTAAAATAAACTTTATTGATCAATAGGGACTAAAAGCGTCAAAAAGTGCAGAAGTTTGCATTTTCGCGCATATCTTACGTTCTGAATATATCCGGACATCCAAAAATTTATGTAAGCATTAAAATATTTTATTTTAGTGTTTGGCATGATAAAATTTCATTCGTCGCTTAATTTGGATCGTTTTTGCGTTCGTTACGACTTCCGTCGTAATTAAGCGAACAACGCAACCGTACGACCAAACGAGCCGACATCCGAGATATTTTTGAGCATATTTTAAGTTCTCTATACTTTAAAATCATTTTAGAGCTTTGAAATGGGGTTAACGGGGCTTAAAAGTGCCAAAAATCAAGTTTTACTAGTGCATGGACCATTTTTGAAATTTCTGACCAGATTCAATGAACCTAGTCCAATTTTGAAGTGTTAATGGTTATAACCCATGGTTTTACAAAACCATGGGCTGGTATTTCATGGTATTTATTAATCTATGGGCCACTCTAGGGGCTCCCATGGTTTCACAAAACCATGGGCACATGTGTACGGTTGAGATTAAAGCACGTTATTCGACGAACGATCTTAACGGTTCCATGAAATCTATAAATAACCCACCCCACTTCACTTCTTCCTCACACAAATTTGATCTAATGTGCTCTAAGTTGAAGCCTTTGCTTCATACCTGAGCTATTTGGATCAAGATTTGCTTGCGAGGACCCGTTGTAAGTATTCCTTCGTTCTTTTGTTCGTTTTATCGTAAAAGTCAAACTGCGTTTGACTTTCTGCATTGACCAGTTTATGGTCAACGCGAAGTTCGTTTGAACTTCATAACGTGAGTGTAATCACGATGGTTATAGTCCCTAGTGACTATACCTACTGATTACCACGTTATCTAGGTTAGTGACGAGTCGTAATTTCGGCCAAAATGCGTATTCTCGCGTATTTTGTAACCAAACTACTTTTAGGTATCAAAACCATTTGTTTTGATATCAAAACCTGTTTTCTAACCTAACTAAACATGTTTTAGCATGTTTAGCTCGTCACTTTTAGATTAGTGCTTATTTAGAGTCGTAAGTCAAGCGGTCTAAACAACCGCTTAGACTTTCGAACTAGACCCGTTTGGTCGATCATTAGGATCCGACCAAATATGTTTAGTGACCATAGTTGTATAGGGAATAACGTTCCAAGGTTATACCTTATGGTCACATTCTTTTTCTTTAAACTTATAAGTCATGAATCCTAAATTCAATAAAACCTATGTATCTCACAGGCATTTTTATGCTGACGTACCTATTTTTACACATGTTTCAGGTGCTGTTATGTGATGATTGTTGATGCATTCCATACGTAGGATGGACTCGTGCCTTAGCGACTTTAAAATTTGAAAGATAATAGTTGTACTTATTTGATTGTATTAAAACAATGAGTTCATTAATTCAATAAAACGAAATTTTTTTATTCCATGGTTGTGAAATAATGATTCTGTTACAACACTCCCCGACGTTTCCGCCACGTTTTGTTGTTTTACGTGGTCGGGGTGTGACAGGGTGATACTCCGCATGTGGATTTTGGGGGTGTGACAACTCTTACGATCAATCTTGGATCCCGAGACTACTCACACACTCTATGATGGATGATGGATGATGGTGGTGGATGTGGGTTGTGATGGTGGTGGTGGGTGGGTGAAGTGTGAGAGAGGTGGTTTGCCAAGGGATGGTTTGCAAATGAGCCAAGCACCTATATTTATAGCCTGCACAGAAGCCCGGACACGGCCCCGTGTCCATTGGGCACGACCCCATGTCCACCCATCTTCTCTTTCTTCATTAATTGCAGTTTGTCTGCATTAGTTGACCACGCCCCCGTGTTCGCTGGGCACGAACCCGTGTGAAGAAGCGTATCTGTACTATCACGATTTTCCTAGATTTTGCGAATCTTAGAGTTGACCACGGCCCCGTGTCCGCTGGGCACGCCCCCGTGGTGGGTGATAGAAGCTTCTACAACTTTGTCTTTTCTACAGACACTTGGGCACGCCCCTGTGCTCATTGAGCACGGGGCGTGTTCAGCCTTCTGTTATCTTGTTTTTGCTTAGGAAGATGTTGTCGAGGGGTCGGGCATGCCACGTTTGTTCCTTTTCTTGTATTTATGTTAGATTTAGCTGCCTTTTTGCTTCTTTTGTTCATTTGAGCTCATTTAATCCTGAAAATGCAAAAGGAAGACAAAAACACACTTTTTCCAACATTAGTACTAAAAAAGGGTTAGTTTTATGCCACATTTGATGTAATTTATATGTTTCATTTTGCGCACATCACGTACACACGATGAATAGAAGTAGTACACATGATGAATAAAGGTAACAATTCGGGTGTAAATCGGACAACATCCTATTGGCTAGGCTTTGTATAAAGGCTTCTCAAGCATTTAGGGCTCTTTCATTCGGTGCTCACAATCTGTCCAAAGAAAATTGATCAGAATGTGTGGCATCAAATTTCATTTGCTCTCCATTACCATTTTATGTATTGTATAAAATTTTATTACTTTCCTAAGCCCCAGCTTGATTTATGTAATTTTATAAAATTTTATTACTTTCCAAATTTTTCTCAAAGTTACACGGGTTACTCAAAGTAATTATATATATTTAACAATGTTAACATTCGTCTATCCCTAACCCTACAAAACTTTGTATGTTGAAAGCAAAGTTTTTCAGATTATTTAATGACACATTTGTACAAACACATGGCGAGCACGATGAGAATATGAAGGTTTTGCTATGAGTGAGTTAATAGTAGCACGATGAATATCTATACGCATCAGTCTTTTCATTATGTGTATTGTCAAACCCCGACCACGTAAAACAACAAATCGTGGCGGAAACGTCGGGGAGTGTTGTAACAGAATCATTGTTTCATAACACATGGAAATTTGAAATTTTGTTTTATTGATTTACTGAGTTACAATGTCTAAACAAACAAAGAAGTATAACATAATTAACTAGTCTTGCATCTTTTATTGTCACTAAGGCCCAAGTCCGCCTATGTGTATCTTGATCAATCCTATGCATCATCTCCTGAAACACATGTGAAAATAGGTACGTCAGCATAAAAATGTCGGCGAGTACATAGGTTTTATTGATTTAGGATTCATGACTTATAAGTTTAGAAAAAGTTGTTTAACAAAAGTCAGTCATGATCCTTGTAAAATGTTTTGTTTTATAAATCATTTGAAAAGAGATGAGAGATATGTATATTTACAAGATTAATGTAAGGTTAAATGAATAACCAAGTAAAATGAGTTTGTATAAAACAAACTGTTTTGTAAAACAATGTCTTGTGAAAAATATGTTATTTGTGTAAAATGTATAAGTCCAACTTGAATGATTTAAATAACGCTACGACATGTAGTATAATACAAGCACTTATATATAGGAAGTACCAGCGGCGTATCCACGATGCTTGTATCATACTACACACGTTTCGTTACTTAAGTCATTTAAACAAACCACCAATGTATAATGTTCATGTTTAAACCCAATGTCAAATGTTCTTGTATAAACCAATGTCATATGTTAAAAGTCAAATGTAATCAAGTAGTATGTGACAAATGTTATGTATGGTAAGTAATATATGATTACCTAGACCAAAAGTAAAATGTACAAAACAAAGTATTTTGAATATATTAAAAAGTTGTGTTTTGCAAAGTAAATGCATGTTTTACTGATACAAATATTTATACGGTAAGTTAAACGTATACATTCAAGCCTTGAGACAGACGGATAACCCTAGAGTCAAGGTTATCAAAGAAATGTTTTCGTATTCAGTCATTCCTTTCACCCAAACAAACCTAGGATGTCAGGAACGGGATTTGTCAAGTCCTATGGTACCATTACTTACTACCGAGCGGCGTAGCTAATGTTAATGAATGTATATAAGTCCCGTTCGTACAAACCAAATGTCATACCAAATGTAAACATGTTTTATGAAAATAATGTACCTAGTATGCTTAAGTGAACATACAAGGTAGAGATGTAAACAATGTGTCCATATGTTATTAGAACATATGCAACAGAGATGCAATGTAAAACAACGTGCTAGCATGCCAAGTAAACATACATAGCAAAAGAAATGAAATGAATGTAAAACAATGTACTAAGTATGCACACAATGGACATACATAGAAAAAACATAATGAAATCATGTACTAATAGTGTACTAAGGAACATAGCAAGTATATGATATGAAAACATGGAAAGCACGAAAGTAACAAGTAGGCACATGTGTTTCACCCCAAAATGTTTGAAAAACAGTAAAAGAGGGGTCTATTTACTCACTTGGGGGTGCTTAGAAGTCTTGAACAACAACCAAGCAAAGCTAGAGGGATCACGGAATCAAACGGCACCCTATATAGATAACTACATAAATAACCGGACCTAATCGGGAGATTGGATAGTATAAGGTTTCGTAAACCAAATGAGTATTGGAATTCATATGATATGGTTTAATAAAGCCCATATACTAAAATGAAACTTAACCTAAGTGCTTACGACCCATTACGACCCGTTTAGGTAGCTTATGCTACTTTAACGTGTCGTTCTCGTAAAACGCGTCGTTCGCGTAAAACGCGTTCGGTCCGCTTAACTAGTCCTATGACAAGTATTATATGCCTTAACATGTCCAATATCGTTGCTAAATCAGTTTAGATGTCAAAAATTAAGTTACATATGCTTAAAATGAATTTATGCGTGAAAAGGGCATTTTGGTAATTTTCCTAAGGCATAAGAATTACTTATCATACAACTATTTAAACGACGTGACCATAAGGTATAACCTCAAAAGGTTATTCCCTATACAACTATGGTCACCTAAAGTATTTGGTCGGATCCTAATGATCGACCAAATGGGTCGGGTTCGATAGTATAAGCGATTGTTTAGATCGCTTACCTTTACGACCCTAGACAAGCACAAATCTAAAAGTGATGAGCTAAACATGTTGAAACATGTTTAACGAGATTTAAAAACAGGTTTGGTATCAAGACAAAGGGTCTTGATACCCAAAAGTAGTTTGGTTACAAAATACGCAAGAATATGCATTTTGGCCGAAACTACGACTCGTCACTGAGCCTAGATAACGTGGTAATCAGTAGGTATAGTCACTAAGGACTATAACCATCATGATTACGCTCACGTTATGAAGTTCAAACGAACTTCGCATTGATCATAAACTGGTCAATGCAGAAAGTCAAAGACAGTTTGACTTTAACGCTAAAACGCATAAAAAGAACGAAGGAATACTTACAAAGGGTCCCCGCAAGATTGATTTTCCAATTATTTCTTAGGTATGAAGTGTTTTACACTTCAACTTAGAGAAAATCTCAGAAATCAAGTGGGTTTTGTAAGTGAGAATGGAGGGGTATTTATAGGAATGGTACAACCGTTAGGATCGTTCGTCGAGAAACATGCTTCGATATAGGCCGTACACATGGGCCCCTTGTTTTGCAAAACCATTGGAGCCCCTAGTTTAAGCCCATGGTTTGATAAAAACCATTTGCAAGTGGGTTACAAGGGTATAACAGCTGTAAACAGCTGATAAAATAGGTTCTACATATCTGGGAGGGCCACGTGGGTTGTGTAAAACATGTACAGAACCTTACGCGGGCCGCCTGGGAGTTACAGTTCAGCAACAAGTTTCAAAAATGACAGTTTTGGTCCCTGTTGTGTTTTAAGCTTATTTCCGACATGTTTTTGTTAGGATCGGAGGCTCTCATGATTGTGTTTGTTTGTGTAAAATGAATGATCAATGAATATGAAAAAAAGTTAAGTGCAGCGGAAATGAAAACAAACTTTGTAAACACAATCAGAAAGAGAATATAGTTTGATAAACAATTGCTTTTCATAGAGTCGAAAGATTTACAAATCAAAGCAAAAGATTACAGTGAAAGCTTACAAACTAAACTCCCCCTCAGCCAGATACCTCAAGGTTGGTTGCACAAGATGAAAGGATTGAATTGAGGAGAAGAACTCTCTCAAAACGAATCAAATATAACAGTACAGAGTACTGTTATATTTATAGGCAAACCAAACCACTAATGTGTCTCAGCTGACGTCACCATGAAAGTGACATCTAACAACCTAACAACCTGTAAACACTGTCCTTATACAAACTACTGATGTCTAACAACTGATTGTAAATAAAATACAAAACATGAGGAAACTACTGCTTCACGTTCCACTGTTGTAGCCTAAGCACTGATGCTCAACAACAACATCTGTGCTTTCTTCAAAGGTGATCAGTCCTTGAATGAGCAGTGTTTGTGTCTTCAGCAGCACTTAAGAGACAACAGTAGATAGAGCGACAGTGTTTGTCTTCAGCAGTCTTTAGGATTTCATCAGCGTTTGGTTCATCAGTTGTTCTTTTGAGCAGTACTTAAGGTTCATCAGCTGTTAGATAACCACTGTCAAGGGGAAAGCTTAATGTAAACATCTGCTTATTGTGAATCCACTGTTGTGACCTGGTTTTGGCTTTAGATTATCTGTTCCTCTGGTAGGGTTCAATCCCAACAATCTCCCCCTGGAACAGATAATGCCAAAACCATTCATTATTATGGATCTTTATTCCTCATCAAAAGTTCCTTTGCTTCTCTTTTAAAATCTGCTTCAAAGTCTCTGGAACCTGTATCATCTTCATCCCTGTACAGTGTAAGTTCAAGGAGATCCTGCAAATCTTCAACACTAAGGCCTAGTGCTTCTTTCCTTGATATATACTTCACTTCGCCATTGGATCTGACAAGAGTCAATACGTGGGTCTTTTGGTCAGACATCCACTTTAGTACTTTTAAACCCAATGGGTTTCTTGGGAGAGATTTATTCACAGATGAGGTGGAAGATGTTGGCCTTGAGAAAACTTGCAGACTTTCGGACATTCTTTTGAAGGCCATTTCAATGACATCATTTGCAGCAGCTATATCTTCTGCAGTTTCTCTTTCAATCAGCTCCTGCCTTTCAAAGTCTGTCATGTCTGTTGAAGTGTTTGGTGATGCAGGTTTGGTTAGTACCCTTTTAAAAAGGTTTTGAAGTTTTTCTGAGCTTTCTCCTTTTAGACCCATTTTCATGATGGATTCCGTGAAGTACTCAACTTCCTTTTCTTTTACCTCTTCACTGGTCAGCTGTTCTTCTTCTTCTTGATTTGTCATAAAAGCAGACCGGAACAGTGTTTTGAGGTTTCCTATCTTCTGTTCAAGCTTCATCATTTGTTCTTGCTTCTTTGAAGTGCCTGAAACAGTTATCTTCCTTTTCTTCAGCCTTTCATAGGCTTCATCAGTCTGCTGTTTTGACCATTTTGATATGGCTTCAGCAGTATCCATTTTTGCATCCACCAGCTCCTTTTTCTTTCTTTTGTACTCAGCAGTGAGGTCAGCAATGAGCTTTTTGTATTTGTTCTAGTTTGGAGCATTTTTCTTCTTTGTAGGATCATTCTTGATTTTCTCAATCCTTTCTGCCTCATGCTTTAGAGCGACTATTGGCCATTCTTCGAACTGTTGTTCTTCAGCAGGATAGAATTTCTCTTTCATGATGTAGGCAAGATATTGTTTTCTTAACTTTTTCTTTTGATCTGCCTTTTCTTTGTTTAGTTCTTGTGCAAACTCTTCCATATGCTTTACCTTTTTGAGGTAGAACTCCAGTCTTTTAGCAAAGCCTTCGTCACTTAGACCTTCACTTTTACTATCAAATTTAGCTCTTGCTTTAGCCTGCCTTGCCTTGAGTTTGAGGTAATCATCCATATCCTCTGGTGGCATGTAGCCTATGAGTGAGGAGAATTTTCTTTTTGAAGGATCCTCTTCTGTATAGAATTGCCTCATCTCATTTTTGATAGCTTCAAGTTCCAGTGGGTATTGTGCAGCATTAGGATCATGTATGCCTTCATTGGCAGTGATTGGCTTTCTTTTTCTGTTGAAGAGCTTTGGTTGTGATGTAGGAGAGGTGAGAGCAGTGGTGGATGGTTGACTAACAGTGGTTGAAACAACTGGTGTCTCAACTGCTGTTGTCATTACAACAGATGTTATAACATCTGATGTCTTCTGCTTT
The DNA here is from genome assembly GCA_030545235.1 of Helianthus tuberosus. Taxonomy (NCBI): domain Eukaryota; kingdom Viridiplantae; phylum Streptophyta; class Magnoliopsida; order Asterales; family Asteraceae; genus Helianthus; species Helianthus tuberosus. The sequence continues at coordinate 99,523,199 of CM060355.1, forward strand.
TTCGCAGGAGGTGATGTGATATTGATGAGAGCAGTGGTTTGTGATTGGCAAACAGCTGTTGAAACAACTGGTGTTTCAACCTCTGTTGACCTTACAACTACTGATGTGTCAGTAGATGTCTTCTGCTTTTGAGCAGGGGTTGAAAGTGGTGAGATAGCTTTTGATGGTGGTGATGGAGAATCATCGGGAATGAAAATCCCTCTCCTTTTTATTGTAGGAGGGGCTGATGATGTTTTGGGCGGATCAGTGGTTGTAATGGTGTGTGGTGAAGTGGTGTGTGTTGATGAGATGACAGCTGTTTGGCTACTGACAGCAGTTTTTGTAACTACTGTTGTATCAGCTGTTTGAGATTTTGTGGGAGGTGGTTTAGATGTTTGCTTTGCTTGCTCAGGTTCAACACACAGGCCATGTTCTATTCCCTTCTTCTTCGCTTGTTTCGTTATCTCCCCCTTTTGGCATTATCTGCAGGGAGGTCATCAAAGAATAGTAGAGTAGAAGGTGCTTTGCCAGTGGTGCTATGGATGCTGGCCTTTATAGCCTTGATATCTGCTTGAGTATCTTTGAACCTTGATTCCACCATATTGGTCAGCATTTGTACATGCATTTCATGCCGCTGATCAGCCACTTGTTTTTGTCTTTCAAGCATGGGTTGAAACAGATTCCAGAGCTCATTTGTAGCAAGTGCCTGTGGTGGAGCAGGTGCTTGAGGTGGAACTGCAGTGGACTGTGCTTTTTGAGCTTTTAAAATCTCTTGCACCATCTCCTTTATTTCAGAAACTGATTCTTCAAGTTTTTCAACTCTGCCCGTCAATTCCTGATATCTTGAATCATCACCCATTTTACTGGGATCATCTGAATCCCCACCAGCGGTGGTTGTATCAATGTGTGACTTAGGAACTGTGTCCCAAAATTCATCCATTGATGCCCCTTGTTCTTGGTACTGGGGACTTCTTTCTTCAGCACTTGATAGACCTTTGATGGTACCAGTGATTAGAACCAACTCACTGGTGGTTATCAATGGTGCTATTGAAGAAATTGCCTTCAAGGGAGTCTTACAGATGAAACAACTGTCCAACTGAAGATCTGTTGATCCATCAGTTGTAGTTGCTGCTCCACTTGAACTACCACCGAGAGTTACTTGTAACTCTGGGGGTGTAACCTCCTCAACTGTTGCTGGGATAACAGAGGCAGTAGCTTCAGACCCAGTCACTTGTGGGAGTATGCTCTCAGTGACAGGTGATAGAGAGGAACTGGTTTTTGTCTGAGCTATGTCAACTGCATGCAACAGAGGTAACATGGATTGTGGCATTATGATTGGTGAGGGGATGGGAGTTGATAGAGACATGTCCTTGGGATCAGGACTGTGGAAGATGGAGCCAAGTGGATCCAGAGCTTCATAATTTGGTGTCCCTGTGATTACAACCTGATCCTTTTGTGAGGATGTAGGAGGAGTTTTAGGCAATGGTGGAGATCTTTCTACCATCTGCTGTGAGGAAGTAGCAGCAGTGGTTTGTGGTGACATTTGTGTTGTCACAGGCAGTTGCTCTGGGATCTCATCTTCCAGAGTTGCCTTTTTCTTGGGTTTGGTGGGCTTTTTGGATGTTTTTCTTTTGGTCTTTTTGGTAATGTCAGGTGTGGGTTTCAGAGCAGTGGTTGTGCTGCTCTGATCACCTGGAGCAGTGGGCTCAGCAGAAGTTGCCTGAGGATCAGTGGCAGTTTCTAAAGTCTGCTCAGGCACCTTTGTTTTTAATTTTATTTGTGCCATCATTCTTGAAAATGTTTCAATTGTTAAACCTTTTTTTTGAAAATGGACACCTTGTTTGGGCAATTTTTCATCCTCTTTTTCAAATTTTTGTTTAAAGTAATAGCTCAGAAATCTTGGAAAAAGAAGAAATGATTTGCTATCAACATTTTTAACCATGTCATTGAAGATCTCCTGGGAGTAGTTGTAATCTTTATTGTTTAAAATAGCATATCCCAGGCATTGAATCTTCAATGGTATTTCGTTAAACGCTGTTGTTTTATTTGAAACACAACTAAAAAGTGTGTGGAATAGAAATCTGGGTGCAGATGGAAAATAACCTTTTTGTAAGGTATCTACATTTGATTGTTCTGCATATCCCCTTTTCATGAAATCAATTTTCATCTCGGTTTTATCAAAAGAGATTTTACCTTCCTGATCGTCGAGGTTAAAGACTTCGGAGATTGATTGTGGAGTTATTTGAATCGTTTTACCCTGTAGCGAGGAGTTAATGGCTATGACTTTGCCGTCTTGTTTTTCAAGCGTCGCCTTTTTCCAAAACTCTCTCTGGGTTTGCAAATATATGGGAGCATCTGCAGTCAACAAAGTTTTGTACTTTGAGGCAGATATTGTATCAATGATGGAGTCGAAAGTGTGATTGTCTTTGAGTTTTGTGAGTAAACCCAAATAGTTGTGAGATTGTTTGTATGGTATTTCGATGGGTTCTTCGGCCGTTTGAGCGACCTCTTTTGAAGGTGGTGGTGATTTAGGTTTTGATTTTGACTTTGATTTTGTCATTTTTGCGGAGAGGAACGAAGAACTTTTTTGAAGATTTTGAGAAGAAGGGTTGGAAACTGCTTTGTGAAGAGAATTTTGGAATTCAATTCGACAGTGTAAAACCCTGTTTGGGGTTTAGGGCAGGGTTTTATTTAGGGAAAAAGTGATCGCTGATGTGGCAGCGGTTATTATGATCTGAAGGCTAAAAACTGACCTCGTGTCAACAGCTGATGTGAAGATGAAAAATGGAAGACAGTTGTTTTAGGAAACCACTGATGAATCAAATATCAGTGGTTACAATGGTCAAAATGAGGACAGTGGGTGATTTTTACTATCAGTGGATATCATATCAGTTGTTATAACACAGATTTTGAATATCAGTGCTTACCATGAAAATGGAAGAGCAATAGTTGACTTTCAGCAGTGGACAGTATATAGGAAACAGTTTTTTTTTTTAATAAACAGTGTTTAGGGGTAAAACAATGATAAGAATTTGATGCACTAGTATCTCAGCAACTTTTTGAGCAATCAGTGGATAGTTTTTTTTTTCTTCAGAAATTTACATTCAGAGTATTGCCACGTGTCAATTTTGAAAACAAATTTCTGACAGTGGTTTAGTAACCCAGATGATATAAACTTTTTGCTAAGGCAACTCATTTTCGTTTAATATTTAAATTAAAACATGAGTGCCCCAGTAGTTTAAGCACTGTTTAGCAATCAACCTTTGATTAATGTTTAAAAAACAAACCTGAGAATGACATGATCTTGACATATGTACCATATCCTTTTGGCCCATTTATGAGGAAAATAATACCAACAAAAATAAGGTACTATATCCTGACAGGGAATTGAAACTATTGCCATCAAAAACAAGCAAAGGTTCAAAATATATTATTCTAAAAAAAACGAACAATATATCCTGGTTATTCGAGAAAATCCTTTATAAAAAATTAAAGGATTTCCTAAGAGCAGCAACAAAAGGATCTGGTGAATTTCAATAAAATACTTAATCAAATCATTCTCAAATTTATGAAAATGGGCAGTGGTTTGACAGCAGTGGTAGGAAATTTTGAATACATTTTGACCACTGTTTGGTACCATTTTCTTGTCAGTTGATTGCAAACATGAGAACACATGGATAAATTTTTGAACATTTGTCTAGTTCTCTTGTAAGTTCAATCACTGGGAATACTATTATCACCTGAACATTCCTGAACCAGTGAGCACAAACAGTTGCTTAATGACCATTATTACCCCAAGCTTTGACTCTCAAGTGTTTTATGTTTATACTCTTTTCTTTTAACTTCAAAAGTTTTTGAAATAAACACACTTTTGAGTTTCTTGTGAATTTTATTCTTCCCTTATTTCCCTTCCCATTTACAAGTAATGAATTACTTACTGGGGGGTCTTTATTGAGAGAAATCTTAATCCAAAATCATTTTGTAGTAATGTTTTGAGAGAATCGGTTTGCACATGTTTTTAACCAATCTCACACTACATATGATACGGACTAGGTTGACCCCTGTTTTTCTTAATGTATTTAGACAGGGTTGATTTGTTCCTTTTGAGGATCTCAACCTGTTTTCAACACATAAGATCTAAATAACTAAAGTCTTAATTCCCTCTTTATAGAAAATCAAAACACTAATGTCTTACGAATCATAGGTTTTGTTAATCTGAGGTTCATACTTTAGCATTTAATGAAAACATCACAAATATCAAAACAACAGTTGAAATCAATTTTGAAAATATATAGAACAATCCCATAATTTATCAGATATGTTTACAGATCTGAAAACTATGAGTGACTTGTGCATAATATCACTTGTTGTGTGAAATTTGTGTGTCATATGACATCTTGGTTGATATACAGAGTTTTTGAATAACCACTTTGAACATGATTTACTCGATACTCTGTTTTTCAACAAAATACAACCAACCTTAGTATCAATGAATTTTGAGCTGAACTGTTACGTCAAATTGATTGTTAGATCGAGTTTTGACTGTCTAAGCTCTGATACCAATTGTTAGGATCGGTGGCTCACATGATTGTGTTTGTTTGTGTAAAATGAATGATCAATGAATATGAAAACAAGTTAAGTGCAGCGGAAATGAAAAGAAACTTTGTAAACACAATCAGAAAGAGAATATAGTTTGATAAACAATTGCTTTTCATAGAGTCGAAAGATTTATAAATCAAAGCAAAAGATTACAGTGAAAGCTTACAAACTAAACTCCCCCTCAGCCAGATACCTCAAGGTTGGTTGCACAAGATGAAAGGATTGAATTGAGGAGAAGAACTCTCTCAAAACGAATCAAATATAACAGTACAGAGTACTGTTATATTTATAGGCAAACCAAACCACTAATGTGTCTCAGCTGACGTCACCATGAAAGTGACATCTAACAACCTAACAACCTGTAAACACTGTCCTTATACAAACTACTGATGTCTAACAACTGATTGTAAATAAAATACAAAACATGAGGAAACTACTGCTTCACGTTCCACTGTTGTAGCCTAAGCACTGATGCTTAACAACGACATCAGTGCTTTCTTCAAAGGTGATCAGTCCTTGAATGAGCAGTGTTTGTGTCTTCAGCAGCACTTAAGAGACAGCAGTAGATAGAGCGACAGTGTTTGTCTTCAGCAGTCTTTAGGATTTCATCAGCGTTTGGTTCATCAGTTGTTCTTTTGAGCAGTACTTGAGGTTCATCAGCTATTAGATAACCACTGTCAAGGGGAAAGCTTAATATAAACATCTGCTTATTGTGAATCCACTGTTGTGACCTGGTTTTGGCTTTAGATTATCTGTTCCTCTGGTAGGGTTCAATCCCAACATGTTTAAGGCCCGCCAAGCCAACTTTAAGGCCCTAAAATGATGCCTAAACATTGTGGACATGACACATGCTCAAAAATATGCCGGATGTCGGTTCGTTTGGTCGTATGATCGCAATGTTTGCTTAATTACGACGGAATGCGCATAAGCGCGAAAAACGATCCAAATTGCGCGAGAATGGATTTTTCTTATGACAAACACTAAAATAAAATATTTTAATGCTTACATAAATTTTTGGATGTCCGGATGTATTCAGAACGTAAGATATGCGCGAAAATGCAAACTTATGCACTTTTTGACGCTTTTAGTCCCTGAATGAGCATAAAGTTTATTTTAGCACACCGAACCCCTCAAGGCCTATTTCTAAGCTATGAAAAGGATATTTAGGGTGTTTTTAACTTATGATCAAGTTCCAGAATGTCCGTTACAGTACAAATTGACATACTTTCGCAGTTTGTCGAATTTAGTCCCTGTAAGCGAATAAACTTGATTTCGGCATACCAAACCTTCCAAAACCTATTTCTAAGTTATGTATAGGTTATTTAAGGTATGTTAAGCTTATGTCACTATTCCAGAGTGTTTGTTGCATTAAACTGGTTATATTTACGCATCAGGGCGCATATAACCTTCCAGAAAGCGATTTAGAGCCCGAAATCGAACAAGAGTTGATATGTGCAAATGATACACATGTTTATACAAATCCCAAGTATGAAATAAAATATTTCATTGGTTTGGTATTTGTTTGATGGTTGAGGTGACACAGGTGTCACAGTCTCCCCTACTTCAGGAAATTTCGTCCATAAATTTATTTAGAGGAAACTTGTGAGAGTTGAAACATGAAGTTGAAAAGATCGAACAACACTGGTTAGAGTCTTGAACTTCTAGTAACTTTAAATAACATCATGCTTACAATGTAGGAGGGACACTTATATATAAGTCTATTAAGCGTTATTGGTGCGTCCACCGTACCTCCATTACATCGTTCACATTTTGTTATTGTTGTTACTATCGGTTTTTACACATAATAATTCTTACTGGGTTTCTGTGCACTAAATTTCATAATTATGTACGCGTCCATAATTACGTAATTCCTTGCATAGTTCACACAGTGTATTTTATAATGTGTAGGGGAAACCAAATGAACAAACCTGTGATGAGTGTGACTATAGCATACTGGGGTCCTTTTTAATTGTGTCAATAAATGATCTCTAGACTGTCAAGGAGTGTTTTCAGCTTATATCATCACATGTCATTCTTAGCCAGATTCTGAATCAATCTTTTGACTAGACCACTCAAAGGGTCTCTTTTTTAATCATGGAATGGTACTATATAATCCAAGGGTCTTGACTATCACGTAGAAGCCCAATAAGGATTTAAGGTAGTACCTTTTTGAATATCCTACTACGAATCCCTCATATGAAGATATGAAAGGTTCTACGAGGATTTGGATAACGAATATCCATAGTATACAAAAACACAAAGTGCATAAAAGAAAACACAAAATGCATAAACACATAATCACATAATTGTTTAACTTGATTTTAAATTTGTTATCATTTTGTTAATTTGTTCTTCTAACTGAGCACATGTACTTAAAGCACACCAGGAATCCATTCCATGGATTTCATTTGGTACTTTAAACATTATCAAGAATCTAACTATGAAGATAGGAAGATCTTAAAGAGAAAATTCGATTTCGATTATAAGGAACCAAAATGTTAGAATTAAGGTATACAAGAAATCCAATTAAGGACTCTGATTTGAATGATAATCATCCACAAGGGTCTAAAGGTGAAGATAAAAAGACCCCATATGGATTTTGGGAGTTGAAGATGTTCTGAAATCTTGCACTGGATGTGCTTAAGTCAAAACATTAAGTTAAAATGCTTATGAAGTTGAGATGTTGGATATGCCAAGGAAACATATGGAGCAGAATTTGAAGGTTAAGTCAATGAATGAGGAAAATATTTTTGAAAGTTATGGATGGAGTTCTTAAAAAAAAGAATGTGTTTAATGTTTTTGAAATCTTACATAATACTTTCGAAATTATACGTAGGTGTATTAGATAAAAATGTTTTAAAACCATGCGAGATGAAATTTTTGAAATTATGTATAAGGTTTTTGAAAATATGAATAATACACTTGATAAGAAAATATATTGTGTTAATATTGTTTTCGGACTATATGAAACATGTTGAAATCATGAAGGATGTTTTTGAAAACATAGACAATGTTTTTGAAATCATGGAGGTTGTTTTTGAAAACATAGATAATGTTTTTGAAATCATAGAGGTTGTTTTTTTTTTGAAAACATAGATAATGTTTTTTTTTTTTTTTGAAATCATGCATTTGATATGTTGAGTAAATACACTATATTAAAAATGTTTTCGAACTATATATAAAATGTTTTTGAAATCAGGAAGGTTGTTTTGAAAATTTATGCTATGCATGTCGAAAAAATCAGAATGTAATGGGTATGAGATTTGAGAATATCCTCAGTTATTTAACCAGGGATTCAAAGGCACAGATGTGCGAATAACACGATTTCTCATAATGTGACTTCATTTCATGTACTTTTGTTTCTTAGAATGAAACGAGTACTTAGAACTTTCGAGGAAATTATGAGCGATCACTTGAAAGAGAGAATCATAAGAGTAGTTTGTAAGGAACATAGTTTCTTAATGCAGGTATTATAGAGAAATGCCATACACACATGTAACTACACTTGTGTATCAGAATTGTGAACAACAATTTATTTATAAACAAAACAGATTGTTTCACATTACAAGAAAACAGAAGAAACAAAAGCATAAGACAGCATCATCTTCTTATCAGCCAACTGCTCATCCGTGGGTTGGATTTGCATTAGCAAGCTTTGGGCATTTATTCATGAAATGACCCATCTTGCCACAACTGTAGCACGATCCAGGTGGAAAGCGAGCTTGAGTAGGATTGGCTTGTGGTTGATTTGGACCACCTTGGTTTGGGTTACTTTGACAAGCACTTGCCAGGTGACCAACTCGCCCACATGATATACATAGACGACACTGTAACTAAGCTTGGTGATGCCCGTTACATTTTGCTGCATGACGGTGCCGTTCCCTTGTATTGCTTCTTAGCAGGTGGTGTTGCCTCCTGGCTAGGTCCTGCTGGATTAGGTGCAACTGCTGCGGGTTTCTTTGAAGCCTTACGCTTCCTTGATTTTGGTGTAGGCTTGACTTCTACTTTCTTCAGTGACTCTTGGGTGGCTCCATTTTTGAGACGAGACATGGCGATACCTAAATCCACAGACTTCAGGATTACCTCGCCTATTTGCTGGGCAAATTTGGCTGTTTGCTCGGACATTTGACCGTTGCTGAGATAAAGAGACATTCTAGAAGAAAATGAAAGACATAGGAAGAAACAAGTGAAATGTTATCGGGTGATCAAAACAAAATGACAACGCATAGAAATTGCGATCATTTGTTTGTTTCCTAAGGAAAACAAATAAGACGGTGACAAATCAAAGCAAGCGGGTCATAATAATGTATCGCTGAGGACATGCTTGCCTATAAGTGAACACTCACCCCAAGAGTTCCCAGGTAAGAGTGACTGGTCCAATACTGCGGATTTGTACGAACACTCTAGCCTTAGACAGAAAACTCAGAGTACAGGCATTCACCCTTCCAGTTTGCACATGTTCACATTATAAGACCCAAACTTTGACGAGATTTTGAATACTTAGAGGGTTCAAAACCTTATAATAAATCATCCTAGAACAGATGATTGGTTTTCAAAGCAGATTTGAAAATTATGTTCTTGTTGTGGTTGTCGCCTAAGGATAGGTGACGGTATTGTTTTATGACTAAACGCAAGTAAACTCACGTTAGGGTCCTAGGAAGGTTATAGACTAGGTCAAAGCATTACTAATAACCTAATTCCCTATAACCATGAGCTCTGATACCAACTTATCTGTCACACCCCGACCACATAAAACAACAAATCGTGGCGGAAACGTCGGGGAGTGTTGTAACAGAATCATTGTTTCATAACACATGGAAATTTGAAATTTTGTTTTATTTATTTACTGAGTTACAATGTCTAAACAAACAAAGAAGTATAACATAATTAACTAGTCTTGCATCTTTTATTGTCACTAAGGCCCAAGTCTGCCTATGTGTATCATGATCAATCCTATGCATCATCTCCTGAAACACATGTGAAAATAGGTACGTCAGCATAAAAATGCCGGCGAGTACATAGGTTTTATTGATTTAGGATTCATGACTTATAAGTTTAGAAAAAGTTGTTTAACAAAAGTCAGTCATGATCCTTGTAAAGTGTTTTGTTTTATAAATCATTTGAAAAGCGATGATAGATTTGTATATTTAAAAGATTAATGCAAGGTTAAATGAATAACCAAGTAAAATGAGTTTGTATAAAACAAACTGTTTTGTAAAACAATGTCTTGTGAAAAATATGTTATTTGTGTAAAATGTGTAAGTCCAACTTGAATGATTTAAATAACGCTACGACATGTAGTATAATACAAGCACTTATATATAGGAAGTACCAGCGGCGTATCCACCATGCTTGTATCATACTACACACGTCTGGTTACTTAAGTCATTTAAACAAACCACCAATGTATAATGTTCATGTTTAAACCCAATGTCAAATGTTCTTGTATAAACCAATGTCATATGTTAAAAGTCAAATGTAATCAAGTAGTATGTGACAAATGTTATGTATGGTAAGTAATATATGATTACCTAGACCAAAAGTAAAATGTACAAAACAAAGTATTTTGAATATATCAAAAAGTTGTGTTTTGCAAAGTAAATGCATGTTTTATTGATACAAACATATATACGGTAAGTTAAACGCATACTTTCAAGTCTTGAGATTGACGGATAACCCTAGAGTCAAGGTTATCAAAGAAATGTTTTCGGATTTAGTCATTCCTTTCACCCAAACAAACCTAGGATGTCAGGAACGGGATTTGTCAAGTCCTATGGTACCATTACTTACTACCGAGCGGCGTAGCTAATGTTAATGAATGTATATAAGTCCCGTTCGTACAAACCAAATGTCATACCAAATGTAAACATGTTTTATGAAAATAATGTACCTAGTATGCTTAAGTGAACATACAAGGTAGAGTTGTAAACAATGTGTCCATATGTTACTAGAACATATGCAACAGAGATGCAATGTAAAACAACGTGCTAGCATGCCAAGTAAACATACATAGCAAAATAAATGAAATGAATGTAAAAAAATGTACTAAGTATGCACACAATGGACATACATAGCAAAAACATAATGAAATCATGTACTAATAGTGTACTAAGGAACATAGCAAGTATATGATATGAAAACATGGAAAGCACAAAAGTAACAAGTAGGCACATGTGTTTCACCCCAAAATGTTTGAAAAACAGTAAAAGAGGGGTCTATGTACTCACTTGGGGGTGCTTAGAAGTCTTGAACAACAACCAAACAAAGCTAGAGGGATAACGGAATCAAACGGCACCCTATATAGATGACTACATAAATAACCGGACCTATGTCACACCCTGGCTTTGCGGAAGCGTGGGTTATTTGGTGTGACTTCTTAATACCATAGCAACAATCATAACAATGCTATATGATAAAAACATGAGATATTCGTTCATTAATAAAGTTTAGAAAAATCACATTTTATACTCGTCTTAATACATCAATCACAAAACAAGATACAAACTTTGACTTGATTTAATGAGTTCATAAAAAAACTTAGTAAAAACTTTAAACAATACTAGGTTTAGAGATATGTAACCCGTCCAGGAAGAGGTTACACCTTCTAAACCCTGGATGACTTCTTTATTCAAACACATCTTGGAAATACGTGCATACCGTGCCAGATCCATTAGTTCCCTGAAATACATGTAGTTTGAAAAGTCAACATAAATTTGAGCGAGTTCATGTGTAAGTGGGTATGTATAACCCGTTGTAAAAATGTCTGCATGTATAAAAATCCCTGGTATGTAGCAAATAAGGAAAAAGAGATTACCATTGGGTTGCAAAGCCAATGATATGTGTGAAGTGCAGTAGGAAGACTCAAACCTAGCAGATTTTTGCGTCGGGTACCAAGTCACCACCTGGTTCATTCAGCGAACTCAGGGGTTGGGCTCGCTACACCCAGATAGATCTACCGCTAAAGACCCTCGGTCCTATAATGAGGATTAATGGCCTCCAGTTCCCGCCTACCCACTCACATGATCTAAGTAGTAACCCTCCTTACGCTAACCATACCATGTAAAAAGTATTCGTAATCATAGTAACATGTATTTCACCCCCGAAGTATAAAAACTGAAAACAATTAAGAGAAAAAGGGGGGGGCATGAACTCACAGTTTTGCGTCTTCGTACTCGTAACCCAAATCTCCATGGCAATCACGACTACCTACAATGATCTATTGTCTATTAGACGAACGGGTAGTGCCTTGTCTTAGTTTTTGTGTTTTGAGTTACGATTCTGGTATTATTCCAAGTTATAATAATTGTATTTAGTTCTGGAATAATAGTTAGACAACTATTTTAGGGTTATATTTCTCAAGTATCGTATATGCGTATTTCCTTCCCAAGGATGGGGGTATTTATACATGTGCGTTCTTATAATTCCAAAAATATATTATTAAGTCTCACTTAAATAAATATATTTTAATTCGTTTATGTAGAATATTCCATCTCCAAAATATACATATTTTTCCCAAAAATATTATATTTTACTTCATACAATTCCTAAAATATATATATTTTTCCCAAAAATATTATATTTTATTCCATACAATTTCCAAAATACATATATTTTTCCCAAAAATATTATATTTTATTCCATACAATTTCCAAAATAATACTTTTATCAAAATACGCATTTAAGAGTATTTTCCGAAAATACATGAGTTACATTTCAAGGTTCGTGTGGTAATAATAATACCGGTGTAACTTAAATATTTATTGTGAGGGCGTTAGTATTATTTTGGAGTCGTTACTGTTCAGTGTATTCCAGTAATATTATTTTTACTCTAAAAATAATATTTATGTAGTTCACAAAATAATCATAAAATTCACACAAGTGTTACTATGAAAAATATATATTCTAAATATATATTTAGCAAGTTTTATTTATGAAAATCCACCTCCGACACTTGGTTATTTTGTAATAAAAATCGTGGCGAAATTTATTTGGAAAAACAAGTTAAAAATATATTTTTAAGCATTTGTCATGAAAATAATTCTAAGTGTTATTTTCTGGAAAAAAATCGCCAGAGTTTCCTCTGTAACGGGAGGTGGCCACGCTTACTAGCGTATCATTTTATTTTCCAAAATTCAATCAACAATTTTCCCATTATCAGCAAACAATATTCAAACATTAAACTAGTCAAAACAAGTATAAATCGCAAACACATGAACTTGTAAGTTGTGTAAAAATAAGTAGTAACTTTCCGACATATTTAGTGGATCTTTCCATCTTTGAGAATAAAATCAGTTCCGTGAAAACTTTATTTTTAAAGAATATGCAATTTTACAACTTCTTACGAAAATATTTCTTTGTTAAATCATTTTGTCACACAAGTGTTTACACACTTGTTTGTTCACAAAAATGCTTTTAGTTCATGAAAGATCTGGCTTTTAAACAGGATTTGCATCTTACACTTGGTTCTTCGAAAATACCACTTGTAGATCTCTGTCTGTCGCGTCTCTTTCCCTCAGGCGCGTCTCTATCTCTCTCGTTCTCTCTTCTCGTTTCATCGTAGCACCACCACTCCACCATAATCTGACGCGAATAACCATGCCACCACCGACATCTCCGTCATTGCTGCTGCTGTCGTTTGCCGTGCGCCGCCACCAAATCGTGGTGGTCGGCCATCCGTGTAACCGAGAGAGAGAGATGAATGAGCGGTTGTTGGTTTTGATTAGGGTTCTCCAAAAAAAAGCAGAGAAGATGGGAGATGTAAAGGGGTGTCGGATGGAGTGAAATGAGGGGAAGGGTTAGGGTTTTGAAAGTTATAAGTGGTTATTTATACTTGGTTGTTAAGTGGGCTTGGGCCCAGGCCCACAAGCCCGTTTCACGCGGCCTGATATGTTTCCAAAATCCGTTTTTGAACACGATCGTCGAAAAATGTCAGAAAATAAAATTTTAGGGTCAAAACACCTAAAACTGTGTCGTATATCGTTATTAGATGTGTATTTTGTCGGTTGCGTTAAAACGCGTAAAACGTTTCGTTTGTCGTTTTAAATCCATTTTTCGATCACGTTTGCGTTTTGTGTCGCTCGAAAACATAATAATTCTGCAAAACGAAATCCATAAGCATTATGTATAAACTTTGTATTTGTAGGCGTTGTCAGTATTTTGTACGGTATCAGTTCGTTATCGCTTAACGCTCAGCAGATTTTCCGAATATCATCATACGCGCACTGTAAAGTCAGATAGGCGTTCCTAGGCATTCCCATAGCCTAATTAAGTTAATTCGGGTCTTAAACACTGTTTATTATCACCTAAAAGTTTGTTAATCACGTAATTAAAAGCCGTTAATTACTGGTTGTCACAATCGTGGATTCGTACGAATCTACAAAGATAATGATGATCAGACAAATGTGCGTTTGTACGAATTGGGTATCGTGGATTCGTACGAAACGGCTCAAAATTCTCAAAAACATGTTTTAAACTGGGTTCGTATGAATCTATTTTTTCAGATTCGTACTTAGCAGTTCAGACTTAACAAAAACACAACTATTGAAGTGGGTTCGTACGAATCGGCTAAGTGGATTCGTACGAATCGACTCTGCGAAGAACCTAGTTACGTTTTTCATGGTTTTTATCAGATTTTTATGAGATTTAAGTCGAATTTTGATCTGAAATTTTGAAGGATTGATTAAACACTAGTTTCGCACACTATGTCAAAAATTCAGCCGAATTCGTCCATGAATTCGACGTGAATTTTGATTTTAAGTCTGAGAAAGTATAAGAAAAAGAAGTATGAGTAGAAATGAGATGAAAGCAGGTTCAAATAGGATTGAATCTTAAGAAAACCGCGGTATCTAGTGATCTTCAGTCTCGAATCCGATCTCCAAGCTCTGATACCACTTGTGAGGACTGTGTTCGGTTCTTGAACGCTCCGACCGGATCTAGAATCTACTTGCAAGTGCGGAATCCATGAAATAGATTGACATAATGATCACACAAACACCGTTAAATGTTCTTCTCATTAATATTCAAAGATATACAAATCCTGGAAAAGATTGGACAGAGCTTCGCATCAATTGCCCAAAAGTTGTCTAAAACAAGAACCCAACACCCCTATATATAGACAATGTGCATTCGTACGAACCCACCAAGTGCATTCGTACGAACCCGGGTTTGGGTGTGGATTCGTACGAACCTAGACATTTGGCCATCCGTACGAATGGACTCCATTCGTATAAATCAACCATGACAATACAAAACCATTAGATTCGTAACGGATAACATACAATTTCATACAATACAAGATAAAATAAGACTCAATACAAGACGGAAGCTACAGACATAGTGCATTCACATATCTTATCAAAAAAAAACTATATAGCTACTTAGAATAAAATAAGTAAAAACAATATTGCTTATAGTTATGTAGTTTTAACTAAGTCACAATAAAATAAATTTTTCAAAAAAAAGCCGACATTTTACTATTTTAGCCACTTCCAAATAAAACACACCTACTCGAGCCATGGCTATGCCATTTGTGCTCTGTAAACAATGTACGATGTAGAACAATATCAAATATCAATGAAACAATGTGTTTTGGTCTCAATATTTGGTTGTTTGTGTATAACAATTTTACGTTTTGATTCTAGTTCAATTTCAAGCTTTTAATCGCTTTCTTGAAAGTTATACGCAAACAGTTACATAAACATAATCATTTTAACGTGACAAACACTCCGGAACAGTGACATAAGATTAACATACCTTAAATAATCTTTACATAACTTAGAAATAAGTTTTGAGAGGTTTGGTGTGTCAAAAACAAGTTTATTCGATCACATAGACTATTTGCGACAAACTGCAAAAGTCTGCCGATTCCTATAGCAACGTACACTCCGGAACAAGATCATAAGCTAAACATACCCTAAATATCCTTTACATAGCTTAGAAATAAGCTTTGAAGGGTTCGGTATGCGAAAATGCGCTTATTTGATCAATAGGGACTAAAAGCGTCAAAAAGTGCATAAGTTTGCATTTACACGCATATCTTACATCCTGACCATATCCGGACATCCAAAAATTTTTTTAATCACTAAAATATGGTTTATATTAAACATAACGATTTCAATAATGTGGACGAACTTGTTGGTGCGTTAGTATATAACACGAATGACATTCATTAACAATGATCAAGCCGACCAGTAGTATGTTATGGTACCATAGGATCTAACAAATCCCGTTATCGGACTATCGCCATGGTTATGGGGTATTATGGGTAACGACAGAACCTGATGAATTTTAACAAACCCTTTTGTGGTTTGTTAGTCGATTTAAAGATACCGTTGGTGGTATAGTTGAGTCAGAACACAGGTTTAAATGTATTCATTAAAGAACGACCAAAAGTTGTATTTCACAAACAAAACACAGACAATTTGAACGATTGAACTATGGTTTATATCATGAATGCTTTGAACGATCTGAACGATTGGTTTTGATAACACGAACGATTTGAGAACAAGTACAATTGATGATGGGTTTTTCGTATGTGATTAGATAATGGGACGAGTGTAATGTGATAAAAGCATGGTAGATACACCCCTGGTACTTCTTATATATAAGTGCTTTTATCGTATTACATTCCGTGGCATTATTTAGTTCACTTGAACGATTGATTTCAAATGATGACACGCAATGATGTTTACTAAATGATATAAACCATACGATTTGTATTACAAGAACGATTTACAAATTGGTTTACAAAAACAAATGTTTTAGTCAAGATTCATGGCAACGAGGTTTTCATAAATAGTTAACAACTTGTTTAGGTTGGTTAATCATATTACAATACCAAACACTTTTTAATACAAGATTTTCAAATATCGACTCTAGTAGTCGTACGAGGTATTGTAACATGTATACAAGCCATGAATTTGACACACTCACAAAACCTATGTGCTCGCCGGCATTTTTCTGCTGACTTTATTTTCACATATGTTTCAGGTGCTGTTGTTTGATGACTAGGATGCATGCTCATATAGGAATGGATGAGGCCTTAATGACTTAAAACAAGAAAGACAATATGTTGAACTTGTTTGTTTTACTTTTAAGACAACGTTAACACTTAATGATTCAATAAAACATAACTTCAATATACATGTGTTGTGAAACAATGATTCTGTTACGACACTCCCCGACGTTTCCACTGCGGTTTGTTGTATTACGCGGTCGGGGTGTGACACCAACCGATGGCGGAAACATCGGGATGAGACGAACAAATCGCTCAAAGCATCATAACACAAATGTGGCAATATAATTTAAATCAAATTTCATAACAATACTAAAATGTCATACAAGATTCAAACATAATCAAAATTGTTTCAAACATAATGAAAGCAATGTTTATTTCTAAGATGGGTTTCTAAATTCATCCTAGCTTGTTTTCTTGATCACTTCGTCTATCAACCTGCAACATGTATTAAAATAGTGATCAACCTGCAACATGTAGATCCCAATATCAATCCGGATCATAGTGGTTGGTTGTTTTAGTCCAAAACACCTATTGATTAAGTGTTTGAACTATGAAAAAGTTAAGAACAATCAAGAATGAAGATGAAGCTAATGGATTGATGAATATAACAAGTGTTGTATTGAATCAAAACAAGTATATAAATCAATAAAGCACCTTGGAAATCTGATTTGAGCACAATATCAAGAGATTTAACGTAAACAACACTTCATTCACCAAAGAGCCAAAAGCTTGGCTAGTGCTACAATGCTTGGGCTTATATAGGACCTGACTTGCCAGCATAATTATAATTATGCTGGAATCTTAACTACACCAAGTCAGGTTTGCTAGTTTCATGAAATTACAAAATAAGCCCCTAGACTATAAAATAAGCTACAAACTATTACAAAACTAATCCAGTACAAGTATGAACGATCTCAAAAGTTCCAACAGTATCCCCCCTAGATCGTTGCATACTTGTCTTCTCATTCTTCTGTAGTGACCACTGGATTTTCTGTAGCTTTCTTCTCGGGCTCTTGAGGGACTTCTTCATGCCCTGTAGCTTCTGGTGATGCTTGAATTTCGATAGTTGTGACGGGAGTTTCTTGATTAATAATAGCTTCACTTGTTGGTGGATCCTCCATAGTGGCCTCATATATGGATGAGGCTGGAGGTGGTGATGTTGTCTGGGAAGTTGTGGTGGGCTCTGTTGATGATGCAGAAATCTTCTCTTTCTTCCTTTCATGCTTTTTCTTCTTTCTTGTTTCCTTCTTCTTTTCTTCAGTTTCCTTTCTTTTCTTGATTTTGTCTACGAGGTCGAGCATTTCTCTCTTTATCTTCCAAGCACGATCCACTGCTCGCTGAAATAGCATTGCTTCTTCAAGATTAGCATTTCCAGCTCCAACGTTTATACGGCTTGCATTCAGAACAGTAAGATCAGAGAGTCCAAACATAAACACATCCATAGGATCCAAGATTCGAATGTCTTCATTATCGGTTGAACGAATCACAGCTTCACCGGTGCGACTATCATAAAACCACTTTTTGAACTTGTTTAAACATACTGCAACTTCTTCCGGAAGCTTGATTCTCGTGACAACTTTAGCAGGGTTGATTACCCACGTCACCTTTCCTTTCCCAGTTATAGGATCTATGGTTATTTTGGATACTCTTCTTCTGGGACGCTGCGGCCTGTGGTTTGGAAATCCTTTGTTACATTCCTTGGCGATTAGACGCTCAAAGTCCCCGCCAATGCTTCTATCTTCTGGATTTAGTATATCCAGACGGCCGAGCTCACGAAGATCCCACCTTGGAAGAGTAAAGAGATCAAATCCAGTTTGGAAATATTGAATTACGCCGCCTCTTCTTTTAATCATAAACATTCCCCTCAGATTGTTGTACATCCAGCTGATGATTTTGTCGGTGGCCTCAGTCTTCTCAACGGGTATCACCTGATAGAAGTCGGGGAGTTTTTCTCTTTCCTTTTTGAACCACTCGGGATGCTGTGGAGAGAAAGTTTTTCCATCTTCCTGCTTGTACATGACTTCCCTTCTAATCCCCATTCGATAAATTTGGCAGGCATTTCATCCCTATCAACCTCTTCTTCATCGCTTTCATTACCTTCAGTTACTTTCTCGGTTGACTCCAGACGCCTTTTCTTTGCTTCTGCCTCTTTCGCTTTTCTAGTTGTTTCTTCTTCCATGAATGTATCAAAGTCGAAAATCTCAGCGAAGGTGAACATAGGCTCTATTTCCAACTTGGCACACATACTTTTCATCATTCTGTACAATTTTTCTATCCCCATCTGTTGGAATCTTATGAACTTCGTTTGTTTGGCCACAAAAGCATTCATTTCTTTGTTCTTCTTCCGTTGATCTTTTAACTTTTCTCTCAAGATGTTTGTGTCATTTACTTGGTTCTTGAGGAGACATATTTCTTTGGCAGCAGATGGACCGGTTTCTTTCACAAGCTTATCATAAAGTTCTTGAAACGGACGGACCCTTTGTGAAGTAACCGGTGGCTTTGATATCCTTGTTGGCTTTATAAGAGGAACTCTGGAAGACCCTTCATCCGTCGGCTTCTTTGGGGGTGTTTTCTTGCTCGCTAAGATTTCATCAGGATCTATTATCAATGTATCAACAAAGTCGTTTAGTGACTGTACTTCTTCCGGTACTACAATCGGTCTTTCGGATGCTGACATTTCTTTTGAGGCTCTTTTCTCTCTTTTCTTTTTCCTGCATCGCGTGAATTTCTTGCATATCTTGGATATGACGATGATGTTCCTCTATTTCAGCAGCTTTGAAACTCGCACCCATGAATCTTTCTGGGTTTTCAGATGTCTTTTTCTTCCTTGGAGGCTCATCTTCAGCTGCTTGCTTTCCTTTTCTTTTTCGTTTCAACCGTTCTTCCTTTTCTGCAGCCTCTGCTTCAGCTTTTGCAGCTCTTTGTTGTTTTTCTCGAAGTGCCTCTCTATATTTTCGGTATGCTTCTTTTACCAATGGCAACCTTTCTGCAGAATACATCGAGTCGTGTAACATTACCCATTCATTTGTCTTGATTTATGTGTACTGACGACTTGTTGGAACATGAAAAGTGTAGAGATCTCCATCGTTTGGCGGATTTTCATATTGGTCGTTGATCAGCATTTGGATAAATCTGGGATACATCGCCCAAGTCGGCCCCCTTACATTCTCGATCATATAATTGAAGATTAGACCAGACAGGTTAAACTTCTGATTCAAACACAGGTTCAACATTGTTGCCGACCATTCCAGATTCAGGCCATCAAAACCACCCTTGCGATGAGCTAAACTCATGGCAATTACGTGAACAATGAATCTCCAGTATCTTGTTAGGCCATTTATTTTTATTTCTTTCTTCTGTCTAAAGTCTCCTGCGTATCCCATGCCTCGAAAACCATCTAGAATATCGTCCTTGCTCAAGCTGATCGGATCTTGAGCAATATCTTTCAGCTTTAAAACCTTGTGAATCCTCTCTTCCATTACAACTATCTTCTTGTTGCGGACAGTTGCGGATATTCCTCTGCCATTTTTGATAGTGTCGGGTTTTGCAGTTTACCAGAAGTCTTGAATATGTATTCGGTAAACGCGCACTTCTGTTTCAACCGCGTAGCCAATTCTGCGTGATCTGACCCATCTTGCTGCGTCCTGAAAATCCTATGGAACTTGCTCGAGATTGATACTTTGATTGTGCTTTAACGTCTTATCCCACTCAATGTTCTTCACCATCCTGTGTTGGGCACGAAAAACGAGGCAAGTTAGAAAGTTTTTGAGATACAAGTATACTTATTTACAAGGAAATACTAAAAATAAAAACAATAATTACAAAGTATTTACATTTTATAAAAGGAAAATGAAATTAGAAAATATTTATGAAAATTAGGTTATAATATAAAGTTAAAGTAGATATTTACAAAGATTTAAAAAAATTAATTAATAGCCAATTTCGCTGACAACCCAGATGGCCATCTTCGCCGATAACTGTTAACAAGAATATACTATTTCGCCTGCGACGACATCGTAACACGTGTGTTTTCACTGACAACGATCAAAGGAAAATATCCCGTATTTCGCCGATGGTTACGGCCTCAGATCAAATGTTTTCGCCGATGACAAGGGTAGGTGAAGAGTGATTTCATCGATAACAAGCATGTTGATTCAATTTAATTTCGCTAGCGAACATTGGCGAAGACAGAGTTTGCTCCCAAATCTCTTCATTGGCGAAGACATTCTTCTAGACCGAAATACCGGCGAAATAAGATTACTTCACCGGTTGCTTGAACTCGCGTTCAAGACTTTTGATAACCCTTGAATTAAGCTAATTTCGCCGAGTTCGCCATATTCATGTTTAATTCGCTATCATCAAGGAGTTCTTGATAAACCCCTCTAAAACCCCCAGCTGATTTTCACCGATTGATCATCTTTGATCTCCGACAGACTAAACAGATTTCAATAACTACAAAATATCGATGATCTCTTGTCTAATCTTTCTCAAAACGTCTTAACATCTGCTGATTTATGACACTAAGATTCAAGATTAATGGATAATTCTAAGGATTTGAACAAACAATCATCGATCATCAATTAGGAAGATTCATGAGTAAAGAAATAATGCGGATTACCTATCGACTTGACCGAAAACGATGAACACAATGTGAGATGATCTTGAAACAGATTTTGCTTAGCAATCGATTGTGAAGAATAACCAGTTTAGAGAGAAAGAAGATGAAGTGGTTTTGAAAAAATTTAAATAATGACGGTTAATGGATATTTATATGAGATTTTAGATAACCAACGAAATTAACAATTTCGCTGGTATCTTAATTTTGTCGCCACATATTGTTTTTCAAAACAATTTCAAAAATAAGTTTAATTTCGCTCGTAAATTTCAAACTTTCTCGAAAAGCGTGCCGTTTAAAACAACATAATTTATGTAATATTCACAAACTTTAGAAAATTTGGGCCATTTTGACTCCGAACTTTGAATATTCAACTCTTGGGAGGTTCCATTTTTTGCTGATTCTCTTGATACATTCGACGCTCATCGACTTACCTGCAGAAGATCATATCACCAACACTTGCCAACTTCTTATTTATTATTAGCGAATCAAGGCACAAGAAAAACTGCCAGTATGTTTGTCCGCTTAAATCCATGCATCCTTCTTTCAACATGCCTTCGGAGAGCGCTTTTATCATGTTTTCGGTAATATTGACAAGGCTTCAATGGCCCCCACACAAGCTATTGAGAATAGAATCATTACGCCCGTGAGTCCCACATCAGGACATACCCCCGCGATCAAGGTATGCGCAAAGGTTCCTCATAACAGGTGAGTATATTGGTTTCATTCTTTTCAATGATAGAGCGGAGATCAGGTCAGTACTTTCGTACAGCAGAGATCCCGAGAACTACCGAGGGCTAAGACAAATAGTTTGGTGAACAGGTCAGTACTTTCGTACAGCAGAGAGACCAAACTAATCTATCTAACGTTTTGGCCGATTTTGGTACTTATTATGAAAGGGTTTGGTCTTCTTTTTTTTTTAAAGGCACTTATTAAGAAAAGATATCATAGCGTCTAGGTCAGCATGTATCTGGATGCAGCAGAAGAACGACTATGATATCCCCGAATGAAACACCAATATAAAGACCCGAGATCTTAGACTTTGGCAATCTATCAACGCAAGATTTAAGACCATTAAGCCATATGCCGCAACGTGTTACCCATTGTGATGCGTAATGCCTGAGAAAAGCCAGAATCCTTGTGTAGATGTTATGTTTAGCTCCCTAATAGCAGTTTACTCGTCGGTGTTGCTGAATCTACCGACACGTCGTTGCTTGGTACCCCAAATCTTTTTTTTTTTCTGTTTTGCAAGAAATGACAAAGTGTTAGCAATTTCTATCATTTCCTCTAACAGGAGTCAGACACAAGCATCTAATTTTGGATTTTCTGGAATATCCCCCCTAAAATCTTTATTTTCGAAAGTCCTTTGCCCGAAAATAAAATTTTAAACAAAAAATCTTTTTGGTGAGCGACGCTTTACGATACTTGTTTTACTTTTAGCAAACGATTTTTTTTTAATATTCACAAAAGATAGAGTATTTACGGACGGTTTTGGACAAAAAATTCATTTCTATTCAAGGAAATTAACCATTTCCAACCAGGTTACCAGCTGGTTGAATCGAGTTTTATCAAAGGCTTTTGTGAAAATGTCGGCCCGCTGCTGTGTTGTATCCACTGGCACTACTTGAATGTACCCCTTCTCGTAGGCATCTCGAATTGCGTGAATTCGAATTTCGATATGCTTTGTTCTGGAGTGGTGGATGGGGTTCTTCACAATTCCCAGACATGCCTCATTGTCGATAAATATAGGAGTCTTCATGATGTTGATTCCATAATCCAACAAATGATTTTGTATCCAGAGAACTTGTGAGCAGCAGCTGTAGGCCGCGGTGTATTCTGCTTGAGCGGTGGAGGTGGACACAGTTATCTGTTTCTTGCTTTGCCATGAGATCAGACGATTTCCCAAGAATTGACATCCTCCTGATACAGACCTGCGATCTACTTTACAACCTGCATGATCACCGTCAGAATAAGCAATAAGATCAAAATTACTATCTTTAGGATACCAAAGACCTAGTTTCGGAGTTCCTTTAAGATAGCGGAAGATGCGCTTCACAGCGGTTTCATGTGATTCTTTGGGATTTGTTTGAAAGCGAGCACAGAGACAGACAGCCCACATAATGTCAGGCCTGCTAGCCGTTAAGTACATCAGAGAACCGATCATCGAGCGATGGAAGGATTTGTTCACTGGTTTTCCTTGAGGATCTAGAGTAAGCTCCGTCTGAGAGGCGAACTGGGTGCTGGCGACTTCTCAATCGTTCATGTTGTACTTCGTGAGAATATCCCAAATGTACTTAGCCTGATGAATGAGAATCCCATCCTCCTTTTGCTTCACTTCTAGCCCTAAGAAGAAAGTCAGCTCTCCCATCATGCTCATTTCAAGCTTTGCCTTCATGACGGTCTCGAATTCTCTACACAGCTCCTCGTTAGTTGACCCGAAAATGATATCGTCAACATAGATTTGAACCAGCATTACATCTTCTCCGATTCGTTTAGTGAAGAGGGTCATGTCAATCGTTCCTCTGGTGTATTCACACTTCAACAGATAAGTTGACAAAGTCTCGTACCAAGCACGTGGAGCTTGGTGAAGACCGTAGAGGGCTTTGTCCAACTTGAAGTAACGACCTGGAAAATGTAGATCTTCGAACCCTGGAGGCTGGCATACGTAGACTTCTTCCTTTACCTTCCCGTAGAGAAAAGCACTCTTTACATCCATCTGAAAAACTTTGAAATTTCTGTATGATGCATATGCCAGGAATATTCTGATTGCTTCCAATCTTGCAACTGGAGCGAAAACTTCTTCGTAATCAATCCCTTCCTCCTGACGGAAATCTTGCACCACCAATCTAGCCTTGTTCTTGATTACCACTCCACGAACATCCATCTTGTTACGAAAGACCCATTTAGTACCAAATGGAAACTTTCCTTCAGGTAAATCTACCAACTCCCAAACTTTGAGTTTGCGAAATTGAGACAGTTCTTCCTGCATGGCCTGAACCCAACTGGAGTCTTGAATAGCTTCTTCGATGTCACGTGGCACGGATTGCGAGAGAAAAGCTGCATAGAGACCTTTGTTGATGCTTGATGACTGGCCACGTGTACGTACTCCTTCTTCAACTGCACCTATGACATTTTCAAGAGGATGATTGCGATTTATCTTGTATCCTGCATTTGTCTGAGACTCAATCTGCTGTGGAAGATTGGTGAAGTGTTCATCCACGTAGATTACTGGAGGGTCATCTTCTTGAGTTGGTTCATCCACATTTGCCTGTGAAGAAGAAGCACCGTTTTCTGAGGTGTTTTCAGGCGTAGTGTCACCAGTTACTTCATCCACAGAGAGAAGTGGATCAGCAGATAATGGAGTGAAACGGGTAGTGAACGGAGTTACACCAATATCTAAAGAGTCAAACAGGGGTTCAACTTGAGCGTCTTCAATAGGTTCTGCTTCTGGAGTATCTTCTGGAATTTCAAAGGTGTTGAAAATCACACCCACGTCATAAAACCAATCGGGGATACTTCCAGTGTTGGTATAGTTTCCTTCTTGAAAATCAACATAATATGATTCAATCACCATCTTCGTTCTTTTGTTGTAGACTCTGTAGGCCTTCTGTGTGGATGAATATCCCATGAAGTAGCAGATATCACCCACTGCTTCAAACTTGATGAAATTTTCTTGAGTGTTTAGAAGAGTGCACAAACATCCAAATGGTCTGAAGAAGTCAATAAGCGGGTTTCTTTTGAAGAGAACTTCATATGCCGTTTTTCCGTGTGGTTTTAAAATGAGAACCCTGTTTAGAACGTAGCATTACTGTATTTACTGCTTCTGCCCAAAAGATGATTGGAAGCTTTGAATCCACCAGCATGGTTCTTGCGGCCTCGATCAGCGTTCTGTTCTTACGTTCAGCAACTCCATTTTGTTGAGGAGTTCTGGCTACACTGTATTGAAGATGAATTCCCTTTTCTGCACAGAAGGATATGAAGGTTTGATTTTTGAACTCGGAACCGTTATCACTTCTGATCGACTTCACTTTTAATCTGGTCACATTTTCAATCAAGGGAATGAATGACTTGAGAATTTCAGCTGTCTCACTCTTTGCCTCAAGAAAATAGACCCATGAAAAATGAGAGAAATCATCTGTAATCACCAAACAATAAGAACTTTTAGCAAGACTTTTAACACTAATTGGACCGAAAAGATCCATATGCATCAACTAAAGAGGCGCAGTTGTGACAACTCGTATTTCGGAACCTATCATTGTATTTTGATGTAACGTATGTCAACGTGATGTGATTGTATGAACTTAATTGATTAAATGAATGTTACGTTGATATGTGCTTTGTGTAATGTATGTATGTATATAAACAACTCGGATCGCACAACACTATTATGTTATGTTGATATGTTCTTTGTGTAAGGTATGTATGTATATAAACAACTCGGATCGCACAACACTATTCGAACGCACAAGCCTTTGGGCTTTACTACTCTCGGCCCACTTCTCTTGAAACCGAACTGAATGGGCAGCCCATGTAGAGGGTTCGGCCCACCCCTTTTGTGTCGCATAACCTTAGGAGTAAGGGTACACTCCTCATTTGTTGCAACTCTCATAACACACAAACCCTAGTGCTCTCCTCCCTCTCTCTAACTTAACGGCAGCCACACCTCTCTTTCTCATCGAAGATCTTGGTGTTTGGATCATTCTCGTTATACACTCTCAACCGGTTAGTGTTTTGTTAGTACTTGATTGTATGTTATGATCTAGGTGATGATCTAGTAATATCTTTTGATCTATCATGATAGAAACTGTTGAATCTTAGTGTTCATGAAATCGGCTTGCATATGTGTATTTGATAATGTTCATATTTGCATGATAATGATTGAGAATTGAATGCTTGTTAACTGGCTGTTATGTTTCTATGATTCGGATTGTTAGCTTGATGATGTTCTAGTGAATCGAATGTGGGTGATGATGTTAATCGGATTAAAGCTGTGATCGAATATGGTGTGTTGTGTGATTAAACTCCCATGATTTAATAGTTAGGGTGTAGGTTGTTGTTCATGATTATGATTTTAGGGTTCATATGAATTAGATGTTAAATTGCTTAGTTTGATCGATTGTAGGTTGATTGGATAAATAAGAAACTGTTGATTGATTAATTATAAACTGGGAAACTGTTGAATGATTGTAACCGAATAGCATAATATCCGGATAATAAAACGAATCGCACAAGTCCCACTCGGTCGCACAAGATCAGATCGTACAAGATCTGATCTGATCGCACAAGAGGTCCATTCGCACAAGACGTCTTCAGTCGCACAAGATGTCTTCAATTGCACAAGCTGTTTATTCGTTTAACTGTTTGGGCCTTACACACTGTCGAACTTAATAGATGTTGTTGGGCCGAATGGCCCAACCCAGTCACACAACCCAATCGGATCGCACAAGTCGGTTGGATCGCACAAGTCACCCGGATCGTACAAGATGTCCGGATCGCACAAGTTGACATTTGTTTATTACTTGGGCCGGGTATATGTTTGGGCTGGGTGTTTAATGGAATCGCACAACATGCTGTGGATCGCACAAGGCAGTGCTGAACGCATAACATGTTGGGCCGCCTGTTATTGGGCTTATCTTCTGATCGTACAAGTTGGACATGATGAGTACTTAACGGTTACTGTTAATGTGTTATATGTGTTTGCCATGATCAATACGTGTTAGTAACTTGTTAACTTGTGTAAACCTACATGCACTATTTGAACCTAGACCTGACTTGTATGGTAACCAGTTAGGACGTGTTTGACCACTAGGAGCTTAATCGACCCTTAACTATCTGCCGAGCTAATCTAAGGTGAGTTCACACTTCTCTACAAAGCATGGGATTCCCAGGGGTTGGGAATGGGTTAAGGAATAGGGATTCCTCGTCCTGCGAGACGTATTCAGGAACATAGATTCCTCGTCCTGTTGAGACGTATTCAGGAACATAGATTCCTCGTCCTATTGAGACGGATTTAATCATACTAGACTAGAACTCTATCAACGAAGTCCCTCCTTTTGTATCGACTTAATCGTCGAGGCCAATGGCAAACGGGTCATTAGTTAAATAGCGCTATTAGGTTTAACAAACCTCACACCGTGCCGCAGAGGACGGGCGTGGACTAATGGACTATGGCACGTCAGTGATGATAGACACAGACGTTAGGGCACTTAATCATGACAAACGTTAGTAGTCGATATGGCAACGAGTCTGGTGAATTAAAACATGGGGTAGCCCCCACGGCCAGAGAGCCGGGCTGGAATAGCCAACATAAGAATGGGTAACTAATAAACGTTTTTTTTTTCGAACTATGGGGTAACCCCCACGGCTAGATAGCTGGTTAAGAACAAACTGTGTTTTTGGAACAACTCTAAACTGGACAACCAACTGTGAACTCACTCGACATTGTTGTTGACTCGTTACTACATGCTTTGCAGGTCAATAGGTTTAGCAGGAGCTTGCATGGGGAAGAGTCGTTGTGGAGCATGGACATTGAGTGTTCATGATAACTTTAATACTTTGGATTTATTATTTGGATTTTGAACTATTTGCTTCCGCTGATAGCTTAAACTATGTTTTGTTTGCACACCAATTGTATTGTGAGGGATTTTTTATTATTATTTACATGCTTGTTCAATATGATTGGTGGCTTGATCCTGGTCAGTCACGCCTCCAAGCAGTGATACTCCGCATGTGGATTTTGGGGGTGTGACAGATTGGTATCAGAGCCATTGGTTATAGAGAACTTGGTTTTAATAAAGGGGAACGTTTTTTTTTTAAACCAGACTATAACCTGTACAGTGCTCAACGGTCCACAACGACGCTTCACTCCACATGCAAGGCTCGACATACTAGGTGATATGATTTATGCTTATATTGCCTACTTGCTAGTTACATAGAACCTTACTCATGATATGCTTAGATAAACGTAGCAACGATAGTTTGAAAACACGTATTTGCTTACTCCCTTCTGTCATCGCACTTTCGCGAACCCCTCTCACTCACGTTTCTCTTGATATGAAGATCATGTCTGGACGCGTTAACATGACTCAAGCCCAGTTGACGGCTCTGATCAATCAACAAGTTGCTGCGGCACTGGCAGCCGCACAGGCAGGAGGTATACCCTACCACCTCAACTCACACTAGGACCCCTAGATCCTACTCTCGTGAACCAACTTTTGTGTTAAACTTTGTCCTTTCTTCCTCCCACGACAGGTCAACCTACACAGCCTCCTGTGTGCACTTTCAAGACCTTTATGGACTGCCGACCCACTACTTTCAGCGGCACTGAAGGAGCCGTAGGTCTCCTCCACTGGTTTGAAAAGCTCGAATCTGTTTTCGAGATGTGTGAATGCCCTGAGGCTCGCAGGGTGAAGTATGCTACCGGTACTCTTGAGAGTTTAGCGCTCACGTGGTGGAACGCTCAGGTTCAGATGCTGGGGTTGGTTGCTGCTAACGCCACCCCATGGAACAATTTTAAGGAAATGATTAAGGAAGAGTACTGCAATCGAGATGACATTCACAAGTTGGAGGTAGAGTTCTTCAACCTCAAGATGACGGGGTCAGAAATTGAAGCTTACACAAAAAGATCGAATGAGCTAGCCATCTTATGTCCTACTATGGTGGACCCTCCAATTAAGCGTATCGAGCTATACCTTAAGGGCTTAGTGCCAGAAATCCAAAGTCATGTGACTTCAGCTAATCTCGCCACCATTCAGCAGGTTGTTCGGTTGGCTCACCGTCTCACTGATCAGGCGGTAGAGCAGAATCGGTTACCAAAGCGTATTGGTGCTACAGCTACTTCAGATGCTCCTAGTGACAACAAGCGGAAATGGGATGGAGCTTCAAGCAGAGGTTTAACTTCTGTTCAATCTCAGTCTCAGCAGAGAAGGACTGATGACTACAAGATTCCTAGCCAGCAATCCTCTGGTGGTCAAAGTCATGGTGGGTACAAGGGGAATCATCCCAAATGCAATCGTTGTAACCTACATCACAGCGGGCCATGCACCAGGAGTAACTGTCATCGGTGCAACAAACCTGGTCATATTGCAAGAGAATGTAGGAGTCAGCTTCCCGCGAATCAAAATCGGCAACAACAGCGAGCCCCACCAAATCAACGTCAGCAGCAGCAGCAACAACAGGGTAACAACAAAGGGTGCTTTCAGTGTGGAGCTGAAGGCCACTTCAAGAAAGACTGTCCCCAGCTGAACCAGAACAACAACAATAATAACAACCAAGGGAATGGAAACAACGGGGGTAACAACGGCAATGGTGCAAGAGGTCGTGTTTTTGTTATTGGCCAGGGTGAAGCGAGGAACGATCCCAACGTCGTGACGGGTAAGTTCCTACTGGATGACTTTTATGTTACTGTCTTATTTGATTCGGGTGCCGATACTAGCTACGTGTCATTAAAAGTTAGTCAAATGCTTAAACGTACCCCAACACTTTTGGATACCAAACACACTGTAGAGTTAGCAAACGGTAAAAGTTTAGAGGTCACACACGTAGTCAAGGGATGTAATCTTGTTCTTGCTGGTCACACGTTCTCTATCGACCTCCTCCCTATCACTCTAGGGAGTTTCGACGTTGTCATTGGGATGGACTGGTTATCCCAACACCAAGCAGAGATTCTTTGCAACGAAAAGATCGTTCGTATTCCTCGTTCAGGTGATGAACCTCTCATGATTCGTGGCGACAAGAGTGGTGCTGTTGTGAGCATCATCTCTTTCCTTAAGGCCCAGAAGTGTTTGAGAAAGGGTCACATTGCTATTTTGGCTCTCGTTACAGATACCTCGAAGAAAGAGAAGAAGATAGAAGATTTTCCGATCGTACGCGACTATCCTGAGGTATTTCCTGAGGAATTACCTGGTCTCCCGCCTCATCGTCAGGTCGAGTTTCAAATCGAGCTAGCTCCTGGAGCAGCACCAATAGCTCGTGCACCTTATCGCTTAGCCCCATTAGAGTTGGAAGAACTCTCTACGCAACTACAAGAACTCTTGGATAAGGGTTTTATTCGTCCTAGCTCTTCACCATGGGGAGCTCCAGTGCTATTAGTGAAGAAGAAAGACGGTACCTTCAGGATGTGTATCGACTATCGAGAACTCAACAAGGTGACTGTGAAGAATCGCTATCCTCTTCCACGTATCGACGACTTATTCGACCAGCTGCAAGGGTCGAGCTACTACTCGAAGATTGATCTGAGATCGGGATATCACCAGCTGAGAGTCCGAGAAGTGGACGTCTCCAAAACAGCCTTTAGAACTCGTTATGGACACTACGAGTTTTTGGTCATGCCTTTTGGGCTGACAAACGCACCTGCGGTCTTCATGGACTTGATGAATCGGGTGTGCAAGCCTTACCTGGACAAGTTCATTATAGTTTTCATCGATGACATCCTGATCTACTCAAAGAGTCAGGAGGAACACGAGCAGCATCTAAGACTCATTTTGGAACTCCTTCGAACAGAACAGTTGTACGCTAAGTTCTTGAAATGCGACTTCTGGCTTCGCGAAGTCCATTTCCTAGGCCATGTGGTCAACAAGGATGGGATTTACATTGATCCATCTAAAGTAGACTCGATTAAGAACTGGCCTGCACCTCGCACACCAACGGAAATTCGCCAATTCTTAGGTTTGGCAGGCTACTACAGAAGATTTATCAAGGATTTCTCCAAGATTGCACAACCACTCACTTCGCTGACTCAGAAAGGTGTTATCTATCATTGGGGTAATGATCAGGAATCGGCATTTCAACACTTAAAGGATAGACTGTGCAGCGCCCCTATTCTCTCATTGCCTGAGGGCACAGACGACTTTGTGGTTTACTGCGATGCATCAATTAAGGGTCTTGGTTGTGTATTGATGCAACGGGATAAAGTTATTACGTACGCCTCATGCCAGCTTAAAGTTCATGAAAAGAACTACACTACGCATGATTTAGAGCTGGGAGCTGTTGTTTTTGCACTTAAGATATGGTGACATTACCTGTACGGCACCAAGTGCGCCATTTATACCGATCACAGGAGTCTCGAGCATATTTTCAAACAGAAAGAGTTGAATATGCGACAACGACGATGGGTCGAGCTACTGAATGACTACGAATGCTCGATCAGGTACCACCCAGGCAAAGCCAATGTTGTGGCTGACGCCCTCAGTCGAAAGGACACTATGCCTAAACGCGTACGAGCTTTACAACTCACTATTCAATCTGGTCTTCCTGCACAGATATGAGATGCTCAGGTAGAAGCATTGAAACCAGACAACGTCAGGGCTGAAGCCCTACGTGGCTCAAGGCAACGATTAGAACAAAGGGAAGACGGTGCTTACTACGTAACAGGAAGCATTTGGGTCCCACTTTATGGCAACCTACGAGAGCTTGTAATGGATGAAGCACACAAGTCTCGCTACTCAGTACATCCTGGTTCAGATAAGATGTACCACGACTTGAAAACTACGTATTGGTGGCCTAGCATGAAGGCTCATATAGCAACTTACGTTAGCAAGTGCTTGACTTGTGCGAGAGTCAAGACGGAATATCAGAAACCATCAGGCCTACTCCAACAACCAGAGATACCATAATGGAAATAGGAGCAAATTTCCATGGATTTCGTTACTGGCCTGCCCAGATCTCAACGTGGCAATGATACTATTTGGGTGATCGTGGATCGACTCACCAAGTCTGCACACTTCCTGGCTATTAAGGAAACGGATAAGTTCTCCACTCTAGCAGACGCATATTTAAAGGAAGTTTTCTCGAGGCACGGAGTGCCCACCTCTATTATTTCTGATCATGACGCCCGATTCACTTCAGAACTTTGACAAGCGATGCACAAGTCTTTTGGCTCACGTATAGATATGAGCACAGCTTATCACCCTCAGACGGATGGGCAGTCTGAGCGCACTATTCAAACTTTAGAAGACATGCTTCGAGCGTGCGTAATTGACTTTGGCAACGGCTGGGAAAAGCATCTGCCACTTGTGGAATTTTCGTACAATAACAGCTACCACACCAGCATTAAAACTGCTCCGTTTGAGGCATTGTACGGGCGTAAATGCCGGTCACCTCTTTGTTGGGCAGAGGTGGGGGATAGTCAGATCACTGGTCCAGAACTTGTGGTAGACACAACAGAACGAATTGCTCAGATACGACAACGAATGGCGGCAGCTCGTTACCATCAGAAAAGCTACGCTGATAAGGGCAGGAAACCACTCGAGCTCCAGGTTGGGGAGCGAGTGCTACTCAAGGATTCACCTTGGAAGGGTGTGGTTCGTTTTGGCAAGCGAGGTAAACTTAACCCACGATACGTCGGACCTTTCGAGGTCATCAAGAAAATGGGCAAGGTGGCCTACAAACTGAACTTACCAGCAGAACTCAGTGCAGTTCACAATGTTTTCCACGTGTCGAATCTGAAGAAGTGTCTGTCAGATGACACCTTCGTAGTTCCTTTGAAGGAGCTCACCATCGATGAACAGTTGCGATTCGTCGAAGAACCAGTTGAAATCACGGACCGGGATGTTAAGGTCCTCAAGCGCACTAGAATTCCTCTTGTTCGAGTTCGTTGGAACTCACGTCGTGGCCCAGAGTTCACCTGGGAACGCGAAGATCAGATGAAACACAAGTATCCCCAATTGTTCAAGAACAAGGAAACCACTACTGAGGCTGAAGCTATGGAAGATCAACGGGGGGAGGATGTGACACCCCAAGAAAACCAGGAAAACCACGCAACATAACTAGCTTCCTCAGTGAGTACGTGCTAAATTTCGGGACGAAATTTCTTTCAACTTGGGGATAATGTGACAACTCGTATTTCGGAACCTATCATTGTATTTTGATGTAACGTATGTGAACGTGATGTGATTGTATGAACTTAATTGATTAAATGAATGTTATGTTGATATGTGCTTTATGTAATGTATGTATGTATGTATATAAACAACTCGGATCGCACAACACTATTATGTTATGTTGATATGTGCTTTGTGTAATGTATGTATGTATATAAACAACTCGGATCACATAACACTATTCGAACGCACAAGCCTTTGGGCTTTACTACTCTCGGCCCACTTCTCTTGAAACCGAACCGAATGGGCAGCCCATGTAGAGGGCTCGGCCAACCCCTTTTGTGTCGCATAACCTTAGGAGTAAGGGTACACTCCTCATTTGTTGCAACTCTCATAACACACAAACCCTAGTGCTCTCCTCCCTCTCTCTAACTTGACGGCAGCCACACCTCTCTTTCTCATCGAAGATCTTGGTGTTCGGATCATTCTCGTTATACACTCTCAACCGGTTAGTGTTTTGTTAGTACTTGATTGTATGTTATGATCTAGGTGATGATCTAGTAATATCTTGTGATCTATCATGATAGAAACTGTTGAATCTTAGTGTTCATGAAATCGGCTTGCATATGTGTATTTGATAATGTTCATATTTGCATGATAATGATTGAGAACTGAATGCTTGTTAACCGGCTGTTATGTTTCTATGATTCGGATTGTTAGCTTGATGATGTTCTAGTGAATCGAATATGGGTGATGATGTTAATCGGATTAGAGCTGTGATCGAATATGATGTGTTGTGTGATTAAAATCCCATGATTTAATAGTTAGGGTATAGGTTGTTGTTCATGATTATGATTTTAGGGTTCATATGAATTAGATGTTAAATTGCTTAGTTTGATCGATTGTAGGTTGATTGGATAAATA
Organism: Helianthus tuberosus; assembly: GCA_030545235.1. NCBI lineage: Eukaryota > Viridiplantae > Streptophyta > Magnoliopsida > Asterales > Asteraceae > Helianthus > Helianthus tuberosus. The sequence goes on from CM060355.1 coordinate 99,557,151, forward strand.
AGAAACTGTTGATTGATTAATTGTAAATTGGGAAACTGTTGAATGATTGTAACCGAATAGCATAATATCCGGATAATAAAACGAATCGCACAAGTCCCACTCGGTAGCACAAGATCTGATCTGATCGCACAAGAGATCCATTCGCACAAGACGTCTTCAGTCGCACAAGTTGTTTATTCGTTTAACTGTTTGGGCCTTACACACTGTCGAACTTAATAGATGTTGTTGTGCCGAATGGGCCAACCCAGTCACACAACCCAACCCAATCGGATCGCACAAGTCGGTTGGATCGCACAAGTCACCAGGATCGTACAAGATGTCCGGATCGCACAAGTTGACATTTGTTTATTACTTGGGCCGGGTATATGTTTGGGCCGGGTGTTTAATGGAATCGCACAAGGAAGTGCTGAACGTACAATATGTTGGGCTGCCTGTTATTGGGCTTATCTTTTGATCGTACAAGTTGGACATGATGAGTACTTAACGGTTACTGTTAATGTGTTATACGTGTTTGCCATGATCAATACGTGTTAGTAACTTGTTAACTTGTGTAAACCTACGTGCACTATTTGAACCTAGACCTGACTTGTATGGTAACCATGTTAGGACGTGGTTGACCACTAGGAGCTTAATCGACCCTTAACTATCTGCCGAGCTAATCTAAGGTGAGTTCACACTTCTCTACAAAGCATGGGATTCCCAGGGGTTGGGAATGGGTTAAGGAATAGGGATTCCTCGTCCTGTGAGACGTATTCAGGAACATAGATTCCTCGTCCTATTGAGACGTATTCAGGAACATAGATTCCTCGTCCTATTGAGACGGATTTAATCATACTAGACTAGAACTCTATCAACGAAGTCCCTCCTTTTGTATCGACTTAATCGCCGAGGCCAATGGCGAACGGGTCATTAGTTAAATAGCGCTATTAGGTTTAACAAACCTCACACCGTGCCGCAGAGGACGGGCGTGGACTAATGGACTATGGCACGTCAGTGATGATAAACACAGACGTTAGGGCACTTAATCATGAAAAACGTTAGTAGTCGATATGGCAACGAGTCTGGTGAATTAAAACATGGGGTAGCCCCCACGGCCAGAGAGCCGGGCTGGAATAGCCAACGTAAGAATGGGTAACTAATAAACGTTTTTTTAGAACTATGGGGTAACCCCCACGGCTGGATAGTTGGTTAAGAACAAACTGTGTTTTTGGAACAACTCTAAACTGGACAACCAACTGTGAACTCACTCGACATTGTTGTTGACTCGTTACTACATGCTTTGCAGGTCAATAGGTTTAGCAGGAGCTTGCATGGGGAAGAGTCGTTGTGGAGCATGGACGTTGAGTGTTCATGATAACTTTAATAATTTGGATTTATTATTTGGATTTTGAACTATTTGCTTCTGCTGATAACTTAAACTATGTTTTGTTTGCACACCAATTGTATTGAGAGGGATTTTTTATTATTATTTACATGCTTGTTCAATATGATTGGTGGCTTGATCCTGGTCAATCACGCCTCCAAGCGGTGATACTCCGCATGTGGATTTTGGGGGTGTGACAGCAGTAATCGAATTCACTGCTTTGGACTTGTGTGATTTCTTGTGTTGCTTTCCCTGGGCGCATGCTATAGATTTTTCAGAAAAAGGAAATTATTTTATCGGAAGTCCTCTCACTAAGTTTAACTTAGAGAGTTTATTCATATTTTTGAAATTTACATGCCCCAATCGCTTGTGCCAAAGCAGTGACTCTGATTCTGAAGCCTTTCAGATCAAACAGGTCAAGTTGTCATTTGTCTTGGCATTTTTCATGTTGAGCACGTATGTGTTGTTTTGTCTTGGAGCAGTGAGCATGATCATTTCTGTAGGAACGACATATTCAGGCTTGAGAAACAAGCATTCCATGTCATTGAAAAGCACCGATATTCCTTTATCACAGACTTGTGATACACTCATGAGAGTGTAGCACAATTCTGGAACATAGTTGACATTTTCCAACGTGAGGGCTTCAGACACCACATCTCCTATTCCAACGATCTTCCCTCCCTTCTCGTCTCCAGCGAATGAAACGAAATCACCATCAATAAAGCGAAGGTTCTTCAGAAGTTCCTTCAAGCCTGTCATGTGTCTTAAACATCCGCTATCGACATGCCAGATATATTCCATGAGCATACGAAGCCATTTCTGGAGTTTATTCTGAAATACAAGAATATACACAAATTAGTTTGATTTGGGAATCCAAATTTGCTTTACTTTGGATCTATCGTGGTTTTGTCCCACGATATCCTCTTTTTGCTTCCAAAAATAAGTTGTTGAATTGACCAGATTTTTAACAGATTTCTTAAGATAATCAAGTTGCTCTGAGAAATTCTTAACAAAATCATATTCTGGTATAGAAAAATTCTTGTTTTTACAATGTTTCGTTGTATGTCCTAAATGACCACAGCGAAAACATCTTTTACGTCTGGGTCTTTTGGTGTTAGAAGATGATGTATGTGATGAGTGTCTTGAGCTTTCTGCTTTCTTCATTTTCTTGTCAACCCTGCTTTCATCCTCTGAGCATTCTTCATCATTGTCGGAATCAGATGAACTTTCAGATGTTTCGTATTCGCTTGAGTTTTGCTCTTCACTTGCTTCGTAACTTGAATCATTGCAGCTTTGATCTTCGCTTGAACTTTCTGAATCTTGGTCTTCAATTGTTTCAACACTTGAAAATTCAGGGCTTTCACCATCTGTTGTTCGATCTTCACTTGAGGTTTCTGATTTTTGCTCATCCTCAGGACTTGAAGTCTCCTTTTCATCTTCTGAGGCAACAATGCTTGAATCTTCATTGGAGTGATCTTCAGTGACTTTCTTTTCTGAATCTGTCATACCTGTTCGAGATAGAATAAATTCTGGAATTTCCTCGGTGAGGAATTTTCCAAAGCTATTCTTTTTCAATTCTGGCACAAATACAGAAGATTCACAAACAATTTTATCATCACAAAATGCAGAATTTAAATCATGACATTCAGACATAGCATGTTCACGATCACGGGTCTCAAATGTAGGCACATGGCCCTTACAGTCATCCGAAGATTTAAATTTAGGCACACGGCCATTACAGTCATCCGTCCTAATTAAATTATTACATTCATCCCGAATATTGTTTTTCTTAGAACAGTTCCAGGCGAACTAGTTAACAGTGGAATAACTGTCGCCTGAGTAACCTATTCCTATTTTTGAACCGCCGCAGTCTCCATCCTCATCGCACACATCTTCTTTACACATAATTGAATCTGCATTACTTTTAAAAAAGTTAGCGGTTGTTTCGTTTTCACAAGAGTCGTTTTGTTCTACAGAGGCCTTTTCATCAATGAGATCATTTTTGGGATGAGGAGTTGGCATAGGCACATAGTTTTTGCTATGTGGTGGAAAGAAGAGTTTTCTTTCATTTCCTTGCCTATCCTTATACCCGATCTCGTCTTTCACATACGTTGGTCGTTGGCAGTTTTTGATGTCAGTAAAGGCCTTTTGACTGACATTCCATTTGTCTATGATAATTTGCAATTTATTCTTTTCGTTCAAAGCTTTTTCTAGTCTATCTGTGAGATCGTTAATGATAAAATCTTTTCTAAACACAAATTCTTTTAGAGTTTGCATTTCAGCTAAAGTTGAATTCAACTTTCTCTGATATGCGGCCTCATTCTGTTTAAGCTCTTTGTTAAATTTTAAAGCTTTGTCTTTTTGTCTCTTAAATTCTAGATTTAGAGACTTGTAATGTGCCATGACATCAACGCATGCTGGTGTGCATAACTTTACTTTAAAGCTATGTGGAATACTATTTACCAAGTCTTTGTCAGCTTTTTCTTTCGAAGATTCTGTTTTCATTGCTGCGGCTGAGACTTTTTCTTTGTCTTTCTTCTGATCAGATACCTCCTTAGGAACATGCCCCTTAGCCTCTTCAGAATTCTTTTCTTTCTCAGGCTCCGGGGAGGTGAGAATGCTTTTCAGACCCTTGTCAGCAATGTTGTCACCTTTCGGAATTCTAGCTGTCGGTTTCTCAAACTGCTTTGATGAGGACCCGCTTGAGATCTTTGACATAAGAGCTTTGTTGACCTGTTCCTTAGCTTCAGCAATTTCTTCACTCCAATCATAATCTTCAACGACTAAGGCTTTTGGTGTGTTAGGAGACGCGTTGTTTTTGTTTTCTTCGATAGTGATTTGTTTTACAGCAGGAGTAGCTTCAATGTTTCCTTCTTTCAACAAGGGGCAGTCACGCTTGAAGTGGCCCAAATTCTTACAGTTATAACATCTCAGTTTAGATTTGTCAAAACCAGCCTTTCCAAGACCCAAACGCTTCCCGCTCTTGTCCTGAAATTTCTTCAACCTTAGAGTGATCATGGCCATCTGCCATTTCAAATCCATTTCCTCCATGTCATCTGGATCAACCTGATACATGTCTTCAGCAGTGAACATTTTTGATGCAGTTTCACGTGCAATCAAATGGCTCAAGAAACTATTGATAATCAAAGAGGATAAATCAAACCAAAGGGTTCAAGAACAACATTCTTTCTATTCAATAATAAACCAAAATTTGAATAAACAATTAACCCTAGACCCTAATTTATAACTATGAAAAAGATAAAATAGGAAATTCAAATTTTAAATAAAAATAAAAATATAACATATGCTGATATGCTCCTGCATCATACTCCCGGTCTTCAAAAAAAACTCGTCCTCGAGTTTTGCCTTCGAGTCAAAGCCACCAGGATCAAAAGGAACATCAACCCAACTCTCATATATTATTATCATGATAACCCGCCTAAATAGCTTAACTTCATGTGTCATCTCGCCAAGCTTAGGACGTATACCACCTGGGTCGAATGGAGCATCAGACAACATCTCGTTCACTATGGATTTTACCAGCTCATATAGTTCATGCATCATATTCACAACTGAGAGACGTTCGACTTTAAAACGTGACATCCCAAAAGGCTCGTTACTCGTTTTACTTTTTAATATCTTGCTATTTCCCAAATTATTGCTACATTTGGGCTTAGAAAATACGCCATGATTTTGATTAACTGATCCATGTGGATCTTCATTATTTGCTTCAAAAGAGATGTTTTCATCAATTTTTTGAGGCCCACCCTTAGGAATAATTAGAGGACCTTGTTGGATGGTAATATTACCTACGTGGACATCCTTTATTTTCCCATGCAAGCTATTTGAATTGGCAGGCCCACGTGTACCATTATCTTGCATGCATACCTCACTTCCACCAAAATTATCCTTATCTATAGCAACCAAAATATTCTCTTCAATTTGAATGTTTATTCCATTATTTAATTCCGCAAGATCACCATCGATTTGAAATCCCAAATTCGTAGGAGATGATATCTTGTGCACTTCAAAATTCAAAATTTCCTTAGTTGGTGGCTGAAACATTGGGACTTCTAAATACGGCATATCACCACCTGTACTTACCGTGCTTTGCAATTCACCGCCAGAACTTACCGCCCCACCTCCGATAATGATTTCGTCACCAGAAAAAAGATCAACGAAAATAGCCACTGGAACCTTTGTACATTCTGTCTTCTCTTTATTTGCGGATTTTCCGTTCAATCCCATCGACGGACCCGTTTCAGCTCCTACAACTTCTTCAACATTACAAATTTTAGAACCCGATTCATCACCCGGTAACTTCTTATCACGACCGTTAACCCAAGAATACCATTCCTCGTCCTCGTATTCATCATACACTGGAGAAGAATCATAGATAGCGTCGTCGTTGGTAGGATGCTCCTCATCCCCGTATAACTCATCCCAGACGAGTTTTTCCGGTTCCGTTTCCTTCCACGATGACGAGTCCTCAAGATCCTGGATCCTTTGCTTGAGTCGTATGATCTCGTGTTGTAACTCGAGATCCCGTGGGTCGGAATCAACTCTGTCGTTGCCTCGGTCGGCGGTTCTACGAACAAGGTGTCGATCTTCTCCACGAGCACATGAAACGAACATACTTCTGTCGTTGCCTCTGTCGGTGAATCTACGATCGAGCAAGCATCTTCTTCCACGCACAGCCATTTGAAAACCAAAGCTCTGATACCAACTGATGCAGTTTCACGTGCAATCAAATGGCTCAAGAAACAATTGATAATCAAAGACGATAAATCGAACCAAAGGGTTCAAGAACAACGTTCTTTCTATTCAATAATAAACCAAAAACTGAATAAACAATTAACCCTAGACCCTAATTTATAACTATGAAAAAGATAAAATAGGAAATTCAAATTTTAAATAAAAATATAAGATATGCTGATATGCTCCTGCATCAATTTCCTTCTTGAGCTCTCCTGACATTAAAGCTTCATAGCTACTCAGAAACATGTTAAAAAGTGCCACGTTTTCAGTAGACACTTTCAACGCTTGTGTATCACCAACAGTGACAGTCTTCTCACTAGGTTGTGGAGCTTTTGATGCGCTTGCGGAAGCGTTAGCATAGATCGTGTCAGAAGCTTGTTGACTGATGCCACCTGAAGCAAGGAATGCCACATTCTTCATTCCAGCAGAAGTTTGATTGGTCTTTGGGGTGTAGCCAGCAGTGTTCATTTCTCGTTTGTTGACATCCATTTCAAAAGCTCTTAGAGTGTTAATTAGGTCGGACAGAGTGACATGATTTGGATTATTGAGGAAATCCTTCTTGATCATCATGCATTGCAAACTCCATTCCTTAGGGAGTGAGTCCAGTAGCTTCTTTATAGCAGCACGGTTAGTGACGGGATTTCCTTCCTTCATCATTTTGGTCATCATATTCAGAAAGCGACTGATATGATCCGAAAGACTTTCTCCACGAACTCCACAAAACATGTCGTATTGCTTCTGCACCATGTCTCTCTTGCTTTCAATTAGCTCTTCATTTCCCTCATAATACTCAATCAATGCATTCCAGAGTGCATTTGCAGTTCGGTGTTCTTCAAACATGTTGCAATCATCAGTTGATAGAGCCATGGGTAAGGCGGCATATGCACGGCGATCGCGTTGGGTTAGGGCCTTGTCTTCGTCAGTGAAGGTTGTGGCGTCATTGTTAGCGACTACCGCATCTCCTCGAACCACCGTTGGAATGTGGGGTCCAGCGGTGACTGAGAGCCACAAATTGTAGTCCGTGTATTCGAAGAACGACTGAATACGAGTCTTCCAAGTACTGAAGTCTTCAGCTCCTTTCAACTTTGGTGGCCTAGTAGTGGTTTCGGTCTCAAGTTCAGCTTGAGCAATTGGACTTAGCTGATTCAACGACATCTTGGCTTATTTTTGACAAAGGAAAGCTGATCAGAGGTTAATTTCGCTGATAAGTCTGTTGGAGAACAATTTCGACGGTAAATGAGGTAAATTCGCCTGAGATCAGAGAAACAGGACCAATTCCGCCGGTAATCTTCGCTGGTCTCCTATCTTCGCCGGTACACGGAGATATCCTGCATGAGCGAACAAGCTAATTCCGCTGATACAAATAGCACACACGTTAGTTTGGCTTATTTCGCCGTATACCGTGATAAGAACGTTGTGGTTCTATATCACAGTTCTCGAAGTCGCCTTCGATAATTTCGCTAAAGGGTCACTTGACACTATATCGCCGGCAATCAACAATTTCGCTCGAGTTTTAGTCGGCGAAATTGGTGATTTTGCGACGTTTTCAAAGATTGTTCGCTATGTTCAAACGTTTCTTTGCTATATTCAAAATTGTCTTCGCTATATTCAAGAATAAATTCGCTGACTTCAAAACTTCTTCACTATATTCAAATTAATTTCGCTGGACAGAGGGTTTAACACAAACTAAAACCCTCTAATCACTCAAAAACGACTCAAAAACCATGTTTTGATGCATTAAAATGTCCAAAATGACTCCCTAATCACATATTAACAACAACCTATCGATTAAACACACCAAATCAATCCATCTTAAGTCCAAAAATTTGAAAAACCTTAAAACTTTGAAAAACCTTCAAAACTTTGAAAAATCTTAACAAGAACACAACAACCAAGAGCACTAAGGCTCTGATACCAAATTGTAGATCCCAATATCAATCCGGATCACAGTGGTTGGTTGTTTTAGTCCAAAACACCTATTGATTAAGTGTTTAAACTATGAAAAAGTTAAGAACAATCAATAATGAAGATGAAGCTAATGGATTGATGAATACAACAAGTGTTGTATTGAATCCAAACAAGTATATAAATCAATAAAGCACCTTGGAAATCTGATTTGAGCACAATATCAAGAGATTTAATGTAAACAACACTTCATTCACCAAAGAGCCAAAAGCTTGGCTAGTGCTACAATGCTTGGGCTTATATAAGACCTGACTTTCCAGCATAATTATAATTATGCTGGAATCTTAACTACACCAAGTCAGGTTTGCTAGTTTCATGAAATTACAAAATAAGCCCCTAGACTATAAAATAAGCTACAAACTATTACAAAACTAATCCAGTACAAGTATGAACGATCTCAAAAGTTCCAACAGTATACAAGTCTGATACATAGCATAAATAGGATAAAATGTTTAAATGTGCTCATATCCAACATGAATAACATAATACAAGTTACTAATATGCTGAAACGGTGTAAGCTATATGTTCAAACCAAAGTTTCCAACGCAATTTTTCCTGTCCCCAAGACTCAAGGGAGGTTAACATGTTTGACTTAACAATACCCCAAGACTCAAGGGCGGTGCGTTAATCCTATAGCGCTATAATTGTTAAGGTAGGCTTGATCGAAGTTAATGAGCATATAGACATGAAAAGTTTACATAGCATATGAGATTAACAAGCATCATGATGTTTCATGTCTAAATGTGGATAGAGTGTGATAAATACAAGTTTCAAGTGTTGCGTGATTTTATATAGAATACATGTTGCACCTAAAGTGTTAAAGCGAAAATGGGATCAAGTATACTCACAGTTTTGCGTAGGAAGTACACTTAAACCGCGAGGAAAATTGGTGAAGTCTCGCGATCACGAGTGGTTGCGTTTGCGATTCCTTGTTACTTAAGCGTGCGAGAAGGATTTGGGAACTTGGAACAATGAGGGTTATCCTAAAACAAGGATTTGGAATGCACTAAATAAAATGGAAAAGTGAATAATAAAATTAATTGTATCTATACGTAGGGTATGACTTGGGTCATCACAGTTTCCTAAATTCGGGGATCCGAGTGAGATCAAAGATCGTCACCTCTTAGAAGGTTAGAAGTTGTCCCGATCGTATACCATTTGCGAATATTCATAAACGTAATGTATCGAATGCACTCGGTTTAAATTGTAAGTTTATAGCCCCGTTTTGACGGATGTTACACATGTTTTCGTCAATCAGTTTTAAACAGTTTGGATCCAACTTTGGTATATTAACACTTGATGCTTGAGACTTCTGACTTCCACCAGATGAAAACGTTCCCTGACTTGAATATGTAGCACCACCCAAAACATTTGCACTATTGCTAAGAAAGGCATGTTGACTTGACTGATCTTCTTGTCTGCAATTTTCTGAGTAAAGGGCAACACCAGCTCCACTATTACTACTCTTTTCTACTCGTTTAACAACTTTATTCAAAAGAGGATCCTGAATCTTCTCAAAATCAGATGCTTGGTCTTCCATGTTCCCGGAGTATCCCTTCAATTTTTGGATAGTATCTTCTAAAGTAAGCTCTTCATAGAGGACGCTTTCTCTGATCAAAGTCGTATACATGCTCCATTCTCTAGGAAGCCAATTTAAGAACTTCTCAACCTTTTCAAACTCTGAGTAAAGACCTTCCTCACTTCGATCAAGCTCACATAACAGGTGATAAAACACGTTCACCGTGTCATCAAAGGATTCAGTCTTCAAAGCTTTGAAGATAACAAACTGAGTTTCCAATCGTTCTAAGTATCGCTTCTTATATATCGCATTTCCTTCATAACGCTCAATCATGCTATCCCATAATGTAACAACCCTCAAAAAGATCCATAAACAAAATCCGAAGTGCGCGAGACAAAACTTGAAAACTTGACGGTTAATGAATTAAACCGCACAAAAGTACCTTTAGTAGACTCGTAATTATAAACCGAACCATTTAGGATCATGACCCAAACATACGCGATAAGTATCAGCATGGAAATCGAGGAAAACGCACGATTGGATGAAAAAAACGGCCAAGGAAACGCGTCACGCGAAGACGACACGTGTCAGACCTACGTGGGACACGTGGCAACCAAAGCCAGGCTAATCATCCCCGCGCCACGCGCCTGGGAAAAGGGAGGCTGACGCGCCATGCGAGGGGACCCAAAAATCAGCTATAAGAGGGCAGCAGTGGGACTGAAGTCTGTGCACCAGTTCGATCAAATTTTGACGAACTTACTCTCTCGTATCTCCGTTTCTTTGCACAACACCCCTAAACCCTAAAACTCTGCTCATTATCAGGGTAATAACTCTAATCACGGACACGGTACTATATCCGATTGATTAAAACTGATCCAATGGATGTTTAAGTGCTGCCAATATCTGGCTATACTTTGTCATTCGTTGTGAGGGTTTCGATCTCGTGATTATCGTTAAAGTTGAAATGAGTTAATACACTAATACGAGTTCCATTATATCTAAAAATTAGAATTCATAACTAGGGAGTTGTTAAACCATAATACTTAGCGATTAAGTAAACATAGTAGTTAAAATAACTTAACAGTTAAGTAAACTTAGTAGTTAAGAAACCTTAATGATTAAGAAAACTTAATGGTTATGTAACACTTAGCAATTAAGAAAACTTAGCGGTTAAGAAACTTAATAGCTAAGGAAACTTAACAGGGAAGGAAACTTAGCAGTTAAGCAAGCTAAGTAAGTTAATTAATCAGCTAATTACATTATTTAATTAATCGGCTAAGTAAATTACTTGATTAAACCGTTAAGAAAAATTAATCAGTTAAGTAAGATTAATTAATCAGTTAAGTAAGATTAGTTAATCAGTTAAGCAAGATTAATTAAACTAAGCAAGATTAATTAAGCTAAGCAAGATTGATTAAGCTAAGCAAGATTAATTAAGCTTAGTAAGATTAATTAAGTAAATTAAACACCTAAATAGATATATAAATATATATGAGATAGATATATATGAGGAAGGTGCAAGGAAGGTGTAAGGGGATATATATGTAGGTAGGAAGCTTCCTCGAAAATGTATAGGTAACTTCCTAGAAAAGCTATATGAAATTTCCTAAGAAAATACAAAGGAAACTTCCTAGAAATTTCATATTTCCTACCTATAAATAGGAAGCTTAGGATTCATTTTTCTTTGTTCATTCCTTCTATTCTTCTCTCTATACGTTGGTGTTCTAACCAATAATCACCGATGCGATATTCTGTCCGATCGATTCGGAAACCAACTAACGAATGCCAAAGTGCTGTCTAAATAAGACTATACTTTGTGAATTTCGTTAAGGTTCTGATCTCGTGACCATCGTTAGGTTTGATGTGGTTTAACACAAATACGTATTCCACTCTGTTAAACTAAATGTTTAACTACCAGAAACTCTGTACTATACACTTACAATCAAAATAGATGTATAATCATCAGAAGACTTAGAATCAAGATGCTTGTTTAATCAAGACTATATGCTAACAAGGTGAGTCATTCTCTTTTTATCAACAATGTTTTTCAATACTCAAATTATTTGCAAAAGTTATAATTACAGGGATTAAGTCTTGGTTATCTTGAATCACTGGCAAGTGGGGTATTGTGCACATTACTAATTTATCACGGTTAGGTTCACCAACCTAACAGTGACAATCATCACTACTTGGGTGAAAGGACCCAATAGTGGTATGACCATCGTCACCAGGGTGTGACACTGCGCCAAATAAAAATAAGATAGTAGCCATTGTAATCGCTCTTATGCTGTAATTTATAACAATGTGTCGTTTTGTACAAAAATGAATGAACTCACCAGTATTTCCTGCTGACCAAACCTTTTTAAAACGTGTTTCAGGTAATTACTGTAGATTGGAATAAAGAGTGATGATACGGCACCGAAAGGCTTAAAGAAGTGGCTTATTTTATCATTTGAATTAAATTAAGCAAACATGGTTTCATATATTTGGGTTTACCCCTTATTAAAGCTACCTTTGTAAAACATGGGTTTTATCCCATCTATTTAATAAATAAAATCCGGTGTTTTCTAAACTCCAATATTTTTCCTAACTCACGGTCCTGATGAACATTTCCGCTGCAATGTTTTTAAAATAACCATCGGTACCACTCGACTGCTTCACGGCTTCCATCCAGGGTGTGGATGGGGGTCGTGACACATAACTCCTTCGAATTACTCTTTTTTACGAAAGGTATGTAATATGGATTGTGTCAGAGCCATTGTTATCATAGGCATGGCTTTCTCTTTGCACTCATGGAACTTTTTCTGATCTTCGGTAAGAGCTAAGTAAGTTTCGATACTTAGAGTTCTAATTGGAGTTCTTCCGTGACCCTTAACAATACATAGCCAAACTTTAATATCCTTAGCTCTCACATACCTCTCAAAGCGTTCCTTCCATTCTAGGAAATCAAGTTCGTTTATCAAGAGCGGAGGTTTATCATTACTCCCTACTTCAGCATTGTGCTTAATATTTTGGACCATCGCGGTCAGATTGTTTGCCATTTTGAAATTGACTGTTAGGACAGTGGTTTAAACAATAGGTACTTTTGGTAAAATTTATAAGTCCAAAAAGTTCAGAATAATATGTTAACTTGGAAATTCGGAACAGATAGTCCGGAGAATATCAGAATTGAAAAACCCAGATCAGTAACCTGATTATAAACACAAACTCATACTACGAAACTCGGACAAACTAAATGTAACTATAACATGGAAACAAACAAACTCGGAGCCAATAACAAACCAAAAAAATCCGATAAATCAATAACTTCGGAAATATCAAAAATCTGGATTCCTTCTTAAACTAACCCAAAAATCCGGAAACTTAATGGGACTATAACTCCGGATAACCAGGATATCCAGTAATCCAGAAATCCAAGATAAACAGAAATCCGGACAGAGATAATCCCGAAATAATTGGTAACCAGCTTCCGGATATCTCCCAAGTGTGACTTCACACAAGATCAAAAACAATCCGAAAACACAACCAAAAATAATAACTCGGACAAAACTTTGTAAGATCAAACCCAAAAATTTTCACTAGCTTTCAAAAACCCAGTAAGTTCTTCAAACCTTTGTAAAAACCCAGATGATAATCTAACCTAAAACACTATCCTGGTCAAAATTCATCATCAACAATCAATAAACTCAATCACAAATGATGAAAACACAAAATCTCAGCAAACAAACACCAAAACACTAACAAAATCAGACTTTCTCACTCTAAACCTTCAGAACCAAAAATCTAGAGTAGTATGAGCACTCTCTATACAGAGCATGCTCTGATACCACTTGTAAGGCCACCTAATCCTTTCTCGATCACGGATTTCGCTCAAACACTAACACGTGGTGTGCGGAATCCACCACGCAACTACCACCGTAGGGTTTTGTACAAGAAAGAGTAGAAGAAAAATAAGAACCATTCTCAGATATGACGTCACACACATATAGTAGCAGCTGCCACACAATGATTAGGGTTTGTTTGCCAAAGAAACTTTCCACAAAAGAAATACTTGTCTTGTCATTCATTTCACTAAGTATAAATACAAGACACATCTAGAACACACAAGTTCTGGATAACATTACAGACTAAAAGGCCCAAGGCCCAAAACAATCATAACCTCGGAAGCTCACTAAGGTCTTCCGATGTACATAACAAACTCGGACTAGGGTATACATAAACCCTAAATCCGGACTTATCTAAACTCAGACATAGTATACTTGCTACAAATTCGGATACTTAAACAAGACTGATAAATTACGACTAACCAGAATCAATTTACAAGTTGGCACATTTGACCATAAACTTTAACAACTAGAAATCCAGCACTTATCACAAAAGTGCATTTACAATATATATTAATAATAGAATATGACGGCTCAAAAAAATAGCACAACAGGTTAGCACTGGTCATCCAACTTTCAATTGTACCTTTATATAATAGAATTCAAAAATATAAGAATGTTACTTTTAGTTAGTATACAAAATTAATGATAACTTTTTAGGAACTTACAATTTTAAAGAGGAAAAATATTATTAAATTGTATGTGAAATTTCAATTCATTGGTTTGATGGATTGAAATATAAAAAAAAAATCTCAATTCTTTCTTAAAAATTAAGAATCCATTAAATAGTGGGAATATTAAGACAAGAATATTTAAGACATTAAAAATTTTTACTTCATCCATATTTTTGTGTTGGCCGTAGTAGATACATACTTCTAAGTAAGTGGTTCATTTTTTTTCCATTAATAAATTATACTTGAACTCAACATATTTTAAACCAATCTTTAAGTCATATCTAAAATTCTTACCTTACAGACCATACTTAACAGTTCGTATGCTTTTCCTAGAGTATCAAGTTCAAACAAAAGCACTTAATAATGAACCCAGACCATTCATTTTAAAGTACGAATAGCCACAAACCTTAGTTGGATCCAACATTCCATGTTTCCCTCAACGTCGTTTTCACTTTTATGTGAACAAACATCATGGCTCAACATCAGGAATGTGAATATATGTTAACCACAATTTGTATGTCAAATCAAAGTTAGACGTCACACATATTCCTCAACGTGTTTCAAATATTTTTTTTTAAATTGTTTATTATGATAAAGGTGATACATGTAGTACATACTTAGTACGATGGCTTACTTATCTCATCTTAACATTCAAAGTTCTTATTAAGAGAACACGGTGTGGAGGGGCTTGAAGAAAGGGTATTATGCGACACGTGAAACACGCGTCAGAACTGGGCGTGGTTTTAAAAGAACGGTGTGGTCGGGGGCGTGGAAACGTGGCTTTTTTTTTGACACGTGTCACACACCTTTTGTATTAATTTATAATTAAATTTTTATAAAATGTATTAAAAACTTATAAATATATTACTAGTAATTAAAATTAAAAAACATTACATAAATTTTTAAAACATTAAATAAAATTAAATATATTGCTAGTGGCTTTTTTGACACGTGTCACACACATTTTGTATTAATTTTTGGGTGAAGTGGAACCGCGTTGAAGTAGAAAAGTTGATATAAAATTGAAGAATTGTGGAGTTTGTATAAATTTGGGTGAAGATGTTGGTTGGATTTATAGTGTGAAATTATAAATTTAAAAAAAAATGTTTTTTTATTTAGAAGTTAACCGTTAGGGGTAAAACGGCTAACAATCACGTCCATTAACCGCGTCCCACATCGTCTGCAAAATGTCCTCCACGCTGGTGGAGATTCCCCTACCCTTTGAACAACGTTGTGGTAAACGCCGTAGACCGTATGGTGTAAACGGCGTTGATCAGCAACCACGCCATTTTTGAACGCCCACACCGTGTCTTCTAAAACCAGCCCAATCTAACCCAAACAACACCTATGAAGTATAGCAGTAAGAATCAAAAGTGTAATGATAATAAATTAATAATAAACACATGAATATAAATGTGGTTTAGTTGATTTATGCGATCCGGCTACGTCCTTGGCCGAGCTTGTAAACACCCCAGTACCCCACCTAGGGCAGGGCTAAGATGACTAAGGTGGTGTTTGTTTTTTCTGCAGGAAAAGGTCTGCAGTCTGCGGACCACATCTGCAGACATCTGCAGGAGAAGAGGTGGACCAAAGGTCTGCAGTCTGCAAGGAGAAGCGGGTTTGTTTTTTTTACTTCTACAAAACCTCTTCTAAACACACACACAACACACACCACACTTCTGTCTCTCTCTCTGTTGATTTACCACCACCACCACAACCATCCACCACCACCTCAGACGACCACCATCCACCGTCCACCGTCGCAACCACCACCCCCGTTTGTAACACCTCGTAAAAATCATACCCAATGAAATAAAGACACGTGTCATGTAAGACAAACGTGTCAGAAAACCGGATCAGATACAAGATGTATGGTAGGATTTAAAAAAGGGCGACATGTTATTAAAATACCTCTGAGCGACCCAATTTATAAATCCCAAGACCTTAAACCGTTATGATAAACATCTGATATATTAGCCGGTTGTTCCTAAATAAATAAATTCCATTATTATAAGGGAATTAAGTTCTTTAAAATGTTAAACATTCAGGAATTAAAATTCTTGATTTAAAAGAATTGAACTTGAATTAAAATGCATGTCCAAACCTCCATAAGGATCCAATGTGAATTCTTGATATTTCCGACATTTTTAAAACCTCCCACAAGATCCAAAATGGTGTAAGTGCATGCAAGGCCTGCAAAGTCTGAGCACTTGGTCCCTCTACTGAAAAAGAATGCACAAGATTCGGACTTGTAAGAAGTGCATGGTCAAAGCTTGAAAGATTACAAATTTTTGGATTCTGGTCATCTGATACGGATACGGACCGCAAAGCCAAGGGCTTACGGTCTGTAAAGATGGAGCTGGGCGATTTGAGCAAGGGTCGGTTACGGACCGCATCCGTTTAAGCATACGGACCGCAAGGGCTTCGGCTTACGGTCCGTAAGCCTGTCGCTGGCAGCAGAAGTGGACAGCTGCCTGTTCAGCCTGTTACACCGCCTTACTTGTGTGGTTTTCGAAAACAGGGACTTGACAACTGGTATTTAGCAACATAGGGGCACCTGGGATCATCCCATAACATTAGTAGAGTTACATGGCATGATCTTGGGAACTTTAAACTCCTATATAAAGAATTGAAGTTGTGAACTTGGCACTTACTCATTCAACTCACTTGAAGCATTGCTCTGGAGCTTTTCTGGACTTCAACAAGTTTTCCTAAAAGTCCCTAATCATACTTAGGACTCTTGTAAGTGTCCTTAATCCTTTTTAATTCAGTTTAGCTAAAAGTCAAACCGTCGTAATTAAGGTTTGACATCGAGATAAATCAATAATTAACCAGTCAAATCTCGAATTAAAAATACCTATGAGTTGGTAATTATGTGGGTAACAAACCCTTAAAAGGGTACCCTCTGATTCCCACTCTAACTAGGTCAATTGTCGGGTCAAAGCTAACTTTAAAAAGTCAACAGAATACTTATTTTCAAATTAATACATAATTAGCAATGTAGGATCCATACAACCTGTTTTATCATTAATATAACTTGGTAATTAATGTAAGAACATGTCTAAACATGTTCACTCCGACAATTTTCAGTTTAGGTCCGGTTCAGAACCGAAAGTCGCATAGTTTGACTTATACATTGACTTTCAGTTCTGACCCGTTTAAGCCTAGTTTAGGATTGCCTTAGAGCTTCTTTTGGACCTAATTACATGTTAGTATAACCCTCTGTGATTATACGGCTTGGTTCATTAGTTGTCCAATTATTATGCAAGTTTCCGTTAATTGCCTAAATGTTGACTAGTATGCCCTTTTTACCTTAAAGTATGATTTTTGAAAATGTAAAAGAGTAGACACCTTAGTTACTGATTTATAAACTTGTACCTAAAATTTGATATCAGTTTGAGGTCTAGATTAGGAGTTATGCTCATTAGCGTAATTAGAAAGCTTTTTGTGAATTAAATGGCATAATTAGCATATAACATATCTAAACCCAATTTTTGATACCAAACTTTATACCTACTGATAAGAAATAATATTTTGGGATTTTTAGAGATTTTTGTTTATTTTAGGGCTGAGCATAACTTAGAGTTCTAAGCTTATTTCGGTTAATGCCAGTTTTGCCCTTTTGAGCTATAAAATGAGTTTTATAAATCCTTTTGACCCCAAACCTTTTTCTACTGATCCAATATGTTGAATAAAATATTTTGAGCCTTCTGGAATATTAAAAATATCAGCTTTCTATACAAAACCCGGAAATGGCTCCAAATCGCCTTTTTAAGCGTTTTTAACGCATAGTATGTGTCAAAACTATTTTAAACATATAAGGGTTAATGCCTACTGATATATTCAGTAAATTTTTATATTTTAACAGTAAGCAAAACTCTTAAACTCAGATTTCCAGTTTTGACCATTTAGGCTTATGTGAAATTACCAAAATGTCCCTACGGTGCATAATATGGTTATAATTAATAAATTTCACATATATATGGTACCCTACTGTTATAACTTATTAAATTAATTATATTTACTAAATAAATCAGACCTGTAACTCAGATTACTAATTAAACTCTTTTATAACCTTTTAAATGACCAAAATGCCGTTTCGGGACATAGTTTGAGTTTAAAATCATTTTGGGCATAATAGAAGATATCTTACTGATGTCACAACATATTCAAGGCATATTAACTTAGGGAACTTGTATACGATTCATATGGTTACTCGTTACGCACTTTTCGCGTTTGGATCGGCTTATGTAACTAGTTTACATATATTAGCCGAAGCGGGTCAAACCACATCATTTTTGTCTCATAATCCAGAATGTGTTTAAGTTACCCATATTAAACAAGCATGCAAGCTTGTCGGATCAAAACCACATTCTAAACTGGTCTTCGCCTTCCATGCGATTGAACCGTATTCTTTCTTTAAAACTAACCGGTCTAAGCTTAGGCTAAATTAAACACCCGTTAGGATTCTAATAGGTTATTATAAACCTTCGTTCCAGAATAGGAGACCCGTTAAAAGCTATTTGCACTTGCTTATTGTGACTATACTTGCTCAGGTAAATACTTTTAACTTATTTTCCCTTATACGGGCTTGGGGTACGGTATATAAAATACCGCTTAGTCGGGCATTTGACCTTAATTCATTGGTAGTTAAGTATTATCAAGATGACCCGTTTAAAAATTTGGTTTTGTTTGTTTAACGCCTTTGGGAGTTTAATGACCATGTCCCGGATATCCTTAGCATCATTCAAAGAATGGCCACGACCTTTGCACGCGGGTGTAGGCGTACACCCGTCAGTGCATTTATAATTATTAAGGTATAACCGCTGGTTTTCCCACCGCGGGACTATACTATGTGGTGTGTCTATTAATCTTTAACCCGGCACGAACCGGGCAACTGAACGCATAACAAACATGTAATTCTTTTACAAGTTTATATTCAAATAATTATCCCAAGTTATAAAATCTTTTTGTGCCATGTGCATTCAAATCAATTTTAAACCTTTTCAAAAATGAGTCAGTTAAATTGTATTTACCAGTGTAAACTGACGTTTTTTCCTAAAAAGACTAAGTGCGGGTACTACTCGTAATAGGCTGGCCTCTCCTTAGCATCAATAAGAGTCTCGCAAGCTTGGATGCGTTAAGTCTGTTGAACAAGTTTTCCTTTTTATTCGATACGCCTGTGGATCTGTTTCAACTATTTTGTGATACTTAATATTACAATTTATTTAAGTTGAAATGAATCTATCTTTTGCTTCCGCTGTGCATTTTAAATTTGTGTTGTTTGACTATGATGATATCAACTACGTCACGATTTTCCCCACCGGGCCCACCGGTAATACGTGGAAATATCGGGGTGTGACAGGTTGGTATCAGAGCCAACACTGAGTGAATTAAACACTAGCCTTTTGTGTTTAATCTCAGTGCACAAATTGCACATTCCTCAATCCTCGAGTCTAGACAAATAACATAGGACAAATCCTGTTTTGTTTTATTTTGTCTTTTATTTCATATATTCTTGTTATTATCTTTAATTATGTTTACAGGTTGATAATGCCGCCCAGGATGAGACGAGGACGAGGTAAGGCTCCATTTACTAGCCATGACCACGAAGTCGGGCCTTCCCACCGGCGTACACCCTTGATCACTATGAGCACAAGTCCTCAGGAGCCATGGAGGACTTATATTGAACCCGGGAGGCGATCTGTCTCCCTAAGCTCCTCACCATCCTACCTACACTCATTTGGGCCACAGTCTAAGAACGAGCCCAACAACCCCCAACCATCCTTCATACCTCTACAGCGATCAAACTCGCACCATTCTTTCGGCGACCCCACTCCCGCCTTTCAGAGCCGGTTCAACCCGGCTAATTACATTCAAGAACCCGTGGGTTTTAACCCACTAGGACCCGAAGATCACTTTTTGGGTGGCAACGACATGGATGAGGATACGGATCCCATGGAGCCTGGAACCGGGACCCCAGACCATCCCATCGAGATCTCGGATGGGTCCTCGTTTCATGGATCGCCTTATCGCGGTCAGAATAGCTACCAGGCGTGGTTCAACCAGTGGGACTGGTATTTTACACCCTCTGAACACTCGTCTCCGTACCAGCAGCAGCAGCAGGATCCTTCCGAGGTTTCCCAATTTGTGGCAGTCACTCCGCCACCACCACCACCAGTGGAGCAGCCGCTTCCGGAACCACCAAGGCGGAGGAGATCAAACGCGCGGATGTCCGTGCGAGGAGGAGTCCGCATCAGCACTCCTCAACCCTCAAGTGGCAGCCACTATCCGCCACTTCAAGAAGAAGACCCGCAGATGGGGGGACCATCAAACCCCGTCTTGGAGGCAAACTCTGCGCCTGTGGCGCCACCATTGGGGTTTGATAACCCAATCCCTGCATATGCCGGTTCCGCAGCATATAACCCGTTCGAGCTACCGGGCCACAACAGCTACAACTATGCCAATGTGGACCCGTACTAGGAGGCGTGGGACTACAATGATCATCACCCTGAAGGGCCCTATGGTGGTCCTTGGACTACTGGGTACCCACCTTATGTGTACCAGCACCCGCCACCTCCTCAACCACTGCATCACCAGCCGCCGCAGCCGCAACTAATCCCGCCGGAACGCCAACAAGAGGTCCTCGATAGATTGGACCGATGTGAACGGGATATTCAAACGGAGCGTAGTAACACTCGAGGCTTCTTCAAGGGGTTATCAGACCTGATCAAGGGGAAGTCCAAAAGAAGGGGTCATTAAAGACCTTTGTTTATTTATTTTATTTAGTTGTAATCAAGTCCCTGCATGGACTTTTGTTTCGGTACTCAGCCCCTGCGTGGGCTTGTCTTTTTGTACTCTGCCCCTACGTGGGCATGTTTTTCTGTTGACCCCTGCGTGGGTATGTTTATTTGTTTCGCCCCTGCGAGGGCATGTTATTTTGTAGAAGTCCCGTTTAGGGCAAAAGTTGTACTTGTTTAATTATTAATGAGATGGTTTAATTTAAATTTTCATTTTGATTGTTATTAATTATGTGCATGAACATGAAACATAAAATAAATGAAAATAACATTCTTATTTAAAAGATCTACCATTATACTAAAATGGCAAAATCTAAAAAGGACAAAACCTAGCCATGTGTCATCATAAGACAGGGCCAAGATGGTAGTTCCATAATTAGATTCAGATCCACATTTACATCTCAATTTAGGATTGTTCTGCGTTAAATATTAAAAGAATCTTAAAGGTAAAACATAGTCTATATGTCGTTGCAGACATGGCCAAGATGGTAGAACCTACACAAAAGATTCCAATTCTTGTTAACATCTGAAAGAATGTTAACATTCATGACAAACTGTGATGCGATAAAATCACATACGTCATCTTTTAATTGGGTTATTTTAAATTCCCTTAATTATATAACCATCCCTTAAGGATGAAGTGCCTACGGGCTAAACTTAATGTCCTTGGGACTAAAGACAGTAGTAGCCTATGACTCCCTGTCTAGAAAAAGGCAATAAAATTTGATTCAAGCCTTAATACCCTGACTCCGTAAAAGTCTTGGTTTATAAATTAAATTTGTCTCTATGACTATGCCCTTTTGTGCTATTATTAAATTAAAATATATGATTGTGATAAAGGTCCTGAATATATAAATAATTAGCAAATTAACCCAAAATGGCTATTAAAACCATGGTTAATAATTCATAAAATACTGAAAAAGCTTCTAAATAAACCTTGCCCATTATTTTCTTATATGTAGCAATTTAAGCTACATGGCCGGGTCGGATGAGGTAAACAGTCATCTGGTGGAAAATCACGAGAATGCTAGGATACAGCTGACCGGTGCAGAACTGCAAGCACTAGTTGATAATGCTGTTACAAGGGCTATGGATCGGCAGTATAGTGAATCTAGTGGGACTCGAAGTAGGACCCTATCTACACCGCATTCCAAGCCTAAGACTCATTCTGAGGCTCACAGCAAGCCACCCTCTACCCAACCTAAGCCTAAGAAAGAAGAATCAAAGAAAGATGATGATCGATACTCCTCAAACCAAAACAGTGTTCCACCCAAGAAGATAGTATTTGATGATGCGCCACGTGCCAAGTCCTGTACATATAAATACTTAGTTTCTTGCAAACCCCGGGATTTCACTGGGGAGAAAGGGGCAGTGGATTGCATGACCTGGTTGGATGAAATGGACACTGTGGTAGATATCAGTGGATGTGCTGAAAGAGACATTGTGAAGTTTGTATCTCAGTCTTGTAAGGGTGAGGCATTAGCTTGGTGGAGGTCTTTGATCCAAGCTACAGGAAAAATCTCATTGTACAACATGTCTTGGGAACAGTTTGTGATATTGATCAAGGAGAACTACTGCCCTCAGCATGTCACACCCTTATTTTCCACGTGTCACCGGTGGGCCCGGTGGGGGAGTATCGTGACGTAGTTGATATCATCATAAGTCAAACAACACAATATATAAATGCACAGCGGAAGTAAAGATAGATTCATTTCAACTTAAATAAATTGTAATATTAAATATCACGAAATAGTTGAAACGGATCCACAGGCGGATCAAAATAAAAGAAGATATTGTTCAACTATTTTATTGACATCCAAGCTTGCGAGACTTATTGAGGACGCTAGAAGACAGCCAGCCTAGTACGAGTAGTACCTGCACTTAACCTTTTGGAAAATACGTCAGTTTACACTGGTAAATACAATTTAACTGACTCATTTTGAAAAGGTTTGAAAATTGATTTGAATGCACGTGGCACAAAACATTTTATAACTTGGGATAATTATTTGAATATAATACCTGTAAACGAATTACATGTTCCTTTTGCGTTCAGTAGCCCGATCCGTAGACCGGGTTAAAGATTAATAGACACACCACATTATTTGGTTAGGCACTGACGAGTGTACGCCTACACTCTGTGCTTTGGTCGTGGCCATCTCGTAAGATGATGCCAAGGATATCCGGGACATGGTCATTAACCCCCCAAAGGCTTTAAGCAAACAAAACATTTCAAAACGTAGCATCTCAAGGATTTAACCTCTATTCGATTAAAGATTCAATGCCGGACCAAGCGGTATTTTATATACCGTACCCCAAGCCCGTATAGGGAAAATAAGTTAAAAGTATTTACCTTTGCAAGTATAAATCACAATTAGCGAGTGAAGGTAGCTTTTACTGGTTCTTCTATTCTGGAACAAAGGTTTATAATAACCTATTAGATTTCTAACGGGTCTTTATTTAAGCCTAAGCTTAGACCGGTTAGCTTTTAAGGATGATACGGTTCAAACGCACGATTAAGCGAAGACCGGATAGAATGTGATTTAGACCCGACAAGTTTGAATACTTGTATAAAATGGGTATACTAAACACATTCTGGATTTTGAGACAAAGATGATAAGGTTCGACCCGTTCCGGTCAATTTATGCAAACTAGTTACATAAACCGAACCGAACGCGAAAAGGGCGTCACGGGTAACCATAAGAATCATATGCAAGTTTCCTGAGTTAATATGCCTTAAACATGTTGTGATATCAGTAAGGTATCTTCTATTATGCCCCGAACGAATTTAAAATGCAACTTATGCCTCATAAGGGCATTTTGGTCATTTAAAAGATTATAAAAGAGTTTAATGAGTAATCTGAGTTACAGGTCTGATTTATTCAGTAAATACACTTAATTTAATATGTTATAACAGTAAGGTATGACCTATGTGTGAAATTTATCATTTAAAACCAAACTATGCATTCTAGGGGTATTTTGGTAATTTCACAAAGGCTAAAAGGTCAAAACTGGAAACCTGAGTTTAAAAACTTTCACTTACTGTTATTATATAAAAATATACTAAAAATATCAGTAGGTATCAACCTTATTTGTTTAATATAGTTTTAGTACATACTATGCGTTAAAAACGCTTAAAAATGCGATTTGGAGCCATTTCTGGGTTTTTAAAGGAGAGCTGATATTTTTATAATTCCAGAAGGCTCAAAATATTTTATTTAACAAATAAAATCAGTAGAAAAAGGTTTGGAGTCAAAAGGATTTGTAAAACTCATTTTATGGCTAAAAAGGGCAAAACCGGTATAAACCGAATTAAACTTAGAGACCTATGTTATGCAAAGCCAAAAATTAAATAAAAATCTTCAAAAATATCAAAATATCATATTACATCAGTGGGTAAAAAGTTTGATATCAAAAAGTGGGTTTAAATAGGTTATACGCTAATTACGCCATTTAATTAACATAAAGCTTTCAATTTACGCTAATGAGCATAACTCCTAATCTAGACCTCAAACTGATGTCAAATTTTAGGTGCAAGTTTATAAATCAGTAACTAAGGTTTCTACTCTTTTACTTTTTCAAAAATCACGTTTTATAGTCAAAAGGGCATAATAGTCAACATTTAAGCATTAATCGGAAACATGCATATGAATCGGATAAGTAATGAACCAAGTTGTATAATCTCAGAGAGTTATATGTAACACCCCGAAAACGGGTTTGGTAATTAAACCCTGTTAATACTAAAGACGGGGAAAGTACCGTTAGTGGTAAAAGTAAACCGACAAATATTAGGAATTTATTTAAATAATCCTAATATTTATTTAAAATGAATAAGAGCTTTCAAGAAAATAGGATATGTAAAAGGCCCGATTTAACGGGACTTAAAATAAATAAATAAATAAATAAATAAATAAACTGAGTCATAAATTCCCCGAACCCACTAAGTTAACTAGGAATGTTTAACCTAGTTAATAAGTGGGAATATTGTTATTAGAAATAGGTAGGTTGTGACCTACTTAATAACGAACCAAACACGAGGGGTTAAAGCGGGATAACTAGAAAAGTTCTTTAATTAAATCAAAACACAAACACACACACAGTGTTTGTTCTGGATCGAGCTCAGGGGGCTCCCATGGAGCCAAAAACCCTAAATCACATATAATCATCCAATTGAAGGATCAAATGAAGCCCAAATTCGGATTTGATCACATAGAAACGGTCACCAAGTCAAGGGGATCGTAAGGTATGTCGAATTTCTAACATTCTTGAAGTTGTAAAAAATTGGATAATCATCCTAATCGCGAATTAGGCATGGATTAGAGAAGCTATGGCTAGATTAGTGATGTATACTTGCTTAGGAACAAAACCCTAAGTGAAAATCATACATAACATGCTATGAATTGAAGGATTTTATGAATTAACACACTTAGACAAGTGGGTTTTAATATTATGATGATTTTGATGATATAACTATGCTTAGAATCAACATGCATGAAAACAAATAGAAGGTGTTCGATTTAACCATGGATTTGGGTACTTGTTCGTATATGGTTGAAGTGGGTTTTGTTAGATATGATGAAATTATGAAGAACTTGAAGTAATATCACTTGTATGTGATTAACAAGTAAACTAGGAAGTGGGTTTTGATATAATAGTAAAGATGATGATAGGTTTATGTTTAAAATCATCATATTGGATAATAGAAACAAGGCACTCAAACAAATTAAGTGAATTGGGAACTTGTTCATACATGATTGAAATGGGTTTTGAATGTTATGATGAAATTTGGTAGCCATGTTCATGTAACTAAGTGTATAAGATCATGTTAGCTACTAATTGATAGATAGAACTTGAATGTGCATTTATATGCTAAGGGGCGTTTGACTTTTAGTAGTCAAACCGACCATTAGTAAGATCGAATGATAAATTTGATAGAAAAATACGTAAGATGGAATAATTATGATTAACCATTACTAAATTAACCATCTTATGAAATATGATGATAGTTTGACGCCTAACAAGCTAGGTGGAAGCTTGTAGATGAAGCGGGTCAAACGGAACGCGTACGGAAAGAAAAGCGTGGCATGGATGCAAGGTAAGTATAGCTTACACTAGTCATATAGTTTAGAATGTCCTTTTTGTTGTTTTGATTTCGAACAAGACAAATGGAGATTTGAGATATGGTGTTTCCGGCGTGTAGTCGTACAGAACAAGATCACCAATAAGGGTAAAATTGAAATTTGGACACTTGTTGACAATAATTATTGGTTTGAAAGATACATATTTCGTAAGCCTTAATAGGCCAAAAAGCGTTAAGAGGTGAATTATAGTTAAAACGACCGTGCGGTGTAAATCGGAACAAGTCGTATAGACGAGATGGCAATAAGCTTTATCTCGCCAATATCATTGGTCATTTAGACCAACGGGTCAAAAGGTGAAAATATCACCTTTTGACAATATCGACTAATGGTTTGATGAGTTGTTTGATTTCAGAAATAAATATCGAGTGGATATTTACATCGCTACTACTTAGTAGATATTGAGGCAAGGTACTTAAATGGGTCAATGTAATGATCCGAGCCAGGTACGCATAATAAGATAACTCTCTTTTAAATGTAAGGCTAATGAGAGTTAAACGAAGTCTAAAATAAGTTTTTGGTTACCTTAATAGGTAAACCCAAGTGTTACGGACGATAGTCATTATATTTGAAAGGCCTAGTGCCCTTTCAAATAAAATCATAGTTAAAAGATCGGAGTTTGGGTTAAACAAGTAACTAAAAGTCATTCGTCGTAAATGAAGGACTAATATTGATCAAAATGCCCTTGTAGGCTAAATTGAACAAACAACCCTTAAAGGTTGTTTGGAAACGAGTTTTACAATTAGATAATTACTTAGGAGGAGTATAGAAGTTGAAGGATGTAACACGTTAGTCAAATGGCTCTATTTGAGTCTTTGCCGTAAAATAACGATTTGAAGGGTAAATTTTGGTATATATAAATCACCACATTGAATCCACCAGAAATATAGTTGTGGTGGAAGATCCTTTGATAAGAAATGTGGACATATGTATTTGGAAATGAATGAAAACAATTGGTGTTTAAATTATGCTTAAATACCTCAAACGGGTCAAAATAAGCATATGGGTGAAAAAGGGTTAAAGAAGTTATATAATTCTATAATTGGAACCTAATATGTTAGACATCATTGAATTTAATAGGTTTATGAGAAATAAGGGTCAAACAAACTTGTATGTTTGATAAAATCACGAACGGGTCAAATTTTGGTAAAAGAGTAATAAGCCGAAGACTTAAAAGTCTTAAATTTTATTAAGCCGGATGTCGGATTTTAACTCCATGTGATGGAGAATCAAATTACAAATATGTAGGAAGAAACGGTAGGTCAAACGGATAGGCGGTTTGAAAGATACGAAAGATTTCGTGTCAAATTACGGCAAAATGGGAAAGCTGGATGCAGGGTCCGCCGTAAATTACGGTGCCACCGTAATTTACGGTGGAGTTGATATGGTTACGGTGGTAACCTACTATTTTACAGTAGAAGAATATGAACCCAGGGGCCACCGTAACTTACGGTGGCACCGTAAGTTACGGTGGAGATCATTTTCAAGCTTTTTGTTTTTCTTTTGTAAATCAATTGTTTCCCGGACTCGGTTGGACATGATTTAAACCCCGTATGACTAAAGCATTTCATGTTTGTGCAATGTAGGTACACCTTGGATGCCGGAAGACGATCAAGCTCAACGAAGAACCGAACACGATATAGATACACGCTTCCGCACTTTGCCACGTTGTAAATTTTAAACAACGAATTCAACCATGTTATGTAGAATAACTTATGAGTTGTAAAAGTTTTAATAAACCCTTATTTTTACAGTATGTGTAGTCTTAACTACACATCTAATTGTTGGTAATTACATATAAAATCGTTAATTAGTAACTAAGGTGTTACAAGTTGGTATCAGAGCGCTGGTTTAAGAGATTCAAGTATGGTGGGAAAACTATGCTTGGACTTAAACCTTATGCTCTTATTAAAGATGGGTGTTTGGTTCGAGGCTTGATCGCAAATCCGGTAAGTACATGTATGTTAAAAGTTTAGCGTGCTAAAGTGTTGTAAACAACACATAGGGCTATCGTGTGATATACGTTACCCCAATTAAAATGATTGATGTAGTTGATGAAAATACGCACGTTGACGCTTATTGTAGAAAATGCCTTGTATTATAATACGAGCGATTATTGAAGTTGACATTACTAACTTTGGTGAATGTTTTAATTGAAGGGCACTCGCGTTTGAAGACAACGAGAGTCAAACGAATTGTGGATATGATGATGGGACGGTCCGAGATATAGCAAGGAGAGCATAATCATCAAGGACCTAAATTGCGTAACGGTCGCAAATAAGTAATGGCAAGAAAGCCCGTTAAGGCAAGCATTACCAGGTTCACATTTTAAATTTAATTGCACAAATAGTAACATGCAACAAATATGTGGAAATTGAAAGTTGCATATGTAGATTAAAAACTTGGAAAAAACCCGAATAGAAAAGGTAATCGGGATATTGTTTCCAAGAGAAACAAATAGAGGCATTACGTACATAGGGCGTGATGTGAAAACTATAAAATGGTCATGCATATCATGTGTTAATCGCTTACTCTGGCCAAGTAAGTAGTGGCATATGATATCATGAACTTCTTATAGCGGACACATTTATGTCCGATGTAGTAAGGGTGGGGTGAATGGGACTAACTTAAATGGTACCCAAATGAATCAAATAAGTAAGATGTTTGATAGTAAACGTAAACGTAAGTCGGATGACGGAAACGTATTACGTAAGAATAACGAGCCCGAGAGAAGGGACAAAGATCAATTAAAAGAAGATACAGACCGACCGATAGGAATGCTAAGGCATAGGGATAAAAGTTTGACTGTCACAAGTGATGAAATTCACATGGACAAGTCAAACGAATTAAATAAAGAATAAAGGACTTGATTGAATAAAAGCGATGGATCTAGCTAAGACGACCAAATAAATTAAAATAACGTCTAAAACCATATAAGAATGGTTACTTGAAAATGATTACGGTAAAGATACCCGATGAATGGGTAGGATTTGGAAAGAATGCGTAAACCAAGAGACGGGAACGCGAGATAGAAAGTCAAAAGACTCGGAATATGAGTCATGACTAAAAGACAATGAGAATTTGCAAACAGAAATGTTAATAACTACGCTCAACTATTTTAAAGTTGAACGGGTCAAATAAAGAATGAAGTTTGACATTCATAAGTGATGGAAATTCACCCAAAATGAGTCAAACGAGTCAATTAAGGAATAACGCTTAATATAATAGGAAAACATAAACCGGTGAAACCGGAAAGCTAAAAACAATAAGATAGAAGGACCCGAGTAATGGGTTGTAAAGGAGTTTAAGTATGAACCGGGTAATGGTAGGCGCAACACGATTGTGACAACTCGAGTTTCCGACACTCTTTATTCGCATTTATTGCACGTTGACTTTGACTGTTAGCTGTTGACTTGTTTGACTTGTAACGATACACGTTGTGTTAAAATGAAACGTATTATGATTGTGGAATATGTTATGTGCTATATGATAAAACATATGTGTTAATGACATAGTGTGAACCGGTTAGTAAACACTTGAACTAGTTAAGCGCTGGAAAACCTCCACAAAGAATCAAGTGTGTCTCGCCAATAATACTCGACGAAACAGAAACTGGATCCGTCAACCCATTCTCGACGAAACAGAACTGTGTTTCGCCGAGCCCAGCTTCGCCGAAGCCCATTACGGGCCCAGAACGTTAATCCGTGTATATTAACGTGTAACGACTTCTAGTGCACACCTTTGGCAAAAGTTAGAACCCTAGAGCTCCCTTCTCTCTGTGACGGCAAACTAGAACCCACCGGAAACTCTTGTGCGATCTAATCATTGTTCGGTTAGTAAACCTATGTGTTTTGATTTATCTTTCATTAGTATACGTGTTTATATGATTCCGTATGATGATGCATATTTGTAACCGACACTACATGTTGTGTGAATATTAGGGTTCTTGTCATGATGATGAATAGGGTTGATATTGTAATATAACCTGTTTATTCAATCGATAAAAGTATATACGAATTACATATGAAACCGAATCGGAAATTGGTAAACTGTTAAGATCAGATTGATGTATGATATATGTGAATTGTTATGTGATGTTCATTCGGTCCAATAGAATACCTTCAACATGGACTTGTCAGCCATGGTGTATTTGTTTAAATGATGATGTTTGTTCATGATTTGATAATTCTCATGACCACATATTTGGTCCAATCACAACATGTCATATTTAACAATTGTTGGCCACTGATGTGGGAAATTATAATAATAATAATGATGATGAGCATGTGATTTCGGTTTGTCTTGTATGATCATTGGGTGATGATGATGGCAGAATTAGGGTTTTTACGTAACTGAATATATGACGTAACTGATGCTTGTGACGAATCACAAATTGACGAAATGGATTGTGTTTCGCCAAGGGGGTAGTTGACGAAACTGAAGGGGTGTTTCGCCAAGGGTTGTTGGCGAAACAGAATGTGTTTCGCCAACATGTGTTTCGCCAAAAACCGTGTCTCGCCAATTTGAATACTTTGCACTGTAACTTGATTTAACTACGCCAAATGTTAACTGGATTGATTAACTGCTGTTAAGTGTTATGCTTGACTTGTATGATATGGAATACATGTTTAGTACTTATGTGATTATAGTTATACGTGAACAACTTTGTGAATATGAACTGATTATCATATACATGCATACCGTAGGACGTGATTGATTTATTTGAGCACTTACTTAGCATACCGAGCAAACCAAGGTGAGTTCATACAGCCAAGGCACGGGGTTCCCGGGTGGGAATGGGATTTGATGAATTATTGTGTATACTCAGACGGTAGAACCTAACGATAAGATACGACTAGACTAGTAACACTTATTGAACTGATCTTCGCACACCTGCCAAGGGTTGGCCGCGATATTATGACTGACTTCGCACACCTGCCATAGGAAGGCCGCGAACTAAATTTACAAATCTTCGCACACCTGCCTGGGAGGCCGCGATACAAATAAACCTAGTCTAGAATACTTGGGAAAAACATCCCCTAATATCTTCGCATACCTGCCCGGGGAGGCCGCGATGGAAACTAATACGATACATGACGTAACGAACGAACATACTACTACTCACGCTATACTATTACTGAACTGTTATCTGTGAACTCGCTCAACTAGTTGTTGACTCTCTGCTGCATGCCTTGCAAGACCTTAGGTACATATGGAGCTTGCACAGGGAGGAGCAGGTCGTTGTGGAACATGGATCGATGATGCCATGTTAATTATCTAAACGTTTGAATTTACGATTTACATTGGGTTTACATACTTATGCTTCCGCTACACACTTGTTGATGTTTGGTTTTGAAAACACCTTTCGTATTGATGAATGACTTATATTATTTACTATTATGTTCAATATGATTGGTGGCTTGATCCTGGTCAGTCACGCCTCCAAGCGGTGATACTCCGCATGTGGATTTTGGGGGTGTGACAACGATATATTCGAAAAGTGATCTTTTTGAAAATGAAAGGCAGATATAAATTGAACATGATGTGACACGATCACGGTTAGGAAATGTAATGTGAAGTAAAATCACATTATAACTAAGCGAGCGGTAGAAAGTAACTGGGCTAATAAGTTTAGTTAAAGAGACCGGTTAAAGTCAGCAATTCAAATCAAGAAATTTGGTTCGCTTGTAAGCGGTGGATTCGGTATAACTGAACCGAATAAATGAAATTGAAAACAAAAGAAATTGTTGCTTAAAGTGGAAGATTTCACTAAAGACCTTTAAACGGGTCAAGGTAACGGATTCACAAAGAGTTCAATAATATATAAAAGCGATGGATATCGCTAAGTTAACTAAACTAGTAGAAATAACGAAACTACGTTATTTCAAGTTGCATTATGTCGTATGAGGTACGTAGAGGTTTTGGTAACCAAAAATATATTACAATAATTTTTCTGGTAATACTAACAATCGGTTAAAATATGAGCAATGCTCAATTGATTTTCGAGAACAAATGCATGGAGTTAAACTCGATAAATTATGTAAGAAAAGGTTTCGAGGACGAAACCTCTTTAAGGGGGTAGACTTGTAACACCCCGAAAACGGGTTTGGTAATTAAACCTTGTTAATACTAAAGACGGGGAAAGTACCGTTAGTGGTAAAAGTAAACCGGCAAATATTAGGAATTTATTTAAATAATCCTAATATTTATTTAAAATGAATAAGAGCTTTCAAGAAAATAGGATGTGTAAAAGGCCTGATTTAACGGGACTTAAAATAAATAAATAAATAAATAAATAAATAAACTAAGTCATAAATTCCCCGAACCCACTAAGTTAACTAGGAATGTTTAACCTAGTTAATAAGTGGGAATTTTGTTATTAGAAATAGGTAGGTTGTGACCTACTTAATAACGAACCAAACACGAGGGGTTAAAGCGGGATAACTAGAAAAGTTATTTAATTAAATCAAAACACAAACACACACACAGTGTGTGTTCTGGATCGAGCTCAGGGGGCTCCCATGGAGCCAAAAACCCTAAATCACATATAATCATCCAATTGAAGGATCAAATGAAGCCCAAATTCGGATTTGATCACATAGAAACGGTCACAAAGTCAAGGGGGTCGTAAGGTATGTCGAATTTCTAACATTCTTGAAGTTGTAAAAAATTGGATAATCATCCTAGTCGCGAATTAGGCATGGATTAGAGAAGCTATGGCTAGATTAGTGATGTATACTTGCTTAGGAACAAAACCCTAAGTGAAAATCATACATAACATGCTATGAATTGAAGGATTTGATGAATTAACACACTTAGACAAGTGGGTTTTAATGTTATGATGATTTTGATGATATAACTATGCTTAGAATCAACATGCATGAAAACAAATAGAAGGTGTTCGATTTAACCATGGATTTGGGTACTTGTTCGTATATGGTTGAAGTGGGTTTTGTTAGATATGATGAAATTATGAAGAACTTGAAGTAATATCACTTGTATGTGATTAACAAGTAAACTAGGAAGTGGGTTTTGATATAATAGTAAAGATGATGATAGGTTTATGTTTAAAATCATCATATTGGATAATAGAAACAAGGCACTCAAACAAATTAAGTGAATTGGGAACTTGTTCATACATGATTGAAATGGGTTTTGAATGTTATGATGAAATTTGGTAGCCATGTTCATGTAACTAAGTGTATAAGATCATGTTAGCTACTAATTGATAGATAGAACTTGAATGTGCATTTATATGCTAAGGGGCGTTTGACTTTTAGTAGTCAAACCGACCATTAGTAAGATCGAATGATAAATTTGATAGGAAAATACGTAAGATGGAATAATTATGATTAACCATGACTAAATTAACCATCTTATGAAATATGATGATAGTTTGACGCCTAACAAGCTAGGTGGAAGCTTGTGGATGAAGCGGGTCAAACGGAACGCGTACGGAAAGAAAAGCGTGGCATGGATGCAAGGTAAGTATAGCTTACACTAGTCATATAGTTTAGAATGTCCTTTTTGTTGTTTTGATTTCGAACAAGACAAATGGAGATTTGAGATATGGTGTTTCCGGCGTGTAGTCGTACAGAACAAGATCACCAATAAGGGTAAAATTGAAATTTGGACACTTGTTGACAATAATTATTGGTTTGAAAGATACATATTTCGTAAGCCTTAATAGGCCAAAAAGCGTTAAGAGGTGAATTATAGTTAAAACGACCGTGCGGTGTAAATCGGAACAAGTCGTATAGACGAGATGGCAATAAGCTTTATCTCGCCAATATCATTGGTCATTTAGACCAACGGGTCAAAAGGTGAAAATATCACCTTTTGACAATATCGACTAATGGTTTGATGAGTTGTTTGATTTCAGAAATAAATATCGAGTGGATATTTACATCGCTACTACTTAGTAGATATTGAGGCAAGGTACTTAAATGGGTCAATGTAATGATCCGAGCCAGGTACGCATAATAAGATAACTCTCTTTTAAATGTAAGGCTAATGAGAGTTAAACGAAGTCTAAAATAAGTTTTTGGTTACCTTAATAGGTAAACCCAAGTGTTACGGACGATAGTCATTATATTTGAAAGGCCTAGTGCCCTTTCAAATAAAATCATAGTTAAAAGATCGGAGTTTGGGTTAAACAAGTAACTAAAAGTCATTCGTCGTAAATGAAGGACTAATATTGATCAAAATGCCCTTGTAGGCTAAATTGAACAAACAACCCTTAAAGGTTGTTTGGAAACGAGTTTTACAATTAGATAATTACTTAGGAGGAGTATAGAAGTTGAAGGATGTAACACGTTAGTCAAATGGCTCTATTTGAGTCTTTGCCGTAAAATAACGATTTGAAGGGTAAATTTTGGTATATATAAATCACCACATTGAATCCACCACAAATATAGTTGTGGTGGAAGTTCCTTTGATAAGAAAGGTGGACATATGTATTTGGAAATGAATGAAAACAATTGGTGCTTAAATTATGCTTAAATACCTCAAACGGGTCAAAATAAGCATATGGGTGAAAAAGGGTTAAAGAAGTTATATAATTCTATAATTGGAACCTAATATGTTAGACATCATTGAATTTAATAGGTTTATGAGAAATAAGGGTCAAACAAACTTGTATGTTTGATAAAATCACGAACGGGTCAAATTTTGGTAAAAGAGTAATAAGCCGAAGACTTAAAAGTCTTAAATTTTATTAAGCCGGATGTTGGATTTTAACTCCATGTGATGGAGAATCAAATTACAAATATGTAGGAAGAAACGGTAGGTCAAACGGATAAGCGGTTTGAAAGATACGAAAGATTTCGTGTCAAATTACGGCAAAATGGGAAAGCTGGATGCAGGGTCCACCGTAAATTACGGTGCCACCATAATTTACGGTGGAGTTGATATGGTTACGGTGGTAACCTACTGTTGTACGGTAGAAGAATGTGAACCCAGGGGCCACCGTAACATACGGTGCCACCGTAAGTTACGGTGGAGATCATTTTCAAGCTTTTTGTTTTTCTTTTGTAAATCAATTGTTTCCCGGACTCGTTTGGACATGATTTAAACCCCGTATAACTAAAGCATTTCATGTTTGTGAAATGTAGGTACACCTTGGATGCCGGAAGACGATCAAGCTCAACGAAGAACCGAACACGATATAGATACACACTTCCGCACTTTGCCACGTTGTAAATTTTAAACAACGAATTCAACCACGTTATGTAGAATAACTTATGATTTGTAAAAGTTTTAATAAACCCTTATTTTTACAGTATATGTAGTCTTAACTACACATCTAATTGTTGGTAATTACATATAAAATCGTTAATTAGTAACTAGGGTGTTACATTATACTTATGTGAAACCTGGTCCAAAATAAGCTCTAAGGCAGATCTTAAACATGCATGAACGGGTCAGAACTGAAAGTCAAAGCAAAAGTCAATTTATGCGACTTTCGGTCCCGATCCAGGTTTAAGTTGAAAATTGTCGAGTTGATCATGTTGGAACATGTTCGTACATTAGTTACCAAGTTATTTTAATGATCAAACAGGTTGCATGTATCCTACATTGCTAATTATGCTTAAATTTGAAAATAAACATTCTGTTGACTTTTTAAAGTAAGCTTTGACTCGACAAATAACATAGTTAGAGTGGGAATCTGAAAGTACCCTTTCAAGGGTTTGTTACCCACATAATACCTACTTATAGGTACTTTCAATTCGAGAAATGACTGAGCGGATTTCATTTAATCGCGAAGTCAAACTTAAATTACGACGGTTTGACTATAAGCTAATTAACTAAGCTAAAACGAATTAGAAAGGGTTAAGAATACTTACAAGAGTCCTAATCATGACTAGGAAGCCTAATGAATCCTTGTTGCTGACCAGAGAGCTCCAGAATTGAGAATGCAAGTGAATGTGAAATTGTTGCAACAATGGGTGTTCTTAAATATCAATTTTGATCTCACTAGATGATGCCACAAGGGTCTACATTTGTTATAAGATCCGTCCAGGTGCCCCTCTATGCGTGTAAAACCATTGGTGAGGCTCTGGTATAAGAAAACAATGGATTACAGACGTTTCAGACCTGCAACAGGCAGCTGTGCGCTGCTTTCTGCGCTGGCAGGTAATACGCGGGCCGCAAAGACCCCCTCGCGGGGCGCGTACATGTGCGCAACAGGCCAAACAAGTTTCCAACTTTTACATTTCAGTCCCTGGTCCTTTGTTACGTGGTTTTGGCTATTTTTCTTGCACTCTTGACCCTCAAACCTGATTTTTAAGGGCCTTAGGACATCTACAAACTTGGTTAGGTCTTTGGCTAACTTTTGCTTACCCGAAAAGTCACGAATTTCAACGTTGACGCGTTTAACCCTTCATACACGGTTTTGATCATTACTTTCTCATACGATAGCGAAACTTTATGAAATTTTTACCACATATTCTAGTGAGTATATTTTATCGTTACAAAGCTTCGGCTTTGCTAAAAGGTCACTCAGAGGTATACTTTCAACATGTTGACACATTTAGCCCCTGTAGTTTGTAATTCCTCACTTTCTTTCATTTTCAGCTTCGTATGATCCATGATTTATTCGTTTAAGATTATAAACACCATGTAGGGTTATTGTAGGGCCTATTTATCCATTGTTGACACTTTGGACCCTTATAATCACATAGTTTCACTGTTTGTCAACTTTAGTCCTTCTAAAGTATTTTTTTCACATATTCAAAGCTTATGACACGTGTCAATACATTATTGGACGTAAATTTTCGAGGTGTTACATCCTCACCCCCTTAAAAGAAATCTCGACCTCGAGATTTTCTGAAACAAGTGAGGGTATTTTTCTTTCATCGTGGATTCTACCTCCCATGTGTATTCGGGACCTCTACGGGCATCCCATTTGACTTTTACAATAGGCACATGCTTCCTTCGAAGCTTCTTTACCTGTCGATCCTCAATCGACAATGGTTTTTCCACAAATTTCAAGCTCTCATCTATATGTACATCCGTATGAGGTATGACCAGAGATTCATCAGCGAAACACTTCTTCAGATTGCAGATGTGAAAAACATTATGTATACTACTGAGCTCTTCAGGTAAGTTTAACTTATAGGCAACTGAACCGACACGTTCGATAACCTCAAAAGGTCCTTTGTATCTCGGGCTTAGCTTGCCTTTCTTACAAAATCGCATCACTCCCTTCCAGGGTGATACTTTAAGCAATACTTTGTCACCTACTTCGAAGTGAAAAGATTTACGCTTTGGATCTGCGTAGCTCTTCTGCCTATCTCGGGCAGCTTTGAGACGTTCACGAATCTGGACAATCTTGTCCGTTGTTTCAAAGACTAACTCAGGTCCTGATAATTGAACTTCTCCTACTTCCGCCCAACAAATAGGGGTTCTGCATTTTCTACTATATAATGCCTCAAAAGGCGCAGCCTTAATACTAGTATGGTAGCTATTGTTATAGGAGAACTCGATCAGTGGTAGGTGGTTATCCCAACTGCCACCTAAATCAATCACACATGCTCGAAGCATGTCTTCCAATGTTTGGATGGTACGCTCACTCTGTCCGTCCGTCTGTGGATGGTAAGCCGTACTAAAATTTAAGCGCGTGCCCAAAGACTGTTGGAAACTTTTCCAAAAATGAGAGGTGTATCTCGTATCTCGGTCAGAGATAATCGACACTGGTACACCATGCAGAGCTACAATCTTATCTACGTACAATTTAGCTAACATGTCGGAGCTGTAAGTTTCCTTAATGGGAAGAAAATGCGCTGACTTGGTCAGTCTATCTACTATGACCCATATAGTATTGTTTCCCTTCCTTGTCTTTGGCAACTTAGTGATGAAATCCATTGTTACCATCTCCCACTTCCATGTGGGAAGTTCAGGCTGTTGAAGCAAACCTGACGGCTTCTGATGCTCAGCTTTGACTTGCGCACACGTCAAGCATTTAGCTACATAGGCAGCTATAGACTTTTTCAAGCCTATCCACCAGTAGTTTGCCTTTAGATCCTGGTACATCTTATCAGCTCCAGGATGAACGGAATATTTGGAACTGTGGGCTTCCTGGAGGATAACATCCCGAAGCCCTCCATAAACTGGAACCCATAAGTTTAACTTATAGGCAACTGAACCGACACGTTCGATAACCTCAAAAGGTCCTTTGTATCTCGGGCTTAGCTTGCCTTTCTTACAAAATCGCATCACTCCCTTCCAGGGTGATACTTTAAGCAATACTTTGTCACCTACTTCGAAGTGAAAAGATTTACGCTTTGGATCTGCGTAGCTCTTCTGCCTATCTCGGGCAGCTTTGAGACGTTCACGAATCTGGACAATCTTGTCCGTTGTTTCAAAGACTAACTCAGGTCCTGATAATTGAACTTCTCCTACTTCCGCCCAACAAATAGGGGTTCTGCATTTTCTACTATATAATGCCTCAAAAGGCGCAGCCTTAATACTAGTATGGTAGCTATTGTTATAGGAGAACTCGATCAGTGGTAGGTGGTTATCCCAACTGCCACCTAAATCAATCACACATGCTCGAAGCATGTCTTCCAATGTTTGGATGGTACGCTCACTCTGTCCGTCCGTCTGTGGATGGTAAGCCGTACTAAAATTTAAGCGCGTGCCCAAAGACTGTTGGAAACTTTTCCAAAAATGAGAGGTGTATCTCGTATCTCGGTCAGAGATAATCGACACTGGTACACCATGCAGAGCTACAATCTTATCTACGTACAATTTAGCTAACATGTCGGAGCTGTAAGTTTCCTTAATGGGAAGAAAATGCGCTGACTTGGTCAGTCTATCTACTATGACCCATATAGTATTGTTTCCCTTCCTTGTCTTTGGCAACTTAGTGATGAAATCCATTGTTACCATCTCCCACTTCCATGTGGGAAGTTCAGGCTGTTGAAGCAAACCTGACGGCTTCTGATGCTCAGCTTTGACTTGCGCACACGTCAAGCATTTAGCTACATAGGCAGCTATAGACTTTTTCAAGCCTATCCACCAGTAGTTTGCCTTTAGATCCTGGTACATCTTATCAGCTCCAGGATGAACGGAATATTTGGAACTGTGGGCTTCCTGGAGGATAACATCCCGAAGCCCTCCATAAACTGGAACCCATATTCGTCCATTCAATCTTAGCATTCCATCCTTGTCATAGGATAACTGCTCCTCAGTTACTCCTAGCTTTTCTTCAGGATAGTTAGCTTCCAACACAGCTTCCTTCTGTGCAGCTAACACCCTTTCGTTCAAATTATTCTTTATTTCAATTCTCTTGGCATTGATTCTTATCGGCTTCACTCTTTCTTTTCTGCTTAAGGCGTCAGCAACTACATTTGCCTTGCCTGGATGGTATCTTATCTCACAGTCGTAATCATTTAAAGTCTCCATCCATCGTCTTTATCGCATGTTCAAGTCCTTCTGATTGAACAAATGTTGAAGGCTCTTGTGATCTGAATAGATCACACACTTGGTTCCATACAAGTAGTGTCTCCAAAGTTTTAAAGCAAATACAACGGCACCCAGCTCCAAGTCATGGGTGGTGTAGTTCTTTTCGTGCACCTTTAGCTGTCGTGAAGCGTAGGCAATAACCTTGCATTTCTGCATGAGTACACAGCCCATACCAGTGTGTGATGCATCACAATACACCACAAATTCTTCTATACCATCAGCAATGTTAACACTGGTGCATTGCTCAACTTTTTCTTAAGAATGTCAAAGGATTCCTGCTGCTTAGGGCCCCAATCAAACTTAACCTTCTTACGTGTAAACGAAGTTAGGGGCGCAACAATCCTTGAAAAGTTTTCGATAAAACGCCTATAATATCATGCTAAACCTAGGAAGCTACGAATCTCAGTAGGTGTCTTTGGCTCTTGCCAATTCATAACTGCTTCTACCTTAGCGGGATCCACTTGGATACCACGCTCACTTACCACATGTCCAAGGAATTGGACTTCTCGAAGCCAAATTTCGCACTTCGAAAATTTGGCGTAGAGTTTCTCATGATGTAGAAGTTTAAGAATACAACGAAGGTGTTTCTCGTGGTCAGTTTGGCTCTTCGAGTAAATGAGAATGTCGTCAATGAAGACGATGACAAATTTATCTAAGTAAGGCTTGCAGACGCGATTCATGAGATCCATGAATGCGGCTGGTGCATTAGTGAGCCCAAAAGGCATCACTAGGAACTCGTAATGACCATAACGAGTCCTAAATGCAGTCTTGTGCACATCTTCATCTTTAACCTTCAACTGATGATAACCTGACCTCAAATCGATCTTAGAGAAGTAGCTTGCCCCTTGTAATTGGTCAAATAGATCGTCGATCCTGGGCAAAGGATACCTATTCTTGATAGTGACTTTATTAAGCTCACGGTAATCGATGCACACACGCATCGATCCATCCTTCTTCTTGACAAACAAGATCGGCGCTCCCTAAGGAGACGAACTAGGTCTAATAAAACCTTTGGCTAGCAGATCATCTAATTGCGTCCTTAACTCCTTCATCTCCGTTGGTGCTAACCTATAAGGCGCTCTCGCTACTGGTGCTGCACCCGGGATGATGTCAATTCGGAATTCCACTTGCCTATCTGGTGGTAAACCAGGTAGTTCTTCGGGAAAAACTTCAGGATATTCTGAAATGACAGGGATGTCTTCAATCTTGGGTTTCTGCTCCTCAATAGTAACTTGTGCCATATAAATAACACAACCCTTCTTCAAGCATTTAGATGCCTTGAGCATGGACACTTGCTCAGGCAATCCATGCTGGGTATCCCCCTGAATGGTAAGTGACTCACCAGACGGAGTTTTGACTACTACTTGCTTTCTGTTGCACACAATCTGGGCTTGGTTATGCGATAACCAATCCATACCTATAACTATATCAAAACCGGCTAGCTTAAAGGGAAGTAAGGACAAAGGAAAAGAGTGATTCCTAATGGATATAACACATCCATCTAACACAGTTGAGGCGGTTTCTATGGTACCATCAGCTAATTCCACCTCATATTTCACGCTTAAGGCTTTTACAGGCAATTTCAACAACTCACAAAACTTATTATCCACAAAAGACTTATCTGCTCCAGAATCAAACAATACTCTAGCATAAACATCATTTATGAGAAAAGTACCTGTGATCACGTTGTCATCCTGAACAACTTCCTTAGCGTCCATCTTGAAGACCCTCGCATTGGTCTTTTTTCCATCCTCGGTTTTCTTGGTGATCTTTGGGCAATTGGACTTAATGTGCCCTTTTTCATTGCAACCGTAGCAGGTTGCGTCCTTTAGCTTCTTGCATTCCAGAGTCTTATGTTCTGAAGATCTGCAAATCCCACAGGGCCTCGGCTGAGGCTGGGATTTCGACTCAAGTCGGCATCT
This sequence comes from Helianthus tuberosus, assembly GCA_030545235.1. Lineage (NCBI taxonomy): Eukaryota > Viridiplantae > Streptophyta > Magnoliopsida > Asterales > Asteraceae > Helianthus > Helianthus tuberosus. The sequence continues at coordinate 99,598,638 of CM060355.1, forward strand.
CCCAAAATGGTTCTTCTTGCAAACCTTACATTTGGACTTATCCCCAGATTGTTGCCCGTCCTTCTTAGGCCCCGACCCTTTCTTGTGGTCGTTACTTCCTCGGTGCTTTTTATCTGATCTTCGTGAGATATCGTCCTCACGCTTCCTCTTACCTTCGTCTGAATTCCTGAGCGATCTCAACCTGACTAAGTCTAAGGTAAGAGATAGAGATAGATCAGCTGCTGATCTGAAGGTAGCAGGCCTTGATGCCTTGACACTGGCTTTAATTTCTGGGGCTAAACCCCCGATAAAGCGAGCAATCCTTTTAGGTTCCGGGGTTACCAAGTACAGAACCAGCCTAGATAGGGTATTGAAACTAGTGAGGTAAGCCTGGCAATCTAAATTCTTCATCACCAATGATAAGAAATCTGATTCGATTCTTTCAACTTCGTGTTGCGGGCAATAATTCTCCCTAATGAGAGCAACTAACTGATCCCATGACAAGTTGTAGAGTGGGATCTTTCTGTCAGCTTGAATGAGAGACTTCCACCATGCCAGTGCCTCTCCCTTAAATGATTGGGATACATATTTTACTACGTCCCTCTCAGCACAACCGCTGATGTCTACAACCGTGTCCATTTCATCCAACCAAGTCATACAATCTATTGCTCCTTTCTCCCCGGTGAAGTCCCGGGGTTTGCAAGAAACAAAGTACTTGTAAGTACAGGACTTGGTATGTGGTTTGGCATCAAACACCATCCTTTTTGAGGGAACACTGTCGTGATTAGATGAATGTCGATCATCATCCTTCTTGAGCTCATCTTTCTTAGGTTCATCTTTCTTAGAGGGCGGTTTGCTATGAGCCTCCGAGTGTGTCTTTGGCTTGGAATGTGGTGCGGATCGGGTCCTACTTCGGGTCCCGCTTGACTCACTATACTGCCTATTTATTGCTCTGCTAACAGCATTTTCCACTAATGCTTGTAGCTCCGCTCCAGTTACCAGTATTTTAGCATTTTCAGGGTTTTCCGCCGAATGACTGTTTATTTCTTCTGACTTGGCCATGTAGTTGTAATTGCTACATAAAGAAATAAGGACAAGGTTTATTTATAAGCCTAAACAGTACTATCGTTCTTAACGATTTATTAACCATGGTTTTAATAGCCATTTTAGTTAATTTATTCAATAATTTCATTCGGGATTTTTACTAGTAACCTTTTAGAATGGAATATAATATTGGCATAATAGGCCTAGTCACGTGGACAAATTTCTAAATTATAATTTTTTGATCTTATAGGATTTAGTTACTAGGGTTTGAATTAAAAATTCATTACTTTTCTTGGCAGGGAGTTTATAAACTACGACTGCCCTTTTTGTCTCATATGACAATAATTGTAGCCCGTAGGCATCACATCACAACTGGATGTTTAAATAATAATAATAAGGAAATTGGATAATTTATGAAAAAGGGTGACATGTGTGATTTTGCGGATCACATTAGTCGAGAATGTTAACATGTTTGCAGATGTCAACAGAGATTTGAATATTTTTAAACAGGTTTTACCATATTGGCCAGGTCTTATGACGACGTAAAAGCTAGGTTTTACCTTTTAAGATTCTTATTATTTTATTAAAATGGTAAATCAAGAGAAATGTTATTTTTCATTTATTCATATATTATATTTATGCACATAATTTAAAAATGAAAAATTTGAACTAACCATTCCAATTAAAATTAAACTAGTACCAATTTGCCCTAAACAGGACTTTTACACAAATAACATGCCCACGCAGGGGCCAAACTAACAAACAAACCCACGCAGGGGTCAAAATAGAAAGACATGCCCACGCAGGGGCAGAGTACAGAAACAAATGTCCTCGCAGGGACATGATTACAACACTAAAATAAACAAACAAACAAACAAACAAACAAGGGTTTAACGATCCTTCTTGCTTTTTCCCTTGATCAAATCCACCATTTTCTTGAACATCCCTCGGTTATGCCTACGGTCTTCCCGCAATTCATGCCGCACCTCCTGCCGCACCTCATTTATCCCTTGAAGGATTTCTTGAAACTGTGGCGGTGACATCACCGGCGTCTGCGGTGGTTGCTGATAATGCGGAGGTTGAGGGGGCGGTGGTTGCTGATACCCATATGGTGGGTATCCGTAAGTCGGGTGTCCATAGGGACCTCCATAGGGACCTTCCGGATGGAGAGCGTTGTAGTTCGCAGCTACCCAATAGGGATCCTCTGTGTAGTTGTAATTTGTGTGGATCGGCTGCTCGAAGGGATTGTATGCCGCCGCGCCAGTGTAAGCAGGGATTGGGTCTCTAAAACCCAGTGGTGGTGGTGGCGGCGCGACTGGCGCAGAGGTTACCTCTGAGACGGGGTGTGAAGATTCTCCCATCTCTGGTTCTTCGTGAAGTGGCGAGTATCGGCTGCCACTTGAAAGTGTAGGGGTGCTAATGTGCACTCCCCCTCGCGCGGATATCCGTGCCTTCGTTCTTCTTCGCCTCGGTGGCGAGGGAGGCTGAACCGGAGGTGGTGGTGGCGGTGGAGTGACTGCGATAAATCAGGAATCCTCAGAAGGATTCGGCTGCTGGCTGTGGCTGTCACACCCTGGCTTTGCGGAAGCGTGGTTAATTTTGGTGTGACTTCTTAATACCATAGCTTAATCATACCAAAGCTATATGAGTTGAAAACATGCAAGATCATCCATTAAGTTTTGAAAACCAAACACAATACCATTGTTTTAACATACCCTGACAACCCTAATCTTGTTCAACAAACATTACAAACTGAAACATAACATAAACGTGGTTTAAGGACTGTGTCTTGTCCAGGAAAGAGACACATCCCCTAAACCCCGGGTGACCTTGGAAACTAATGCAGCGGAAAACATGCCATACCGTGCCAGATCTCGTTAATTTCCTGAAATACATGTAAGTTGAAAAATCAACAATAATGTTGAGCGAGTTCATGTGCAAGTGAGTAAGTAAAACACTTGTAAGTATAAAAGTTCCCTGGTATGTAGCAGTGTAAGGAAAAGAGATCACCAATGGGTTGCAAAGCCATTGATATGTGTGAAGTGCAAGTAGGAAGACTCAAACCTAGCGGATTTATGCGTTGGGCACAAAGTCACCCCGAGGTCCGTTCTGTTTGGGCCTGGGGCTGGGCTCGCTACACCCAGATAGATCTACCGCTCCTGTCCCTCGGTCCTACCTTGAGGATTAATGGCCTCAAGTTTCCGCCTACCCACTCACATGATCTGAACAGTAACCCTCCTAACGCTAACCATACCATGTATAATGTACTCAAAATCATAGTAACATGTATTTCACCCCCGCAGTTAAGAAAACTGAAAACAGTTAGAGAAAAGGGGGACATGAACTCACAGTGAAGCGTCTCTACCAAGTATCCCTGAATCAGAAAGCTGTGCGACGACCTACAAGTGCTAATACTATTAGACGGACGGCCGTGCCTTAGCTTTATAGTTTATGTTTTTGGGAAATAGTTAGACAACTATTTCGTGTTTACTTTTTGTAAATACTTGGTAGTTATATTCCTTCCCAAGGATGGGGGATACAATACATGTGCGTAAGTTACGTTTTAACAATCGTGTGGTAATGTAATTACCGGTGTAACTTATATATTCATAGTGAAAGCGTTCGCAAAGTTTTGGAATCATTAACGCTTGTAAATATTATTTTTACTCTAAAATAATATTTATGTATTTTCACAAGATAATCATAAACAGTGTTGTGACAAAATATATTTATCACGTGGACTTAGTGAAAATCCCACCTCCGAATATTTAGTAAAATATAGTTCTGGCGAAATTTATGTTTCGAAAATATGTCAAAAATAGTTCTAACACTTGTTGTGTAAATAATTCTAAGTGTTAGGTTTTTAGAAAATTTCGCCAGAGTTTCCTCTGTAACTGGAGGTGGCCACGCTTTCAAGCGTATCATTTTCTTTTAACAAATCAATTCAACAACTTCTTTATTCAATCAAACAATTTCCGACACATCAAACTAGTCGATAAGTATGTAAATCGCATAATCGCATGAACTTGTAGTTTTTCCGCATCTATAATGTAAATCCCATTATATTTTGTAGATCTTTATATAAAGTAACCTTAATCTCATAAAAACCTCGTGTTTAGAGAAATCCGTCTTTACAACTTCTAGTAACAAGTGACAAAGCTAGTCCTTTGTCGGATCTTTTTGTTTCACAAGTGTTTACACACTTGTGGTTTATAAAAATATCATATTTGTTAGTGTAAGATCCTTTCTTTAAAATACATGGTTTCTTAAATGTGTGGTTCTTTGAAAATACCACTTGCAGATACGTAGATCCGCTAGTTTTAAACACCAATGTACAGGTTAAATCACTTTTACACAAATAAACATTTTACACAAGTTCATGTCTCTTGTGTGGTAGAGTTTCACCTTTTAACCCTTGTGTTAACCAAAACAAGCTTATGTTAAGATCAACGATCTTACCAAACCGGGTTAAATGGTGATCCGAGCTACCACAATCCTAGATCGGGTCTAGATAAACACATCTTTCAAGTACTACAACTTTTACACAACACATGTGTTATTAACCACCATTTTTAGAGTCTTTACTAGACTTTAATGCTTCAAAACGTATGTTATAGATATTTAACCGACACGAACCCTTTTAACCACTTTAGATAAGTGTAAAAACGAGTTTTAAATGTTATACCTCTAGCTCAAGGCTAGGGAAGATTCTTGATGAAAAATGCGTGGATAAAAGCTAACGAAAGAGGTCCTTCGTGTTCCGCTTGCTCCGAGGCTCCTAATACGTGACCTTTATCACTTGTATGATGATGGAATGCAAGAACCAAGATCGAAAATGATGGATAAGGGGGGTGGGGTGTTCAGCCGAGAGGTAGAGAGGGCAAGAGAGAGTGAGTGGAAGTTGGTGTTTGAAGTGATAATTATCTAGTGAGTTAAGTGCTTATTTATAGGCAAGTTTAGATGGTATTATCCCATGGTTAATGTGTCTCCATGATATTAAACATAGTTTAATAAAATAATCAACCTTGTACTTGTGTGTCTCCCCTAGTTAGGCCGATCACATTAAGGGGGGGGGGGGTCTTGGTTCGATTATAAGTAGATAGTTAGGAAGAAGATTAGGTTAAATAGGTTAGTTTAGTATTTAACCTCGTTAGTAATATAAAGCGTGTTATGACGGGTGTTAGGGTAATCAGGGACCCTAACTGGCTCAGAAAAATATAATTAGTGAAAATAGTAATATTTTCATGTTCCGGGTAAAGTCCGGTTGTTCGGTTGGATAGTAATCCGTTAAAGCGTTACAAAAGCTTTAAAGTGTCGTTATTGTTATTTTTAGTGACACATTTTGTTTCCACACTTTAGAAAGTGTCTAGTAGTATTTTCCCCATGTTTTGGCACTTTACTAGTCAGCTAGAAGCTGGATTATTTATTAAAGTGTTGTGTTTTGTACTTAAAGTATGTTTTTGGCACATCCAATCAGTGTATCTTATTCCTAGAGACGCAGTTCCACAACCCTTATAACCCTACACTCACTACCAGTGTAGTCAGATATTTGAGGCTCTTAACAGGCCTTAGAGGCAGTGTCTGCCTGATGCTGGTTATATCAGCATGTTCACTGTGTATCCGTTTAGTGCTACTGTGCTTTTTGTGCATCATGTTTGTCACCAAGGTTCAGCATGTAAATAATGTAGTGACAGCAAATAAAGTATGATGCAAGTAAGTGCATGTATCATTATGCAGGTAGCAGTTTATCAGCAATTTCAGTTAAGCACAGTAATTTAGCAGTAATTAATCATTAATTAAGTCGTACGGATACCTGGTTTAGTGCGGGTTGTCACATTCTCCCCCCGTTAAATAAATTTCGTCCCGAAATTTAAGTTCTGCTTGTAGATGCAGAGTTCTTAGGAAATAAGTGGGGGTATTTCTCCTTCATCCGGTCCTCACGTTCCCAGGTGAATTCAGGACCATGTCTGGCATTCCAACGAACTTTGACGAGTTTGACACTGCTCCGGCGGGTCTTGTTAACTTTCCAATCCGTGACCTCGACAGGTTCTTCAACAAAGTGGAGCGTGTCGTCAACATGAATCTCGTCGGTGGGAATGGCAACGTCAACTTGAGTTGGACTTTTCTTTAAATTGGATACATGAAATGTATCGTGAACACCATTCAGTTCAGCAGGTAGGTCCAACTTGTATGCTACAGTTCCAATTCTTTCCAGAATTTTGAAGGGACCAATGTAGCGCGGATTTAACTTCCCACGCTTTCCAAAGCGTGCCACCCCCTTCCAGGGTGAAACTTTCAATAACACCATTTCTCCAACTTGGAAATCCACATGCTTCCGGTTTGGATCCGCATAGGCCTTTTGTCTGTGGCGAGCTGCTTCGATGCGTTTAAGTATTTGCGCAATCTTGTCTGTCGTCTCTTGGACGATCTCGGGGCCAGCAAGCTGCCTATCACCTGCGTCAGACCAACATAGGGGTGATCGGCACTTGCGTCCATAAAGGGCTTCAAATGGCGCGACACCAATACTGGTGTGGTAGCTGTTGTTGTATGAAAATTCGACCAACGGTAAATTTTTATCCCAGCTACCGCCCAAATCCATAACACATGCCCTCAGCATGTCTTCCAAAGTCTGTATCGTTCGCTCGCTCTGGCCGTCAGTTTGCGGATGAAACGCAGTGCTCAGATTCAATTGTGAGCCAAAGGCTTCTTGGAAGGATTGCCATATCCTTGACACAAACCTTCCGTCTCTATCAGAGATGATTGAGAGAGGTACTCCATGGCGTGCGACAATCTCTCTCATGTATATTTCCGCAAGTTTACTAGTACTGTCTTTCTCCTTGATTGGCAGAAAGTGTGCGGACTTTGTTAGGCGGTCAACAATCACCCAAATCATATCATGGCCTCTTGGCGTTCTTGGCAATTTCGTAACAAAATCCATTGAGATTTGTTCCCATTTCCACTTGGGAATCTCAGGTTGTTGCAGCAGCCCTGAAGGCTTCTGGTATTCCGCTTTAACTTTAGCGCATGTTAAACATTTGCTCACATAAACAGCAACGTCGCCTTTCATCCTAGGCCACCAATAATAATTTTTGAGATCCTGGTACATCTTATCCGCTCCAGGATGGATAGAGTACCGTGATTTGTGAGCTTCATCAAAGATAACCTTCCTTAAGTCACCAAACAGAGGAACCCAAACCCTTTTCTCGAAACATAACGTTCCTTCCTCGTTTGGTACCAAAAGCTTCTCCACTCCACGGAGATATTCTTCCTCAAGGTTTCCCTCCTTGAGAGCTTCCTTTTGTGCGGCGCGAATGCGCAAGGAAAGATCGGTTCGGATAATCATCTCTAGAGCCTTAACCCTTATGGGCTTGATTCTCTCTTTACGACTTAGGGCATCGGCGACTACATTCGCCTTCCCTGGATGATATTTTATCTCGCAGTCGTAGTCGTTTAGCAACTCAACCCATCGTCTTTGCCTCATATTTAACTCCTTCTGGTTAAATATATGCTGTAGGCTTTTGTGATCTGTGAAGATTGTGCACTTCGTACCATATAGGTAGTGTCTCCAGATCTTTAAAGCAAAAACCACTGCGCTGAGCTCCAAATCGTGTGTGGTATAGTTCTTTTCGTGCACTTTCAGTTGACGTGATGCGTAAGCAATAACCTTTTGGCGTTGCATCAACACACAACCCAAACCTTGACGCGATGCGTCGCAGTAAACCACAAAATCGTCAGTACCTTCTGGTAGAGCTAAGATTGGCGCGTTACAAAGCTTATCCTTCAGTATCTGGAATGCTTCATCCTGTTTGATTCCCCAATCAAACGTCTTATCCTTCTGGGTGAGGAGCGTCAAAGGTTGAGCAATCTTTGAAAAGTCCTCAATGAACCTTCGATAGTAGCCAGCCAAACCCAAGAATTGTCGAATCTCGGTTGGCGTCTTTGGCGTTTCCCAATCCTTGATCGCCTCGATCTTTGTTGGATCCACGTGGATTCCATCTCCATTCACCACGTGCCTAAGGAATTGGACTTCGCGTAGCCAAAACTCGCACTTGGAGAATTTGGCGTACAGCTGTTCCTTCTTTAGCAGCTCCAATATGGTTCTAAGATGCTGCTCGTGTTCAGCCTTCGTCTTTGAATAAATCAAACTGTCATCGATGAATACAATCACGAACTTGTCCAAGTATGGCTTGCAAACCCTATTCATCAAGTCCATGAAGACTGCAGGTGCGTTTGTCAGACCAAACGGCATAACAAGGAACTCGTAGTGTCCATAACGAGTTCGGAAGGCTGTTTTTGGGATACTTTCCTCTTGAATCCTTAACTGATGGTATCCCGATCGAAGATCGATCTTAGAGTAAAAGCTAGAGCCTTGCAGTTGATCAAACAGATCGTCGATTCTTGGCAGAGGGTACCTATTCTTGATCGTTAGCTTGTTCAATTCTCGGTAGTCGATACACATGCGGAAGCTACCGTCCTTTTTCTTGACAAACAGGACCGGAGCTCCCCAAGGCGAGAAGCTTGGTCGGATAAAACCCTTGTCTAACAACTCTTGAAGTTGTGTCGACAATTCCTGCATCTCAGACGGAGCAAGTCTATAAGGTGCCTTAGCTACAGGCGCGGCGCCTGGAACTAAGTCGATGTGGAACTCTACTTGCCTCTGAGGTGGCAGTCCCGGTAAGTCTTCTGGGAAGACTTCTGGATATTCCCTCACGACAGGGATGTCTTCGATTCTCGGCTCAGCAGCCTTCTTATCCACAATGTGTGCCAGAAAAGCAACACATCCTTTCTGTAAACACTTCCTTGCTTTCAAGCAGCTGATAATCCTCAACGGCGTCTCACGCTTTTCTCCATGAACCACAATGGTTTCACCATCATCGGTTGGGATACGAACAACTTTCTCGTGACATACTATCTCAGCCTTGTTGCCTGACAACCAATCCATTCCTACCACCACGTCGAAGCTTCCCAATTGGACTGGTAGTAGATCCAAAGTAAACTCACGTTCTCCCAATTCTATCACACAGCCTCTGATTACTTCGTTGGCTTCAACTAACTTTCCATTAGCTAATTCGATCGAGTAGGGAATATCTAACTTATTGGCGGCTAACCCAAGCATATTCTTAAATTCTAACGACACGAAGCTATAATCGGCACCAGTATCAAATAAAACGGATGCATAGCGTTGATTGATAGGGAACGTACCAGTAACAACATTGGGATCCTGGCGTGCTTCCCTAGCTTCGAGTTGGAACACTCTACCACGGGCTTGGTTCAACGTTGGGCAGTTCTTCTTAAAATGCCCGATTTCCCCGCAGTTATAGCATCCGAGTCTCTGCCCGTTTCCACCTCCAATTCCAGCTGGGTTGTTGTTCTGGTTGGCATTTCCAGCCTGATTTGCATTGTTGCCTCGGTTCCCGTTACCCCCGTAGTTTCCTTGTGGGCGGTTTCCATTTCCACCACGGTTATCATTCTTATTTCCAAATCCTCCCTGGCCTCCGCGGCCAGCAGTGGCCCAACAAGAATCCTTCAAGTGGCCAGGTTTTCCACATGAATCACATACCCTCAAACCACATCGGCCAGAATGGTGACGCTGGCAGGCATTACACTTGGGCTGGGTGCCCATATATCCTCTTCCTTTCCTTCCACTACCAGCTGTAACCTGAGCTGGTGCGTTTGTTTCCCCTTTCTTACCAACACTGCCAATGCCCTGTTTAAAGTTCGAGAACTTTCTTTTGTTGCCTCCTGATGACTCAACGTGAGTCTCTGCCTTCTTCGTCTTGATCTCATCAAACTTGTTCAAACGAATCGCCTCCTCGGTGAGAGCCACGCTCAAATCGATGGCTTCAGTGATAGTCGCTGGTTTGGAGGAGGTTACCATGCTTATGATTTGGGGAGCCAAACCCCAAATGAAGCGCTCGATTCGCTTGTATTCTGGCGTAACCATGTAAGGAACCACTTGAGATAAGTCATGGAATCTTTGAACGTACTCTGCTACCTTTGGACCGTCCATTTTCAAGTGCCAGAACTCGGTCTCCAATCGCTGGATTTCTGCGCGGGAACAGTACTTCTTGCGCATGAGTTCCTTTAGCTCGGTCCAGGTCAGCGCGTAGGCAGCAGCCTCGCCTAGGGTTTGTACTTGTAGATTCCACCAGGATAGGGCTCCATCTAGAAACAGCCCTGAAATGTATGTGACTTGCTGATCCCCTGCGCATTTGCTCATGCGTAAAACAGAATCGGTTTTCTCAGCCCAGCGGGTAAAGGCAACTGCACCTCCTGTGCCATCAAAGTTGACCGGTTTGCAGTCTAGAAACTGCTTGTAGGTGCATCCTGCACGTATGTTAAAACATGTGATTGGCATTAGCATCATCGCTAAAATCTCCAACTAGTTCATGGTAGGTCCAAATGGCTTGGTATTACCGTGAGGTGGATTGTTGTTGCCCTGGTTAACACTTCCGCTCGCTCCTGGATGAGATGCTGCGTACTGTGCTATGGAAGCTGCAATGACTTGCTGTAGCTCTGCCTCATTAGTAGGCATTGGCGTTGGGCGTTTCGGCGGCATCTTCTAAAAGATGTGTTCACATTGGTCAGGCCATAGTGAAATGTACGTATATAGTAATAGTAATAGCACGTAATATCTCATGTCATCAATACATCACAAATACCAATCATCCACATTTCATGTCACAAAAATGCAAATAAGTAATCAAGCGAAACAGTTGTGATGAGAATACTGCGATTGTCATATATCAAGACCACATGGTAAGTGTATCAGTACATCATAGTGTCATACAATCCTCCATCAACTAGGGGCTACATCACCCCTGTCCAAAAATCATAACAAATCAGTGTCAAATACAACATCAGATACATAGTCAACAAAAGTCAAAATCAAAAAGTGGTCTCCAAAATGCTGTGCAATCCAACAATCGCCGTCTTCTCATCCTCGTCTACCTAATCAGTAACTGGTGAGCTCTATGCAGATGGTGGTGGAGGAGGGGGAAAGTGGGTGTAAAACAAACGGCGTAACTGGAGCCAGTCCTCCTCCTGGGCTCGCTGAGTACGGATAATGGAAGCAATCTGCTGCTCTAACGTAAAGAGGCGGGCAGCAATATCTGGAGGTAATGGTCGAAACGGCTGTAGAGGGGAGGGTGCCTGACCATGGCACTGACATGGTGACAGCCGAGCTCTCTCGAGCTCCTGGATACGCTGTGTGTGGGACTCGTGCTGTGCGACAAAGGACATCAAGATGTCCTCGATAGTGTATCCCCTGTGAAAAGCATGGTAGGGGTCAGTAGGTGGCATGCCAGAGTCAGGTGCCCAAAGAAATGGCTCGCTAGTGGGGTCGAAAGGTGCCACGTGAAATGGAGTAAAAGTGGGTGGAACGGATGACGTCCGAGGCATGAAAGGGATAGGCATCGGTACATGCCCATCAGGGTGGGCTGAAGAACCCTCTCCAGGCCCTGCTGGAGGTACAAACATAGGAACCTGAAATGAAAAGTCAATATGTGGTGCAACAGGAATCTGTGGAGGAAAAGGTGGAACATCCTCATCAGCCGGTATCCAACCGTGCTGTGCGGACTCATCCGGTGGGTCCATATGTGCCGCGAACAGTGCATGCTCGGGCTCTAGTGGAATGGGATCAAGTAAGGGAGCAACAACAGGGTGAACGGGTGCAAGGTGCTCTATAGGATGGTCAGCAGGTATATCACCAACGGGTAAAGGAACAACGGGATCAACAGCAACATGATCGCCCTCAATCACAGGAACATCTACAGGGAGATCAGCAACAATAGGCTCAAAAGGGATATCAGCATGTACTGGGTCATGCTCGGGTATAGGGTCTAGAGCGGCTGCCTGCTCAGGAGCAACGGCAGGCTCGAAGTCATCAAAAGCCATCTCAAACTCAAAATCTGGGTCAATAGGATCCACTGGGTCAACAGGGTCTACTGGATCCTCCATAAACTGATCCATGGGAACAAACTCTAAGTCACGATCTGGGTCGAATCCTGGGGGAAACATAGGATCGGAATCCTCCACGTCCTCGTGGTCGAAAGTGAAACTGGGGATAGGGGCAACAGAAGATGCCTGATCAGAATCTGATCCATGAGAGAAGTGCTGCGCACTCTGGACATGTGAGGGTACAGAGGCCACAGACTCAAAGGAGTCCGCGACTGGGGAGTGAGCAGGTGACTCCGCGGCGGGAGCGTCTGCGATCAACAAGGGATCGGCGGCAGGAAGGGCCTCGCCCTGAGCATCCTCCTCGAAAGGCTCCTCATCAAACATATCGACATCATCCTCATCATCGTCGATGGGTAAATCGTACGCTGGGTACGCAGCCAGCGGTATAGGGGCAGGGATCAATGCGAGTGGTAGATCCCCGGCGATAGGACCATCTGCGAGCTCGCCAGCACCGTCAGGTAGTGCAAAGGGCTGGAAATCGTCCTCATCTGTACTGGTGAAGTCGGACGTATAAACCTCGTGCTCCGATGACTCAATGTCGTCTGAAACGATAGGCCTAGGGCCTGTGGTGCCTGAACCACCAGTGTCTGCAGAATCCATGTGTCTGTAACATATACAAACATGCACAAATAGTCAATCATAAATCAAGTAATCACATAAGTCACCAAGTAAGGTATCACGTAATTCTCCTAGTCTTACTAGCCAATATCATCCAGTCTACAAGACTGCTCTATCCTCCACCTTGACCACTTAGATCGCTCCTCAGTCGTCATGACTGAGCCTACTCTTCCTAGCCTTGCTAGCCCACTACCTCGGTCACCTAGACCAAACCTCGATCCTCCAGACCGAGCCTTATAACAAACCAACGTGCTTAACTACTTCGATCACCTCGGTCCTCCAGACCGATTCCTCAGCCCTCCAAGCTGAGCCTATAAATAATAAAATGTGCTCAACATTCGTTTGTAAAAAGTTTTGGATCTGGACTTAAGTGGTATGCAGTAAAAATGTTTTCGTGAGAGCCCTAGTGATCATAGTCTAGACTCGAGAAAGAATCCTAGTTCGCTATGATCAGAGCTCTGATACCAAGCTGTCACACCCTGGCTTTGCGGAAGCGTGGTTAATTTTGGTGTGACTTCTTAATACCATAGCTTAATCATACCAAAGCTATATGAGTTAAAAACATGCAAGATCATCCATTAAGTTTTGAAAACCAAACACAATACCATTGTTTTAACATACCCTGACAACCCTAATCTTGTTCAACAAACATTACAAACTGAAACATAACATAAACATGGTTTAAGGACTGTGTCTTGTCCAGGAAAGAGACACATCCCCTAAACCCCGGGTGACCTTGGAAACTAATGCAGCGGAAAACATGCCATACCGTGCCAGATCTCGTTAATTTCCTGAAATACATGTAAGTTGAAAAATCAACAATAATGTTGAGCGAGTTCATGTGCAAGTGAGTAAGTAAAACACTTGTAAGTATAAAAGTTCCCTGGTATGTAGCAGTGTAAGGAAAAGAGATCACCAATGGGTTGCAAAGCCATTGATATGTGTGAAGTGCAAGTAGGAAGACTCAAACCTAGCGGATTTATGCGTTGGGCACAAAGTCACCCCGAGGTCCGTTCTGTTTGGGCCTGGGGCTGGGCTCGCTACACCCAGATAGATCTACCGCTCCTGTCCCTCGGTCCTACCTTGAGGATTAATGGCCTCAAGTTTCCGCCTACCCACTCACATGATCTGAACAGTAACCCTCCTTACGCTAACCATACCATGTATAATGTACTCAAAATCATAGTAACATGTATTTCACCCCCGCAGTTAAGAAAACTGAAAACAGTTAGAGAAAAGGGGGACATGAACTCACAGTGAAGCGTCTCTACCAAGTATCCCTGAATCAGAAAGCTGTGCGACGACCTACAAGTGCTAATACTATTAGACGGACGGCCGTGCCTTAGCTTTATAGTTTATGTTTTTGGGAAATAGTTAGACAACTATTTCGTGTTTACTTTTTGTAAATACTTGGTAGTTATATTCCTTCCCAAGGATGGGGGATACAATACATGTGCGTAAGTTACGTTTTAACAATCGTGTGGTAATGTAATTACCGGTGTAACTTATATATTCATAGTGAAAGCGTTCGCAAAGTTTTGTAATCATTAACGCTTGTAAATATTATTTTTACTCTAAAATAATATTTATGTATTTTCACAAGATAATCATAAACAGTGTTGTGACAAAATATATTTATCACGTGGACTTAGTGAAAATCCCACCTCCGAATATTTAGTAAAATATAGTTCTGGCGAAATTTATGTTTCGAAAATATGTCAAAAATAGTTCTAACACTTGTTGTGTAAATAATTCTAAGTGTTAGGTTTTTAGAAAATTTCGCCAGAGTTTCCTCTGTAACTGGAGGTGGCCACGCTTTCAAGCGTATCATTTTCTTTTAACAAATCAATTCAACAACTTCTTTATTCAATCAAACAATTTCCGACACATCAAACTAGTCGATAAGTATGTAAATCGCATAATCGCATGAACTTGTAGTTTTTCCGCATCTATAATGTAAATCCCATTATATTTTGTAGATCTTTATATAAAGTAACCTTAATCTCATAAAAACCTCGTGTTTAGAGAAATCCGTCTTTACAACTTCTAGTAACAAGTGACAAAGCTAGTCCTTTGTCGGATCTTTTTGTTTCACAAGTGTTTACACACTTGTGGTTTATAAAAATATCATATTTGTTAGTGTAAGATCCTTTCTTTAAAATACATGGTTTCTTAAATGTGTGGTTCTTTGAAAATACCACTTGCAGATACGTAGATCCGCTAGTTTTAAACACCAATGTACAGGTTAAATCACTTTTACACAAATAAACATTTTACACAAGTTCATGTCTCTTGTGTGGTAGAGTTTCACCTTTTAACCCTTGTGTTAACCAAAACAAGCTTATGTTAAGATCAACGATCTTACCAAACCGGGTTAAATGGTGATCCGAGCTACCACAATCCTAGATCGGGTCTAGATAAACACATCTTTCAAGTACTACAACTTTTACACAACACATGTGTTATTAACCACCATTTTTAGAGTCTTTACTAGACTTTAATGCTTCAAAACGTATGTTATAGATATTTAACCGACACGAACCCTTTTAACCACTTTAGATAAGTGTAAAAACGAGTTTTAAATGTTATACCTCTAGCTCAAGGCTAGGGAAGATTCTTGATGAAAAATGCGTGGATAAAAGCTAACGAAAGAGGTCCTTCGTGTTCCGCTTGCTCCGAGGCTCCTAATACGTGACCTTTATCACTTGTATGATGATGGAATGCAAGAACCAAGATCGAAAATGATGGATAAGGGGGGGTGGGGTGTTCGGCCGAGAGGTAGAGAGGGCAAGAGAGAGTGAGTGGAAGTTGGTGTTTGAAGTGATAATTATCTAGTGAGTTAAGTGCTTATTTATAGGCAAGTTTAGATGGTATTATCCCATGGTTAATGTGTCTCCATGATATTAAACATAGTTTAATAAAATAATCAACCTTGTACTTGTGTGTCTCCCCTAGTTAGGCCGATCACATTAAGGGGGGGGGGGGGTCTTGGTTCGATTATAAGTAGATAGTTAGGAAGAAGATTAGGTTAAATAGGTTAGTTTAGTATTTAACCTCGTTAGTAATATAAAGCGTGTTATGACGGGTGTTAGGGTAATCAGGGACCCTAACTGGCTCAGAAAAATATAATTAGTGAAAATAGTAATATTTTCATGTTCCGGGTAAAGTCCGGTTGTTCGGTTGGATAGTAATCCGTTAAAGCGTTACAAAAGCTTTAAAGTGTCGTTATTGTTATTTTTAGTGACACATTTTGTTTCCACACTTTAGAAAGTGTCTAGTAGTATTTTCCCCATGTTTTGGCACTTTACTAGTCAGCTAGAAGCTGGATTATTTATTAAAGTGCTGTGTTTTGTACTTAAAGTATGTTTTTGGCACATCCAATCAGTGTATCTTATTCCTAGAGACGCAGTTCCACAACCCTTATAACCCTACACTCACTACCAGTGTAGTCAGATATTTGAGGCTCTTAACAGGCCTTAGAGGCAGTGTCTGCCTGATGCTGGTTATATCAGCATGTTCACTGTGTATCCGTTTAGTGCTACTGTGCTTTTTGTGCATCATGTTTGTCACCAAGGTTCAGCATGTAAATAATGTAGTGACAGCAAATAAAGTATGATGCAAGTAAGTGCATGTATCATTATGCAGGTAGCAGTTTATCAGCAATTTCAGTTAAGCACAGTAATTTAGCAGTAATTAATCATTAATTAAGTCGTACGGATACCTGGTTTAGTGCGGGTTGTCACAGTGGCTGCTGCTGGTGGTGCAGGGGAGAGTTGTGGTAACTGGGGGTATACGCCCAGTCAATCTGTCGGAATCTCTCCTCGTAGCTGTCGGGACCATTATACGGTGATCCCACAAAAGGTGACCCATCAGATATTTCGATGGGGTGGTTAGGAATTCCGGATGGTGGCGGTACAGGATCGGTATCTTCATCAATATCCATCGCGTTGCCACCGGAGAAGTGGTCTTCGGGTCCAAGTGGGTTAAAACCCACTGGCTCGCCAAGGTAGTCGGTAGGGTTGAACTGGCCCTGGAAAACAGGTGATAGGTGGTCGAAAGGTGAGTTATGTCCTTGAAGAGGAATGTAGGACTGGTGGGAGTAGTGGGGCTCATTTTCAGAATGAGGCCCGAAAGAGTGTGGGATAGAAGGGGAGGTACTCAGTGAAACTGAGCGCCTAGCTGGCTCAATGTAGGTCCTCCATGGTTCTTGAGGACCCGGGTTGTTGGGATCAGATGGTGTTCGTCGGTGCGAAGGTCCGGCTTCATGGTCGTTTAGGACGACAAGTGACCCTCTTCCTCTTCCTCTGCCTCTTCCCCTCATCCTTGGCGGCATTTTGTCAACCTGTCAAAAATAAACAAGTGATACAGCAAGAACAATATATAAGACAAAGTTAGAAATAAAACAAATTTGGATAATTCCTAAGTTCTTTGTCTAGACTCGAGAATCGAGGAATGTGCAATTGTGTAACTGAGATTAAACACAAAAGGCTAGTGTTTAATTCACTCAGTGTTGGCTCTGATACCAACCTGTCACACCCCTATTTTCCACGTGTCACCGGTGGGCCCGGTGGAGGAGTATCGTGACGTAGTTTATATCATCATAAGTCAAACAACACAATATATAAATGCACAGCGGAAGCAAAGATAGATTCATTTCAACTTAAATAAATTGTAATATTAAATATCACGAAATAGTTGAAACGGATCCACAGGCAGATCAAAATAAAAGAAGATATTGTTCAACAGTTTTATTGACATCCAAGCTTGTGAGACTTATTGAGGACGCTAGAAGACAGCCAGCCTAGTACAAGTAGTACCTGCACTTAACCTTTTGGAAAATACGTCAGTTTACACTGGTAAATACAATTTAACTGACTCATTTTGAAAAGGTTTGAAAATTGATTTGAATGCACGTGGCACAAAACATTTTATAACTTGGGATAATTATTTGAATATAATACCTTTAAACGAATTACAAGTTCCTTATGCGTTCAGTAGCCCGATCCGTAGACCGGGTTAAAGATTAATAGACACACCACATTATTTGGTTAGGCACTGACGAGTGTACGCCTACACTCCGTGCTTTGGTCGTGGCCATCTCGTAAGATGATGCCAAGGATATCCGGGACATGGTCATTAACCCCCCAAAGGCTTTAAGCAAACAAAACATTTCAAAACGTAGCATCTCAAGGATTTAACCTCTATTCGATTAAAGACTCAATGCCGGACCAAGCGGTATTTTATATACCGTACCCCAAGCCCGTATAGGGAAAAAAAAGTTAAAAGTATTTACCTTTGCAAGTGTAAATCACAATTAGCGAGTGAAGGTAGCTTTTACTGGTTCTTCTATTCTGGAACAAAGGTTTATAATAACCTATTAGATTTCTAACGGGTCTTTATTTAAGCCTAAGCTTAGACCAGTTAGCTTTTAAGGATGATACGGTTCAAACGCACGATTAAGCGAAGACCGGATAGAAAGTGATTTAGACCCGACAAGTTTGAATACTTGTATAAAATGGGTATACTAAACACATTCTGGATTTTGAGACAAAGATGATAAGGTTCGACCCGTTCCGGTCAATTTATGCAAACTAGTTACATAAACCGAACCGAACGCGAAAAGGGTGTCACGGGTAACCATAAGAATCATATGCAAGTTTCCTGAGTTAATATGCCTTAAACATGTTGTGATATCAGTAAGGTATCTTCTATTATGCCCCGAACGAATTTAAAATGCAACTTATGCCTCAAAAGGGCATTTTGGTCATTTAAAAGATTATAAAAGAGTTTAATGAGTAATCTGAGTTACAGGTCTGATTTATTCAGTAAATACACTTAATTTAATATGTTATAACAGAAAGGTATGACCTATGTGTGAAATTTATCATTTAAAACCAAACTATGCATTCTAGGGGTATTTTGGTAATTTCACAAAGGCTAAAAGGTCAAAACTGGAAACCTGAGTTTAAAAACTTTCACTTACTGTTATTATATAAAAATATACTAAAAATATCAGTAGGTATCAACCTTATATGTTTAATATAGTTTTAGTACATACTATGCGTTAAAAACGCTTAAAAAGGCGATTTGGAGTCATTTCCAGGTTTTTAAAGGAGAGCTGATATTTTTATAATTCCAGAAGGCTCAAAATATTTTATTTAACAAATAAAATCAGTAGAAAAAGGTTTGGAGTCAAAAGGATTTGTAAAACTCATTTTATGGCTAAAAAGGGCAAAACCGGTATTAACCGAATTAAACTTAGAGACCTATGTTATGCTCAGCCAAAAATTAAATAAAAATCTTCAAAAATCTCAAAATATTATATTACATCAGTGGGTAAAAAGTTTGATATCAAAAAGTGGGTTTAAATAGGTTATATGCTAATTACGCCATTTAATTAACATAAAGCTTTCAATTTACGCTAATGAGCATAACTCCTAATCTAGACCTCAAACTGATGTCAAATTTTAGGTGCAAGTTTATAAATCAGTAACTAAGGTTTCTACTCTTTTACTTTTTCAAAAATCACGTTTTATAGTCAAAAGGGCATAATAGTCAACATTTAAGCATTAATCGGAAACATGCATATGAATCGGATAAGTAATGAACCAAGTTGTATAATCTCAGAGAGTTATACTTATGTGAAACCTGGTCCAAAATAAGCTCTAAGGCAGATCTTAAACATGCATGAACGGGTCAGAACTGAAAGTCAAAGCAAAAGTCAATTTAAACATGCTAAAAGGTCACTCAGAGGTATACTTTCAACATGTTGACACATTTAGCCCCTGTAGTTTGTAATTCCTCACTTTCTTTCATTTTCAGCTTCGTATGATCCATGATTTATTCGTTTAAGATTATAAACACCATGTAGGGTTATTGTAGGGCCTATTTATCCATTTTTGACACTTTGGACCCTTATAATCACATAGTTTCACTGTTTGTCAACTTTAGTCCTTCTAAAGTATTTTTTTTCACATATTCAAAGCTTATGACACGTGTCAATACATTATTGGACGTAAATTTTCGAGGTGTTACACAGCATGAGGTTGAAAAGATTGAAGCTGATTTCTTATCTCTGGTTATGAAGAACCTAGATTGTCAAGCTTACCTCACGAGCTTCAATACTGTGTCAAGGTTGGTTCCTTATCTGGTGACACCAAAGGCCAAGAGAATAGCTCGTTTCATTGGGGGTTTAGCCCCAGAGATAAAGGCAAGTGTGAAGGCCTCTTGGCCAGCTACATTCAGGTCTGCAGCTGATATATCCTTGTCCCTTACTTTAGATGCGGTCAGGCAGAGATCGCTAAGGAACTCGGATACTGAGAAAAGAAAACGTGAGGATGACAACTCACGACGGTCAGATAAGAAGCGTAAGGGGAGCAATGACCACAAAAAGGGTTCTGGAAATAAGAAGGAGGGTCAGCCGACGGGTGACAAGCCCAAGTGTAAAACCTGCAAGAAGCACCATTTTGGGAGGTGCAGGTATGAGTCAAAATCCCAGTCACAGCTGAAAGCATGTGGGATTTGCAAATCTTCGGAGCACAAGACCTTGGACTGTAAGAAGATCAAGGATGCTACGTGTTATAACTGCAATGAAAAGGGGCACATTAAGACCAACTGCCCAAAGCTTGCGAAGAAGGCTGAAGAAGGGAAAAAGACCAATGCAAGGGTCTTTCAAATGAACGCTCAGGAGGCTATCCAGAACGACAATGTCATAACAGGTACCTTTCTAATTAATGATGTCTATGCAAGAGTATTATTTGATTCAGGAGCAGATAAATCTTTTGTAGATAATAAGTTTTGTGAGTTGTTGAAAATGCCTGTTAAAGCCTTAAGTGTGAAATATGAAGTGGAATTAGCTGATGGAACCATAGAAACCGCATCAACCGTGTTAGATGGATGTTTCATATCCATTAGGAACCACTCTTTTCCTTTGTCCCTACTTCCCTTCAAGTTAGCTGGTTTTGATATAGTGATAGGCATGGATTGGTTATCGCATAACCAAGCCCAGATTGAGTGCAACAAGAAGCAAGTAGTAGTCAAGACTCCATCTGGTGAGCCACTTACCATCCGAGGAGATACCCAGTACGGGTTACCTGAACAAGTGTCTATGCTCAAGGCATCTAAATGTCTGAAGAAGGGTTGTGTTATTTATATGGCACAAGTGACCATCGATGAGCAGAAACCCAAGATTGATGATATTCCAGTCATTTCTGAATACCCTGAAGTCTTTCCTGAGGAACTACCTGGTTTGCCACCAGATAGGCAAGTAGAATTCAGAATCGACATCATTCCCGGAGCGGCACCTATTGCTAGAGCGCCTTATAGGTTGGCACCAATAGAGATGAAGGAATTGAGGACGCAGTTAGATGATTTGCTAGCCAAAGGTTTCATTAGACCTAGCTCGTCTCCATGGGGAGCGCCAATCTTGTGTGTCAAGAAGAAAGATGGGTCGATGCGTTTATGTATCGATTACCGTGAGCTTAACAAGGTCACTATCAAGAATAGGTATCCTTTGCCCAGGATCGACGATCTGTTCGATCAGCTACAAGGAGCAAGCTACTTTTCCAAGATTGATTTAAGGTCAGGATATCACCAATTGAAGGTCAAAGATGAAGATGTACACAAGACTGCATTTAGAACTCGTTATGGTCATTACGAGTTCCTAGTGATGCCTTTTGGGCTAACTAATGCACCTGCCGCATTCATGGATCTCATGAATCGCGTCTGCAAGCCTTATCTGGATAAATTTGTCATCGTCTTCATCGATGACATCCTCATCTACTCGAAAAGCCAAGCTGACCACGAGAAGCATCTCCATTGCATTCTGAAACTGCTTCATCAAGAAAAGCTCTACGCCAAATTTTCGAAATGTGAGTTCTGGCTTCGTGAAGTCCAATTCCTTGGACATGTTGTTAGTGAGCATGGTATCCAAGTAGATCCCGCTAAGATTGAAGCTATTATGAACTGGCAAGAGCCGAAGACGCCTACGGAGATTCGCAGTTTCTTGGGACTGGCAGGATACTACAGGCGATTTATCGAAAACTTCTCAAGAATTGCAGCACCCCTAACTTTACTCACTCGCAAGAATAGCAAGTTTGATTGGGGACCTAAGCAGCAAGAATCCTTCGATATTTTGAAACAGAAATTGAGCAACGCTCCAGTGCTGACGTTACCTGAAGGAATTGATGAGTTTGTAGTGTATTGTGATGCATCACACACCGGGATGGGTTGTGTGCTTATGCAAAAAGGCAAAGTCATTGCCTATGCTTCGCGACAGTTGAAGGTGCATGAAAAGAACTACACCACCCATGACTTGGAGCTGGGTGTCGTTGTATTTGCACTAAAGCTTTGGAGGCATTACCTGTATGGAACTAAGTGTGTGATCTATTCTGATCACAAAAGCCTTCAGCATCTGTTCAATCAGAAGGATTTAAATATGAGGCAGTGACGTTGGATGGAAACTTTGAATGACTATGACTGTGAAATAAGATACCATCCAGGCAAGGCAAATGTAGTCGCTGATGCCTTAAGTAGAAAGGAAAGAGTGAAGCCGATAAGAATCAATGCCAAGAGCATTGAAATCAAGAATAGCTTGAATGAAAGGTTGTTAGCTGCGCAGAAGGAAGCCGTATTAGAAGCTAACTATCCTGATGAAAAGCTAGGAGTAACTGAAGAACAGTTATCCTATGGCAAGGACGGAATCCTGAGATTAAATGGAAGAATATGGGTTCCTGTTTATGGAGGACTTCGGGATGTCATCCTTCAGGAAGCCCACAGTTCCAAATATTATGTTCATCCTGGAGCTGATAAGATGTACCAGGACTTAAAGGCAAATTATTGGTGGATAGGCTTGAAGAAGTCTATAGCTGCTTACGTAGCTAAATGTCTGACGTGTGTACAAGTCAAAGCTGAACATCAGAAGCCGTCAGGTTTGCTACAACAGCCTGAAATTCCCACTTGGAAATGGGAAATGGTGACGATGGATTTCATCACTGCCAAAGACGAGGAAAGGAAATGATACTATATGCGTGATAGTAGATAGACTGACTAAGTCAGCACATTTCCTACCCATTAAGGAAACTTACAGTACTGACATGTTAGCCCAATTGTATGTTGATAAGATCGTATCTCTGCACGGGTACCAGTGGCTATTATCTCTGACAGAGATACCAGATACACATCGCACTTTTGGAAAAGTTTCCAACAGTCTTTGGGCACGCACTTAAACTTCCGTACGGCTTACCATCCTCAGACGGACAGGCAAAGTGAACGTACCATTCAAACTTTGGAAGACATGCTACGTGCATGTGTGATCGATTTAGGTGGTAGTTGGGAAAACCATCTACCGTTGGTCGAGTTCTCCTACAACAATAGCTACCATATAAGCATTCAGGCTGCGCCTTTTGAAGCATTATATGGTAGGAAATGTAGAACGCCTATTTGTTGGGCAGAAGTAGGAGAAGCTCAGTTGTCAGGTCCTGACCTAGTCTTTGAAACGACGGACAAGATTGTCCAGATTCGTGATCGCCTGAAAGCTGCCAGGGATAGGCAGAAAAGCTATGCGGATAAGAGACGAAAACCTCTAAAGTTTGAGGTTGGTGATAAAGTTTTGCTTAAAGTATCACCCTGGAAGGGGGTGATGCGATTTGGCAAGAAAGGTAAGTTGAGCCCAAGGTACATAGGGCTATTCGAGATCATCGAATGTGTAGGAACAGTGGCTTATAAGTTAAACTTGCCTGAAGAGCTCAGTGGTATTCACAATGTATTCCACGTTTGCAATCTGAAGAAATGTCTAGCGGATGAATCGCTAGTCATACCACACACAGATGTGCACATAGATGAGAGCTTGAAATTTGTGGAAAAACCTCTGTCGATTGAGGATCGACAGGTAAAGAAGCTTCGAAGGAAGCATGTGCCTATTGTCAAGGTGAAATGGGATGCCCGAAGAGGTCCCGAATATACGTGGGAGTTAGAGTCCACCATGAAGGAAAAATACCCTCATTTGTTTTAGTAAATCTCGAGGTCGAGATTTCTTTTAAGGGGGTGAGGATGTAACACCTCGTAAAAATCATACCCAATGAAATAAAGACACGTGTCATGTAAGACAAACGTGTCAGGAAACCGGATCAGATACAAGATGTATGGTAGGATTTAAAAAAGGGCGACATGTTATTAAAATACCCCTGAGCGACCCAATTTATAAATCAAGACCTTAAACCGTTATGATAAACATCTGATATATTAGCCGGTTGTTCCTAAATAAATAAATTCCATTATTATAAGGGAATTAAGTTCTTTAAAATGTTACTACAACATTCAAGAATTAAAATTCTTGATTTAAAAGAATTGAACTTGAATTAAAATGCATGTCCAAACCTCCATAAGGATCCAATGTGAATTCTTGATATTTCCGACATTTTTAAAACCTCCCACAAGATCCAAAAAGGTGTAAGTGCATGCAAGGCATGCAAAGTCTGAGCACTTGGTCCCTCTACTGAAAAAGAATGCACAAGATTCGGACTAGTAAGAAGTGCATGGTCAAAGCTTGAAAGATTACAAATTTTTGGATTCTGGTCATCGGATACGGATACGGACCGCAAAGCCAAGGGCTTACGGTCTGTAAAGATGGAGCTGGGCGATTTGAGCAAGGGTCGGTTACGGACCGCATCCGTTTAAGCATACGGTCCGCAAGAGGAGCATACGGACCGCAAGGGCTTCGGCTTACGGTCCGTAAGCCTGTCGCTGGCAGCAGAAGTGGACAGCTGCCTGTTCAGCCTGTTACACCGCCTTACTTGTGTGGTTTTCAAAAACAGGGACTTGACAACTGGTATTTAGCAACATAGGGGCACCTGGGATCATCCCATAACATTAGTAGAGTTACATGGCATGATCTTGGGAACTTTAAACTCCTATATAAAGAATTGAAGTTGTGAACTTGGCACTTGCTCATTCAACTCACTTGAAGCATTGCTCTGGAGCTTTTCTGGACTTCAACAAGTTTTCCTAAAAGTCCCTAATCATACTTAGGACTCTTGTAAGTGTCCTTAATCCTTTTTAATTCAGTTTAGCTTAGTTGTTTAGCTAAAAGTCAAACCATCGTAATTAAGGTTTGACTTTGAGATAAATCGGTAATTATCCAGTCAAATCTCGAATTAAAAATACCTATGAGTTGGTAATTATGTGGGTAACAAACCCTTAAAAGGGTACCCTCTGATTCCCACTCTAACTAGGTCAATTGTCGGGTCAAAGCTAACTTTAAAAAGTCAACAGAATACTTATTTTCAAATTAATACCTAATTAGCAATGTAGGATCCATACAACCTGTTTTATCATTAATATAACTTGGTAATTAATGTAAGAACATGTCTAAACATGTTCACCCCGACAATTTTCAGTTTAGGTCCGGTTCAGAACCGAAAGTCGCATAGTTTGACTTATACTTTGACTTTCAGTTCTGGCCCGTTTAAGCCTAGTTTAGGATTGCCTTAGAGCTTCTTTTGGACCTAATTACATGTTAGTATAACCCTCTGTGATTATACGGCTTGGTTCATTAGTTTTCCAATTATTATGCAAGTTTCCGTTAATTGCCTAAATGTTGACTAGTATGCCCTTTTTTACCTTAAAGTATGATTTTTGAAAATGTAAAAGAGTAGACACCTTAGTTACTGATTTATAAACTTGTACCCAAAATTTGATATCAATTTGAGGTCTAGATTAGGAGTTATGCTCATTAGCGTAATTAGAAAGCCTTTTGTGAATTAAATGGCATAATTAGCATATAACATATCTAAACCCAATTT
Organism: Helianthus tuberosus; assembly: GCA_030545235.1. Classification (NCBI taxonomy): domain Eukaryota; kingdom Viridiplantae; phylum Streptophyta; class Magnoliopsida; order Asterales; family Asteraceae; genus Helianthus; species Helianthus tuberosus. The sequence goes on from CM060355.1 coordinate 99,624,038, forward strand.
TTGATACCAAACTTTATACCTACTGATAAGAAATAATATTTTGGGATTTTAGAGATTTTTATTTATTTTAGGGCTGAGCATAACTTAGAGTTCTAAGCTTATTTCGGTTAATGCCAGTTTTGCCCTTTTGAGCTATAAAATGAGTTTTATAAATCCTTTTGACCCCAAACCTTTTTCTAATGATCCAATATGTTGAATAAAATATTTTGAACCTTCTGGAATATTAAAAATATCAGCTTTCTATACAAAACCCGGAAATGGCTCCAAATCGCATTTTTAAGCGTTTTTAACGCATAGTATGTGTCAAAACTATTTTAAACATATAAGGGTTAATGCCTACTGATATATTCAGTAAATTTTTATATTTTAATAGTAAGCGAAACTCTTAAACTCAGATTTCCAGTTTTGACCTTTTAGGCTTATGTGAAATTACCAAAATGCCCCTACGGTGCATAATATGGTTATAATTAATAAATTTCACATATATATGGTACCCTACTGTTATAACTTATTAAATTAAGTATATTTACTAAATAAATCAGACCTGTAACTCAGATTACTAATTAAACTCATTTATAACATTTTAAATGACCAAAATGCCCTTTCGGGACATAGTTTGAGTTTAAAATCATTTTGGGCATAATAGAAGATATATTACTGATGTCACAACATATTCAAGGCATATTAACTTCGGGAAATTGTATATGATTCATATGGTTACTCGTTACGCACTTTTCGCGTTCGGATCGGCTTATGTAACTAGTTTACATATATTAGCCGAAGCGGGTCAAACCACATCATTTTTGTCTCATAATCCAGAATGTGTTTAAGTTACCCATATTAAACAAGCATGCAAGCTTGTCGGGTCAAACCCACATTCTAAACTGGTCTTCGCCTTCCATGCGATTGAACCGTATTCTTTCTTTAAAACTAACCGGTCTAAGCTTAGGCTAAATTAAAGACCCGTTAGGATTCTAATAGGTTATTATAAACCTTCGTTCCAGAATAGGAGACCCGGTAAAACCTATTTGCACTTGCTTATTGTGACTATACTTGCTCAGGTAAATACTTTTAACTTATTTTCCCTTATACGGGCTTGGGGTACGGTATATAAAATACCGCTTGGTCGGGCATTTGACCTTAATTCATTGGTAGTTAAGTATTATCAAGATGACCCGTTTAAAAATTTGGTTTTGTTTGTTTAACGCCTTTGGGAGTTTAATGACCATGTCCCGGATATCCTTGGCATCATTCAAAGAATGGCCACGACCTTAGCACGCGGGTGTAGGCGTACACCCGTCAGTGCATTTATAATTATTAAGGTATAACCGCTGGTTTTCCCACCGCGGGACTATACTATGTGGTGTGTCTATTAATCTTTAACCCGGCACGAACCGGGCAACTGAACGCATAACAAACATGTAATTCTTTTACAAGTTTATATTCAAATAATTATCCCAAGTTATAAAATATTTTTGTGTCATGTGCATTCAAATCAATTTTATACCTTTTCAAAAATGAGTCAGTTAAATTGTATTTACCAGTGTAAACTGACGTATTTTCCCAAAAAGACTAAGTGCAGGTACTACTCGTAATAGGCTGGCCTCTCCTTAGCATCAATAAGAGTCTCGCAAGCTTGGATGCGTTAAGTCTGTTGAACAAGTTTTCCTTTTTATTCGATCCGTCTGTGGATCTGTTTCAACTATTTTGTGATACTTAATATTACAATTTATTTAAGTTGAAATAAATCTATCTTTTGCTTCCGCTGTGCATTTTAAATTTGTGTTGTTTGACTATGATGATATCAACTACGTCACGATTTTCCCCACCGGGCCCACCGGTAATACGTGGAAATATCGGGGTGTGACATCGTCGCAACCTCCACCACCACCACCTAACACTCACCACCACCATCTCACTTCCACCTCCTTCACCGTCGATTTCGCCTGAGCCCACTGCCACCACCGTCATCAATCATCATCACCGAACCAAACCGTCTCGAACCCAACCCTGAACTGAAACGAGACGACCACCACGTTCACCGCCGCCGTCGCGATTTAGGGTTTCAATTTAGGGTTTCGATTTGCTCAAGTCTGTGTGTTTTTTGGTGGGGGTTTTGTTTGCGATCGATGATGATGATGATGATGATGATAACAGATGATGACGATGATGATTGCGGCGGAGGTGGAGGTCGATGGGTGTTGGAGGAGGTGGTGTGTCGGAAGAGATGGGTGTCGGAGGTGGAGGTGGTGGCAGAGGAGGTGGTGTCGGAGGTGGAGGTGGTGTCGGAGGTGGAGGTGGTGGCAGAGGAGGTGGTGTCGGCTAGAGGGAGAAGAGGTCTGCAGAGGTGTGCAGACATGAACCCAAGTCTGCGTGGGGAAGAGGTGAGGCAGACGTTTTTGGAGAGAAGCTCTTCCGAAAAACAAAAGAGCTGCAGACCTCAAACGTCTGCGCGCGTCTACGTGACGCAGACATAAGTGGCCAGAAGTGCTTCTGGCCAAAAAACAAACACCACCTAAATGATACAGACATACTAGCAGAACTTTAAACTTCTATTTCACTAAAACTTTAGTTACTTTTACATATGAGTTCCTCAATAATAAAAAATAAGTAAAGCTTCGAAATAAAGAATATAGAATCCATGAAGATTCTTCCAAACACCATATAAATATATAATGCCCTTTAGCGTTGAAACATATGTTAATGATTGCTGGTGAGTTAAATAAGACAAATTTATTAAAATAATACAAAGAGGTAGTTCATTTGGTGGAGGCTCTAGCCTCTTTTTTTTTAACGGCAAATTTCTTACTCCTGTCGTCTGTAGGACTTGAACCCAAGACCTCCCCTCCCAAGGTGTTTAAAGGTTTTACCTTTGCCAATGGACCACCACCTCATTGGTAGAGGCTCTAGCCTCTTAACACTTAAGAGGAGGTCTTGGATTCAATCTCAAACAAATAGTATATTAAGATTTATTTTGTGTGATTTAAGAGTATGTAAGCTTTGTTATTTAAAAAAGAGTGAATTGCAAGGATTGTCCTTTATCTTTATACCCATTTGCAGGCGCTGTCTTTTATGTTTAAAATTGACGAGTTTTGTACTTTATGTTTTCAAATCATACATGTTTTGTCCTTTAGCCCTAACCCAGTTAGATTTTTCTGTCAAATCTGGTCATGTGCAATGCACATGAGGGTAAAATTGTCTTTTCACCCTATTCTTTAAAAATACATAAAAAGAACAAAAAAAAATTATATATCATAACAAAACCCTTTGTCTTCCCCAAATCAATCCCATTTCAAAACCCTAATTTCTCTTCAACAACCTGCAACAATTCTCCATAATCCAACCTTCATTCTTTCTCAATCCGTCAGGCGACACCGACAACCGCCACAGCGCCACCACTTTCCTTATAATCACAATTGTAACCCCAGATGGGCCCACATTCTTCTGAGCCCCTGCATAAATAATCCCAAATTTCGAAACATCAACCGGTTTTGAACAAAAGTTAGAAGACATATCAGCTACCAAAACCGCATCTTTGTTTTTTACAGTGGGGTAATCTTTAAACTCAACACCGTGAATAGTTTCATTGGCGCATATATGCAAATACCTTGCGTTAATACTCTGATCCAACTCATCAAAAACCGGTAACCCGGTGTATTTCTCCGGTTTACCGGTCCAGATCACTTTAGGTTTGCAATATTTTGTTGCTACTTTATACGCCTTGTCGCCCCATGAACCGGTGACGATGTAATCAACCGGATCTTCCGGTTTACATATGTTTAACGGGATGCTAGCGAATTGGGTGGTGGCGCCGCCTTGAAGGAACAAGACGGCGTAATCATCGGAGATGTCGAGTAATTTTCTCAGATCTGATTCTGCTTTTTGAATGATTGAAAGAAACTCTTTTCATCTGTGGCTCATCTCCATGAAACTCTTTTTTGAATGATTGAAAGAAACCGGTTAATATTTTTTTTCTTTTATATTTATTTTTAAAGAATAGGGTGAAAAGACAATTTTACCCTCATGTGCATTGCACATGACCAGATTTGACAGAAAAATCTAACTGGGTTAGGGCTAAAGGACAAAACGTGTATGATTTGAAAACATAAAGTACAAAACTTGTCAATTTTAAACATAAAGGACAGCGCCTGCAAATGGGTATAAAGATAAAGGATAGTCCTTGCAATTCACTGTTAAAAAAAACATCAAAGGGTCATTTATGAGCATATTTATGAGCTCTATGCATGTTACAAATATAACACATTCTACGATATTGTATTTCTCTTTTAACTTTTTTTTTTGAATGGTGAAAATCTTAATTTGTTGTGAGAAAGATCTCACACCCTTCCAAACAGAGGGCCCTAAACTTCACTCTGGTCAGACTATGTTGTCTTAACCGGGCACACACTGGCATCAGAGTTTGACTAACGGTATTCCCCGAAAAACCAGACTATTTCCCTTTTAACTAATGATGTGAATATAACCGGTATCATTTATACGAATGCACACACATAAATATTTTTCTATTTATTTAATTATAGAGACAGTTAATACATTTTTAACCCTTGTAATTTGACAATTTCTTTTAAATTGCATAATTATCTTCTCAACTTTCAAAGTTCAAAACATATAAAAGCTTTCTTAGTTTAAAGCAAGAAAAGCATTTATATGTTTTGAATTTTGAGAATAGGTGAACTATAAGTTTCATATTTCTTATTTTATAACTATTACTTCAGTTACCATGGGTTGGAAAAATTAAAATGTTAACACGTTTTGATAAGCGTCTCGGGATAACTTTTATGTTTCGTGAAATCTCCGGTTATTAATGCACCCCTGGTTTGATAAACGGTCGCAAAACAAGTCGTTTTTCGCGCAGTTTTTCTTGTTAACGAAAACGAACCCAACGTTAAAGAAAACCCGAACGCTTTAATGTTTTTGCTTAAAATACATTATATTAATAACCGGAGATTTTAGGCTTGACTGACTGTACAATGCATGTTTGGTCATATCCGTGTGCGTTAAAATCAAAGGTGTTCCGCTAACCGGAAACTGCCTCGTTTAACGTGCCAACTACTTGTTAAGGTCTCAAACCTTATGTTAGGGTCTAAGTCTTATGTCTAAGCAATTCCGTCTACCTAGAATCACTTAAGGCACCTTCGTTCGTGTTTAAATAGTAATTGTACGGTTTCTGCACTGTGAAACGAAAATCTCCCGTTTAACTTGTTTTCAACACCTTGAGACATCAATATCGCACTGTTGGTCATTATTGTTCGTATGTTAACCATTACGTACCCTCGGATTCATCTGAGTCATAAATCAGTATAGTTTTGTTACTCGTGTAAGTCGTATGTATAAATTAGGGTTTACCTGATTTCATCATGGTTGTCAGAAAGGTCCTTTATTTTCGGCTTGTACAGGGAACTTAAATCCCCACGACCGACTCTGGTAAACTCAATATTGCAAGTGAAAGTTTATGTTTAAATTCAAGTGTTTTTTTCTTATAAATTGTTCTATCAAACAAGGTATCATTATTGTAACAACAGTTTTATATCCGTTTTTCTTATAAATTATTGCATCAAACAAGGTATCATTATTGTAACAATAGTTATATATCTGTCTCAGATATACTGTGTTTGTGAAATTCAAGGAAAATAATAAAAAAACGGAGTTGACAGATTAACCAATCAAGGCCAAAACTGAGTTTAAACCCTACACATGGCTAGTTTTACCTTGTAGCTTAAATCAAAACCATCCATGTGTTGCCAAAAAGTACAAGTAGTTGATGCATGGATGGGATTATTGGTAACTTTGCCTTAGCAAGCAAAGCTAGCTCGTCCCACCTCCCTTTCCACAACCAAATTCCCCGTGAATAAAAAAGGTGATTTAAAGCGTTATAATATGCCTGTCATGATAATAATTGATAAATGACTAACTGGGCTAAACATGAGGAATCTAAGCCAAAGTGGAAAAACAACTTTTAGTTGGCTATACTTTACTTAGGTATAGAAAAAGACCAAAATATGTAGTCTCTAATTATCGTAATGGAAAGATATTATTTAGATGAAAATATCAATCGTCATCCAACTATTAATTTGGCTCCTCCAAAGGGTATCTAAATCGTAGGTCTTACAATACAAAAGGCCCTAATCCCCACAACGGAAAACTACATGGAATCATAACTTTCACCACTGATAACTAGTAGGAATCGTCCGCTAGAAAAGGACTACCACGGTCACATGTAAATTCTAAACGGTACATATGGAATTCTACACCTCACCATAGGTTTATGTGACCTAAGGCATTCACGTATTTGATTATATCTTCCTAGAAAAATATCATTTCCAGTTACATATCCTTACTATAGAAGGCTGAAGGGAGAATGAATCCCTGAACCCCGCCAATTGTGCACGATAAATTAAAATGTGCTAACACATGACATCCAACACTTGGGCCATGTAAATAGGGATGAGCAAATCGTTCCCGGTACCGGTACCGAATTTACCGAACCGGGTACTTTTTCGGTACCGATTCGGTACCGACTTTTAGCATTTTCGGTACCGGTCCGGTACGGTACCGGTTTTTTCTCTCAACTACCGTACCGGTACCCACTTTTGGGGATTTTCAGTACCAGTTCTTTCGATACCGGACGGTACCGAGCTCATCCCTACATGTAAAATGTGGAAGAAAATTGAGACAAAAAATATGCCACACTTGCAGTAGGCATTTTCACACAATCACACTCACACTCACTAGACATGTGTGTTATAGTCATGTGAAATGTGGTGAGATGAGTAAGACCGTGGGGTATGGTGGGGCGGGGGTTGGGCTTGGGTTGGGGCATTAGTTGACACGTGGCTTGGGTGGCAGACATGGGCTAAACCCACATTAAACACGGTATGGTGGGGCGGGGGTTTAGGGCGTAGGTTTGGTGGGCTTCGCTGGGCTGACCCGCTGGGCTATTTGAATATTATTTAAAACAACAAATTTAATTTTTTTAATATTTTTAAATAAAGAAAATTACAAAAAAAAATTCCTAACTTTTATATTTGTTTTTTATCTCTTCTCTCAACGCCAAGACTAGTTGTAACTCGTCACCCTGTAGGTGATCAATGGGCTGGGATAGAAATTTCAAATCATCTCATTTTTGTTTCTGGACATCTCTAGAGGCAGCTCTAGCTTCTTTGCTCCTTCGTATTTCGGCACTTTGTTGTTGGAATACGTTGAATGTATCCAACTTGCATGAAATGTCATCCAACTGCTCGCTGTATATTCCCCTACGCGAGCCAGAACTCCCAGCTGAAGGCGATGCCGTACCAGATCTTGATTTTTGAGCACGCCTTCTTGAGGCATTTCTTCCATACTCAGGCCGGTTTGGGCTTGGCGAATCATCCAAAAGGTCCTCAAACTCTTAATCTCGTGCATCAGATTGGGCTTGGGACGAGGCCCTTGACCTTTTGGAAGACGAGTTAGTTTCGCTACCAATGGGGATAGTCGCCCACTTTGGATTGAACTTACAAATCTCCCAACAATGCATGAAACGGAAGTCGGTCCCCACATTTGATTTGAATGTGACCACTGCATTTGTCAAAATGTCGGCTTCGGTTTCACCACTTTTAGGGTTTTGCTTTGCTTTATTTAAAAAACCACTAAATTTTGTAAGTTGAGTGCTTATCTCGCTCCACTTTAAGGATAAGCTATCGTTTTCACGATAAGCCTCCCTTCCCATTTCTTCATGGAATACTCTACTAACCGAGGGCGGTTCGATGTTGCGAATTTCCTATTTTAATAAAAAAAAATTAATATATTACAAAGTTATATAAAAAATAACCATTAATAAAAACAAAGGTTAAAAATACCTAAAGTTGAATGTTGAGATTGTTGACACCAAGCCCTCGCCAATGCAACTTTTTCAGCAACGACCCATTTTTGTTGTTTTTGTTTGGCGGTTTCAACTACTTTATCCGCCTCGGTTTTTTTCTTATGACTTCTCTTTTTGATGGGTTTCGATGCGGAAGGATCATCATTGGGTGGTTGAGTTTCGGGAACGGATTCGTTTTGTGAAAGGTCGATGGAGGTTGGTGAAAGGTCGATGGGCGATTGTGAAAACGGGGTAGGTATCGAATCGTCGGTGTGTGGGAAGTTAGTAAACACACGATTCCCGATATACGATGCATAACTCGCCATGTCGGGCATAGAAGAGTGTATGAAAAATGGACGAGGAATTGGACGATTGGGTGGTGGGCTAGGATTACTTTCTTGGAATGCATACAGGTTGTTCGGGTCATAAGCACGGTTATAAGGATGCATTTTTTCGTTTTGTAGAAGGAGAATTGAAGATGTATAGAAGATGTGGTTGACTGTGGTAAAAAATGGAAGAAAAATGTGAGTTTTATAGTGAAAAATTAAATTTTTTTTTAATATAGCCGTTGGCCAACGGCTCTTTTCTTTTGGCCATACACAGCCCGCCATGTCAGCTCGCTTCCCCCGCCCCACGCCCGGCTTGAAACCCAAGCCCCAAGGGTCACGCCCCAACCCAAACCCACCTGAGATGGTGCCTTGGGCATTTTCCCCCAACCCACGCCCTAACTCAAGCCCCATATCCCAATAAAACACTGAAAAAGGAAATGGTGAGATAGAGCCAGATGATTGGCTGATATATTAATCATTAATCAATAGTTAAAAAATGAAACAAGAATTTGCCCTCATGTTGTGGCCTCCACCACGAAACCAACAACCACGCCCAAGGGGAAGCGGTGTTCCACGACCCATAACATAACTAAGGCCATGCGTAGTCATAACGCCCCTTTGTGGGCGTTATGTGACACGTGGCGTGACACGTCAGCAAGGGGCTTTATGGGGCGTTATGCAATTTGAGGCCGTAGTCATAACGCCCCCGCCTAATCATTACTCACTGAAATTCCGGCTTCTTCTCCGGCCTTCTTCTCCGGCTTCTTCTCCGGCCTTCTTCTCCGGCCAAACCAGAAAAAAAAAATGCAGGGACCAGGTTCTCCGGCAACAGTCTTCTTCTCCGGCAACCAAGTTCACCGGAAAAAATGGTGATGATGCAGGGACCAAAGTGTAAAATGCAGGGACCAAAGTGTAAATTCCGGCTTGTTCTCCGGCCTTCTTCTCCGGCTTCAGGTCTTCTTCTCCGGCCTTCTTCTCCGGCTTCAGGTCTTCTTCTCCGGCTGAAATTCCGGCTTGTTCTCGGTCTTCAGGTCCGATTTGCAGGGACCAAACATGCTTCCTCTCCGATTTGCAGGGACCAAACATGTATAAACCAAAAGCTTTAAACAAAAATAACGCCGCGAAAAATCTCGCGCCCTCCCCCCATTTTTGAAACATAGCGCCGATGGTTTTGGTGTTCCCGGCGTTTTTGGGGCGCTATCGGTGCTTTGGGCGGTATATGGAGCCCCACTACATATGCTCTAATATTGGAAACCAATGATAGTTTTAGTGGTGTAAACTTCAAAACCTTTTTTTAATATTATGTAATTACTGTAATGACTGACATAAATAAATAATACGTTTTTTTATAAGTATATGTTATTACTAGGATTAGGATCAAATACAAAGAATCCTAATTGTAAGAAGTGTAAGAAGGATTTATAAAGTGACAAGTGTCCAATAACCTAAAAAAACCCACTACAAAAAAAAAAAAAAAAAATTAAACATCCACCACCACCAAAAACCTAAACCCCCACCCCCCCCCCCCCCCCACCCAATCACCCACCCAAAAAATATATTTTTTTTTTTGCTGAGGGGGTGAGGGTTTAGGTTTTTGGGTGGTGGTGGGGGTTTAGTTTTTTTTGTGAGGGTGGGGGGGGGGGGGGGGTAGGTTTTTTTTTAGGTTTTTAGGGGGTGGGGGGTTAGGTTTTTTGGGGTTTTTTTTTGTGAGGTATAGATTTTTTTTTTTGGTTGGGGGGGGGGGGGGGGGGGGGGGTTAGGTTTTTGGGTGGTGGTGGGTGTTTAGGTATTGGGTGGTGATGTAGTGGGTTTAATTTTAGGTTGTTGGACACTTGTCACTCTATAACTCATTCTTACATTTCTTACAATTAGAAGCTTTTGTAGAATAACTTGACAATTATTACTAAAGCAACACAAGTTCTTTTAACCTTATTTATAAAAGAATGGAGAGCACATTGGAGCACCAAATGTGATGGTCAAAACAACACTTATAGTAGTTAGTGACTTGTTTACACTTATATTACTTTGCAAGTGAAGTGAATATTACAAAAATAGGATATAAAGGAATTTTAAAATATCTTATTTACCAAAGAAAAATATGTTATTATTATATCACATCAAGGACCACATTCTCTTGTTCAATAATTAAATTCCATTTTGAGGAATATTGATGATAGGTATCTTGTTATGTATTCTTGTTTGTATTTATAGAGAGAGTGGGACGAGGGGAAAGGCATCGAGGGAGGGTATGGATGATAAGTTTATAAATGAGATGATGGAAGAATGGATGGAGGATGATGATCATGATGATGATAGGAAGAAGGGTATAATGGGAAAGAAGAGTTCTAGTAGTAGTAGTGGTAGCTTTTGCCAGGTGGAAGACTGCTCAAGTGATATGAGTCGAGCCAAAACATATCATCGGAGACACAAAGTATGCGAGTTTCATGCTAAGGCTCCAATCGTTGTCATTAGTGGACGCCAACAACGTTTTTGCCAGCAATGCAGCAGGTAAACCATCTTCCATCATTTCATTTCATCCGCAAATTTCATGTCGTCTATGGGATGGGATGGGATTTGAACCCAATACACTCTCCTTTCAAACCCAGGTGTTTAAACACTTGGCCTTTGTCAATGGACCATTGTTAAATTTTTAACACTATTTTGTACTAACATTAAATATTTATTTAAAAAAATAATAATTTATATGCAACGACCAGCTTTTTTAAAGTATATTTTTTAAAACCCTCTAAATCAGTTTATTTGAAACTAGATATGAAATAATATTTAGAGTAAATTGCTATTTTTGTCTCAAATTGTCATTTTAGTCTAAATAGTTTTTTTTTTCTCCTGTGGGTCCCTAAGTTTTTCATTTTTTTTTTTTTTTGCCATTTTGATCAAATTGTCTAAATCCGTTTAAAAACCCCAGTTTAACCAGGGGTATTTTCATCACTTCATATTTACGTTTTGTTCTTTTGTCATTTTCATCCAAAACATGTTTTACATTTTGTTTGACTTTTCACAAACCCAGTAAAAATAAAATAATTTTTTATACATTTATATATATAAATAAATTAAAAAATACAAATATGAAATCACATCACCACTGTCACCGTCCGGTCATTGACCCCCATTTCTGCCGCCATCCACCACCACCACCGTTCACCACTCTTTTATCAAGAAACCTGCAATAACACATTTTAATGCACAAGGTACAAGTGACAAAAATCAACAAAACATTTCTGCATAATCAAAAGATCCATTTGTTATTTCTTGGAAAACTGAATCAACAAAATACTCATCCCACCACTCTCTCTCTCTCATACTCACACCGCGACGCAACTCTCACTCACATTAATTGCCTTTTTATAACATTAATTTTTTTCTTTTATTTCTTTAATGTAAAATAAAATTTGGACTAAAATTGCAAGTTGAAAAGTCTATAACGAAATGCCAAAAATACCCCTGGTTAAACTGGAGTTTTTTGGCGTAGTTAGCCAATGTGTTCAAAATGGCAAAAAAAAATGGAAAACTTAGGGACCCAGAGGAGAGAAAAACTCCACTTGGACTAAAATGACAATTCATCCTAACATTTATAATCCCTTTAGTTGAGGGTGTCAGTTGTAGAACCTCTGTAGCCTCTAGGGGTGTTCAGAATTCGATTCGAATTCGAAAAATCAAAATTCGACTCGAATCGAATTCGATTAAAAATGTTCGAATTCGAGTTGATTCGTATTCGAATCCAGTATTCGAATTAGAATCGAATACGAATTTATGATTTTGAATTCGATTCGTTTCGAAATTCGAATTCAATTTATATGTATATACACACACAAACATATATATACAAGCATATAACTTCTAAACTTGGCCAAAGTACGAACTACCTCTATAGGTGATAGTTTATTATTTATAACATTACCAAAACTTCTGACAAATAGCCCATGCTATTTATTCTCAAATTTTACCTAACCAAGATATCTTCTAAATTTTGGTGTTCTGATATATTGATAGTTAATTAATTTTGCAGATTATTATATCTTATGTTGAATATAATTATTTATAGTAGTTTTAAAAAATAAAAGTAAAATAATTTATTATTTAGGGTGAATTTGAATTAAAATAAATTTATTCGAATTCGGTTCGAATTCGAGTTTCAAATACTAATCGAATCGAATCGAATACGAATTCATGTAAAAAAAATAAAAAATTCGAAAAAATCGATTCGAATAATTCGAAAATTCGTTATTCGATTCGATGAACACCCCTCATAGCCTCTAGGAAAAAAAGGGTTTGTTCTTCATTACACCCTATCTTTTTTTTTTTTTTTTTGAAATGTGTGAATTATTCGCGGATATCGGGAGGTCTAGCATACGTTGTCTTAATCGGGTCCGCGCTAGAGAGCCCCTCGCACAATATATCCCCAATTTAAACCCTTCAATGAGAATCCCATATCACCCAGACTTGAACTTAAGACCTGGAGGGGAAAACTCACCCGGCCCCACCATAGGTGGAACTTAAATACCCGTGATAACCACTAGAGCACTAGTGATGGTTTCATTACACCCTATCTACATACTACCAATAGCTGTACTATACTAAGTATGTTTATTTGTTTAGACTACCTCCAATACATCCTTTAGAGGATGTCTTACAAGCCATTATCCATTGTAAAATTTTATCCTTAAAAGCCCTTAGCAAGTATGTCCTTCTACAAGGGCTTTGTTTTCCCTTAGTTTTTGCATTTGGGTGGGCCCAAAGTAAAAGGAAAAAATGTTTTATTTAAATATTGATAAGTAATGAGGTAGAAATTAAGAAGGGTAATGATATTTGTAGGGTTTGAGATGAAATAAGAGTTTTTAAGGATTTGTAAGAATATGACATGGCAGATGACGTGGTAGCTAAGGGCACCTAAGGATGCACGTTGCATTGGAGATATCCTTAGTCATAAATGATAAAAGCTGGACAAACAATGCATATTTCCACTAGAAAGCTAAAGTCGATTGAGCAAGAAAATAAAAGTAACGAAATTCAAAGAAACTAATTTTTCTGGTGCAGGTTTCACGACTTAACTGAATTTGATGATGCCAAAAGGAGTTGTCGTAGGCGCTTAGCTGGACACAACGAACGCAGGCGTAAGACCTCCTATGGAGAAACTTCTGGTTAATGATAATGATAACGATAATATTATTATCGCCAAATAAGACTTTCTTATATACATATGTCCAGTAGCCACGCTCCCTCTCTTCTGTCAGTCCCTAAGTATATTATCTATTTCGATGCATGGCCATACTTGTACTAAATAATGCAATGCTAATAAATTAAAGAAACCTTCCAGTTATTTATGTTGCATATAAAAACGAAGCAAATTGTCTACCAGAAAGCTCTTCATGATGGCATTAAAGCTTTCACTGCTACAGCAATATTAATAATCAAACACTTATTTACCCTGATGCTATCAATAGTAATCTCAAGCATTTCCACTGAAATTTGTTTTTACACCTTCAAGCAGGTCATAACAATTTTCATCCAAACACTCTTCATCTTATGTTTTTGGCAAACACTGAATGCAAATATATAAGTATGAAACATGTGGGTACATATATACAGTCAGCTTTATTTACATATTTCTGACTTGTTTTGAAGACATAAAACTGACCTTGGCAAACACTGAATGCAAATATATAACTTGTGCAAGTATGAACAAGATTCTAATTTTTTTATAACCATGTTAGTGTATGGAGTAAAATTACTATGTTTTTTTCTAAAACAATAAAAAGTGGAATCAATCAGACAATTATAAGACAGACAAGAGCTCAAAAACCTTAGCTAAAAAAATGTTTGGATACATAATGCTGTGTAAAAATGTCAAGAAATGATGCAGATGTTTGGTTTAGTCACGCACAATTCCAAGGAGTTTGGATGCTGCTTCATATGTAACAATTGCAGCAGCATTTGCAGGGAACGCCCGTAAAACTGTAGGAGCTAGACCTGTGTAGCATCCTCTAATCCCAGACCTCCTGTAAATCTATCATAATAATTCTGTAAATACTTTTTTAACTTTTTAAAAATTTATCAATCCAAACTGGTTTTTCTAACACATGTCAATTCAGTTACTTATGAATGAACTGATTCAGCTTTTGTTCTATTTCTACTTGTCAATAGGGGTGTAAACGAGTCAAACCGCTTGTGAGTTACCCAAGATCGAGTTCGGGCTTGGCTCATTTACAACTAACTGAAGTAAAAATAGAAACAAATTAGCTTAGAAGAAAACCCGCCAAATGAGTTAAAAAGCGGCCCACGGTGTAGTTTCAACGCATACATATATATATATAACCTCAAAAATCCTTTAATAAAAAACGCAGGGATTATTGTTGATATAATATAACTTTTGTAAACATATTTGACATCCACAAAAAGAATTAGACAAAATTGTTTCAGCTCAACCGAGCACATTTCCTTTTTAACCAAAGCAATAATATATAGCTAGCTCTAGATTACGAAGTGCCTGTTGGGGAATTTTATGAAACCGGATGATCAGAGAGGCATGTATTCATTCTCAGATCAAATTATTTCGGTGGTTCTACCGAATAATTCAATCGGATACAACTCTGATTTCGAGAATTAGAACAGTATGATGTTTTGTGAATTCGTATGAACCAGAAAAAATGACCAAAACCTCAATTCGAATTTTAGGGATTTCTGCAGATAACTGCCATTGGGCAGTTATTTTTTTAATTTTTAAATTTTGAATTAAATTGCCATAAAACTGCCTGTATTTTTTATCTAAAAAATATGCCGCATTTTAACAAAATAATTTTAAGGCATTTCCAGCTCGACCCCAGCCAGGGGCTCTGCCCCTTGGACCCTGCTCCCAGGGGCTTTGCCCCCTTGGAATCCCCATAGAATATGGGCTCCGCCCATACACTTTGAATTATAATAACTCAAACAAGCGTGCACTCCCGCACCTCCTAACTTGCTTGATGTGTATTATAATTCGCTTTGATCACAAAGTGAATCCCGATTAGACTAAAATATCTAACAATGCCTTGGCTAATTTAACAATAATAAGAAAATGTGAATACTTACTGATTTCAGAATCTTGTAAGGATTTCTACTTAAATTTTTGTATGGGGTAGTTTGAATTATCGTTTTTGCAACATCCATGGGAAGAACAGCAGACCAATACTGAAATCAAACATTTGATTAGAGGACAAAGGGCAAAGTAATTAAAAAGACAATAATTATGTTGTTTGATTATGATATGATGCGTACCGCTATACCACCAAGACCACCACTCACAATTCCAATTCCAACATCCACCAAATTCTTGTTTTTGTGATGGAATGAAGAATCTTTGAGTTGCAGATGCAAAGAATGCCTCAAATACTCATATGTAGTAAAAAATACAGCATTTCCAATAGATTCCCGTGATAGAGTCGCCACGCCTCCTCTAAATAATCCCTTAACCTGGTACAAGCCCAATTGTGCAGTGAGATACAATAAGAGACTAGAAACCATATATTAATAATATAAACTCATACAAGGTGATGTATATCCTATATTTTACCCTATTAAATACCGGGATTGATTATATAGTTACAATCTAACACTCCCCATTACCGCACCGGGTCAGGTCAGACTTTAGTAAAGTTCCAAACCATACATCCTTTGAGATTACAGTTATATCCCCAAACCATTGGCCACTAATATGCCAACACTATTAACCTTGTATTTTCTTTATATGTTGATATGGCTCCTAATGAGTTTGTGCTATGAGTTGCATACTTGTTAATGAGTCCTATTTGTACATTGTGCTTTAAAGTGTGTAAATAATAGGAATGCCCTCTTTCTTTTTAGTAATTTTTAATATCAAACACCCCGTCTCTCAAAATTAGCGGGTCGATCATGTTGGGTAACGCCCTAACGGGTCAAATTGGGTGAAGTTAGAAAAGGTATTTTTGCAACGCTTAACACCATTTGACTCATTTCCTTTCAATCTAATTATTTCTTTTGACCCACAAGAGAAACATTCCCAAATCGGCCCATTCATGAGTTGGTAGCATGGAATTTTTACCCCTTGAGTTTTTACGGTCTCAATCGCGCAATTAAGAGGACCGCTGTATTTACGATAGGCTGGAACCACAGAATCAATACCTTGAATTTGCATCCTACACTGGAAAAAAGCGTGTCACAACAATTACTGAATTACCAAAAATGAAATTAACTCTTGAAAAATATTACCTTGACCAACTCTGATGGACACAATACAAAGCTAATAATGGATCCAGCAAAAGCTGCTGAAGGAATTATTATATGGAGCTCCGGCTTCTTATTAAGATCTCCTCCCTTGAATACGAGTATTTCAGGTTAAATGGAAAGAAGATAACTTTGGACAACCAAATATCAATTTAACTATAATTTCAAGACCTGCAGTGCTTGCTTTGTTTGGGAATAAATGCCAAAAACAAGTGAACTTTCAATAGCCATTCCCACAAAAGATGGTGTTGCACCTCGGTAAAGTCCTCTTACCTGTAAAGGAACCATTCCACAAAAAAGCACAATTATCAAAAAAAAAAAAAAACATATGTATTCAATAAATATAGAAATCTAATAAAATTAAAACAATACATTAAAATGTGGTTTAAGATCTAAATTATCACCAGCATAATAAAAAGTTAAAAACCACCATAATACACCTACATTTACAAATAGCTTGTGTACTAAAAAAAAAGAAAATAATGAACAAGTGGGCTGTAGATAAATAGACTAAAAAAGAAAATCACCACTCAGATCAAAAACCCTCGCTTGAGCTCCTTGTGCACCTTTGACTAGACAGTTACACAGTCCAAAACCACACAACAATAGCTGTGGAAAGCGAGCACTTGCGAGTAGACACAATGTGCCATACTTTCTCTAGTAGTAGTCATGATAGGCGAGATTTTTTTTTGGGTCAGTTTTATTGGTTTTGAACATTTGGTAGTAACTAGGCGATGTGCCTTATGTCCCGATTGTTGAGTGTTATGTGCCTTATGTCCAAGGCTTGATGCAAAACTACTATCGAGCCGGGGTCACTGGCAGCCTCTCTATTTCTGCAGGGTAGAGGTAAGGTCGTCTACAACTTACCGTCCTCAGACCCTACCTTAGCTTTGCTATTGGCATGGTTTTAAAAAACGTTTGAGGCGTGCGCCTCAAGGCGCACCTCGAGGCGAAACGGCCAAAAAACGAGTCTGAGGCACGCCTCATGGTGTTTTTAATGTATATGCGCCTCAGAGGGGCTGAGGCGCAAAGAAAGCTGCGCCTCAGGGGATTTTGATAGCTGTTTTTTATGTTTTTGACTTTTTGTGTCAATTTCAAGCATTTCATGCCTTACGCCTCGCGAGGCGAAGGGAAACGCCTCGAAACTCGTTTCCGTTCTTTTAAACCTTGGCTATTGGTGGGATTTACTGAGTATGATGATAATGATGATGATGATGTAGTAACTAGGTGATCTATATTTTGTTTGTGGAATCGTATTAGTTTTTTCTAAAATTTATTATATACTTTACATTTTTCCTATAATCACGCGAGCCTTGTTTTTAGGCGATAGGCAAACCCTTTGTGAATTGTGCCCTGCGACTTTGGCTACTAGGAACTAAAGCATATAACATCATGCAACAAAACAGCCTGAAACGTCTTATAAAAAAGTTGTCACGCAAAAAGTTGAGGGACATACTCCTTCGGTCTTCAATATCCTAGTTGTACAGTGAAATCCACCTCTATACTTGAATCCATTAGCTTCAGTATTGTGTTTCTGAAGCTTCACCTAAATGAAAAACAAAAGATAGATGTCAATAAATAATCAAACAGCATATGTAAGAAAAACATAGGTTAATAACCAAAGGGTCAACTGCATAAGAAGATAATCAACTTTGTCCAATTTCAATCTCAGGTAATCATCTTCTTTTTTTGCATAAAAAACTTTTGATGCAATTAACTCTTTACCAGTTTGGGTATTATATTGAGAGACAATTGAGCCTATGAAGACAAGTACATTGTACAGCAAGAAGAAATAAACATAATAGACATACAATCTTCATATTCATTTGTCATTCTCAAGATTTAGTTTCGAATATGAAAGCCAAAACGGATGCATTGTGTCTAAACAAGAAACTAGAATAATTCTGTGAATGAAGCATTTTGATTAGCAGCTAGCTACATCACTGAAATAGAGAGTATGAGAATATATAGATATTTCTGTCAGAAATTCAAAAGATGTCATTGTAGTATAAATCAAATCGCATAGGGGGTGTCTGGATATGCATTTTCATCTGGCTCTTGTGATGGTAATCGTTTTGACTACTACACAGCCTCAGTTAAACCATGAGAAGTTGTAAACCATCAAAACCCTTATTTATGTTTTGCCATGTATATATAAAGTGTAGTAAACCAAGTAAGTAAAGGAAGGAATTGCAGTGAGTGATCTGAAGTAAATGAAAAGAACCTTGACAGTGTCAAAAGGATGACCAACAATGACCGTGGAAACACCAGAGAGCAATCCTGCTACATAATGCTTATAACTTGAATTCTCACCCATATATCCCTTCCTCTTTCTATTACAGATAGATAGATAGATAGATAGATAGATAGATAGATAGATAGATAGATAGATCGACAATCATGGATGTCTAAACTCCGATTCTCAATCCCACTGCGGCAATCTCTCTCTCTCTCTCTCTCTCCAAATCAATGGCTTCATCTTACCAATAAAACATAACTAGGGTTTTTCAATGACGAGCGTTGCGCGAAAGGCATTGGTGTTTTCGACCGACATCATTCTTCAAATGATTCGAGATAAACGATGCGTAATCAGCCATATCCGGCATCGTGGAGTGTATTAAAAAGGGAGCAATTTGACGATTGGATGCTGGGCTAGATGTTTCTTGGAATGCCCACGGATTGTTCGGGTCAAAACCACAATTATGAGGATTCATTTTTCATATTGTGGTTGGATGAGAATTTTTTTTTTAAAATAAGATAGAGATGATTGTAGAAGAGGTGGAGTAGTTGTGGTAAAAAAAATAAATAGAAGTGTGAGTATTTATAGTGAATAACTTTTTTTAAAAACATAGCCGTTGGCCAATGGCTAGCCCAAATGGCTACTTGTCTTGGCCAATGAGATACTGTCATGTCATCTTGATAGCCCCGTCCAACGCCCGGGCTGAAACCCCCGCCCAACCCACGCCACAACCCCAGCCCCCAGGCTGAAACCCCCGCCCAAGGGGCCACGCCGAAACCCAAGCCCACCCGGGGTGGTGACTTGGGCGTTTGTACCCAACCCATGCCACAACCCCCGCCCCATACCCCATATTCTAATTTTAAAATAAGATAGAGATGATTATAGAAGAGGTGGAGTAGTTGTGGTAAAAAAATGAATAAAAGTGTGAGTATTTATAGTGAATAAATTTTTTTAAACACATAGCCGTTGGCCAACGGCTAGCCCAAACGGCTACTTATCTTGGCTAATGAGATCCTGCCATGTCATCTTGATAGCCCCGTCCAACGCCCGGGCTGAAACCCCCGCCTAAGGGGCCACGCCGAAACCCAAGCCCACTCGGGGTGGTGACTTGGGCGTTTGTACCCAACCCACGCCACAACCCCCGCCCACAGGCTGAAACCCCAGCCCAAGGGGCCACGCCGAAACCGAAGCCCACCCGGAGTGGTGACTTGGGCGTTTGTACCCAACCCACGCCACAACCCCGCCCATATCCGGCATCGTGGAGTGTATTAAAAAGGGAGCAATTGTGGTTGATTGGATGCTGGGCTAGATGTTTCTTGGAATGCCCACGGATTGTTCGGGTCAAAACCACAATTATGAGGATTCATTTTTCGTATTGTGGTTGGATGAGAAATTTTTTTTTAAAATAAGATAGAGATGATTATAGAAGAGGTGGAGTAGTTGTGATAAAAAATGAATAGAAGTGTGAGTATTTATAGTGAATAAATTTTTTTTAAACACATAGTCGTTGGCCAACGGGTAGCCCAAACGGCTACTTGTCTTGGCCAATGAGATACTGCCATGTCATTTTGATAGCCCCGTCCAACGCACGGGCTGAAACCCCCGCCCAACCCACGCCACAACCCCAGCCCCCAGGCTGAAACCCCTCGCCCAAGGGGCCACGCCGAAACCCAAGCCCACCCGGGGTGGTGACTTGGGCGTTTGTACCCAACCCACGCCACAACCCCCGCCCCATACCCGATATTCTAATTTTAAAATAAGATATATGTGATTATAGAAGAGGTGGAGTAGTTGTGGTAAAAAAATGAATAAAAGTGTGAGTATTTATAGTGAATATATTTTTTTAAACACATAGCTGTTGGCCAACGGCTAGCCCAAACGACTACTTATCTTGGCCAATGAGATCCTGCCATGTCATCTTGATAGCCTCGTCCAACGCCCGGGCTGAAACCCCCGCCCAAGGGGTCACGCCGAAACCCAAGCCCACCCGGGGTGGTGACTTGGGCGTTTGTACCCAACCCACGCCACAACCCCCGCCCACAGGCTGAAACCCAGCCCAAGGGGCCACGCCGAAACCCAAGCCCACCCGGAGTGGTGACTTGGGAGTTTGTACCCAACCCACGCCACAACCCCGCCCCATACCCCATGTAGTATACCCTAAATTAATTGTTTTTTTGTTTTTTATCATTCACTGTTCATTTCGTTTGTTTTTTATCATATAACTAGGATTTTGACCTGCCGCGCGTTGCGGCTGCGTCGAAAGTTAAAGTAACTCGTATTTATACTGTATATTTGACCTGACTTTTTACTTAAAAAAATTACATCGCCATCGAATGAAAACATAGTATATTTGACCCGACTTGCTTTCAAATACAGTTTACGAACGTACACAAAATAAGTAGAACATAGATAAAAAAAAGTGTAATAATTTGTACACGTTGCGGTGTAAAGTCGTAAAAGTCATTTAACCAAAGGAGGTGTCAAGTTATTAAGTAGAAAAGGTTAAGAAGGTCAAAGTTGTCAATTACTGAAAGTTAGAAGTGAATGTGCAACTTACTTAAAGATAAGGGTTAATAATGTTTAATGTCAAAAAATTAAATGTGTAAATTGGAAAAAGTTAAAAGTGTAAGAGCCTTAAAGAAATGGAAAAGTAAAAAATTGAGGGTTAAAAGAGAAACGTCTTGACCGACCTTTCTCTTTAATAGTATATAAATTTGTATCTTTTCCTTAACCAATACTTTTTCTTTTATATTTTCTTTCGTCACTTTTTTATTTAACTTGTTAACTTTTAACTAACGTATTATATATGACCTGACTTGTTTACAGAAAAAGTTTATGTCGAAACGTAAAGCAAATAGGATTTATACCGATACGTACATAAAATATGCAAGTAAAAAAATTAGTTTTTCTTAAGTAAAGGAGATATAGCGGTAAACTTGAAGCAAAGTATTAGTAAAAAAAATAATAGGTTAAATACTGATGTGTTCAAAATGCAACATATAAATTTCATCAAATGAGGCATAAAACTAACCCTTTTTTAGTACTAATGTTGGAAAAGTGTGTTTTTGTCTTCCTTTTGTATTTTCAGGATTAAATGAGCTCAAATTAACAAAAGAAGCAAAAAGACATCAAAATCTAATATAAATACAAGAAAAGGAACAAGACGTGACATGCCCGACCCCACGACAGCATCTTCCCAAGCAAAACAAGAGATCAGAAGCCTGAACACGCCCCGTGCTCAGCCAGCACGGGGGCGTGCCCAAGTGTCAGCAGAAAAGACAAAGTGGTAGAAGCTTCTATTGCCCACCACGGGGCCGTGCTCAGCGGGCACGGGGCCGTGGTCAACTATAAGATTCGCACAATCCAGCAAATCTGCATAGTACAAAGATTCTTCTGCACCACGGGGTCGTGCTCCGCGGACACGGGGGCGTGGTCAACTAATAAGACAAAGCTGCATTAAATGAAGAAAGAGAAGGATGTGGACAGGGGGCCGTGTCCAGGCTTCTGTTCAGCCTATAAATAGGAGTGCTTGGCTCAAGTTCAAACCATCCCTTGGCACACCACCTCTCTCACACTTCACCCACCACCCACCACCACCATAACACCATCATCCACCACCATCATCCATTGTCCATCATAGAGTGTGTGAGTCGTCTCGGGATCCAAGATTGATCGTAAGAGTTCTTGACAATCAAGGCCATGTTTGCCTAAGTCTCTTACATCACTTGGTGAAGACAAAGTGTCTAGTGTAATACTTTTTATTTCTAATCTTTCGCACTTTTTATTTGGTTTCGTATTAATGACTTTAATAACTAGTTGCTTATGTTGAAGGTGATCTTTCTTTATCGTTTGTCCGTGGTGTCTTGAAATTATTTTACTGTCTATAGAAAATAAAAGATTTTCACCATTCATATCTCCACGGTCTATATGGAGGTATGTTGGCTACCTGGTCGGGGGTTAAGGGAACGGTTTGGTAAAGGTCTTGCCATTGTTCAGCGTTTAGAGGTCCTGCAATGGACCTGGGTCAAATTTAGTAGGACCTCCTTCAATACTTAACGGTATTGGATGGCGGGGGTCCAAACTCTTTGATCCCCTCATATCCTGGAAAATATCTTGATTTTATAGTATCTATTTACATCCGGGATGCTAGTTCAGGATATTGGTAACATCCTGAATGGTATCCTCATGATTACTAACGGATTATGTGCAGGTGCGTGGGTTAGAAGCTAGCAACGTTCACAAGGACTCATTCCGCGGAAGACTCGGTCCAAGTTGTTCAAGGAAAGACGTTAAGCCCGCTTTATTTGGTTCCAAACGGCTACTTATGGAATATTCGGGAGCATCCCATATTTATAGGAATTTTAGTTTCTACTTTGTAACTATAAATAGGTGGGTATACCAGATCGAATAGGACATCACATTTTCACTGCATACACTCTAACACTCGCTCTCTAGCAATTTACACTTTCATACAAAAGCATTGTAACACTTAGCGATCTGGTCTATATCCTGCACTGTATCCTGACGTTTGAAGCAATAAGAAGAACAAGGCAGCTGCGATTGTCAGCTCCCGAGGTTTTATGCCGGCGATCTAGATTGATCAAGGGCTTTCCTCGTACATCTCGTGTCGTTTCCTTTACTTTTTACTCATTGTTTGATCGTAGATACAGCTCAATATCCTGAGCCGTATCCTGAATACTGATTTTCCAAATAACTTAACCGGCATATTTTCAACACACTTTCTAGCACACTACCTCACTTTACTAATTTGATCACTTAATTGCCTCGGTAATTTTTGACCAAAACAATTTGGCGCCCACCGTGGGGCAAGTGGTGCTCTCTTTACTAAAAATTTTTGTGAAATCGTTAATCGGTTTCCTATTCTCAAAACTTTTTGCCTCATTGTCCATAATGGCCTCAAGATCAAACATGAGTTCCTCCACTGTGTCTGCTATGACTTCTGCTACTACCGGTTTGGTGCTTCCACCACCTCCTCCAAGGATGCCAGCCTCTTCACGACCTTAGGATATTATCCCTACTCACAGTGTTCAGGAATCTGCTCCCGTTTTAGCTTCTAATGATGAAATTCTAACCTTATTTGGAAGTGTGCAGGAACAAATGAGGCAGCAACAGGAAACAAACCAAATGCTGTTGAGGGAAATACAACTCCTGAAGTCTGGCTCGAGCAGATCTGCTGAGGATATTGTCACTCCGTCACAACCCAGAACTTTGAACTTCAGTTCAGCTGTGTATACTGAGGATAACAGGGGGAATATTTTCCCCAGCCTTCCTCAGAATCACACTCCTGAAATACCCTCCTCGGTCAGGATGTCAACCATGAGGAGCTCAGGATATGCTCCAGGATATGGGCAAAATCCTCCGACGGGTAACGTGTCAAATAATAATAATACTCATGCTACTAACAATAGTGGATCTTTGCAGGATATAGGTGTAACATCAACACTTACTAGGGAACTTCAGAAGTTGAAGGACATGATATCTAGTGTACCTGGGGTGGTTCAGCCGATCCCGGAAGTGTCCCAAGACAGCCACAAGATATCTCGTTTTGCATATCCTATCTGTGATGCTGAGATCCCAAAGAGATTTCAAACCCCCAACATGAAGCTTTACGACGGAACTACGGATCCTGAGGAGCATATTGCTCAGTATAGGGAAAGAATGGAGATTAACCCTATCCCTCCGGATCTCAAGGAAGCATGCTTGTGCAAGGGTTTTGGTTCTACCTTAACAGGATCAGCCTTGAAATGGCTCTTGAATGTTCCTCCGCATTCGATTACATCTTTTGCTCACTTAGTAAATTTATTTAATAGTCAGTTTTCTTGTAGTAGAAGCTTTGAGAAACTAACAAGTGACCTCTACAGGATAACACAGGGGCCTCAGGAATCCCTTAGGGATTATGTGAACAAGTTCAGCCGGGAATCCCTAGACATTCTGCATCTTGATGTTGCAACAGCTGTGCAAGCTTTCAAGATGGGTCTGCAAAAAGATTCTCAATTTTATCAAGATCTTGTAATGAACCCATGCAGGAACTTGGATGAAGCTCGAATGTCACACCCCGACCGCGTAAAACAACAAAGCGCGGCGGAAACATCGGGGCGTGTTGCAAGGTGTTCAGCCCCATCTTGCTTTAAGTTGTCAAACTCTCGTTCCAAAACTCGAATCTCATGACGGGGGCAAAACTCCTTCATCATGAGAGCCCGAAGCTCTTTCCATGTTTGTGCCAACGCCACTTCGGCACCCCTATCGCGCTTAATACCATTCCACCAGGTAAGCGCTCGCTTCTCAAACACGCTTGAAGCAAATTCAACCCTACGCGCATTCTGACACTGCACATGTATGAATGTGCTCTCGATACTCTCAAACCACCGTAGGAGCGCAGTTGCTCCTTGCGATCCCGAAAACTTAAGCGGCTTCGCGGCATTGAAATCCTTGAATTTACACGGTGCGTTATTGTTGTTGTTATTGTTGTTGTTATTGTTGTTGAATATCTCGTGGACTTGGGTTACAACACCGGGAAGCACAGCAGCCACTTGCTGAGAAACCAGGGCTGCAATTTCTTCAATAGTAAAAGTTCGAGGATCACGTCGAGGAGGCATTGTCTAACAAGGAAACAAGAGAATCGAGTGAGGTTGAGATTTAGGAAAAACAAAAGAGGTATTGACAAAACACAAGGAAGGCGATCATTTGTTTGTTACCTCGAACAAACAAACGACACGCAGTGACTAATCAAAGTAAATAGATCAAAAATAATGTATCGCGAAGACATGCTCGCCTATAAGTGAACACTCATCCCAAGAATTCCCAGGTAAGCACAACTGGTCTCGCGTCTGATGAGATATATACGAAGTGCTTGCCTAGACAGAAAACCCAGAATACAGGCATTCACCCTTCCAGTTTGCACGTGTTCACATTATTTAAAACCCAAAACTTTGACGAGATTTTTGAAAACTTAGAGGGTTCAAAACCTTATAAAAGAGGGTTCAAAACCTTGTAATAAATTATTCAAAAACAGAAGATTGTTTTTCAAAAAAAAAAAAAAATCGTTTCGGAAAATTTGGTTTTTGTTTTGATAATCACCTAAGGATAGGTGATATGCATGTTTTAAGATCTAAACACAAGATAACTTGTGTTGGGTCCTAGAAGTTATAGTCAAGGTCAAAGCATTACTAATAACCTAATTCCCTATAACCATTGGCTCTGATACCAACTCTTCTGTCACACCCCGACCGCGTAAAACAACAAAGCGCGGCGGAAACATCGGGGCGTGTTGCAACAGAATTATCGTTTCATAACCATGGATACAAAAGTGTTTCGTTTTATTGATAATATTAAACATTAACATTGTCTTAACACATAACAAACAAGTTTTATATAGACTATCATAGTTTTATGTCACTAAGGCTTCGTCCAGATCCTACGTGACTCATGCATCCTAGAAATCATCATCAAGCATCAATTCCTGAAACATATGTGAAAACAAAGTCAGCAAAGAAATGCTGGCGAGTACATAGGTTTTATAGGAGTCTCGAAATCATGGCTCGTTTAGATGTTGCAATACTTTATTAAAAACCTTGTTTTGAAAGGAGTATAATATTGCAACTTAATTAACCAACTCAAATCAAGCGGTTTATAGTTTATAAAACCTCGTAGCCATGATTCTTAACCCAAAAACCTTTGTTTTAGTAAAGCACATTGTAAAACATCTCGTAAAGCTTGTTAATAAAACTCGTTTGTTACTTCGAAAACATCGTTGTGTGACATCGTTTTGCTATCGTTTACCCAAGTGTACTAAATAACGCCACGGTATGTAATATGTTGAAAACATTTATATATAAGAAGTACCAGCGGCGTATCTACCATACTTTCACCATATCACACCCGTCCCGTTATCTAAACACTTAACCAAAGACCAATCGTTTACCCAAATCGTTTAACATTGTTTACTAATCGTTTATAAATCATTTACTTGTTCAAGTCGTCCCAATTCGTTTACTTGTTTAAATCGTCCTTGTTTTAATTGTGAGAACTCATATATGGTCGTCTCGCTAATAACATTCAAACCTTCATGACTCGTTCATCGTTCCACTCGCTCTCGCATTAACAAACCACCAAAGGGTAAGTTAACAATTATCAGATTCAGTCGTTACCCACAACCCCCACACATAACCACGGGTGTTGTAAAATAATGGGATTTGTCAGATCCTATGGTACCATAACCTAATACTGGTCGGCTTGATCATTGCTAATGAATGTCATTTGTTATGTAACCCAACCAAGAAGTTCGTTCACATTATTGAAATCGTTATTAGTTTTGCATAAACCATTGAAAATCGTTTGTGAAACCATCGTTATAACATCGAAAATCGTTTGTGAAACCATCGTTATAGCCTTGAAAACATTTAGCACATATGAATCACCCCAAAACAATTGAAAACAGTAAAATAGGGGAACTATGTACTCACAGTAGTGCAAGGTATCGTCAATCAATAGAACTTCAACAAACTCGAGCAAACCAGTGAAATCAAACAACACCTAGTAATCGAACCGCTAGTCAAACAACAGATTTCCTAAATCGGAAGATCGGACAGAATGAGGTCTTGTAAACCAAATGAGTGTTGGAACTCAAGTGATATGGTTTAACAAAGCCTACATCCTAAATCGGAATTTAACCTAAGTGCTTTCGACCCATCGTGACCCATTAAGGTAGCTTACGCCACTTTAACGCGTCATGCGCGCAAAGCGCGTTCGGAACGCCTAACTAGTCCTACGATAAGTAAAATATGCCTTAACATGTCTAATATTGTTGTCAAATCAGTTTAGATGTCAAATGTTATGTTACATATGTTTAATTACCAATTATACATGAAAAGGGTATTCTGGTAATTTACCTAAGGCATATAAACTACCTATCATACAACTACTTAAACGTCGTGACCATAAGGTATAACCTCGGAAGGTTATTCCCTATATACTATGGTCACCTAATATATTTGGTCGGATCCTAATGATCGACCAAATGGGTCGGGTTCGAAGGTATAAGCGATTTATCAGATCGCTTACCCTACGACCCTAGACAACGTGGTAATCAGTAGGCATAGTCCCAAGGGACTATAACCATCGTGATTACAATCACGTTGCGAAGTTCAAACTAAATTCACATTGACCATAAGCTGGTCAACGCTGAAAGTCAAACAAAGTTTGACTTTCGGACTCGAAAAGCAATAAAAGAACGAAAGAATACTTACGAAGGGTCCCCGAATGCTAATCTAGATCCAAATAACTCAGGTATGAAACAATGGTTCCAACTTAGAGTCTTTTAGATCAGATTCTTGTGAGTTTAGAAGTGAAGTGGGTTGGGTATTTATAGTATTCGGAGAACCGTTAAGATCGTTTCTTGGAAAGGGGGGCATGATCAAGGCCGTACACTTGTCGTAAAGTTGTGGTAACTCATTTGGCACTCACCATAGGGTTTTGACAAGTGTCCTTGGACTTTGGAGGGTGTTAAGGGCTGAACAAATGAGTTTATGCATTTTTTATATATTTTTTTTCTATTTTTTTTATTATTTTTGCAGTTTTGCAGTTTTGGTTCCTGTGCGCGTATCGTCGTGTTTTGGCACTTCTAACACCCGTCAAGCCCATTTTTAAGCTTCACAAGGATGTTAAAGTATAGGGAACATGAAACATGCTCAAAAATATCTCGGATGTCGGTTCGTTTGGTCGTACGATCGCGATGTTCGCTTAATTACGACGGTATGCGCATAAGCGCGAAAAACGATCCAAATGACGCGACGAATGGATTTTTCTTATGCCAAACACTAAAATAAAATATTTTAGTGCTTACATAAATTTTTGGATGTCCGGATGTATTCAGAACGTAAGATATGCGCGAAAGTGCAAACTTGTGCACTTTTTGACACTTTTAGTCCCTGAATGAGCATAAAGTTTATTTTAGCATACCGTACCCCTCAAAGCATATTTCTAAGCTATGTAAAGGATATTTAGGGTATTTTTAACTTATGATCAAGTTTCGGAATGTTCGTTACTGTGTAAATCCTCATAGTTTCACAGTTTGACATGATTAGTCCCTGTGATCGAATAGACTTGTTTTCAACACACCAAACCATTCAAAACTTATTTCTAAGTTATGTAAAGGTTATTTAAGGTATGTTAAGCCTATTTCACTATTCCAGAGTGTTTGTTGCATTAAACTGGTTATATTTACGCATCTGTGCGCGTATAACCTTCCAGAAAGCGATTTAAAGCTTGAAATCGGAATAGAATCGAATTGTAAAATCACCAAACATAATTGCACACATAATAACATCAAAACACATTGTTTTATTAATAATCAACATTGTTTTACATCGTACATCGATTACAGAGTACAGTTGTCACATCGAAACAGGGCCCTAAGATATATTCGATTGGAGGATGACAGGAAGATACAAGAGAGAATGAACTCATCCAACACCTATGAGTCAACTAACAGGAAGTCAAAATCCTCATTTAAGCCATATCGCTCTAAGCCATATGGTAGAAATGAGAACAAGAAAGTGAATGCTATTGAAGACGAGGATCCTGAAGAATATCCTAAACTATCTGAGTATTGCTTTTCTGTTAACATTCCTGAATTAATGTATGCCATGCAGGGTTTAGGAGACAAGGCTAGGTGGCCTCAAAAGAATCAACAAAAGGCCGATTGGAAAGATAAGTCAAAATGGTGTGCTTTCCATGAAGATTTCGGACATGTAACTGAGGATTGCATTGCTCTAAGGAAAGAAATAAGCTATCTTCTAAGCAAGGGATATCTGAAAGATCTCTTAGGAAGAAAGAAGAATAAGGGTCATGATACTGAGAAGGATCCTGAGCGAGCAGCATCACCTCCCGCGGATGCTAAGATAATCAACTTCAATTCGGGAGGATCCGACATTTGTGGGACTTCGTATTCGGCAGCAAAGAGACATGCAAAAGAAGCTAAGGCCGAAAGGGGAGACATACCTGTCAGGATGACTACGCTTACAACTGACAAAGTGATCACGTTTGATGCTGATGACAGGGATACTGTCCAGGATCCTCACCATGATGCTCTGGTAATAACATTATATGTGGCTAACCATTTTGTACGCAGGATATTGGTTGATAATGGCAGCTCCGTTAACATAATCCAACTAGAGACTCTGAAGAGAATGAATGTGTCTCCAATGGATATCACTTCAAAGTCTACCGTGCTTGTTGGGTTCAGTGGAGAGGCTAGAAACACATAGGGAGAGATAAAGTTACCAGTATACGTTGAAGGAGTCAACTCGATACAACGTTTCTATGTGATGGATTCTCTATCCTGCTATAACATCATACTGGGAAGACCATGGATTCACGATATGAAGGCTGTGCCATCAACGTATCACCAATGCATCAAGATCTCTACCCCTTGGGGAGTTGTCAAAGTTGATAGTGATCAGCAGGAGGCGAAAGAATGCTACTCATCCTCGATGAAATCCTCAACCAAGCCTAGTACTGCATAGCAATTAAAGATGCGGGCCCAGGATATCGTGGAGGATTCGGAGTAGGATGTGAAGAAAATTATCCTGGATCAGGATAATCCTGATATCTCGGTGCTCGTAGGAACCAATATCCCTCAGGATATTGAAGAACAGTTAACTAACTTTTTGAAGTGCAGGATGTCGACGTTTGCATGGAAGCATGAGGATATGACAGGCATATCCAAAGACATTATCACTCACAAGCTTGGAATTGATAACTCATTCAAGCCTGTTCAGCAAAAAAGAAGGAAGTTTGCTCCTGAGCGGAATACGATTATCCAAGAGGAAGTTGAGAGATTATTGAAGTCCAGGATGATCAGAGAGGTTAAGTTCCCAAGGTGGCTAGCAAACGTGGTTGTGGTACAGAAGAAAAATGGGAAATGGAGAGTTTATGTAGACTACACAGACTTGAACAAGGCTTGTCCTAAAGACCCATTTCCTCTTCCCCACATTGATGCAATGGTAGATGCCACTGCCGGGCATGAAATGTTGACCTTCATGGACGCATCCTCAGGATTTCAGCAGATCCAAATGGAACCTTCTGACCAGGAGGATACTGCCTTCATAACACCAACAGGTATTTATTGTTATACAGCTATGCCTTTTGGTTTGAAAAATGCAGGTGCAACATACCAAAGATTGGTAAACATGATGTTCAAAGACAAACTGGGGGACACCATGGAGGTGTACATTGACGATATGGTGGTAAAATCAAAGAAAGCTCAGGATCACCTCCAGGATATTAAAGGAGCATTTGATATCCTGGATCAGTATAACATGAAGCTAAATCCTGCTAAGTGCCATTTTGGAGTGGGGGCAGGAAAATTTCTAGGATATATGGTGACCAAAAGAGGAATAGAGGCGAGCCCGGAGCAGATTAAAGCCATCTTGGATATTAAATCGCCCTCAAATATGAAGGATGTTCAACGATTAACAGGGCGAGTGGCAGCATTATACAGATTTATCTCAAGATCCTCAGAAAAATGCAAAGATTTTTATGATATCCTGAAGAAGAACAAGAAATTCGAATGGGGAGAGAAGCATGAAGCGGCCCTACAGGATTTAAAGCAATATCTTTCAACCGCACCTCTACTGATGAAGCCTGAGAATGGTGAACCAGTATCCCTATACCTCGCAGTATCAGGGAATGCTGTAAGTGCCGTCCTTGTAAAGGACCATGAAGGTCAGCAATATCCTGTTTATTATGTTAGTAAAAGCCTGTTAAATGCTGAAACTAGATATTCTCATTTAGAAAAATTGATACTAGCATTAGTTATGGCATCAACGAAACTTAGACATTACTTTGAGACACATAGGATTCATGTTAAAACAAATTATCATGTCAAAAATGTGCTTAGGAAACCAGAAATGTCAGGCAGGATGGCTAAGTGGTCGGTAAAGTTGAGTGCTTATGATTTAGTATATGAACCTAGAAATGCTATAAAGTCTCAGGCTTTAGCTGACTTTGTGGCTGATTTTAGTAGTGACATTCAGGATGAGGTAGACCTAGAAGTTCAACAGTTAGGGGAATCCTCAGGATCCTGGACATTATATACTGATGGTGCATCTAATATAAGAGGAGTAGGATTGGGAATACTACTAAAATCGCCACAGGGGGACATATTACCCCAGGCTATTAGATGTGAGTTTCCTGCTACTAATAATGAAGCAGAGTATGAGGCTTTAATTGCAGGATTAGAGTTGGCTAAGAGCATGAGTATCAAAAATTTGCAAGTATATGTTGACTCTTTGTTAATTACTAACCATTTTAATGGATCCTATGCAGTTAAGGGTGAGAAATTAATCGAATATCTCGATATTCTCAAAAAATTAGCAGGATATTTCGATGCTTTTACACTTGAACAGGTACCAAGGGAGGATAATGCTGAAGCGGATGCCTTAGCAAATTTGGGATCATCGATCAGGATACCTGAAGGGACCCAAATACCAATATTACATGTCTTATATCCTGCAATGAATCCTCAGGATAAAGAAGTAGCGGGTATTCGGGATCCTGGAGCGGAATATCCTGAACAGGATCCTAAATCCTGGACGGCTCCAATTGTGAGATATCTCAAAGAAGGACACATCCCCGGAAATGAAAATCCTAAGGCATTTAGGATGAAGGTATCACGATTCACTATTATAAATAATGTTTTATACAAGAAATCTCTTGCAGGACCGTATTTGAGGTGCTTGGAGGATCCTGAAGCCAAAGAAGTACTTCAGGATATACATGAAGGGGATTGTGGTAATCACACTGGGGGCAGATCATTGTTCTCGAAAGTATTAAGGACAGGATATTATTGGCCAACGATGAGGAAAGATGCTGCAGAATATGCTCGAAGATGTGATGCATGTCAAAGGCATAGTAACATACTACATCAACCAGCTGAACCACTATATCCTGTAGTTTCCCCTTGGCCATTCATGAAATGGGGGATGGATATAGTAGGGAAGTTACCAAAGCTCCGGGAGGAAAAGTCTTTATGTTAGCAATGACGGATTATTTCTCTAAGTGGGTTGAGGCTGAAGCATTTGTTCAAGTTAGAGACCAAGAAGTAGTATCCTTCATAAAGAGGAATATCCTGACTAGGTTTGGGGTACCAGCTGAGATCATTTGTGATAATGGGTCCCAGTTTATAAGCAAAAGGACTACTGACTTTTGCAAGAGTTGGGGAATCAAAATGATCACATCTACTCCGGTACATCCTCAAGCGAATGGGCAAGCCGAATCCTCAAACAAGATAATAGTCAATAACTTAAAGAAGAGGCTTGGAGCCAAAAAAGGAAGATGGGCGGAAGAGTTACCCTTTGTTTTGTGGGCTGATAGGACAACGGTAAAGAATGCAACCGGCCAAACCCCGTTTTCCTTGGTATTTGGAGCAGAAGCAGTGATTCCAACAGAAATGACGATACCTCCTGCAAGATCTATCCTACAGGATCCTGAACAGAATCCTGAAGTCTTATGTCAAGATTTGGATACTATAGATGAAAAAAGAGACGCGGCAAGACTAAGGATAGCAGCATATCAACAAAGAATATCCAGAGCATATAATAAGAACATAAGGACTAGAAGATTTCGAGTTGGTGATTGGGTGCTAAGAAAGGCTTTTCAAAATACCACTAATCCTGCCGATGGCAAGTTAGCTCCGAAATGGGAAGGACCGTATGAAGTCGACTCAGAAGCAGGGAAAGGAGCATATCGACTCAAGAATATGGAAGGGGATATGCTACCAAGATCCTGGAATGCAATACATTTAAAGCTCTATTTCAAGTAAGAGTAGAATTTATTTTCTATCTCGGAATTATATGTATTCTATTTTAAATATATTTGTTTATTATCTTGAACCCAATACTGACTTAAGCATTGGAGGGGTGTTAGCCAAGCTAACACCCACCTTAGTTTACAATTGTTTTACAGCATATGTTTCAGGATATAGCTCCAGGATATGTACTCAAGATAGCTCGAAAGATTAGAGGATTGGCCCTCTCTCTCACGTTTAAGGGATCCTGGTCCCTTCAAAGGTTTAAAGGTATTCACCTTTCTTTCGAATTGGGTTTAAACATCTCACCTGGAGCGCAAGTTATCTAGGTATAGTTCAAGGTAGCGGGACCAGTTCATGTAAAAGTGGCTGACAATTTTGTTACTGTTGGCTATATCCTGGATCCTGAAGGTATATGAGGATTGATCACCCTCTCTCACGAAATAGTATTTTCATACTCTCTAAGGTTTAAAGGTTTTCACCTTTCTAAGAATTGGAGTTTATACACTCTCGCCTATAGCGCATGAAATTTAGGGTTTATCCCCAGATATCAGGGTTATCCCCAAGAGATTAAGGGTTTATCCCAAGTATGCTAAGGATTCATTTCAGGATATCAGGGGTTTTGTCCTTGGGTATTCAGAATTTATTCAAGTCAAAGTATGAATACATTTGCGTCTCTGTGTCGAACACAGGGGACATACATTATACTATTCAAAGGATGGATCCAAGTTTATAAGTATGCACTGGGGACAAACTTATAATGGAGGATTGAAATTGATTCTCTAAGAATCTCTGGTATGATCTCTCCTTTTTATTTGGACAATTTATAGGTTGTATTTCAATATCCCGATCAAGATATCTTTCAGGATATCTTCTAGGATACGTTTACCATATATTCCTAAAAATGTTCAAACAAAACAGTTTTCACGAATAAAATTTGTATATCAATGACAACAATAATAAAGTAAAAAAAAAAGAAGTTATATTATTAACATACCAAAAGATGTGCTCTTAGTTTCACCTCAAAACAAGGCCCATCCACTAAGAGCACTAATAGTTCCTTACCATATTTACCCAACAGTTGAAGGTTTCATCTCAAACCGAGACCCATCCACTTCCAACTGTTGTATTGTTCAAAAAAGCATGCAGGAAATGTAAATTGTTCAGGTGCAGGAAAGTAAAGTGCAGAAAAGTAAATTGTTTAAAGGATTACAGACCAACATTCAAACTTAAAAAGGTGGGCTCTGGCCTTGGCACGTATATCCGTCATCGCCCACCTAAATTCCCTCACACAGCGGCATCTTCTCCAACCTTCTCAGATTTCTTAGCACCAGCATCCTGAGCAGCATCCTCACCAGTATCCATTCCAGCATCCACTCCAGCATCATTCTTGTTTCCAGCCTGGATCACCACCTCTGCTGACTTAGAAGACTCAGCAGCTTCAACAGGAAGTGGCACAGCTTTGCCTCCGAGCTCCTTTAGCTTGGCCACCCAGGATTCAACTGGCCAAGATGGACAAACAAGGCCCGTCTCCTTGGCCTCGTAGGCCATCTTGATGCGTGCTTGTAACAGGGAGACGATAGCGGAAGCCTTGATTCCCTCCCGGAAATTGACCAGGGCTTGATCATGATCCATTTGAACGGTGGCAAGTTTGAGCTCAGCGTCTTGGGTGACCTTCTTCAGCAGGCTTTCGTAGTGCCGGGTCTTTGCTTCGGCAATGGCACCTTGGTCAGCAACGGTGTTTTCAAGCTGTTTGATCCTGGCTTCATGGAGTGCAGTAGTACCACAGGCATCATTATACAAGTGGAGCAAATGCTGGAGGCCCTGCACATCAATTTCAGGTATGAGTTAGAATATATTGACCAGGATATCCTGTCAGGATATCCTATTAGGATATACGTGCAGGATATATGTGCAGGATATGCATCAGGATATTACCTTGTTAAGGAAGGATGTCATTGGCTCTAAGGAATCAGAGAAACTGAGTTCGTCATAGGAGAACCCTTCTGAACCTGGAGCACTGACTTCAAGACCTTTCCTCTTTTTTGCTGTGGAAGCACGAGTCCTTGGATTGGCCTTGGGAGCCGGGAGTGGCTTGGAACTAGTAGCAGCAGGAGTCTCTTTCTTGACTGTGGCTGGAGTTGGGTAGCTGTCGAGTTCGTCGAGGTCTAGATAGACTGGAACTTTGCTGGAGTCTGCACACAGGGTGTAAAATTCTAAATCTCTCCTAAGGATATCAAATGAAAACATATGTGTACAAGATATTTTGCAGGATCCTTACCAGACATGTTTGCACTTGAAAGAGGACTTGGAGTTGGTGGGGATGGATTGAAACTTCTTTCAGCCTCTGGAAGGAGTCTGATGGCGTCTATTCTTTTTTGAGAATCAGCAAGAGGAGGTGCAATCTTCCTAAAATCAGCTGCATGCACAACAGAGAAAATAAAATTGGTCAGTTCAGGGTATAAAGCAGGATAAGAAGTAGGATCATCTTTAAACCCTAAATCCTACCCTTCTTCAACCATTTCATCGGATAATCCGTTCCACCAGGGATTGAATCCCTTTTTACAAAGAAAAACTTGGATTGCCAACCATCCTCGTTCCTGGTGGCACGAAGTATCAATGGGTCACCGGAAGTAGAATAAAACAGAAATCTACATGATCCATGGCATCTAAGTTTGTAAGCTAAAGGGAGATCATGGACGGAAAGATCAGGAATGTGGTTTCTTTTGATCTGGTCAAGAACAGACAAAACACGCCAGAGCATTGGCATGGTTTGGCTGAAAGAGATTTTTGTGATATTAAAGAATTCGGTGATGAAGTCCGGAAAGGGGAATTGTAGCCCTAGGGTAAAAGGGAAAGCACTGAAGCATATCCACTCGCTGGAGACCATATCCGACTGGATTTCCCGGTCAAACGGTCTAAATACGGTTCCTTCCGGGAAGATGCCGGAGGATTTTAAGGCTGACAGGTGGGCACTATCGAAGGTACATACTTCCTTCTCCGGTTCTTGGAGAAGGTTCTGTTGGATGAATGTGGGAGCCGAGTCACCTGAACTGGATCTTGTTTGCCTTGGCATTTGGTCACCTGAATTTTTTGCCGGAGAAAGAGGATAAAGATGAATATGAAGATGAGAGAGAGAATGTTACCTTTTCCTTGTCGATTATGATTAAAAAAGAGATGAGGATGAGAAGATATAGGGCATGATGAGTAAATATAGGCCGGGTAGTTGAAAACGGTCACATCATTGGTCTTATCTATTAATTACCTCGGTCTTCGTGAAAAATGTAACCGTTAGTGCAGGATAACAAACGGTAACATTTTTGGGGACAATTGTTATGGGTGAAATTCTGAGCCCATATCCTGGAAAATATCTTGATTTATATCTTGGTTTTATAGTATCTGTTTACATCCGGGATGCTAGTTCAGGATATTGGTAACATCCTGAATGGTATCCTCAGGATTACTAACGGATTATGTGCAGGTGCGTGGGTTAGAAGCTAGCAACGTTCACAAGGACTCATTCCGCGGAAGACTCGGTCCAAGTTGTTCAAGGAAAGACGTTAAGCCCGCTTTATTTGGTTCCAAACGGCTACTTATGGAATATTCGGGAGCATCCCATATTTATAGGAATTTTAGTTTCTACTGTGTAACTATAAATAGGTGGGTATACCAGATCGAATAGGACATCACATTTTCACTGCATACACTCTAACACTCGCTCTCTAGCAATTTACACTTTCATACAAAAGCATTGTAACACTTAGCGATCTGGTCTATATCCTGCACTGTATCCTGACGTTTGAAGCAATAAGAAGAACAAGGCAGCTGCGATTGTCAGCTCCCGAGGTTTTATGCCGGCGATCTAGATTGATCAAGGGCTTTCCTCGAACATCTCGTGTCGTTTCCTTTACTTTTTACTCATTGTTTGATCGTAGATACAGCTCAATATCCTGAGCCGTATCCTGAATACTGATTTTCCAAATAACTTAACCGGCATATTTTCAACACACTTTCTAGCACACTACCTCACTTTACTAATTTGATCACTTAATTGCCTCGGTAATTTTTGACCAAAACAGTATCCTTGCTGACTCAAACTACTGGGGTGAGGGTAACGTCACCTTCAAAAGAGGGGCCTACTACAATAACTAAGATAATCTCTTAAAATAGTGCAAAAGTGCGGAAATAATCAAAGGTTACACTAGATACGAGTCGGAACCAAGTGATTCATCTTGTCTATCTGTTTTTTTTCTTTTTATTTTTATTTTCAGCATTTTAGTTAGTTTTTATTTTTCTTAGTTTAAAACATTTTTCTAAACTTTTATTTTTGATTAGACGTTGAGGATAAACCGGTACTAAAAGCTCTTGTGTCCTTGGACGACCTCGGTATCTTACCAACACTATACTACGCTCACGATGGGTGCACTTGCCCATATGTGTGTTTAGTGTTAGTAAAATATCATGTTTTATAAATTTAAAACTTGGCTAAAAATAAGTGTTAAAGGGGCTTAAAATATACACCTAAAATATATAACACTCGACAACGCATCAAGTTTTTGGCGCCGTTGCCGGGGACACAAGGATTTTAAGAAAGCTTAAAATCGACGGCCTAATCAGTTTTTCAAAACCTTTTTAAAACGCGCGCACTTTTTCTGCATTTTAGTTTAGTTTTGCATTTACAGTAACCTGTACACGGGGCCGTGTTCACTGAACACGGGGCCGTGCTGCACATTTTCATAAAAACACCCAGTAACAGTAGCTTGAACACGGGCCGTGCTCACTGAACACGCCCCGTGCTCAACGAAATCAGTAAATTTAATTAAAACGCCCAGATACAGATCCTGAACACGGGGCCGTGTCCACTGAACACGGGGCCGTGTCCAGCCTCTGTTTCCGTTTTTATTTTTGTTTTCTGATCTCGAGACTTGGTTGTGGTCTGCTGAGTGATTCTTATGGATCAATACTCAGGAGGTTACAACTACACCTATGAGGAGGATGATTATAGGGGTAATTATTGCACTAATTGTCGTAACTCACGCTCGGTTCAAAATAATCACTCATATCAACCGTCCAATTCATACACCTACTATGAGGAGCCCAGGTACGAGCCATCAACTTCATACACATCCTATGAAGACCAAAGGTATGAACCTCCTCCCTCATACTCATATTTTGATGAACCAAGGTATGAGCCTTCTTACTCATACTTTGATGAACCAAGATATGAGCCACCACCTTCGTATGCTTATTATGAGGAACCATGGCGTGAACAACCCACCTCATATGAGTATTATGAAGAACAAAATTATGAACCTTATCCATCATATGCTTACAATGAAGAACAATGGTGTGAACCATCTACTTCATATGGGTATTATGAGGAACAAAGGATCGAACAACCGGACTCAAGCTTAGAAAATCCCGATTCTTTTTCTATAACCGAAGTAACCGATAGGATATTAGAACACGTAAGAGTTATCGATCGATGTATAAGAGAATCTCGCGCAAGGGAAGAGGAGTCCCGCGCAAGAGAAGAATTAAAAAAGGAAGAGATAACTGAAAGTGTAAAAATGGAAGAACAAATAAGTGAAAAACCGACACATGAGTTAAACAACGAAAAAGGTGAGTCCGACAAAGGTAAAATTCAAGAAGAGTCTAATTTTGAAGAAATTAATCTCTTGTCACCTTCTTTTGAAAATCATTGTTTAGTACCCACTCATGCTAAGTTTTTAAAAGAGTTAAACACTAACACTAAAATTGACGAAACGGTAAGTGTTAAGTTAACTAATGATCAAACGTCACTAATAAAAGAAGACCCATTTGAAATTAACATTACACCGGTTCCATGTTTCTTTCAAAATTCGTTTATTAGTAATATCACAATTGATAAAGATCTTTGTGTTAACATAATGCATAACTACATTTTCGAAAAATTAAGTATTAGTGATTTTTCTCCACTTCAAATACCCATTTTCTTACCCAATCGGAAGGTAATAAAATCAATCGGTGTAGTTGAGGATGTCTTGGTTCAAATAAATCAAATGGTAGTTCCGACCGACTTTGTCATCCTTGATGACGCTCCTCTAGTGTTGGGACGACCATTTGTAAAAACTCACGAAGCTTTGAAAAACCGGAAGTTCAACAATCTACCTCTTCAATTAGGGGCATTTAAAAAGAGTGTCAATCTTGAGCGGTCAATGAAATATCCATTCGGCAATGATGACCCCCTAATTGAAGATGAGCCAGAACCACCTGATAAGGTGGGTCTAGCCAAGGACCCTTATAAATGTGGCGCACCACGGAGGCATTCCGCGGAACTATCCTTAGTTTTAGATTAGTTTAACTTTTATATTTTCTAGTTTAGTTTTAATTTTCAGGAATAAAACACACTCGGGATGGTGAAGGATACTAAGGGAAGCTTGAACCAACAACCCATGCACAAAAACATAGCCTCCCGACAATTTTTCTTCATTACAGCAAGTTCAGCACGGGGCCGTGCTCACCCCAACACGCCCCGTGCCCGAGGTTCTGTAGAAAATGCCCAGTTCAGGTACCTGGACACGGGGCCGTGCTCACTGAACACGCCCCCGTGCCCAGCTTTCTATTTACTTTTGGTACTGGCAGTCTGGACACTGGGCCGTGCTCAGCCAACACCACCCCGTGTTCAGCTACCCAGTACCATAAAATCTTGTTTTTAACCCACTTTTACACATTTTAATCAACCGAAAAACTTATTTTTGGGACACATTGAGGACAATGTGTAATTTAAGTGTGGGGGGATGCTAAAACCTTGAATCTTACAAGTCCTAAATACAAGCCTTACACAAAACTCTATTGGAATCGCTAATCACCCCAAATTTTTCATTTTTTTTTCTTGTCTACGTTTAACTCGGGAAATTCAAGTTCTCAAAAAGGTTATATTTTTACGAATTTACAACCGATAGCGTCGTGATAAAAAGAACCAACATAAGAAAATTATGAAAAGGCATGACAAGCTTAGTTAAAATTTGATTATATATACTTGATCACATAAAAACCTATTCCCACAAAAGTGAGTTTTGAGCCTTTATTGAGCAAACACTTACATATCATTTGACTAAATGCTCATTTTCGTTTCTTGTGTGAATAGCCGCTTGGTTCTTACGACTCTAGAACTTGCCATGACTATACATTCCCGGTCCTTATCAACTTAAACCCGAGTAAGTAAATGATGGAGGCATTAGGACTAACCCTTTTTATTTCTACACCATTATTTTTCTTTTTTTTACCACCTACCCAAAATCCCCCTAGTTAGCCCATTTGAGCCTAAACCTTTTCATTTCATAACCCAAACCAAACACCCTTTTTACCCACCAAAACCTTTTTCATTTTTACCCCTTTGTTTTAGTAACAGGTTCGATTTTTCGTATGACTTTTGAAAAAAAAAATTGTGTTGATGATGAAGCAAAAGAAAATAAACAAACAAGTTCATCAAAAATAACTTTGTTTGAATATTTAGCTTCATCAAAATAAAAGTTACAAAAAAATAGAAAGTCATACGAAAACCGACACTTGTTACGCTTTTCGCCTTTTTTTCTACTAACCACTAACCACCAACCCAACCACCTACCTTTAACCCAAGCCTAACCCTTCACCCACAAAGCCCTCTTGATAGTTACAAAGGTATATAAGTTAAAAAGGAGGAGGGTTAATTGCTTGGCAAGCCTATGGTAGGAGTAAGTTCCATGCCGCTCTCGAGTGATCCACAAAAATACATTTTCGGCCGAGTGTTGAGTGATCCCCGTGAGGTATGTGAACTTGTATATAAATAGAATTTTAAAGAGGCATGTTATGCCCTAATAAGTAATTTATCTTATGAAAAGTTTTAAATAAATCATGACGAATAGGATTGTAAATAAATAAAAATAAAATTAAATAAAGAATCTTGGAAATCCCGACACTCTACGACAAGCCCAAAAACCTTCGTCTCTACCCATTCCATTTGGGAGTGTAATAGCCACATATTAAAGAGTTTTGCTTGAGGACAAGCAAAGATTCAAGTGTGGGGGTATTTGATGTGTTCAAAATGCAACATATAAATTTCATCAAATGAGGCATAAAACTAACCCTTTTTAGTACTAATGTTGGAAAAAGTGTGCTTTTGTCTTCCTTTTGTATTTTCAGGATTAAATGAGCTCAAATTAACAAAAGAAGCAAAAAAGACATCAAAATCTAACATAAATACAAGAAAAGGAACAAGACGTGACATGCCCGACCCCACGACAGCATCTTCCCAAGCAAAACAAGAGATCAGAAGCCTGAACACGCCCCGTGCTCAGCCAGCACGGGGGCGTGCCCAAGTGTCAGCAGAAAAGACAAAGTGGTAGAAGCTTCTATTGCCCACCACGAGGCCGTGCTCAGCGGGCATGGGGCCGTGGTCAACTATAAGATTCGCACAATCCAGCAAATCTGCATAGTACAAAGATTCTTCTGCACCACGGGGTCGTGCTCAGCGGACACGGGGGCGTGGTCAACTAATAAGACAAAGCTGCATTAAATGAAGAAAGAGAAGGATGTGGACACGGGGCCGTGTCCAGGCTTCTGTTCAGCCTATAAATAGGAGTGCTTGGCTCAAGTTCAAACCATCCCTTGGCACACCACCTCTCTCACACTTCACCCACCACCCACCACCACCATAACACCATCATCCACCACCATCATCCATTGTCCATCATAGAGTGTGTGAGTCGTCTCGGGATCCAAGATTGATCGTAAGAGTTCTTGACAATCAAGGCCATGTTTGCCTAAGTCTCTTACATCACTTGGTGAAGACAAAATGTCTAGTGTAATACTTTTTATTTCTAATCTTTCGCACTTTTTATTTGGTTTCGTATTAATGACTTTAATAACTAGTTGCTTATGTTGAAGGTGATCTTTCTTTATCGTTTGTCCGTGGTGTCTTGAAATTATTTTACTGTCTATATAAAATAAAAGATTTTCACCATTCATATCTCCACGGTCTATATGGAGGTATGTTGGCTACCTGGTCGGGGGTTAAGGGAACGGTTTGGTAAAGGTCTTGCCATTGTTCAGCGTTTAGAGGTCCTGCAATGGACCTGGGTCAAATTTAGTAGGACCTCCTTCAATACTTAACGGTATTGGATGGCGGGGGTCCAAACTCTTTGATCCCCTCATATCCTGGAAAATATCTTGATTTTATAGTATCTATTTACATCCGGGATGCTAGTTCAGGATATTGGTAACATCCTGAATGGTATCCTCATGATTACTAACGGATTATGTGCAGGTGCGTGGGTTAGAAGCTAGCAACGTTCACAAGGACTCATTCCGCGGAAGACTCGGTCCAAGTTGTTCAAGGAAAGACGTTAAGCCCGCTTTATTTGGTTCCAAACGGCTACTTATGGAATATTCGGGAGCATCCCATATTTATAGGAATTTTAGTTTCTACTTTGTAACTATAAATAGGTGGGTATACCAGATCGAATAGGACATCACATTTTCACTGCATACACTCTAACACTCGCTCTCTAGCAATTTACACTTTCATACAAAAGCATTGTAACACTTAGCGATCTGGTCTATATCCTGCACTGTATCCTGACGTTTGAAGCAATAAGAAGAACAAGGCAGCTGCGATTGTCAGCTCCCGAGGTTTTATGCCGGCGATCTAGATTGATCAAGGGCTTTCCTCGTACATCTCGTGTCGTTTCCTTTACTTTTTACTCATTGTTTGATCGTAGATACAGCTCAATATCCTGAGCCGTATCCTGAATACTGATTTTCCAAATAACTTAACCGGCATATTTTCAACACACTTTCTAGCACACTACCTCACTTTACTAATTTGATCACTTAATTGCCTCGGTAATTTTTGACCAAAACAATTTGGCGCCCACCGTGGGGCAAGTGGTGCTCTCTTTACTAAAAATTTTTGTGAAATCGTTAATCGGTTTCCTATTCTCAAAACTTTTTGCCTCATTGTCCATAATGGCCTCAAGATCAAACATGAGTTCCTCCACTGTGTCTGCTATGACTTCTGCTACTACCGGTTTGGTGCTTCCACCACCTCCTCCAAGGATGCCAGCCTCTTCACGACCTCAGGATATTATCCCTACTCACAGTGTTCAGGAATCTGCTCCCGTTTTAGCTTCTAATGATGAAATTCTAACCTTATTTGGAAGTGTGCAGGAACAAATGAGGCAGCAACAGGAAACAAACCAAATGCTGTTGAGGGAAATACAACTCCTGAAGTCTGGCTCGAGCAGATCTGCTGAGGATATTGTCACTCCATTACAACCCAGAACTTTGAACTTCAGTTCAGCTGTGTATACTGAGGATAACAGGGGGAAT
The DNA here is from genome assembly GCA_030545235.1 of Helianthus tuberosus. Classification (NCBI taxonomy): domain Eukaryota; kingdom Viridiplantae; phylum Streptophyta; class Magnoliopsida; order Asterales; family Asteraceae; genus Helianthus; species Helianthus tuberosus. Next base: position 99,667,897 of record CM060355.1, read on the forward strand.
ATTGTCCCCAGCCTTCCTCAGAATCACACTCCTGAAATACCCTCCTCGGTCAGGATGTCAACCATGAGGAGCTCAAGATATGGGCAAAATCCTCCGACGGGTAACGTGTCAAATAATAATAATACTCATGCTACTAACAATAGTGGATCTTTGCAGGATATAGGTGTAACATCAGCACTTAGACGTTGATGATAAACCGGTACTAAAAGCTCTTGTGTCCTTGGACGACCTCGGTATCTTACCAACACTATACTACGCTCACGATGGGTGCACTTGCCCATATGTGTGTTTAGTGTTAGTAAAATATCGTGTTTTATAAATTTAAAACTTGGCTAAAAATAAGTGTTAAAGGGGCTTAAAATATACACCTAAAATATATAACACTCGACAACGCATCAATACGTTCGTAAAATTGTGCCAAGTAGCACTAATGTCACGTCACTGTTAGCGACCACCAACATCAGAAAAGCTTGTAAAAATAAAATAAAAAAAGTAAAAAATAACACCGAACGAAAAACCGACGTAAAATCGTTGAACCACGCATGCCCGTTGCGGGGTGTTAATGCGAAGAAATTATACAGAAACATAAAACGCAGAAAATAGTAACTAAGTCGATCTAGTACTCGCACATTGCTACGAACTTGTCAAACGGAGGAAAATCTTGTCAAATGGGAAAAACAGATGAAAAACGTTAAACCCACACGCACGTTACGGCGTGTTGACTCGCAAAATTTAGAACGAAACATAAAACAAAAAATTTGCGAGAGATGAAAAGTACGGGGGACCAAATTGAAAATAAAAAAAGTATTGGGGTTAAATTGCAAAAGATGAAAAGCTTTGGATAAAAAGTAAAAAAGTCATTTGGGTTAAAATTCAAAAAATAAAACCATTAGGTTAAAAAGTGAAAAATGCATTTTTTTTTTTTGAAAAACTCCCATTGCATATGTTACAACATCATAAAGCATGAAAGTGTTGCTTATTTATATTTTGGAAATATGAATATGAATTTATACAGGGTCACTTTTGTAATACAGAACCAACTCAAGGGTGTCATTCATAATTGTGTACCAAACCCAAAACTATAACTTTCACCGGAAACACTTTTAACTAATGTTTATCAACTCTCAATTTTCAACTTGGTACTCTTGACTAAACCTAACCCTATTAACTTTCTTTTTTTCCCTGACGTGGCCTATTTTTTAATAAAGGCCCATGTGTAATCATAAAGCCTTTTTTGGGGGCGTTATATGACAAGTGACTCGCCACGTCATAGAGGGGCTTTATAAGACATTATATCATTAGAGCGTGTAGTCATAAAGCCTCTATTCATCATTACCTAATCATTAATTTTCATTTTTATTAATTAGTTAAAAAAACACTTTTCTATTTTTTTCATTTAATCTTTAAATTATATAAAAAACACTTTTATTAAATTTAAAAAAACATTACAATAAAAAAAGCAATACATTTATTCTTCGTCTTCATCGTCGTTCTCTCCTTCTTCCTCTTCGTTTTCTCCATCATCCAAACCTCCGTCTACAAAGTTCCCGGCTTCGAATTCCTCAACTTCTTCTTCCTCGGAATCTTCTTCGATGTCACCATCGTGTCGAATTGGGCGAATCGCCCAAACATGATCGACCAAATCCGCCTTTAACGCGTTATGTATATCCTTAGATCGCAATGGTTGAGCATTCAAGATTCTCTCTTCCATTGTTGCTTGGGTTCCTTCAACTACATCTTCCGGATAATCGTTTTGGCATAACGCTTTTCCATCATCCTCTATGATCATATTATACATAATGATTCAAGCATACACGACCATTCAAATTCTATCCTTTTGCCATATACGACAAGGATTTCTGATAAAATGCCATCGTTGTTAAAAAAAACCCCAAAACACCTCTCGATGTCCTTTCACGAAGACTCTTGTAGCTTTTTAAAATATTGTCTTGTCACATCGAGCGTTTCAGAAAACGTTTTAACAATATTCGAATACTCCGGGTATATACCATCGCCCAAATAGTAGCCATGTTCGTAGTAATTCCCGTTTGCATGAAAACCGGCATTTGGTATCGTTCCAGAAATGTAACTCTTTAACAATGGTGAACACTCGAAGGTATCAATGTCGTTCATACACCTGGCTTCACAAAGAAAGCCGACCATGTCACACCCTGAAATATCAGAGCTGGCGTGATTGGACCGGTATCTTCATTGCACAGCGGAAGCAGTCAATGCTAAGACTTCTAGAAGGTGAACGCCCGCTAAGTACTCGAATCCACATGGTCCTCCTATTCCAACCGTGTCATAATTTTGAAATGCAACCTGAGAAAGAAACATGCGAAAAATCAACATAAATTTGAGCGAGTTCATAGTTTGTTTGTAAAAGATTTGAAATAAATCTTTTTGAATAACCGGTTTTTGAAATATTGTTGAGAAAACGAATTAAAAATCATTTTATTTGGCATGTTATATGGAAACTTTGTATTTCGTGAAACTTCGAATTTGTAACGCATTATGTTCGTAAAACCTTGTATTCGTAAACTCTTGTGTTTGTAAAATTTGTGTAACCGTCAGTGTCCACCCTGACATTGACAACATGCATGCATAATCGATGTGTTGTCTTTGTATAAAACAGGGTATGCAAGTGTAAGTTTGTAGACTGTAACACGTAAGTTTATATGTTGTAAATTCAAGGAAATCGGAGATCGCTAATGGTTTGCAAGGCCATTAAGATATGTGACGACATAGGAAGCATCCAAACCATAGGCATTTTTCCGCCGATTTACGACTAGAGACACAAAAGCACTCTTGGTAAAAAGGTGGCCAAGAGTGTGGCTACCTGAAATCCATTAGATCTAACCTTTTGTTTCGCGTTCTAGGTATATAGTTGATTAATGGTGCTTAAGTCTCACCCTATTCGTGACATGATCTATTGTATCATTCCTTAGTTTAACATGTCGTTTTTGTAACGCCCTGCGTTTTTGAAACTTTGATCTTTTGGCAAGTCTCGTCCCTGTAATACTTAATGATACCTATTTGAGTTTTAATTATGTTAAACTATGTGGAACTTTACTCGACACGATACTTTTATGATACTTGACTCTTGTGATACTTGACTCTTGTGAAACTTGACTCTTGTGATACTAGACTCTTGTGATACTTTGAAACTCGACTCTTGAAACTTGACACTTGTTAAACTTTGATACTTGTTGAACGAGAAACTTGATTCTTTATTGAAGGAGAGACTTTGATACTTGTTAAACGAGAAACTTGATTCTTTATTGAACGAGAGACTTTGATACTTGTTAAACGAGAAACTTGATTCTTTATTAAACGAAAGACTTTGATACTTATTGAACGAGAAACATCATACTTATTGAACGGAATCTAGCTTAGACGCAGGCTTGAAACACGGAAACTTTTTATGATTAATTATATAATAATACCTTGTATTGGATACTCACAATAATACGTAACGCAACACTTAATCTAGCTCGCAAAACGAACCAAAGTCGGAAAAAACTAGCAAACGGGTCTCGGCTATCCGAAGGAACATCCGATCGGATGACCATTCGACCGAATAGCCATATGATCCCTTGCACTCTACACCGCCCTAGATGTCAACATCACCTATAAATAGGGCCCTTAACATTTCATTTTCACCTTTGGCCCTATCATCCGACCACACGCACTCTCAGGCACTCTAATCAAGATTCGAGCCATTTCCGTAAGTATTCTTCCCTGATTCTTGTACAACTTTCATCATTCATCACTTCTACACAATATTCTTCATCAAAATCACACGAACACTTCAACTTTTTCATGAAAACCAACTAATTTGGGTCTCTTGAAGATGGTTTCCACTTAGTTGTTTGTACAAACTGTTGTGGAGCATCATTTAATCAAGATCGGCCCAGATCTAAAGGGATTTTCACAACTTTTATACAAAATCTGATGGAATGTCACTTGTTTCCGGCTCAGATCTGAAGAACACCACGTTTACAACCGATTTTCAGACTTTCTTCAACTTTTATACAAAACAGTGACGAAATCAGACTTAAACGGACTTTCAACTCTTTCTTTAGTCAAAAGCCGGCTTGGGAACTGAAATTCACCGGAAAAAGGACCGATTGATGGGTCCAAACATGAAACACCACCAAAAACAGTTCGTCGGTTCGAGAAGGGGTGGTTCCCAGCCGATCGAACGAGCTGGGTTTGGTACATTTCCGTTGTTTGACGCGTCGTTACACCGTCTCCATTAACTCAAAAACTTAGCAAATTTCACGAAAACTACAGTCACTGACCATCTGTCAGAATGGTCATCCGATCGGATGACCATTCGTCCAGATGATCTGATTATGATGACACTTGTTTGTTTTATAGGACACTATGATCACAACATTTGAAACTTTAACAGTTCGCAAACACCCACTGTTCAAATGGCCATCCATTCGAATGGTCATCCGTCCGGATGACCATCCGCTCTCATCCGTCCGGATGACCATCCGATCAGATGGAGTCCATCTGTTCGAATGGTCATCCGACCGGATGACCATCCGCTCAGGTATTCTGTCAGACATTTTTACTCGATTTTTGCACCATTCGACACTTTGTTCCCAACCGGGTCAGCACTTAGAGGACTTATGCTCTGTTCCCCGCACGCAGGCTGATCCAGCGCTCCCTTCGATCCAATCTTAGCTGGCGGCCAAGTTTGGCAGTTTGCCAGATTTGGCCTCTGGACTTGTATTGTCGCGTTTTGTCACTTTTAACCCCTTTTAACATAATATTTAGGTTATATAAAGGTTAACATGTGTAACTTGGATTTTGTCCGGAAATGTCGTGGATCATTTCGTTCGATCGTACGGTTACGCGTTTCGTAAATAAAATAAAATATAACATTCTATTGAACGCGAATATGATCGAAATTGTTTAACGATTGAAATTGTGCATTCTTGCCAATAAAATTCAAGATTTTAATGAATACAAAAATGTCCGGAATTGTACAATGATTGAAAATGTACAGATGTCACACTTTTGATATCCTTTCGTGACACTTTTTTGAACTCAAGCATCTTTGAGCTTTGTAGAAAGAATAAGCTATTTACTAGCTTGACCCATTCCAAATAAATGACATCTGCAAGATAGTACTCTTTGTTGTACTGCATCCCGTTCAGCGTAAAATAGCATGGATGTTCAAACCCAATTATTATGTTGTTGAATATCGGTGACTGGTATATGATGTTGAGATCATTGTTCGAACCATTCTCTCTAAAAATGCATGTCAAATCCAAAGATCATGGGATGCAACTGCCTTGAGTATTATGGTCGGACATCCTTGGTCACCTCGTGTATGCTGCTCTTTCCATGCAATAGGATAATTTTTCCATGGCCAATGGGTACAATCAATGGTGCCCAACATTCCAGGTAACTCGTGGATGAAACTCTAGTAACCATTGTGCATTAATTTTGTTAGGCCTTCTAAGATACTTATCAGAATAAAATTTAACAACATACGCGCAAGAATTACCTAGGCACATGTCGGTCATGAATTCAGTAATGCGTACGTATTCATTTGTTGTGTCGCTTCGAATGTCGCATGCCAATTAACGTATGGCAGATGTGCATTTCTAGAGTCGTGAATGACCCTTTCGATTAAACGCATCGGTTCTTTGCGTAAAGTATTCATAATTGTCAGACAAATCCACGATTCGAAGGAAAAGATTGCGACTCATATGGAACCAAACATCTAAAGAAGTTTTCCCCGAACACCGGCTCAGGAGCAAAACAGTCGTTCTAGAGACAACCTTTTGCATCTTCATGATTCTTGTTTATCACTTTACGCTTCCTTAGAGGTATAGAACTTGATCCTTCTTGTCTTTTATGTTGTGTAAGAGCCAAAGACATGTTGTCAATGTCATCACAAACAATTTGTTCAAACCGTGTCTGGGCTAGTTGCATGAAAAGTACGCTCGAAATCTAAGGACGCATAAACTGAATTGCGAAGGGAGATTCCGGTGTTTCTTTATCACTAGAACTCATTGTGAGGATTATGAGATAGTTCAGAGATGGGTTAGAGAGAATTGTATGAAAAATGGATTGGAGAAAATTGTGTGAGCTAGGGTGGAGAGAATTGTGAATGGGTTGAAGAGATTTGAGTAAGAAATGGTTTATATAAAAAATGAATTAAAAAAGAAATGTTTTGGTTTTAGAGGAAGGGGCCCACCTATATAAGTCGGTTGGAGGTCCGGACAATCGGACTTGTTATGTATTAGACAAGCTTGACAATGTTACCGGACAACTAGACGAGTGGTACACTAGGAGTTATTGTTTTACTAAAAAGTGAAAAGAAAAGTGAATGCCACATAGGTAGGAAACATCTTACTTTTTTTTTTTTTTCTTTAACCACTTTATTAAAATGTTGTTTAAATTACATATATATAAATAATTAAAACAAAAGATTGTGATGTAAATGTTTGATTGGATAAAACAATTAAATGGGAAAGACGGATGTGGGTAAGGGTAAGGGGTGCGACTATAGCCACGGGCAAAAGGTCTCACACCCCATCACAAATGGTGGGGTTGGCGTGTGGGTCGTTATTATACTAATGTGTCATTGAGTGTGAGCGCATAACACATGATCAACAATGTGCTAACGTCCAATGCCACATCAGCCCAAAAGGACGTGAACATAGGGGGTGCGGCTACAGCCACGGGCAAAAGGTCTCACACCCCATCACAAATGGTGGGGTTGGCGTGTGGGTCGTTATTATACTAATGTGTCATTGAGTGTGAGCGCATAACACATGATCAACAATGTGCTAACGTCCAATGCCACATCAGCCCAAAAGGACGTGAACATAGGGGGCGGGGCGTGAAAGGCTCAAGCTCACTGTGTGGCCACTTAGCCTTGAGTCACATTTTTACATACATTGGGACAATAATGCAATATTATTAGCAAATAGATATATTAAAAGTTTATACATTTGATTATAATACATTACAACAAATCACATATTCTTGGCCAAGAAACGACGTGATTACTGTTTTTTTGTCACAGCTTGCTAGAAAGAACTTTTGAAGAATCAAGACCCGTCTTGTCAGGCGGAGATGGTTTTAAAAGTTGTGTTTCGGCTATAAACTTTGCAAATCTTGAACCCTTGGGATCTTTAATGCCATCTCCACGTAATCTGGGCTTGGGGGATACGGGTGGCATCAATGCCCATACTGCAGACAGATGTTCATTGGGTCGGTCAAGATCTTCCAAGATCGATAAATCCTTCATGTCTACATACAATTTCAACAAAAATCACTCAATTTGCACATTACAAAGCACAAGATACAACGAATTAATGCATGATGATGATGAAGAAGAACCTTTTGAGAAGTTGAAAACAGGCTCCAATGCTGCACATGGAATGCTGAAGTTTAAATGAGGTATCACAGTGCCCCCACCATGCCTAGCATTGCTGCACCAAAAGTCAAAATCTCATTAACCTGAATAAAAAGTCCAAATTTGCAGATTCGACCATTTTAATGGTAAAGAATGAATCCATGTTTGACTTTGACAAAACTTATTTTTTTGGCCGCTGGATGGTAAAAGACATTTGTTCCACTGACTGACTCTATACAAAAAGTCACAACTGTATACCCGAACATGAGAATAAGATAACTTAGGGGTGTTCACTGTTTGTTTTTGACGAAATGTTGTGCTGAACGCTAACTATGGTTTCAGTGAACTACAAGCCAAACCAGCTGGTTGGGTTGATCAGCCATGGTTTTACCAATTTGGCGGTTTGAACCAACCTTTTTCTTTTTTTTAACCCTTAGTTTATATATGACATAGTTGTTGAAGGTGCACTCAAGGAGCAAAGGGTGAGCCTTGAGACCCAGTGCAAGGCGCTTAAAAAGCGAGGGCTTTCTTAGGCGAGGCGTATACCTTGTAACAAGACTGATCATATGACCATCTGAATTAAGAACAGCACCACCACTACCACCAGGATGCACGGCGGCTGTTGTTTCAATCATTGCCGGTGCCTCTCCTTGTGCTTTAACTACTTTTGCTACCACTCCAACACAAGATGAAGGAAGAAAATCTGAACATGCCAAAAATCATATTATGACAGATTTTGTAACTATAGAAAACTTTCGCCAATCACTAAAGAAAGATAGTCATGAAATTAAAAAAATACCACAACGAGGTCCAAAAAGCCCATGTCCAGTAACATAAACCTTTGATCCAGGAGAGGGACAAGTGAAATCCATAACAATAGGTAGAAGTTTATCAGGCACAAACTCAAGTTGCAACACTGCAATGTCCAGAGGACCTTTAGAAACGTAGACTACGCTTGCATCACACCAAATCCAACGGTCCAAATAATCCACACGAACCCGTATGCTCTGATGATTTCTCTTAGATTGAAAGGCCGCTGTATCATTTGAAGGGGTAAAAAAGATATTTGACACGGTTTTATGACTGGGTGCTGTTTTCTTAAACCTCCATGGCTCCAGAAGGTGAGCATTTGTGAGAATAAGTCCATGGTTGTTAAGTAAAACACCAGATGCCCACACACCATCATTGATAGTGATAAGACATATAGAAGACATTGCCAGCTCAACGGGATTTGGATGTTTCAGTGAATCTTCTTTCAGGGTGGTTGTGTTGGGTGATAGGAATCTGGCACAGGTCTTTATAATGGCTTCCCATGGAATTACAAGCTGTCATCACACCCAACTATTAATATTTGTGAACAGAAAGAAAGAAACACATACGTTTATATGAGCTTGGATTCTGTTTCATTGCTAAATAGTCAAACAGGTAAAGCCCAGAAAGGAAATGGCCCCATGAGTTGAAAGGATAATCAAATGCTCAAAATAAAATGGATCATTATTTAAATATTTGTATTTGTAATCGCATTTAATATATTGGTTTAGAGGGAGAATTTAGTGTTTAGATTATGTAAATATTTTATCACCTGGACTTCGGCACCAGTACCCCTTTGTCTCAGTGGTCTTGTAAGCATACCAACAATCTCTGATTGTTCCCCAAAAACTGGACTACCTTCCATTCCTGAAAAATTAAAAAAAATATATTATATAGCTAAATCTGTAGCCTAACTCAGAAAAAAAGGCGGAAGTCAAAAAGGTTAGTTTTAGTACCCAGAACATCTTTTGTACAAAACTTTCAGATCTTTATTCAGAATAGTTAGTGTGTAAAATATGCATAATAGTCTAACAGACTTAGGAGGGTTTTAGACCCATTTGGCCATTTCCTCTAAATTACCCAATTGACACGTTTGAGATAAGACATGACCCCTTCCTGCCAGCTGTACATTGGTATATTTGATAAAAAATATGTGTTATGTGCACGCACCAGGAAGACACCGAATGTCTGCCATCAACAGTGATGCTTTGGAGGAAGTAGGAGGGTAGCAGTTGGAAACATAGCCAACTGATATACTGCTCCATGTAGCAAAATGTCAATTCATTCATGTAGTCAACGGTAAGTAAACATAGCCCAGCCAACTCATTGATTGATTGATTACCTGTTACAGAAATGAGCAGGAGACAACACACCAAATGGAGCACCCATTGCTACAACAAGATCACCCCTCTTATTTCCGGCTGATGATGTCTTCAGCTTTGGCAGATCCTACACAAAATTATTTTCCAACTGAAACAAAAACAAATAAAAAGGCAGCAAAAGCAGATTTAAAGGGCAGATTACGGCGTTCCTTTCTACATATAGAAAAACAAAAAGCACCTCAAAACTTGTTGAAGCTTTCAGTATAGCAATTCGAGTTGCCAGTTTTCCATTTAGACTTGGTTCAACTTGACTTTTGACTGCCTGAAATAATCACTCACAACATAAGCATTCCTACGACTAAAGTTGGCATCAGGTAATAGGTTGAAATGGGTCGTTGTATTCTAGTGTGGACCATAACTGGATTGGTGGAACATACCTCCTCCTTCTGTGTAGCATCAAAATATGGTTGATTGTAAGAGGCCAAAGTCCAACCAACTTCCCAGCCATGATCCAATGATCCACCCACTAAAGATTGGAGAGCGACAGATGAAGCACGGATGTCGACCTTTATTTGCAATTTGCAATAAACCAAAAAAATAAAAAAAAATAAAATAAAAACAATGATCATAGCAGGAGATCCTTAATAATAACGTAGGAACTTTAGAAAAAGGGAAAGAACCTAGAGGTGACAAAATGGACAGGTTGGGTAATGGGTCAAAACAAGCTATTTTTAAATGACTTTGCACATTTCTTGAAATTTTCTTATAATAATTTAGTGTGCCACATATGATTACTTACAAAAGTCATATCGGCCCATTTTCTTTTTAGCTTGCCCCATCTAACCCGTAGAGATTAAAAATAACCCAATGTAACCATTTTATAGATAAATGTATCGAAACCGCCACATCTAGGTATACCAAAAATATACAACTTTCATGAGGAAGAGTACATTACATCCACTATAACCTTTGAGCATGCATATATCAAATTTGAAGACAAATTATTTTGTAAGTTTGTTTTGAACCATAAAAAAAATAAAAAAATTATTGCAGTACAAGTAAAATGTATCTACCAAAGCTATAAGTTGAGCAGGTAGCCAATGAAGAGTTTCAGTGTCAGACTTTGTAGCATTCCCCTGCATCACAGGCACCAAGTTATGAAAATAAATCTTAACCTATCCGCATTTAAACAAAAATGCAAGGGTTCAGAGCAGGCGGTAGGGTAAAGCGTCAAAAGTAATTTGTTTTACCTCTACCATTATATCAATCCGCGCACCAGGAATCAAATCTGGTTTGACCTGGTCAATCTTATAAGAAAAACAGATATACACAGTTACACACAAATAACACTACGGAATTAAAAAATAAAGTTGAAGTGTAACCTGATCCCTGTGCTTTGATGAAAGAAATGGCTCGACTATTGATGCAACTGTTATAACCAATGACATTGGCTCCCTGCTAACATCAAAGGAACTAGGCAATATGATTCCAGATGATGAAAGAGTGGTTTTCCCTGAGCTATAAATAACCAATGGATTGAGTAGGTTATAATTCATCTCTAATGGTTTAAAAAAAAAAAAAAAGAAACACCGGAGATGGGTTGAACTTGAATTAGTACTCTATAAAAAAGGTAAAAAGAACATAGAAACAATTATTCACAAGTCAACAGAACATTTGCATTGCAAAAGAACATGTGTTGACCGTTAACTAACCAAAACAACCCACCCAGTCCACTTCTAACATAAAGTCTAATGACACTTCAGTTATGCCCAACTCTTCCAATCAACTCTCACCTTCAGTTTGACAAAGGGGACACAGCATATAGTGTTGACTTCTGTTAAACCCATATATATATAGATATATATATATATATATGTTTTGAGTTCTCAAAACAACAAGATAGACATTTTGATATTTAAAAACAATGGTGTGGCATTTCTGACCGCTGCTAGGGGCGAATTGGGGCAACGCCCGGAATGGGCTGGAGAGGTGACTACCCAACTCGCCTGAAAGACTCACAACCCCGTTATATATATATATATATATATATATATATATATATATATATATATATATATATATATATATATATATATATATATAGGGTTAGGTTCATTTGTGAACAACCCCCTTGATAGTGAACTAATCCTAGCCCTTGATTATCAATACACATGCGTATACACAAGTGTAAATCAATGGCCAGGATTTGATGATGAAAATACAATAGTGTATTTTACGATTTGATGATGTAAATCAATGGTCAGGATTTGTTCACTCAGTTCACAAATACACTAGTGTTCACTCTAGAACCCCACCCTATATATATATATATCCAAATTTAAAAACATGATATCAATTTTGTCACAAATTTACCGAAAATAATAACATTTTATTTTATTTTTTTATATAAAGCCATTGAACATTTGAGGTTTAAATTTGGACTAATTTTACACCAAAAGTTAAACTGTGCCTCTCAATAAATAAGAAACAAGGGAATACATGACAAAAAGGGCATAAATTTCTTAATCTGCCAAACATAAGAAAAGACACTAGTCGCATGCAAAAGTAAAACTTTGTCTGAGAAACTTATAAATAAGCTTTAGTCCAACAACTTAAGAAGACTTAAGGCTAAAGCGAAAAGGGGTTTGCCCATAGGTCATAAATCAGGAAGTCTCTATATTCTGTGATATATATACTTGATGTACATCATTTAAGCCATATGCTTAAATCACTCCCTATAGGTGCTCATAATATTGGCAAATTGGTTCATTTGATCTACCAATTACATACAGTTTGTTATTGATAAATTATTATATCATATTCAAACTGCCATCACATTCGTGTTTGATCATAAAATTCCACCCATATACAGAAACAAATGGTTTGGTTTACTTCCCGTGCATAAGCCCTCCCTCCTTAATTCCTTATAATTAATTAGATATGATAATATCCAGTTTCTGTAACCTCTAAAAATCTCCTTGGAGCTCCAATTGATGAATCTCAAACCATAAATGTTATTAAATCATATCCTAAATGCTTCAGTTCAATCACTCCCTACCTATAGATAGATATAAGTCAAAACAAAAACAAAGAAGACAAGTGTGATTAACTTACATGTAATGATGGAAAGCATGTTTTCTCATCTTTAATCCTTTTGGGTCCTGTGAAATTTTGGGTTGTTAGCAAGCATAGAAAGAGAAAGGGAAAGGGAAGGGGGCGTGCGTGTAAAGTGGATAAAAGCTCACCGGGCCCTCAACTCTGATCATCACGGCGAAACTCCGAGCAACTTCAACAACCTCCGGCAGACCCATACTCGGATTTTTGGTTGGGTTGGGTTGGGTTTGTCTTGTCCTAAGGAAGGAAGAATGGTTGCGACTTACCAGGTCACTTCTTCATCAGCCGCTTTGCTTTGCTAACTATACGACCTCGTATATGTTTTGGGGGTGAATAATGTCCCATCCTTAGGCGTTGTCCGTCACGCTTTGCTAACTATACGACCTCGTATATGTTTTGAGGTGAATAATGTCTCATCCTTAGGTGTTGTCCGTCACATGTCGTTCTAGTCAGCAAAAGGCGTTTTTTTCTAAAATGAGTGTAGTGGGAATGTGAACATTATGTTAAAAGAGGTGTAAAGAATTAAATAAATAAAAAAACCACGAAAAAATTGATTGGCTAAAGAAGAAGAGGGTTACATGTGATTGGGCCATCAAAATGGGGCTTTGGCGTTGTTTTTAAAACACCTGGGACCAAAAAAAAACGCCCAAAGGGGCCATGACCGGGGCGTGCTTTGGCGTTTTCGGGCAAAAAAACGCCTCAAATCCACACCACTACGGGTGGTCTAACTAGGGGGAGTCTCGCGCTTCGCGTCGTGCTTTTGGTTCCATTCGTAAAGGTATCGGTACAAAGAGGCACTCATTCTAGCAACCAAAAAAGATAAAAATGAATACCGGTGCGGAAGAAACATCAGTTCAAATCTGCTGGGATAGAACCATAAGTGAGTATTTCGACCGTGGAGTTATTTTCTAAATCGCTTCCTTAACCATGAATGATCTACAAAACTAACATCACCATTAGCTCGTTAAGAGGAGAAAAGGGTTCTTTTCTTAACCAAAATTCGGCGTAAGAATAAGTACCTGTTTAGAGAGAGAAATATTGTATGTGTTTAGAGTGAGAGAATAGAGCTCTAAATCCCTAAGCCTTTGGATGATATGAGTATTTATATCCGAAGGGTTAGAGAAGGAGATTGGTTGATGGGCTCATGGGCCAGACGTCGCTTTCGGGTAATATCCGTTTGGTCCCCTCAGACACGACATGCAGTGTCTACAAATGTGAGGGTAAGATGGCGCACCGTGATTTGTTACACGTCACCTGCCAAATGTATTTTTTGTCGCGTCTGTCATAAGCCCTTAGTGGAGATCATGGAGCAGTGAGTGGTGCACGCTGATTGGTTACACGTCAAAATCATTTTGTACTGTTCGTCCCCTACACGATTGGTTATCGTGGGGATTCGCTGGGACAGAGTTCGACACATGCTGATTGGCTACAGGCTACTGCCACTTGTACGGGTTGTACTTTTGTAAGTTGTCATGCTTGCGTGTAACACCTCGTAAAAACGTGTCCAATTATGTGAAGGCACGTATCCTAAACCCTAAATATGTGAAAGATTGAATTACAAGGACTAAAGTTGTCAAACGATGAAAATACTGTGACAACTGGCACAAAACCGGTAATTTCCGTACAGTCTAATTATTAATAAATATCTGCAATTATGTGCTTGAATGTCAACATTGTCTAATTTCATGCTATACATGTGAATTCATGCACGTTTTATACTTCAAATATTGCTTTATGCATTACTTTAGCGTTGCGTCAGAAAGACTAGTAAACTCACCGGTAAGACACACTGTGTCAGTAGTTTTGCAGAAAACAATCAGACAATAGAATTGGGGCCTAGGAGTAGGTCCAACGTCTAAAATACATTAAAACCCAAGTGTGGATACAAGGGTTAACATATAAACTTTCCGGAACCTAAACTATGCACTAAAAAGCACCTGAAACTTATCTAAAATGCTGAAATTAGCATAATTCAGCAACAATTCAGCTATAATTAGCTTTTAAGCATATTAATATCATGTAGAATTTATGTTTTATTATCCAAAATAACTTACAAAGTGTTGGGAATAAAAACTGCCACAAAAAGTGCTTTATACCTAGTGAAACTACGCAATTTAGCACTTTAACGAACTGTAACGAACCCAACAACCGGACAATAACTGGGACATCAAAATTTGACTAGAAGTAATGTTTTTATGATATTAAATTTGTATTGATGCTAGAACACCTTAAAAATCATAAAAACACCTAAACACACTTAAACTTACTTAAGCCTTATCATTTGCACTTTAAACCTCTAACTTCCAAAAAATTTTTACATTTACCCCCCCCCCCTTTCACCAAATCCGGCCCCTATGGGTCCCACCTCAAGATTTAGTTGATTTTATTTGATTCTATTAGATCTTGTGCTGGGGTATATTCCAACAAATATACCATGGAAAGATTTGGAGAATCTATAAAATCCTAAACTAATAATCTAACCATCATTCACCATCTAACTCACCAAACATCTTCTTCTTCCTCCCTCTAGCTCACGGCTCACTACACACACCCACACACCAACATTTTCAATCACCAATCAAGCATTATAAGGTCACTACAAGGTGTATGGAGACCATCTAAGAAGGCTTAAGGTGTCGGAACTCGAAGGACCACCTTCTGGAGCTTTTAACCACTCACTTTCTTCCTTGATCATCTTCTTCATTTTGTGCCACTTCCCTAGCCATTAGAGCTAGTAGTAAGCTTCTTGATCACTAATTTAAGTCATGTTTATGTTATGTACAAGTATCACCATCTAAACAACTTAACTTCTAATGTTAAAAATGAAAAGATCTAACATATTCATGAAGAAAATAAGTGATTACATGAATTTTTAGTGTATGTAATGAAGTTGTTTATGTTATATCTTGAGTTTATGATTAGACCAAGTATGTTAAAACTTAGATCTACCAAGTTTAAGCATGGATCTTGAAGGATCCATGGTTAGACTTGAAGATAAACATATGAAGCATTAGGTGAAATTAAAAAAATGGATTTTTACACATAAACTTGTAATTATGAAGAATAAAGTGTGTGTAGAACTAATTTTTGGAAACTAAAACTCATAAAAAGTTTGTTAAAATACTCAAGAACACTTATTTTTGGAAAGATCATAACATGTTAAGTGTAGATCTAAAAGACTACACATTTTTAACAAAAATCAAGTCCACCATGATGTTTCATATGGAAGAATTAGTGTTTGTTGATGATGATTATTGTTGGAAAATTGTTTTGAAGTTGAAAAGAAAATAAACACATGTTTTGAAAACATGAGAAAGCTCCATTTTTAGGGGAAACTATGTCAAAAATTTTACAAAATTTTGACACTTAGAAAAATATAAGGTTTGGTGAAACTTATTCCTTAAAAATTCACCTAAAAATATTTACCAAGGTTTCCCTAATTTTTGTGTAAATTTCAAGTTAAGAAATGATGATTTCTTCAAGATAAAAATTGATATTAAGTATGTATATTTTTAAGGAAAATATATATAATTATTGATCACCAAATTTTGTGCTAAGTGTATATTGTGTGTATTATATGTAGTAGTGTATTAAGGACTTGAAAATACACTGAATACTCCCATGGAGTATGAATACAAAAATACACATACAACTAAATGAGAATACATAAGTATACAAAAATCGGGCGAATAACGAGAATGATTATATATATTTTATAGCATGACAAAATATATATATTTCTTACGAGTCGTAAAAATATATTATTTTTAAGAAATCTAATTCCGGAAAGTAATAGAAATCAAAGTATTGATTTTTGGTGAAAAATACAAAATACACAAGTATTTATATAAAATACAAGTATACTTTCCTAAGAATACTTGTACCAAAATAATATTGAGGATATTATTTTACGAAATACTTATATTTATTTTTGGGAAAATAATATAAGTAACATACGTGAAAAGTTAAAAATATAAATTATTTTTAACATTTATTACCTTGAAAAGGGACTACATGAACGAATATATATTTGAGAAGTAAAATATATATTTACAAAAATACATTACATACATAAAGTGCAAAGGCATGACAAACGGGCGAGACCCGACAAACAAGGGCACGACCCTCACAAAGATTGAACATACAAAGAACATATACGTAAACAAAAGATGATGACATGTACTTGTGTGATACAAGTCTAGTGACTAACATTAATAGAACATGTATAGGTCACGACGCTACGAAACCAACCGGTGAAGTTTACTGCGCAGGATACGCAAAGTTGTGAGTTCATGTCCCCACTTTTAAACTTTTACTTGTTTTCTAAACTTGGGGAAAATACATGTGTTATGGTATGTTGAATACAAAAACTAAGGAATGATACTTTAGATCATG
Organism: Helianthus tuberosus; assembly: GCA_030545235.1. Classification (NCBI taxonomy): domain Eukaryota; kingdom Viridiplantae; phylum Streptophyta; class Magnoliopsida; order Asterales; family Asteraceae; genus Helianthus; species Helianthus tuberosus. Next base: position 99,684,928 of record CM060355.1, read on the forward strand.
TCACGAATAGGGTGCCATAAGCACCATTAATCAGTTACATACCAAGACCGCGGAACAAAAGGTTAGATCTAATGGGTTTCAGGCAACCACACTCTTGGTCACTCTAGTACCAAGCAGTGCTTTTGTGTCTCTAGTCGTGAATCGACAGTTGTGGATTCGACAACTAAAAATGCCTATGGTTTGGATGCTTCCTATGTCGTGTCACATGTTAATGGCCTTGCAAACCATTAGCGATCTCGATTTCCTTACATTTACAGAAGTACATATTTCAGTACAATTACATACCATGTTTTCTACAACGAATGCTTAAATATTTATACAAAAACTGCATGAACTCACACCAACATTATGTTGACGATTTTCCAAAACTCACATGTATTTCAGGAAACAAGTTGGACCTTGGGCGCCGGTGTTATTTCAAGATGTAAATTTCAAGTTTAGATGTCATCCACTTTTGTTTGTATCGTAATTTGAGGGTTTTGGTTGAAACTTAAATGACTTGTGTTAGTAACATTTCAATCTTATGAATGGATGAACATCTTATTTTAATTATATAGTTGTTTATTATAATTGAATGCAATGATATTGAGCAAGTCACACATCATACGCTTCTGCAAAAGTCAGGGTGTGACAGTTTGGTATCAGAGCTTCGATTGTAGTGAACTAGGATTTCTTCTCGAGTCTAGACTACAATCATTAGGACTCTCTCACGAAAACATTTTTACAAAAGGTTTTTCATTGCATTTACAAAAAGCGCCAAGACCCATGAATCCAACATTTTTCAAAGGAAAGAACAAACGAGAGTTATATGAGACATGTAGCATTTATTTGCTTGTGTATACTAAGTAACGTTATTATATATTAATATATATGCATATATGTGTACGGAATGATTATTGACGAGATACCTTCGACTTCGAATCCTATTATTGTTCTTGACTTGCGCAATGAGATTATCGACCTCGAGTGCACTGCGGAGCTTATTACCAAACGAGGCCCTGAGCCGGATTTTGTAGAAAATGGTTGTTCTTCTCCCTTGAATGCCAAGGTGCCTGACTACGGCAGTGACGGCGAGGCGGATGAGGCAACCTTGGACAACGACCTTATCAGTAAGACGAGACCCCGACGGCTTTTACGAAGCGAGATTGACGACACTCCCGTCCAATCAAGGAAGATGAAGTACTCGTCTTGAAGGTGCCCCTCCAAACTTCTAGAAATTCCCCTTATTCATGTTACTTCTAAAGCATTGTGCCTATACGCGCGTAGCGATAACAAATGATGGCGCGTGGACCACCATAATGGTCCTTTCCATGTCGGAGGTATAAGGACAGTAGTGTCCCCTCTGTGGTTGATCATCTACTTTGAACGAGGGAAAGCTGGGGTGACCGTGCAAGACAATTTATTATTACGGGGGCCCACGTAATAACGAATTGTAGTGCATGGAAATCCTGGTGGACTCTGCGGGTCAAGCTAATGATCACCACCCATCTAAAACTTTCTAAGTGTTCACACCTTCATCTAGTAGGTCAATACCTAGATAATTGCTATAGCACCTTACAAGTAGGAAACCTGTCTTTGCCTACTTCGTGTCAGACACTTCTACCCATATTACAACACCGACGCACCCATCAATACTTCCACCCTCTCTATCCCGTGGTGTACCCCATCATTTGGGTAGTGCATTCACACCCTGGAAACCACTTTACGGTTGCTGCAAGGCACAATTCGGTCTCGAGGAAGAAGTCATGTACCCTCACGACCTTATCTCTGCGTTTTCACTACCACTTTCCTCTATACGTGGTAGTAATGCACAACCCCCCATCTCCTGTGAAGCATGTTAGGACCGGTTTTGACTCCGTAACGATTGCGAACCGAACGTGTGACGTGCGGAATCCATACACGAACGTGACCGAACACACGAGACGTAATATAATCGGTGATTCTATTAACAGTTCTGAAAACATACAGCACCTGAATCACCTACACAGAGCTTTCTCTCTCTAGACTTTCTCTCTAAGTCTAGATCTCTAAAGCTCCAAATGTGACAAAAGTAGCAAAAGTCCTAAATGAGAACCCTAATGGTTCTATTTATAGGCCAAGGGGCTTTAATGAGATTCCTCATTATTACAGAAATGCCACCTTGCCTTTTCCTAGTTATCTCTAACTATTACAATATGAAAACGTGAATTCTTCTATTTCTGCTACGAACGGAATTGACGGAGGCGATAGACATAAATGCACCAACAGACTCCCCCTTGGATATTGCCGCAGTCAATCCGTAGTCAAACTCATAGCGTTTTGTCTTTCTCTCTCTCTTGAGTCTTTTTGAAGATTTGACGTCTTCAGCAAACACAGACTCCCTCTTTCTTGAACAGAATCCCGGTGGATCTGTCTTTAGCTTCAGCTCCCCTTTTCAGTAGACTCTTCAGGCTCCCCCTTTCGTCAAGCTTCCGTGCTTTTGGGATCGACACCTGGCTTTCCGGATACAAGCTCCTTCAGGATAGTTTCCTGGCACCTTGAATGCACGCTTCCTCTTGCGTTGAGCTTGTCTTCAGACTCCCCCTTAGACTCGGCTGTCGGGATCGTAGTCTGGTATATGCAATTTCTCAAACATTTATAAGTACAAACGTTTCAAACATTCGATTATCCAGGAATTGTGACCTAGCTCTTTTAAACTTTCTAAATTAAGATCCTGGCTTTAAGATATAATAACATGAATATATCCAGGATTCACTTGATACTCTCCCCCTATCAACAATCTTCATAGATTTGGCAGTTTTTAGCGTACAGAATCAGAAACTGGCTCTATTCAACTGATTTTAACAATTTAAGCATCCAAATCCCTCATAGTTAATCATCCAAGTCCAAATTAATGACCTTGGAGATCTCACAAACTGTTTTTGATTTTGATTTAAAACTTCAAGTTTCAAATTAATGAACTTGTTTATTTTTCAGAAACATAATTAGCATACTCAAATTTTGAAACTCAGCTCTCGGACATCGGTTGTCGAAAATAAAGTGAATTCAAAATCTTTTTGTATTTTTCTGAAACATAAAGCAGTAAAGAAATATTTACAAACATATTTACAGACAATATTTTTGTTTGAGTTCGCGTTAGAGGATCATATCAATTTATGACAAATCACTAGTACCATTGAGCTTTTTAACACTTTAAGTTCTAAACGATTCACTTAGATTGTCAGTATACTGATCCACTTAAATTTTCACACAAAGTTCAATTGATTCGAGATACGAGATTAGTGTTTTAAGGACTTAACTTATTCGCGTGTCCCACCTCAGAATATACTCCCGTATCCAGACTCCTATATTCAGTCTTACAGGTGAATGTACACTAATGATATCTGTAAACGGGTAATGCGAGGCCATGAGAGCTCAGGTTAGAACTTCCGTTCAGACAAAGAGATGATGGCTCGACTTTAGGTGTGTCCCATTTGGGGATCTTTTCTTCAACAACACATGATTAGCATTTTTCAATGTTTCATCATTTTTTATGCTGAGGGTGGGCTTTAAGAATAAAGCAGTGCAGCGTATTATACGAGGACTAAGCTATTGTTCCCACAAAATCAGAAGTCCCGGTATAATACCCCAGATATCATCACGCACAAAGACCTAGTATGTCAGAATTAGAAAGTCTTTCAAACAAGATTTCGGGGGTTACCCATATATATGAGAGATGTTCCCCACGAAATAAGTAAAGTATTGATATTTAGGTTTATATCTCGAAAACAATCTACTAAGCGTGTAAAAACCTACTGGTATATCATCAGTGAGACCGTTTATCACATTTTAACTTTCCAATTCTTTAGCGTACTGAGATTGTCTACTGATGTACTATCATTTCCTCTTTTTACACAAACCTCTTTTTGTTTTTATCATGTTTTTGACTTTTTCAAATATTCTAATGTTTTTGGATTTTCTGACAATTTCTTACTCCCCCTAAAATTCAAAACCATTTAAAGAAAATTTGACAAACCGATACTGATAGCTTTGTCTCGCTATCCATTTTCTACTTTTCATGCACTGATTTGAAAAAAATATAACGTACCCCCATGATTTACAACACATTGATTTTTACAGTTTGAAAACCGTTTTTCAATCTTGTGAAATTAATCATGTTTGTTCCGCCGTGAGGGTTTCGGCATATTCAATTAACATATTTTTGAATTTTTGACAAAATTTAAAAACAAACATATTTTTGATTTTTCAAATTTTTGACAAAATAAAAACATATTTTTGGTTTTTAATTTTTTCAATTTTTAGGGTTTTATAAAATATGGTTTATTTATGTACAGAAATCAAACAAACTCCCTGATTAACCATCACATGGATCAACAGCCTCTTCCTTTCGTGCCAGGCTGCTCCGACATTCTTCTTGACATTCAAATTTCTTCGGAAGCACCTGCACATTCAAATTACTCAATTACGTTTTCGACAGAAAATCACCAAATTAAACGACTTCTTACAAAGACTTTTTCAATTTTGACATCATCTTTTTCATCTTTTACCGAAGTCATTTGTTTCTTAACTGTCCATATTTGACCTTTTGGAGTCCCTCTTTTATAAAAATGTGACTCTTTTTGAACATTTTGATTCTGAACAACAACTTTTGGTTTCCAAAACTGATTTGATTTTGTTGCATCAACTGTTGTTTTCCAACTTTGTGTTGTTCTAAATCTGGGTGTCACTGGTTTCAATGTTTGTTGTGAGTCAGCCTTTGACATTTTCGGCTTCCAAGTTTGCTTTGAATCAAACTTGGTTGACTTCTGATTCACAACATCAGACTTCTGTTTTTGAATATAAACCGACTTCTTTTTTGTCTCAACACCAACAGGTTTCAGATTTGGACACTTGCGTGAAAGATGTCCTGTTTGATCACATTTAAAACATGTTCTCTTTGAGACATCTTTGACCTGTTGTTGTTGATTTTTCTTTTGAGCATAGAACTCTTCATTAGACTGTCGTCTAAATTGGAGTTCTTTCTCTTCTTCTAAACTTGTTCCGTGAACAAAATTCATTTTTGTCTGATAATTTGGCGTCTCATTTTTATTCCAACTTTATTTCTTCTTATAACCCAACCCAGCCTTCATGTTTTTCTTCTTGTAACCAGGTTTGTTATAAAAAGTTTTGTGACCTTTTCCAACAAACTTTGGAATTTCAGACTTTTCAATCTCAACCATCTTGAAAACTTTGTCAATCTTTTCTGAAATCACATTCTGAATTGGGAATACAATATCTAAGAATAATTTGTCCAATCCAATCATGGTATAAACCAATCCTTTTGAATCATCATTCATATTTTTCTCAGATTTTGAGTTTTTCATATATTCTTCAGGAAAACTACCTTCATTTCCATCCTGTGATTCAGATTTACCTGTTTCAACCGACTCTTCTTTCAACACACTTTCAACGACCTTACCTACCACCTCTGAATCACTAGAATCATCAGATTTGGAATAGGTTACGTCAATGTTATCTGGCAATTGATCTACCATGTTGAAAGCTTTTTCGACCTTTTCATCATCATAAAATGCAAACTTTTCCGATGGTGGAACTTGATGAAACTCTGAGCCAATGCCTTTCTTGTTTTGCTCAGAATCTTTACCATCCAGTTTTAGATTGAAAATTCTTTCAAGCACATATGATGATGCATGATAACTATGTAACTTGTTGTTATCCTGTTCTAAATCAGCTATTTGACGCTTTAGTTTAGCAACATCCTCAATGTAAGAATTGACAACTTGTTGCTTTATTGAGTACTGTCGCTTAAGCGTATTAGTTGTTTCAGAACAGTATTTCAATCTCGATTGAACAAGTTTCATTTGACTTTTCACATTTTCATATGACTCTTTTGTAATGTGATATGCCAAATTTATTGAGTCGTATTCCTTTTTCATCTCTTGAAAAGCATTCTCCTTTTGTAAACATTCTTCTGTCATTTTCGAAACATTTTCTTTCAAAATCTCATTTTCATTTTCTAAATTCTTGCATTTTTGAGAAAGTTTTTCGTCATTTTCTTTTAAAAGCTTTTCGTTTTCTAACATTTCTTAGCATTTATTTTTGAAAACTTCTTCAATTTTAACAAATTCAAGATCTCGTGTTCTGAACTTTTCGTCTTTTTCAGTACAAGCTCTGCATGTTTCCATGCATTTCTTGCACTGTTCAATAGTTTTGATTAAGACTTCAGAATCAGATTTTACCTCAGTGATTGGCACTTCGGTGTTGTTTGCTGTTTCAGTCTGATCAGCATCTTTCTTCTTTTCTTCTTCACCGACAGCTTCATCACCATCATCACCAGCAACTAAACTCTCATTCTTTACCTCTTCTTGACCAACCTGCTGTTCTTCAGTAACAGCTTTTTCTTCAACAACTTCTTTTATCACCTTCTCTTCTTCTATCTTCTCATCTTCAACTTTCACAACTTCAACTTTGATTTCTTCAACAACTTTCTTCAAATCATCGACTAACTCTTCAACATTCTTTTTCATTCTCTCTTCATCCCTCTTTTTCAAACTCGCAGTCATCACGTCACGAATTATCTTATCCAGCTTTTTCAGATAACCTGTTTTATCTTTCGCAATATTCGAATAGTATTCGCCGGACAGAGGAATTACTGCAAGAACATCATTGAAAACCACTTCTTTTCTGTGAACGACAGGATCACCATTTCTGTTGACATAGCAATCTCTCTTCTTGTCGTATCTTCCACAGTATTTTGCATCTTCGTATTCTTCTTGCATTTTCTCAATTCTGCATCCTGCAAAGAATCTTTCTCTTTCGGTTTTCTCACTCAGAATTTCTTCTCTGGTTTTCTCCTTGATTTCAGCCATGATACTGTCTCCTCAAATCTCCTGAATATAAACAACAAGATCAGTTCAATCACTAACAATCAACTGAATCAAACAAGTATCCGATCGAGTAAGTCAAACAAAAGTCAACAGTGAAAATAATCAGTGTTGTCCAATCGGGTGGGAAACCTGTCCGATCGGCTGGGATTTTATCTTGAATCGGGTGGTTGTCCGATCGGCTAACTATGCTTTGAATAGAGTGGCAATTCGTTCGCCCCTCTGTTCGATCGGTTGACACTGAATGACAAATGAATATGTTGTAATCTAGATACGATGTTTGAATCGGCTGGCACTTCGTTCGACCCACTGATCGATCGATCAACACAACACGACAAATATGTTGTCCGATCGGCTGACTGAATCACTTGGTGCACAAAACGACAAAATAATATGTTGGTCGATCGGCTTGCATTATCTTGAATAGGGTAGCCTTGAAATGGGTGGTAAGTCGATCGACTTGCTGTCCGTTTGAATGTCACTACACGACAAACTGCTTAGTCGATCGGCTGGCACGTTGACTTCTTTGATTTTCAAAATGAAGTTACATGCAAACTGTCAACATCACATGCACTATATCAATTCGAAGATAGCCGACAATTATCAATATCTCATGCAAACTTATCACATCAATTTAGAATATGGCCGACAACTATCAAAAGCTCACATGCAATCTCAAATGCAGACAACCATTTTATACTATTGGACCGATCAATTTGGACAAACACCTTTTCAATTCTATTGGGCCAACACAAATGTATTCACGTGATATTTGTTTTAAATCTATTGATGATTGGACCGAGTAACTAAAGAGCCTGACATTTAACACATATAATCACGTGAAAACTGTTGATTTCTTCAATTAATATGGCCGACAACTAAAATGAATACTATTGAATGATTAGGCCGTTGATCTTTATTAGCTCAACAAACACATGGAGCTGACAATCAAAATTCTTCACATGCAAATTGATTCTTCACATGCAATTCTTAATTCAAAATGGCCAACAGATTCTGATATATCTATTTGCTGAATGGACCGTTAAGTATGGACATACACTAAAAACACATATGATCACATGATAAAGCTGACAATGTTGACTAACAAAGATCACAGAGTTGACTAAGATACTGGATGGGGTGAGGTGTCTTGACTCGGATTGCCGATCGATCGATCAGTGATGCTATGGATCGGACAGGTGTCCGATCGGTTAGGTCAACAAAGTCAAAGACTAAAATGAAAGATAAAGTATGGTGCCTTGGATCAGATAGGTGTCCGATCGGTTAGGTCAACAATAGTCAAAAGCTTTTAATGAAATGTAATGATGTGCAGTGGATCGGACAGGTGTTCGATCGGACTGCTGATCGATCGGTCAGCAGTCAACAAGTCAACAACTTTAATGAATTTAGAAGTGTAACGCAATGGAAATTTTGGTTGGGACAGCTAGCCGATCGGACTTCTGTCCGATCGGACGACATTTAATTGAACATCAATATTAACAGTTATCATTTTGCAAAACTTTTCGAACCAAAAATCTTTAATTTCTCCCAAACGACTTTGAATTAAGATCAGAAAATTTGTAGGCTTGTAGATCAGATAATTTCGCACATCATATCCAAAAATTAACAATTTTTAATCGTTAAAACTCGTTTAATTTGGCGATTTTCAGTTAAAAACGTGAAGAACAAGAAAGTTAAGAAAAATTTGACAAATCTGGATGATTTTGGCTCTGAATCTGATCAATTCTTGTACGAATCTGTGCGTTTGATCTTCGCAACCGAGCTCCCGCTCTGATACCACTTGATAGGACCGGTTTTGACTCTGAAAAGATTGCGAACCGAACGTGTGACATGCGGAATCCGTACACGAACGTGACCAAACACACGAGACGTAATATAATCGTGATTCTTTGATAAATCTGAAAACGTACAAGAAACGTGAATCACCTTGCCACTTTCTCTCTCTAGATTCTCTCTATAACCTTCAAAAGCTCCAAGTCTCTAATGTGGCAAAAAGTTTCAAAAGTTCTAAATGAGAACCCTAATGGTTCTATTTATAGGCCAAGGTATAAGGAGGTTCTCCTTATTTACAATTATGCCACCTTGCCTTTTAGTAACTAGATATTACACTATAAGCACTAAACTTCTTCTGTTTCTGCTACGAACGGAATTGACGGAGGCGATAGACATAAATGCACCAACAAAGCATACCCGTTTATGTAAAACTAAAGACTACGGAAGAGTCAGAGACTTCAGAAATAAACAAGGAACTAGGTGAAGGGAAGACCTCACCGTATTTTTATAGCCCTATATGACTTGCATCAATCGGAGTAAGGTGACTCCGAGGAGGTTTGCTACGCAAGACAATGACATTTATTCCAAAATAAATGTTTAATCTTGTCAATATGTTTCATACAAGAGAAGCACATGAAACCACATCAAAGGAAACGCTGGCCGAGTCTAATCAGAACCTTTACCTGCAACAAGAGTTGAGCCTGAAGCTCTGTGGAACCAACAAGTTGTTGAAGCAATCGTTGCTGAAACAATCGTCCAATACGAAGCAAACAACAAGCATGAGGAAACCGCTGCGACTAGGAAACTGCTGCGACTACAGGGGTGATAAGCAGGAAGAAGCCTTCCAACTTCTCAAAAACAAGCTATGCGATGCACCGATACTATCCTTACCTAAAGGCACTGAAGACTTCGTGGTATACTGTGACACTTTGCGTCCAGGATTGGGTTGCATGCTCATGCAATGCCAAAAGGTCATCGCTTACGCTTCAAGACAGTTGAAAGTTCATGAGAAGAACTACACCACACACGACCTAGAGCTAGGCGCGGTGGTATTCGCCTTGAAGATCTGGCGACATTATTTATACGGTACTCGATGTACAATCTTCACAGATCACAAGAGTCTACAGCACATATTTGATCAGAAGGAATTAAGTATGCGACAGCGACGATGGGTTGAGTTGCTAAACGATTATGATTTTGAGATTAAGTACCACCCCGGAATGGTAAACGTAGTAGCAGACGCTCTAAGTCGAAAGGAAAGGGTTAAGACCCAAAGGGGTTCGAGCATTGGAAATGACTATTTGAACAAATCTTACTGCACGCATTCATAACGCACAACAAGAAGCCCTTAAGAAGGAAAATTGTAGAGCTGAATATCGCCGAGGTACGAAGAAGAAATTGGTGCCAAATGAAGAGGGAACCTTATACTTTATGGGGCGTATTTGGGTTCCGCTCTATGGCGGTAGTCGAGAAGTCATCTTTGATGAAGCTCACAAGTCGAGATACTCGATCCACCCAGGATCGGACAAAATGTATCAAGACCTGAAAGAATACTACTGGTGGCCAAGGCTTAAGAGCGAAGTAGCTGTTTACGTTGGAAATTGCCTAACCTGTGCCAAGGTCAAGACTGAATATCAGAAACCATCCGGTCTACTGCAACAATCAGAGATACCCACATGGAAGTGGGAGCAAATCCTGATGGACTTCATAACAAAATTACCCAGGACCCCTAGAGGACATGATATGATATGGGTGATAGTTGATCGATTAACGAAGTCTGCATATTTCTACCCATCCGAGAGAAGGATAGCATCGGAAAGCTTGCTGAGTTATATCTTAAGGAAATTGTAGCACGACATGGAATGCCTGTTTAGATTATTTTAGACAAAGATGGTCGTTTCGTATCAAGGATCTGACAATCCTTCCAAGAGGCCTTTGGATCTCAGCTAGATCTAAGCACGGCCTTCCATCCGCAAATAGACGGTCAGAGCGAACGGATCATACAAACACTAGAAGATATGTTTCGCACATGTGTTATGGCTCTAGGCGGTAGCTGGGATACTCATCTGCCTTTAGTTGAGTTTTCCTATAATAACAGCTACCACACGAGCATAAAAGCCGCACCGTTCAAAGCTCAATATGGCCGCAAGTGCCGCTCACCGTTGTGCTGGGCAGATGCTGGAAACAAATAGTTAATTGGTCCTTGACTCGTTCAAGAGACAACCGACAAGATCGTGCAGATCCTGGAGCGCATTAAGGCAGCTCGTGATCAACAAAAGAGCTACGCTGATCGAAGACGAAAACCCTTAGAATTCAAGGTGGGAGACAAAGTCCTGTTGAAAGTCTCACCTTGGAAAAGTGTAGCAAGATTCGGAAAACGTGGAAAGTCGAATCCATGGTGAATGGTCCAATGTATCCAGCAAAATTTGCGTCATCAAACGTTCAGAATCAAGACGAGCATAAAATTACCATTCAAGATCTTGGAAAAGATTGGCACCATGGCGTACAAGTTGGAGTTACCGAAAGAACTTAATGGTGTACATGATACATTTCATGTGTCCAACCTCCCCCACCCCCCCTCCCCAAAAAAAAATGAGTCCAACCCAAGAAACAGTTATCATCCCTGCGGATGAGGTGCATATCAACGACACACACCGATTTACAGAACAGCCTGTTGAGGTGACGGATTGGAAGATCCATAAAACAAGGAGGAGTCGCATTAAGTTTGTCAAAGTACGTTGGAACTCTAAAACACGGACCCGAGTAGACGTGGGAACGTGAAGACCAGTTGAAAGCCAAGTACCCCCATCTGTTCGAGAAAGCTCTTGCGGGAGATAACTCAGCCAGAATTTCGGGACGAAATTCTTTTAACGGGGGGAGACTGTGACAACTGGCATAAAACCGGTAATTTCCGTACAGCCTAATTATTAATAAATATATGCAATTATGTGTTTGAATGTCAACATTGTCTAATTTCGTGCTATACATGTGAATTCATGCACGTTTTATACTTCAAATATTGCTTTATGCATTACTTTAGCGTTGCGTCAGAAAGACTAGTAAACTCACCGGTAAGACACACTGTGTCAGTAGTTTTGCAGAAAACAATCAGACAATAGAATTGGGGCCTAGGAGTAGGTCCAACGTCTAAAATACATTAAAACCCAAGTGTGGATACAAGGGTTAACATATAAACTTTCCGGAACCTAAACTATGCACTAAAAAGCACCTGAAACTTATCTAAAATGCTGAAATTAGCATAATTCAGCAACAATTCAGCTATAATCAGCTTTTAAGCACATTAATATCATGTAGAATTTATGTTTTATTATCCAAAATAACTTACAAAGTGTTGGGAATAAAAACTGCCACAAAAAGTGCTTTATACCTAGTGAAACTACGCAATTTAGCACTTTAACGAACTGTAACGAACCCAACAACCGGACAATAACTGGGACATCAAAATTTGACTAGAAGTAATGTTTTTATGATATTAAATTAGTTTTGTTGCTAGAACACCTTAAAAATCATAAAAACACCTAAACACACTTAAACTTACTTAAGCCTTATCATTTGCACTTTAAACCTCTAACTTCCAAAAAAAAATTACATTTTACCCCCCCCCCCCTTTTCACCAAATCCGGCCCCTATGGGTCCCACCTCAAGATTTAGTTGATTTTATTTGATTCTATTAGATCTTGTGTTGGGGTATATTCCAACAAATATACCATGGAAAGATTTGGAGAATCTATAAAATCCTAAACTAATAATCTAACCATCATTCACCATCTAACTCACCAAACATCTTCTTCTTCTTCCTCCCTCTAGCTCACGGCTCACTACACACACCCACACACCAACATTTTCAATCACCAATCAAGCATTATAAGGTCACTACAAGGTGTATGGAGACCATCTAAGAAGGCTTAAGGTGTCAGAACTCGAAGGACCACCTTTTGGAGCTTTTAACCACTCACTTTCTTCCTTGATCATCTTCTTCATTTTGTGCCACATCCCTAGCCATTAGAGCTAGTAGTAAGCTTCTTGATCACTAATTTAAGTCATGTTTATGTTATGTACAAGTATCACCATCTAAACAACTTAACTTCTAATGTTAAAAATGAAAAGATCTAACATATTCATGAAAAAAATAAGTGATTACATGAATTTTTAGTGTATGTAATGAAGTTGTTTATGTTATATCTTGAGTTTATGATTAGACCAAGTATGTTAAAACTTATATCTACCAAGTTTAAGCATGGATCTTGAAGGATCCATGGTTAGACTTGAAGATAAACATATGAAGCATTAGGTGAAATAAAAAAAATGGATTTTTACACATAAACTTGTAATTATGAAGAATAAAGTGTGTGTAGAACTAATTTTTGGAAACTAAAACTCATAAAAAGTTTGTTAAAATACTCAAGAACACTTATTTTTGGAAAGATCATAACATGTTAAGTGTAGCTCTAAAAGACTACACATTTTTAACAAGAATCAAGTCCACCATGATGTTTCATATGGAAGAATTAGTGTTTGTTGATGATGATTATTGTTGGAAAATTGCTTTGAAGTTGAAAAGAAAAAAAACACATGTTTTGGAAACATGGGAAACCTCCATTTTTAGGGGAAACTATGTCAAAATTTTTATAAAATTTTGACACTTAGAAAAATATAAGGTTTGGTTAAACTTATTCCTTAAAAATTCACCTAAAAATATTTACCAAAGTTTCCCTAATTTTTGTATAAATTTCAAGTTAAGAAATGATGATTTCTTCAAGATAAAGATTGATATTAAGTATGTATATTTTTAAGGAAAATATATATATTTATTGATCACCAAATTTTGTGCTAAGTGTATATTGTGTGTATTATATGTAGTAGTGTATTAAGGACTTGAAAATACACTGAATACTCCCATGGAGTATGAATACAAAAATACACATACAACTACATGAGAATACATAAGTATACAAGTATACAAAAATCGGGTGAATAACGAGAATGATTATATATATTTTATAGCATGACCATATATCTATATATATATTTCTTACGAGTCTTAAAAATATATTATTTTTAAGAAATCTAATTCCGGAAAGTAATAGAAATCAAAGTATTGATTTTTGGTGAAAAATACAAAATACACAAGTATTTACATAAAATACAAGTATACTTTCCTAAGAATACTTGTACCAAAATAATATTAAGGATATTATTTTACGAAATACTTATATTTATTTTTGGGAAAATAATATAAGTAACATACGTGAAAAGTTAAAAATATAAATTATTTTTAACATCTATTACCTTGAAAAGGGACTACATGAACGAATATATATTTGAGAAATAAAATATATATTTACAAAAATACAATACATACATAAAGTGTAAAGGCATGACAAACGGGCGAGACCCGACAAACAAGGGCACGACCCTCACAAAGATAGAACATACAAAGAACATATACGTAAACAAAAGATGGTGACTTGTACTTTTGTGATACTAGTCTAGTGACTAACATTAATAGAACATGTATAGGTCACGACGCTATGAAACCAACCGATGAAGTTTACGGCACAGGATACGCAAAGTTGTGAGTTCATGTCCCCAAACTTTTACTTGTTTTCTAAACTTGGGGAAAATACATGTGTTATGGTATGTTGAATACAAAAACTAAGGAATGATACTTTAGATCATGTCACGAATAGGGTGCCATAAGCTCCATTAATCAGTTACATACCAAGACCGCGGAACAAAAGGTTAGATCTAATGGGTTTCAGGCAACCACACTCTTGGTCACTCTAGTACCAAGCAGTGCTTTTGTGTCTCTAGTCGTGAATCGACAGTCGTGGATTCGACAACTAAAAATGCCTATGGTTTGGATGCTTCCTATGTCGTGTCACATGTTAATGGCCTTGCAAACCATTAGCGATCTCGATTTCCTTACATTTACAGAAGTACATATTTCAGTACAATTACATACCATGTTTTCTACAACGAATGCTTAAATGTTTATACAAAAACTGCATGAACTCACACCAACATTATGTTGATGATTTTCCAAAACTCACATGTATTTCAGGAAACAAGTTGGACCTTGGGCGCTGGTGTTATTTCAAGAAGTAAATTTCAAGTTTAGATGTCATCCACTTTTGTTTGTATCGTAATTTGAGGGTTTTGGTTGAAACTTAAATGACTTGTGTTAGTAACATTTCAATCTTATGAATGGATGAACATCTTATTTTAATCATATAGTTGTTTATTATAATTGAATGCAATGATATTGAGCAAGTCACACATCATACGCTTCCGCAAAAGTCAGGGTGTGACAAATACGTATGCGAAGGGACTAAAAGTGCCAACATGCAAAACTTGTGCCTCTGATTGACCACACACGATTAATACATTCTTAAATGAGAAAATATTCGGACGTAAGAAGCCGTTTGTGAAAGTAATCGAAAGTTTACAAGACAAAGGGGTTAAACGTGTCAACATGTTAATTCTTACCTCTGAGTGACCTTTTAACGAACCCGCGGCTTCGTAATGTTCAATTATACTCTCAAGAATAAGTGATAACAAATTCACGAGGTTTCGTTATGTGTTATTTACGCAAACTTTTAAGAATAAGGGTTAAAAGCGTCAACAAGATGAAACTAGTGTTTTCGGTGATCGTTTAACGTTATGTGTTATTCACATTGTTTTGACCCATTTTCTATGATATACCCAACAATTCTAACCGTTCTTTTAAAACCCGTATTACTTAATCCAATCGTACTTTAACCATCTATTTCGATCCGTTTGTTTTACCGAGTGAACTTCGTCACTTCTATGGCTTACCAACATACACTAATTATTCAAATTGACCCGTTTGATCTATCGAGTGAACTTCGTCACTTCAATGACACATCAAACGCTTTTATCACACTACGATATTACTATCAAGCTATAACCAAAACATTTTTGTACAATTGACGAAACTAATAGTTACGTACCTTCAAAGCGCTCCTTTTAAACGGGTATCGCCACCGGCTTGTCCGCTCGACGTTCCGGTTTCCTTGCCTATAGAGTTCAACCAATCTTTCGTTTAGAACTCTTATCATAACATATATCGCATAATTCGTCATCACATACTAATATGCGTTTTAGTTCAAAATTCCAACATTTAGCTCTCTTTTAGGCATTTCTACAAACACCTAAAGGGCATAATTTCATAAATTTAACAATCAAGTTCATGACTACTATCTAGCCAAGATTAAACATCAGTTAGACAAGTTCAATGTCAAATTTTTACATCAACATTCTGGATTTACTCTATAGAGCTCAAAATACACTAGAGTGACAATCATAATCCTAGTGTTTAACATATTTCTACAAAACCCACTAAACACCTATATTGGTGATCATGAATCTTATAAGGATGAGCAAAATTCAACAAGCTAATGACTAGGGTTTATCCCTAGACATGATTTCATTCCAATTTCATCCAAACAATAATCATGCAAGCAACCGATTGAGACCTCTAGAAAAGGTGGCGGATTACATAATCAGCACAGTCCGAGCTAAGTTAATCTCTTTCAAGTATAAACAAACGGCTAATGTTAAGTGTTTTTTGGAAGAGTGGAAGATGGATAAGGAAGATTTCTTGGATGAAGATTGAAGACAAATGTGTTATTTGTTTTTGATGTAATTGGTTGTGTCCTTGGTTTCTTTTTGTTGAACTCTTTAGTGGTATGCCACTAAGAGAACTAGAGGGTATTTTCAGCCTTCTACTTGTTTGTTTTTTATATGTTATAAAAATCACCGGGGTAACCCTTTACCCAAAAAATAATCATGCAAGCATAATTTTCGAATCTTATGTGTTCATCCAGAATTTAGGATGGAGCCAAATAGTGAAATTTTACATACCTTATGATCCCTTTACTGAGGTGATCACTAATTTATGCTTGGTTATCGTTTTGGGACTGATTTGAGCCTTCAATTTGATCAATTTGTATGAACTAGGGTTTGAAGGAAGGAGTTTGGTCGCCCCCCATGTGTTTGATCGATCCAGACACAGACACAAGTGTGTGTTTGGGATTTTAATTTTTGTTTTAATAAAACTAGTTTAATTTTTTAACACCTTTGTGTAACACCATGTAAAAACGTGTCCAATTATGTATAGACATGTGTCCTAAACTCTAAATATGCGAAAGATTGAGTTTAAGGGACTAAAGTTGACAAACTGTGAAAATATGTAAGCGAAGGGACTAAAAGTGTCAACATGCCAAACTTGTGCCTCTGAATGACCATACGTGAAGAAAATATTCTTAAATGGGTGATTGATTGAATATAAGAAGCCGTTTGTGAAAATAATCGTAAGATTATAAAACTACAAGGGTTAAACGTGTCAATATGTCAATTCTGATCTCTGAGTAACCTTTTAACGAAACGAGGCTTTGAAATATTAAAATACACTCCCAAGAATAAGTGATAAAGTTTCACGTGGTTTCGAGATCGTTAAGCATGTTTTCAAAACTTTGGGCTATAAGTGTCAACTTGATGAAACTTGCTTTCATAATAATATTTAACGAACCGGAGCCTAACGAAGTTTGTTCATGCATCCTTGAACTTCATCAAACTGACTACAAGGGATTGTATTGCCAAAAATCATGTTAAAAAGGGGTTAAAACGATCAGGGACTAAAGCTGCCAGTTTTAAAACTTGTTTTACCAGTTCAGTCGGCCCACGCGGCCCGCGTAAGCCTCCTCTATGGCTTACGCGGCCCGCCTCAGCATGCCAGTTCAGTAACAAGCTGCCAGGTGCGGGTTTTGACTGTTCCACCACCTTAACTTCAAAGATATCGATTTCTAGGAGCTATAAGTCGGTTTATAAATCATCTAGGACACCTGGAGTGATCCTAGAATGTCCCATTACACCTGGAAGTGATCCATGATCTTGCAATTGGCTATATAAAGGGACATGTTCTTGTGTTCATAAGCACATTTGCAAACAACTTCAAAGAACCTGCATCTGGAGCTTGCTAAGGACAAGGAGAAGATTATCAAGTGTAGAAAAGACAGCTAGGACCATTAGTAAGCCTCTAATTACTTGTTTAGCCGTTTTAATTAGCTTAATTGTCTATAAGTCAAACTTATCGTAAATTAAGTTTGACTTTCGTTTTAATTACATATGGACCAGCTACTGATCAAATTGAAAGTGGTTATGGGACCATATTAAGGTGGGTGATTAACCCCTAAAGGGCACCTCCTAATTATCTCGTTTGACTGGTCAATTGTCTGGTCAAAGTAGTTTGACAAAAAGTCAAACTGGACAGAATGTTTGAAAATGACTAAAATTAATAAATCTGAGGTTCTAAATTATATTTTAACATTCTAATGACTTGGTAATTAATATTAAATCATGTTTTATCAGTCCTAACCCGACAATTAATAGTCTAAGGTCAGTTTATAACCGAAAGTCGCAAAATCTTGGCTTTTGCTTTGACTTTTAGTTCTAACCCGTTTAAACTTAATTCTCCCATGTTTTAAGCTTCCATTAGGACCACATTACTTAGTAGTATAACCCTCTAGAGTTATATTGCATGGTGCCTAGTGGTTTGAATTATATGCACTTGATCGTAATTATGCTTAATAATGCCATAAACGCCCTTTTAACATATAACTGGGATTTTTAGCAATGTGAATGGACTAACACCTTTGCTACTGATATTTAGACGTGTCCCAAAAATTTGACATCAGTTTGAGGTCTAGAATAGGAGTTATGCTCAATAGCGTAATTAAGGAGCTTTTTATTATTTAAAAGGCGTAATTAGCATAAAGCCTATCTAAACCCGATTTTTGACTCCAAAATTTTTGCCTACTGATGTAAAATAATATTTTGGGATTTTTGAAGATTTTTATTTATTTTTAGGCTAAGCATAACATAGGATTATAGCTTGATTTTGGTAATTGTTGGTTTTACCCTTTTCATGCATAAAATGAGTTTTACATAACATTTTAATGCCAAACTTTTTGCTACTGATTTTATATGATAAATAAAATATTTTGAACTTTATAAACTGATCAAAAACTCAGATTTCCTATTTTAACCCGAATATCCCTTTAAACCGATTTTTAAGCATTTTTAGCACCTAGTATGGGTCAAAACTACTTTTAGCATCTAAAACTTATTACCCACTGATGTTTTAAGCTAATCTATATAATTAAACAGTAAACCAAAGTTTTTAAACTCAGAAGTGTATTTTGACCTTTAAAGCCTATGTGAAATTACCAAAATGCCCCTACGGTGCATAGTTTGGTTATATAAGATAAATTTCACATATATAAAATACCCTACTGTTATAACTTATAAAAATACATACTTTTACTGATTAAATCAGACCTGCAACTCAGTTTCACATTTAAACTCTTTTATGGACATTAAAATTACCAAAATGCCCTTATGGGACTTATTTTGGTTTAAATTGCTTTTTGGGCATATATGTTAACATCTTACTGATGTATTAACATATTTTGAGCAAAAAAATGATTAAGACCTGTATATAATTTATTTGTTACCCGTTACGCGTTTATGCGTTCGGATCAGTTTACGTGACTAGTTTACGTAAAATAGCCGAAACGGGCTTAACCTTATCATTAAATTCTCATTTTCCAGAATGTGTTTAGTTTACCCACATTATACAAGTATCCAAGCTTGTCGGGTCTAAACCACATTCTATCCCGGTCTCCGCTTAATCTAGCGTTTAGAACCGTAAGGTTTCCTTCTAGCTAGCCGGTCTAAGTCCTTGACTTAATTAAAGACCCGTTAGCATCCTAATAGGTTAATAAACCTTCTATACAGATTAAATTGCTTCCGGTAGAAGGTGCCTTCAAAAACCTTTAGGATTTTACTGCTAGCATCACGTAAATACTTTTAACTTATTTTCCCTATACGGGCTTGGGATACGGTATTATAATAATACTGCTTGGTCGGGTATGGGATTATTTAGTCTGATTGTGATTTAATAAATCCGCATAACCCATTTTAATCTGTCTTGTTTGATAACATAAACATTGGGGGTTAATCTGACCGTGTCCTGGATATCCTCGGCTCATTTAAATTATTAATGGCCACGACTTATGCACGGAGTGCAGGCATGCACCTGACAGATGCAAATGCTAAATATTAATTTACCCACAAGTTAGGGATAACTCCCTTTGGGTTTTATAAGTGGTGAGTCAGTTAATCATGACCGGCTTTCAAACCGGCCCCATATGTATGACAAACATGTAAAACTGTATACAAGATTTTATTAAAGATTGTCCCAAGTTATAAATGGTTTGTGCCACGTGCACTTAAATCAATTTTCATAAATGTTTTCAAAAAGAGTCAGTTAAATTGTATTTACCAGTGTAAACTGACGTATTTTCTTAAAGACTGATTAACAGGTACCTCTCGTAATAGGCTGGAGCTTTAGGGTGTATTTTCTTAAAGACTGATTAACAGGTACCTCTCGTAATATGGTTTGTAATAGTTTATTCACCCAGCCTTTCGTTGTGCTATATTATTGTGTGTATTGACAATGATGATATCAACTACGTCACGATACTCCCCGTCGGGCCCACCGGTAATATGTGGAAATATCGGGGTTTGACAGGTTGGTATCAGAGCCAACATTGAGTGAATTAAACACTAGCCTTTTGTGTTTAATCTCAATGACACAATAAGCACATTCCTTAGACTCTCGAGTCTAGGCAAATGACCTAGGATTTATCTTTAACTTTCCTTTGCTGTTTATATTTTATTTTGTTTTGTTTTCTTGTTTTAACAGGAAGTTCACCTACAATGCCTCCAAGAGTTAGGGGTAGAGGCAAGGGTCCCATGCGAGGGGGACCATCAGCAGCAGGACCATCGCAACGACGCACTCCGTCTGCGTCCTTTTCCAGCTCCGACTCTCACGATCTGTGGGGTCACTCCTTTGAGCCGGCGAGACATTCTGTCTCGTTAAGCTCTTCACCATCATTCCATCCATCTTTCGGGCCACCTATCCCAGACGAGCCCCAGCACTCGCACCACTCTCAACACTCCCATCACTCTCACGAATCTCACCAATCGTACCATTAGTTGCACTCTCATTCGTTTCACCATTCGGATTCTATCTACTCACCGGCGCAGTTCAACCCAAATGATTATGTTAACGACTTTTTGGGCTACAACCCTTTGGGCCCTGAGGATCACTTTCCTCACGAAATGGAGATGGACGACGACCCAGATCCGGAGATGCAGACCGGAACACCGGGCCACCCAATTAGCATATCTAGTGGTTCTCCATTTCAGGGATCACCATACCGTGGGCCCGATTCGTTTCAAGAGAGGATGGCCACCTATGATTGGTACTTTACTCCTTCGTCCCATAGCTCTCCAGCTCAACCTCCTTTGATTGAGCCCCAGCTTCAAGCAGTTTCACCTCCACCACTTCCTGTTGAAGAGCCACCTTAACAGCCACCTCAGCCACTTCCCGAGCCTCCGAGGCGAAGGATGAACGCACGTATATCCGTGCAAGGAGGACCTCGTTTTAGTTCTCCTCAGGGTTCGAGTTCTTACCCTCCTATTCCAGAGAACCCCCAAATGGGTGGGCCCTCGAACGCGGCGCCGGAGATCGATCCTCCGCCAGCTTCTTATGCATCACCTCAGCCGCCTATGGGTTTCGAAAACCCTATCCCGACTTACCCAGGTTCTTCTGGGTACAATCCTTTTGAAAACCCGTCGGGATATCCATCGGACTATGGAACTCAAGACCTGTACCCTACAGCTGCACAATACCATCATCTTTACCCTTCTTCATACCCTCCAGTTCATCCAACTGGATACCCGGTGCAGGGTTATCAATACCCGCCATACCAGCAACCTCCTTCTTTCCAACAGCAGCAAACTCAAGAGATCCTTGAGAGGTTAGACAAGGTTGAACACGATGCTAGAAAAACCAAGAAGGAGCATGGTAGCTTTATGAAGGGTCTTGCAAACCTTCTTAAAGGCAAGAAGAAGCAGGGAATTGTTTAATTTTCTTGTATTGTCTTTCAATCAAGTCCCTGCGAGGACATTATTTTATTTTCTCTACTAAAGTCCCTGCGTGGACTTATTTCCTTTTCCTGTAAGCCCCTGCGTGGGCAGTTTGTTATTTCTAAGACCCGTTTAGGGCACTTGTACTAGTTTTATGAATTAATGAAGTTTATCTTTGGTTTTTAAATATGTATTTTATTACATCATGTTATATCTTTTCAATTTATAATTGACCCGCCAAAGAAATTCTTAGAGGTATAACCTAGCCAAAATATTAACTGGCTATGATGGTACAACCTTTTTAAGACAATAAATCTCTGTTAACATCTGAAAACATGTTAACATTCCTAGCTGTGCGGTACGAGAAACCACACAAGCGTCCAAAAATGTGCTTGGATTTTTTTCAAGTCACTTATTTACAGCCTAAATAATCAATGCGAATCATGGCTAATAAACATCAATATGATGTATACACCAAAACATCCATTAGAGATGTATGCTAATAAGAAAAGGTGTAATAATGACAATGAAAGTTCTATTTATAAACTTCTTGTCAAAAAGGCGATGAACTTTGTTCGACCCTTAAAAGATCACTGATCCAAGGGATCATTGATTATATTCTAATCGTCCCTGTGACAAGCTTTCTGAGCTATCTAAATGTCCTTCGAGACGAGCCTAATATTAAATAAAATGTATTTTATGACATTGACAGTTGTGAATTATAATTCCCCCTGTCTAATAAATATAAGAGAATAATATATTCTGTTGATTATTAATTATTACTTAGATTGGTCTAAATGGTTTAATAATACCATGACCATCTGATCATCAATGCGATGAATCAATATATATAATTTAAATATATCATTTATGTTTGATATAGTATTCAGAAATGGCTGGCTCGGATGAAGCAAACAGTCATCCTACTGAAGGCAACAACACCAGGATTAATATCACTGGTGCCGAACTGCAAGCAATGATCACCGCAGCGGTTTCTCAAGCGGTGGATGCTAAGTTTAAAGAGCCGAGTGTTGTTCGGTCTCAAACCCATTCGAGAACCCATTCTCAACCTCATACTCATAAGAAAAGTGAGTCTCAGCACTCATCTAACTAGGGTAGTGAACCCAAGAGGCAGATATTCCTCGAGCCAACTCCTAGGTACACCAAGGGTTGTACCTACAAGTACTTTGTCTCCTGTAAGCCGAGGGATTTTACAGGAGAAAAGGGGGCGATTGATTGTATGAAATGGTTAGACGAGATGGAGACTGTGATAGACATCAGCGGATGCGCTAAGGAGGATGTGGTTATGTTTGTATCACAATCTTTTAAGGGCGATGCCCTCACATGGTGGAAAGCTCTAGTGCAGTCCAATGGGAAGGTTCACTTGTACAATCTTTCTTGGGAGAAGTTTGTTGACTTGGTGAAGGACATTTACTGTCCTCAACATGAGGTAGAGAGGATAGAGACAGATTTCCTCACCTTAGTGATGAAGGATCTGGATTGTAGATCCTATGTGACTAGCTTTAATTCTATGTTAAGGCTTGTGCCATATCTAGTCACTCCTGAGCCCAAACGCATTGCGCGTTTCATTGGTGGTCTGGCCCCTGAAGTAAAATGGAATGTTAAGGCCTCTAAGCCAGCCACTTATAGATCTGCTGTGGATCTATCATTGTCCCTCACTTTGGATGTTGTGAGGAGTAGGGCGAAGAAGGCTACTGATGAAGGGAAAAGGAAAAGAGAGGATGACCAGTCTCCTCAATCGAACAAAAAGGGCAAGGGGAACTCTGGTTCCAAAAAGGGACAGTCGAATGATAAGCCCAGGTGCAAGACATGTCATAAGAGGAACTTTGGGAAGTGCAACCAGGAACCTCAGGCCAAATAATGTGGGATTTGTAAGAAGAAGGGGCACAAGTCTGTTGAGTGCCGAAATATTAAGGATTCAACCTGCTATGGTTGCAATGAAAAGGGGCACATCAAAACCAATTGCCCCAAGAATGCAAAGAAGCCCGAGGAGGCAAAGAAGACAAATGCAAGAGTTTTCCAGATGCAAGTGAGGGAAGCAGTGAACGACGAGAACGTCATAACAGGTACCTTCCTCATCAATAATAACTATGCTAGAGTCTTATTTGATTCCGGTGCTGATAAGTCTTTTGTAGACCATAAGTTCTGTAAGATATTAAATTTGCCTATTAAGACTCTAGATATAAAATATGAGGTAGAGCTTGCCGATGGTACCTTAGAAACAGCTTCAACTCTTCTTGATGGATGTTCAATATCCATTAAGAATCATTCTATCCCGCTATCCCTCTTGTCAATGAAATTGGCTGGTTTCGATATAGTTTTAGGCATGGATTGGTTGTCGCATAACCAAGCCCAAATTGCCTGTGATAAAAAGCTAGTTATTATCAAAACCCCTTCTGGTGAATCAGTCACTATTCAAGGAGATACACAATATGGGTTGCCCAGCAATGTGTCTATTCTCAAAGTATCGCAGTGTTTGAAAAGTGGATGTGTCATTTACATGGCACAAGTGACTGTGAATGATCCAAAGCCTAAAATTGAAGACATTCCAATCATTTCAGAATATCCTGATGTCTTCCCTGACGAGTTACCTGGATTACCTCCTGAGAGGCAAGTAGAGTTCAGGATAGACATCCTTCCAGGATCTGCACCTATTGCAAGAGCTCCTTATCGCTTAGCGCCTACGAAAATGAAAGAGCTCAGAACTCAATTAGACGACTTGCTAGAGAAAGGTTTTATTCAGCCCAGCTCTTCGCCTTGGGGAGCTCCAATATTGTTCGTGAAAAAGAAAGACCGATCAATGCGCTTATGCATTGATTACCATGAATTGAATAAGGTAACGATCAAGAATCGTTATCCTTTGCCCAGGATTGATGATTTGTTCGACCAACTCCAAGGGGCGAGCTATTTCTCGAAGATTGATTTGAGATCTGGGTATCATCAACTCAAGGTTCGAACTGAAGATGTACCGAAGACGGCATTCAGGACGAGGTATGGACATTTTGAGTTCTTAGTGATGCCTTTTGGGCTCACTTATGAGCCTGCAGCTTTCATGGACCTCATGAATAGAGTCTGCCAACCATACCTAGATAAGTTTGTCATTGTCTTTATAGACGACATACTTATTTACTCTCGTAGCCAAGTTGAGCATGAAAAACACCTTCGGTGTATCTTGGGATTGCTTCAACAAGAGAAATTGTATGCTAAATTCTCCAAGTGCGAATTTTGGCTTCGTGAAGTCCAATTCCTTGGACATGTTGTCAGTGAAAGTGGTATCCAAGTTGATCCCGCCAAGATAGAAGCCATTATGAATTGGGAAGCACCAAAGACGCCTACGGAAATTCGCAGCTTTCTGGGTTTGGCTGGATATTATAGAAGATTCATTGAGAACTTCTCAAGAATAGCTGCACCATTAACTTCCTTGACCCGTAAGAATGTAAAATTTGACTGGGGTCCAAAGCAACAGGAATCCTTTGAGATTCTTAAGCAAAGATTGAGCAATGCTCCGGTACTATCTCTACCAGAAGGAGTAGAAGAGTTTGTCGTATACTGTGATGCTTCACACACCGGTATGGGGTGTGTACTTATGCAGCGAGGCAAGGTGATCGCCTATGCATCACGACAACTAAAGGTGCATGAAAAGAATTACACCACCCATGATTTGGAATTGGGTGCCGTTGTATTCGCACTAAAGTTGTGGAGACATTATTTGTATGGAACAAAATGTGTAATCTACTCGGATCACAAAAGTCTCCAACATCTGTTCAATCAGAAAGAGCTCAATATGAGACAACGCCGCTGGATGGAAACCCTGAATGACTATGATTGCGAGATTCGCTACCATCCAGGTAAAGCGAACGTGGTCGCTGATGCTCTAAGCCGAAAGGAAAGAGTTAAACCAATCAGGATCAATGCCAAGAGCATTGAGCTGAGGAATAGTCTGAATGAAAGACTATTAGCTGCACAGAAAGATGCTATTTTGGAAATTAACCTTCCCAATGAAAAGTTAGGTGTAACTGCTGAACAATTAACACCCGGGAAGGATGGAATCCTCAGAAGGAATGGAAGAATTTGGGTTCCTATTCAAGGAGGACTTCGAGATGTAATCCTCCAGGAAGCCCACAACTCCAAGTACTCAGTTTACCCTGGAGGTGACAAAATGTATCAGGATTTGAAGGCTAATTATTGGTGGATAGGTTTGAAGAAATCTATTGCCACACATGTAGCTAAGTGCCTGACATGTGCTAAGATTAAAGCTGAACATCAAAAGCCATCAGGTCTTCTACAACAGCCAGAACTCCCTACGTGGAAGTGGGAGATGGTAACCATGGATTTTATAACTAAGTTACCTAAAACAAGGCACGGAAATGACACCATATTGGTTATAGTTGACAGACTGACAAAGTCAGCACATTTCTTGCCCATCAAGGAGACTCATAGCTCCGACAAATTAGCCCAGTTATATGTAGACGAGATTGTAGCTCTTCATGGCGTACCAGTGTCTATTATCTCTGATAGAGATACTAGATACACCTCACATTTTTGGAAAAGTTTCCAACAATCTTTGGGCACGCGTTTGAATTTTAGTACTGCTTACCACCCTCAGACTGATGAACTGAGTGAGCGTACAATTCAAACTTTGGAAGACATGCTTCGTGCATGTGTTATTGATTTAGGTGGTAGTTGGGATGACCACCTGCCATTGATCGAGTTCTCTTATAACAATAGCTACCATACTAGCATTCAGGCTGCGCCTTTTGAGGCATTATATGGTAGGAAATGCAGAACGCCGGTCTGTTGGGCAGAAGTAGGAGAAGCTCAGTTATCAGGACGTGATATAGTCCTTGAGATGACGGGCAAGATTGTCCAGATTCGTGATCGCCTGAAAGCTGCCAGGGATAGGCAGAAAAGTTATGCTGATAAGAGGCGAAAACCTCTAAAGTTTGAAGTGGGCGATAAAGTTCTACTGAAAGTGTCACCCTGGAAAGGCGTGATGCGTTTGTATCGTAATTTGAGGGATTTGGTTAAAACTTAAATAACTTGTGTTAGTAACATTTCAATCTTATGAATGGATGAACATCTTATTTTAATCATATAGTTGTTTATTATAATTGAATGCAATGATATTGAGCAAGTCACACATCATACGCTTCCGCAAAAGTCAGGGTGTGACAAATACGTATGCGAAGGGACTAAAAGTGTCAACATGCCAAACTTGTACCTCTGATTGACCACACACGATTAATACATTCTTAAATGAGAAAATATTCAGACGTAAGAAGCCGTTTGTGAAAGTAATCGAGAGTTTACAAGACAAAGGGGTTAAACGTGTCAACATGTTAATTCTTACCTCTGAGTGACCTTTTAACGAACCCGCGGCTTCGTAATGTTCGATTATACTCTCAAGAATAAGTGATAACAAATTCATGAGGTTTCGTTATCGTTATGTGTTATTTACGCAAACTTTTAAGAATAAGGGTTAAAAGCGTCAACGATATGAAACTAGTGTTTTCGGTGATCGTTTAACGTTATGTGTTATTCACATTGTTTTGACCCATTTTCTATGATATACCCAACAATTCTAACCATTCTTTTAAAACCCGTATTACTTAATCCAATCGTACTTTAACCATCTATTTCGATCCGTTTGTTTTACCGAGTGAACTTCGTCACTTCTATGGCTTACCAACATGCACTAATTATTCAAATTGACCCGTTTGATCTATCGAGTGAACTTCATCACTTCAATGACACATCAAATGCTTTTATCACACTACGATATTACTATCAAGCTATAACCAAATTTTTTTTGTACAATTGACGAAACTAATAGTTACGTACCTTCAAAACGCTCCTTTTAAACGGGTATCGCCACCGGCTTGTCCGCTCGACGTTCCGGTTTCCTTGCCTATAGAGTTCAACCAATCTTCCGTTAGAACTCTTATCATAACATATATCGCATAATTCATCATCACATACTAATATTCGTTTTAGTTCAAAATTCCATCATTTAGCTCTCTTTTAGGCATTTCTACAAACACCTAAAGGGCATAATTTCATAAATTTAACAATCAAGTTCATGACTACTATCTAGCCAAGATTAAACATCAATTAGACAAATTCAATGTCAAATTTTTACATCAACATTCTGGATTTACTCTATAGAGCTCAAAATACACTAGAGTGACAATCATAATCCTAGTGTTTAACATATTTCTACAAAACCCACTAAACACCTATATTGGTGATCATGAATCTCATAAGGATGAGCAAAATTCAACAAGCTAATGACTAGGGTTTATCCCTAGACATGATTTCATTCCAATTTCATCCAAACAATAATCATGCAAGCATAATTTTCGAATCTTATGTGTTCATCCAGAATTTAGGATGGACCCAAATAGTGAAATTTTACATACCTTATGATCCCTTTACTGAGGTGATCACTAATTTATGCTTGGTTATCGTTTTGGGACTGATTTGAGCCTTCAATTTGATCAATTTGTATGAACTAGGGTTTGAAGGAAGGAGTTTGGTCGCCCCCTGTGTTTGATCGATCCAGACACACACACAAGTGTGTGTTTGGGATTTTAATTTTTGTTTTAATAAAACTAGTTTAATTTTTTAACACCTTTGTGTAACACCATGTAAAAACGTGTCCAATTATGTATAGACATGTGTCCTAAACTCTAAATATGCGAAAGATTGAGTTTAAGGGACTAAAGTTGACAAACAGTGAAAATATGTAAGCGAAGGGACTAAAAGTGTCAACATGCCAAACTTGTGCCTCTGAATGACCATACGTGAAGAAAATATTCTTAAATGGGTGATTGATTGAATATAAGAAGCCGTTTGTGAAAATAATCGGAAGATTATAAAACTACAAGGGTTAAACGTGTCAATATGTCAATTCTGAACTCTGAGTGACCTTTTAACGAAACCGAGGCTTCAAAATATTCAAATACACTCCCAAGAATAAGTGATAAAAGTTTCACGTGGTTTCGAGATCGTTAAGCATGTTTTTATAGTGTCAACTTGATGAAACTTGCTTTTATAGTAATATTTAACGAACCGGAGCCTAACGAAGTTTGTTCATGCATCCTTGAACTTCATCAAACTGACTACAAGGGATTGTATTGCCAAAAATCATGTTAAAAAGGGGTTAAAACGATCAGGGACTAAAGCTGCGAGTTTTAAAACTTGTTTTACCAGTTCAGTCGGCCCACGCGGCCCGCGTAAGCCTCCTCTATGGCTTACGCGGCCCGCCTCAGCATGCCAGTTCAGAAACAAGCTGCCAGGTGCGGGTTTTGACTGTTCCACCACCTTAACCTCAAAGATATCGATTTCTAGGAGCTATAAGTCGGTTTATAAATCATCTAGGACAACTGGAGTGATCCTAGGATGTCCCATTACACCTGGAAGTGATCCATGATCTTGCAATTGGCTATATAAAGGGACTTGTTCTTGTGTTCATAAGCACATTTGCAAACAACTTCAAAGAACCTGCATCTGGAGCTTGCTAAGGACAAGGAGAAGATTATCAAGTGTAGAAAAGACAGCTAGGACCATTAGTAAGCCTCTAATTACTTGTTTAGTCGTTTTAATCAGCTTAATTGTCTATAAGTCAAACTTATCGTAAATTAAGTTTGACTTTCGTTTTAATTACATATGGACCAGCCACTGATCAAATTGAAAGTGGTTATGGGACCATATTAAGGTAGGTGATTAACCCCTAAAAGGGCACCTCCTAATTATCTCGTTTGACTGGTCAATTGTCGGGTCAAAGTAGTTTGACAAAAAGTCAAACTGGACAGAATGTTTGAAAATGACTAAACTTAATAAATCTGTGGTTCTAAATTATATTTTAACATTCTAATGACTTGGTAATTAATATTAAATCATGTTTTATCAGTCCTAACCCGGCAATTAATAGTCTAAGGTCAGTTTATAACCGAAAGTCGCAAAAGCTTGGCTTTTGCTTTGACTTTCAGTTCTGACCCATTTAAGCTTAATTCTCCTATGTTTTAAGCTTCCATTAGGACCACATTACTTAGTAGTATAACCCTCTGGAGTTATATTGCATGGTGCCTAGTGGTTTGAATTATATGCACTTGATCGTAATTATGCTTAATAATGCCATAAACGCCCTTTTAACATATACCTGAGATTTTTAGCAATGTGAATGGACTAACACCTTTGATACTGATATTTAGACATGTCCCGAAAATTTGACATCAGTTTGAGGTCTAGAATAGGAGTTATGCTCAATAGCGTAATTAAGGAGCTTTTTATTATTTAAAAGGCGTAATTAGCATAAAGCCTATCTAAACCCGATTTTTGACACCAAAATTTTTGCCTACTGATGTAAAATAATATTTTGGGATTTTTGAAGATTTTTATTTATTTTTAGGCTGAGCATAACATAGGATTATAGCTTGATTTCGGTAATTGTAGGTTTTACCCTTTTCATGCATAAAATGAGTTTTACATAACATTTTAATGCCAAACTTTTTGCTACTGATTTTATATGATAAATAAAATATTTTGAACTTTATAAACTGATCAAAAACCCAGATTTCCTATTTTAACCCGAATATCCCTTTAAACCGATTTTAAGCATTTTTATCACCTAGTATGGGTCAAAACTATTTTTTGCATCTAAAACTTATTACCCATTGATGTTTTAAGTTAATATATATAATTAAAGAGTAAACCAAAGTTTTTATACTCAGAAGTGTATTTTGACCTTTAAAGCCTATGTGAAATTACCAAAATGCCCCTACGGTGCATAGTTTGGTTATATAAGATAAATTTCACATATATAAAATACCCTACTGTTATAACTTATAAAAATACATACTTTTACTGATTAAATCAGACCTGCAACTCAGTTTCACATTTAAACTCTTTTATGGACATTAAAATTACCAAAATGCCCTTATGGGACTTATTTTGGTTTAAATTGCTTTTTGGGCATATATTTTAACATCTTACTGATGTATTAACATATTTTGAGCATTATAATGATTAAGACCTGTATATAATTTATTTGGTTACCCGTTACGCGTTTATGCGTTCGGATCGGTTTACGTGACTAGTTTACGTAAAATAGCCGAAACGGGCTTAACCTTATCATTAAATTCTCATTTTCCAGAATGTGTTTAGTTTACCCATATTATACAAGTATCCAAGATTTTCGGGTCTAAACCACATTCTATCCCGGTCTTCGCTTAATCTAGCGTTTAGAACCGTAAGGTTTCCTTCTAGCTAGCCGGTCTAAGTCCTTGACTTAATTAAAGACCCGTTAGCATCCTAACAGGTTAATAAACCTTCTATACAGATTAAATAGCTTCCGGTAGAAGGTGCCTTCAAAAAGCTTTAGGATTTTACTGCTAGCATCAGGTAAATACTTTTAACTTATTTTCCCTATACGGGCTTGGAATACGGTATTATAATAATACTGCTTGGTCGGGTATGGGATTATTTAGTCGGATTGTGATTTAATAAATCCGCATAACCCGTTTTAATCTGTCTTGTTAGATAACATAAACATTGGGGGTTAATCTGACCGTGTCCTGGATATCCTCGGCTCATTTAAATTATTAATGGCCACGACTTATGCACGGGGTGCAGGCATGCACCTGACAGATGCAAATGCTAAATATTAATTTACCCACAAGTTGGGGATAACTCCTCTGTGGGTTTTATAAGTGGTGAGTCAGTTAATCATGACCGGCTTTCAAACCGGCCCCATATGTATGACAAACATGTAAAACTGTATACAAGATTTTATTAAAGACTGTCCCAAGTTATAAATGGTTTGTGCCACGTGCACTTAAATCAATTTTCATAATTTTTTTCAAAAAGAGTCAGTTAAATTGTATTTACCAGTGTAAACTGACGTATTTTCTTAAAGACTGATTGACAGGTACCTCTCGTAATAGGCTGGAGCTATAGGGTGTCATAGAGGATCTTGCAAATCCATAAGATACCTGAAGTCTGTTGTTTTTGTTTCTTTGTACATTTATGATCCGCCTGTGGATCTTATTACATTCCAGTCTGTATATTCTTAAACTCGAACACTCAGACATTATGGTTTGTAATAGTTTATTCACGCAGCCTTTCGCTGTGCTATATTATTGTGTGTATTGACAATGATGATATCAACTACGTCACGATACTCCCCACCGGGCCCACCGGTAATATGTGGAAATATCGGGGTGTGACACTTTGGCCCCTCAACTATTTGTCAAGTTTTATTTTAGGTGTTTTTAATCAACTCCCATATTACTACAAGACTTCTAACTAACTAGGTTAGTTTTATTCCTAGTTATTTTATTTTGTTTATTGCCAACATTGAATTTATAATAACAGGTTTATATTTTCGGGGTGTTACAGTACTCGTCGAACGACCGAGGAAGTACTAGACACAGGAATGGAAGTCCTGGTGGTAGCTCGATGATCAATATCAGAATGTGCGAAACTCTGAAACATGTCATTGCATTCGACAACTGATTTCTTACCCATGAGGTGGCTTCCTACTGAAGTATCAAACCGGGCTCGGGTTTTGGGAGTGAGACCGTTGTAGACTTTCTCTACAAGTGCCCAATCAGATATGCCATGTTGAGAGCAATGGGAGAGTAAGGTTTGGAATCTTTCCCAGGCTAGGTGGTAGGGTTCGCCAGGTTCCATCCGGAATGAATGGACCTGATCACGAAGACGAGATGCTTTGGCAAGTGGGAAGTATTTAACAAGAAAAACATCTCTAAGGCCAGCCCAGGTAGTGAAAGTGTTTGATGGCTGCGAATCAAGCCATGTGGCTGCTCGACCCGCTAATGAGAAAAGGAAAACTTGAAGAAAGCGGGCATCCATCCCGGCACCTTCAAGATTGAATGTGCTGCAGAGGGGGTGAGGCGGTTAATGTGGGCTGGGGCATCCTCATCATCACAACCGTGAAATTGGCACGAGTTGGTGATAGTAGTCATGATGTAGGACTGGATCTGCCAAGATTTGTCATTGTTGATAGCGGGAAGGGTGATGGATGAGTTCGCACCGGTGAAACAGGCGGTAGAGCATTGGTGAACAGTCTGATTGTTGGCCATTTGGACAATGGGTGGCGGACTCGGAGGACGGGAATGTGGTGGGGAATTATGGGGTGACACCTTCAGTGTGAAGTCAAAGCTCGGTGGTTTAGATGGAAGAGTTGAGTTAGAAGGGGCTGAAGATGAAGGAGAAGTTTTACTAACCTTACGGGTTGATGTCGAGAAAGAAGGCTTGTCAGTTGGCGGCTTCGGCGGTGGTCCTTGCGAACATGTATGGGGCATCCACTACAAAACCAACAATAAACAAGTAAGACGACTCTAACAAAAATATAAAAGACACTAGAAATATTTAGACTCCTACGACTCAAACAAACAAATAGTACGTATGATGTCAATTAAGTCCAAACAAAGTAATCAACGCAATTGCCAAAGAGTTCCCCGGCAACGGCGCTAAAAACTTGATGTGCTAAAAGTAGTTTAATAAAAACAACTAAAATTAACCTAATCTAGACTCAAAGTAATACTCTAAACTCGACTAAACTATTAACCGGCAAGTGAACCGAACGACTCTAGTGAAGCTAAGTAAGTCCGGATATCGAACCCACGAGATTCTATTTAACTACGCTAACGACGATATCTAGACTGACAATGATACGACACTAACCATTTTTGTGTTTGTTGGGGGGGGGGGGGGTTTCTAAAAATCCTAAATTTCCAATTAAATTAAATACTAATTAACTAGACAAACTTGAACACGACTTAGAACGAAGGTTTTAGTTTTACTCAGCGGTGATGTAGAACTACCTAGGTTGGAATCCCACTTGCTATCGAATGGCTTTCTATCAGTTACTAATGTGATATGGAACTGGGATCTTTTAGTGCTAAATCCTAAGAGATACTGAACAGGACCCCCAACTGTAACACCTGTGCCTCCACGGCCATCAAACAAATACCAAACCAATGAAATATTATGTTTCATACTTGGGATTTGTAAAAATATGTGTATCATTTGCACATATCAATTCTTGTTCGATTTCAAGCTCTAAATCGCTTTCTGGAAGGTTATATGCGCACCGATGCGTAAATATAACCAGTTTAATGCAACAAACACTCCGGAATAGTGAAATAGGCTTAACATACCTTAAATAACCTTTACATAACTTAGAAATAAGTTTTGGAAGGTTTGGTATGCCGAAAACAAGTTAATTCGCTTACAGGGACTAAAGTTGACAAACTGCGAAAGTATGCCAATTTGAACTGTAACAGACATTCTGGAACATGACCATAAGTTAAACATACCATAAATATCCTTTACATAGCTTAGAAATAGGCTTTGAGGGGTTCGGTGTGCTAAAATAAACTTTTGTGTCATTCAGGGACTAAAAGTGTCAAAAAGTGCACAAGTTTGCATTTTCGCGCATAACTTACGTTCTGAATACATCCGGACATCCAAAAATTTATGTAAGCATGACTACATTATATTTTAGTGTTCGCCTTAAGAAAAATCCATTCGTCGCGTCATTTGGATCGTTTTTCGCGCTTATGCGCATTCCGTCGTAATTAAGCGAACATCGCGTTCGTACGACCAAACGAACCAACCTCCGGCATATTTTTGAGCATGTTTTGAGTTCCCTATACTTTAACTTCATTTTAGAGCCTTGAAATGAGGTTAACGGGGTTCAAACGCATCGAAAAAGGGCTTAAAACACATCAGGGACCATTTCTGCCAATTTAGAAACATTTCTGAATCAGATGGGTCAGTGGCGTAGCGCGACGCCTAAAGCCTTACCAGTCGCGCTACGCGACTGCATGATCTGGATCAGATTCAATGTTTTAACAAGCGGGTCCCAGCTGTTCGATTCTCAACCACACATTCTCAATCGTCTAGTCAGCGGATAAGAACATAATTTCAGCTTCCATAAGGTTCCGACAAGTGTACGGGTTGGATCATGGCACGTTTTCCATGAAACGATCCTAACGGTTCGGGTATTCCTATAAATACCCAACCCACACAACCTCATTTTGCACAAGAATTCTGATTTGAGAGCTCTAAGTTGAAACCATTGTTTCATACCTGAGTTCTTGGATCGGGATTAGCATTCGGGGACCCTGGGTAAGTATTCTTTCGTTCTTTTCCTTATTTTACTGCTTTTCGAGTCAGAAAGTCAAACTTTGTTTGACTTTCAGCGTTGACCAGTAATGGTCAATGCGAAGTTCGTAGGAACTTCGCAACGTGAGTGTAATCACGTTGGTTATAGTCCCTTGGGACTATGCCCACTGATTACCACGTTGTCTAGGGTCGTAGGGTAGGCGATCTAATAAATCGCCTATACCTTCGAACCCGACCCAGTTTGGTCGATCATTAGGATCCGACCAAATACTTTAGGTGACCCTAGTATAGGGCATAACCTTCCGAGGTTATACCCTATGGTCACATCGTTTAAGTAGTTGCATGATAGGTAGTTTATATGCCTTAGGTAAATTACCAGAATACCCTTTTCATGTATAATTGGTAATTAAGCATATGTAACCTAAAATTTTGTCACATAACAGATTATGTAACATGTTTAGGCATATAACACTTGTCATAGGACTAGTTAGGCGGTCCGAACGCGTTTCACGCGAACGACGCGTTAAAGTAGCATAAGCTACCTAAACGGGTCGTAATGGGTCGTAAACACTTAGGTTAAGTTTCATTTAGTATGTAGGCTTTGTTAAACCAAATGACACGAGTCTCTACACTCGTTTGGTTTACAAACCCTAATGCTACCCGATCTTCCGATTTAGGTCCGGTTTATTAATGTAGTTACCTATAGTAGGTGCCGTTTGATTCCGTGATCTCTAGCTTTGCTTGGTGGTTATCCTAGGACTTCTGAGCATTCTCAAGTGAGTACATAGACCCCTCTTTTACTGTTTTCCAAACGTTTTGGGGTGAAACACATGTGCCTACTTGTTACTTTCCTGCTTTCCTGTTTTCACATCATATACTTGTTATGTTCAGTAGTACACTATTAGTACATGATTTACATTACATTTCTGCTATGTATGTTGACTGATAGCATGCTAGCACATTGATTTACATGACTTTTCTACTTTGTATGTTAACTTAGCATACTTAGTACATCATTTTACATTGCATCTCTGTTGCATATGTTCCAGTAACATATGGACACATTGTTTTACAACTCTACCTTGTATGTTTACTCTAGCATACTAGGTACATTATCTTCATCACATGCTTACATTTTGGTATGACATTTGGTTTGTTTAAACTATACTATACATTCATTAACACCGATCATGCCGCTCGGTAGTAGGTAGTGGTACCATAGGACTTGACAAATCCCGTTCCGGACATCCCAGGGAAAGGGGATGAAAGGAATGACCGAATCCGAATACATATTCTCTTGATAACTCACTTTTACATAGTTATCCGTCTGTCTCAAGGCTTGGATGTATGAATTTTCACAATACCGCATAAATGTTCATATTCAGTATAGCATGCATATATCTTACAAAACATAACTTTGATTTAAACCAAGTTTTACTTCAATACTTTGTTTTGTACATTTTTACTTATGGTTTAAGTAGTCTAAATTTTACTTACCATACATATCATTTTGGTTATACATTACTTGACTACTTTTGGACTATAGACATTTGACATGGATATTTGACATTGACATTTGACATGGATATTTGACATAGACATTTGACATGGATATTTGACATAGACATTTGACATGGATATTTGACATAGACATTTGACATGGATATTTGACATAGACATTTGACATGGATAATTTACATAGACATTTTGACATGATTTACATCTTGACATGAACATTTTACATTGTTTGGTTTGGTTTGATTAAGTGATTAAGTAACGATGCGTGTGTAATATGATACAAGCATGGTGGATACGCCGCTGGTACTTCCTATATATAAGTGTTTGTATGGTATTACATGTCGTAACGTTATTTGAATCATTTCAGTTTGAGACATAGAACATTTCATACAAATAACATACTTTTCACAAGACATTGATTTATAAACAACTTATCTTATGCAAACATATTTTACTTGGTTATTCATTTAACCTTACATTTATTTATACTTATCATCTGATCATATCGTTTTTCAAATGATTTAAAAGACAAAGCAAATAACAAGGTTCATGACTAAACATTTTCTCAAACATAAGTCATGAATCTTATTTTCACAAAACCTATGTATCTCACAGGCATTTTTATGCTGACGTACCTATTTTCACATGTGTTTTTCAGGAACTGTTGCATAAGATGATCAAGATACACATAGGCAGACTTGGGCTTTAGTGACAATAAAAGATGCAAGACTAGTTAATTATGTTGTATTTCCTTGTTTAATTAAGACATTGTAACACTTTTAATCAATAAAACGAAACTTAAATTTCCATGGTTATGAAACATTAATTCTGTTACAACACTCCCCGATGTTTCCGCCACGTTTTGTATGTTCTACGTGGTCGGGGTGTGACACCAACCCTTCTCGGGAAGACACCTATGGAACTCTAAAGGACTGTTACAACTACAGCGGTAACTAGACTCCCCTACAGTTGTCTAACTTCCTAGAAAAGTGCCCTAAAGTGACAACTACCTCACAGTGGAAGTCTAAGACAACTAAGAAACTCGATTTAGTTTAATAGACAAGATAGTGGCAAGGCAACTAAAACCGGCTTTTTACAAAACCTAATCCTAGCAATTTACCAATCTAGACCTATTAATAACCTAGCACTTTACGGTGACTAAAGTTAGTAGAATATCAAAACCGAATTAACTCTTGAATATTGTTTCAATGGTTTATTGGCCAATTCACCAAACGATTACCCAAACCCGCAAGGACTCGATAATCAACACAAACTTATTACGTGAAAGACATTCATCAGAATTTATGTGAAACAATAAACAATCAATAATCAAGTAAAGATACGTAAACACACCAAATCAAAGAACCAAAGTCTTTTACTTTTCAAAGAAAATCCATAATCACACTAGAAACTGATAAAAATCTAATCTTTAACAAGTTTTCATCCTAACCTAAGTAGTTTAAGGAATTTAGCCAGAAAACATGGTTTCAAGAACAAAACAAACATCTTAACAAAGGAATTCATTGACAAAAGTAAGAAACACGAAGAACAAAGTAATCCGGGAGACAAAACCCGTTAAATCTTCAATCCTTTGACTTCCAGCTCCTACCGAATGATTCCTCTGCTTCGAAAGCTTCAAAACCTTCCAAACTTGGTGCTGAGTTTACCCTAATTCATCCAAGATCGTAACTAGGTTAACTTGCATTTTTATGATCTATATATGTGACTTTTAGGAAGGAATCCAGCACTAAAATGACTCTGTCACGAATATTACCCCCGTCGCGTTTCACGACGGGTATCCCATGTAGCCTACGCATAGCGCGGCGCCTCGAATTTCCAGAAATCATATTGAATTGCTTGGCATTACGCGAAGCCATATCCTTCTTAGGGTCGCGTAGCGCGACGAGAGCCTTTTTCCAGAATTCTTCGATTTTCTTTCCCGTTCAGCTACGACTCGACCCGATTCTTGCTG
Source organism: Helianthus tuberosus (assembly GCA_030545235.1). Taxonomy (NCBI): domain Eukaryota; kingdom Viridiplantae; phylum Streptophyta; class Magnoliopsida; order Asterales; family Asteraceae; genus Helianthus; species Helianthus tuberosus. Next base: position 99,723,289 of record CM060355.1, read on the forward strand.
CTAACTCTTTTCTTGCAGATTTTAGTCATTTTCTCCACTTTTCAACAACCAGGACCTGCGAATAAACAAACTATTAAAAGAAACTAATTCTACCTAAGAATTGAAACAAACGAATACGAAATCTATACAAACTATGCATGATAAATAGATGTATTTTGCAATACATCACTAGTTGATCTGCAAAATAAAAGAAAAGATGAAGTTTCATGGAAGGGGGCAAGAGTCTTAGAAATCCTAGGAAGTGTTCAACAGAGGGCGTATGTTTTATTATTTTTCAAAATCTAACTTTTGTAATACTATTTAAATATCAGATGAACAAAATTCGGACTTTTTTGTTCTTTATTATCATTATTAATGATCAAAACACGAAATGACAAATTTACCCTTTAATATCAAACGCTGAATGTATTCATTAAACCTCTTAGAACCCTAAAATCATGAAATCTAAATGCATGTGAATTCAAACCTAAAACCGAAATTAAATAGATACAATATAAGTTGTGTAGAAAACACGAACATCATATATGCATATGCTTATAATGAACCAGAATATCAAAACTCAATGAAGGAAAATAAAACCCTAAAAATAAAAGATCATAAAATCCAATTCCCACAGCCAATTTACTTATATATATGCATACGCTTATATTGTACCAGAATATCAAAACTCAAATATCACTAATAAAAAAACTTATCACATATAACATTCACACCTTTTTGTCAACCTTTAAAATTGCTCTTTATAATCCCTCCAACTATTAACATCCTGCACCCTAAATTACATAAGAAATTATATTACAAAAATCAATTATGAACACTGTATCAACATCATCATACAAAACCTAATGGATGATGAATGTGGCATATTCATCATTCGAATCCGCCTCACTCACCATAGCTGCAGCCGCTTCACTCACCGTAGTCGCAACCGCTACAAACAGATAATCCATTTTCTTAAACCAAATCCAGCCTTATGTGGAAAGGCTGAACGGAGTTGAAGCACCGGTTGTCCTTCATTCCTTGCTTTCGGCTGACATTCAAAATTTAAAAAATAAAACGATTGACACTCATGCTAAATAACATTGTGAACTGAGGAAACTGGAAGAAAGCATTATCATACCTAAATCACATCAAATTCAACCATTCTTCAATCAATGGAATCAATTTCATGGAGAGCCAAGACTGAGCGCCAAAGAAAACCTACGAACATGAACTTAAATAAAAAGTTTAATATTTTAAATTAACAGGAAACATCACCATCATCTGACTACATAGTAGCCTGTCCACTGTAAAAGTCATCATCAACCGACTTAACATCCTTAGCGTCATGCATATCATCTTCCGAATCCATAATCAACACGAGCTTATGCTTCTTCTACAACACAACAACAAAAACACACCTAATTGAAACCTTAATTTAGATAACCGAAAATATACCAGAAACATCAAATTCAAATTCAACCACTCTTCAATAACATCATAAACTGAGGAAACAGGAAGAAAGCATTATCATACCTAAATCACATCAAATTCAACCATTCTTCAATCAAATGGAATCAATTTCATGGAGAGCCAAGACTGAGCGCCAAAGAAAACCTACGAACATGAAAAAAATCATGTCTAATTCGACATAATCTTAAACAAAAAAATTCAATTTCATAACCTAGTTAAAATATTTTAAATTAACAGGATGCATCACCATAATCTGACTCCATTCTTCAAACGATTCAAGATCTCGGAATTCAAAGAAGCCATTGATTGATTCTTCTTCCTAGATCATCCTTATGCTATAAATCGGGTTCAACAAGTAACATATATCAATAAAATCAACTTCAAATTAACATCAGAGGAGTTGCTTGTAATTTCATGGTAACCTCCTTGGTACACCATCCGACTATTCTTGAACTTCCCTAATCACAAGACCTGTTATACCAAATCAAAGAATTACTCAAAATAACCAAAATTGTAAATTTCAATAACTTAACACTACTGATTTATACTACTTAACCTAAAACAAAAGAATCCTGAACGAAGATACAGAGAGACCTGGTGCGGGCAACAAGCGGAGGGAAATAGAAGAGTGGCAGAACCAGTACTATGGGCGGCGGAGGTCCGACGGCTGATGACAATAAGCCTCCCATTTTTTGATGCTAGAGAGTTTGATTTAGGGTTTCTGAATAGCGTTGTTGGTAATTTGGGGAAAAGATGGAGTTTATTGTGAAGTTCTGAAGTTCTGAAAGCAATTGCCCTAGATCGAGTAGATGGAGTTTATTGTGTGACAACCGTCACTTTTCCGTACATTCCGTACACTAATTGAACAGTAATCTGTGCTTAAATAATTGTGGATGATCTAGTTTACAAGATAAATGAAATTTTGATTACTGTTATATACATACAATGGCATTTCATGATACAAGACTTTATTCGTTGCTACATGCAACACGAGATAGTTCAGATGATACACAGAACAAAATTGGCACCATTACCAGACAAACAAAAAAAAAAATGCTGACGAAGTTCAGTACATAGATAAACAATATTATGAGGCCCAGTATGAGCCAGAGATGATGTATTACACTAGTATAGTGTGTAGGGAAGTAAGGACCACAAAACTGCTTTTCTAGGTGATAGATAAAGTGCCAGAAAGTGCCTAAAACACACTAAAAGTGCAAAATTCTGCAGAAAATAACCAAAATTCAGCTATTTTCAGCATTTAAACTCCAAAATATAATGCAAAATTATGATATAATGGTCCAGAATACTTTCCTAAGTGTCGGGAATCGAAACTGTCATAAAAGACTACATAAAGCACACTAAACTGCGCAACTTAGCACTGTAACGAACAGTAACGAACCGAACAACCGGACATTACCTGAAACATCAAATTCTTACTAGAAGCATTATTTTAGTGCTATGAAGCTAGTTAAGGTCACCGAACATCTTATTGCATCTCATAAACATTAAATACCTAAAGTATCTAACTAGCACCATTACTTCTAACTAGAATGAAGTAACTAATACTTGAAAAAAAATACACTTTACCCCCCCCCCCCCATAGTTAGGCCGGTTAGGGGACAAGGGCCCCATAAAATATTTGATTTCCATATTTTATTAGATCATGTTGGAGTATATTCCAACAAAAGATGCCATATGCCACTAGAATTTTATAAAAACTACTAAAATAATACATTATCATTCTCACCATCTTCAACATTTAAGAACCTCCTCCCTTCCCCCATAACCTACGGCCACCACACCACCACCACCTCTCCACCATTCTCAACCATTCTAAGGAAGTCCAAAGGTGCTAGGAGCCAAGTTAGGAAGCTAGGAGGCATTGGAGCTTGAAGGACCTCTCTCTGGTGCTTTTATCCACCTTATTTCTTCTCTTGATCATCCCTAGCCATAGTGCTAGTAGTAAGTTCCATTGATCTTGTTTTTACTCACAATTTTAGTGGTTAAAGTATGAAGTAACTTGGTAAACTAAAGATCATAAAGAAACATAAGCATAAACATGAACATAAACCTTTAAAACATGAAGATCAAGTTGTTCTAGTGTATGTATTGAGTTTGTTTGATGATTTCTTGTGTTTGTGGTGTAGATCACCATATGAAGCTTGTTAGATGATGATTAAACACATGATCTAGCAAGTGTAAGGATAGATCTTGAGAAATTTGTAATGATCATCCTTTATGTTAAACATGAACTTGAAATTGTTGGACCGTGTTGAGACCCTAAACAGTCAGTATAAGGCAGTTCATCTTCATATACAGAGGCAGAATCAAAGTAAATGAAGTCACACAGCTTTATCCTCTTAATTTCCTCTCTATTAATGCTTTCTGAGTCGATTACAATGATTTCTGACAAAAATCCGGCAGCACCTCGACTCTAATTCCGCTCCAACTGTTACAGAAGCGAAATCACAATCACATATATATAGTCGACTGATTCCGCTTGAAACGACTTGAGCGGAACCCCATGATTTCGGGCGGAATCACTTGGTTTGGGTTGGAGCGGAATCAAACATTACACTAGGAGTGGAATCACATTGTTTCCTGATTTCGCTTCAAATGACATGAATGCCATTTGGAGCGGAATTACACTCTAAGACCCTATTTTTGATTTCCGTGCTCCAATCTAACCTATCTAGACCTAAGACTCGATAAAGACGCAGTAAACAGACATTTAGTGCACCAACAGACTCCCCCTTGGATGTTGACGAAGTCTTCGGCGTCGAGTCTTCAGTCTTGGTCTCTTCTCCAACTTTGTCTTTTCATTGTAAAAGCTCTATCTTCACAGGTTCAGGAACTCAACCTAGCTCCATCTTCAATATCCCCTTTAGACTATTGATCCAGACTCCCCCTGTCACAGACTCCCCCTCTCAGTATGCTGGGACCTGGGATCTTGATCTGGTTCAATCTTTAACACTTTGTTGCCGTGGGGATGATGAAATCTACAACCTGTTACTTAACCAAATAACATTACATTCTATCTTTTCACAATAACAAACATTCTACCAGTTCCAGAAATCCACTCAAGTATTCAGGTCCAAGTTAATGACCCTGATTACTCAATTAATCTACCAAGTCCAACTTAATGACCTTGGTTGATCTTGTGACAATCAAACTGATTTTCATTTAAACAATTTTCAAACATTTTTATAAAATAACAAGTATCAAATTAATGAACTTGTTTTAACTTTTCAAACAATCAATCTTAATCAAGATAAGCTCTCCTCATCCTCCAGTCCAGAAACTTCCTGCATCTGCTTTCACTTCAGAGAATCCAACGATCAACTCTCCACTTTGGTTTGTCGGAAAATAAAGCAGAAAAGAAAAATCTTTTTGGATTTTCAATAAAGTTTCTAAGCTAGAAATAAAGTACAGAAACTTAAATTGCAGAATGTAAAGAAATTAAACGATTTACAAACATATTTTTGGTGAGCGTGTCAGGGAATCATATCAGCTATCAGACAAGTTACTAGTACCGTTAAGCTTCAATTTCATACTCAGAATTAAACAATTCACGTAGATTGTCGATATACTGGTCCACTTAAATTCTCACACAATTTTCAATCTATTCAGGATATGAATTAGATGTCTTAATGAACTTAAACTCATTCATGTGTCCCACCTCTTGAATATACTCCCGTATCCAGAATCCCAATATTCAGTCTTACAGGTGAGTATACCACAAATGATATCTGTCAGGGGTTAAATGCGAGGGCCGTGAGAGCTCAGGTCGATACTTCCGTATACGCAGAGAGATGACGGCTTCGTCTTTTCGGTGTGTCCCCTTTAGAGGATCTTTTGTTTCAACAACAATGATTATCAATTTTATTGTTTAATCAAGTTGCTGAGGGTGATGCTATGTTTCAAGCATTTGCAGAAAGTATTATTCGGGGACTAGGTCAGAACTTCCATTCAGCAGAAGTCCCGGAATAATACCCCAGATATCACTGAGTATAAAGACCTAGTATTTCAGAAAGAGGGACCTTTCAAACAAGATTTCAGGGGTTACCTATATATCCAAGTAGTGTTCCCCACGAAATAAGTATCATTCAAACTTGCTTATGTTTATATCCCGAATAAATCTACTAAATGTGCGAAAACCTATCGACACATCATCAGTGAGACTGTTTAACGCATTTAATTCTTTACAAATCTTTAGCGTACCATAACTGTCAAACCGATGTACTATCATTTTCCCTTTTTACACAAGCTCTTTTTCATTTTCTATTGTTTTTGGATTTTGAAATTTTATCATGTTTTTGTATTTTTGTATTTTTTACTGTTTTTGTATTTTCAGAAAATATTTACTCCCCCTAAATACCAAAACAAGTAAAAAAGCGACAAACCATTGCAGATTGTTTCTCATCTTCATCCACAACAGTACCCTCATCAACGCCAATAATGCCATCCGACACCGAAAGATGCTTCATACCATTTAGTTTTAAAAGAAATTTAAAACGTGTTTTGTCAAAAGCTTTGGTATGCAAATCAGCTTTCTGATTGTCAGTGTGGATTTTCTCAATTCGAATCAACTTCTTCTCGAAGCAATCTCGGATGAAGTGATGTCGAATTTCTATATGTTTAGTTTTAGCGTGATGTACTGGATTCTTTGTTACGTTTATTGCGGCCTCATTATCAACAAAAAGAGGTGTGTTAAGAAACTGCAAACCGTAGTCGCGCATCTGTTGTTGTATCCACAGGATCTGAGAGCAGCAACTGCTAGCAGACACGTACTCCGCTTCACATGTGGAAAGAGCCACAGACGTTTGTTTCTTACACTGCCAGGTAACCAAGCGAGGTCCAAAGAACTGGCATCCTGCAGTTGTTGATTTTGAATTGACTTTGCAGCATCCGAAATTCGAGTCGGAATACCCTTCGAGCGTAAAGTCGCCTTTTCTAGGATACCACAACCCCAATGTTGGAGTTCCTTTCAGGTAGCGTAATATCCTCTTCACAATAATCATGTGCGAAGCTCTCGGGTTAGATTGATATCTTGCTGCGAGGCACGTTGGGTACATGATATCAGGTCTCGAAGCAGTTAAGTACATCAATGAACCTATCATGGAACGATAGAACGTCTCATCAGCCCTGTCTCCGGTGAGATCTGGGTGAATCCCATGATTTGTTGCAAGTGGGGTAGCAGCTGGAGTAGAACTTGACATCCCAAATTTCTCTAGAATATCATGATCGTACTTCGTCTGGTGAATGAAAATTCCCTCAGGTAGTTGTTCAACTTGTAGTCCCAAAAAGAATTTCATCTCCCCCATTGATGACATTTCGAATTTTTTGCTTCATCACTGATTCGAAATCTTTGCGTAGATTCTCATTCGTTGACCCAAAAATTATATCATCCACATAAATCTGTACGATCGGAAGATGACTGTCGACCTCTTTAGTGAAGAGAGTGGCATCCACTTTTCCACGAATGAAATTGTTGGCTAGTAGGTGTTGAGACAAAGTCTCGTACCAAGCTCTCGGGGCTGGTGTAAACCATACAGCGCTTTGTCCAATAAGTAGACCTTGTTTTTGTGGAATGGATTGGTAAAGCCCGGCGGCTGTCCGACATAAACCTCCTCTTTAACCTTCCCATAAAGAAACGCCGATTTTACATCTAGCTGATATACTTTGAAGTTCTTCCAATATGCAAACGCCAGGAAAATTCTGATTGCTTCTAGTCGTGCCACAGGAGCATACACTTCAGTAAAATCAATCCCCTCCTATTGACTAAAGCCCTGGACTACGAGTCGAGCCTTGTTTCGAACAACAACTCCTCTGTCATCTCTCTTACATTTAAATACCCATTTTGTATTGATTTTCCTGTGACCATCCGGCAAATCCACTAGCTTCCACACTCCCAACTTTTCAAACTGACTCAATTCTTCTTGCATCGCATTGACCCAAGAATCTTCAGTAAGCGCCTCTTTGTAAGTCCTTGGTTCAATCTGCGAAATAAAACAACTCAATGAAAATTCAGTTTGTAAAGGTGCTACTGTAGAATAAAAACATGTAAGCCCTTGGTCAATTTGACGTCTCGTGCGAACGCCCGATTGCAACTCTCCAATGATCAACTCCTCTGGATGGTATGAAAGAGTTCGTGGCATTACTTCGCTTGGAACATCCACATCGCCTTCCAGATTAGTAACATTTTGATTTGCACCTTGTTCACTAATTTGGTTTGTTTGACTTGAATCCTGAATCTGCTCCCCCTCAGAATCTGAATCACCACGATCAAATATCGGCATATTCTCAGATTCTTGATTATCATTCTGATCCGACTGGTTATCTTGAGTAACTTCATTCTGTTGGACATCATCATGTTCACCAGCATTGCTAGGACCTGCTTCATCGTCATTTGAAGTTTCCCGTGGTTTTCTAGAATACTCAGCTGGGAACCTTTGCTGTGACTCGTACTCTCGAAAAATATCCAACTCATCAAAGAAATCTTCTTCCTCCTCTGATTCTTCTCTCATGTCAAACGAATCCCATAACTTGTCATAATGATAACGCCATGAATCTCCTGGGTTCTGCGGAGGCATTGTATAACCTTGACATTCAACATTTGCAGCTTCAATAATCCGCTTCTCTCTTGGAACGAAGACACGTCGCATAGGACTTGCATAACCAACAAATATACCCTCAATGCACTTCGGACCAAACTTTCCATGAGGCTCTATAACAGTACAGGGTGACCCAAACGGTTCTAGATACTTCAAATTAGGTTTGCGATTATTGATCAATTCAAAGCATGTTTTGTTGAACTTCTTGACAGTGAGAACTCTGTTGAGCGTATAGCATGCGGCGGAAACAGCTTCAGTCCAAAAATTTATCGGTAACTTTGAATCTGCAAGCATTGTTCTAGCCGTCTCGATTAGTGTCCGGTTTTTACGTTCTGCAACTCTATTCTGATGTGGAGTGTACGGAGCACTAAACTCATGCAATATACCTCTTTCATCACAAAATTCTTCCATCTTGCTGTTCTTGAATTCAGTACCATTATCACTTCTGATTCTTTTGATACGCCTTTGGTACAGATTCTCAATCTTCTTGAACAACGCCATCAAACTGTCATAAGTTTCATCTTTTGACTTCAAAAACGATACCCATGAAAATCTGGAATAATCATCTGTAACGACCAAACAGTAGTAGTCTCCTGTAATACTTTTGACATTCACAGGACCAAACAAGTCCATGTGAAGTCTTTCCAGGGGTCTTGATACTGAATTGACTTGCTTTGTAGGGTGTGACTTTTTCTTTTGCTTGCCTTTAACACATCTAATGCACTCCCCTTCCAGATGAAAACCTTTGACATGAACTCCAGTAACCAAATCATTGTGCACCAAGTGATTCATTTTTCTTAGATGTATATGACCCATCTTGCGGTGCCACAATCTCGATTCTTTCTCCGTTGCTCTGGACACAAAACAATGAGCTTGACCCGTGGTTGTAGTAGCTACGCTCATATCCAACACGTACAGATTATTAACTCTTGGTGCCCTCATGATAATCCATTCTTCAGGGATAACAAATCCTGGCTTCAAGATCAAACATTCTTTGTCAGTGAAGTGAGTAGTGTACATCCTGTCACAGATCTGCGAGATACTTAGCAGATTATTCTCCAACTCAGCAATGTAATTAACTCTCTCAAACGTCACAATCCCGTTGGATAACGTTCCTTCACCAATAATCCTACCACCTTGATTACCCGCAAATCCTACGTAACCTCCATTGATATTCTTCACATCATACAGCAATGCAGTCTTCCCTGTAATATGTCTAGAAGCTCCACTATCCATGATCCATCTCGAAACGAGTTTTGGAAGATCCTGCACATAACACAAATTGATTTAAAAACTTCAATAAGGATGTCGATTCATGCTTCGCGATCAAGGAAGCTCCGGCAAACACCACACACACTTAGTTAGATTTGGAAGCTACCCAAGCCTGTTTTGACTCAGGTAACTCAATTGAAATGTGAGATTTTGTGGTGTAAAGTGGCAGAAAATTTTTGTTGTCCATTTTTAAACTTTCTTCAGACCCAACCTCAACCTTTTCATATAAGAAAAACTCATCCTTTTTAGGTTGACCAGATGGTTGGTCTTTCTTTTGAACATTTTTCTTTTCAGATTTTTGCATTTCTTTCTCAAGTGTCACATAATAATCCAAAGGAACATTCATCTTCGCCAGTGTGGTGGAAGATGATTGTTTTTCAGTCTCAGGAACCTTTGGTTTTGAACCACTTGCTTTCTTTTCAGCAACCTTCGGCTTCCATGTTTGTTGAGATGATGCAACGCGTTTGTAAAATTTGTCATTTTTAGTTACCACTTTCTTTACGGGTTCATTTTTTACTTTGGTGTTGTCATTTTTCAAACTCTTTTCCTCAACAACCAATGGAGCTTTTCCCTTCACATCAACTTTCTTTTTCTGAATCTTCACAGCTTCAGTCTTAGGCTTCACGTTGGTACACTTTCGTGCAATATGACCAACTTGATTGCATCTAAAACATGTTCGAGTATCAACAACTCGACTTGTGCCTTCAGACTGAGACTGTGAAACTTTCTTCTCAAAGAACTCTTCATTTGATTTCGAAAAAATCTTTTTCTCTTCATCAGCAAGTGAACTCGAACTGTTGTTTTGAACATTCCTTTTCTGATAAGACTTACCACCCTGATAACCACCCGACCCTTTATTTCGATTATTGTTGTTAAAACGTGGTGGAATAACAGGTTTCTTGTAGTACGCTTTATCTTTTTCAAAATTCATTTGTCTCTTTGTTTTACTCAAACTGTTCACTTCTGACAACTCAACTTCAACCAATTTAAAAACCTTTGTTAACTTGTTCACATTAACATTCTCAATTGGAAACTCAGAATCCGAATACAACTTATCAGATCCTGACATCTTGTACATGACAAGAGTAGGTTCATCATTTAAGTTGTTTTTGGACTTTTGTTTCGGAATGTATTTGTCCAAGAAACATCCATCCTCCTCAGTAGTGTCACTTTCAGATTTTAAAACATTTTCAACAACACTTTTAACAACATCAGTTTGGACACTATCTTCATCGGAAGATGTAAAAGTAACATCAATGGTATCCGGAAGTTTCACTTCATTTTTTTCTTCAATTTCAACCAACCCAGATTGCTTTTTCGAATAATTGTCAAGAATTGGTGGTGGAACTTGATGAAAACCCACCCCGGTTCCATCAGAGTACACATCTTCGCCAGCTTTGTTTTTCCCGATGGGTTTGGGAACAATGTGATGCAAAACAAAGCTTGCGGAGTTGTAACTCTTAAGCTTCAACTGGATTCACTCATTTTCAATTTCAGCCTCTTGAAATTTAAGTTTCAATTTTGCGATTTCATCCAGTTGTTGATTGATTAATTCTTCTTTTAACCGAAGCACTGTTGTTAGTTGAACATTTTCTTTATATGTTTTACCATTTCTGTCATCATTATCTTTCATTGTGCTTTTAAGCTTCTCAAACTTTTCAGTGATCTGACGATTTTCAAGAACTAACCTTTCATTTTCATTCCTAACCTTTTCTTGGTTAGTTTTATCATTTTCAATTTTGTTAGTTAATTCTCTTAAACGTTCAGTTGAAGCTTTCACCCTTTTATCACGATCAAGAATTTGATCCTCGACGCTTCTGACTTTCGCAGTCAAATCCTCAATTTTCTTACCATTGAGATAAGTGATTGTACTACAAACTTTGCATTGTTTAATGCAATTTTTGCAGTCAACATCACCATTGACTCTCTTACCTGTCTCAGTCGTTGACGTGTTTGAACTGACCTGGCTTTTAGACTCAGAGACGGATTTAGAATCTACCTCAAGCGCCTTAGCAGCCAGCACCTTGTCAACCATCTTTCCCATGTTTTCAGCATTCAACTCCTGTGTCGTATCAATGATCCCAGTGTCAATCTTCTTTGACTTCTCTTTCTCTTCTTTCTCCTTATCTTCTTTCTCTTTTTCTTCTCCGCTTCCCCACCATTTCTTCTGCCAATAATCATCATCATCTTTAAACTCTTTGATTATGGCTTCTATATCAAGAGTGTTATGATCAACAGCAATGTTTCCATATGGGTCAAGATAACATTCCCTGTCTGGATCCCATCTTTTTGCTCTTTTTGCTTCAGAATAGATACCAGATATTCTGATCAATCTGTTCGTGGCTAACATCCTTCTGTGATTATACTTCTGTTCTTCAGTTCTGTTATCTTTCCAAGGAATAGGTTCGGTTTTTGCCATGAATGCATATCCAACCGCATCCTCCTCAGGTAATAACTCACTCCAGTCGTAACCTTCATCGTCGTGAATTACAGCAAGAGCTCTAGACTTCTCTTTGTTCTCCTCGAGCTGCTTCAATCTTGGTGGCTCAAATTTATTCTGATGATAAATCGCCTTCTTGTAGTAATCTTCTCTGAATGGGTTCTCAGACTCATCGTCATACGCATTCCGGCATTCACGTTTAAAGTGACCTTTCTGCTTGCATTTGAAGCATGTCACTTTACTCTTGTCAAAACCCAACTTGGTAGAAGGTCCACCAATTGATTTCCTCCCAGTTATCTCCATGAAACGCTGTGCCCGACGAACTGCACTGGCCATACACCACCTTATGTCGATCAGTTCCATCTCCTCAGGATCAATCTGATCATAATCTTCCTTCGTTAGGTTGGTGTTGCCTATCTTCCCTGCTACAAGACTTTCATAGGATTCTAACACCGACGCCAATAAAACCATCTGCTGCTTTGCCGACTCTTCGCTGAAATTCTGAGCGTTCTTTAAGTCTACAGCAATGTTGCATTGAAATAGATTCTTTGCATCAGACTGATTTGTAGATGACGAAGATCCACTATGAAATCCACTGCTTTGACTTTCTTTGTTTGAAATGTTAGAACTCTCAGTAGAAAATGCAGTTTTAGGAGAAGTGTTCTTTGGCATCATGCTCTTTGGATAATACAAGTCCAAGTTCTGCTGGTACTGTCACACCCCCAAAATCCACACGCGGAGTACCACCGCTTGGAGGCGTGACATGACCAGGATCAAGCCACCAATCATATTGAACATATAAGTAATAAGTAAAAGTAAATGTAATCCATCACAATACAATTGGTGCTAAATCAAAAGCATAACATAGGTAGCGGAAGCATAGTTATGAACATCCAACACAAGTGTTTAGTTTAAAGAGTCATAATGTTTTCAACAAAACATCCACATCCGTGCCCACAACGACTGCGCCTCCCGTGCAAGCTCCAAGAGTACCTATGGTCCTGCAAGGCATGTAACAGAGAGTCAACAACTAGTTGAGCGAGTTCACAGTTGGTTATTCAGTTATAGAATTCATTTTGTAAATCAGTTGTTCGTTTTGTAAACCATGTTTCTTATAAATTCCCATCGCGGTCCTCCAGACATCTGTGCGAAGGTTAGTGGCCGTATCGCGGTCTTTTCAGACATCTGTGCGAAGGTTAGTGGCCGTATCGCGGTCTTTTCAGACATCTGTGCGAAGATTAGTGGGGGCTTCCCCATGTGTTAGACTAGTCGTGTTTGTACGTGCCCTTCTTGATCCAAGGACCGTAGCGAGTGTGAGTGTACGTAGGTTTTACGTACGTTAAGGTTGTTGTCCTACCCAAGGAGGACGAATGTACGTATTCTACCCAAGGAGGATACGCAGGATTAATATTGGCATCCTACCCATGGAGGATGGCGGTACATATCCTACCCAAGGAGGATATGTAGGTTCCATTATAGTTTCTTAACCCATTCCCAACCCACCGGGAATCCCATGCCTTGGTAAGAGTGTGAACTCACCTTGGTTTGCTCGGTATGCTAGACTATGTGCTCGCAAGTAATAAATCAAGTCCTATAGTGCACGTATATTCAATCAGTTCACTTTCGTAATATTTCACATGGAACTAGTGTCACAGTAATATCATGGAGTGTTTGACAGTTCATATCATGCAACATAAGCAGTTAATTGTATCCACACATTTAACAGAGTTGGCATCTAGCAAATTAACTAAGTAAATAAAGTTAACAGATTTCATGGAATAAAAGAATTTATCCACTTCATTGAAATAATAAACAAACAGAGTAAGTTAGTTAACCCAGTTAACAACTTAACAGAATTGTCATCTAACAGCGTTACTCAAACAATGAAGTTATCAAAATACATAATTAACAAAGTTAAATAAACTAACTGAGTTATTCAAGTGATTAGTTAAGTTAAATAACATAATTAATAACATTAATTATAACAGTTAACATGTTGCCAAAACACATAAATTGCGAAATCACTATATAAGCCGAAATCCCTTTATGTTGCCGAAATCCAACTTGGGCCGAAATCAACATGTGGGCCGAAATCAACATGTGGGCCGAAATCACCTTATGTGATTTCGTCCAAGTTATTATTGTGGGGGGTGTTTTCGTGAGCATGTATGTGACGAAATCACTAAGGTGCCGAAATCCCTTAGTGATTTCGTTGGTTTCCTCATCATCTTCAACACTTACAGTAACAAAAAGCCAGCAACTAATAATCGATTAACAGTTACATGATTAATCATTTGTAGGAACAATCAATCCAACAAAAGCTAAAACATTCATTTAGATACTTACTCATCTAAATAATCAGGATTAACATCCAACAATCATCATAGTTTTTAACATTTAACAGGAGATCTAGTTATGCATTTATCAACTGGCTATCTACGATCACTTTATCTCGAAGATTAACAATCACCATTCATAGAAAACAATGATCTAAACATTAAATCATCAATCAAAATCAGATCATAAGATTATAATATCTCACAGTAGCAGTCAATATAAGATATCATCTTAACATGTAAATCACTAACCGTAGATTAAACAGAGGTTTGGCTTCAAAATGAGGAATTCTGTTTGTGGGTTTCAGATGTAGAGAGAGAAACAAAGTGATAAGGTTTGGTAAGTGGGAAACTTATCGGAGAAGATTGTTTATAAAATAAATATATAATACTCAATACTGGGCCAAGGCCCATCTCTGTTTTCGCCAAACATAGCTGGACGAAAACACTAAAGTGTTTTCATCACAGAAGGGTGTTTTCATCAGGGGGTGTTTTCATATGAGCAGGGGTGTTGGCCAAAGTTCCATAATAAACTATACAATCCCATTTAGCACAATTACACTATCATATATACTCAAATATAATATGCACCCCAAATATCAAATATCAATCGCAATACTATTTTACGTTTTACAAATGTAAGCGTTGTGAAACAAACAAGTTGAGTAATAAACAACATAAAAAAAAATTAACGTGCACTAAATGCAAAGATGGAAATCTTGGAAACTCGAGTTGTCACATTATCCCCAACTTGAAAGAAATTTCGTCCCGAAATTTAGCATGCGGTTACTGAGGAAGCTAGGTAAGTTATCGTTTACTGGTTCTCCTGGGGTGTCACATTATCCCCCCGTTGATTTGGAATTTCTTCCCGAAATTCTGTAGTAGCTTCAGCCTCAGTAGTAGTTGCATTGTTTTCGAACAACTGGGGATATTTGAGTTCCATTTGGTCTTCGCGTTCCCAGGTGAACTCTGGGCCACGACGGGAGTTCCAACGAACTCGAACAAGAGGTATTCTGGTGTTCTTGAGGACCTTAACATCACGGTCCGTGATTTCAACTGGTTCCTCGACGAAATGCAACTGTTCGTCGATAGTGAGCTCCTTCAAAGGAACTATGGGGGTCTCATCTGACAGACACTTCTTCAGATTTGACACGTGAAAGACGTTGTGAACTGCACTGAGTTCAGCTGGTAAGTTCAGTCTGTAGGCCACTAGCCTGTTTTCTCAATGATTTCAAATGGTCCGACAAATCGCGGTTTAAGTTTGCCTCGTTTTCCAAAACGAACCACACCCTTCCAGGGTGAAACTTTGAGTAGCACTCGATCCCCAACCTGGAACTCGAGTAGTTTCCTGTCTTAATCGGCGTATGTTTTCTGACGGTCACGAGCTGCCGCCATGCGTTATCGTATTTGAGCAATCTTTTCAGTAGTATCAACTACCATTTCTGGACCTGTGATCTGACTGTCACCCACCTCTGCCCAACAAAGAGGTGATCGGCATTTACGCCCGTACAATGCCTCAAATGGAGCAGTTTTAATGCTGGTGTGGTAACTGTTGTTGTACGAAAATTCCATAAGTGGCAGATGTCTTTCCCAGCCCTTGCCAAATTCAATTACGCACGCCCGAAGCATGTCTTCTAGAGTTTGAATAGTGCGCTCAGACTGCCCATCCGTCTGAGGATGATAAGCTGTGCTCATATCTAAGCGAGAGCCAAAAGATTTGTGCATTGCTTGCCACAGTTCTGAAGTAAAACGTGCATCACGATCGGAGATAATAGAGGTGGGCACCTCGTGCCTTGAGACAACTTCCTTGAGGTATACGTCTGCTAGAGTGGAGAACTTATCCGTTTCCTTGTTAGCCAAGAAGTGAGCAAACTTTGTGAGTCGATCCACGATCACCCAATTAGTATCATTCCCACGTTGAGATCTAGGTAGGCCAGTAACAAAATCCATGGAAATTTGTTCCCATTTCCATTGTGGTATCTCAGGTTGTTGGAGTGGGCCTGATGGTTTCTGATATTCGCTTTAACTCTCGCACAAGTCAAGCACTTGCTAGCGTAAGTGGCTATGTGAGCTTTCATGCTAGGCCACCAATATGTAGTTCTGAGGTCGTGGTACATCTTATCCGAACCAGGATGTACTGAGTAGCGAGACTTATGAGCTTCATCCATTACAAGCTCGCGTGAATTACCATAGAGTGGGACCCAGATGCGTCCTGTTACATAGTAGGCGCCGTCTGCCTTTTGTTCTAACCGTTGTCTTGAGCCGCGTAGGGCTTCAGACCTGACGTTTTCCGGTTTCAATGCTTCTACCTGAGCATCTCGTATCTGTGAAGGAAGACTGGACTGAATAGTGAGTTGTAACGCCCGTACACGCCTAGGTGTAGTATCCTTTTGACTGAGGGCATCGGCCACCACATTGGCTTTGCCCGGATGGTACTTTATAGCACATTCGCAATTGTTCAGTAACTCGACCCATCGACGTTGTCGCATGTTCAATTCTTTCTGCTTGAAGATATGCTCAAGACTCCTGTGATCGGTGTAGATGGTGCACTTGGTGCCATACAGATAATGTCGCCATATCTTGTGCGCAAAAACAACGGCTCCAAGCTCTAAATCGTGTGTAATGTAATCCCGTTCGTGAATCTTAAGTTGACGTGAAGCATAAGCAATAACTTTATCCCGCTGCATCAACACACATCCAAGACCTTGGATAGATGCGTCGCAGTAGACTACAAAATCGTCCGTGCCTTCAGGCAATGAGAGGATAGGTGCACTACAAAGTCTATCCTTTAAGTGCTGAAACGTTGTTTCCTGTGTATTACTCCAACGGTAAGCAACACCTTTCTGTGTCAGTAATGTGAGCGACTGTGCAATCTTTGAGAAGTCTTTGATGAACCGTCTGTAATAACCCGCCAAACCCAAGAATTGGCGTATTTCTGTCGGTGTGCGAGGTGCAGGCCAGTTCTTGATCGAATCTACCTTGGATGGATCGACATGAATCCCATCCGTGTTTACCACGTGGCCTAGAAAGTGGACTTCATGAAGCCAGAAGTCACATTTTGAAAACTTAGCGTACAACTGTTCCGTTCGAAGGAGTTCCAGAATAAGTCGTAAATGCTGCTCATGTTCCTCCCGATTCTTCGAGTAGATCAGGATGTCATCAATAAAAACAATAACAAACTTGTCAAGGTAAGGTTTGCACACCCTGTTCACAAGATCCATGAAAACCGCAGGCGCGTTCGTTAGCCCGAATGGCATGACCAAAAACTCGTAATGACTGTAGCGTGTTTTGAATGCTGTTTTAGAGACGTCCTCATCCCGGACTCTCAATTGATGATAGCCTGACCTCAGGTCAATCTTCGAGTAATAGCTCGACCCTTGCAACTGGTCGAATAAGTCATCGATGCGTGGAAGAGGATAACGATTCTTCACCGTCACCTTGTTTAGTTCGCGGTAATCTATGCACATGCGGAAAGTACCGTCTTTCTTCTTCACAAATAATACTGGAGCTCCCCAGGGCGAAGAGCTAGGACGTATGAAACCCTTTTCCAAGAGTTCTTGCAATTGCTTAGACAGTTCTTCCAGTTCAGTTGGAGCTAAGCGATACGGTGCGCGAGCTATAGGTGAGGATCTAGGAGCTTGTCACCATGAATTACCAAAGGTTCTTAACCAGCACGAGTAATGCGGACGATCTTTTCTTTGCAAAGAATCTCTGCTCGATGTTGAGGTAGCCAATCCATACCAATAACGATGTCGAAAACTATCACAACGTTGGGGTCATTCCTATCATCACCCTGACCATTCACGAACACTCGACCCCTGGCACCATTGCCGTCGTTATTACCCCCGTTGTTGTCTCCACTATTGTTCCCGTTTCCGTGGTTGTGGTTCTAATTCTGATTCTGGTTCAACTGTGGGCAGTGTCTCCTGAGGTGACCTTCAGCACCACACGGATAACATCCCTTGTTACCCTGCTGTTGCTGCTGATTCTGTGGAGCTTGTGACTGCTGTTGTCGGTTCTGGTTTGCAGGACGTGAGCTTCTACAATCTTTGGGCTCCATGACCAAGCTTGTCGCATCATTGACAATGATTTCGGTTGCACTGCCCGCTGTGGTGCAAGTTACATCATTTGCACTTAGGGTGGTTTCCCCTGTATCCACCCTGCCATTGACTGCTAAAAGGTTGCTGACCAGGACTTTGGTTGTCATCGATCTTTCACTGCTGTGCCTGGGACGGAATCGTAGTCGAACCCTTGCTAGAGGTTCCATCCCACTTTCATTTGTTGTCACTGGGAATAGCAGAAGTAGTAGTAGTAGCACCAATATGTCTAGGCAGCTTGTTCTGTTCCACTGCCTGGTCTGTGAGACGATGAGCAAGATGAGTAACATCTTGAATAGTAGCAAGGTTGGCAGAAGTCACATGACTTTGAATTTCTGGTACTAAGCCTTTGAGGTACAGCTCAATGCGCTTGATGGGAGGATCCACCATAGTTGGACATAACACTGCCAGTTCGTTGGATCGTTTCGTGTACGCTTCTATCTCTGACCCCGTCATCTTAAGGTTAAAGAACTCCACTTCCAGCTTGTTAACGTTTGATCAGTTCCCTAAAATCATTCCATGGGGTGGCATTAGCAGCCGCCAGCCCCAACATCTGAACTTGCGCGTTCCACCAAGTTAACGCAGTGCCTTCGAGAGTATCAGTGGCATATTTCACCTTACGAGCCTCGGGTCATTCACACACTCGAAGACCGATTCGAGTTCCTCGAACTAATGGAGGAGTCCAACAGCTCCTTCAGTGTCGCTGAAAGTAGTAAGACGACAGTCCATAAAAGTCTTGTATGTGCACACGGGTGGCTGAGCGTGTTGACTTGTCGTGTGTGTAAGAGTAAACAAAATTAAGCACGAGTGTTGGTTTACGAGAGTAGGATCTAAAGATCCTAGAGTAAGTGGTGATGGCAGGTTACACCTCCTGCCTGGGCAGCTGCGAGTGCTGCGGTAACTTGTTCAGTGATCGAAGCCGCCAACTGGGCTTGAGTTAGGTTAACGTGTCCGCTCATGATATTGATAGCAAGTATGACATAAATGAGAGAGGTTCGCGAGTAGTGCGATGACGGAAGAGAGTAAGCACACAAGTGTTCTCATGCCATAGTGTTACGTTAATCTAAGCATACCCTGAGCAAAGTTCTATGCAATTCTAGCAAGTAGGTAATAAAACATATACCATATTACCTAGGATGTCGAGTCTTGCACGTGGAGCGAGGCGTCGTTGTGGATCGTTGAGCACTGTACTGGTTATAGTCTGGTTTTAATAAAAACATTTTTCCCTTATTAAAACCAAGTTCTCTATAACCAATGGCTCTGATACCAATCTGTCACACCCCCAAAATCCACACGCGGAGTACCACCGCTTGGAGGCGTGACATGACCAGGATCAAGCCACCAATCATATTGAACATATAAGTAATAAGTAAAAGTAAATGTAATCCATCACAATACAATTGGTGCTAAATCAAAAGCATAGCATAGGTAGCGGAAGCATAGTTATGAACATCCAACACAAGTGTTTAGTTTAAAGAGTCATAATGTTTTCAACAAAACATCCACATCCGTGCCCACAACGACTGCGCCTCCCGTGCAAGCTCCAAGAGTACCTATGGTCCTGCAAGGCATGTAACAGAGAGTCAACAACTAGTTGAGCGAGTTCACAGTTGGTTATTCAGTTATAGAATTCGTTTTGTAAATCAGTTGTTCGTTTTGTAAACCATGTTTCTTATAAATTCCCATCGCGGTCCTCCAGACATCTGTGCGAAGGTTAGTGGCCGTATCGCGGTCTTTTCAGACATCTGTGCGAAGGTTAGTGGCCGTATCGCGGTCTTTTCAGACATCTGTGCGAAGATTAGTGGGGGCTTCCCCATGTGTTAGACTAGTCGTGTTTGTACGTGCCCTTCTTGATCCAAGGACCGTAGCGAGTGTGAGTGTACGTAGGTTTTACGTACGTTAAGGTTGTTGTCCTACCCAAGGAGGACGAATGTACGTATTCTACCCAAGGAGGATACGCAGGATTAATATTGGCATCCTACCCATGGAGGATGGCGGTACATATCCTACCCAAGGAGGATATGTAGGTTCCATTATAGTTTCTTAACCCATTCCCAACCCACCGGGAATCCCATGCCTTGGTAAGAGTGTGAACTCACCTTGGTTTGCTCGGTATGCTAGACTATGTGCTCGCAAGTAATAAATCAAGTCCTATAGTGCACGTATATTCAATCAGTTCACTTTCGTAATATTTCACATGGAACTAGTGTCACAGTAATATCATGGAGTGTTTGACAGTTCATATCATGCAACATAAGCAGTTAATTGTATCCACACATTTAACAGAGTTGGCATCTAGCAAATTAACTAAGTAAATAAAGTTAACAGATTTCATGGAATAAAAGAATTTATCCACTTCATTGAAATAATAAACAAACAAAGTAAGTTAGTTAACCCAGTTAACAACTTAACAGAATTGTCATCTAACAGCGTTACTCAAACAATGAAGTTATCAAAATACATAATTAACAAAGTTAAATAAACTAACTGAGTTATTCAAGTGATTAGTTAAGTTAAATAACATAATTAATAACATTAATTATAACAGTTAACATGTTGCCAAAACACATAAATTGCGAAATCACTATATAAGCCGAAATCCCTTTATGTTGTCGAAATCCAACTTGGGCCGAAATCAACATGTGGGCCGAAATCACCTTATGTGATTTCGTCCAAGTTTTTATTGTGGGGGGTGTTTTCGTGAGCATGTATGTGACGAAATCACTAAGGTGCCGAAATCCCTTAGTGATTTCGTTGGTTTCCTCATCATCTTCAACACTTACAGTAACAAAAAGCCAGCAACTAATAATCGATTAACAGTTACATGATTAATCATTTGTAGGAACAATCAATCCAACAAAAGCTAAAACATTCATTTAGATACTTACTCATCTAAATAATCAGGATTAACATCCAACAATCATCATAGTTTTTAACATTTAACAGGAGATCTAGTTATGCATTTATCAACTGGCTATCTACGATCACTTTATCTCGAAGATTAACAATCACCATTCATAGAAAACAATGATCTAAACATTAAATCATCAATCAAAATCAGATCATAAGATTATAATATCTCACAGTAGCAGTCAATATAAGATATCATCTTAACATGTAAATCACTAACCGTAGATTAAACAGAGGTTTGGCTTCAAAATGAGGAATTCTGTTTGTGGGTTTCAGATGTAGAGAGAGAAACAAAGTGATAAGGTTTGGTAAGTGGGAAACTTATCGGAGAAGATTGTTTATAAAATAAATATATAATACTCAATACTGGGCCAAGGCCCATCTCTGTTTTCGCCAAACATAGCTGGACGAAAACACTAAAGTGTTTTCATCACAGAAGGGTGTTTTCATCAGGGGGTGTTTTCATATGAGCAGGGGTGTTGGCCAAAGTTCCATAATAAACTATACAATCCCATTTAGCACAATTACACTATCATATATACTCAAATATAATATGCACCCCAAATATCAAATATCAATCGCAATACTATTTTACGTTTTACAAATGTAAGCGTTGTGAAACAAACAAGTTGAGTAATAAACAACATAAAAAAAAACTTAACGTGCACTAAATGCGAAGATGGAAATCTTGGAAACTCGAGTTGTCACAGGTACGATGAGTGATTGACTTTGTGTGTCTTCTTTAGTTCCAGCTCATGACTTTCAAGTCTCTCGATCAGCAAATCTACAGTCAACACTTCTGGCGGTTTGATAGTATTCTTCAGCATCAACGCATAATATTGCCAATCCATCTCGTCTGGCAATAAATCGAACAATTTGTCAACTAGCTCATCTTGAGTATAAGAAATTCCATGTCTCGCCAGTTCCAGCTTCAAGTGCCCAAACCTCTCAATCATTTTAGAAACTGATTCATTCTTTAAACACCCAAACAAATCAAACTCTTTCCTAAGAAGTTTCTTTTTGTTTTTCACGATTTTTGTACTTCCTAAACATTTCATTTCTAACTTTTTTCCAGAGATCTTTTGCACTAGAGTATTCGCTCAAAGAGATTATATCTTCTCGAACAGACTGAAATAGTAGTGCAACGCATTTTTGCTCAGCAATAAATACTTCTATTTCTTCAGATGATGATAAGGTTTCGCCACGTTTGCCTCCATCATCGTATCCATTTTTGAGACTCTTCCAGCTGGGAAAAGCAAAAGCCATCAACCAATCTTCAAACTTCTTGGCCCACCGACTGTACTCTTCTATAGCCATCAACTTCGGGGTTTGTTATACGTTCTAAATGCGCTTTCAACTTCCAAAGCATCCGATAACTTTTTCTTTGCATTCGGAGGATTCTCATTTGTGTTGTTAGAAGAAGTATCATCTCCAGAATTTCTAGCAAAAGCAAACAAATCGCTAAACGGGTTCATGAAAATATCATCCATCTTGCACGTACCTGAAAAATCAGCAAACACTTAGAAAATTTTCAAAGTTTTGAAAAACTACAATTTCGAGCGAAATCAGCTTTCGAGCGAAATCAATCTTTCGAGCGAAATCAGAAATATTTTTATTTCGAGTGAAATTAGATGATACGTTTCGGGCGAAATCAGAAAAGTTTGATTTCGAGCGGAATCAGAGAATGAGTTTCGAGGAAATTAGAAAAACTCTGATTTCGAGCGGAATCAGAAGGTGTCTCACGAGCGGAATCAAAATTTTTATTTCTTTACGAGCGAAATCAGCTATTTCGCTCCTAATGACCAAGTGTGTTTTCGAGCGGAATTAGCTTTTTAGAGTGAAATCTCCGATGAATTTTTCGAGCGAAATCAGGTTTCTAAGCCATTTTTACCAATTTTAATCCGAATTTTAACCTGATTCTTTCTAGGGTTTGTTAATACTATGTTTTACACAATATACTCGAAATTCAGTCCATTTCAACCGTTGGAACTATTTCAAATCAGAAAAGTATGAGAAGAAGAGAGTAGAAATGAGAAAATCCGGTAGAATCAAGCTGCTATGGTATGAACTCCTCGTCCTGAGCTCTGATACCACTTGTTGGACCGTGTTGAGACCCTAAACAGTCAGTATAAGGCAGTTCATCTTCATATACAGAGGCGGAATCAAAGTAAATGAAGTCACACAGCTTTATCCTCGTAATTTCCTCTCTATTAATGCTTTCTGAGTCGATTACAATGATTTCTGACAAAAATCCGGCAGCACCTCGACTCTAATTCCGCTCCAACTGTTACAGAAGCGAAATCACAATCACATATATATAGTCGACTGATTCCGCTCGAAACGACTTGAGCGGAACCCCATGATTTCGGGCGGAATCACTTGGTTCGGGTTGGAGCGGAATCAAACATTACACTAGGAGCGGAGTCACATTGTTACCTGATTTCGCTTCAAATGACATGAATGTCATTTGGAGCGGAATTACACTCTAAGACCCTATTTTTGATTTCCGTGCTCCAATCTATCCTATCTAGACCTAAGACTCGATAAAGACGCAGTAAACAGACATTTAGTGCACCAACAGAAATAAACATGTTTTAAGTGTTAAATAAAATCTAGAAACATATTGTTAACAAGAAAAATACAAGAAGAAATATTTTTAGAAAATCTTCATACAAGTTGTGAAGATCTAAATTCTTCAAGAATGATATTTTTAAATGAATAACCACACTTTAAAGGGTAACTAAACTTACTAAGTACACTAGTAAGTTACTACAATTTTTTTTACAAGTTTCAAGTTCATGACATAGTGTAAATTTCATATTTTTGACATATGATAAGTGTTGAATGATTTGTTGATGATTGGTGATGATTTTTACAAAAAAAATGATATGCTAAATAGCATGGACACCTCCATTTACAAAGGAAACTATGGCAAAATTTTCTAAAAATACCAACACTTAGAAAATATTTTCTAAACAAGTGTTTACAAGTGTATTTTTAACTATGATTTTCCATATAAACCTTGCCATAGATTTTTGTAACAAAAATACAAGCATTGGAGGTTGGTTTTTGCAAATAAAAATGGGTAAATATGTATTTCGAATATATATTTACATTAAAGACATTGTGTGTGATTATGTGAAATAGTTATATTATTTTAGGGAAAATAATATAACTTACAAATACCAAGAATTTACAACACCAAAATAATACCAAAAATTACATGGAATGAAATATATAAGTTACACACTTGATATTGTGAAACCGAACGCAATAACGTAACTTACGAAATATCCTGAGAAGTACCGTTACAATATATTTTTGGTAAATATTATTTTGGAAACGAAAGAAGTGAAAATATTATTTTCGTTATTACTACAAAGTATATCATATTTTTGACAAAGAGGAAATACATTACTTTGGAAGTAAAAATATATTTTCTTAGAATATTTTAGAAGATATATGATTTTTGAAGAAAAATATATATTTTCTTGACGATACATTATTTTTGGACAAAACAAGTCTACATATATTTTCTAAGTGAAAATATATTATTTTGAAAACTACAAATACAAGAATACGAGAATACATGTATGAAATACTCCCATCCTTGGGAAGGAAACACGGAAGCAGATACTTGAAAAGTATTATAACTCTGGATAATGTTAAGGACATAAAGGAAACGTAACTCAAAACATGAAAACTAAGGCAAGGCACAGTCCGCTCGTCTAATAGACCCTAGCACATTGTAGGTAGTCGTGTTGCTGATGAGATTTGAGTTACGAGTATTGAAGATGCAAAACAGTGAGTTCATGCTCCCCCTTTTCTTTAACTGTTTTTGGTTTTATAACTCTCGGGGGTGAAATACATGTACAAATACTTAAACGGTATGAAATGCATATGAAATACTGGATCATGTGAGCATAGACTTAATACAAAAAGCCATAAATTCTTGGTGAAAACTAGTACCAAGAAATGCTAAAAATGCCATAAAGTCTTGGTGAAAACTAGTACCAAGCCATTAAAAACATTCATTAATTAGGGACGAGGGTTAGATCTAACGGGTACGACCGAACCCCACTCATGGTCACAACTAGTACCTAGTAGTGCTTCGGAGTCCCAGTCGAGGTTAATCGACACAGTCGAGGGTAATCGACACAGTCAAGGAGTCATAACAAGTACTCCCCATGTCCTCAAGGAGTCATAACAAGTACTCCCTATGTCCTCACATGCCTTAAAGGAGCCATTACGAGTGCTCCTTGTGCCTTAAAGTCCTTGTAAAACATTCATGTTCATACACACTTTTCATACCTGTTTACAAAGGAGTCTCTCAAAGATTTACAAGAATTACGATATACAAACAAGACGCATGAACTCGCTCAACTTTATGTTGATGTTTTCCAAAATTACATGTATTTCAGGTAACAGGATGGATCTTGGACGTAGGTGTCGTAACTAGAAGTTTAGATGTCATCCACATTTGTTGGTTTGTAACCTAGTCGAATGTTGTGTTTTAAAAACTTGAATAAAAAATGTTTGTAATACATAAATTTTATGAATGGATGAACATCGTTTTGATCATGTAGTTGTTTATTACGATTGAATGCAATGATATTAAACCAGTCACACATCATACGCTTTCGCAAAAGACAGGGTGTGACAATTTGGTATCAGAGCTTCGATTGTAGTGAACTAGGATTCCTTCTCGAGTTTAGACTACAATCACTAGAGTTCGCTCACGAAAACATTTTACAAAAAGGTTTTTATTGCATTCACGTAAGCGTCAAGATCCACGAGTCAAAACACTTTTCAAAAAGAGACAAGGCAAGGACATTAGTAGGGAATACCCTCAAGATAAGGTGCCAATTAAGGCATAGTCTACACGAGTTAGACTTGCCAAAGATAAAATACACTCTTGGTGATAACTAGTTCCAAGTAGTGTTTCTGTCGTGAATCGACAACTAGAAAAATGACCCCCCCCCCAAAACGAGAGTTATACGTGATATGATCAAAATGCCTGTTTATGCTAAGTAATATATTTGTTTATCAATACATACATACGAATAAGTGTACGGAATAAATATTGACGTGAATACATACTAATAAGTGTACGGAATAATTATTGACGTGAACAAGATACTTTCGACTCCGACTCCTATTACTGTACGTAACCCGCACGATGAAGCTATCGACCTCGCGTTCATTGCAAAGCTCATAGCTAGAGTGATTACCAGACAAGATTCTGAGCTTGCTTTCGTAGGAGATGGCTGCTCTTCCCTCTCGATCGTGAAGGTGCCTGACTACGGTGATGATGGCGAGGCAGAGGCGGCAACCTTGAACGAATTCTTAATCAACGGGACGAGATCCCTGCGACTTTTGTGAAGCGAGATTGACGACATACTTGAACAGAAAAGGAAGATGAAGTATTCGTCTTGAAGGTGCCCCTCCAACTACTGGGAATTCTCTTTATTCCTACTTCATTTAATCATCATGCCTATACGCACGTAACGATAACGAGTGTTAGCGCATGGACCACCGCAATGGTCCTTCCCATAACAAAGATATAAGGACAGTAGTGTCCCCTCCTTGATTGATCATCTGTTTGGACGAGAGAAAATTGGGGTAACTGTGCAAGATAATTTATTATTACGGGGGCCCACGTAATAACAATTTGTAGTGCATGGAAATCCTGGTGGACTCTGCGGGTCAAGTTAAAGATCACCATCCCTCCAAAAATAATCTATAGGTGTTCACACCTTCATATGGTAGAACAATGCCTAGACCAGTGCTTTAGCACTTTATAAAGTAGGAAACCTGTCTTGCCTACTTCGTGACTACCCGTGTACGAGACGTTTGAGGAACGATATTTAAGCAAGAGAGGAGGAATAACATTCAGAAAGATTCAGTGACGTTACACTCTACCACTTTATGAAACTTGTATGACCAAGGCGATGTAGCCTCGAATACATTATTACAAACAATAATCCAAGTCACCAAGCCTATGTGAAGGCTCAGTAATTGTTTCCTCGCTCATACAATGATGATTATATATACATGTGATATTGGGTGATTACCTGTTTACTTATGGTGCTATAGACAATTATGGAATGTTGTCTAATCCATCCCATATTTTTTAACATAAAAGAATGCCGCCCAGACGAGACACAAACACCAGTACGTTACCAAGAACAGAAGCTGAACTTGGTTTTATAACTCTCGGGGGTGAAATACATGTACAAATACTTAACTGTTTTTGAAGACGCAAAACAGTGAGTTCATGCTCCCCCTTTTCTTTAACTGTTTTTGGTTTTATAACTCTCGGGGGTGAAATACATGTACAAATACTTAAACGGTATGAAATGCCTATGAAATACTGGATCATGTGAGCATAGACTTAATACAAAAAAAAAAGCCATAAATTCTTGGTGAAAACTAGTACCAAGAAATGCTAAAAATGCCATAAAGTCTTGGTGAAAACTAGTACCAAGCCATTAAAAACATTCATTAATTAGGGACGAGGGTTAGATCTAACGGGTACGGCCGAACCCCACTCATGGTCACAACTAGTACCTAGTAGTGCTTCGGAGTCCCAGTCGAGGTTAATCGACACAGTCAAGGGAAATCGACACAGTCGAGGGAAATCGACACAGTCAAGGAGTCATAACAAGTACTCCCCATGTCCTCAAGGAGTCATAACAAGTACTCCCCATGTCCTCAAGGAGTCATAGCAAGTACTCCCCATGTCCTCAAGGAGTCATAACAAGTACTCCCTATGTCCTCACATTCCTTAAAGGAGCCATTACGAGTGCTCCCTGTGCCTTAAAGTCCTTGTAAAACATTCATGTTCATACACACTTTTCATACCTGTTTACAAAGGAGTCTCTCAAAGATTTACAAGAATTACGATATACAAACAAGACGCATGAACTCGCTCAACTTTATGTTGATGTTTTCCAAAATTACATGTATTTCAGGTAACAGGATGGATCTTGGACGCATGTGTCGTAACTAGAAGTTTAGATGTCATCCAGTTTTGTTGGTTTGTAACCTAGTCGAAGGTTGTGTTTTAAAAACTTGAATAAACAATGTTTGTAATACATAAATTTTATGAATGGATGAACATCGTTTTGATCATGTAGTTGTTTATTACGATTGAATGCAATGATATTAAACCAGTCACACATCATACGCTTCCGCAAAAGACAGGGTGTGACATATTGTGAAGCCATGATGTTCTTCTTCATTGATTCAAAGGTGAATAGATAGAGAATTAGAGAGCAATTTTGGATCTTGGTTCATAGGGAATTTGAGAAAGAGAAAGAGAGATAAAGTTTAAATTGTGTCCGATTAGGATTCAAAATTTGAAATCGTTGTAAGAGAAGATTGCATTGTGAGAAAAGATGGAGAACTTTAGGGTTGTGTATGAAGACTGACATGCATTAAATGCTAAATACACATTAAATGCTAAATACCTATTAATATAATCATTTAAATTTCAAAACACCCTCCATTATTAAGATTAATATTAATATAATTAAGAGTTAAATGCCATTTTAGTCCCTATGGTTTGGGCCATATTGCCAGTTTAGTCCAAAGGTTTCATTTTTCGCCTGTGGGTCCAAAAAGGTTTCACCGTTGCCATTTTAGTCCATTGGGTTAACTTCATCCATTATTTCTGTTAACGAGAAGGGTAATTTGGCCATAATAACGTAATTACATATAAAATGACCGAATTACCCTTCTCGTTAACAGAAATAATGGATGAAGTTAACCCAATGGACTAAAACGACAACGGTGAAATCTTTTTGGACCCATAGATGAAAAATGAAACATTTGGACTAAACTGTCAAAATGACCCAAACCACAGGGACTAAAATGACATTTAACTCTATAATTAATATAAATATATTAAATATAAACTAAAAATATAATATTAATGACGCAATAATAATATAAGATTGACATTGTTAGATAGCCTATATAATTGCCACGTAAGAATTGTGATGTCTTCTTCATCTTTCTTTTTATTGATACGAGAGAGAGATTTTTTTTAGGGCCCAGGGGGCGGTACGTGATTCTATCACGAAAAGCACTTATAACGCGTGATGGAATATTTTTTCCACCCCACAACAAAGTTCAACGCGTGATATTTTCCACGAAATCAATTTTCGTTATTTTCTTCACGCGTTATTGTTTTGTTTTGTTTTGTTTTGTGAGGGTAATTGTTGGTTGGGTGTGGTGGTGAGTGATGACCACCCCCACTAAAAAGGTTGTGAGTGATGAAAAATGGTTGATGACATGGCAGAACTTGATTGGTGCTTGTAAGTGATAGAATTATATCACTAGTGATCATCTCCTCCCCTTACTTGTATTTTGTTGGTGGTAGGTGCATCTTGATAGAATAGGACTATGGAGTTAATTGGTGAAGGGTAGTGACTGAGGTTAAAAGAAAAAAAGGATACGGGCGGCCAGAGTTATTTTTGCTTTGAAAAGGGAAGGATGGATTCGCATTGACCATAGCAGCAGGGCACCACGCGATTCCTCTCTCTCTCTCTCAATGCCGGGTCAAAAGCGTTCGCTTTACGAGGACGATGAAGAGCTGCAACGTAACAATCACGACGAAGAAGGTTTGTTTGTGTTTCGGAGTTTTCAACTCCCTCCGCATTTGTTAGTATGGATGGATCTATCTAATCTCCTCATATTTCTTGTTTGTTTGTTTGTTTGTTGGATCAGCACCAGAAACGGATGACGCTTCCTCTAGTTGCAGTGACAAGGAAGAGTGAGTTTAATCTAATCTAATCTCTACACACTTATCATTTCATCACCGTATGTGAGCGAGATCTGCATGCTCTTTTTTGTCTTCTGTGCCAGTTTGCTTGCTACTATACCATTCTAATAATCATTTTGTCAGATTCCTCTGGATGATAAAACCAAAATTTAAGCTTACAGTTCCATACCCTACCATTTCTCTTCTAAAATGCAATTTCTCATTCCACCATATCTTTTAATATGTTTTCTCAGACACTCAGACTGTTATTCTCATCAATCATAATATACTTTGCAGTTAAATAATTATATGAAATCCTAGTGGTGGTGATAAAGAATTAGATCAAAGGTTGCTCTCTCTCAAGCATAAACAACACTAAGTTATTCTTAGGCTTCAGTGCTTTTTGAATTGATGATGTAGCATTCCCAACACTTATTTATCCCTACTTTGGTGTATGTTCAATAATATTCAGATTTGCATCTGGTGGAATCCTACGAGTCATTGTAAACCTAACATAACTACTTACATAAAGAACAACACCAGACTAATTTTTGTTCTGTCTTCTTCAAGTTTTGTTTACATGAGAGAGCTATAATATAATTACTTAAAGGAATGAAGCATCTTTTTTAATGTATATACTTCTAAAGCATGAAACGCTTAATATATTACCATACTAATAATTTATACAGATATAGATGTATTTAGAATATTCTGGATCTGTTTTCTGGAGGATATTGCATAAGTTGATGCCTACACACATATATATATAGATCCAACAAACATATACACATATCATAGTTGTTGCTATTTATCTATAGACACAAGTCTGTCTAGTATTGAGTAGTAGACCTGTAAATTGGTATCAAACACAGCAGACACATTTATATCTACACTGCATTTGATAAAAGAAAACCACTAGCTATAAGATGATAATAAATAATTACAATTACACATAATAAAGCATATGAACTTGGACTGTCTCTGCTTTTTGCTATTCCTTTTATAGGAACAGGTCTGATAATCAGCGGACACAATGTATATCTGCACTGCATTTGATTAAAAAAAACCACTAGCTTTAAGATGATAACCACTGAATGCTTATCCAGTATTCAATAATATAATGATATACACACATACTATATATGGATATATTTATTTTAATAATATAATAGAAAATTTAAGACAATGCAGTTAATCTTTGATAGCAGGACAAGGCGCAATACATAGTTGCTAATCGTTTTTATGTTATTTTAAATGGTTTGTATTAATTTCTGTTGCACACTTGACAAGTATTTTTCCGTGGCTGATTTTACTTTCTTTTTTATTGCTTGCTGCAGTTTTATCCTTGTAAAGCTGGCTGACATTCGCAAGGAAGTGCAATGCCCAATTTGCTTAGGTACTACTTTCCAACCTCTGCTTCATTACAATTATCATTCGAATATTCTCTCTACTGGAACAACAATTTGTGGACTGTTTGTAATATTCGAACATGTTAATTAATCTGTGCTTGTCGTGAATAGGAATAATTCGGAAAACCAGAACGGTTATGGAATGCCTGCACCGCTTTTGTAGGGAATGCATAGACAAATCAATGAGAATGGGGTATGTTTACAAACCAACTATTGGATGCTTTTTCACCAACCAACTGCTCTGAATACTTACTTAGCTGAACATGGTATGGTAGGAACAATGAATGCCCTGCTTGTCGTGCTCATTGTGCAAGTCGTCGTTCTTTGAGGGATGACCCTAATTATGATGCCCTCATTGCACTTCTCTATCCTGACATTGATAAATTTGAGGCAGAGGTCTGCTTTCACTCCATAGTTGTTAATAGCGAATAGTGACAAATAGCGACAAGGGACCTATATGCTACATAGCAAATAGCGACCGCTATTTTATAAATAGCGATACACTAGAAAAAGAATTTAAATTTTTTTATATGTATATTATATCAAAATACCCTGGTATATATGTTATTTTACATGTATATTTAACAAAAACCTATAAATCCAGCTATTTTATTGCTATATCTAATTGCTATTTACATAAAAAAAAAAAAGTTAATTGTCGCTATTTGTGCTATTGGTCGCTATAACCCAAATAGCGACACTCCATCAATTCGCTACATAGCGTGCTATAGTGATCGCTATAGCCGCTATTGACAACTATGTTTCACTCAGACCCATTTTTGTGTTCTATTATATTTATACCTAGTAAACTTGGGTTTTTTTTTTATATTATTAAATAACAATATAGGAGTTTGCCTTTGAAGAAGAGGAGAAAGTTCGGAATAAGCAGGTGAGGAATATGTTGAAAACTTATCTGCTTTTATTAGATTAATACAATGTAAGTAATGAGTAATGTTGACAGATCCAAGCCTCAATTGCTCAGACATCTCGACGTCAATTAGAAGCATTGGCAAAGAAACGCACAACAACTGCTAAAGCGACACCTTCAGTATTTATGAGAAGGTCACAGGAAAACAACACGAGGAATCTAAGGGGAAGAAGTAGGAAATCGTCTGATAATGAAGATGATGATGGTGTTAACAAAGATTCATCTTCTGATGATGAACATGAAGTAAGACCTAGAAGACAAAGGAGAGGTGTAAGTAGTGCTGATGATGACAATGATGTTAATAGAGAAGTGACTGGTGTATCCGTTGAAATTCCAGCGTGGGGTGGAGGTGGCATCAGAAGTCACACACGACATCATGGTAGCTTAAGCAATAATAGTTCAAGGAACACTAGAGTTTCTAGGCTCATGGATCATATTAGGAAATTACCACAAAACAATCACAAGGTAACTTTTCTGTTCTTATTCTTCTTCTTACTGCCTTTCCCTTATCATGATAAAATGGCTTTTGTTTTCCAGCTGGATATTCATCTGAAGCTCATCTCCTTAGATGAAGAAAATATACCTAATCCGCAACACGTGTATCTTTGCTGCAGCCCCACCATGCCAATTATACATGTAAGCCAGGTAGGTAATATATGCTCTCTCTCTGAGTAGCTAGCTAGCTTCTGTTTAACTGGTAATTGAAGTTGGCCTTGTTTCTATATAGTATGTTGCTCTTGAGAAAGGCTTACAAGATGATGAGATCGAACTACTGCTGGTGAAAGGGGATCATTTTGAAGTCAATCCTTTAAAGGTTGTTGTCAATCCTTTGCAATTGCTGGAAGAGCAACAAACCTTGTTAGATATTGCAAAAACTTCTGCTCAGGAAGATTTTCTAGTAAGCAACCTCTCTTTAACAAACGTACATGTCGATTAAAGTAGTAGATACCTGAAATTTAGGCTCCATTCTCGTTGACCATTGTTTAAGGTGACAAATTGGGCGATCCCGGTTCAGGCAGGTTGAAACAGGTGGTTGGTTGGTTGGCCACAAATGCTCCTTTGCCTATATTTTAACTAATTTTTTGGATGTTTAGCAATTTTTTATTTGACCCGTTTTGAGGAAAAAACACAACCCAAATCTACTCTTTGTGTTAAGTTGGCTTAGACTACTATGTCTTCGTTTCGGATAGCTTTTCATGGTATCTGGCTTCCTACTTTTTAGACTTATAGTTAAGAAGTCGTAACTAGATGAAAGCAACTGGATTCAATGGTTGACCAGACACACCACATAGAGGTGGTTGGCCTGAGTGCTTGACACTTTTTGTTCATAGTTTCTAACCCTTATTAAAGTTTAGTATACCAAAACGTGATATTATATCAATATGTTTTTAACACATTGGAGAGAAGATCATGACCCAAATTGACCGACCCATTCATAAGTGAATGGGTCAAAATTAAATCTAGTATTAATAAGTGACTACTTAATAAGTGACTACTTAGTGGATACACACACCTTCTTGAGACGACCGTATGCAAAATGTGAAGATACACACACACCAACTTGGGCAAAAACAGCAGCTGCTGTTTGAAGCTCTTTCTGCTGTATCTATGCAGCCAAATCACACAAACACTACCTGGAAACTATTATCATTTAGGGTCCATCCAAATCAACAAACTGCACAACGAAACAAGTTATTAGTTTTCAGAAGAAACATTAACCCGATCAAAACACTTTTTTTCCAAACTTTTTGCTTTAAGCTGCTACGAAACATTCAAACCATTTGACCCCATTGAAATTTGAACTGTTCATGGGAGTATATCCCTAGTTGACTTACTTTTTTTGACTTTGTTTTCGGTGTGTTTTCAGACTCTTGCTTACAGGAAGAAGCTCAAGTGAACAACCTTTTAACTTCAGAAAGGAAACGAGCGGTTGGTATGTACTCTCATGAATGTTTAAGCATTTTAGTAGTTAAAAGATTGGTTCATTACAATTTGTCGAAATTTTCTTATATTTAGAAAAATGCTGGCCATGTCAGTAGAAACTATAAACAGGCCGGTTATTACCTATACTTTATTGTACATTAAGTTCACATTGGCATACAGTGTAGTGAAAACTGATCTACTACCATTTACGTATTGTGTATATTGGAGAGCATTATGAGGTGCAACATGATGCATTTGCTCAAGCCATGGCATGTGAAACACGTTAAGAGTTATCAGGTTTGTTTTGGTTGACGTGTCATATCAAGTAATAAACATATGGTGTTCGCGTCGTGCTAAAGGCGAAGGGGCGGACCGCAAATCTGTTTAAAATTATAATAAAAAGGTTAAAAATGGATAATATGCAAGTGCATCCTGCAATCCATATACAACCTTATTATAAACAGTGTACAACAGTCATATGCCAATTACATGCGGGTTAGGGTAGATGTCGTTGACACGAATAAATACATGAACCGTGTATGTCATTTCAGCCATCGAACCTTTCACATTGCTACAAGACAACCATTGTTCCATGGAAGCTTGCAAGTTATAGAAATTACTTTCGTGGTTTTGTAAATAAGCGATAAGTTTGTTGGTTAAAACGCCGGCGTATGATAGGACCGGTCCATTAAAACTAAGCCAGTCGTCCCAGGTTGGAGTTGGAATGCTTGATCAGTGTGACACCCAAGAGAAGGTGTCCTCCTTTATCAAATCAACTGTCTTCTGTATACTCGTCGTCCCTTCGAAAACTTTTTTGTTTCGCGCATCCCAGATTCTCCATATAGTGGCCATTGCAGCTAAAAGAACGAGCCTTTTCCATCTCTTTGCACCCGGGCTCGAAGTTAAAACTTCAATGATCTCCTTTGTGGTGTTAAGATTAGGAGGCATGGGGGCCCTAACCCAAACAAACACATGCCACCAGACACTTCTGGCAAGCATACAGGCTGCAAAAAGGTGATCTGGGGACTCGATCCCGTAGCCGCACCTCGTACACATCAGGTCCTGGAGGGCAATTCCTCTGTTGTGTAACTCCCTTTTAGTCGCCACTTTACCTAAGAGAACTCTCCATAGGAGGTAGTTGGCCTTCAGTGGTGCCCGAGAATTTCCAAAGAAAGCCGACCCGCTGGCATGTTCGTCGGATCCTGCTTTAGCGATTTCTAATCGAAGATCTTTAATAGAGAAATCAACACCACTTCCATTTTCGCAAACCCACGAGTCTCTCGACTGTATTAACTTTATTACTTTGATAAGGTACACAGTTCTATATATAGAAAAGTGTAGATCCCAATATCAATCCGGATCACAGTGGTTGATTGTTTAAGTCCAAAACACCTATTGATTAGGTGTTTGTACTATGAAAAAGTTAAGAAGAATCAAGAATGAAGATGAAGCTTATGGAATGATGAATACAACTAGTGTTGTATTGAATCCAAACAAGAAGATAAATAATAAAGCACCTTGGAAATCTGATTAAGCACAAAGAGAATAGATTGAAATGTAAATAACACTTGAATTCACCAAAAGAGCCAAAACCTTGGCTAGGGCACCATTACATGAGTTTATATAGGATCTGACTTGCCAGCATAATTATAATTATGCTGGCATCTTAATTACACCAAGTCAGATTTGCTACTATCAAAACATTACAATTTTAGCCCCTAGACTTTCTAAAGCTTAATAAACTTAACCAAACCAATCCAAAACCATCTAAAACAAGTACCAACAGTCTCAAATGACCTAACAATATTCCCCCTAAACCGTTGCGTACTTGATCGTTCTTCATTCTTGTTTAGCGTTTTGGACCCTAAGCGTTCTTCAGTCTTGTTTAGCGTTTTACACCCTAAGCGACTCAAGTACCGATGGTCTCAAAATGGTCTAACAAAAAGAATTTAGTGATGGTGACA
Organism: Helianthus tuberosus; assembly: GCA_030545235.1. Classification (NCBI taxonomy): domain Eukaryota; kingdom Viridiplantae; phylum Streptophyta; class Magnoliopsida; order Asterales; family Asteraceae; genus Helianthus; species Helianthus tuberosus. The sequence goes on from CM060355.1 coordinate 99,759,404, forward strand.
GTCAAAGTCACACTACCAAACCCTAGGCGACAGCCTAACTAATATAACTAACTCAATATGGACACCCTATACACATACATTATCAATACTTTGATATGGTACACACACAGTTTTACATCCAAGTTTTACATCTGTGAGTTGATCTCGTTTTGCTGCGGATTGCGGGCTTCCACGGGTCACGGACCATGAAAGGGAACCTGCCGTGGGTCGCGGCGGGTATAACCCGGACCATTTTTTTTGCTTTTTGACATAATTAGTCCCTATGGTTTGTTATTGGCACATAATAAGGTATTCCATGCATATAAAACATATATTTAGGTATCAATTAAGCATAAGGACATAGATTTAAGTCTCGTAATTGAATAACCAGAGTATTTGCATATATTGAACGTTTAAAGTCGAGTATTTATGGTAGTTGTTTGTAAGATAAGCATGTTTTTACGAGAACCATGAATGTGCATCAAGTACGTATTTGAATTAAACGTATATACAAGCATGAATAAGCAAAGTATAATTCTTACACCACCACTATCACCCTACCTACACCACCACAGCCCACAACAACCATCAGTACCACCATCACCCCACCTCCATTATCATCCTAACAACCACCGCCTCCACCATCACCCCACCTCCACCATCTCTCTAAAAAACTCTTTCTACAGTTCATCCTCCCCCACCCCATGCCCGAAATCTCTTCAATCTTTCCAATTTCACCTCAGATTCCTCCTCATCCACCTTTAAATTCGTCCCCTAATCCTACTGATACGTGGCCAATCGATGAAGATGATGACGTGGCCAATCGATTTTGAACGATTCTGCTGAAGGTATATGTGTATGTATATGTACAGATGAAGATGATGACGTGGCCAAAACAAAATTTCAGTTTTATAGACGGAGCTGACTAGCGGCCAATCGATTGATGAGGTGAAGGATTCTGCAACAATCGATTGTGAAGGATTTTGCTTTGCTTTAAACGATTGATGAGGTTAGTGCAAAGTTGAACGATTTTGCTTTGCTTTGAACGATTGATGACGTGGCTTGTTTTTCATCTGTACATACTCATCATGACACTCATCGGTTTTGCTTTGGTGTCATGATTGTGAAGGATTCTGCAACAATCGATTCTGCTAAGGGTATATGTGTATGTATATGTACAGATGAAGATGATGATTTGATTTTATATATTGAATTTGGGGATATGATTTATTGCCTGCACATATACATACATATATTGTTATATATATAAATATATAATTGGCCACCTCATCATGACACCTCATAAAAAACAAGCCACGTCATCAAAAAATGGCCACGTCAGCAAAACAACTAACCAAGTTAGTGCAAATTTAACAGAGTGGTGCCAGCATAGACTAAAAGTTATGTCGGAGGTGCCAGGTGTCAAAGTGTTAGTTGGGGGCGGCAATGGCCAAAGACCGATAGTTGGGGGTGATAAAATCCAATAACCCTTTACTAATCACTGAATTATTAATCATTAAAGTTTTGAGTGTCACACCCCAACCGATGACGGAAATATCGGGGCATGGCACTAAGCGAAACAGATTGTCCAGGAGTTTCCATAACAACTATGCTTACCAATTATTTAAGCATCACATCCCATACCATGACATAACAAGTAGCATAGTTATGTTTTTGGTTTGTTTCTAGACTCCTCCCTACTTGATTCAAAGACAAATAATTCCGTTTCGACAACTCAGATTCAAAATAAATAAATTGTTTTTGGTATGTTTCTAGACTCCTCCCTACTTGATTCCACTAAAGCAGGTAAGCACAGCATCCTAAGCATTCAAACACCTGCCACATACGTTAAAAATAGAGGTCAATACACATAGTGTAAAGGTGAGCATACAAGCTTGATAATAGTAATAGAGTTCGAAATCGTTTACGCATAACCAGCATGAAACATATATAAAGTGAAGGCAAGTAGGTTATCGACAGAGAAATATGCACAGACGTGACTGCGAGTTGTAGAATGCGCAACACATATCCCCACTGGGATACGTGAAGTAAAACCCTTAACAACCCCTGTCCACAACAGGTGCTGAGTCCAAACTATAGTACTATCGTTGCTAAGGTGTCAAGCAACAATCACTGTGTTAACATAACATACAAGTATTCATCGAATAACACGTAGCATGCAATAACGGTTAGTGTATAAATAGTGTTTGCTTTGTGTGATTGATGTGATTTGAATATAGATAACGTATGTAACACCCAAAAGTGCGTAAAGCAAAGAATGATCGAGTATACTCACAGATTGTGTTTAACAAGTAAACACTCTCTTGAATTGAAGGGAACGCTGAGAGAGATTAGCCTGAACAGTTAACGATAGCATAAACGATAAGTGGCGCGTTAAACGGTACAAAGTACCAAGTGTCGGATGGTAATTCGGTCGGATGGCAATCCGATCGGATGGCCAGTCGATCTGATGTCAATCCATTTAGACGGTCATCCGATCGAATGGCCATTCGATTGGATTAACATCTTGTTTGGTAAGGATGTGTTTGTGTATGATGGCTTTGAAGTTTTCGTTGTAGTATTTTGAAAACAGAGAAGTATCTCTACCCTTCAGGTCGATCGATCGAACGGCGGTTCGATCGGGTGGCGATCCGATTAGTAGGACACTTAGTGAGAACAAGTTCACAGCAGGGTTGTCACTCGATCGTATAGCAATCCGATCGAGTGGCAATCCGTTGGTTACTGACTATGCATTGAACATATTGAAAATTGTTTAAGTGTTGAGGTCCAAATGTCACAGGGTCGAATGGTCGTTCGGTCGGATGGCAATCCGATCGGACGACAATCCGTTCAATCGTTCAGTCCTTTGAACAACCAAAATGAAAGTTTAAATGTGGAACCAAGTGTAAGCCGACCGGGCGGCTGTTCGATCGGATGGCAATCCGATCGGACGGAAATCCGTCCCAACGACCTGATCGTCTTTGACACTTGATTGTTTTGAAAGTTTGTAGTTTTGATCGAGACGGTGTGATACGTGCTAAACAACGGAAACCCCATCATGACCTAAGTGACCCGATCAAACAGGAACCACCCTAGTCCGACCAGTTCAACTGTTCACAGGGTCGGTAGTCTCTTTGATAGAAACCAGATCTTGAACCGACACATCACTAAGAAAGAGTAGAAGATCAGAACGAGCTCCGATTCTATTGTTTTGAATGCATTGAGTGTAAAAGAGTTGAAAGAAAGTTGGAAAACCATCTTTCAATCCTTTTAACCATGAATATGTGTAGATCTATGTGAAAACATTGTTTAATCTTGTGGAAATCCTTCAGATCTGAGATGTTCTTGGTGGAATGAGGCCAAAACTTAAAGTTCCTAAGAACTCCATGATGACATCACCGTAGAACACCTCAAATCCACTGATTTCACGGTTAAAAGTTAAGATTCAAAAGAGAAAATGATGAAGGAGTGCGTGTAGATCATAGAAGTACAAGATTTAGGTTGAAAACTTACAAGAATCGCGAGAAATCGAGAGAAAGGTAAGCTTGAGTGCGGCTGGTCGAGTAGAGAGCTGTCACATCACAAATGATGTGACAGGTGGGTATTTATAGGGTTTCTAAAAGATGAAAGTGCATAGGATCGGATGGGTCACCGATCGGATGGCGACTCGATCGGGTGACAATCCGATCGGATGCCAATCCGATCGGGTGGCCACTCTATCGCTCGGCCACTCGATCCAGGTGTCCGGCGTGTTGAGTTTGTCATTTCGATTTGCGTGTTGAGCGCTGCGATGCGTTTCGAGCGAGCGATGCGATAGATTAATGATAAACACACAAATACTATATCTAACATACAATCATCGTAAGTAGCTTGCGTTTAGCGTTTGCGATTCGATTGCGATAGAGTTGCGATTGCGTTTCAATTAATCACCACAACATAATCATAAGTAAACATGCACAATTAACACATAAATAGCACACACACGTAAAACAATATCCAGAACGCATAATTCGGGTTGCGAATGCGATTGCGATGCGATAAGCGATAAAGCAATAAAACGTGCGATAAACATCGATTATTAACAAGTACTCCACATAATACAACTAATGCGGTAAAGTAAATAGATTATCTACAAGTCAAAGAAGTCAAAACAGTAGTTAGGCAAAGAGTGACAGATCGCAATTAGTAATCTTTTGTTCCTTTGATTTCAATCTTGACTTTGACTTTGACTTTCGAAACACGGGGTGTTACAGCCTCCCCTACTTAAGGGAATTTCGTCCCGAAATTAGGCTTTAGCCGTAACCAACAATTGCGGGTACTTCGCCTTCATGTCGCTTTCGAGTTCCCAAGTGAACTCTGCGCCTCGTTTGCCTTCCCATCGGACCTTCACAATGGGGATGCGTGAGCGCCTGAGCTGCTTGGTTTCTCGATCCATGATCTCGATAGGCTTCTCCACGAAGTGTAATGTTTCGTCCACTTGTAGATCCTCCAGTGGTACTTGTAAATCATGCTCAGCCAGACACTTTCTGAGGTTTGAAACGTGGAACGTCGGGTGGACGTTGTTAAGTTCCTCCGGTAGTTCGAGTCTGTAGGCCACCTTGCCGATCCTTTCCAGAATCTTAAAGGTGATACCTTTAGTAGTACATGATCGCCAACGTCAAATTCAAGGGGCTTGCGTCGTCTATCGGCGTAACTTTTCTGACGACTCCTAGACTTCAGCAGATTGTCTCGAATTTGGAGGATTTTGTCAGTCGTTTCTTGTAGTAGCTCAGGACCGGTTATTTGCGAATCTCCGATCTCATGCCACACAATCGGCGATCGACATTTTCTTCCACACAATGCCTCAAAATGTGCCATTTGTATATTAGAATGATAACTGTTATTATACGAGAATTCGACTAAAGGCAAGTATGCGTCCTAATTACCACCGAAATCTATGACACACGAACGAAGCATGTCTTCAAGGGTACGAATCGTTCTTTCAGTCTGACCGTCGGTTTTGGGGATGTAAAGCGGTACTTAGATTAAGCGTAGCACCGAGAGCAGATTGAAACGTTTCCTATAGACTCGAGGTAAACCGACCATCGCTGTCAGAGATGATGTCGCGAGGCGTCCCATGTCGACAAATGATCTCATTGGTGTAGATTCGGGCTAATTTTTCTATCTTGTAGTCTTCCTGTATCGGCAGAAAATGAGCAGATTTAGTCAAACGGTCAATGACAACCCAGATGCTCTCGTGACTTGATGGCGTGCGCGAAAGTTTCGTTATGAAGTCCATGGCAATACCCTCCCATTTCCACATAGGGATCTTGGGTTGGACGAGCAAGCCAGAGGGTCTTTGATGCTCGGCCTTGACTTTCGAGCAAGTCAGGCACTTCGAAACATAGAGAGCGATATCTTTCTTCATGCCCGGCCACAAGTACTTGTAGCGAAGCTCTTGGTACATTTTATCGGCACTGGGATGAATAGAATATCGGGACTTGTGGGCTTCGTCCATCATAATCTGTCGTAAATCGGTCCGCCTAGGGATCCAAATTCGGTCCAGATAATGGAATATCCCATTCGAATTATTCACTAGCTGGGCTCCATCGTTGAGAATCCTTTCCTTCTTCAAAGTGCGTTCGGTGAAGCAAGCATGTTGGGCTTCGCGGATAAGAGTTTCGAGATGATGCTGGGCGTGAACATTACGAACGCTATGCAAATAGCTTCGTCGGCTTAAAGCGTCGGCAACGACATTTGCTTTGCCAGGATGATAACGAATCTCACAGTCGTAATCATTGAGAAGTTCCACCCATCGGCGTTGACGCATATTCAGTTCTTTTTGGCTGAAGATGTGTTGTAGGCTCCTATGGTCGGTGAAGACCGTACACTTGGTATCATAAAGGTAGTGTCGCCAAATTTTCAATGCAAAAACAACTGCGCCTAGCTCGAGTTCGTGGGTTGTATAGTTCTTCTCGTGGATCTTGAGCTGACGAGACGCGTAAGCGATAACCTTGTCCCGTTGCATGAGAACACAACCAAGACCAAGGTTCGAGGCATCGCAATAGACAACGAAGTCATCGTTTTCGTCGGGTAAAGCGAGAATGGGAGCATTGCAGAGCATATGCTTGAGAGTCTGAAAGGCAGTCTCTTGTTCAGTTCTCCAAACAAAAGGCTTGTCTTTATGCGTGAGAGAAGTAAGCGACACGACGATTTTAGAGAATCCTTCGATAAATCGGCGATAATAGCCCGCTAGTTCGAGAAAAGAACGGACTTCAGATGGGTTCTTAGGTGTAACCCAACTCTTAACAGCTTCGATCTTCGCGGGGTCGACGTGAATACCTTGACTATTGACAATGTGGCCGAGGAATTGAACCTCATCCAGCCAAAATTCACACTTGGAGAATTTGGCATAGAGTCGATTCCTCTGGAGTAGCTCGAGAACCAAACGTAGATGTTGCGCGTGTTCGGCTTTCGACTTGGAATAGATCAGGATATCATCGATGAACACGATGACGAAGCGGTCAAGAAATGGTTTACACACGCGATTCATCAGATCCATGAAAACCGCAGGTGCGTTGGTCAAACCAAAAGGCATAAGAACGAACTCATAGTGGCCGTAACGAGTGCGAAAAGCGGTTTTGGGTATATCCTCCTCTTGAATACGTAATTGGTGATAGCCTGAGCGTAGATCGATATTCGAGAAACACGTAGCACCTTGTAACTGGTCAAACAGATCATCGATTCGAGGCAGGGGATAGCGATTCTTGATGGTCAGCTTATTCAATTCCCTGTAGTCGATGCACATCCGGAACTACCCGTTCTTCTTTTTAACGACAAGGACTGGTGCGCCCCAAGGAGAGGTGCTAGGGCGAATGAAGCCTTTATCAAGCAATTCCTGGAGCTGACTCGAGAGTTCGCACATTTCGGACGGAGCGAGTCGATAAGGAACTCTAGCAACAGGATTGGCTCCAGGAATGAGGTCGATACGAAAGTCGATATCACGACTCGGGGGTAATCCTGGTAACTCATCGGGAAACACGTTAGGGAATTCACAAACCATGGGAACATCGTTCACTCCCGGATTACCTTTCTTTTCCTTCTCCGCTACTACAATGTTAGCCAAGAAAGCTCTGTATTCCTTGCGGAGATACTTGCTAGCTTGGATACATGACATGAGCTGTAGTTTCTTCGACGCGACTTCACCGTAAACACAAAATTGGTCACCATTAGCGAGCGAGAATCGAATCATCTTATCAAAACAAACAACTTCAGCATGATTTTCACGAAGAAAGTCCATGCCTACTATGACGTCAAAACTACCGAGCTGCATCGGGATGAGGTCGATAGGAAAGACGTGATTGTTGAGTTCGAGAGTACAATCATGAAGAACAGAATTAACAGCGACGGTTCTTCCGGTGGAAACTTCAACATCGAACGTCGAGGGGAGATGGGCGCGCTTACGATTAATGAGTTTTTCGAATTCAAACGACACAAAACAGTTATCGGCTCCAGTATAAAACAAACACGAAGCATATATACCATTCACAAGGAACGTACCATTGACCACCTTGTTATCGGCTTGAGCTTGGCGGACATTGATGTTGAAAGTACGTCTGCGGGCTGCTGGCAGCTGTTGCTGGGGCTGCTGCTGTTGTGGCTCTTGCTTCACCACTCGATTCGGGCACATGTTCGCGAAGTGGTTGGGATCACCACACGCGAAGCAAGCTCTAGCATGGATTGTGGGTGCAGGAGCCGCTTGTTGGCCTTGAGGAGCGGGAAGTAGAGCTTGAGCAGCAAGAGCTTGACCTTGAGCTGGAGCTGGAGCTTTACGTGGACCAGTACGACAGTTGGCGGTGAAATGGCCATACATGTTGCAATGCACACAGTATCTGCAGGCGATTCCCACTGGGTGATGGTAGGTACAAGTCGGACAAGCCGGGTGAGGACCAGTATAAGCACGCTTTGCCGGCGGCGCTTGAGTAACCGGTGCCGCGACTTGGCGGTGTTGAGGCTGCGGTTGAGCTGGTACAGCTTGGAGAAGGGCAGCAGTGGTGACAGCGCAATTTTTGCTACTGTTGTTGTTGTTGTTGTTCTTCCTCTTGCGTCGAGAGGACTTTGAAGACTGCGATGCGGCGGGGGGTTCAGCGGTTGCAGCGGTGGTGGCTTGATGCAGATTCTTGGAAGCTTTATCCCAATACTTTGACTCGCTTGTCGTTGATCTCAGCAGCGAGTAGAAAAGTTTCCTCGATAGTTGACGTCTTGGCAGCTTGTACGAAATCAGCCACACAATCCGGAAGAGCACGGATATACTTTTTGATGGTAATTTTGGGCGTAGAAACTTGACCTGGACAGATTATGCTGAGCTGCTTGAAGCGAGCAGTCAAAGCAGCGTTGTCACTATCCTTCTGCTTCAGATGCCAGAACTCGTCCTCCAACTTTTGGAGTTCGTGGGGAGGGCAGAACTCTTTCATCATCAGGTCCTTCAACTCATCCCACGTCAATCCATAAGTTGCGTCATTTCCTCTCTTGTTTCTTTCGGCCGTCCACTAGTCTAAAGCGCGAGACTGGAAGACACCTGTGGCGTTAACAGTTCGGAGATTGTCAGGACAGTTGCTCTGACGCAGGGTGACTTCAATCGAATCGAACCATTGAAACATGGTCGTAGGACCATCTTCGCCGGTGAATTCCTTCAGACCGTAAGCTTTGAACTGTTTGAAGCTAAAAGCAGCTTTAGGGGTATCAGTCCTGGACTCTTCAGATGACTTGCTAGCGTTTTCATTCAGCTCTTTAACGATCTGCGGGATGACTTTCGCAATCTGCTTAGCGACCAAAGAGGCGATGCGTTTGTCATCGTGGTTGCTGTGAGCTGAACGGGAATGGAATAGTCCGAATGACGACATTGTCTGCAATAGACAGCGCCACAGGATTCAAAACGCTATGTATAGTCGAATCTCACCTCACACGTACTACTACTAAAGCTCAGGAACACAATCAACCATACAACCACATAATCACATAAGCATATAATCACAGAGCACATAACATGTAAGGCACATAGGGCACATAGAAGCACATAGAAGCACATGAGGCAGTCAGAATACAGAAACCTATTATTCAAAGTTTGCGCGTTCGAGAATAGCGATTGCGATTAGCGAGTACACAACGAGTAGCATAGCATAAGCGAGTAACACAGCATGTGATTATCCACGAGTAGCGATTTGTTAGCGTTTTGAGATAGGTGTGCAGTGCGAATTGTGTGTGTCGATCCAGCGAGAGCGAAAAGCGAATAAATCATCAAAATCGAACCACATAAACAAATAAAATCACATAAAACACATAAAATCCAAATAAAACGACAAATATCAGAGTCGGCAGTTGCGGGCTCAGAATCGAAAACATAATATCAGCAAATGCGAGATTGAAATCGAGGATAGATTGTCTAAGGCTAGATAGACGTCGACTACCCAAAGTGATTCGACTATTCACAAGGACTTTTGGTACACACTTTGGCTTTTGGGACTATGCTCTCGCCTCAATTTGGGCGAACGACACGCATCCTTCCAGCTTCAGTGTGACTTTAAGTCGTTGGAGTCCGTTGAGACTTTGGTGAGAGTGTTGTAAAATCAAAATAGAGACCGGGACAAGTCGTCAAGGTTTGGGTTTCACCCCTGACTTGACCATCTTGTTCCTGTTTGATAAAATAGAGAAGAAAATATGCGTCAAAGTACGGATTTCACTCCTGATTCAACGCAAATTCTCCTGTTTATAGATAAAAATGCGGGTCGAACAGGCGATTTAGTCGAGAGTTTGCGGTTTTCACACCTAATCTCGACCTAATCACTCGTTCATTTTTGAAAATTAGAGTGCAGTGATAGTGTAGTGTTCAACGAGTGCGAGCGAGAAATAGCAAGTAAGCTCGTACAAAACCCCTATAGGGTATGTACAAGTCGGCCTGTTGGTTCTTAGACTATAGACTAGGTCGTTTCTAAGACATCGACCCGGACTAGGTCGAGTCTTGCCTAATTCCCTATAGTTATGGCTCTGATACCAATCTGTCACACCCCAACCGATGACGGAAACATCGGGGCATGACACTGAGCGAAACAGATTGTCCAGGAGTTTCCATAACAACTACGATTACCAATTATTTAAGCATCACGTCCCATACCATACCATGACATAACACGTAGCATAGTTATTACAGACAATTCAAAGACAAATAATTCCGTTCCGACAACTCAGATTCAAAATAAATAAATTGTTTTTGGATTGTTTCTAGACTCCTCCTTACTTGATTCCACTAAAGCAGGTAAGCACAGCATCCGAAGCATTCAAACACCTGTCACATACGTTAAAAATAGAGGTCAATACACATAGTGTAAAGGTGAGGATACAAGTTTGATAATAGTAATAGAGTTCGAAATCGTTTACGCATAACCAGCATGAAACATGTATAAAGTGAAGGCAAGTAGGTTATCGACAAAGAAATATGCACAGACGTGACTGCGTGTTGTAGAATGCGCAACACATATCCCCACTGGGATACGTGAAGTAAAGCCCTTAACAACCCCTGTCCACGACAGGTGCTGAGTCCAAACTATAGTACTATCGTTGCTAAGGTGTCAGGCAACAATCACTGTGTTAACATAACATACAAGCATTCATCAAATAACACGTAGCATGCAATAACGGTTAGCGTATAAATAGTATTTGCATTGTGTGATTGATGTGATTTGAATATAGATAACGTATGTAACACCCAAAAGTACTTAAAGCAAAGAGGGATCGAGTATACTCACAGATTGTGTTTAACAAATAAACACTCTCTTGGATTGAAGGGAGCGCTGAGAGAGATTAGCCTGAACAGTTAACGATAGCATAAACGATAAGTGGCACGTAAAAAGGTGCAAAGTACCAAGTGTCGGATGGTAATCCGTTCGGATGGTCATCCGATCGGATGGCCATTCGATTGGATTGACATCTTGTTTGGCAAGGATGTGTTTGTGTATGATGGCTTTGAAGTTTTCGTTGTAGCATTTTGAAAACAGAGAAGTATCTCTACCCTTCAGGTCGATCGATCGAACGGCGGTTCGATCGGGTGGCGATCCGATTAGTAGGACACTTAGTGAGAACAAGTTCACAGCAGGGTTGTCACTCGATCGAATAGGAATCCGATCGGGTGGCCATCCGTTGGCTACTGACTATGCATTGAACATATTGAAAATTGTTTAAGTGTTGAGGTCCAAACGTCACAGGGTCGGATGGTCGTTCGGTCGGATGGCAATCCGTTCAATCGTTCAGTCCTTTGAAAAACCAAAATGAAAGTTTAAATGTGGAACCAAGTGTAAGCCGATCGGGCGGCTGTTCGATCGGATGGCAATCCGATCGGACGGCAATCTGTCCCAACGACCTGATCGTCTTTGACACTTGATTGTTTTGAAAGTTTGTAGTTTTGATCTAGACGGTATGATACGTGCTAAACAACCGAAACCCCATCACGACCTAAGTGACCCGATCGAACATGAACCACCCTAGTCCGATCAGTTCAACTGTTCAAGACAGTCGTTCATGTTTAACCCGAAATCGGTAGTCTCTTTGATAGAAACCAGATCTTGAACCGACACATCACTAAGAAAGAGTAGAAGATCAGAACGAGCTCCGATTCTATCGGTTTTGAATGCATTGAGTGTAAAAGAGTTGAAAGAAAGTTGGAAAACCATCTTTCAATCCTTTTAACCATGAATATGTGTAGATCTATGCGAAAACATTGTTTATTCTTGTGGAAATCCTTCAGATCTGAGTTGTTCTTGGTGGAATGAGGCCAAAACTTGAAGTTCCTAAGAACTCCATGATGACATCACCCTAGAACACCTCAAATCCACTGATTTCACAGTTAAAAGTTAAGATTCAAAAGAGAAAATGATGAAGGAGTGAGTGTAGATCATAGAAGTACAAGATTTAGGTTGAAAACTTACAAGAATCGCGAGAAATCGAGAGAAAGGTGAGCTTGAGTGCGGCTGGTCGAGTAGAGAGCTGTCACATCACAAATGATGTGACAAATGGGTATTTATAGGGTTTCCAAAAGAGGAAAGTGCATAGGATCGGATGGGTCATCGATTGGATGGCGACTCGATCGGGTGACAATCCGATCGGGTGGCCACTCGATCGGTCGGCCACTCGATCCAGGTGTCCGGCGTGTTGAGTTTTGTCATTTCGATTTGCGTGTTGAGCGTTGTGATGCGTTTCGAGTGAGCGATGCGATAGATTAATGAGAAAGACACAAATACTATATCTAACATACAATCATCCTAAGTAACTTGCGTTTAGCGTTTGCGATTCGATTGCGATAGAGTTGCGATTGCGTTTCGATTAATCACCACAACATAATCATAAGTAAACATGCACAATTAACACATAAATAGCACACACATGTAAAACAATATCCAGAACGCATAATTCGGGTAGCGAATGCGATTGCGAAGCGATAAGCGATAAAGCGATAAAACATGCGATAAACATCGATTATTAACAAGTACTCCACATAATACAACTAATGCGATAAAGTAAATAGATTATCTACAAGTCAAAGAAGTCAAAACAGTAGTTAGGCAAAGAGTGATAGATCGCAATTAGTAATCTTTTCTTCCCTTGACTTCAATCTTGACTTTGACTTTGACTTTGACTTTCGAAACACGGGGTGTTACATTGAGATAGGTTAGAATGATGCTCAAGGTGTATTTGGGTTTATGGTTTGACAATGGGATGTGTAATGTGCAATATGTTGGGCCTGTTGATATCCAAAATTTTGTGATGACTATAGAATTTGCTTCCCATTTCTTTTATCAAACACCATATGTGAAGTTAAATTTCTTATTATTAATTCTGGTGACTCGTGTCATGATGAAAGTTTAAATCAGAATATGTTGTTGGTGCTTTAACTAAAAAAGATTGGATTATACAGATCTCAAGTAGGAATTGGCATGAGTTAGTGACCGGATCGAACCGAAAATACAAAAAAGGAAAAACAAATGGATCGGAGATCAGACCTAATGTGATCGGTCAGTTTTGGTTCTGTTCGGGGTGGTAGGACTGTTCTTACATGGGTTTGGGCATGCAATTTTCGGTTATTTGGGTTAAACAAGTTATTAGTTTTGGGCTAAATAGTTTCATTAACTTTGGGCTACGACTTTTTTTCCTTTGGTTTTGGACTTTTGACTACAAGTTTTATCATTTTTGGTAAACAAATTTGATGGTTTTGGCTACACATTTACATATTATAATTTAGCAACAAGTTATAGCATAGTAGTGTTTTACATCATGCTTTGGGGGCTTCTTTTTAACATTACACTTTTAACCCATAACTCTTTGATTTTTTTACTTTCAACCAAAAGTTTTCATCTTTTTCAAATTAACCTCACAACTTTTTTACTTTTAACTTTGGTCCCCTATACTTTATATACTCCTTAAAACTTCCGTTTTACGTTTCATTCTAAATTTTACGAGTTAAAACGGTGCAACGTACGTGTGTGGTTCAATGCTTTTACATTTTGTTTTACACTACGCTCTAAATTTTGCGAGTTAACATGGTCCAACGGTACATGTGTGGTTCAACGTTTTTATATCGTCTATTTTTCCTGTTTGATAGGTTGTCGCAACGTGCGGGTCCTAAATCGACTTAGTTATTATTTTCTATATTTTACGTTTCGGTCTAATTTCTCCGCATTAACACGCCGCAACTTAAGAGTTGATGGTCGCTGATGGTGGTGTCGCATTAATGCTATATGTCACGTTTTTACGCCCCCGCCGCCACAGGGACTTAATACTAGTTTATTTAAAAAACAATTTTATATGTGTTTAACAAATGACAATTACAAAAACTAATAATTCTAATCTTTATTCATAAAAAAATAATTCAAATATTCATTCGACAAACTAACAATCCATCAAAAACAAAATATTTGTGATATTTGTCGTGTAATGATGGGAACCGAGTGTTAAGTGGTTTTGTTGGAGTTCAAACTGTTCATTGGAGTTGTTAGACTCAAGGTTTGAGTTAGACTTAAGGTTTGAGTGAAGATGCAATAAAATTATGCATTTTGGCTGCTCAACAAATTCATTAGTTAATAAAAACGGGCAACCTTAGTCATTTGCAGATGATGGGATTCAATTTCCATGTTGAAGTTAGTTGTCCTCTTTTGACCACTGCAATTAATGTCCTCTATGCACTTATAAATAAAACGAGACCGAATAATCATGATATAGAGCAAGAAGATCCAAGACACGTGGATAAGACAAACGTGGCCTATAAAGAAAATCTTTTAAGGACTTGTGATTTTTTTCTGTATTTCCTTTTTTAGTTCATTGTAACTAATATTTAACAAGTAATGAAAGGGTTTTTTTTTTCATTTAAAAGTTTATGTCAACACTGTTTAATAATATGATTACTTTGAGACTACCCGTGTAATACACAGGTTCTTAAACTAATGAATTAATATATTGATTCAAAAGTAGAGTTGATATGTTATTTGATAAAAAAAATCTAAATCATCATTAAATTAAATAATCATAAAAACCTACAATCTCGTTGTATTTTTTTGTTAGGTTTACTTAAAAGTGATTTTTTTATTTAGTTCTACTTAAAAGCATTTTTTTATTAAATTGATTAAAAAATAAGGGGTTGGTTCCGGTACAAACCATATTTATCCTACAAACTGTGAAAACAAATCCTAACACTTAAAAAAAGTTAAATTAGCACATACTAAAACAATACATACATAAAAGTAGCACTTTTGAATTATATTAGCACATGAAAATTAATCAAGATAATTGATTCTAGCACATATGTGAATGATATGACACTTTTCTTTATAAAAAATTATATCAGCACATTGAAAACAAAAGAATGATCCAAATAAAGAATTAACTGATTGTTAGCATAATTATAGAAATTCAACATAATTGATATTATTTAGCTTATTATTTTACCATTTGTCTATTATTGTTTGCAAGGCCGGCCCAAGCCGAATGAAGCTAGGGCTTTGGGCCACCAATTAAATAACGCCTCATTTTTTTTTTAGATTATTTATTAAATGTGGTTGGGCTGGGCTGGGGGAGGATGGGTAAGGTCCAAGACTAGTAGGGATAGGAAATTAGGAACAACCAAACAGTAGAGAAAATTAATCTATACTATTATATAAATTAAAAACATATGATACTAACGAGGATCGAACTCAGAATGTTCGATTTCTTAGGCCAGTGCCATATCCATTGGGCTAGAATCCTTAATGCAATCTAAGTTATATTTATATTATTTATATTATTAAAGTAACAATCATCTATTACAAATGTGGAACTAGTTTAAGACTAACATTTGCCCAGTAATTATTTGGTATTAAGATTTGCATATTTACTTTATATGAAATTTTGTATATGATTTTTTTGTTTGATTCAACTCTAATATTATAATTTGGTACCAAAGCAGTAAGTACATGGCATCCAAAAACCAATTAACAAGTTTTATTCGTTGGCAATAAAAGGCCCCAGATTTTAATTTCGCTTTAGGCCTCGAAATAGGTTGAGCCGGCCCTGATTTTTTGGATACCACATGACACTTTTTAAATGGTTCTTAGAGTTTGTATGCAAAATGTAGTTTGTATTTGATCCTACTCCTAAAAGAAAAAAACGTTTAAATAAATTAAAAATCCATGATTGATTCGGCCAAGTAAAATAGAAAAATGCAACCGTTGATTATATCTACTGTACATATTAAAGCTTCTTAAGACGGTACATATAATATAAACAAGCTTCTTAAGACAATAAAAACATTTATTTTATTATTATTATTATTATTATTATTATTATATAATATAAACAAGATTCAATTGAACCCTCACGACTCGTGAGGGTACGTGCTGGTCCTTTGAAAATGAAAAGTATTGAACGAGCACGTGACGACTGGTGACGTCATCAGCTTAACGATACTTGCTCCTTGAGTCGCCACTGTAGAGCCTGCGTGAATAGTAAATACATTAATTAATCATTCTTTACAACGTATAATATTGGATGCAAAGCCACCTCAATTCAAAATACTGAACCACCTCTATTGATTTTACATTCACTGATTTTTTAAAAAGAAGTTCTATACAGTCAATATAAGATGTAGGATATTGCCGTCAACCGTATAAGACTATCATTATTTATACGACCCGTATAAGTATAGTTTGCTTTTATGCGACCTGTATAACAACTGCTTTGAAAGAAACTGGATGGGTGTTTAACACAATAGTATAAAATAGCTTGTAATTCGTAAATATTTGTATTATTATTATATCAAAAACAGAAAAGCAATAACTATATTCTTTTGAGATAACCTTAAATAACAAATGTGTAAGGGTTAACACTTTTTCATGATTAAAAAAAATAGGCTCTTACTATTCACATCCTTATATCTTATTCTTACATCTTTTTTCACTCTATCTCTCTCTATATATACCTATGTATGTATAAGAGAGATAGAGGAGAGGGATATGTGAATATTAACTCCCAAAAAATAACATTGATATAAAAACAAGTATTTGCAAAGGAATTTCCAAAAAGACGATATTTGTAATAGAATTAGTGACATTGGGGTTATGTCCATAGTTTATGACAGATTTATGATGACTATTAGTGTCACGAAAATAACAACAATGGATTAGTGATAAAAATTCAATTGCAAGATTTGTAGTTTTTAAAAAAAAATCTTGAAAACGTTATGATTTTTATATATATTGGTGACTACTATAGTAATTACCAATCATAAACGGTGGGAGATCCTGGATTAATATTGTCGAAGCGCTTAGATCCAATATCCTTGGTGGCACTATTACTTCCAGGGTTGAAAACGCTCCTCCAGACGTTATCCTTACGCGCACCTGTGGGAGATGTACTTGTTGGAGTCCCTGGTGTGGTTGGGCTAGATGGCATTGAAAGAGACCCTGGGTGACTGCTACTTCCCTCTTCTACATCTCCCCAACAAAATATGTTACCAAAACCAAATCCAAAACTATGATTTGTCTAAATGTTCTTTGCAACATAAGAGACCAAATTAAGTATATGTTTTAAAACATCTTTTCCGGTCTAAAAAAGAAATTACGTTCCTCCTTTGGGTTATATTTTTTAATAAAACCCGCTATTTACCCACATCTACCAGTGCTTGTATACGTTGTGTAGTAAGTATAATATCCGTCAACAAGACAAGATTTGCGTAAGCATGTAAGGTGCATTGCTAATTAAAATTGGCTCGACCACCATCGTTCAAGTACACAATGTACAAACGAATCAGATGGTTCTCATTAAACCTAGGTTAAACCCAAACCGATTAGACCTATACAAATCAGATGGTTCTCATTAAACCTAGGTTAAACCCAAACCAGTTAGACATATACAAACCGGTTCTGAATCAGATTCATGACATTTTACATTTAAAAAATACTAGTAAAACTAATGCAGGGGTCGATATGAGATGCATTCCCATTGCTTTTAAAAAATTAAGCAAACACACCCATCTCACAAGTTTGTTAATGTCTTCAACAACAAATTTATGAAGAATTTGAAGTTTAGATATTTAATAATCTTCTTAAAATTAATTGTTTGCATCTCTAGCTTAAAAACACATGTATATCACAAAACATACCTCTGCCGGAAAAGGTGGCGAGTTTACGGAGCTTGCCGAGCCCACGGTTAGGTTGTGGTCCAGCCACAACCTCATCCCACATTTGATCAAACAAAACCATGTTGTATGTTTCGGTTTTGATTTAGTTTAGGTATTTGCAATGATGTATGTCGTAACTCACAATTAAATAGATGATCGATGCTGCTAAAATATCTCCTTCTGTCAAGCCTCATCAATAATTATCTTCTCAATATAGTAAGTCCCAAACATGCAATTTTCACCAACAAATTTCTTTTTAACACCTTTTTTATGAATGGCAAACAAATATACACATTTTGTCAATAATCATAAAATGTTTTTACATACAACTATACTCATTAGAATATGACAATAATTGATATAGTTTGGAATTGTTTTGAAGACTTGTACCTAAACGTTATGCATTGAAAATTGTTTGTTTATTTGTCGTTTGTATGTTTACATGTAGACTCTTGTGTAAGACGTATGTCGTGACACACCTGAATAAAATTATTTTTATCTTATATTGATGTGTTATGATATCTGGTCGTCACATTCCCGCGTTTCCGCCTTCGGCAGGGTGTGACATTAGGCCATTTATCAGTTGTGGGATGTGATACAATTAAATCCCAATAATGTAGACTTCGACGGTTATGTCCAAACCTTCACCCCGGCCCCATCACGCCGATTAGTTAGTATTAGTAGGTTTAGCATTAAACATTCTATGCAAATGTTCTATTTTCCAATATATTCTCTCTCTCTCTCTCTCTCTCTCTAAATCGTGTATCTATGTGTGTCGAAAACATCATTCTGTTATTGGTTGATTATTATGGTGTCAAAGAACAAACGTGATGTTTATCATCAGAGAACATCAAGAAGCCTACATAAAAAAACCAAACAGACCTAAATAAACAGAGTACACTCACTCTATGTTCAAGTTCTTTTGATCAAAGTGTTAGGCCCTTGAAGGTTTATACATTACCACATAGGTTATTATAATGGGTTTTTGGTGTTTGGTTGTACTTGGGCTAGTTAGGTTGGGATTGGGATTGGCGCATGTGGGCTAGGGTTTAGGAGAGTGTTGGGCTTTGCTCCCTATAAATACATGTATTAGCTGAATGGTTTAGGGCTATTGATTATCATTTTGCTGCAGAACTTGTATCAGACCATTGTGTATGCAAGTTAAGTTTATTATCAACATCTTCTTATTCTTCTTTATTCTTATTCAGTAATCAAGTTTAGTTGTTTGATTCCGCCAAACAATTAAGCTAGTTGTGATATCGTTGTAGTGATCCAGATTCGGGACATACAATTAGTATCAGAGCCTGTTGAACTTGTTTCTAGCTCAGATTGATATCACACTGAAACTGAAAAGATTTCGGAAGTTTTGTTGGTGCATATGTCTGTTGACTTCGTCATGTATCGAGTCATGTAATAGAATAGATAAACCAAGACACGTAGTTCGAGAAAAATGGGAAACAGGTCAGAACTGACCAGTTCGTGCGAACTGGGCAGTTCGTGCGACCTGGTGCTAGTTCGTGCGAACTGGTCTGTCCTGGTTCGTGTGAAGTGGCTGTTCCTATAAATAGTGGTCTTGTGTTTGTCATTTGTAACATTCTGATTCCGGTAGCGAAGCTCTGCCGAAGTGTCTCCAGACCGTGTAAAGCTATCAAATCAATACAAGAGACAGTTTATCTACTTCTAAGTGCATATCAAGCTGAATGAAGATCAAATCAATGAATTCCGCCTCTGATTTCGTCAAGAACTCTTCTGATCGACTCGTTTAGACCGATTCCCCGATCCTACAAGTGGTATCAGAGCTCAGGAGGAAGAGTTCTTACCATTTCGGCTTGTTTTGTAGGAAAAATCTCACTTCTACTCATTCTTCTACACTTTTTCTTCATAATTTCAATGAATTTACGGATAAAATGATCTGATTTTTACATATATCACGTAAAACTGAGTTTTAATCAATCCTTGAAAAAATTAGAACTAAAATCAACCTAAAACTTGATAAAATTGACCAAACCGCGTGAAAAACATATCAGATCGTTCGAGAATGAACCAGGTCGTGTGAAAATCAGTCAGTTCATTTGGAAATTGCTTCAGTTCGCACGAACTGATCATCCAGGTCGCACGAGGTTGTCAGTTCGCTTGAAACATAGTTCAGTTCGCACGGTTTGAACACTCAGTTCGCACGGGTTGAGTAAAAACTCAGCAGGTCAGGTCGTTTGGAGTGTATTCAGGTCGTTTGAATTTCACCAGTTCGCACGGTGTTGTTGAAATATCTTCAAGTCGTGTGGTTTGAATAATTCCAGATCGTTTGAAGTGTGATCAGGTCGTTTGAAGATTACCAGACCGCACGAAAGTCAGTTCGTTTGAAAAGTCTGTTATTATGAATTTTTAAAACCGAAACATGGACAACGAATTTTATAATGCATTTGCTACTACCCCGGGTACTCCTGTTACCGTTGCTCAGAGTGTAACTATGGAAAATGAAACGAGAACGTTGCAGAAACCCCCAAAATTGATGAGCATTGAAGAATATTACAGTTGGCAAGAACGTTTCGAAAACTGGGTTCAAGCAAATCATCTAAGGTCGTGGGAGTGTATTGAAACTAAGTATGTTAGACCTCGTAATAATATGGGAGTTGTAAAAAATATTTCTGAATTTACGGAAAAAGAGAGAGAAATGTACAAGGCAGAAAAAATGATGATAAGTTTACTTCAACAAGATGTGAAAGAAGATATTTTCATATTACTTCAACATGATGATAGTGCACGTTCGATTTGGGAAGCACTTCGTACAAAATTCAAAGGAAGTACGGAGATGATAAAGAATAAAAAGTCACTTTTAAAGAAAGAATTTGAATTGTTTTCAAGTTTACCAAGTGAAACTACAAAGACTCTCATTGAGAGATATTGCCATCTAGTGCGTTCAATGTCTCGGTTGGATATTACTAAAGATCGTGAGGAATGGGTTGAGAAATTAGCCGATGCTTTACCTCAAAAAGAATGGGGTACATATCTTATGATCTTGAAGAATACCAGAGAGTATGATAGACTGACAATTTCTCAATTCATTGAAAAACTTGAAGGACAAGATCTTGAACAACAGAAGATTGCTAGAATGAACAATCCAAGTGGTCAACAAGATATCAAGATGTATTTCAAAGGTAATGTTCAAAATGTTGAAGCTAGTCCAAACCGCTTTCAGCGCAGAAAACTCATCCGGATCACTCAATCAAAGCTCAATCAACAACAGTGGATTTTCTTCATATCCAAGTGTTAATCCTAATGTTTCAACTTCAAATCATCAGTTTCAAAGCTCAAACAATGGTAATAGTCATGTGCTACAATGCAACATCGCGTTGAATCTTCAGAACGGTCAGAATTTCTCTGAAGAAGTCGCTAAAGGTCATATGGCATTACTAGTTACCGTGTTGGAATCATATGAGAGTTAGGTTGCGGGAAGAATCAGAAATCCTAAGTTGACAAAAGAGGATTACGATCAGATTGATGCTGAGGAATTGGAGCTAATGGATATTAAGTGGTGTTTAGCGAGTGTGTTGAGGAGAGCTGAGAAATTTAAGCAGATTACAGGAAGAGATGACTTACGTGCTGCTAATGTTTCTACTTTAGGTTTTGATAAGTATAAAGTTACTTGTTTTCGGTGCAGGGAAAAATGACATTTCAAGAGGGAATGTACCAACCGAGAAGCAGGTGGAGCTCAGAATCCGTTCGGAAACAATGATTATTATCGGAAAGCAATATATCATCAGGTAGCTCAACAACCATCATCATCCCGTGGTATTCCGATTGAAGATGGAAAGAAGAGAGCTTGTATTACTATGCCTCCAGATCAAGAAGATGAAAGATTGCTAGAGGGATTTAGCTGGGACAAATATATTCCGGCTGAAAGTAATTCAAAGTTTAGAGCATTTGTTGCACAGATCATTCAAGAACCAGAGTTGATGAAAGAATGGATGGATGTGTTTGCAAATGATGAGAAAAGACAAGATGGAGAGTCTGTTTCTTCAGATGATAGTTCAGAAAAGACACCAGTGTTTGATCAATCATCAACTGATAGCAGTGATGATGATGATGAAGAAATTAATCAAATAAACATTGGTAAAACTCATCTATCTCCTGAAAGTTTCAAATTTTAGTTTGCAGATAAATTGGAGAAGCTAAAGGAGAGACGAGCAGCAAAAGAAAAGAAAGAAGTAAAATGTGAGAATGTTGCTCAGGAGGAGAAGAATGAACAGAGTGAAGAGGTTAAAGTAATTGAAAAGATTGTAAAGATCACAAAACCTTGTCTGAAATGTTTGGAACCATGCAAACATTGTGAAGAGTAAGATAAGAAGTATAGTGAGCTCGACGAGATGTAAGAAAAATTATTGTTCGATGTGAAATACGTGAAAGAATCTTATGATGTATTGAACAGAACAGTCAATCAGTTGGAAAAAACAAACTCAGAAAGAGAAGATGCTTTGACAATGATGAATGCAGTGATGATGTCTAAGCAGAAGGCAATCAATCATTATATTGAAGAGTGTGCAGAATTGAAGCAGCAATTGGAGACTGAAAAGATTGAGAATGAAAGAATCAGACAATTGCTAATGGATTATTCAAGTTTTGATTACTTGATTGATAGAATTTATCCGACAGTTGCGGGTTTTGAAGCTTTTCAAGATAAGAAGTCGGAAGATACGGATGCTGGTAAGAAACAAAGTGCAAATTATAACAAGTGTCCGCCTCCGATCTGGGAAGGTTATTCTCCCAGAAAACCGAATGAGGAACAAGTAAAAAAGGATGCAATATAAAGTTAAAGTCTGAAACAACTGATGAGTTACCAGACAACATTGACGTCACATTCACATCGTCTGACACTGATCATGAGTCTGAGTTAATAAAGAAAGTGGTCGATCAGGTGTTGGATAAAGATGAGGAGTTAGAGTCAAAGTCTGAATCTGAGAGCTCAAGTTCATTAGTTGATAGTTCGAAATCGTCGGTCAAAAGGGTTTACAATAAAGAATTTCTGTTATCAAAAAATAATTTGAATGATAAACCAATCAAAGTGGCATATACTTTGAATGATTTAGACAAATTATATTCTGATGAGGAATTTCCAATTAAAAATGTGAAAATTGAAAATATTAAAACAATTTTTAAATTGATAAAAATAAAGTTTTCAGAAATAAAAGATAAAATGGAATTTTCAAAACCTAAATATACTTCTAGAGTTCAGCAACGTTTAAACAAGAAGAAAGGTTTCGGTCCAGGTCATCAAAAGAAACCGAATCATAAAAGCAATTTCAAAAAGAAGGGTTTGGGTTTTGATGTTGAAAATAATCAAAATATTAAAGATTTTAAATCAAAAACTGTATTTGTTTCAGGGACAGGTTCTGAAGAAGAGAAAAAGAGTTCATTCTGGAAGCAATCGAACAAAGTGTTTCTTGCTGAAAAACAGAAACATGAGAAGAATGAAGCTAATCAGAAAAAGGAGACAAGAACCTATTATAAATGCAAAAAAGTTGGTCACATTGCCTGGAACTGTCCAATGGCAACCAACACAAAACAGGAAGTTCTTTCTAAACTCAAAGAGAAAGTTGTTGATAAAAATGAACCACCAATGGAAAAATTCAAAGTGTTTAAAAATTCAACATATGAAGTTGGTGAATGTTCAAAAAGATTTTACAAAAGAAGAGTGAATCTTAACAACCAAAAGTGGGTTGTTAAGAAATCAGATGTTAAATCTGGCGATGAATCTGATTCGTCAAAGTCAGAGGAGCCACAAGTTGAGCTAAAAAGAGAAAATTCAGTTCCGCCAATGGATGATGTCAACTTTCCACCATTGCGGATTGAAAATTTAAAACAAAAATTTGGAAAAGTGGAGATTTCAAATCAATTCTATTCTGAAAAGAAAGAATTCGATGTCGAAAAGGCTTTTAATGGGAAAGTAAAACATATTTTTGGAAGAATGGTAGATGGTAAGGAAAAAGGGGTAAAAGAATTTTATGAATCAAAGAGTAGAAATTACCCACCAAGTGAAACTGAACAGGATGCACCCAAAGCTGGTCAGGCTTGGGTGTCTGTATTCCATGCTTAAAAATCCTGACTTGCCGGAACTCCCAGGTTAGTAATTGGGGAGTAGGAATCGGCATCTTTCTTGAGAAATTCACGATAGTGATATTTTGACTTGCAAGTGGTATTATTGATCAGAACCTACAAGTGTCATTTTTCTTGGAAAAATGTTTGTGTGAAAAACCTACAAGTAGTTGTTCTTACAAATGATTAATCAAGGTCATTAAGTTGAACTTGATTTAACTTTCATTCAAGTGGTTAAAGAAAAGGAAAAATGATAGCTTTTACAAGTGGTTAAAAGAACAATGTGATGAAACCCCATGATATGTGAAATCAACAAAACTAATTTTCCTGAAAAACCATTTTGATTAAAACAAACTTAAGTGTTTTGAAATCATAATGGGAAAATAGTTTGTTGTCAGGGGGAGTTCTGATTGTTTAAGCCAAGTGAATAGAGAATTGAAGCAATTCACATCAGTTTGTCATTTTATTTGTACAGTTTATTTTCAAATTTTCCCGAAAAATCAAAAATTGAAACATATTTTTGATTTTAGGGGGAGTAAAAATTTAGAAATTTCGAAAATTTGAAAAATCCAAAAACATGATAAAATCTAAAAAATCAAAAACATCGAAAAATCAAAAATGAGTTTTGTTGTGCAAAAAGAGGAAATGATAGTACATTAGTGGACTATCACAGCACGCTAAAGAAATGGAAAGTCAAATGTGATAAACGTTCTCACTGATGATATGCCAGTAGATTTTTACACGCTTAGTAGAGTGTTTTCGAGATATAAACCTAAATATCAAATACTTACTTATCTCGTGGGGAACATCTCTCGGATATATGGGTAACCCCCGAAATCTTGTTTGAAAGATTGTCTATTTCTGACATACTAGGTCTTTGTACGTGGTGATATCTGGGGTATTATACCAGGACTTCTGATTTTGCGGGAGCAATAGCCTAGTCCTCGTATAATACTCTGCACAGCTTTAATCATAAAGCTCATCCTCAGCATAAAAAATGATGAAACATTGAAAAATGCTAATCATGTGTTGTTGAAGAAAAGATCCCCAATCGGGACACACCTAAAGACGAGCCATCATCTCTTTGTCTGAACGGAAGTTCTAACCTGAGCTCTCAAGGTCTCGCATTACCCGTTTACAGATATCATTAGTGTACATTCACCTGTAAGACTGAATATAGAAATCTGGATACGGGGGTATATTCTGAGGCGGGACACGCGAATAAGTTAAGTTCTTAAAACACTAAATTCTTACCTCGAAACAATTGAACTTTGTGTGAAAATTTAAGTGGATCAGTATACTGACAAGCTAAGTGAATCGTTTAGAACTTAAAGTCTAAAAAGGTCAACAGTGTTAGTGATTAGTCTCATAAACTGATATGATCCTCTTACACAAACTCACAAAAATATTGTCTGTAAATATTTCTTTACTGCTTTTCATTAAAGAAAAAATCCAAAAAGAATATGTTTTAGCATAAAATTTTGAAATTCAAAAAGATTTTATTTCATCTTATTTTAGTCAACTGATATTGAAAAGCTGATTTTCAAAATTCCGAGTGCTAAACATGATGAACAACATTGGTTTGGGAGAGTTTGTTTGAAGAGAAAAAGATTTTGAAATGATTAAATGGTTCATTAATTTGAAACCAAAATTTGTGTATTACGAATACAAGTGGTTTAGCAAAGATGAAAATTGTTATAAGATATCTACAAGTGGTTTCTAAAATTGTTAAATTAAAAAAAAAAGAGAAATTTACTTTTGGGTAGAGTATATGCAGGTTAGAAGCTTTGAAAGAGCGAAGTTTCGATTTCTGAGGATTTTCGTATGCAGATTAGAGCCAGATTTCTGATCTTGTTGCTATGGAAAGCCAGGAAACGTTCTTGAATCTGTGAAATCTGTAAAGCCAGGTTTTCGATCCAGAGCCTGTAGATAGAAGATTCCAGACTGCGATCCCAGTTGCACTTAAGGGGGAGTTTGTTAGAAAAGGGGAGTCTGAAGACATAAGAGCCAGATTCAGATTCTGGAACAAAGCTCGAGACAAAAGCTGCTGATGCTGAAGAACTTAAGGAATCAAGAGACCTGATCAAGAGAATTAGAGAGAGGATAGAGCCAGGTTGAGATTCTGATAGAGAGAGATAGAGAAAGATATTTTGGAGAGAGCGTGAAGACTGATCAAGACTGAAGACTCATCATCATCCAAGGGGGAGTTTGTTGGTGCATATGTCTGTTGACTTTGTCATGTATCGAGTCATGCAATAGAATAGATAAACCAAGACACGTAGTTCGAGAAAAACCGAAAACAGGTCAGAGCTGACCAGTTCGTGCAAAATGGGCAGTTCGTGCGACCTGGCACCAGTTCGTGCGAACTGGTCTATCCTGGTTCGTGCAAAGTGGCTGTTCCTATAAATAGTGGTCTTGTGTTTGTCATTTGTAACATTCTGATTCCGGTAGCGAAGCTCTGCCGAAGTGTCTCCAGACCGTGTAAAGCTATCAAATCAATACAAGAGACAGTTTATTTACTTGTAAGTGAATATCAAGCTGAATGAATATCAAATCAATGAATTCCGCCTCTGATTTGATCAAGAACTCTTCTGATCGACAAGTTTAGATCGATTCCCCGATCCTACAAGTTTCTGTGCTGCTACTTTTGATGATTGCCGTGGAAGACTTGCTGTTTTCAGAAAAACTGTTGAATATTGCTGTGGATTTCGAAAAAACTCTTGAAGATTGCTGTTGATTTCGAATAAGCTATTGAAGATCTACTGCTGTTCTTCGAAAAAATCGTTGAAGATTGCCCCTGTTTTGCTTGGAAGATTTTGGAAAAACTGTTTGCAGATTTTTCGGGATTACTTTTGCCAATCATAACAGATTTGGAGATCAGATTAAAATTTAGGAAGTTTGTTATTATCTCACAAGTTTCTGTTTTACGGGTTTTTGACAGGAGTTTTCGGGTTTTCTTTCGAAATTCACATTTCGAACAAGTTTTCGAATAGACAACAAAGCCTTTCGAAAAGTTAGTGTTTTGAATTTGTGTTTCAAAAAGTCATTGTTTCAAATTTCATTGGAAGGATTTCGATTTTCTATGGGTTTCGAGTTGCCTTTTCGAGTCTACTGTTCCGAAATGTTACAGTTTCGAACAACGACATAGTTTTCGAATTTGCCAGAAGATTTTGAATTGTTGGACTGTTTTCGGATTTCTAATGTTTCGAAATACTTAACAGTTGACCAAAATTTAATTTACCTTAAACTTATTTGGTAATTTTAAAAATGATGAACATGAATGGCCTTATGACTGCAAAGGATTTGACCAATGCCACCCTTGCTGCTATTCAATCACAGACCTTGACACTTCATCAGGAGTTGGATCAAATTATTGGTATAACCACTAAAGTTCCTAGACTGCTTTATGGCGATGACTACTATGAATGGAAATTCTGATTCGAACAATTTTGTAAGGTAAAGGAACCTGGTGTTTGGAGATGTACTAGGAATGGACCTCGTAGAATCATGTATTCAACAGAGGATGACCCATTGGCTCAGCTTCCAAAACCTAAACATTTGTGGTCAGCATAAGATAATAAAATCAGTGAAGAGGATAAAAGGGATGGGCAATCTTGGGCATTTGGGCCTGATCTTGCTATCGCAGTCAGAAATTGCAAAAATGCTAAGGAAGTGTGGAACAAGTTGAAAAATTTGTATGAAGGGAATGCGGATATGAAGGCAAGTAGGGTTAACATGCTAAATCAGCAGTTTAGCTCTTTTAATCACATTTATGGTGAGACAATAGAAAATTAGATCAGAAGGTTTGTCAAGCTGGTCTCACAATGATAACTGCTGAACTCTTTGCCAAACAACTCGGATGCTGATCTAGCCATGATCAACAAGACGAAGAACTTGAATGACGTCACGCTCAGTGAAATGATTGCTACTATCAAGTCGTTATGAGATTGACAATCATCAGAGAGATTTGAATCATAAGAGTAGCATGGTGGCTGCAGGATTGACTAGTTCTAATACTGCCTTAGTCTCACAAACCAATCCCAATATTGTTTTTAGTCCAGTTCATGGGGTTTCGAATACAAATCCCAACATCATTTATAGCCCAGTTAGCAGTCAAATCCCGAACGCAAATCTAAACCTGGTCTTTATCCCAATGACCCAAACTCCTAAACCTAATTATGTGTATGGTCTCCCTCTTCCAACCCACCAAACTTCTGTTAGTAGCCCTGCACCCCAAGCCCAAACTCAGTACCCAAATGTGGTTTATAGTCTGTAATCCCTTCTTTTTCTCAAGGCGCTACTTCTGCTACTGCAACACTGAAGGCAACATTTTTTTACAAAGCAAAATGAAGAAAAATTGGCCCTCGCTGCTTCTATGATTAACAGTTTGCATGCTTTCTTAGCAAGTGATCTTTTGCTCCCATCTCTTATAACTGCTGACATTGATCAAGTTCTTGAAGAAGATGTGGAGGAGTTGGACGTGTCATGGAATATGGCCATTGTTGCAATTCGAGCTGAAAAATTCCAGAAGAAGTATGCTCAACGTCAAATGTCGAATTTGCGTTCTGGACCTACTAAAGATAAGATAAGATGTTATAGATTCCATGAGCCGGGTCATTTTCCCAGAGATTGTAAGAAGGGGCCAGCAAGTAACGTCTCAAGTCAGGTAGCTGCAATTCAAAACCCTGAAAGAGCAATGGTGCCTGTCACACCTATGCAGACATCGTCAAGTTCGGGAGGAAGTGGAGCAGGAATGGCTTTGATGGCTCAGGCGCAACATAGATTCAATTGGTCGGATGCAATGGCACAAGTGGAAGCACTCAAACTCTTTGAAGCAACACCAGCAAATCACTGCATGATGGCTCAGACTGATGAATCAAAACCGCTCACTGACACGGTAAACACTCTCTTTTGTTCTGATCTTTGTAGAAGTAAGCTTGCACAAATTAGAGCTCATAACTTTAATTTGATTAACGACTATAACAGTGCAATGGCTATCAGTCTTAAAGAAAACCATAAGTTACTTTCTAAAGGTTGAAGCACAAAAGAAGGACAAAGCTCAGCTTCACAAGGATCTTAACCAAAATCAATGTTGGGTTTATGATTATCAAAACAAACTTAATGTAAAAATTATGGAACTTGATTCTGTGAGAGCTGAGCTAGAGTCCTTGACTGGTAAGTATCAACAAAATGAATTAAACATAAAGAAATTTAATACATCCAGTAAGGTTGTTCAAAATATATGTGTTGTGCAACTGGCATACAAAGAAAACAAAAAGAAGGGTTCGGGATACAATTAGGTTGCCCCTCCATACAATTATAATTATTCAAGAATGCGCCCGTCACTGAGCAAGATCTAGAAAATGAGAAATACATGATGTATGGTAAACTGAGTGACTATGTTTCTGAGTCTTGGAAACCCTTCGAACCTAAATATGTCACGTTAAATGATTTTAACAAACCCATGGATTTTAAAAAACCCATGGATTCAACTCAAAATGTTTTAAATAAATCAGTTGATGGATCAAAACCAGATAATGAACCCATTAAGATGTCAGAAAAAGACGACCAGGACAATGTATCCAATTCTGTGAATAATGCTAACAGTTCAAGTTCATGTGCAGAGTCAATGATTATTGAGGATCAATCTAAAGGGGATGATGAACAACATTCGAATGCTACTTTCAATTCGAATGCATCATTATATGCTGAACAAATTTTTTTTTGAACTACATTAACTCTATGCTTTCTAAGACTGATGGTTTTTATGGTTTTAAATTCTGATTGTGATTAATATGCTTTACCAGAGGAGACTGTCACATCTTCTGATGAGTCAGAAGTGTCAGTTTCAAGTGATACTGAAAAATGTTCTAATATGTATGATACATCATCTGATGATTCAAAATCCTCTGAAAATAATGTGGTTGAAAATGTTGTTTTGTCTGATGATTGTCTGAATGACAGTAGGATAGTTGACAAAGAAGAATCATCTAATTTCTGTACTGAGTCTAAAAATCAGACTGATGATTCTTGTATATCAGATGATAAGCAAAATCTTTCTAAGGATTCAGCTACTTTTGCTGAACCAGAATCCCCTGTTTTAGAAACAAGTGTGGACTCAAAAATCGTAAATGATGCTTGTATATCATCTGACAAACCAGAATCATCTATCTCTACAGAATCAGATTCCACAGAGGAGGTTTCTAAAATGCATATTTCTCTAAAAACTACTCCCCTAAGGAAGAAGAAATCACGTACAAACAAGAGACAGAATAAAAAGGGTGAATAGTTGAAAAATCTGTTACAAGTTGGTTGAGAAAATAATTGAAAAACAACATGAACAACTAATTCAGAAGCCAATTGAAACGAGATCAAAATCTGTTAACAAATATGTTGAGAAAATAATTGAAAAACAACATGAACAACCAATTCAAAAGCCAATTGAAACGAGATCAGAGGGTAAACTTACCGACTCACTCCTGTGCTGATGATTGTAAGCAGGTTTCTTCCAAGTCTAAACATGAGCATAAACATTTAGCACCAAGCAGTCAGAAAAGATCAAATTAGCTCCCTAGAATAACACAAGCTGAACATAATGTCTTTTTCTTGAAGAGTCAAACCTGTTTTAATTGTGGAATTCCAGGGCACATAGCTAGAAAGTGTGTTCATTGTCCTTACATGCCTTTCTACTGAAGAAATGCATGACATCAGATGGCTATGCCTCATTGACCCACTACAGCTCGATTCATAAAGGCTAAGCCATCTGATGGAGACTAGAATCTAGCAAAGAAACAAAATAAAAAAATTCTCAAACATGCAAAGTTTTTCAGAGTCAATCCAATAAAACTAATGTCTCTTCTGAAACGAAAAGTTTTTATAAAATATCTGACACTAAAATCTGCAAACCTAAAATTCTTGCTAGATATCCATCACAGACTTCTCAATCGTCAAAATCATCTTCATCTTTACAAGCCTCTAATACTGCTAACAATCATATGATTTTTTGCGAGGTTTCATATACTGAAAGTGATGGTCAACCCAGATCAACAATGGCCTGGGTTTCAATTTCTAATTAATCTCATTGTATGCGCAGGAACGGCTATGGAGGGCTATCATCAGACTTTATTACGTCGATAGTGGCTATTCCAGGAACATGACATGAGACATTTCCTAGTTGAATGACATAAAAATATTCGATGGTGGATTTGTCAATTTCACGGGAGGGGAAACTGGTAGAATTACCATGAAGGGTAGAATTCGCAATGGGGTTCTCAGCTTTACCGACGTCATTTATGTTCCAGAACTGAAGCATATTCTTTTGGGTGTATCTCAGAGGTGCGATAAAGGCTTATCAGTTTATTTCACCAAGAAAGGTTGTGTTGTGTTGAAGTCGATGATTGTGATACCGGATGAGTGGCTCCTCATATAAGCCGAACGAAGGGGTAACGCGTACGTCATTGACATGAATATTTAACACCCCGGCCGCGTAAAAACAACACGCGACGGAAATGTCGGGGAGTCACATTACAAATTGCTCATAACACATGGTACTAATGTTTCATTATATTACATTGTTTTTCAACACAAAGATCACAAATAATTTGTTTTTTAATTTGAAGGAAGCTAAGGCCTGAGTCCATTCCTATGTGTAGCATACTTGAATAATCCTTGTACATGTTAACACCTAAAACATATATGAAAATAAAGTCAACAATGAATGTTGGCGAGTAACATAGGTTTTGTGGTCAAATTTGAGGCTACAAGTTTGTATTGAAAAAGGTTTAACCAACTACAAAAGTTGATTTGGTAAGTAAATCTTTGTAGCCTTGAAGTTTGACAAAAATGTTTGTTTTGTAAAATCGTGTAAGTAATCGGAAAACTTTGTATGGTTTATATATCTTTAACTTGAAAACCATTTGTCATTTTGTCTAAACCAATTTTCCTTGTTTTGTGTAAACCAAATTTGTCTTGTCTTGTCTAAAAATCAAATTGTCTTGTCAAGTATAAAATTGTCTTATCTAGTATAAAATTGTCTTGTCTAGTATAAAGCTGAAATTTGGTTTGTTGGCGAATACATTCAAGCCTGTGTGGACTGTCGGATAATCCCTAAAAAGGTATATCAATTTGGATTTCTCAGATCCGGTCATTCCCAGAGGAACTTCCAAACAGACCTAGGAAGTGGAAATGGGACTGTCAATTCTATAACACTATAACCTATTACATTTAGAGTTCAACGCACCATCAAGTTTCATACAATTGAAAGTGTACTACATATATATAAAACATATATATATATATATATATTGTTTTGAAATCTTGGAAATAATATAGGCACATATGAATCACCCCAAAACATTTTAGAAAATGTAAAAAAGGGGAACTACGTACTCACAGGTTGCGTAGATGTCTTTTTCAATCATGTATGCAAAGCTCAAGTGTTTCCTAATTATGTCGGATAATTATATAGTTAGTGTGTATTACAAAGGATGAATAGAATGAGGTTTAAAAATCAAATGAGTGAAGGATATCGTGTAATATGATTTATTAAACCTTACATTCTGATTAGAAAGTGTCTAGGAGTGTTTTGACCCGTTACGACTTGTTAAAGTGGTTTATGCCATTTTAGTCGATCATTTGCGAAAATATGGGTTCGGATGGTCGAATGAGTCCTATGATGAGCCCGACATCTCAAAACATGTTTATTAATGTTGTAAGACAGTTTATGTGTCAAAATTATTGCTCATGTAGGTTTAAAAATGTATAAAGTTGACTCGTCATTTGACTATCCAAATGGAATGACAATAAGGTATAACCTCAGAGATTTATTCCCTATATTACTATGGTCATATGAATGGGCTTGGTCAGATCCTAAGGTTGACCAAATGGGTCGGAATTGAAAGTCAAAGCAAAAGTCAAACTGCTTGGCTTTCGATATAGAATTAAGGTCTAAACTGAGTATGATGAGTTGAGCATGTTAAAATATGTTATATTAGTTCATACAAACCGATATGATGTCAAAATATTTGGTTTTGATAGTTTAAAGTTCAATTAGCGAAAAATGCATATTTAATAGTTTTGACTTTTAAATATAACATGCTTGACTCATCATTTCGCCTATTGAACATGATTATCAGAAGGTATGATCATAGGAGAATCATGCCAACATTATTAATATCACGTAGGAAAGTTTGGATTGAACTTTGACTTGACCAAGGTGGTCAGAACTGAAAGTCAAATGAAAAGTCAAACTGTTTGACTTTTAGTAACTAGCTAAATAATTGAGATTGAGCAAAGGAGGAAGACTTACTGAACTTAAGAACTCCTAAGAAAGATTGAAGCTACTCACAAACTCCAGGAAGGCTCTCGAGAACAAATTTTAAAGTGAATTGAAGGTGTAAGTTTGAATGAACACTATGATCACCTATATATACTAATCAAGATGCTCCCAAATCATGAAAATTGTTGCCAAGGATGATCATAAGCTTATTAGTGTCATCTAAGGTGTCATAAGGAGGAGCAATGGTGGCAAATTCGGTGTTAGGTGGCAGAAATTGAGCATAGGTGGCCAAACTTGGTGATCAAGGCAATTTTCTTCATCTAGGTACCCCTTACGGACCGTAACCAAAGCCTTATGTATAACAACCTTCAAAAATGTCCTAAAACACTCCGTAATCGAAAAACCGAACTCACGTAATGCTATTTTGTTTGGCAAAATGAAAAATATAATAATTATAGGTCTGTCGCGGGCCGCGACAGACTAAAGGCAACCTTTCGCGGGGCACAAAAGGCATAAAACTTTCCGGTCACGTCTTGGGACACGTGGCATCCACATGGCGAACCTACACCGGTGACTAGTCACACCTAAGCCCTAGCTAGGGGGTCTCACAGGCCGCGAAAGGACTAGCCCAGGGCTGTCGTGGGGAGTGAGAGTGTCAGATTTCAACTATAAATAGAGCTTTCAGTCTGCAGTTTCAATTCGTTCATTTTCTTTCTTTCTCTTAACATTCTAAACGAAAATTATATACCCAATACCCCTAATTTCACGAAGCTCTGCCCTGTTGTAAGTGTTTTAACCCCTGATCACTGATTTGATTCCCTGTCCGATCGATCTTGAACCCAGCAACGGATGTCAATGCGCTGCCTGATAAAGGCTATGCTTTGTAAACTACGTTGGGGTTCTGATCTCATGATGTATTGATAAAGTTGAACTAGGTTATTTACTAACACGCGTGCATTTTATATTTTTTATTAGGGTTTTTTACATATTTCCCTTTCTTAAGAGGTCTTATTACATATTTACCCAACCATTTAATTTAATTACATATTTCCCCTCCTTACAAGAAATTACCCAATTACCCTTTTCTAATTCTTATCAAAACAAACCACTATTCCATTCTCCTGGTTCTTCACCTTCACAAAGCCCTACTCACACCCCCTTTGGTTCTCCTTCACCTTCACAAAAAGCATCCAAAAACTCATAGCCTATGTTTTGAAACTATGTGATTGATTTTGCTTACATTCAGCCAACAAATTGCAAGTATTATTGAAATGCAAGTACATTTTTACTTCAATAAATTGCAAACAATAGTATGAGTGATTATCAAGAATCACTTTAGTAATATATACCTATTCCTGTACAATTGTACTGCTCATTCTTTATTCGATTTGGTGTTTCAGATGAAATCATATTTGTTGCAAACATATAGGTCGATTTCGATGGCAACAGTAATTTAAATATGTATTTTGCTGCAAATACTCATTGTATTTGTTGGTGCATATTTGTGACAACAGCTTTTAGATTTGGTCTTTGGATATCTTGTATTTAGTAAAACGATAAACGGTTAGCGAGTTTAGCTTTGTATTAGTTAATTAAGAGTGATTGGGCCAAACCAAACCCACATAAGGGGGATGGTAGGCGAAATGGGCCTAGCCCATGACCTAGCCCATATGCAAAGCTTGTCCTATATAAACAAAGCTTAGCATTAGGGTTTAGGTTAATCACCTTAATCACTTTGGAGAGAATTCGTGAAAGACAAAGGCTTGGACGAATTAGAGATCTAGATTGATTGTAATCGTTGGAAGATAATCAATAAAGATCGGGTTTATAGAGATTTCTGTTTCTACTCATTTTCTGTTTAATCTGATCTAGAGGATTCCGCACTCTAGGTTAGATCGACGATTCTGTGACGATCCATACGGACAAGGGGACCTACAATTGGTATCAGAGCATTAGGCTCTTGATTGGCTTGGTTCAGAATCGGTTTCTGCAGAAAAATCGGATTTTTGGATGTTTTTGGTGGCTGTTTTCGAAGTTTTGACGGCTATTTTAGGGTTCTGCTACTGATTTCGGATAAACAGCAAGCTTTTTGATCCCTCTCGGATAGAAATCTTGCTTCTCGGGTCATCTCGGATCAAGAAATTTGGATTTCGGATCATCTCGGATTATGAAACTTGCATTTCGGACCACAAAAAAGTTGCATCTCGGATCATACTGAAGGATCTCGGATCATCTCGGCTTAGAAGGTGTTCATCTCAGATCAGAAGGTATCATCTCGGATCAGAAGTTGGGCATCTCGGACCATCTCTGACCATCTCGGATTTAAAGAGTTCATTTCAGATCATTCCTGACCATTTCGGACCATCTAGGACAACTGTTCCGAGATATATTTAAAGGGGTGGAATTTTTCTTAGCAAACGTAGGAAAAATTTCACTGTTTCGTGTTTAGAAAATTATCCGTAGCTCATCTCAGGAAACCGTTTGCACCGTTGGACTCCTTGGATTTTTAGGACCAAAAAAATCTCGAAAAAGGTCTTCGACATTATATATCATTGGAATCGTAATTTCGAGACGAATCTAACGGTATAATTTGGTAAAAACAGTTTCGAAAAAAATTTGTATGGTTTTACCAGTCTTCTTAAGTTAAAATGTCGAACATGTCTAATTTGAACAAACTTTTGAGGATGGAACACGAGGTTGGCACAACCAACAAACTGCCTAAGATGATGAAGGTGGAAAATTATTTGACATGGAAGGACATATTTCAATCTTTCATTGAATATCAAGACACACGCATGTGGATATGTATTATAGATGGGTACACACAAACCCAACACACGATTTTGAGGGCAGACAACGTGTCACAGCCTACATGAACATGCAAGAGGCTTATAAGAAAATGTAAGAGGCTGAAAAGAGAGTCTTGGCTGCTATCAAGATGTCCTTACCTGATGGCATCAAGCATACCTTTAAGAAGTATACTACTTCAAAGGAAATGTGGGATGCATTAGAGAAAAGATACGAGGGAAATGCAGATGTCAAAAAGAACAAAGTTGATCTACTGAAGAAGCAGTTCGCAATATTCAAGTATATGAAAAATGAGTCACTTGAGGACATCATCACTCGATACTACCATCTGATGTCAGAAATGGACAACTATGATATAGATTGCTATTCTGACATAGAGAAAAATGACAAGCTGCTTGATGCTTTACCTGCTAAGTGGGATATCTACACTCTCATGATCAAAGGGGAAGCAGATTATGAGACAAAGGAACTGGAAGAAGTGGTTGAAAAGCTGAGAGCTTATGAGCTCAATATGAAGAAGAAAGAAACTGGATATGATCAGGTTCAAGATCCAGGGATTTACAATGGACTTACATCTTCTTCATCTCACAACGCTTCTAGTGACTCTGCTACCGCGTTTCTTTCATGTGAGAATGAGCAGGTCACTGTGAATGAGGATGGTGATGTGTGTTTCGTAGCTGCTTCAGGATGATCAACTGGAGCTAAGAGAACATCCACTACTAATCAGAGTAGCAGTACAAAGTCAATGCCTATGAGTGTGAAGTCTGCAGAAGAACATCTTGCTCTACTTGCTTCATTTGTTGCATCTTATGAGAACTACATTCAGGGGAAGATATCTGATCCTGCTACTTTAGATGAAGATTATGATCAGATTGACCCTGATGATCTAGAAGAGATGGATTTACAATGGCAAATGGCCATGATTTCCAGAAGAGTCAAGAGGTTCATGAACAGAACAGGAAGGAAGTTTGTAGGGAAGAGCGTTGGTTTTGACAAGACCAAAGTCTGGTGCTTTAACTGTCAAAGTTATGGGCATTTCGCTAGGGAATGTCAAAAACAAAAGCAAGAGGCTTTGAGTCAGAGTTCAAACAATAGGAATGCATCAAACAACTCTAACTCAAGGGCTTTGATCTCTACAGTAAGAGAGGGTTCGTATGACTGGAGTGTTCATTTGGAAGATGATGAGAATGTCACTCAGGCATTCATGGCAGAGATTGTGCCAGTTGATGATAGTGAAGCTACAGTAGATGATGTTGAAGTTGAGAAGGAAAGTGAAGCTGAGGAAGATGAGGCTGATCAGACAACTGAAGCTGAAGAGGAAAAGCCAAAGTCTGATTATGAAAAGAAAGCTCAAATTGCTGCTCTCATGGCCAACCGAGACAAGCCAACAGGAGAGGTAAGTAATTCTGCTAGTTCTGTTTGCTTAAGATGTCGTGAATTACAGGGTGAAGTTGATAGATTATCAACTGAAAATCAAAGTCTGGTTAACGAAATGTCTAACATTAAGGAATCAAACTTTTTTGTTAAAAGAAATGAGTCTATGTATTTGAAGAAAATTAAAGGCTATGAAGCTGAAATTGAAGTTTTAACCAGCAAATTAAATGAGAAACTTCAAATTATAGACTTAGCTCATGACACTATGAGTGAGAAAACAAAAGAGGTTTCTGAAAAGTGCAAAGACTTGTCTGAAGCACAATTTAAAATTTTGAAATTGAAAAGAATCTGAGTCAGTTTAGAGATTCTACTTTTGTTATGAAGCACAGGATGGGTGGGTTAAAGAAGAGTAATGACAAGACTAGTGTCGGATTCAAGGGCTTTAATGAAGTCCCACCTGTGACACTTGTGCTTGTAATCATTGTAAACAGTTCAGTTATCAATGAAATAATGTTATTTAACCCCAATGTTTGTTTGTTTATGTTTGATATTTTTCGTGTTTTGGGTTTTGTTCAAATCCAAACTCTATATCGCTTTCTTGAGAGTTACACGCAAACTGGTGTGTGACATCTGTGCTTGTGATATCATTTTATAGACTCTGAACAATACAATATTAATAAAACAGTGTGTTTTGATCCCAATGTTTGTCATTTATGTTTGATTGTATGCACACGTTGATTTTTGATCGATTTCAAACTCTATATCGCTTTCTGGAGAGTTATACGCGAACTGGTGCGTAAACACGGTCAGTTTAATGCGACAAACACTCCGGGATAGCAACATAAGATTAACATACCTTAAATAACCTTTACATAACTTAGAAATAATTTTTGAAGGCTTTGGTATGGCAAAAACAAGTTTATTCGCTCTCAGGGACTAATTGCGTCAACTTGCAAAAGTCTGCCGTTTCGTAAGGCAACGTACAGTCTGGAACTTTATCATAAGTTAAACATACCCTATATAACCTAAACATAGCTTAGAAATAAGCTTTGATAGGTTCGGTATGCGAAAACATGCTTATATGATCTTACAGGGGCTAAAAGTGTCAAAAACGGCGTAAGTTTGCATTTTCGCGCATATCTTACGTTCTAACCACATTTGGACATCCAAAATTTTTGTACACACTAAAATATTTTTATTTTAGTGATCGGCATACAAAAATTCCATTCGTCGCTTAATTTGGTTCGTTTTCGCGTCCGTTTGAGTTTCATCGTAATTTAGCGAACAACGCGACCGTACGACCAAACGAGCCGACATCCGAGAGTTTTCCAAGCATATTTTGAGTCCCCTAAACCTTATTGACCTTGTAGAGCCTTGAAAATGGCTTAACGGGTGTCAAAAGTGCCAAAAATGGACTCGAATGCATGCAGGGACCAAAGCTGTCAATTATGAAACTTTGGCTGATCTGGGAGGCTCAGGCGGGGCGCGTAAGCCTACCCCTGTCCCTTACGCGGGCCGCAAGAAGTCCCCAGCGACCAGAAAGTTTGTTTTTGCTGCTGTTTCATAACTCAGGGGCCAGAAATGCAAATTTCTTGGTGTGATGAGCAAGTTATCTCTTCCCCAAGGCTTTGTACCTGCTTGTGACAATTGTAGGGCCTTGATTCTTGCTTGGAGGTTACACAAAACATGTGTAATGATCTTGTTGAGTTGCAACAACTATAAATAGCAAGGTCCATGCCTTGTTTCATTTGCTCATTCCCTCTTTTCTCTTCTCTCATCTGCTTTGGAGCTCTCTCAAGCTGATTTGGGACTTGTCTTCTTTGTAGAAAAGATAGCAAGGACTATAGTGAGCTCTCTTTCATTCTTTTTATTGCTTTCTAGTTTAAAAAGTCAAACAAGTGTTTGACTTTCAGTTTGACCAGTCTTTAGTCAACGCAAAGTTCGGTTGAACTTTGCAACGTGATTGTAATCACGTTGGTTATAATCCTTAGTGATTATACCCGCTGATTACCACGTTAACTAGGTGTAGTGATGAGTCAAAGTTTTGGTCAAAATGCGTTTTAGCACGCATTTTGCCTCGGAACTACTTTAGGGTATCAAAACACTTTGTTTTGATACCAAAGCAGTAGGTTAAACATGTTTTGACATGTTTAACTCGTCACTATTAGTTTAGTGCTTGTTTAGGGTCGTGAGTTAAGCAGTCTAAACAACCGCTTAGACTTCCGAACCCGACCCTTTGGTCGATCTTTAGGATCCGACCAAGCTTAGTTAGTGATCATAGTTGCATAGGGAATAACCACTGAGGTTATACCTTATGATCACATAGGATTGGTTAGTTGTATGCTAGTTAGCTTGTATGCCCATAGGAAATGACCAAAATGCCCTTTTGAAGCTAAAATCCGTATTTTGCCTATGTGAACATATTTTTGACATATAATCTGATTTAGTAACATGTTTAGCGATAATTGGGCATGTAAGACTTGGCATAGCACATAGTTAACCATCCGAACATAGTTTTACGCTAACGACGCCTTATAGTAGCTTATACTACCATAATGTGTCGAAACGGGTCAAAAGCACTTAGTTAAACTTTCCAATCAGAATGTAGGGCCTATTAAATCATACCATATGAGTTCAATTACTCATTTGATTTATAGCCTCATTCTATCCTATCTCCCGATTTAGGAGCCGATTATTAACATAGTTACCTATACTAGGTGCCGATTGATTCCGTGATACTTGGAGCTTTAATTGGTCTTATTCTCAAGACTAATTAGCAATCCCAAGTGAGTACATAGTTCCCCTCTTTTACCGTTTTCAAATATTTTAGGGTGATACACATGTACATACGTGTTACTTTCGTGCATTTCATGCTTTTATGACATAAACATGCTAGTTTCACCTAGTACACTTATAGTACATGTTTTCAATTGTGTTTTGCTATGTATGTCAAGCATGCTAGCACATTGAGTTGTTACACATTTGTTGCATATGTTTATTTAGCATATGTACACATTGTTTTTACATGACATTTCTGCTATGTATGTTTAATAA
Organism: Helianthus tuberosus; assembly: GCA_030545235.1. Lineage (NCBI taxonomy): Eukaryota > Viridiplantae > Streptophyta > Magnoliopsida > Asterales > Asteraceae > Helianthus > Helianthus tuberosus. The sequence goes on from CM060355.1 coordinate 99,799,660, forward strand.
GCATGCTGACACATTGTTTACATGAACATTTCTACTAGGCATGTTTACTTAGCATTCCTAGTACATGGTTTTCGCATGCTACATTGGTTATTACATTTGGTATGTTAAATCGGGACTATAATACATTCATTAACATTAGCTACGCCGCTCGGTAGTATGTAATGGTACCATAGGAATTGACAACTCCCGTTTCCGACTTCCTAGGTTTGTTTGGAAGTTGGGAATGACAGAATCCGACTACATAATTTAGATAAACCTTTAATTCGTTTAAGGGTTTATCGCCACAGTCGCAAGGCTTGAATGTATGCGATTAACATTATTGCATAAATGTTTGTAATCATAAAGCATTGTTTTTCTGCAAAACATAACATTTGATTTAAACTTAGGTTTATTCAAAAACATTGTTTTGTACATTTTCTATGGGGTTGAGTATCTTCTAGTTATTCACCATACATGACATTTGTTATACATTGACATCACCACATAGTTTAAGTAGATGATTTCCTACTTGCTATGCATTTCATTGGGCTATACATGATACATGTTATACATGACATTTAACATGGTTTATACATAAACATTTTGACATTTAACATGACATTTTGGTTGATTATTGATAAGTGGCTTATGTAACGGGGCTATGTGTTATATGATAAAAGCATGGTGGATACGCCGCTGGTACTTCCTATATATAAGTGTTTTTATCATATCATACATTGCTGCGTTATCTAAATCACTTGGGGCAAGACATGAAACATTTTATACAAGAACATGACATTGTTTTACAAAGTACACATTTTATCCAAATTCACTTTCACATGGTTATTCATTTAACCATACATTGTCCTTTCATTATCAATTGATTTTCATATCGATTTTTGCATGGTTTTACAAAAGAAAACATTTCACAAGGTTCATGACTTCATTTTATTAAACACTTCATTCAAATACAAGTCATGAATCTGCATAAACAAAACCTATGTATCTCACATGCATTTTTATGCTGACGTACCTATTTTTACATGTGTTTTCAGGTGCTAATGCATGATGTTGGTTGTGCTTCACTTAGGCGGACTTGGGCCTTAGTGACTTAAAAGACAGTTAATTAAGTTATTTTAGTTTGAACTTAAAGACAATGTAAACTCTTTATTCAATAATACATAACTTAAATTGCCATGGTTGTTGAAACAATAATTCTGTCGCAACTCACTCCCCGGTGTTTCCGCCGCGGTTTTGTTGTTTTGACGCGGTCGGGGTGTGACAGAAGAGTTGGTATCAGATGTGACACCCCAGGAAAATCAGGAAAACAACGCAACTTAACTAGCTTCCTCAGTAGCCAGGTGCTAAATTTCGAGACAAAATTCTCTTAACAGGGGGAGAATGTGACAACCCTCAAATTTACATGTATCCGTACAATTTATTTAATAATAATTTAAGTGCTTGGTGACTGTGTTGAAATATTTAACTGCTCTCTGATTACTGTGTTATACTTACATGTGCGTGTTAGCATACTAGTAGTATGCAGAAAACTTGACTAAATGGTCCTGGATATTTTCCTATATGTTAGGAATTAATTTCGTTACAAAAATATATAAATAAGACGCCTTATGGAACAATTAAGCGATTTAACGGAACAGTATCCGACCGAACAACCGGACATTACCCGGGACACCAAATATTTGTCAAACATGTTATTTTATTATTCTTGGCTAGTCGTGATCCCCGTTTACCAAAACACCCACTAATTTCCTTACTAACTAGTTTATGGAATTATGTACTTAGAATGGAACTTGTATTTACCAACTAAGTTACAAACTTACATCAAGCCCCCCTCCCCCTAAACCGATTTCGGTTCACAAGTGGACCCACAAGGATCCCCACAATATTTCTTTGATTTGTTCTATATCTTATTTGATTGCTTACTTGATAGAGTGGACAAGATATTAGAAAGGATCCTTATAATTATGAAGTGCATCCTACACAATCATTCCATAGATTCACACTCAACCCTCATCACTCTACTCTCTCTCTCATTCGGTTCACCACAACCGAATCCACCACCCTCACCTTTACACATTCATCTTCTTCATTTACATATTCCCTACAAAGCTTGAAGTCCATCAATGGAGGTTGCAACTTGAGGGGATTTCAAAGGAACTTGTTTCTAGCTTTTCACCATCTTTTTCGCCACATTTCTTCTGTAGATTCGTCCCTAGCTAGAGGCTAGTAGTAAGTCTCATTTTACCTTGGTTCATTTTGTTCAAAATTATGATATGTAGTATAATGTGTTGTTGTTTAAATTACTAAATAACAAGAATACTAGAAAATGTGAAACATGAGTTATGAACATAAAAGTTACACAATGTTTACATGGGAATGAGTCATGGAGCAGAATCTTGTTGGTTTGAGGGTTGGTTAAATCATACTTGATAGTTGATCGTTGTTTTCTTGTTAAATCCGTTGTTCGGACACTCGTTGATGCGATTTAGTATTGTTTACACCACGAAAGAACATGCTGAATCACATTTCCAGCCGACTTCATCAGGCTGTAAACGGGCCATAACTTAAAGAAAAATGTATTTTCTGAAGCCTAGATTTATGTGTTATAAAATACGGTTCTAATGGCACCGGAATCGTAATTTTTGGGCTTCGTTTACTATTTTTAAAGAACCGATTTGTAACAGCAGCTTAAGCTGAGTTTTTACAGCAATAAATGGGTGTTATATTTTCTGTTATAACTTGTATTCTGTGTAGAGTCCGATCATGAAATTTTTACTGTAAATGACAACTGATGTATTTGTAATTACCTCACTGGAATTTTGTAAATCGGACTCTCGATGAATTTTTAATAAATTGTTCCGTGGACTGTGGTCAGAAAAAGATAAATCTGAGTTCAGTCCGGAAAATGAATTTTTATAAAATATTGGTAATGAACTGAACCCCGATATTTTTACACAATAAAATATAGAATGTTTTTGACATTCAGTAAAAATTTGGGAATTTTTGAAATAAGTTAACTATTTTATAAAAATGTCCGAAAACAGCCCGGTTTTGAATATTTATGCTGAAATGACATAAGCTGAAATTTGAGTGTCTAAATGTCGAGTATGCTATCTGTGAATGATCTAACATGTTATAAGTGTTATGTGCATTATTGTATGTTTGTTTATGAGTGGGGAATGGATGGGAAACTTATATGGGCATAAACAGTTAAAGTAATGCATGCTATGTGCTAGATACGTGTAGGAACTTTGTGCCCTGTTTGAAAATCACTAAATGACTAACTGGTAATCATATTAGGACGTGATTGACCGACCTTGACTGTTAGCTATATTTGAGAATCTAACCGAGTAAACCGAGGTGAGTTCACACACTTTCTAAGGCATGGGATTCCCGGTGGTTTGGGAATGGGTTAAAGAATTAAAACTAAATCTACATATCCTCCATGGGTAGGATATGTACGACCATCCTCCATAGATTGGATGCCATCATTAATCCTACGAATTCTCCTGGTGCAGAATACGTACGTTGTGGTCCTCCTGGTGCAGGACAACAACCTTAAAACTAGCTAGACAAAACTCTATCATGAAGTCCCTCAATTTATATCGACTTAATCGCCGAGGCCAATGGCGAGCGGGTCATTAGTTAATAGCGCTATTAGGTTTAACAAACCTAACACCGTGCCAGTCGGACGGGCGTGTACTAATGGACTATGGCAGATTGTCAGTGATGATAGACACTGATATAGGGCACAACTTATTTGCGTAGTAGTCGATATCATACCGTCTAGTAGTTCAAACGGGGAAAGCCCCCACTGATTATGGATATGGTTTGGGTAAAGAAAAGGAACTGGTTAAACATACTTTCAACTTTGGGGTAATCCCCACGGCAAATAAGCCAACGAAAGTCAAACCATGTTTTTCAGAAATAACTTAAAACTAAACAACCAAACGTGAACTCACTCAACTTTGTTGTTGACTCGTTGTTACATGCCTTACAGGTCGCTAAATGCTAGGAGCTTGCACGAGGAATGAGTCGTTGTGGTGTACGGACTGTTATGTTCCGTGCTTAATAAATAAATCCTTATGAACTTATTAAACTTGCGTTTTGAAACTTTAACTTATAAACTATGGACTTATGCTTTTGGATTTACGTTTATGCTTCCGCTGTTTAAACTGAGCATGGTTAACTAGCTTTGGTCACCAATCGTATTATGTTTGGTTTTATTTACCATATTGAGTTGTTCAATATGATTGGTGGCTCGATCCTGGTCATGTCACGCCTCCAAGCGGTGATACTCCGCGTGGTGGATTTTGGGGGTGTGACATCAGAGCCAATGGTTATAGGGAATTAGGTTATTAGCAATGCTTTGACCTAGACTATAACTTACTAGGACCCTAACACAAGTTTACTTGTGTTTAGATTTTAAAACAATACTCGTCACCTATCCTTAGGTGATAACCACAACGAGAACACAATAACAAATCCGCTTCAAAAATTAATCATCTATCCTTGGATGATTGATTATAAGGTTTTGAACCCTTCCAGTTTGATTCATCTTTGGCTTTGTGCCTTTTGAGTTTTCAAAATCTCGTCAAAGTTTGGGTCTAAATAATGTGAACACGTGCAAACTGGAAGAGTGAATGCCTGTACCCTGAGTTTTCTGTCTAAGGCTAGAGTGTTCGTACAAATCCGCAGTATCGGACCAGTCACTCTTACCTGGGAACTCTTGGGGTGAGTGTTCACTTATAGGCGAGCATGTCTTCGGTGATACATTATTATGACCCATTTACTTTGATTTGTCACCGTGTGTTGTTTGTTTGCTTTGTGGTAACAAACAAACAACCACCATCCTTTCTTTTGTTGATATTTTTTTTCATCTCATTTTCATCACATCATCTCACTCGTTTTCTCTCATGTTTCCCCTTTTAGAATGCCTCCTCGACGTAACGTTCCTTAACCTGATGCCGAACTGGCAGCTATTATAGCACAGCAGATGGCTGCTATGCTACCTAGTCTCATAACTCAAGTAAACCAAGCCATCAATAACAATGTTAATGCACCTGCTCCGTGCAACTTTAAACAGTTTAACTCGGCTAAAACACTCAAGTTTAGTGGTCCTGAAGGAGCAACAGGGCTTCTCCAGTGGTTTGAGAATCTTGAGAGCACATTTCGCCATGTTCAGTGTCCGAACAATCGTAAGGTCGAGTTTGCCTCGAGTGTATTCCAGAAGAGGGCTCTTACCTGGTGGAATGGGGTAATGAGAGACCGAGGTGCTGATGTTGCTTTGGGTCAGACTTGGGAGGAACTTAGAGCTCTCATGATGAGAGAATTTTGCCCTCGTCACGAGCAGAGGGCACTAGAAGATGAGTTCAATGATCTGAAGCAAGTCAGTGGTGAACACCGGGCTTATACAGACAGATATGATAAGTTAAGCTTGCTCTGTCCGACAATGGTCACGCCTTTGGATAAGGCAATCGAGAGGTACATAGACGGTTTGCCAGATCCTGTTCAGGATATTGTCACTGGCAGCCACCCTACTACCATCCGACAGGCCATTGAGCTAGCTGCTACCCTTACTGAATCGCAAATCAAAAAGGGTAAACTCCACAGAAAAGGTGACAAAAAGCAGAAACAGTCTGATAGCACCACTGAGAAGAATGGCAAGAAGGCTGCTGAGTCTTCAAAGAAATCGAGGAAGCGCAAGGCTTCCAAGAATTTTGCTGTCACTACTCAGACTAATCAGGCTGCTCCTAATCAGGCTGCACAACCTCCTGCCAAGAGGCAGTATAGGGGAAATGCACCTCTGTGCAACAGATGTAACAGCCATCACCAGCCACAGTTGCAATGTCGTATCTGCACGAATTGTGGCAAGTCTGGTCATCTTGCGAACACCTGCCGTTTTGCTCCTAATCCGAATCAGGCAGCCCAAAATCAAGTTGCACAAAACCCAGCCCAGAATCCTGCACGACCTCACTTTCCGCCTGGTTCATGTTTCAATTGTGGGGATCTGACCCACTACAGGAACAACTGCCCGAGGTTGGCAAACACAAATCAGGCACCGGCTCGTGGTAGAGCTTTTAACCTTAATGCAAATGAGGTGCGTGCGGATAACGAAGTGGTGAATGGTACGTTCCTTGTTAACAACCATCCTGCTTCTGTTCTATTTGATTCGGGTGCCGATAAGAGTTTTGTGTCCTTAGCATTTGAGCCTTTGCTTGCGATGACTAGAACAAAACTAGGAAAGCCCTTGACAGTAGAAGTAGCTAGTGGTGAACCTGTTGTACTCGACTCTGTTCTTCGAAATTGCCAGTTGAATCTCAATAACCATCTTTTCCCTATTGATCTCACACCGATGCAACTCGGGAGCTTCGATGTTATAGTAGGAATGGATTGGTTATCAAAGTACCATGCTGAGGTGGTATGTTTTGAGAAGTTGGTCCGTATACCGCTTTCGACTGGTGAGATCTTAGAAATTCATGGGGAGAAACCTGCTAGTAGCCTTAAACTCATGTCATGTACCCAAGCCCGTAAATACCTGCGAAAGAAATATGTTTCTTTCGTAGTACATGTCGTAGAGGATAAAGGCAAGGGTAAGACAATCCAAGATATCCCTGCTATTCGGGATTATCCAGAGGTATTTCCTGAGGAATTACCTGGTTTACCCCCTGTGCGCCAAGTTGAGTTTCACATTGATCTTGTGCCTGGCGCAAATCCCATTGCCAAGTCACCTTATCGTCTTGCACCGTCTGAGATGCAAGAGTTATCTAAGCAGCTTCAGGAGCTTTCTGACAAAGGATTCATCCATCCAAGCTTTTCCCCTTGGGGCACTCCTGTCCTATTCATGAAAAAGAAAGATGGATCATTCAGAATGTGTATCGATTACCGTGAGCTTAACAAGCTTACCATCAAGAATCGATATCCCCTACCTCGCATTGATGATCTCTTTGATCAGCTACAGGGTGCTACTTGCTTTTCAAAGATTGATCTACGTTCTGGGTATCATCAACTTCGAGTTCTCGAAGAAGATATTCCCAAGACAGCTTTTCGTACACGTTATGGTCATTATGAGTTCACTGTTATGCCCTTCGGTTTAACAAATGCTCCTGCTGTTTTCATGGACTTGATGAATAGGGTTTGTAAGCCTTATTTGGACAAGTTCATCATTGTTTTCATTGATGATATTTTGATCTATTCTAAGACTCGAGCTGATCATGAGCAACATCTTCGTCTTACAATGGAGCTCCTAAAGAAAGAACAGCTTTTCGCCAAATTCTCCAAGTGCAAATTCTGGCTTAAGGAAGTTCAATTTTTGGGACACATTGTCAACGAACAAGGTATACATGTAGATCCCGCCAAAATCAGTGCGATTAAGGACTGGGATACTCCTACTACTCCTACCGAGGTTCGTTCATTTCTTGGTCTAGCGGGTTACTACCGCCGTTTCATTGAAAACTTCTGATTGCGGTTCCTCTCACTGCTTTAACTCAGAAAAACAAACCTTTTGAGTGGGGATCCAAACAGGAAGAAGCTTTCCAGACCTTGAAACAGAAACTATGTGATGCACCTATTCTATCTTTGCCCGAGGGTAACGACGACTTTGTCGTGTACTGTGATGCCTCCAATTTAGGCCTTGGCTGCGTTCTTATGCAAAGAAACAAAGTTATAGCCTATGCATCAAGACAGTTGAAAGTGCACGAGAAAAAACTACACGACTCATGATCTTGAGTTAGGTGCAGTAGTCTTTGCTCTCAAAATCTGGAGACACTACCTTTACGGTACAAAGTGTGTAGTGTTTACTGACCACAAGAGTCTCCATCATATCTTCAATCAGAAAGAACTAAACATGAGGCAACGACGTTGGGTTGAACTCCTGAACGACTACGATTGTGAAATTCGCTACCATCCTGGTAAGGCGAATGTCGTGGCTGACGCATTGAGTCGTAAGGAACGTGTCAAGCTTCATTGTGTTCAAGTTCGATCTGACCTTCAAACCCGCATAATTCAGGCTCAACATACTTGTGTTACACAAGGCTTGATGAGTAAAGAGTTGCCGTGTCATACTAATCCTGAGCTTGAACTGAGAGACTTTGCGATATTCTATTTCATGGGACGTTTGTGGGTCCCAAGTATAGACAATCTTCGTACCTTGCTAATGGATAAAGCTCATTAGTCTCGTTATTCTATTCATCCTGGTGCAGACAAAATGTATAAGGATCTTCGAACCCAGTATTGGTGGCCGGGTATGAAGAAAGACATTACCTTATACGTTTCAAAATGCCTTACTTGTCTTAAGGTTAAGGCAGAACATCAACATCCCTCTGGATTATTGGAGCAACCAGAGATTCCAGTTTGGAAATGGGAAAACATTTCTATGGATCTCATTACCAAGTTACCGCACACTAAAAGAGGTCATGATGCCATTTGGGTTATCGTTGATCGTCTAACAAAGTCAGCACATTTCTTGCCAATCTGTGAGAATCTATCTGCTGACGATCTTGCTAAGGTATATGTTGATGAGATTGTATCTCGACATGGTGTTCCTTTGAACATATATCTGACAGAGATGCTCGATTCTCATCTCGCTTTTGGAGAACCATGCAATCTGCCATGGGAACCCAACTTCATTTGAGCACAGCGTACCATCCGCAGACAGATGGTCAATCTGAGAGAACAATCCAGACACTGGAGGATATGCTTAGAGCGTGTGTGATTGATTTTGGTGGTAGTTGGGATTCGCATCTACCTTTGATCGAATTCTCCTACAACAATAGTTATCACTCTAGCATCAATATGGCTCCTTTCGAAGCTTTATACGGTCGAAAATGTCGTTCACCGGTCTGCTGGAATGAGATAGGTGAAGCTCAGCTTACTGGACCCGAACTCATTCTAGAGACTACAGATAAGGTCAAGAAGATTCGTGATAACCTTCAGACAGCTAGAAGCCGTCAGAAGTGTTACGCGGATCGACGACGCATGCCCTTGGAATTTCAAGTCGGTGATCACGTCCTACTCAAGGTATCCCCTTGGAAAGGTGTGATTAGATTTGGAAAGAAAGGAAAACTTGCACCACGCTATGTTGGACCATTCAAGATCGTTGAAAGAATCGGAAAAGTAGCCTACAGATTAGAGCTACCTCCTGAACTTGGAAATGTTCATCCAACATTCCACGTGTCCAATCTCAGAAAGTGTTTAGCTGATGAGAACCTCCACATACCACTTGATGAAATTCGTGTTGATAGCACGATGCATTTTGTTGAGAAACCTGTGGAAATAGTGGACCGTACGTTCAAACAGTTAAAGAACAAATGGATTTGGTTTGTCAAAGTTCGCTGGGAATCTAAACATGGCCCAAAGTTTACTTGGGAACGTGAAGATCAGATGAAAGCGAAATATCCGCACCTATTCTCACAAGTTTCCTCTAAATAAATTTCGGGACGAAATTTCCTGAAGTAGGGGAGACTGTGACATCTGTGCTTGTGATATCATTTTACAGACTCTGAACAATAAAATATTAATAAAATAGTGTGTTTTGATCCCAATGTTTGTCATTTATGTTTGATTGTATTCACATGTTGATTTTTGATCGATTTCAAACTCTATATCGCTTTCTGGAGAGTTATACGCGAACTGGTGCGTAAACACGGTCAGTTTAATGCGACAAACACTCCGGGACAGCAACATAAGCTTAACATACCTTAAATAACCTTTACATAACTTAGAAATAAGTTTTGAAGGCTTTGGTATGGCAAAAACAAGTTTATTCGCTCTCAGTGACTAATTGCGTCAACTTGCAAAAGTCTGCCGTTTCGTAAGGCAATGTAAAGTTTGGAACTTGATCATAAGTTAAACATACCCTATATAACCTAAACATAGCATAGAAATAAGCTTTGATAGGTTCGGTATGCGAAAACATGCTTATATGATCTTACAGGGGCTAAAAGTGTCAAAAACGATGTAAGTTTGCATTTTCGCACATATCTTACGTTCTAACCACATCTGGACATCCAAAATTTTTGTACACACTAAAATGTTTTTATTTTAGTGATCGGCATGCAAAAATTCCATTCGTCGCTTAATTTGGTTCGTTTTCGCGTTCGTTTGAGTTTCGTCGTAATTTACCGAACAACGCGACCGTACGACCAAACGAGCTGACGTCCGAGAGTTTTCCGAGCATATTTTGAGTCCCCTAAACCTTATTGACCTTGTAGAGCCTTGAAAATGGCTTAACGGGTGTCAAAAGTGCCAAAAATGGACTCGAATGCATGCAGGGACCAAAGCTGTCAATTATGAAACTTTGGCTGATCTGGGAGGATCAGGCGGGGCGCGTAAGCCTACCCCTGTCCCTTACGCGGGCCTCCAGAAGTCCCCAGTGACTAGAAAGTTTGTTTTTGCTGCTGTTTCATAACTCAGGGGCCAAAAATGCAAATTTCTTGGTGTGATGAGCAAGTTATCTCTTCCCCAAGGCTTTGTACCTACTTGTGACAATTGTAGGGCCTTGATTCTTGCTTGGAGGTTACATAAAACATGTGTAATGATCTTGTTGAGTTGCAACAACTATAAATAGCAAGGTCCATGCCTTGTTTCATTTTCTCATTCCCTCTTTTCTCTTCTCTCATCTGCTTTGGAGCTCTCTCAAGCTGATTTGGGACTTGTCTTCTTTGTAGAAAAGATAGCAAGGACTATAGTGAGCTCTCTTTCATTCTTTTTATTGCTTTCTAGTTTAAAAAGTCAAACAAGTGTTTGACTTTCAGTTTGACCAGTCTTTGGTCAACGCAAAGTTCGGTTGAACTTTGCAACGTGATTGTAATCACGTTGGTTATAATCCTTAGTGATTATACCCGCTGATTACCACGTTAACTAGGTGTAGTGACGAGTCAAAGTTTCGGTCAAAATGCGTTTTAGCATGCATTTTGCCTCGGAACTACTTTAGGGTATCAAAACACTTTGTTTTGATACAAAATCAGTAGGTTAAACATGTTTTGACATGTTTAACTCGTCACTATTAGTTTAGTGCTTGTTTAGGGTCGTGAGTTAAGTGGTCTAAACAACCGCTTAGACTTCCGAACCTGACCCGTTTGGTCGATCTTTAGGATCCGACCAAGCTTAGTTAGTGATCATAGTTGCATAGGGAATAACCACTGAGGTTATACCTTATGATCACATAGGATTGGTTAGTTGTATGCTAGTTAGCTTGTATGCCCATAGGAAATGACCAAAATGCCCTTTTGAAGCTAAAATTCGTATTTTGCCTATGTGAACATATTTTTGACATATATTCTGATTTAGTAACATGTTTAGGGATAATTGGGCATGTAAGACTTGGCATAGCACATAGTTAACCATCCGAACATAGTTTTACGCTAACGACGCCTTATAGTAGCTTATACTACCATAATGTGTCGAAACGGGTCAAAAGCACTTAGTTAAACTTTCCAATCAGAATGTAGGGCCTATTAAATCATACCATATGAGTTCAATTACTCATTTGATTTATAGCTTCATTCTATCCTATCTCCCGATTTAGGAGCCGATTATTAACATAGTTACCTATACTAGGTGCCGATTGATTCCGTGATACTTGGAGCTTTAATTGGTCTTATTCTCAAGACTAATTAGCAATCCCAAGTGAGTACATAGTTCCCCTCTTTTACCGTTTTCAAATATTTTGGGGTGATACACATGTACATACGTGTTACTTTCGTGCATTTCATGCTTTTATGACATAAACATGCTAGTTTCACCTAGTACACTTATAGTACATGTTTTCAATTGTGTTTTGCTATGTACGTCAAGCATGCTAGCACATTGAGTTGTTACAAATTTGTTGCATATGTTTATTTAGCATATGTACACATTGTTTTTACATGACATTTCTGCTATGTATGTTTAATAAGCATGTTGGCACATTGTTTTACATGAACATTTCTACTAGGCATGTTTACTTAGCATTCCTAGTACATGGTTTTCGCATGCTACATTGGTTATGACATTTGGTATGTTAAATCGGGACAATAATACATTCATTAACATTAGCTACGCCGCTCGGTAGTATGTAATGGTACCATAGGAATTGACAACTCCCGTTTCCGACTTCCTAGGTTTGTTTGGAAGTTGGGAATGACAGAATCCGACTACATAATTTAGATAAACCTTTAATTCGTTTAAGGGTTTGTCGCTACAGTCGCAAGGCTTGAATGTATGCGATTAACATTACTGCATAAATGTTTGTAATCATAAAGCATTGTTTTTCTGCAAAACATAACATTTGATTTAAACTTAGGTTTATTCAAAAACATTGTTTTGTACATTTTCTATGGGGTCGAGTAGCTTCTAGTTATTCACCATACATGACATTTGTTATACATTGACATCACCACATAGTTTAAGTAGATGATTTCCTACATGCTATGCATTTCATTGGGCTATACATGATACATGTTATTCATGACATTTAACATGGTTTATACATAAACATTTTGACATTTAACATGGTTTATACGTAAACATTTTGACATTTAACATGACATTTTGGTTGATTATTGATAAGTGGCTTATGTAACGGGGCTATGTGTTATATGATAAAAGCATGGTGGATACGCCGCTGGTACTTCCTATATATAAGTGCTTTTATCATATCATACATTGCTGCGTTATCTAAATCACTTGGGGAAGGACATGAAACATTTTATACAAGAACATGACATTGTTTTACAAAGTACACATTTTATCCAAATTCACTTTCACTTGGTTATTCATTTAACCATACATTGTCCTTTCATTATCAATTGATTTTCATATCGATTTTTGCATGGTTTTACAAAAGAAAACATTTCACAAGATTCATGACTACATTTTATTAAACACTTCTTTCAAATACAAGTCATGAATCTGCATAAACAAAACCTATGCATCTCATAGGCATTTTTATGCTGACGTACCTATTTTTACATGTGTTTTCAGGTGCTAATGCATGATGTTGGTTGTGCTTCACTTAGGCGGACTCGGGCCTTAGTGACTTAAAAGACAGTTAATTATGTTATTTTAGTTTGAACTTAAAGACAATGTAAACTCTTTATTCAGTAATACATAACTTAAATTGCCATGGTTGTTGAAACAATAATTCTGTCGCAACTCACTCCCCGGCGTTTCCGCCGCGGTTTTGTTGTTTTGACGCGGGCGGGGTGTGACATGGTGCATAAACGTAATTAGTTTAACGCGAAAAACACTCTGGAATGTCACACCCCGACCGCGTAAAACAACAAATCGCGGCGGAAACATCGGGGCGTGTTGCGACAGAATTAATTGTTTCATAACCATGGCACACAAAGTGTATTTTATTTATTAAACAAGGGTGTTACATTGTCTCGAAATAGCAAATTAAGAGTTCAGAACATAATTAAACATAGTCTATATTCTTTTAAAGTCTCTAAGGCACAGGTCCGCCCTAGTATCATGATCAACATCCTACGGAAAAGCACCTGAAAACACATGTGAAAATAGGTACGTCAGCATAAAAATGCCTGTGAGATACATAGGTTTTGCGAAAATAAAATTCATGACTTATGTTTGAGAAAATGTTTAGTCATGAACCTTGTTATTTGCTTTGTCTTGTAAATCATTTGAAAACAATAAGATCAGATGATATGTATAAGTGAATGTCAGGTTAAATAAATAACCATGTAAAAATGTGTTTGAATAAGATAAGTTGTTTGTAAATCAATGTCTTGTGAAAAGCATGTTATTTGTATAAAATGTTCTATGTCTCAAACTGAAATGATTCAAATAACGTTACGCCATGTAATATCATACAAACACTTATATATAGGAAGTACCAGCGGCGTATCCACCATGCTTGTATCATATTACACACGCATCGCTAACTTAATCACTTAATCAAACCAAACCAACCAATGTAAGAAGTCTATGTTTAACCAAATTGTCAAATGTATTGAAATAATATGTCAAAGTGTTTATGTCAAGATGTAAATCATGTCAAATGTCTATGTCAAATATCCATGTCAAATGTCTATGTCAAATATCCATGTCAAATGTCTATGTCAAATATCCATGTCAATGTCTATGTCAAAATGTCATGTATGGCAAGTGAAATGTCTCAACTAAACCATATGCACAAAAACAAAGTATTGAAGTAAAACTTGGTTTAAATCAAAGCTATGTTTTGTGTAAATGCATGCAACTATTTAATATGAACATTTATGTGGTATTGTGAATATGCATACATCCAAGCCTGGCGACTGTGGTGATAACCCTTTAAACAAATTAAAGGTCTATCTGTCTTAATGTCAACGAATTCGGTCATTCCTTTCTGTCCCCTTACCCTGGGATGTCCGGAACGGGAGTTGTCAATTCCTATGGTACCACTACCTACTAACGAACGGCGTAGCTAATGTTAATGGATATATTGTCCCATGTAAACAAACCAAATGTCATAACAAAATGTGAGCATGTGAAAACAATGCACTAAGTATGTAATCAAATGAACATACATAGCGTGAAATGTCATGTAAAACGATGTACTAAGTAATGCACACAATGGGCATACCTAGCATGAAATGTCATGTAAAACGATGTACTAAGTAATGCACACAATGGGCATACCTAGCATGAAATGTCATGTAAAACGATGTACTAAGTAATGCACACAATGGGCATACCTAGCATGAAATGTCATATAAAACGATGTACTAAGTAATGCACACAATGGGCATAACTAGCATGAAATGTCATATAAAACGATGTACTAAGTAATGCACGCAATGGGCATACCTAGCATGAAATGTAATGTAAAACAATGTACCAAGTAATGCACACAATGGGCACACCTAGCATAAGATGTAATGAAATCATGTACTATAATGTACTAACGAACATAGTATGTATATGATGTGAAAACAGGAAAGCATGAAAGTAACAAGTAGGCACATGTGTTCCACCCCAAAACAGTTTGGAAAACAGTAAAAGAGGGGTCTATGTACTCACTTGAGATTGCTCAGTTGTATAAAGATAACCACCAAGCAATGCAAGAGATCTCGGAATCAAACGGCACCTAGTATAGGTAACTATGTTAATAAACCGGACCTATCTCGGAAGACTGGGTAGCATTAGGGTTTGTAAACCAAATGAGTGTCGGAACTCACGTGATATGGTTTAACAAAGCCTACATGCTAAATGAAACTTAACATAATTGTTTACGACCCATTACGACCCGTTTAGGAAGCTTATGCTACTTTAACGTGTCGTGCGCGTGAAACGCGTTCGGACCGCCTAACTAGTCCTATGATAAGTATTATATGCCTAAACATGTTACATAATCAGTTATGTGACAAAGGTTTAGGTTACATATGCTTAATTACCAATTATACATGAAAAGGGTATTCTGGTAATTTACCTAAGGCATATAAACTACCTATCATACAACTACTTAAACGATGTGACCATAGGGTATAACCTCGGAAGGTTATTCCCTACCTACTATGGTCACCTAATGTGTTTGGTCGGATCCTAATGATCGACCAAACTGGGTCGGGTTCGAAGGTATAGGCGATTTATTAGATCGCCTACCCTACGACCCTAGACAACGTGGTAATCAGTAGGCATAGTCCCAAAGGACTATGACCAACGTGATTACACTCACGTTGCGAAGTTCAAACGAACTTCGCATTGACCATTACTGGTCAACGCTGAAAGTCAAACAAAGTTTGACTTTCCGACTCGAAAAGCAGTAAAAAAAAATAAGGAAAAGAACGAAAGAATACTTACGAAGGGTCCAAGATTCAAAGGTTCAAAGGTGTGGGTTTTGTGTTGAGGATGGATGGGTATTTATAGTAAAAGCACTACCGCTAGGATCGTTTCTTGGAAAAGGGGAAAAGATCTAGCCCGTACACTTGTTGCAAGGTTATGGAAGCTTAATTCCATCCTTATCTCATGACTAGATAATTAGGAACATGTGGTTGTGGATTAAACATGTGCAAACAGCCTGTTTAAATACTCTGCATCTGGTCTGGACACCCCATACGCATCGTATGGTATATATACCATACGCATCGTATGGGTGAACTTTGGCAGAATTACAGTTTTGGTCCCTGAACTGTATTTAGGTCATTTTTGACACGTTTAAGGCCCGTTAACCCCATTTCAAAGCTCTAAAATGAAGTTAAAGTATAGGGAACTTAAAACATGCTCAAAAATATCTCGGATGTCGGTTCGTTTAGCCGTACGAACGCGATGTTCGCTTAACTACGACGGAATGCGCATAAGCGCGAAAAACGATCCAAATGACGCGACGAATGAAATTTTATTATGGCGAACACTAAAATATAATGTAGTCATGCTTTCATAAATTTTTGGATGTCCAGATGTATTCAGAACGTAAGTTATGCGCGAAAATGCAAACTTGTGCACTTTTTGACACTTTTAGTCCCTGAATGTTCCAAAAGTTTATTTTAGCACACCAAACCCCTCAAAGCCTATTTCTAAGCTATGTAAAGGATATTTAAGGTGTGTTTAACTTATGGTCATGTTCCGGAATGTTCGTTACAGTTCAAATTGACATACTTTCGCAGTTTGTCATATTTAGTCCCTGTAAGCGAATTAACTTGTTTTTGCCATACCAAAGCCTTCAAAACTTATTTCTAAGTTATGTAAAGGTTATTTAAGGTATGTTGAGTATATGTTGATGTTCCAGAGTATTTCTCGCATTAAACTGAGTACGTTTACGCACTAGTTTGCGTATAACTCTCCAGAAAGCGATGTAGAGTTTGAAATTACATAAAAGTCAAAACATGAAAAATGTATAACATAACAAAACAAACATTGGGATCAAATAACATTGTTTTATTGATAATAGAACTGTTCATAGTGATAACAAGCGCAGTTGTTACAGTCTCCCCTACTTGTGGAAATTTCGTCCCGAAATTTATTTAGAGGAAACTCGTGGAAAAAGATGTGGGTATTTCGCCTTCATTTGGTCTTCGCGTTCCCAAGTAAACTCAGGTCCACGTTTTGCTTCCCAGCGAACTTTGACCAAAGGAATGCGCTTGCGTTTAAGCCATTTGACTTCACGTTCCATGATTTCCACTGGTTTCTCAACAAATTTCAGTGTTTTGCCAACACGAATTTCGTCAAGTGGTATGGAGTAGTTCTCATCAGCTGTACACTTCTTGAGATTTGATATGTGAAAAGTTGGATGAACATTTCCAAGTTCAGGAGGTAACTCAAGTCTGTAGGCCACCTTTCCGATTCTTTCGATGATCTTGAATGGTCCAACGTATCTAGGTGCAAGTTTTCCTTTCTTTCCAAATCTGATCACACCTTTCCAAGGTGAGACCTTAAGTAATACTCGATCACCGACTTGAAATTCCAAGGATTTACGTTTTGGATCCGCGTAAATCTTCTGACGGCTTCTAGCTGCCTGAAGGTTATCACGAACTTTCTTGACCTTGTCAGTTGTCTCTAAAATGAGGGCAGGTCCAGTAAGTTGAGCCTCGCCAATCTCATTCCAGCAGACTGGTGAACGACATTTTCGACCATAGAGAGCCTCGAAAGGAGCCATTCCGATGCTAGTGTGATAACTGTTGTTGTAGGAGAATTCAATCAATTTAAGATGTGAATCCCAGCTACCACCAAAATCGATCACACAAGCTCTTAGCATATCCTCCAGTGTCTGGATTGTTCTCTCAGATTGACCATCCGTTTGCGGATGATAAGCTGTGCTCAGATTAAGTTGGGTCCGCATAGCAGACTGCATGGTTCTCCAAAAATGAGAAGTGAAACGAGCATCTCTGTCAGAAATGATGTTCAACGGAACACCATGTCGAGCTACAATTTCATCTACATAGATTTGAGCAAGTCTGTCAGTAGGAAAATCCTCGCGGATTGGCAAGAAATGTGCTGACTTTGTAAGACGATCAACGACTACCCAGATGGCATCATGACCTTTCTTTGTGCGCGGGAGTTTGGTAACCAGATCCATAGTAATGTTTTCCCATTTCCAAACTGGGATCTCTGGTTGCTCCAATAAACCAGAAGGACGCTGATGTTCAGCCTTGACCTTAAGACAAGTAAGGCATTTGGATACGTATAAGGCAATGTCCTTCTTCATACCAGGCCACCAATAGTGAATACGAAGATCCTTATACATTTTATCTGAGCCCGGATGAATAGAATAACGAGACTTATGGGCTTCATCCATAAGCAAGGCACGAAGATCATCCTGGCTTGGGACCCACAAACGGTCCATGAAGTAATATGATCCATTGTCCTTCAGTTCAAGAGCAGGTGTTATGTGGTAAGGAAATTCCTTATCCATTAAACCCTGTGAAACACAAGATTGCTGAGCTTGAGAAATGCGTGCTTGAATATCAGATTGAGCTTGAATAACAGATTGAACACGTACACAATGAAGTTTAGTACGTTCCTTACGACTCAATGCATCAGCTACGACATTCGCCTTACCAGGATGGTAGCGAATTTCGCAGTCATAGTCGTTTAAGAGCTCAACCCAACGTCGCTGTCTCATGTTGAGTTCTTTCTGGTTGAAGATATGCTGAAGACTTTTGTGGTCAGTGAAAACCACACATTTTGTACCGTACAAATAGTGTCTCCAGATTTTGAGAGCAAAGACAACTGCACCCAACTCAAGATCATGAGTGGTGTAGTTCTTCTCATGTATCTTCAATTGTCTTGATGCATAGGCTATGACTTTGTTCCTTTGCATAAGAACACAGCCAAGACCCAATTTAGATGCATCACAATACACGACAAAATCATCATCACCCTCAGGCAATGATAGGACAGGCGCATCGCAAAGCTTTTGCTTCAGGTGTTGAAAAGCTTCCTCTTGACTGAATCCCCAGTAAAAGGGCATTTTCTTCTGAGTTAGAGCAGTTAGAGGAACTGCAATCTTAGAGAAGTTTTCAATGAAGCGGCGATAATAACCCGCTAGACCAAGAAATGAACGAACTTCAGTAGGAGTAGAAGGTGTATCCCAATCCTTAATCGCACTGATCTTGGAGGGATCTACATGAACACCTCGTTCGTTGATAATGTGTCCCAAAAATTGAACTTCTTTAAGCCAAAATTCGCACTTGGAGAATTTGGCGAAAAGTTGCTCTTTCTTTAGGAGTTCAAGAGTAAGACGAAGATGCTGCTCGTGATCAGCTCGCGTCTTAGAGTAAATCAAGATATCGTCAATAAAAACAATGACGAACTGATCCAAATAAGGTTTGCAGACCCTATTCATTAAGTCCATGAAAACAGCAGGAGCATTAGTCAAACCGAATGGCATGACTGTGAACTCGTAATGTCCATAACGAGTACGGAATGCTGTCTTCGGAATGTCTTCTTCTTGCACCCGAAGTTGATGATACCCGGAACGCAGATCGATCTTCGAAAAATAAGAAGCACCTTGTAACTGATCAAAGAGGTCGTCGATGCGAGGTAGAGGATATCGATTTTTGATGGTAAGCTTGTTAAGCTCACGATAATCGATACACATCCTAAAGGATCCATCCTTCTTCTTGACAAAAAGAACGGGAGCACCCCAAGGTGAAAAACTGGGACGGATAAAACCTTTGTCAGAGAGCTCCTGAAGCTGCTTGGATAACTCTTGCATCTCAGACGGTGCAAGACGATATGGAGCTCTGGCAATGGGGTTTGCACCAGGTACGAGATCAATGCGGAACTCGACTTGGCGTGCTGGAGGTAGACCAGGTAAGTCTTCAGGGAATACTTCAGAATAATCCCGAACGACAGGAATATCTGAAATAGACTTACCCTTGCCTTTATCTTCTGTAACATGTGCTAAGAAAGCCACATAGTTCTTCTGCAGATACTTCCGAGCTTTAAAACAAGACATGAGTTTGAGACCACCGGTAGGCTTCTCACCTTGAACTTGCAGGATCTCGCCTGTCGAAAGCGGCACACGAACAATCTTCTTAGAACAAACCATTTCTGCATGATGTTTGGATAACCAATCCATTCCCACAATAACGTCGAAGCTTCCAAGTTGCATAGGCGCGGGGTCAATAGGAAAAAGATGGTCGTTAAGATTCAACTGGCAGTTGTGAAGAATAGAATCAAGAATAATGGGTTCACCACTAGCAACCTCTACTGTCAAAGATTTGCCTAGTTTCGTTCTAGACACGCGAAGCATTTGCTCAAAAGATAATGACACGAAACTCTTATCGGCACCAGAATCGAAAAGAACAGATGCAGGCTGATTATTAATAAAGAACGTACCGTTCACCACATTATCGTCAGCCTGTGCCTCTTGGGCATTCATGTTAAAGACTCGGCCTCGAGCCGGAGCCGGATTCTGGTTCTGGTTCTGGTTGGCTAGCCTTGGGCACCGGTTCCTGTAGTGGGTCAGATCCCCACAATTGTAACAAGCACCCGGTGGGTATTGTGGTCGTGCAGCTTGACCCTGTTGCGGAGCAGGAGGTTGTGCAACTTGTTGAGCCGGGTTCTGAACCGCGGGATTCTGAGCAGATCGACAAACATTGGCGAGATGGCCTGATTTCCCACAGTTAGTACAGAAACGGCATGGAAGTTGTGGCTGGTGGTGACTGTTGCATCTATTGCACAAAGGTGCATTCCCTGTATAGGGTTTCTTTGCTGGAGGCTGTGCAGGTTGGTTGAGAGCTGCCTGATTAGCTTGGGCAGTGATAGCAAAATTTTGGGAAGCCTTACGCTTCCTTGACCTCTTCGAAGAACCAGAGTTCTTTCCATTCAAGTTTTGACCTTTCTTGCTATCTTCCTTGTCAGCCGACTGCTTCTTGCCCTTGTCACCCTTCTTGTGTAGCTTTCCCTTTCTAATCTGCGACTCAGTCAATGTCGCTGATAACTCGATCGCCTGACGGAGTGTGGCAGGTTCACTACCAGTAAGTATGTCTTGTACCGAGTCAGGTAGACCATCGATGTATCTCTCGATAGCCTTGTCGAGTGGGGTGACCATTGTTGGGCAAAGCAGACTCAACTCTTCAAACCGATCAGTATAAGCCCTGTGCTCGCCACTATCTTGCTTCAAAACATCAAACTCCTTCTCCAACGCTCGCTGTTCATGGCGAGGACAGAATTCCCTCATCATAAGGGCTCTAAGTTCAGCCCATGTCTGTGCGAGAGCAACTTCAGCACCCTGGTCTCTCATAACCCCGTTCCACCATGTCAAAGCCCTCTTCTGAAATACGCTCGAGGAGAACTCGACCTTGCGATTATCCGGACACTGCACATGGCGAAAAGTATTCTCTATGCTCTCGAACCACTGAAGAAGCCCAGTCGCTCCCTCAGAACCACTAAACTTGAGTGGTTTGGCCTGGTTAAAATCCTTGTATTTGCATGGAACGTTGTTGTTGTTGTTGGCTTGGTTCCACTGAGCGAAGAGATTTGGAAACTGAGCAGCCATTTGCTCAGCAATAATTTCTGCCAGTTCGGCAGTCGCAATCAGATTATCGCGTCGAGGAGGCATTCTAAAAGAGGAAAACATGAAAAGAAACGAGTGAGATGATTGGATGAAAAGAATGAGATGATAAAAACAAGAATTGCAAACAGCATAGATGGTGGTCATTCGTCCGTATCACAAAGCAAACAAACGACTCACAGTGACTTATCAAAGTAAATGGATCAAAAATAATGTATAATGAAGACATGCTCGCCTATAAGTGAACACTCATCCCAAGAATTCCCAGGTAAGCACAACTGGTCTCTGCGTCTGGTTGAGATGTATACGAAGTGCTTGCCTAGACAGAAAACTCAGAATACAGGCATTCACCCTTCCAGTTTGCACACGTTCACATTATTTAAAACCCAAAACGTTTGACGGGATTTTTGAAAATTAGAAGGCACAAGGCCAAAAACCAAACTTGAAAAGGGTTCAAAACCATAAAACAGAGGGTTCAAAACCTTACAATTGAGGGTTCAAAACCTTGTAAAAATTTATTCAAAAACAGATGATTGTTTTTCAAAAATCGTTTCGGAAAAATTTTTGGTTCCTTGTTTTGTTAATCACCTAAGGATAGGTGATGTACATGTTTTAAGATCTAAACACAAGATAGCTTGTGTTAGGTTCCTAGAAAAGTTATAGTCTAGGTCAAAGCATTACTAATAACCTAATTCCCTATAACCATTGGCTCTGATACCAACTCTTCTGTCACACCCCGACCGCGTAAAACAACAAATCGCGGCGGAAACATCGGGGCGTGTTGCGACAGAATTAATTGTTTCATAACCATGGCACACAAAGTGTATTTTATTTATTAAACAAGGGTGTTACATTGTCTCGAAATAGCAAATTAAGAGTTCAGAACATAATTAAACATAGTCTATATTCTTTTAAAGTCTCTAAGGCACAGGTCCGCCCTAGTATCATGATCAACATCCTACGGAAAAGCACCTGAAAACACATGTGAAAATAGGTACGTCAGCATAAAAATGCCTGTGAGATACATAGGTTTTGCGAAAATAAAATTCATGACTTATGTTTGAGAAAATGTTTAGTCATGAACCTTGTTATTTGCTTTGTCTTGTAAATCATTTGAAAACAATAAGATCAGATGATATGTATAAGTGAATGTCAGGTTAAATAAATAACCATGTAAAAATGTGTTTGAATAAGATAAGTTGTTTGTAAATCAATGTCTTGTGAAAAGCATGTTATTTGTATAAAATGTTCTATGTCTCAAACTGAAATGATTCAAATAACGTTACGCCATGTAATATCATACAAACACTTATATATAGGAAGTACCAGCGGCGTATCCACCATGCTTGTATCATATTACACACGCATCGCTAACTTAATCACTTAATCAAACCAAACCAACCAATGTAAGAAGTCTATGTTTAACCAAATTGTCAAATGTATTGAAATAATATGTCAAAGTGTTTATGTCAAGATGTAAATCATGTCAAATGTCTATGTCAAATATCCATGTCAAATGTCTATGTCAAATATCCATGTCAAATGTCTATGTCAAATATCCATGTCAATGTCTATGTCAAAATGTCATGTATGGCAAGTGAAATGTCTCAACTAAACCATATGCACAAAAACAAAGTATTGAAGTAAAACTTGGTTTAAATCAAAGCTATGTTTTGTGTAAATGCATGCAACTATTTAATATGAACATTTATGTGGTATTGTGAATATGCATACATCCAAGCCTGGCGACTGTGGTGATAACCCTTTAAACAAATTAAAGGTCTATCTGTCTTAATGTCAACGAATTCGGTCATTCCTTTCTGTCCCCTTACCCTGGGATGTCCGGAACGGGAGTTGTCAATTCCTATGGTACCACTACCTACTAACGAACGGCGTAGCTAATGTTAATGGATATATTGTCCCATGTAAACAAACCAAATGTCATAACAAAATGTGAGCATGTGAAAACAATGCACTAAGTATGTAATCAAATGAACATACATAGCGTGAAATGTCATGTAAAACGATGTACTAAGTAATGCACACAATGGGCATACCTAGCATGAAATGTCATGTAAAACGATGTACTAAGTAATGCACACAATGGGCATACCTAGCATGAAATGTCATGTAAAACGATGTACTAAGTAATGCACACAATGGGCATACCTAGCATGAAATGTCATATAAAACGATGTACTAAGTAATGCACACAATGGGCATAACTAGCATGAAATGTCATATAAAACGATGTACTAAGTAATGCACGCAATGGGCATACCTAGCATGAAATGTAATGTAAAACAATGTACCAAGTAATGCACACAATGGGCACACCTAGCATAAGATGTAATGAAATCATGTACTATAATGTACTAACGAACATAGTATGTATATGATGTGAAAACAGGAAAGCATGAAAGTAACAAGTAGGCACATGTGTTCCACCCCAAAACAGTTTGGAAAACAGTAAAAGAGGGGTCTATGTACTCACTTGAGATTGCTCAGTTGTATAAAGATAACCACCAAGCAATGCAAGAGATCTCGGAATCAAACGGCACCTAGTATAGGTAACTATGTTAATAAACCGGACCTATCTCGGAAGACTGGGTAGCATTAGGGTTTGTAAACCAAATGAGTGTCGGAACTCACGTGATATGGTTTAACAAAGCCTACATGCTAAATGAAACTTAACATAATTGTTTACGACCCATTACGACCCGTTTAGGAAGCTTATGCTACTTTAACGTGTCGTGCGCGTGAAACGCGTTCGGACCGCCTAACTAGTCCTATGATAAGTATTATATGCCTAAACATGTTACATAATCAGTTATGTGACAAAGGTTTAGGTTACATATGCTTAATTACCAATTATACATGAAAAGGGTATTCTGGTAATTTACCTAAGGCATATAAACTACCTATCATACAACTACTTAAACGATGTGACCATAGGGTATAACCTCGGAAGGTTATTCCCTACCTACTATGGTCACCTAATGTGTTTGGTCGGATCCTAATGATCGACCAAACTGGGTCGGGTTCGAAGGTATAGGCGATTTATTAGATCGCCTACCCTACGACCCTAGACAACGTGGTAATCAGTAGGCATAGTCCCAAAGGACTATGACCAACGTGATTACACTCACGTTGCGAAGTTCAAACGAACTTCGCATTGACCATTACTGGTCAACGCTGAAAGTCAAACAAAGTTTGACTTTCCGACTCGAAAAGCAGTAAAAAAAAATAAGGAAAAGAACGAAAGAATACTTACGAAGGGTCCAAGATTCAAAGGTTCAAAGGTGTGGGTTTTGTGTTGAGGATGGATGGGTATTTATAGTAAAAGCACTACCGCTAGGATCGTTTCTTGGAAAAGGGGAAAAGATCTAGCCCGTACACTTGTTGCAAGGTTATGGAAGCTTAATTCCATCCTTATCTCATGACTAGATAATTAGGAACATGTGGTTGTGGATTAAACATGTGCAAACAGCCTGTTTAAATACTCTGCATCTGGTCTGGACACCCCATACGCATCGTATGGTATATATACCATACGCATCGTATGGGTGAACTTTGGCAGAATTACAGTTTTGGTCCCTGAACTGTATTTAGGTCATTTTTGACACGTTTAAGGCCCGTTAACCCCATTTCAAAGCTCTAAAATGAAGTTAAAGTATAGGGAACTTAAAACATGCTCAAAAATATCTCGGATGTCGGTTCGTTTAGCCGTACGAACGCGATGTTCGCTTAACTACGACGGAATGCGCATAAGCGCGAAAAACGATCCAAATGACGCGACGAATGAAATTTTCTTATGGCGAACACTAAAATATAATGTAGTCATGCTTTCATAAATTTTTGGATGTCCAGATGTATTCAGAACGTAAGTTATGCGCGAAAATGCAAACTTGTGCACTTTTTGACACTTTTAGTCCCTGAATGTTCCAAAAGTTTATTTTAGCACACCAAACCCCTCAAAGCCTATTTCTAAGCTATGTAAAGGATATTTAAGGTGTGTTTAACTTATGGTCATGTTCCGGAATGTTCGTTACAGTTCAAATTGACATACTTTCGCAGTTTGTCATATTTAGTCCCTGTAAGCGAATTAACTTGTTTTTGCCATACCAAAGCCTTCAAAACTTATTTCTAAGTTATGTAAAGGTTATTTAAGGTATGTTGAGTATATGTTGATGTTCCAGAGTATTTCTCGCATTAAACTGAGTACGTTTACGCACTAGTTTGCGTATAACTCTCCAGAAAGCGATGTAGAGTTTGAAATTACATAAAAGTCAAAACATGAAAAATGTATAACATAACAAAACAAACATTGGGATCAAATAACATTGTTTTATTGATAATAGAACTGTTCATAGTGATAACAAGCGCAGTTGTTACATGGAACATCAATTTATGCTTAACATATCTTAAATAACCTTTAGATAACTTAGAAATAAGTTTTGAAGGCTTTGGTATGGCAAAATCAAGTTTATTTGTTTACAGGGACTAAATTCGACAAACTGTGAAAGTATGCCGATTCGTATTGTAACGGACATTCTGGAACATGATCATGAGTTAAATATACCTTAAATATCCTTCACATAGCTTAGAAATAGGCTTTGAGGGGTTCGGTGTGCTAAAATAAACTTTTTGGTCATTCAGGGACTAAAAGTGTCAAAAAGTGCATAAGTTTGCATTTTTGCGCATATCTTACGTTCTGAATACATCCGAACATCCAAAAATTTATGTAATCATTAAAATATTATGTTTTAGTGATTGGCTTGATAAAAATCCATTTGTCGCGTAATTTGGATCGTTTTTGCGTCCGTTACGACTTCCGTCGTAATTAACCGAACAACGTAACCGTACGGCCAAACGAACTGACATCCGACATCTTTTTGAGCATGTTTCAAGTTCCCTATGTTTTAACATCCTTATGGAGCTTAAAAATGGGCTTGACGGGTGTTAGAAGTGCCAAAACGCGACTATACGCGCACAGGGACCAAAACTGCCAAAACTCAAACTTTGCTGGTCTGCAGGGTCCTTACGGACTGTATGGCTCTGCTTACGGTCCGTAAGCATGTCCCAGATCAGCAGAGTTGTGTTTCCAGCTTGTTCCAGCTATCTTCCACTCTTGCACATGGTTTTTCAGCATTCTATGGGCCATTTTAAGGTACCCATGGTTTTGCAAAACCATGGGTGCACATGTACGGTTGTGATCGAAGCTAGTTTTAGGATGAACGATCTTAACGGTTGTGCAAAAACTCTAAATACCCCCACCCATTTCACTCCCAACTCACACTTGATTCTGAAATTTCTCTAAGTTGATGTGTTTATCACTTCATACCTGAGAATATTTGGAATCAAACCTCCATTCTTGGACCCGTTGTAAGTATTCTTTCATTCTTTTTCATTTTTAACACGAAAGTCAAACTTTGTTTGAGTTTCTGCATTGACCAGTTTATGGTCAACACGAAGTTCGTTTGAACTTCATAATGTGAGCGTAATCATGATGGTTTTAGTCTCTTGTGACTATACCTACTGATTACCACGTTATTTAGGCATAGTGACGAGTCGTAGTTTCGGCCAAAATACGTATTCTTGCGTATTTTGTAACCAAACTACTTTTGGGTATCAAAACCCTTTGTTTTGATACCAAACCTGTTTTCAAACTTCGTTAAACATGTTTTAACATGTTTAGCTCATCACTTTAGGTTTAGTGCTTATATAGGGTCGTAAGGTAAGCGATCTAATCAATCGCTTATACTTTCGAACCCGACCCGTTTGGTCGATCATTAGGATCCGACCAAGCACACTAGGTGACCATAGTTGTATAGGGAATAACCTTCCGAGGTTATACCTTATTGTCACATGGTTTAGTTAGTTGTATGATAGGTAGTTTGTATGCCTTAGGTAAATTACCAAAATGCCCTTTTTGCGCCAAAATTCATTTTAAGCATATGTAACATAATTTTTGATATCTAAACTGATTAGACAATAATATTAGACATGTTAAGGCATATTTACTTGTCATAGGACTAGTTAGGCGGTCCGAACGCGTTTTACGTGAACGACACGTTAAAGTAGCATAAGCTACCTAAACGAGTCGTAATGGGTCGTAAGCACTTAGGATATGTTTCATTTTAGAATGTGAGCTTTGTTAAACCACATTACATGAGTTCCTATACTCATTTGGTTTATGAAACCACATTTTACCCGATCCTCCGATTTAGGTCCGTTTATTAACGTAGTTACCTATATTAGGTGTTGTTTGATTCCGTGATCTTTCTAGCATTGCTTGGTGGTTATCTAAAGACTATTGAGCAATCTCAAGTGAGTACATAGTTCCCCTCTTTTACTGTTTTCAAACGTTTTGGGGTGAAACACATGTGCCTACTTGTTACTTTCGTGCTTTCCATGTTTTCAAATCATATGCTTGTTATGTTCAATAGTACGCTTATAGTACATGATTTCACTATGTTTTTGCTGTGTATGTCCATTTAGCGCATACTTAGTACATCGTTTTACATTACATTTTATGCTATGTATGTCCATTTAGCGCATACTTAGTACATTGTTTTACATCACATGCTATGTATGTTCATTGTTGCATACTTAGTACATTTGTTTCACATCACATGCTATGTATGTCTATTTCTTGCATACTTAGTACATTTGTTTCACATCACATGCTATGTATGTCCATTTGTTGCATACTTAGTATATTTGTTTTTCATCACATGCTTACATTATGGTATGACTTTTGGTTTGTTTAAATGGGACAAAAATACATTCATTAACATTGATCACGCCGTTTGTTAGTAGGTAGTGGTACCATAGGAATTAATAACTCCCGTTCCTAACATCCTAGGTATGTTTGGATGGAAGGAATGACCGAATTCGATACACATAACTCAGATAAACCTTTAATTTGTTTAAGGGTTTATCGCCACAATCTCAAGGCTTGAATGTATGCATTTTCACAATGCCGCATAGATGTTTGTATCAGTATAGCATGCATTTATTCCACAAAACATAACTTTGATTTAAACTATGTTTTACTTCAATACCTTGTTTTGTGCATTTTACCTATGGTCTAGTTGATATATTTCACATGCCATACATGATATTTTGGATAACACACTACATGATTTACATTTGACATATACATTTTGATATTGGTTTATACATCACATGATTTACATTTTGATAATAGACATTTATTCACACATAAACATTTGTCAATTTGTTTTAACATGGGTAATTTACATTGGTGGTCTGTATGGGTAAGTGATTTAAGTAACGAGGCATGTGTAATATAGTACAAGCATGGTGGATACGCCGCTAGTACTTCCTATATATAAGTGCTTGTATGATATTACATATCGTAGTGTTATTTAAATTATTTCAATTTAGATATATAACACACTTTCACAAGTCATTGTTTTACATACAGATTATTATATACAACTCATTTTATTTGGTTATTTAATTAACCATACACCTTTCTTTTATATAATTTGATTCTCCTACCAAGTTTTCATATGATTTATAAAAGAAAACATTTAACAAGATTCATGACAAATTTTTATTAAACTTTTCTTTAAACTTAAGTCATGAATCCTATTTTCATAAAACCTATGTATCTCACAGGCATTTTTATGCTGACGTACCTATTTTCACATGTGTTTCAGGAGCTAATGCAAAGGTTTGATCAAGATACACTAGGGTGGACTCGGGCCTTAGTGACATAAAAAAATAAAGATTAGTTTAAATAATGTTATGAACTCTTGTTTCCTTTGTTTAAAAACAATGAAATCCCTCTTTGTTAATAAATAAAACATAACTTTAATTACCATGGTTGTGAGATAATAATTCTGTTACAACACTCCCCGACGTTTCCGCCACGATTTGATGTTTTACGTGGCCGGGGTGTGACAGAAAAGTTGGTATCAGAGCCAATGGTTATAGGGAATTAGGTTATTAGTAATGCTTTGACCTAGACTATAACCTTTCTAGGACCCTAACACAAGTTATCTTGTGTTTAGATCTTAAAACATGCACTTCACCTATCCTTAGGTGTCACGGCCCCCGGCCCGGTGTGACTCAGTCAAGAGGCCGCGGGACAGAAACCCATGGTATTGATTATTTAATTTGGCAGCGGAAATATTTGACAGTATCTTTTAAACTGAAAATGCCCAATTATTTTATTTCACAATATGGGACAAACCCCATAATTTACAATAAAGGGAATTTCACGAGGAAATCCCTGGTTTTACAAAACATGTTTATTTATTTTATTGAGCCACCTCTTCAAGCTTTTTAGTGCTACCTAGCACTTTTCCTTGATTCACAGTAAGTCACTTGAAACATGTTTAAAAAGAATTTTATCAGCAGGGAAATACTAGCGAGTCATTCAATTTGCACAAAAGACACATTGTTATAAATTTACAGCATTAAGGGTTTTTATATTTGCCCTTATCATGAAATTAACTGGTTCAGTTTTCACTCGACCGAATCTATGACTGTGGACATATCACTAATTAGGCTCGCCCACCTAAAGTGATAAATCGTTAGTAGTAATGTGCACAAAACCCCCACATACTGCCAGTAATTAAAGATTAGCAAAGACTTAATCACTGCAAAGTATAACTGGAAAACATTTAGGGTTTTGTAAAGTAAATTGACAAAAAGAGAATGACTCATATTGCAAGTTTAACTGAACAGAACCTTGCCTACTGATTTGACCTTGTAACCTAGTTAAATAACAATGCACACGAAACTAGGTCAGTAACTTAATACAACATTTACAATAAACTCACGAAATCAAAACCCTCACGACGAATGACAAAGTATATGTGACAACTGTGTTCTGTAATCAACGTACAATGTAAAACAATGGTGATTATCAATAAAACAATGTTTTTTGGTGTTAATATATGTGTATTTGTGTTTGACAATTTTACAATATTGATTCGATTCCGATTTCAAGCTTTAAATCACTTTCGGGAAGGTTATACGCAAACCGGTGCGTAAACGCAATCAGTTTAACGCGACGTACACTCCGGAACTGTGACATAAGCTAAACATACCCTAAATATCCTCTACATAACTTAGAAATAAGTTTCGAAGGATTCGGTATGGCGAAAACATGTTTATTTGAACTAAAGAACTAATTACGACAAAACTGCGAAACGAACGTTGGTGACCGCCCGAATAATATTTAAATCCCAAAAATATTCTGTTATGATTAAAATTTTATTTTAATCAGGTCCGTGTTGAAAAATAAATTAAAACGCTTAAAAACGTTATTTTTCAAAGTTTAAGCGTGTACCGCGTGTTTCTGCGCAACACAGTGCTTATACTGCAAAACGCAGTCAAAGCAGCCAGTCTCGGCAACTGAAATTTATTTCAATAATATTTTGGCGAGTTTATTTTTATAAAATAATAAAAATAATTTAGAACGCCTTAAAACGGGATTTAAACGCTAGATAAAATACCCGGTATCCAGTTAAACACCTGTTTTTATCCACTTTACCAAACAAATTTACACTTAACCCCCCCCATGTAATTTACGGTCACCATAAGGGGACCCTACCAAATATTTTGCCAAGATTTTTCATGATCTACTTTGGTACTTCTTGATTTCTTTTGGATTTTCTTGGATTTTATTTAGATTTCTTTGGACTCTTTGCTTATAAATACAACCAAAGATCACACTTCACACAACACTCAAACTTCTCTCTCTCCTCCCTCTCCCAACCGTCCCCTCTCTCTCTCTCACCGTCTTCATCCTATCTTCAAACTTTGTTCTTCATATTCAAGTCCCTTTCTAGCTAGTTTCAAGTTAGTGTGAAGGTCCAAAGGTGTTTCCAAGGTGTTGTTAAGTGATTACAAGCTTCCTATCATCAAAACCTCATCCTACAACCTACTTGAATCTTGAAGGAATAACACTTATTTTTAAATCATTCTTTGATTCTTGGTTGTTCTTGATGATTTGAAGTTTCTCTTGAATCTTGGGATTTTCACTAAACTTGAAATCTAAAATGAAATGGGTCATGAAACAAAAAAAGAAATGGTGATACATATATATATATATATGTGTGTGACCGTATACATACATATACACGTGTGTATGAGTTTTGAGCTTTATTTTTTATAAGTACATGTTTAGATTGTTGCTTGTTCTTAAATAATAGTTAAAATGCAAGTGATTGATGATCTATGTATGATATGTTAAATGTTCAAGTACATCAGCAAATAAACATGAATATATCTCATATTTGATGCATCTAAACCCATATAAAATGTTGATGTTATGATAGTATGCATTAGACACTTGTACATGTGAAAATATGTTGATTTAGAGCTCAAGAAGTGGTAAAAAAATGGTTGTATGAAAAAAATGAATTTAAACAGATTATAAGCACTAAAAATGACCCTATTTGATGTATTATAATGGCATGAGACTTTGACATAAGTTTGATAGCTTTGCGTGTTGTACATATAGCTTAAAAAGTGGTAAAATATGCGAAATTTGCATGATTTATATGCTTTATTTAAGACCTGCACTATCATGAGTAAAACCATTATTTTAGTCAGTAAATAACATGGGTTATATTAAAATTTCAAGTTGTTTCGATTTGGGATGGTTCGGGTAACGTTTGATGCAAAACTATGCGGTAAAACGGTAAAAAATTGCCTTTTCGGAGGATTTCTATTAAACTGTTTTAGATCAGTAACCAAACTGATATTTTTGATATAAAAACAAGTATTTTAACTTATATTAAGTTTACTTGGTGTTTGGTTAGTCATACGTGACTTCCGACGCCCAAAAATGTTACCGAAACGCTAAAATAAGTGTTTTTTGACATAACTATAATGGGTTGTTCATGGGTAAATTTTATGTGTCACTATGTGTTATGTAATATGTGTATGATGACATGATAATACTTGACATGATTATTTGTTTTACACTTGAGTACATATATACGAATACACCAAAATAATAAAAAAATAATAACTTTTCGAGAAATCTCAAAGTTATGTGAAAATTCTAAGTATCGGAGAAACTTCGGTATTTTTGTGAATTTTGTTTATTAAATCATTCTTATTTAATTTAGGACGAATAAATAATTTGAGGTATTGTGTTAACATATAAAAACGCACCCAAAGGTGAGTACATAGTTCCCCTATTTTACTGTTTTCAATTGTTTTTGGGTGATTCATATGTATCAAAACGATTTCGATGTTTTAACGATGGTTTCAAAACGAGTAAGATGGTTTATACTAAACTAATAACGATTTCAATAATGTGAACGAGCTTGTTGGTTATAATTACATAACGAATGACATTCATTAATTTTGGCCGAACCGACCAATATTAGGTTGTGGTACCATAGGATCTGACAAATCCCGTTATCAGACCGCACCCATGGTTATGTGTGGGTTAGGTGGGTAACGCCTGAATCTGATGATTGTTAACTTACCCTTTGGAGGTTTGTTAATGCGAGAACGAGTCGAACGATGGACGAGTCACAAAGGTTTGAATGTTATTAGCGAGACGACCAAAAGTAGTTTTCACAATTAAAAACGAGAACGATTTTGAACGAATGAACGATTTAAACAAGTGAACGATGAACTATAACGAAAACGATTTTAAACAATGTCACACAACGATGTTTACGAAACTATATAAATCATACTATTTTTATTACGAGAACGATTTATGATTTGGTTTACATAAACAAATGTTTTGGGTTAAGATTCATGGCAACGCGATTTATAAATTTGACCAATCTGTTTTGACTTGGTTAATCTTTTTACAATACCAATATTTTATGAAACAAGGTTTTCTAATAACAATTAGCGAAATTGTACGAGTTATTTCAACATATAAACGAGCCATGAATCTGACACTCTCACAAAACCTATGTACTCGCCAGCATTTCTGTGCTGACTTTGTTTTTACATATGTTTCAGGTGATGTTGCTTAATGTTGATTGCGAATAGGATGCATACTCACTTAGGACTGGACGAGGCCTTAGTAATTTAATAACGACGATAGACTATGTTTGACTTGCTTGTTTAACTTTAAGACAATGTTTAGTATTTAATAAAATGAAACTCTTTGTATCCATGGTTTGAAACAATAATTCTGCACGATTTGTTGTTTTACGTGGTCAGGGTGTGACAGAAGAGTTGGTATCAGAGCCAATGGTTATAGGGAATTAGGTTATTAGTAAAATTTTGACCTAGACTATAACTTTCTAGGACCCCAACGCGAGTTGATTTGCATTTAGATTTTTTTTAAAACAAAATACGAATCTGCTTCAAAAATTAATAATCCGTTCTAGGATGATTGATTACTGGGTTTTGAACCCTCCCAGTTTGACTCATTCTGGCTTAGTGCCTTTTGAGTTTTCAAATCTCGTCAAAGTTTGGGTCTAAATAATGTGAACACGTGCAAACTGGAAGAGTGAATGCCTGTACCCTGAGTTTTCTGTCTAAGGCTAGAGTGTTCGTACAAATCCACATAATCGGACCAGTCACTCTTACCTGGGAACTCTTGGGGTGAGTGTTCACTTATAGGCGAGCATGTCTTCGCGATACATTATTTTGATTCATTACTTTGATTAGTCACTGCGCGTCGTTTGTTTGTTCGAGGTAACGAACAAATGATCGCCTTCCTTATATTTCGTCGATATTTTCAAAACCACTCTTGTTTTTCCTAATTATCGACCTCACTCGTTTCTCATATTTTCTTGTTAGACGATGCCTCCTTGATGTGATGCACAACCTTTTACCGCTGAAGAAATCGCAGCCCTTGTCTCTCAGCAAATGGCTGCTGTGCTTCCAGGCGTTGTGACCCAAATCCACGAGCTATACAACAATGCACAATGTAATTTCAAGAGTTTCAATTCTGCAAAGCAGCTAAAGTTTTCTGGGTCACAAGGGG
This sequence comes from Helianthus tuberosus, assembly GCA_030545235.1. NCBI lineage: Eukaryota > Viridiplantae > Streptophyta > Magnoliopsida > Asterales > Asteraceae > Helianthus > Helianthus tuberosus. The sequence continues at coordinate 99,834,054 of CM060355.1, forward strand.
CGACTGCACTCCTTCAATGGTTCGAAAGTATCGAGATCACATTCAGACATGTGCAATGTCCGAATGGGCGTAAGGTTGAATTTGCATCAAGTGTGTTTAAGAAGCGAGCTCTTACTTGGTGGAACGGAGTTATGCGCAATAGGGGAGCCGAAGTGGCATTAGCACAAACATGGGAAGAGCTTCGGGCTCTCATGATGAAGGAGTTTTGTCCCCGTCACGAAATTTGAGCTTTGGAACGAGAGTTTGACGACTTAAAACAAGATGGGGGAAAACACCGTACGTATACGGATTGTTTTGAGGAACTCATTCTTTTGTGTCCTACTATTGTTACCCCGTTGGATAATGCGATAGAGAGGTATATCGATGGTTTACCCGATTCCATTCAGGATATTGTGACTGGTGTTAATCCTACTACTGTTCGCCAAGCGATCAAGTTATCTGCTACCCTGACTGAGTCGCAAGTCAGGAAGGGTAAACTTACCTGCAAGGGTGATAAGAAGAAGTCGACCGATTCTGTCAAGGAAAAGGGTAAGGGTAAGGGTAAGAAGGGTGAGTCGTCGAAGAAGTCGAGAAAGCGAAAGGGTGCTCAGAACTTTGTAGTTACTGCTCAGAACCCTCAAAAACCCGCCAGCTCAGCCGCCTGTGAAGAAAGCGTATGCTGGTACCGCACCCCATTGTGCTCACTGCAACGGTCATCATGTTGCACAACAAGCTTGTAAGCAATGCACAACATGTGGTAAGCTTGGGCATCTGGCCAACATCTGTCGTTTGGGTCAGAATCAGATTGTTCAGAATCAAGCTCCAGTTCAGGGGAATGCTGCTAGATTCCCACCGGGCACATGTTTCAACTGTGGAGAGCTTGGTCACTACGGCAACAACTGTCCGAGGTTGGCAAATGCAAATGCAAATCCGAACGTGAATGTCAATGTCAATGCGAATGCGAATCCCGCTCGTGGGCGAGCATTCAATCTGAATGCAAACGAGGCTCGAGCTGACAACCTCGTCGTCAATGGTACGTTTCTTGTTAACAATAGACCTGCATCTATTCTTTTTGATTCTGGTGCCGATAGAAGTTTTGTTTCATTATCTTTTGAACCTTTGCTTGCGATACCTAGAACTAAACTGAGGAAACCCTTATCTGTCGAAGCTGCTACTGGTAAACCTCTTGTTCTCGATTCTGTTATTCGTGATTGTCAGTTAAACCTTGATAACCATCTTTTTCCCATTGACCTCACGCCGATGCAACTGGGGTGTTTCGACATTATCGTAGGGATGGATTGGTTAACCAAACATCATGCCGAGGTGGTTTGCTTCGATAAGATTATTCGTGTTCCTCTTCCATCTGGCGATGTTCTGGAAGTTCGTGGTGAGAAACCGTCTGGAGGTCTGAAGCTTATGTCATGTACAAAGGCACAAAATTATTTGCGAAAAGGATACGTTGCTTTCCTGGCACATGTCACCGAGGAGAAAGGCAAGAGCAAGAGTATTCAGGATATTCCGATTGTTCGGGATTATCCAGAGGTGTTTCCCGATGAACTGCCTGGTTTGCCTCCAGTTCGTCAAGTCGAGTTTCATATTGATCTTGTACCCAATGCCAACCCGATTGCGAAAGCACCTTATTGTCTTGCACCGTCGGAGATGCAAGAGTTATTGAAATAGCTTCAAGAGTTGTCTGACAAAGGATTCATCCGTCCGAGCTTTTCACCTTGGGGAGCTCCTGTACTCTTTGTGAAAAAGAAAGATGGATCTTTTCGAATGTGTATCGATTATCGTGAGGTTAATAAGCTTACCATCAAGTGGTTTCAACATCTGCTGACCTCCTATCTGCTGATCATGCAAACTGCTGACCTACAACTGCTGATCAAGTCAAAGACTGTTGAAGAACTAAAGCTCTGCTGCTCAATCTACTACCTTGTTTCAAGCACTGCTGATCATGACAAGTACTGCTGGGTTCACAGCAGTGGAAGGATGCAGCAGCTGTTTATGTCTACTTTATGTAATGTATTGTAACATCAGTAGTTAGCATAACAGTGTTTGTATAGGTCAGTTGTTAAGAGTTTGTTAGGAGCTAGATATCACTTTCATGGTGACGTCAGCTTAGATGCTCAGTGGTTTGCTAGTGCCTATAAATAGAATAGTACTCTGTACTGTTCTGTTTAGCTCTTCACCATCTTCTTCCTGCACGAACAAATTACCGAGCTCGGGCTGAGGGGAGTTTGCGAATCATACATGCAATTGTAATCAAAGTTTGAAATAAATTTAAGCATTTGGTTCTTTGTTGAAAATGTATGATTGAAAGCATTTCTTCTGTTTGATTGTGAAAAGTTTGCTTCCATTTAATTTCCACTGCACTACTCTTTCATTATTCATCTTAATTCAAACACAAATCACAATCAATCCAAACTCAGATCCTAACAATTGGTATCAGAGCTTGGACAGTCAAATTTGATTTAACAATCATTTTGACATAAATAGTTCAGCTCACAATCGTTGATACTGATAGTTTGTTCGTTTCGTTGAAAAACAGAGCAAGGTTTAATCACCATTAAAATTGATTAATCAGTGCCTGTAAAACAACCAGGATGACGTCACAATCACAAGATGATAAGAATAACATCGGTTCTCTTTTCAAACCACCCATGCTTAAACGTAATGAGTACAACATCTGGGAGAGAAGGATGGGTCACATCCTTGCTCAACAGAATACTGGATGTTGGAGGTCTGTTGTTTTTGGTCCCCATGTTCCTATGGTGCCAAGTGCTGAGGATGCAAAGAAGTTCGTTCCAAAACCAACTGAAAACTATACTGAAACTGATTTTCAAAAGTTCAAACTCGATGCCAAAGCATTTGCATCATAGCTTCTGCATTACCCAATGACATCTATGCTGGGCTGTTACACTGTAACAGTGCCAAAGAGTTGTGGGATACATTGAAGGAACAATTTGGGGGAACGGAAGAGGTTATTGAAAACAACAGGGAAATTCTGAATCAGCAGTATGAAACATTTTGTCACATCAAAGGGGAATCTCTAACCCAACAATTTGAGCGTTTCAGCTGTCTCATCAGTGAACTAAGGCTTGTTAAAGTTACATTTCCAAATGCAACTCAAAATAGCAGGTTCCTTAGATCATTGCCCGAAAAATGGGACACAATTGCTTTTGTCGCCAGGAATTCAGCTGAGTTCAAAGATCTGACCCTGACCCAACTCCATGGTAGACTCCTGACCTATGAAAGGGAGTTAAACCAGAAATGGAAGTTGTAAGAGTCTGGTAAAGTTGCTGATGAATATTCATTTGGCAGCACATCTCTGTTTGGTCAGGAAGAATATGGTAGCAGCAGTAAGGATCAGAGTTATGATCATTTTATTGACATAACTGCTGGTGCTAATTTTAACAACTCTGATTCTCACTCTGCAAATTATGCTTTCACTGCAAACAATGAAAACCAGATGTCAGATAACTTGTGCTTTGAACTCAATGATTTGCAACATTTTGATCCCACTGACTTAGAAAAGATGGACATATTGCATCAATTGGCTTTGCTTAGTGTTAGAACAAGCAAATTCTACAAAAGAACAGGGAGAAAATTCCCAGGGCTTCATGGGAATTTAAGGGTGGGGTTGGATAAGTCGAAAATCAAGTGTTACAAGTGTAATAGGCTAGGTCATTTTGCTAGGGAATGTAGGAGTCAAACCACTGGTCCAATAATTACTCATCCTAGTTCAAATCCTAGACCACAACTGCAAAACACTGTGCACTATACCCAATATGCCCCTGCAGCACATGTTAACACTGCTCATTATGCTGCAAACCCTGTGCCTGTGCATTATGTTCAAACCACTGTTCCACAAATTCAATATGTTCAAGCCCCTGTTCCTCAGGCACAAGTGCAACCTATTACACCTCAACAAGCTGCTCCAACAGTGGCTCAACCAGATCAGCAAAGCTTCTTCACACAAGGCTTTGTTGATTGGAGCAGTATGCCTGATGAACTTGGAGATGAAAATTTTGCTCTCTATGCTTCTAATGATACTTTTGATGATGAATTTTGTTTGATGGCATTAGAGTCAATACCAGAAGGGGTAGAAACTGAAGGTGAATAGCTAAGTGCTGAAACAGTGGATGAAGTTGCTGAAGCAGTGGTTACTGCAGTTGCTGGTGAACTACTGTTGGAAGAAAATTCAGAAACCATGATTGAACCACTGTCCGACCCTTGGTCCAAAGATGACAAAAAGAAAGAAGAATTGAAAAAAGCTGGTGAGGGAGAAGGGAGAGCTGATGAAGAAGATGATCATCAATGTAATTGTGCCATGATGGCTGCTGCCAAGGTAACTCCTCAAGTTCTTGAAAAACTGTGTTCAGACAAATGTGTCATTGCATTTGCTAACATCAAAGAGGCAAATGAAAATCTTAGGGATAAAGTCTTGTCTGATGAAGTCAAATTTGAAAAGTCATTAAAAGAACTTAGAAACAAATTGGCTAAAAAGATAAAGAGATCAACAGTTTAAAAGAAGAGCAGAGCATAACCCAAACCCAACTCCAAACTATGGTAGAAAAATACCAAGTTTGCAAAAAGGAGTTGGAGTCTACCCAGATCACATGTGAAAGATGGGTAGAGTCTTGTAAAGGGTATGAGGTTATGCTTGCAAAACAGCTTGAAAGCAATGTCAAGTTTGGAATAGGACATAGAAAATATGATGAACTTGTAAACATTGCTGAAAAACAAGCTGGTTCAACTGAGATAATACCAACCAACAAAAATGGCCAAGAGGTTAAAATAACCGACAAACTTGGTAACAAAATTACTCTGGAAAGATCTGTGGGATCCTCAACTTTTGAGGAGATTGAGAAATATCAATTTAAACCCACATGGTCTGATGAGTGTGATATCCTGGAAAACTTCAAACCAATGGATTTCACAACCACTGATGGTATAAAAGCTCCAAAAGCAAAGATCATTCCAATCAAAGATATCCCAACAGTGGTTCAAAACTCTGTTGCAAAGGAATCTGAGAAAAGGAAGAAAAGAGAAAAGATTAAAAACTTGTTTTGTGATTTTTGTGAAAAAAGAAATCATCTAACAAAAGACTGTTTTCATCTAAAAGCACATGATCTAAACAAAACAAGTATCATTGTACCTGCTGAGAGCTGTACCATCTGTGGTAAAGATAACCATCAAACTAAGGAATGTATGTATCTCAAAAACTTTGATTAGAAAAAGAAGGAGTACACAGCAAAAACATTCTTAAGTTCATCAGCATCATCAGTCAAATTCACCAAGAAACAACCATTGTTTGTCCCTATCCAAACAGCTGTCACAAAACAGCTGAACCAAACATCTGTTCAAAGGGATGTTCAAGTGACTAATGCACCCCCTGCCAATCAATTCAGGAGAGGCAAAGGACAACCATCATACCAAAGGATTCCACATGTTTATGAGGCTTACCAAAAGCCTTCTAAACCAAGAGTGAATAGGCATCCTTTTGGTTATCAACAGGTGATTGGCCAAGACCCCCAACAGTGGTTAGAGAAAAACATTCCCAAAAATGTTCAAACCCCTAAGCTAACCACTGTCCATGCATCTGCCACCATCCCAGACACTGTTGAGACCCCAACCAAAGCCTTATTGGCTTTGGAGACCTTAATGAACTAATCCTTTTACTTCATGTGCAGGGAGCTTCTGCATGTTTAGACAGTCTTTGGTATGTAGACAGTGGAGGCTCCAGGCACATGACAGGATGTAAAGCCCTACTCAAAGATTTCAAAATCCATGAAGGGGGTGATATATCCTTTGGAAATAACAGTAAAGGGAAAGTGCTGGGGTCTGGTACAGTTCAGTCTGGAAATGTAAAATTTGAAAATGTCAATCTAATAGACAATCTGAAATTCAACCTCCTGAGTGTCTCACAAATGAGTGACAAGGGCTATGGGTCATTCTTCACAAAGGAGTGTTGTAGGATTGTTGGACCAGAAATGGTTGAAAAGATTGAAGCAATAATTAAGTCAGGAAAAACAAAACTTGTTGCTCAAAGAAATGGCAATGTTTATGTTGTTGATATGTCAAAAGAGTGTCCCAGAGCTGATGCCTGTCTGTTCTCAGCTGCCTCTAACAAAGAGACAGAGCTTTGGCATAAAAGACTGGGGCACACAAATCTCAAGACAATCAATGAAATTTCAAAAAATGGCTTAGTGAGAGGCTTACCACAAAAAAATGTTTTCATGTCCTGAGCACTATGTTTCCTGTTTAAAAGGAAAACAGCATAAAAGCTCTTTCAAGCCCATTGAAGAGTCCAAAACAACCCAGTGTTTGCAAATGCTGCACATGGATTTGTTTGGCCCAGTGCAAGTCATGAGTCTCAAAAGGAAGAGATATTGTTTGGTTATTGTTGATGACTTCTCTAGGTTTACATAGACCTTCTTTTTACACTCAAAAGATGAGACTGCAGGCATTTTGCAAGACTTTGTGACACAGGTTGAAAAGCAATTTGACCTTCCAGTGAAAGTCTTCAGGAGTGACAATGGCACATAATTCAAAAATAAGGAGTTGGATGTCTTCTGTGTGAAGAAATGGATTGTAAGGCAATACAGCATCCCTAGAACACCAGAGCAAAATGGGGTTGTTGAAAGGAAGAACAGAACATTGATTGAGGCTGCCAGAACCATGCTTGCAGATTCAGGTTTGCCATTAACTTTTTGGGCAGAGGCAGTAAACACTGCTTGCTATGTCCAAAACAGAGTTTTAATCAACCCCAAGCACAAAAAGACTGCTTATGAAATTCTGTATAAAATAAAGCCATTAATCTCATATTTTAAAGTTTTTGGTTACCCATGTTTCATTATAAACTTAAGAGATTCTATCTCCAAGTTTGCAGCCAAAATTGATATGGGATACCACCTGGGATACTCAACCACTGCTAAGGCCTACAAAGTGTTCAACACAAGGACCAAAGCAGTGGAAGAGACTTTGAATGTAAAGTTCAATGAACTTTCATCAATGAAAATCCCTACAAATCCTGCAGAATTGTTTGATCTTGAAAAATTCACTTTTGAAAATACTGCTGTCAAGACTAACAGTGCAGGTCCATCAGAAAATTCATCACCAGACTATGGGTATGAGATTATCATTCCTCAACAAAAGTCTGCCACAATGGGAAGAGCAGCAGATGTCCAAAACAGCTGTCAAAGCTCAACCACTGCTACCTCAACAGTTGTTGACCAAAGTAACCCATTAACCACTGCTTCCACATCATCAAACACTGTTGATAAAAGTCCTCAAACAGTGGATCAAAGTCAGCATGTGTCCACTCCTTTACCCCCTATTCCACCACCTTTTGAAGCCACTGCTGGGTCATCAAAGTCACCAGCAGTGGTTAGCTCAGATGACACACATCTGCAGCCCTCACCACTCAATGCCATTGTTCCATACCAAGGAGAGCTCATCTTCTTGAAATCTCATCCACCAGATCAAATTATTGGCAACATCAATGAAGGGGTGCTCACAAGAAGTCAATCCCAAAACATTTTTCTTTTTGCTGGTTTTCTATCACTCTATCAGCCAGTCAAGTACCAAGAGGCACTAAAAGACAACAGCTGGGTAGAAGCCATGCAAGAGGAGCTCCAACAGTTTAGAAGACAACAAGTATAGGAGCTTGTTCCATTGCCAGAGGGTGTGAGTCCTATTGGCACAAAATGGGTCTTCAAAAATAAAACTGATGAAAGGGGTATTGTTGTCAACAATAAAGCTAGGCTTGTGGTTCAAGGTTTCAGACAAGAAGAGGGCATTGACTATGATGAAACATTTGCCCCTGTAGCAAGACTTAAAGCTATCAGACTCTTTCTTGCCTTTGCTGTCAACCACAACATCAAGGTGTATCAAATGGATATCAAATGTGCATTCCTCTATGGTAAAATTCAAGAGGAGGTTTATGTTTGTCGACCTCCAGGTTTTGAGGATCCATTTAATCCAAATCATGTCTACAAGCTGAATAAAGCTTTGTATGGCCTGAAACAAGCACCAAGGGCCTGGTATGAAACTCTTTCCACCTTTCTACTTTCCATTGGTTTCACCAGAGGCAGAATTGATAAAACACTATTTTCAAAATGGAGAGGGAAGGATTTGATGATTGTCCAAATTTATGTGGATGACATCATTTTTGGAAGCACATGTAATAAAATGTGTGAAGAGTTCAGGCAACTCATGACAGCTGAGTTTGAAATGAGTGCAATGGGTGAACTCCAGTGCTTTCTTGGTCTCCAAGTAAAGCAGCTGCAAAATGGCACTTTCATCCATCAAGGCAAATATGCCAAAGAACTTTTAAAGAAATTTGATATGGATGATTGTAAGCCATGTAGTACACCCATTGCAACCAATAAACTGGTCATGTCTGATGAAAAGGATGATTTGGTTGATCAGACCTTATATAGAAGCATGATTGGGTCTTTATTGTACCTAACTGCATCTAGACCAGATATCATGTTTGCAACATGTGTCTGTGCAAGATCCCATTTAGCCCCTAGAAAGTCAAACCTTATTGCTGTAAAAAGGATATTCAGATACCTAAAAGGTGCTCCCACACTTGGTATCTGGTATCCAGCTGATGGTAAAATTGAGCTTTCAGGTTTCTCAGATAATGACTTTGCTGGATGTGACAAGACAAGGAAGTCCACTTCAGCAGGGTGCCAATTCCTAGGCAATTGCTTAGTGTCTTGGCAAAGCAAAAAGCAAACAGCTGTTTCCACATCCACTGCTGAGGCAGAATATATAGTTGCTGCAAGCTGTACAGCCCAACTGCTCTGGCTTCAAAATCAGTTGCTGGATTTTGGTATCACTGCCTTGAAGACTCCACTCATGTTGGATAGCCAGGCAGCAGAAAATATCATTAAAAATCCAGTTTCTCATTCAACCACAAAACACATCGACATCAGACATCACTTTGTGAGGGATTGCTATGAAAAAGGTTTGATTTCTCTGCATCATGTTCCAACTAAGGATCAGCTGACAGATGTGCTAACCAAAGCATTAGACACATCCACCTTTGAAAGCTTGATCTCTAGGATTGGCATGCTAAACATGGAATAACAGGCAAAATCCTGTTTTTCTATGAATAAAAGCATTAAAATGTTTTCAGAAAATCAAAAATCCATCCTTAAAAATAGCTAAAAATGAATTTTTCATTAAAATCCTAAAAGTCTGCCATAACCATTGAAGGGTTCAAAAGTCTGCTCTACTTCAAAAGTCTGTCCACTGCTGAAAATCATCCCCTGTTCTCATTTTCCTCTGATAAGCACTGATGTTCAATATAAGTGTTGTATCCACTGATATGCTATCCACTGATAGTGAAAATCATCCACTGCCTCCATTACCGTTGCAACCACTGCCTTCACCAGTAGTTTTCACAAAAGTACTGTCCTTCGCTTCATCAGGGGATGGTACGTGGACAGTACATAGTGGTCAGACCTTTTGTAACCGCTGCCACATCAGCATTCACTTTTTCCTCTATAAAACCCCCTTCAAAACCCAAACAAGGTTTTACTGTCGAATTGAATTCACAAAAATTCTCTTCTCAAAGCAGTTTCCTTCACATTTCATCAAATTCATCCACCAACTTCTTCAATCGTCTTCTCCAAAATGACTAAATCAAGGTCTTCCGCAAAATCATCATCAAAAGTTGCCTCTCAAAAGGCTACATCCACCGAAATACCACACAAAGTTTCTCATAATCTTCTGGGTCTTCTCACAAAACCCGGCACCATTGATACCTTTGATTCCATCCTTGATTTAATCACGGCTTCAAAGTACAAAACTTTGTTGACAGCCGATGCACCAATTTACTTGACAACCCAAAAAGACTTATGGAAAAATGCAACCCTTGAAAAACAAGGCGAAACTGTCACTACCATTACCTCTTCTCTAAAGGGCAAAACTGTCAACATCACACCGAAAACCATTTCAGAGGTCTTTCAGCTCGATGATTAGGAAGGTAAAGATTCTTTCCCTAAAAACGAGTTAAAAATTGACTTCATTGAGAGAGGGTATGCAGACACAATGATGAAGAGGGATACCTTACAAAAAGGTTTCTTTCCTCCTGCAATAAGGTTTTTATTCCATACCCTCCTCATGTGTGTTTCAAATAAAACCACTTCTTTTAATGAAATACAATTGAAGATTCAAAACCTGGGGTATGCTATTCTTCAAGAAGAAAACTTTAATTATTCCCAGGTAATCTTCAATGATTTGGTTAAAAATGTTGAAACAAAATCATTCTTACTGTTTCCAAGATTTCTAAGTTATTATTTTGAGAAAAAATTCAGTAAGGATGATATTGCTGTAATAAACCAAGGTGAAGCTCTACAAATGCACAGCTTAACTGCTGAAACTTTTACAAGAATGTCAACACCTTGCAAAACACAAGCCGAGGTGCCTGAGCAGAATTTAGCAGCAAACACTGCTCCTCAGGTATCTGCTGCTGAGCCCACTGCTCAAGGTGATCAAGGTAGCAAAACAACTGCCTTGAAACCCACACCTAAAATCACCAAAAAGCCACAGAAAAAGAAAACTCAAACCCCCCCCCCCCCAAACCTACCAAAAAGGCAACTCTAGAGGATGAGATACCAGAGCAACTGCCTGTGACAACACAAAAGTCACAACAAACCACTGCTGCTTCTTCCTCACAGTAGTTGGTAAAAATATCTCACACCATATCTGAAACTCCTCCTGCTTCTTCACAAAAAGAACAGGTTGTACAAACAGGGTCACCACATCATGATGCTCTGGAAGCACTTGTTTCCATCATCCACAGCCCAATGCCCGGGGCAAATCCTCTTTCCACACCCAAACTCACATCCCCAATTCCCCCAAATACCAAAATTTTGTTGGATGCAATTGATTTGAACCTGGCACAAACCAGTCCTTCTCAATCACCTGTTCACGAGAATATACTTCAACAAGAGACTGGGCCTGATGTATCAATCATTGCTAACCCACCAACACAACCTGAGGAGGTTACACCCCTTGAGTTACAAGTAACTCTTGGTGGTAATCCAAGTGAAGCAGCCACTACAAGTGTTGAACCTACAGGTTTACACTTGGACAGTGGATACATCAATAAGACTTCCTTGGAGGCAATTCCTTCCATAACACCTCTGTTATCTGCTAGTGAGTTTGTTTTAACCATTGGTTCCATCAAAAGATTATCAAGTGTTGAAGGAAGAAGACCCCAGTACCAAGAAAAAGGGGAATCAGTTGTTGATGTTTGGAGTACACTCCCTACCTCAACCTCTAATAAAACCACTGCTAGTGGGAAATCAGATGATCCCATTAAATTGGGTGATGGTTTAAAGTACCAGGAATTGACGAATCGTGTTGAAAAACTTGATACCTCTGTTGCAGAAATCAAAGAAATGCTGCATCAGTTGTTGACAGTACAACAGGTACAATCCACTGCTGTTCCACCTCAAGCACCTACTCTATCACCAGCAGATGCTACAAATGAGCTCTGGAACCTTTTTCAACCATTTCTCCAACAACAACAACAGATCGCTGAGCAGTAGCATGAAAAACATGTTCAAGAGCTCAGAAAAGCAATGGAGTCTAGTTTCAAGACCACACAAGCAGACATCAAGGCTCTAAAAGCACATCTGTTGACAACCACTGGCACTGCTCCTCCAACAGTTCTTTTTATTAATGAACTCCCCCCAGATAATGCCAAAAAGGGGGAGAAAATTCAGGAGTGGAAGAAGAAAGGGATTGATAATGGTCTATATCTTGAGCCTAAAAAGGATGCTATGCTCAGAAACATTCCCTTGCCAGATGGTAGCAAAAAGGTTGATGTTACCCAGAATGCACTTGATGAAGGTGTCATAAGTGTAAAAAGGGATAGAGCGGCAAAGGATTTATCAAGGTGGAATGAGGAGAAGAGAGCTTTCATGGAGCTGAATGCGCAGGGTTGTTCTGGTGAAAAGGATGTTCAAAATCCTGTTCCAAAAAGAAATCTTACTAGAAAAGTAAGGAAACCCAAGTCCACACCATCCAGTCTTCCAAAGCATACTTCAAAACCACCATCCAAAAGCCACCAACATCAAACCTCCACCCAAACAGTTGCTGAAACTCCTGCTGTATCAACATCTGCTGGTACTTCCGTTGTTACAACATCTGCTCTCACTTCAACACACACCACTTCAACACACACCACTACCACTGCCTTATCACCACCAAAAACAACATCTCCACCATCATCTCCTGCCAAAAAGCAGAAGACAGCAGTTATCACAACATCTGCTGTAATGAAAACAGTGGTTGAAACACTAGTTGTTTCAACAACTGTTAGTCAGTCACAAACCACTGCCACTCAAACCACCTCCACTGTTCCACCCAAAACATCATCTGCCTCTCCTAAAATAAAAAAGGAGAAGGATTATCATAATAGATGATGATTCTCCATCACCACCACCAACAGCTTCAAAATCCCAAGCACTTGTCACAATTCCAAATCCCATTCCTCTCTCTTCAGCTCAAATCCAAAAGCCATTACCTCCTGCAGGTGTTGTATTTCCTTTGGAACTCATAGCAGTTAGGGAAGAAATCAAATCTTTCTATTATGAGGATGACCCTGCCAAAAGGAGTTTGCCATCGATTGAAGGATATCCCAGGCCAAATAATATTAAAGAATATTTGAAAATCAAGGCCAAGCAAGCAGAGGATATCTCGATCAAAAATAAACAAGGGAAATCTGATAGAGAATTTCAGCAAAACTATCAGTTTCTACTCACACAGGTCAGATATATGGAGCAATTTGCCAAAAATGTATGTCAGCAAATCTCTGAAAGGGCAGATGAGTCCTTGAGAAAATACTACATTGAAAATATCATGCCCTACAAGAAATACAAGGGGGAGAAACACATGTACAAAAACTGGACCATTCCTGAGCTTGAAAAAGAAGTAGCCAGGATTCATGAAATGATAAAAAATAAGGTCAAGCAGACTCCTCCTGAAAAATTCAAACAATTTGAAGCTGACAAGGCCTTAGAGTTGAAGAGAATGAAAGAGGAGCTGGTAGCAACTGATTATGGGTCAAAGAATTCTGTGTTAAAGTGGGGAGAAGCTAGGGTCAGGGCCACCTATAAAAGGTTGGAGGAACTTAGGAAGAAAGATCCAACAGCTCCACAAAAGCCTGACTACTCCAAAGCAGAGGTCTCAAAAAGACCACCAAAGCTGCAAGCCAAAAGAACCACTGCTCCCGCTGGTGCTGCCATCTACAAAAGAAGGAGTCAAAACCAGTTGGGTACTGAAACAGTTCAAGATCTAATTGCTGGAAATGACCTTGTAAAAGAGGGCATTAGATTAATGATGAAAGAAGATCCTGAATTGGAACAATCTGCAAGTACTACTCAGCCAGTCATGAATAGGCCTGCTTCACCAAATACCTCATCTAATAAAAATCTCCCAAGAAACCCACCAGGCTCAAAAGTACTAAAGTGGAAAACTGATAAACAGACCCACGCACTGACTGTGTTTAAGTCTAGTGGAGAAGTGAAGAAATTAACAAGGGAACAAGCTCTTGGCCAGAGTATTGAAGATTTGCAGGATCTCCTTGATCTTCCACTTAGCAGGGATGAAGATGATACAGATGCCTTAACTTTTGAATTACAACTCAAAGGGCAAATAAGGGAACTGCTGATGAGGCAATAAAGATCTACAATAATGGAGAGTTTTGGCATTATCTGTTCCAGGGGGAGATTGTTGGGATTGAACCCTGCCAAAGGAACAGATAATAAAAGCCAAAACTGGATCAGGGCAGTGGATCCAGAATAAGCAGATGTTATGCATGCAAATCTCTCCCCTTGAAAGTGGTTTCAACATCTGCTGACCTCCTATCTGCTGATCATGCAAACTGCTGACCTACAACTGCTGATCAAGTCAAAGACTGTTGAAGAACTAAAGCTCTGCTGCTCAATCTACTGCCTTGTTTCAAGCACTGCTGATCATGACAAGTACTGCTGGGTTCACAGCAGTGGAAGGATGCAGCAGCTGTTTATGTCTACTTTATGTAATGTATTGTAACATCAGTAGTTAGCATAGCAGTGTTTGTATAGGTCAGTTGTTAAGAGTTTGTTAGGAGGTTAGATGTCACTTTCATGGTGACGTCAGCTTAGATGCTCAGTGGTTTGCTAGTGCCTATAAATAGAACAGTACTCTGTACTGTTCTGTTTAGCTCTTCACCATCTTCTTCCTGCACGAACAAGTTACTGAGCTCGGGCTGAGGGGGAGTTTGCGAATCATACATGCAATTGTAATCAAAGTTTGAAATAAATTTAAACATTTGGTTCTTTGTTGAAAATGTATGATTGAAAGCATTTCTTCTGTTTGATTGTGAAAAGTTTGCTTCCATTTAATTTCCGCTGCACTACTCTTTCATTATTCATCTTAATTCAAACACAAATCACAATCAATCCAAACTCAGATCCAAACAGACTGGACGAGGCCTTAGTAATTTAATAACGACGATAGACTATGTTTGACTTGCTTGTTTAACTTTAAGACAATGTTTAATATTTAATAAAATGAAACTCTTTGTATCCATGGTTTGAAACAATAATTCTGTTACAACACTCCCCGACGTTTCCGCCACGATTTGTTGTTTTACGTGGTCGGGGTGTGACAGTATAGCCCAAATACGGGCAGCACTTAAACATCCATCGGATCGGTTTCAATCGATCGGACATTGTATCGTAGCAGTGATCGAGTTAATACCCTGTACTCGTAGCAGCTTTTCCCTACTTAAAACTTCGAATTTGAGCAGTAAGAAACGTTTTTGATCTAAATTTTCAAACACAGATTCAAGTCCCAGGGCCAGGCAATTTATAGCAACTTTTCAAGTTTTACGCGGCCCGCGTAAACCTTAACAAGGTCTTATGCGGCCCACGAGGCCCCCCTAGTCTACGTGTAGGGCTAGCGTGCCACAGGTAGGTCTGCCACGTGTACGACACGTGGCCTAAGCGCTTATCCGGAGGAATTTTAAGTTATCGCGGCCCGCGTAGCCTTACCTTATGGCTTACGCGGCCCGCGTGGAAACCAATTTTCTTAAATTCTTGATTTTTCATGAATATTAGGGTTTCAGGGGTCCGGGTTTTCACTTACGGGTCGTTTGTGGACATTTTTGCAGGTCCTTACATCCTCCCCACCTTATTTAAATCTCGTCCTCGAGATTTACTGAAATAAGTGAGGATACTTTCGCTTCATTTCTGATTCCAGCTCCCAGGTGTACTCAGGTCCACTTTTTGAATCCCACTTGACCTTGACCAGTACTAGTCTTTTGTGCTTGAGAAACTTGACCTTTCTGTCTTCTATTTATAGTGATTTCTCAACAAAATTTAGCCTTTCATTTACCTCTATGTCTTGAAGAGGTACTACCAGTGATTCGTCAGATAGGCATTTCTTGAGGTTAGATACATGAAATACGTCATGTACCCCGGCTAACTCTGCTGGTAGTTGTAAGCGATAGGCAACTGGTCCTATTCGCTGGATTACTGGGAATGGTCCTACGTACCTTGGACTTAACTTTCCTTTCTTTTCGAATCGAACTACCCCTTTCCAAGGAGAAACTTTTAAGAGTACCTTGTCTCCAACTTGAAATTCCAGCGGCTTGCGTCGATTGTCTGCATAACTTTTCTGGCGATCTCGATCCGTTTTTAGTCTTTCCTTGATTCGAGTTATTTTGTCGGTGGTTTCTTGTACAATTTCAGGACCTGATAATTGATTTTCTCCTAGTTCTGCCCAGCAAATGGGAGTTCTACACTTCCGTCCATACAGTGCTTCGAATGGGGCAGCTTCAATGCTTGCATGATAACTATTGTTATAGGAGAATTCAATTAAGGGTAGGTGGTCATCCCAGTTTCCACCAAAATCTATTACACATGCCCTGAGCATGTCTTCCAGGGTTTGGATCGTCCTTTCACTTTGTCCATCTGTTTGGGGATGGTAAGCTGTACTTAAATTTAATTGTGTCCCCATGGCTTCTTGGAAACTTGTCCAGAAATGTGAAGTGAAGCGACTATCCCTATCCGATACAATGGAGAGTGGAACTCCATGTAAGGATACTACTTCGGCTACATACAACTTTGCTAACCTTTCCATGCTAAAGGTTTCTTTCATGGGTAGAAAATGAGCTGATTTGGTTAATCGATCCACAATTACCCAAATCGCGTCATTCCCCTTTCTGGTTTTTGGCAATTTAGTAACAAAGTCCATGGTTATTAGTTCCCACTTCCATATAGGCATTTCTAATTGTTGTAGTAGACCTGAGGGTTTCTGGTGTTCTGCCTTAACTTGTGAACAAGTAAGACACTTAGATACATATCTAGCTATGTCCTTTTTCATTCCTATCCACCAGAAGTTATTTCTTAAATCTTGGTACATCTTATTATTTCCAGGATGCATGGTATACCTAGATTTATGGGCTTCTTCTAAAATTTTATTTCTTAACTCTCCCTGCTTAGGTACCCAAATTCTTTTCTTGTGGAATCTCCAAATTCCATCAGCCCCTTGCTCCAAGTTTTTTATTCTTCCTTTCATTCCTTCAGCATCATCCTTGATTGCTGTTTCCTGAACATTCTTTAGTTGTTCCATTAGGTCTAACTGTAAACTTAATCTAAGAGCACGAATTCGTCTTTGTTTTTCATGATACTTACGACTTAGGGCATCTGCAACTACATTTGCCTTTCCTTCATGATATTGAATATCACAATCGTAGTCACTTAGAATTTCCATCCATCTTCTTTGTCTCATGTTTAATTCTTTTTGCCCAAATATGTACCTTAAACTCTTGTGATCCGTATAGACTGTAAACTTACTTCCATACAGATAGTGCCTCCAAATCTTAAGGGCAAAAATTATTGCTCCTAATTCTAAGTCATGAGTTGTATAATTTTCTTCGTGCTTCTTCAATTGTCTTAAGGCATACGCAATTACCTTTTTGCGTTGCATTAACACACATCCTAATCCTAGCTTAGAAGCATCACAATAGACTTCAAAATCTTCTGTCCCTTTTGGTAAAGCTAGAATTGGAGTATTTGTTAACTTTTGCTTTAAAATCTTAAAAGCCTCTTCTTGCCTGGGTCCCCATTCAAACTTAACTGTTTTATATGTTAGCTTAGTTAATGGTACCGCTATCTTAGAGAAATCCTTAATGAATCGCATGTAGTATCTAGCTAATCCTAGAAAACTTCTAACTTCCATAGCTGATTGCGGAACCTTCCATTTGGTGATTGCTTCTATTTGGGGGGGGGGTCTACTTGAATACCTTCGTGATTCACCATGTGTCCTAAGAATTGCACCTCCTGTAGCCAAAATTCACACTTCGAGAATTTGGCGTAAAGCTTTTCCTTTCTTAACAAAGTTAAGAGTGCTCGTAAATGCTCACAATGCTCGTCCTGACTTTTAGAATAAATAAGTATATCGTCGATGAAGACAATTACAAATTTATCCAGGTACGACTTACAGATTCTATTCATCATGTCCATAAATGCTGCAGGAGCATTTGTTAATCCAAATGGCATGACTGTAAACTCGTAGTGACCATACCTAGTTCTGAAAGCGGTCTTAGGTATGTCTTCCTCCTGTACCTTCAACTGATGATATCCTGAGCGCAAGTCTATCTTAGAGAAGTATCTAGCTCCTTGCAATTGATCAAAAAGATCATCAATCCTAGGTAATGGGTATCGATTCTTAATTGTAACCTTATTTAATTCCATGTAATCAATACACATTCGCATTGAACCATCTTTCTTCTTTACAAACAACACTGGAGCTCCCTAAGGGGACGAACTAGGTTGTATGAATTCTTTACTTAGCAATTCATCTAGCTGCTTTTTCAGTTCTAACATCTCAGTAGGTGCTAACCGGTAGGGTGCCTTAGCTATGGGTGTAGTTCCAGGAATTAGATGAATTCTAAACTCTACTTCCCTATCCGGAGGTAATCCTGGTAACTCTTCCTGAAATACATCCGGGTATTCTGATACTACAAGAATTTCCTTAAGTTCCTTACCCTTAGTGCTAATGATTACCGAAATCATATACACTACTCCTTGTTTTCGTTCATAACTAGCAGCTTTCATTACAGAGATGAACTTCATTGGCTTACGGGGTTTATCTCCTGCAACCACGATTATTTCTCCTGATGGCGCACGAATTTCTATGGAATTATTATCACAGAGGATTCGAGCATGGTTGGTTACTAACCAATTCCTAATGTGACATCGAATCCAGCTAAATTCATAGGTAACAGGTTTGCAGAAAATTTATGCCCTAAAAGTTCTAAATTTCCTTTTTACAAAATTGTATCTATGTTAACAGAATTTCCATCTCCCGTTTCTATCGAATAAATTTGCTTAAGCCTGGTTAAAGGTAGATTAAGAGCTTGGCAGAACGAAGTATTTATAAAACTTTGATTTGCACCAGAGTCAAATAATACTTTCGCATAAACGTTGTGTACCAGAAACGTACCAGCGATTACGTCGGGAATCAGTTCGGCTTCCTGTGTGGTCAATTGGAAGGCTCTTGCGTTCTTATTAGTTCCTTCAGCAGGTTTGGCCTTGTTATCCGTTGATTTGACCAATTTAGGGCATTCTGGTCTGAAATGCCCAGCTTCTCCACAATTGTAGCAGACCTTTAATTTCTTTTTGCATTCCTCCTCCCGATGGCCCGGAATTTTGCAGAAATTATAATTTTCTCTACATTTTCCAAAATGTTTCTTTTTGCAATTCCCGCAAAATGGCGGGGTGGAAGATTGCCCAGTTCCCTTTCTTTTAAAAATATTGCCTCCACGGAACCCTTGGGTAATCTTTTGGGCTAACTCCTTTTCCCTGTTTTCTTCTCGCGTTCGCACCAGCCCGTCAGTTAAGGTGTTGGCTAATTCCACCGCATCGCCAATTGTGCGGGGTCTCGCGGCTTTGACGATGTCACGAATCTCGCTAATTAAACCCCAAATATAGCGAGAAATAAGTACCGGTTCTGGCGAAGCCAGAGTTGGTACAAGTCTGGCATATTCGAAGAATTTCGAAGTATACCCTCGACAATCAACATCCACCATTCGATGGCTCAGGAACTTATTCGCCATTTGTTCCTTTTCATATTCGGGGCAGAATTTTCTTTCCACTAGATGCTTAAATTCTTCCCAACTTATGGCATAAGCCATATCGCTTCCCTTGGCTTGCAATACCGTGTTCCACCATTCTAATGCCTCTTCCTTAAAAAGGTGAGAAGCATACATAACCTTATCCTCCTCGGCACATTTACTTATTTTAATCACTGCCTCGGTTTTCTCTAACCAACGCAGTGCATCACTCGCCCATTCATTGCCTGCAAATTCAACTGGTTTACAGGCTAGAAATTCCTTGTAAGTGCAACCAGGTGTTGCAACTTTCATTTTCTTAAGTATCGGGGCTTGAATCACGTTGTCATTATTGCCGCCTCCATTAACATTATTACTAAAATTATCGTTGCGCGTGCGTTTACTGGGGTGAGCTTGCGAAGGCTCAACAAGACTTTTAACAACAACGACGATTGCCGGGATAGCATTGGCTATTCCCTGAGCGATGATGTTCTCTATATCTTGCCGATTTAGAAAGTGATCCTCATTATTTTGTTCAGATTGATTAACTTCATTAACTGGTTCATTAACATCATGTTCCATCTAATAATTCACAATATACATAAGTTATTGACACAAATAAATAACAACCAAACGCAATAAAGTAATCGCACATAATCACGTCAACACGTATGGCCAAAATTGTCGACTTTGCGACTTTCATATTTTATCTATACTATATATAATATACATATCCAAAGGACTTCTTAAGGTCATTAAAATTTCCTTAAAACACCCCTAAAGCATGATGTACAAGTCTTTTAAGCACCAGAAAACTTCACTTTCCACTTATACCCTTTCACTAAAAAAAAAAGACACGGGTGATCTTCACCAGATCTAGGGTTTCACATTCATTCATTTCAAAACATATCGCCGCTCCCCTGCTTCTCTCTCTCTCTCTCTCTCGATTTCACTAGATCTATGAAGTTTCAACAGATCGATGAAGATTCTGACCTCCTGGTTCTCTCTCTCTCCTCGTATGATTTGTTGTTGATTGTTGTTATTTCCTTTGAAGATTTGATGATTAAACATGTGTTCACCACAGATCGACGGAGAAGAGTTGCAACGGAGAAGAGGTGCAACTGAGACTTTTAGATCTGCGATCCCCAAACCCTAATACGGTAAAACTTTTAGATCTGGTATGTTTATATACAGGTTGGGGGATTTTGATTTCAGGTTAGTGGTCTGATTTATCATATTGCGATTTTATACATGTTTAATTACATGAGCGAGTTTAATACCTGGGTCAATTTTGTTTTTTCTTTCAGGTCATTTCCGGCTGTTGTTCTATCTTTATCGCAAACTTAAAGGTATGCTTTAAGATAAACTGAACAATTATGATTGTCTCTTCATGAATTCAGCTAATATCTGCAGTTGTGATGTAGTTTTGTGGTTTGATAATGCGACTCTGAGTTTTTAGTGATTTTGTTGTGAATTACAGTTCAATGTTTGGACCACTCGATTGATTTGAAAGGCCTTGTAAGTCCTGAATTTTATTATTTGATCATGTTTATAAATAACAATGTAATTCTAGGGATTCATCATAGTTAAGTTATAGTTTTTGTTATACAAGTCGGATTGCTGTATAATTTTGTATTTATGTGTTTGCATTCTGGTGTTTTGTGTATTGTATATTACATTCTTGAATTTTGATGTCATGATGTGATGTAGTTGTCCATTAATGTTTAGAACTAGGTCAAGAAATCGGGGTTGAAGGTAATGGTTTCGTTCTCGACTTTGTGTTTTGCAATTTGTTTTTTGATATTGTTTGAGGTTTTTTGCTAGGGTTTTGAACAATGTACACATCAAGGTTAAATTTTTTTGATTGATTGATATATTGAGTCTGTGTAGTGCAATTTGTGGAATGTGTGTAGAATCAATAAGGCCATTGGGGTTGTGGGGCATGAGAGGAGAGTTTAAGTAAGACTAAACGGAAATGGGGGTTTGTTCTTACTATATGAAATTTTTGATAATGTGATGCTGCTATTTTTTAGTGCTACTCTCTGATTCACCTGTGTTTCGGGGGCTATGTTTAGTGCTACTCTCTGATTCGGGTGTGAGTGGTGGAGGTAACAATCAAAGTCCAGTGTTTTTCTAGGAAAATTATGGTTTCATGTGATTATATGTTTTGTTTTGGTGTTCCAGGTGGCACCAATCCTGTTCTTGGTGATGCTTGTGATTGCGGGGACATGTTTTTTTTTGTATTCAGCAATGTTGGTGAGGTTGGTTTTCATGAGTGGCACAATTTAAGGAATTAATTTGGGTTATGGTTTGGTGTGCTAAATCGTTCGTGTTTGTGGGTTGGCGGTTCGAACCTGAAAATCATGTCTAAACCCGAATGCGACACGAATATTCATGGGTTAACACGAACACAACCCGTTTGATCCTTTTTTTTCATTTTGTTAGTTTTTGCATATTAATACTCAAAAATTACAAATTTACAACAAAAAAATACAGATGTATATGAAACAATAATGAAAATTACAAATTATAAAAGTTGATGTCAATTTTTCTCTTAATGATAAAAACTTTAGCATAAAATACCCAATCATGTCGTGTCTGTGCGTGTTTGCGAGTTCGGCCCGAAACTGACCTGATAATATCGTCTTAGGTTCATGCCGTGTCCTAAACTCACACCCATATTTAACTAATCAAATGGAATAATGGATTTAGTTAAAGCAAGGTAACGAGCCAAACGGGAAAGACGGTTTAAAGTCACATGAAATGCATCCAAATGCATTCAAATTTCCTAAGTCTATCAAAACAAGTTGCATTCTTCTTGCAATAATATAAATCTATAATCATATTTTTGCACATTAATTATTTTAAATTTTCAAAACGTTGGATAAAAAGGTGTTTGCTCGTTGGCCCAACCTATTTTGACCCGCATAAAGATATCTATGTTGATCCAAACCCATTTTGACCTGTTATTCAACCTGTCTAACTTACACTTGCTTGTTTTACAAACACCGGAAATCATAAATCTTGTGTTGTCGTATCTTTATCATGTAGGAATATTGTGTGAAAAAGGTGGGTTGGATTGAAGTAATAGCGATGCTTGGTTTATTTGGAATGCTTGTGAGCTTAATTGAGATGTATCCTTTTTTGTTAAACCTCAGTGGGGCCCACCTCCATGTAATTCTGAATAAGAACACCGTTTGTCTGTTTTGCTTAACAATTTCTTAGGGCCTTATTTGAGTTCAAGACTCTCAAATCGATATCTTGGTCTGTAGAAGTTGTAAGTGAATATTGTTTTGTAATATTTTGTTTTACTTTTTTTTATGTTTAAATTTGTAACAAATGAAAAACCTGACCAAACTAAATTTACATAATTTTGTTCACGGTTTCATATTTCTGATATTAATCTTTGCTGGTTCCGGGATATCAGGCTTTATATTCACTTCGTTGACCCCTCTTTTGTTCTGCAGGTTTGTTTCTCGAGGTATAGAGAGGAGAGAAAAAATGTTAATAACAGATGTATAATCTCATGAAACAATGATCTAATTTTTGCAAGCGAGTGGAGCCACACTATTCAATCTTTACTCACCGCGGATATGTGGGCAGTGGTCATTCGCGTATTTTTATACCACCAAAAGGTAATTTTTCAGAAAACTAGATCTCGAAAGTGCGATCGAGGCTCTGACGAGTCTACCTGGCGTGGGCCCCAAAGTTGCAGCCTGCATAGCTTTGTTCTCTCTAGATCAACATCATGCTGTTCCTGTTGATACACACGTCTGGAAGGTCAGCTTCTTAGATTTCTCATAACTTTTTTTTTTACATTCCAAGTGTCAAAACAGGCGGGATGGTTAAATAGTCAAAATGTGGCAGGTTGGTCGACCTACACCTTTAACCCCCCCCCCCCCACATAACGTTACTATGTGAGTTCAAAAAGACACTTTTGGGGAATTTCAATGTGTTCAACCTGTTTCTCTTTCAGTTAACTTTTTTAATTTGACCAGTTAGGACTAGGGAACAAAGCATCATCCACATCTACCCATTCATAAGTAAATGGGTCGAAATTGCTAACTTTATAATATATTGTTGACCAATAGTATGAAATTTAAGCATGATTTGATTATGTTCAAATGAGTGATTGGTGTTAACAGCTATGTAGTTCTGTGGTCATTAGAAATAACTTCTTTTTAGTTTAAAGATCTTTTATGTCATGATACGAAATTGAAAGTTGGTTCGGTTAATGTCACTGTTCAAGTGGTATATTTGTATAGAAAAGGAAGAAACTTCGTAAATAGTGGTGGCAAATTTGATTCATTACTTATGAATGGGTCGATTTGGGCCGTGTTTTGTTTCAAATGGGTCAAATTAAAAAAATAGCTAATATGAAAACAAGTCGAATGGGTCAAACTGGTTGTAAGTGGTCTGACGTTTATATTTAGTGCATGCAACCTCCTAAATCATTATTAATAGATTTGCAAACAAATTGTAATAGTATTGTTTCTATAATTACAATTATACATTAGCTGTTTATACATAAAGAAAAGAAAGTGTTTGCAGATATTCCCAGGCCCGCCCCGCAATGGCGGATCTAGAAAATCAACATTTCAAAAAAAGGAGTAATGAAATCGAAAAAACGTCATTTTTTTCCAAAATTTACACTACCGCTGAAGTGTCAAGGGGTAGCGGGGCTACCCCTATTTACAAGCTATATCTGCCCCTGCCGGCCCGGCCCATACTAAATGTGTCATGTTTCTGTCAGTACCCATTTTGACTCATTGCCTAATCTTTTGATGGCAGATTGCAACTAGATATCTGGTTCCGGAGCTGGCTGGCAAACGTTTGACACCTAAGCTTTGCAGCCACGTGGCTGATGCATTCGTACAAAAATACGGGAAATATGCTGGTTGAGCTCAAACTCTTCTTTTCATAGCCGAATTACCTTCACAAAAGGCCCTTCTGCAGTCTCTAAGTAATGAAACAGCCAAAGACGTAAAACCGCCGAAGATCACGGGTAATGAAAGTCATCTATCAATATCAATATCAATACTATATATAATGCATATCCAAGGGACTACTTAAGGTAATTTGCCACTTCCCTTAAAACTCCTTTAATGCATGATGTACAAGTGTTTAAAGCACATGAATATTAAAAGTAAATTAACTTTCCAATATTACCCTTGGGCGGCCAAAATTCAATCAGATTAAAAAGCACATGAAAAGTTTTGAAATTCAAATCTCGCCTCTCTCCTCTCTTTCTCTATCTTTCTCTCAGATCTAGATCTGGAGTGTTTGAAATCGGACAATGGTGAGCTCCGGTGGAGGAGACTAGGGTTCCGGCGAAGGTAAAGCCCATTGGATGATGAACCACCGGTGACCCCCCTTTCGAGGCAGACAGCCAAGCAGATACATTGCGAAGGTAAGAAACGCTTATCGACGCATTTGACCCGTTTAAAAGTAAACGGGTCAAAATTGACACCTTCAACTTGATAATGAAACATTTGTTATTTGCACAGGATTATGAAGGTTGACCTCACCTTTCCTTCTACCCCTAATGATTCTGCCGAAGCTAAAGATCTCATAATACAAGTTGTGTTGTTATATTCACCAAATAATTATCAAGTCATGAGATTGAGTGCTAAGTTTGAAGATGAATATTCTATTCCATATTTTATAATATAATATGATTTGAACAAATGCAGCTTTTAGTGAAAGACTCTGCAAAAAGGTTCCCCCTTGACAAGATTTTGAACCATCCTTGGATCATCATGAATGCTGATCCCAATGGTACTTTCTCTAAATAGAAGCAACAGAAATGAACCTTAACCCAAATGTGTGTGAATTTGGTAGCCTATTGCTGCTTCTTTATGTTGCCTTCATATAGAGAATGTATGAATATTGTTATGTAATCTATATAATCCTTTCTTTATGTTATAACTTAATTAAAAAATCAATTTATATACTACCCATTTGCTTGGAGAAAAGATGAACACAATGCTAAATAGTATGGCAGAATTCTTGATTATTTAAAAGAACTTGGGATTTGGGAAACTATTGTATGAGTTGAATAGTTGCATTTTATGGTCTGATGTAGCAAAATTAAATTTTGAGGTCTGGGTAACCAGTATAAAACAAGTTTAGGTAGAAGTGACAACTTGAATATTGGTTTAAAATAGTGCGTCTGAGGCGTGAGGCCTCTGAAGTCTGAAGTGTTGATAGAAACGCTTCACCCTACTTGAAGTAGTATTAACTAGATTTTATTTACGTGGCATTTAAAAAAAATAAAAAACTTGTTCAGTTAATATAGATACAGGTAACGATATTGTTCGGTTAAAGTCAGTCTGGTTCGTCACGTTAGCGAGGGAAAACACTAAAAGATAAAATATGAAAAAGAATAAAAGTAGAGGGACTAAACATGCATAATAACAAAATTAAAGTAGATAGACTAAACATGTATATTAAAAAAGTTAAAATTGAGTGGTTGTATAGTAAATATAGTAAAAAACAGAAGGTGTAAGTAGAGAATCAACTAAAAGATAAAACTCTTGGCTACTTTTAGCTGAGCGTTGTGTTTTAGTAATTTATAATAATTTATATTGATTAAAAGATTCAATGGGTCTAATGAAACCTGATTCCTTGTACTGTTTTGAATGTATGATTTTTTTAATTATTATCTATAAAGCTCATGACGCACCAATGTTACGAATAAAAAAGCCAATAGAAATAGTAAGTAGTATATCACAAGAGGATTGATAAACTAACAGAAAACGAGTACCGTGTCATGAATTGTAACCCCGCCGGTTTTGAAGTACCTTAACCGGAAATTTAGATTTTAGTTATGACCCAACTGAACTGAACCTTCTCATGCATATCCTTAGATTTTAGTATGGCTCAAAACCGAACCGCCCCGTACATAGCCATAAACTCACCAACCTAAGTGATATGTTTCCCGCCGCATCGCGCGGGTAAACGACTAGTATATTTTAATATGCATCCGTACACACCAGTTATCTTACAAAAGTTTTATTTTAAGTTATTTTACATTATTGTATTTTTATTATTTATTACTATTTTATTATTATTAAACACATAACCACACAACCACAGTCAGCTGGCATTTCAGAAATGACACTCCCTCTTTTCGTATTTCCAGGAGATTTGTTCTCCCACTTCCCGGATTCGATTTCCTGCATTCATCAGTTCCTCACCATAGTGGCGGAGTTCAGCCAAGTTTTCTGTGCTCATAGGTGGGTTTGGTGCAGGTTCAGGGTCAAACTGGGGGAAATAGGTGTTAGGGTTATTCAAGAGATTCTGAAATTGCCAGTCAGTTGTCCACCATTCTTCCAGCTCTCCATGTAGAGGTTGGGGATTGACAATAGGATCTGGGATAGCAGGCTCTAAATTAACTGGAAGTTGTGATTCAGCTGGGTAATTGAAGAGGTTTTCATCGGCAGGTCCGATGAGGTCACTATTTGCTAGTTTGCGATCCAGCTCCTCTTGTAGGATTGTGTACGGACCCGAACGAGTCGTTCAGAGGAGTTTTGATCAGTTTCAGAGGCGAAACTAAGAAACTGACTTAGAAACAGCTAGCAATACACTTTAAACTCACTTCTGATTGATATATAACAGATTACATGCAAAAGGAACACCGGCTGCACCTCGGTATCCAAAGTTACAATTCTTACAAATGATACCGCTTGAAAGGTATTTATAGGATCCAGATTCCGCTTGAAAACAGTTCAAGCGGAATAAGAAACTTGTTGATTCCGCTTGAAAATGACAAATGTCATTTCAAGCGGAATAAGGTCCATTCAAGCGAAATCAGATTCTAACTCACCTAAACCTATTTTCTCGTACAATGTGCCCTGATCTAACAATCCTAGTCTAAGACTCGATACAAGACGAAGTCGACAGATGTATGCACTAACAGACTCCCCCTCAGATGTTGACGAGTCTTAAGTGTCGTGTCTTCGCATCTTCAATCTTTATCAGTCTTTAGGCTTTACTTTCTCTATCAGCATCAACAGACTCCCCCTAACAATGTGCTGGCATTCCTTAAGTTCATCAGCATCATCTGCTTCAGGATCGTAATCTGGCTCAGTCTATATCCACATAGTCTTCAGGTATTGGAACCTGGCTCTTCAAGAACATGCTTTTCAGGATCGATTAACCTGGCTCTTCAAGAGGTTGTTCCATGATCATGATCTGACTCTCATCCAACTCAGGTTATCTGCACAATCTCTACCTTAAAATAAATTTTACAATTTAGAATAAAGATATATGCACCAACTCAGACTCTCCCTCAAATCAACCAGAATGATTTATCAATGAAAATCCTGATGAACCACCTGTAAATTTGTTTAAAATACATTTGATTAAGAACAGATTCCCCCTCACAAAATGGTCATCATGTCTAGCACTTGGAACTTTGAAAATCAGCTCTCCAACACCAGTTGTCGAAAATCTTTTTGCATTTTTCAAAATTATGCTAAAACACACTGAAAATCTTTTTGGATTTTTATAAGAAATGTAGTAAAGAAATATTTACAGACAAAACATTTTTGTGAGTTTATGTAAGAGGATCATATCAGTTTATGAGACAAATCACCAACACCGTTAAGCTTCATTTCATTTTAAGTTTTAAACAATTCACTTAGATTGTCAGTATACTGGTCCACTTAAATTTTCACACAAAGTTCAACTGATCCGAGATACGATATTAATGTCTTAAGAACTTAAACTTACTCGCGTGTCCCACTACTTGAATATACTCCCGTATCCAGATCCCAATATTCAGTCTTACAGGTGAGTATACCTAGATGATATATGTAAAGGGTTAGATGCGAAACCGTGAGAGCTCAGGTCAGAACTTCCGTTCAGCAGAGAGATGACGGCTCAACTTTTGGTGTGTCCCCTTTAGAGGATCTTTTCTTCAACAGCACATGATTAGCATTTTTCAATGTTTCATCATTTTTTATGCTGAGGGCGGCGCTATGTTTCAAGCAATGCAGAAAGTATTATACGGGGACTAGGTCAGAATTTCCATTTAGCAGAAGTCCCGGGATAATACCCCAGATATCACTGAGCATAAAGACCTAGTATCTCAGAAAGAGGGACCTTTCAAACAAGATTTCAGGGGTTACCCATATATCCAAGAAGTTGTTCCCCACGATATAAGTAAGTTTGAATTTAGGTTTATATCTCGTCACAATCTACTAAATGTGCAAAAACCTACTAGCATATCCGCAGTGAGATTTGTTTATCACATTTTATCTTTACATTTCTTTAGCATGTTGTGACAGTCCACTGATGTACTATCATTTCCTCTTTTATACAACAAAACTCGTTTTTTGATTTTATCATGTTTTTGGCTTTTTTAAATTTTCTAATGTTTTTTGATTTTCTGAAATTTTTACTCCCCCTAAAATGCAAACACATTTAAAAAAAAATTGAAAACAAACTATACAGAAAGTTGACAACTGATATCAAATCGCCTTAATTAGCCATCCACTTGGCATAAACAATCAGAACTCCCCCTTTCAACAAACCATTTTCTCATTAAGATTTCAAAACACTTAAGTTTGTTTTAATCAAAATGATTTTTACGGAAAATGAGTTTAGTTGATTTTACCACTTGTAGGGACTGGTTCATCATCTTGTTCATTCAATTACATATATGAGGATTACATCAAGTTCAAACTAATGACCTTGACGGATCACTTGTAAGATCTAACCTCTTACCACTTGTAAGTATATCCAAATCATTTAACCACATGTAGGAATAAAACATCTACACAAACCATTTTACCAATCAAAATGCCGATTCATGCTTCACACTTACCAATCCTGGAAGCTCCGGCAAGTCACAACCTGTAAACAAGAATCTATTTTAAACAAGAATGATGCCGATTCATGATCCACGATTACAAACTTGGGATCTCCGGCAAGTCAGGTTTTCAAGCGAAGAAAATGTCCACCCAAGCCTGACCAGCCTTGGGTGAAATCAACTCATCTGCAGTTGGGATGTAAGTTGCTTTCTTTTTAGCATAAAAATCCTTTACCCCTTTTACTTTCCTGTCGATCATCTTTCCAAAAATATTCTTTACATTTCCATTGAAAACTTTCTCAACATCAAATTCATTCTTCTCAGAATAAAATTGATTCGAGATCTCAACTTTCCCAATTTTTCGTTTAAAATTTTTAGTCCTCAATGGTGGAAAGTTCTCATCATCCATTGAAGGAACTGAGTTTTCACTCCTTTTAATAACATGTGGCTCCTCTGATTTTGTGGAATCAGATTCATTGCCAATTTTCACATCAGCTTTCTTAACAACCCACTTTTGGTTGTCAAGCTTCACACTTCTCCACTAAAACCTCTTTGAACATTCACCAACTTCATATGTAGAATTTTTGAACACTTTAAATTTCTCAGTTGGTGGTTCGGTTTTATCAACAACAACTTCTTTAATTTTTCCAGAAACTCCCTGTTTTGTGTTAGTTGCTTTAGGACAGTTCCATGCAATGTGACCAACTTCATTGCATCTAAAACAGGTTCTGGTTTCTTTTCTTTGAACTTCATTCTTCTTCTTCGCAGCAAGAAAATCTTGATTTGACTATCTCCAGAATGAGCTCTTCTTTTCCTCTTCAGCAGACGGTCCTGAAACAAATTTTGTATTTTTAGAAATTTTCTCATTTTTATAATTTTTGGGTGGAATAAAACCTAATCCTTTCTTTTTGAAATTACCGTTAGGGTTTGGTTTCTTTTGAAAACCAGAACCAGAACTGTAACCCTTTTTCTTGTTTAATCGTTGTGTAACTCTTGAGGTGTATTTTTTAGGTTTTTCAGTAAGATTTAAATCTTTTATTTCAGAAATATTGATTTCTGTCATTTTGAAAACCTTTTTGATCATATCAAATTGAACACTTCTTATTGGAAACTCTTTATCAAAATATAATTTGTCAGAATCATTCAAAGTATATGCAACTTCAAATGTTTCGTCATTCAAATTAGATTTTGACAATAAAAATTCTTTACTATAAACCCGTTTTCCCGACGATTTTGAACTTCTGACAGACGAACTCGAACTCCCGACTGACAAACACGAACTTTCGGACTCGGACTTTGACTCTGACTCCTCATCCTTATCCAACACTTGATCGACCATTCTTTTTATTAATTTAGACTCATGATCTGTGTCGGACGCGGTGAACGTGATGTCAATGTTGTCTGGTAATACATCGGTTAACTCGGACTCTAACTTTATATTGACTGCCTTTTTAACTTGTTCCTCATTCTGTTTTCTAGGCGAGTACCCTTCCCAAATTGGAGGCGGACACTTGTTATAACAGACACTCTGTTTCTTACCAGTATCCTTTTTCTTCTTTGAATTCTTTTCTTCATCTTTAAACGCCTCAAAACCTGCAACAGTAGGATAAATTCTGTCAATTAAGTAATCAGAACTTGTATAACTTCTCAGTAATCGTCTGATTCTTTCGTTTTCAACTTTTTCACCATCCAACTCTTGCTTCCATTTCGCACATTCTTCAATGTAAAAAATTATCTCTTTCTGCTTCGACATCATGGTTGCATTCATCATTTTCAAAGCATTTTCTCTTTCTGTATTTGTCTTTTGCAAACTGTTCACTGTTCTGTTCAACACATCGTATGATTCTTTTAAATTCTTGACATCAAACAGCAACTTTTCTTTTAACTTTTCTGATTCACTAAACCTCTCATCTTTTTCTTCACATTGTTTGCAGGATTCTGAACATGTAAGACAAGGTTTTGTGACTTCAACTATCTTTTCGATCTCCACAATCTTCTCAACTTCAACTACCTTTTCCACTTCAACTATCTTCTCAACAATCTTGGTTTCTTTCATCTCTTTTGCAGCTTTTCTCTCTTTGAGTTTCTTCAGTTTATCTGCAAAATAAAATTCAAAACTGTCAGAAGATAAATGAGTTTTTCCAACATTTATCTGTTCAATCTCCTCATCATCATCACTTGTCTCTGATGGACTGTTTTTAGATGAAACAGATCCTTCATCTTCACTTTTCTCCTCATCAGATGTTGGGATTGAACCCTATCAGAGGAACAGATAATTAAAGCCAAAACTGGATCAGAGCAGTGGATCCAGAATAAGCAGATGTTTACATACAAATCTCTTCCCTTGAAAGTGGTTTCACATCTGCTGACCTCCTATCTGCTGATCTTACTAAATGCTGACCTACAACTGCTGCCTTGCATCTACTGCCCAATGTCAAAGACTGATGGAAGACCAAATCTCTGCTGATTCAATCTAGTGCCTTGAATCAAGTACTGCTGATCCGGACAAGCACTGCTGGGTTCACAGCAGTGGAAGGATGCAGCAGCTGTTTAAAGTGTCTTTTATGTAATGTAATATAATAGCAGTAGTTTAGTACATCAGTGTTTGTATAGATCAGAGGTTAGAGTTTGTTAGGAGGTTAGATGTCACTTTCATGGTGACGTCAGCTAAGATGCTCAGTGGTTTGTAAGTGCCTATAAATAGTTCAGTACTTTATACTGTTCTATTAGCTCTTGCAATACCGTCTTCTTTGCACGAACAAACGCTGAGCTCTGGCTGAGGGGGAGTTTGTATTCAAGCATTACTTGTAATCGTTATTGAAAGTTAATTCAATCATTCGATTCCTTGTTGAAAAATGTCTTGATCAAAGCATTACTTTCGTTTGATTGTATACAAAGTTTGTTTTCATTTTAATTCCGCTGCACAACTCTTTCATCTCCATCTTAATTTCAAACGAAAATACAATAAAAAAGAAACTCAGATCCAACATCAGATAACACATCTATCCATTCCTTCAATAATTCTGGCTTTTGAACAATTTGAGCAATAAAAGCCTTAAACTCTCCATTCTCATCCAAATAATTATCCCAGCTAAATCCTGGAGCCAACTTTTCATCATCTTGATCAATGATACCAAAATAGGCTTTCTTGTTGGCATCTTCAATCATTTTCCCATGTGCCGTTTGTGAATCCTTTTGTTGATGTGGTTGATGAGTGATTTGCTGATATATAGCCTTCCGATAGTAGTCATCTTTTCCAAAAGGATTCTTTGCTCCACTAGTCTCCTGATTTTTGCACTCTCTTTTGAAATGACCTTTCTCCCTGCATTTAAAACAAGTAACTTTAGATTTATCAAAACCTAAAGCTGAAAGATGAGCATCCAAAAAGTCATTTCGTCCTGTTATCATTTTAAATTTTTCAGCTCTTCTCAGGACACTAGCTAGACACCATTTGATGTCCATAAGCTCCAATTCTTCTGCATCTATCTGGTCATAATCTTCCTTTGTTAGCATCGGATTACCAATTTTTCCAGCAATCAACCCTTCATAAGATTCCAAAGCAGTAACCAGTAATCCCATATGACTCTTTACAACTTCTTCAGAAAAATTCTGTCCATTTTGAAAATTTTGAGTTGATTTTGTCAACATTCAACGTAGACTGTGGTCTAACATACTTGGTTTCAATACTTTCCCAAGCTCTTAGATGATTTGCCTGAACCCAATTTTCAAAACGATTCTTCCATCCATGGTACTCCTCGATTCCCATAAGTTTCGGGGGTTTTTGCATTGTTCCGGTTTCGTTTTCTAGGTTCATGTTTTGAGCAATGACAGACGGAGTAGTCGAAGGTGTAGCAAACGCGTTATAGAACTCTTCTTCCATGATTCGGCAATACGTTTTTCTAAACCAGCACTTTTCAAGCGAAATAGTAAACTACAGTTCAAGCAGAATAAGCAGTTTGCACTTTCAAGCAAAATAACCAACAGAACCCTTTGAAGCGGAATCTCTCAAGCACCTGTTTGAAGCGGAATCACCAACAACTTTCAAGCGGAATCTGTCTGAAGCAAAACCACTGATTTCGCTTGAAAATTTCAAGCGGAATTACAACTTTCAAGCTGAATCAGGTATTTTGGAGCGGAATTAGTCAAGCGGAATACCAACAACCCTATTTGAAGCTGAATCACCAGCAACTTCAAGCAGAAACAAAACTTATCCGTTCAAGCGGAATCACTTCGAATGTCCATTTTTGCCAATTTTAAGTCGAATTTTGCTTTGAAACTTTCAAGGGTTTGTTAATATGCACTTTTACACAAACTGTGAGAAATTGAACTGATTCTGACCGTAAACACTTGTAAATTTTGAAAAGAAGGGGTAGAAAAACAGAAATTTCCAGCTGAATCGGTAAGAAATCCTCTTCCTGAGCTCTGATACCACTTGTAGGATCGTGTACGGACCCGAACGAGTCGTTCAGAGGAGTTTTGATCAGTTTTAGAGGCAGAAACTAAGAAACTGACTTAGAAACAGTTAGCAATACACTTTAAACTCACTTCTGATTGATATATAACAGATTACATGCAAAAGGAACACCGGCAGCACCTCGGTATCCAAAGTTACAATTCTTACAAATGATACCGCTTGAAAGGTATTTATAGGATCCAGATTCCGCTTGAAAACAGTTCAAGCGAAATAAGAAACTTGCTGATTCCGCTTGAAAATGACAAATGTCATTTCAAGCGGAATAAGGTCCATTCAAGTGAAATCAGATTCTAACTCACCTAAACCTATTTTCTCGTACAACGTACCCTGATCTAACAATCCTAGTCTAAGACTCGATACAAGACGAAGTCGACAGATGTATGCACTAACACCTCCCATGGTGGCATTTCCTGGGCTTGCCCGGAACTTTCCCCAATCTCTTTTCCTTTCCCTTTATCCTTCGGATTCTCAGTCTTTTTAACCTTCTGTGCAGCTGGTTTCTTCCTACGCCCACGTTTCCAGTCCAAGATTCTCCTCCTCTTTTTCGGCTTTGGTTTCTCCTGTGGTTGGGCCTGGAACACCATTGGCTCTTCAGTATCAGCCTGGTAGCCAGTGAAGGTACCGGTAGTATCCATATTGGTGCTATGGATAGTAAAGTTTCGAAGTGCCTCCGACAGTTCATTCATGCTGTTAGCACATATGAAGACACACACAAAATTAAGTTAAAATTTTATTTATTATAATTTAAGTTTTCACAAAATCACAAAATGGCAATCCGAAAAATTAAGTATTTCTAAATACTTAATTGACTTAAATCAGTGGCCCTGAAACCTCCAGTTCATTCATGTTGTTAGCACATATGAAGACACACACAAAATTAAGTTAAAATTTTATTTATTATAATTTAAGTTTTCACAAAATCACAGAATGGCAATCCGAAAAAATTAAGTATTTCTAAATACTTAATTGACTTAAATCAGTGGCTCTGATACCACCTTTTTCTGTCACGGCCCCCGGCCCGGTGTGACCCTGTCAAGAGGCCGCGGGACAGAAACCCGTGGTATTGATTATTTAATTTGGCAGCGGAAATATTTGACAGGATCTTTTAAACTGAAAATGCCCAATTATTTTATTTCACAATTTGGGACAAACCCCATAATTTACAATAAAGGGAATTTTGACGAGGAAATCCCTGGTTTTACAAAACGTGTTTATTTATTTTATTGAGCCACCTCTTCAAGCTTTTTAGTGCTACCTAGCACTTTTCCTTGATTCATAGTAAGTCACCTGAAACATGTTTAAAACGAATTTTATCCGCGGGGAAATACTGGCGAGTCATTCAATTTGCACAAAAGACACATTGTTATAAATTTACAGCATTAAGGGTTTTTATATTTGCCCTTATCATGTAATTAACTGGTTCAGCTGTCACTCGACCGAATCTGTGGACATATCACTAATTAGGCTCGCCCACCTAAGGTGATAAATCGTTAGTAGTAATGTGCACAAAACCCCCACATACTGCCAGTAATTAAAGATTAGCAAAGACTTAACTGCAAAGTATAACTGGAAAACATTTAGGGTTTTGTAAAGCAAATTGATAAAAAGAGAATGACTCACATTACAAGTTTAACTGGACAGAACCTTGCCTTCTGATTTGACCTTGTAACCTAGTTAAATAACAATGCACACGAAACTAGGTCAGTAACTTAATACAACATTTACGATAAACTCACGAAATCAAAACCCTCACGATGAATGACAAAGTATAGCCCAAATACGGGCAGCACTTAAACATCCATTGGTATTCTATTCATCCTGAATGATGATGGATCGTATTATTTCATGGACCGTCTATGGGTCCCAAGCCAAGATGATCTTCGCACCTTGCTTATGGATGAAGCTCATAAGTCTCGTTATTCTATTCATCCTGGTGCAGACAAAATGTATAAGGATCTTCGCACTCAGTATTGGTGGCCTGGTATGAAGAAAGACATTGCCTTATACGTGTCAAAATGCCTTACTTGTCTTAAGGTTAAGGCTGAGCATCAACATCCCTCTGGTTTATTGGAGCAACCAGAGATTCCAGTTTGGAAATGGGAAAACATTTCTATGGATCTTATTACCAAACTTCCGCGCACTAAGAAAGGTCATGACGCCATCTGGGTAGTTGTTGATCGTCTTACAAAGTCAGCACATTTCTTGCCAATCCGTGAGGATCTATCTGCTGACAAGCTTGCAAAGATTTATGTGGATGAAATTATATCTAGACATGGTGTTCACTTGAACATTATTTCTGACAGAGATGCTCGATTCTCATCTCGTTTTTGGAGAACCATGCAATCTGCTATGGGGACCCAACTTAATTTGAGCACAGCTTATTATCCGCAGTCTGATGGCCAAACTGAAAGAACAATCCAGACTTTGGAGGATATGCTTAGAGCTTGTGTGATCGATTTTGGTGGTAGTTAGGATTCGTATCTTCCGTTGATTGAATTCTCCTACAACAATAGTTATCACACCAGCATCAACATGGCTCCTTTCGAGGCTCTCTATCGTCGAAAATGTCGTTCACCAGTCTGCTGGAATGAGATCGGTGAGGCTCAGCTTACTGGACCTGACCTCATTCTAGAGACAACAGATAAGGTTAAGAAAGTTTGTGATAACCTTCAGACAGCTCGAAGCCGTCAAAAGAGTTACGTGGACCGACGATGCAAGCCCTTGGAATTTCAAGTCGGTGATCGTGTATTACTTAAGGTCTCACCTTGGAAAGGTGTGATCAGATTTGAAAAGACATGAAAACTTGCACCTAGATACATTGGACCATTCAAGATCATCGAAAGAATCAGTAAGGTAGCCTACAGACTTGAGTTACCTCCTGAACTTGGAAACGTTCATCCAACCTTTCACGTGTCCAATCTCAAGAAGTGTTTAGCTGATGAGAACCTCCACATACCACTTGACGAAATTCGTGTTGATAACACGATGCACTTTGTTGAGAAACCTGTGGAAATCATGGACCGTGAAGTCAAGTGGCTCAAACGCAAGCGCATTCCATTGGTCAAAGTTTGCTGGGAATCTAAACGTGGACCAGAGTTTACTTGGGAACGTGAAGATCAAATGAAGGCGAAGTATCCACATCTATTCTCACAAGTTTCCTCTAAATAAATTTCGGGACGAAATTTCCTCAAGTAGGGGAGACTGTGACACCTGTGCTTGTAATCATTGTAAACAGTTTAGTTATCAATGAAATAATGTTATTTAACCCCAATGTTTGTTTGTTTATGTTTAATATTTTTCGTGTTTTGGTTTCTGTTCAAATCCGAACTCTATATCGTTTTCTGGAGAGTTATACGAAAACTGGTGCGTAAACGTAATCAGTTTAACGCGAAAAACACTCCGAAACATCAATTTATGCTTAACATACCTTAAATAACCTTTACATAACTTAGAAATAAGTTTTTAAGGCTTTGGTATGGCAAAATCAAGTTTATTCGTTTACACGGACTAAATTCGACAAACTGCGAAAGTATACCGATTCGTACTGTAACGGACATTTCGGAACATGATCATGAGTTAAACATACCTTAAATATCCTTAACATAGCTTAGAAATAGGCTTTGAGGGGTTCGGTGTGCTAAAATAAACTTTTTGGTCATTCAGGGACTAAAAGCGTTAAAAAGTGCATAAGTTTGCATTTTCACGCATATCTTACGTTTTGAATACATCCGGACATCCAAAAATTTATGTAATCATTAAAATATTATGTTTTAGTGATTGGCTTGATAAAAATCCATTCGTCGCGTAATTTGGATCGTTTTTGCATCCGTTACGACTTCCGTCGTAATTAACTGAACAACGTAACCGTACGGCCAAACGAACCGACATCCGACATATTTTTGAGCATGGTTCAAGTTCCCTATGTTTTAACATCCTTATGGGGCTTAAAAATGGGCTTGACGGGTGTTAGAAGTGCCAAAACGCGACTATACGCGCACAGGGACCAAAACTCAAACTTTGCTGGTCAGCTGGGTCCTTATGGACAGTATGGGTCTGCTTACGATCCGTAAGCATGTCCCAGATCAGCAGAGTTGTGTTTCCAGCTATCTTCCACTCTTGCACATGGTTTTTCAGCATTCTATGGGCCATTTTAAGGTGCCCGTGGTTTTGCAAAACCATGGGTGCACATGTACGGTTGTTTAGGCATAGTGACGAGTCGCAGTTTCGACCAAAATACGTATTCTTGCATACTTTGTAACCAAACTACTTTTGGGTATCAAAACCCTTTGTTTTGATACCAAACCTGTTTTCCAACTTCGTTAAACATGTGACACCTGTGCCTCTGCAACCATCAAACATGTGACAACTCGAGTTTCCAAGATTTCCATTTTTGTTTAGTTGTTGGTTTGCACGACTTGTTTGCCTTGTAACCATACGTGTTTAATATATGATGAGATGTTATGAGATTGTTGTGTTATGTATTTAGTGTTATAAACTTGTGTTTGGTTTAACTTGTTGACACCTAAGGTTTCACACTAGTAACTTCGACGAAACAGGCATTTCGCCGCCAATCAACTCGATGAAACAAGTATTTTTCGTCATAACTCACACGACGAAACAGAGGATTATTTCGCCGTCCTTATCTCGATGAAACAGGTGTTTCACCGGCCCACTGTTTCGCCCAAGCCCATTAAAGGCCCAGAATGTTACGCGGATATTTATTGGGTATTACTGTTTCATTCGGCACACATTTAGCAATCAGAAACCCTAGAGGTCTTCCCCCCTTAGGGACGGCAATCCTGTGTGTTCGAAGCCTTCTAGATCGATCAAGTTAGTATTTCCATTTATCACGGTTAGTGTTTAACCCTTGCATGATTAATCAATTGTTATCATAGCTAACTGTTAATCAAAGACATGATTCATCAATGATATGTAATGTTTGATCTTATGATTTGGTGCCCTTCCGATTGTTGAGGATGATTATTATGATATGCTTGAACAATACTGAAACTGTAAACACTATTCGGATTAGGTGACGTCGAAATGTTGAATCTGTTAACATTTAGGGTTCTTGTTGCTGTTAATTCGAATAGGATGCTGATCGATGTGATAGGTTGTCTGATATTGATAAATCTGTGAATCTGTGTTCCTGTAATGGCCATCGTATATGCTAGATTGATTAAGGTTGACACATGATTGCTGTATGTTTGTATGTTTGCTATGTGATGACGATCGGCGGTTAGGGTTTCTGGGTAACCATCAGTTACGCGACGTAACTGATCTAATGGATGAAACGCCGATCACGACGAAACAGGGGGTGTTTCGCCGAGGTCAATCACGACGAAACAGGGGGTGTTTCGCCGATGAGATGTACGATGAAACAGGGAGTTTCGTCGAAAGGGAATTACGACGAAACAGGGGAGTTTCGTCGAAGGGGTTCACGACGAAACGAATGTGTTTCGTCAGATGGGTAAACTGCACAGTGAACTCAGTTAAGTCTGTTAAGGGTTAACTGGGTTAGCTAGCTGTTTTTAAATGATAAGCATGACTTGCATGAACCTGTATAACTGATGAATGCTATGTGTTAGTTATTGCTTGCATGTACGTGATGATCTTGCCTGTTAGTCGAACATGTGAATGCAAACTGATTGTGTGTACATGCATACTATAGACTTTGACTGAATTTTTTGTGTGAGTAATCTTAGCATACCGAGCAAACCGAGGTGAGTGCACACTTTCTACAAGGCATGGGATTCCCAAGGGTTGGGAATGGGTTAATAAACTAAAACGGAACTCTACATATCCTCCTTGGGTAGGATATGTACGACCATCCTCCTTGGGTAGGATGCCACTATAACTCCTAAGTATTCTCCTTGGGTAGAACTACGTACGTTCGTCCTCCTTGGGTAGGACAACAACCTTAACTTACTAGACAAAACTCTATCATGAAGTCCCTCCTCCTTATATCGACTTAATTGCCGAGGCCGATGGCGAGCGGGTCATTAGTTAATAGCGCTATTAGGTTTAACAAACCTCACACCGTGTCGTTCGAACGGGCGTGTACTAATGGACTATGGCAAACGGTCGGTGATGATAGACACTAATGTAGGGCACAACTTATATTTCGTTAGTAGTCGATATGGTATGGTCTAGTGGTTCACAGGGGAAGCCCCCCACTACTTATGATTATGGTTTGGGAAACAAAAGGTTACTGGTTAACTCGTGGTTTACGAAACAACATATGATTTCAAAACGAACTGGTAAAACTAAACAACCAACTGTGAACTCGCTCAACTTTGTTGTTGACTCGTTGTTACATGCCTTGCAGGTCGTTAGGTATTTCAGGTGCTTGCATGAGGAGGCGTGGACGTTGTGGGACATGGATAGTTACATGCCATGTTAAACATTTATCATACTTTTGAACTTATACTTTGGTTTTAAACATTATGCTTTCGCTTACAACTTAAACTATGTTTTTTTTGGACACCAATTATATTGTGTTTGGGTTTTGCATTTATTTATACGCTATGTTCAATATGATTGGTGGCTTGATCCTGGTCAGTCACGCCTCCAAGCGGTGATACTCCGCATGTGGATTTTGGGGGTGTGACAGATTGGTATCAGAGCCATTGGTTATAGTGAACTAGGTTTTAATAAGGGAAAAAGTTTTTGTTAAAACCAGACTATAACCTGTACAGTGCTCAACGATCCACAACGACGCCTCGCTCCACGTGCAAGACTCAACACTCTAGGTGGTATGGTTTATGTTTGTATTGCCTACTTGCTAGTCAAATAGAATTTTGCTCATGATATGCTTAGATAAACGTAACAACTATTGATTGAAAATACATGTGTGCTTACTCTCTTCTGTCATCGCACTTTCGCGAACCTCTCTCTCACTCATGTTTCCTTTGATATGAAGATCATGAGTGGACATATCAACATGACTCAAGCCCAGATGACTGCTTTAATCAATGAGCAAGTAGCTGCAGCATTCGCAGCCGCTCAGGCAGGAGGTATAACCTGCCATTATAACTTACTCTAGGATCTTTGGATCCTACTCACGTAAACCAACACTTGTGCTTAACGTTGTTTCTTCTTACACACACGACAGGTCAACATGCTCAGCCTATTGCATGTACCTTCAAAACTTTTATGGACTGCCGACCTACTACTTTCAACGGCACTGAAGGAGATGTAGGCCTCCTCCACTGGTTCGAGAAGCTCGAATCCGTCTTCGAGATGTGTGAATGCCCTGAGGCACGTAGGGTGAAGTATGCTACTGTTACTCTTGAAGGTCTAGCGCTCACATGGTGGAACGCTCAGGTTCAAATGCTGGGGATTGTTGCTGCTAACGCCACCCCATGGAACGATTTCAAGGATATCAAGGAAGAGTTTTGTAGTCGCGACGACATCCACAAGCTAGAGGTGGAGTTTTTAAACTTAAAGATGACAGGGTCGGAAATCGAAGCGTATACGAAAAGGTCAAATAAGCTGGCAATCTTGTGTCCCACTATGGTAGACCCTCCCATCAAACGTATCGAACTGTATCTCAAGGGTCTTGTGCCAGAAATTTAGAGTCATGTGACCGTGACTAATCTTGGCACCATCCAGCAAGTCACTCGACTTGCTCATCGTCTCACTGATCAGGCGGTGGAACAGAACAAATTGCCCAAGCGTATTGGTACTACTGCTACAGTCACAGCTACTTCTGATGCCTCCAGCGACAACAAGCGCAAATGGGATGGAATCTCAAGCAAGGGTTCGACATCAGCTCTGTCTCAGTCTCAGCAGCGAAAGACTGATGACTACCAAAGTCCTGGTCAGCAATTGTCTGGTAGTCAAGGGCAGGGTGGATACAGGGGAAACCACCCCAAATGTAATCGATGCAACAGGCATCACAGTGGGCAGTGCAACAAGGCTCGTTGTTTGAGGTGTAACAAGTTTGGGCATGAAGCAAAGGATTGCAGGGGTGCACGACCTGTGAATCAGAATCGTCAACAACAGCAACAGAAGACTCCACAAAATCAGCCACAGCAACAGCAGGGTAACAGGGGATGCTTTCAGTTTGGTGCTGAAGGCCACTTCAAGAGAAACTGCCCCCAGTTAAATCAGAATCAGAATAACAACAAAACAATCAGGGGAACGGGAACAACAACGGGAATAACAAAGGGGAAACAATGGAAACAATGGCGCCCGGGGCCGTGTGTTCGTGATCGGTCAGGGTGAAGCAAGGAATGATCCTAACGTGGTGATGGGTAAGTTCCTTCTCGACGACTTTTATGTTACTGTTTTATTTGATTCGGGTACCGATACCAGTTATGTGTCCTTAAAAGTCAGTCAAATGTTAAAGCACACACCAACACTTTTGAACACCAAGCATGTCGTAGAGTTAGCAAATGGTAAAAGTTTAGAGGCCACACATGTAGTTAAGGGTTGTAATCTCATCTTAGCTGGTCAGACCTTCTCTAATAATCTCATTCCTATTGTTTTGGGTAGTTTCGACATTGTTATTGGTATGGATTGGTTATCGCAACATCGAGCAGAGATCCTCTGGCAGGAGAAGATCGTCCGCATTCCTCGTTCAAATGGGGAACCGTTAGTGATTCATGGCGACAAGAGTGGTGCCGTGGTGGGCATCATTTCTTTTCTAAAGGCCCAGAAGTGTTTGCAAAAGGGCCACACTGCTATTCTAGCCCTCGTTACTGAC
The DNA here is from genome assembly GCA_030545235.1 of Helianthus tuberosus. Lineage (NCBI taxonomy): Eukaryota > Viridiplantae > Streptophyta > Magnoliopsida > Asterales > Asteraceae > Helianthus > Helianthus tuberosus. The sequence continues at coordinate 99,876,160 of CM060355.1, forward strand.
ACCTCGAAGAAAGAAAAGAAGATAGAAGATATTCCGGTTGTACATGATTTTCCTGAGGTATTTCCTGAGGAATTACCCGGTCTTCCACCTCATCATCAGGTTGAATTTCAAATCGAGCTAGCTCCTGGAGCAGCACCAATAGCTCGAGCACCTTATCGTTTAGCTCCATCAGAACTAGAAGAACTGTCCACGCAACTGCAAGAGCTCTTGGATAAGGGCTTTATTCGTCCTAGCTCTTCGCCCTGGGGAGCTCCAGTATTATTTGTGATGAAGAAAGACGGTACCTTCAGAATGTGTATCGACTACCGCGAACTCAACAAGGTGACTGTGAAGAATCGCTATCCACTTCCACGCATTGATGACTTGTTCGATCAGCTGCAAGGGTCGAGCTACTATTCGAAGATTGACCTGAGGTCAGGTTACCATCAACTGAGAGTCCGAGATGAGGATATCTCTAAGACAACATTTAAAACTCGTTACGGGCATTACGAGTTTCTAGTTATACCCTTCGGATTGACGAATGCACCTGCAGTCTTCATGGATCTTATGAACAGAGTGTGCAAGCCTTACCTGGACAAGTTTGTTATTGTTTTCATCGACGACATCCTGATCTATTCTAAGAGTCAGGAGGAACACGAGCACCATCTACGGCTTATTTTGGAACTCCTCCGAACAAAACAGTTGTACGCTAAGTTTTCAAAATGCGACTTTTGGCTTTGTGAAGTCCACTTTCTAGGCCATGTGGTAAACAAGGATGGGATTCATGTTGATCCATCCAAGGTAGACTCAATTAAGAACTGGCCTGCACCCCGTACACCAACGGAAATACGCCAATTCTTGGGTTTGGTGGGCTATTACAGAAGGTTCATCAAGGATTTCTCCAAGATTGCGCAACCTTTCACTTCACTAACTCAGAAAGGTGTCACCTATCATTGGGGTAATGCACAGGAATCAGCATTTCGGCACCTAAAAGATAGACTTTGCAGTGCACCAATTCTCTCATTGCCAGAGGGCACAGACAACTTTGTGGTTTATTGTGACGCATCGATTCCGGGTCTTGGCTGTGTATTGATGCAACGGGATAAAGTCATCGCTTACGCCTCACGCCAACTTAAGATTCACGACAGGAATTACACTACACACGATCTGGAGTTGGGAGCTGTTGTGTTTGCGCTTAAGATATGGAGACATTACCTGTACGGTACCAAGTGCACCATTTACACCGATCACAGGAGTCTCGAGCATATCTTCCAATAGAAGGAATTAAACATGCGTCAACGTCGATGGATCGAGTTACTGAATGACTACGAATGCGGGATTAAGTACCATCCGGGCAAAGCCAATGTGGTGGCCGATGCCCTCAGTCGAAAGGAGACTACACCTAGGCGTATACGAGCGTTACAACTTACCATCCAATCCAGTCTTCCTACTCAGATACGAGAAGCTCAGGTTGAAGCACTGAAGCCAGAAAACGTCAGGGCTGAGGCCCTACGCGGATCAAGGAAACGGTTAGAATAAAAGGAAGACGGTGCTTACTATGTAACAGGAGGCATCTGGGTCCCACTCTATGGCAATTTACGAGAACTTGTAATGGATGAAGCACATAAGTCTCGTTATTCAGTACATCATGGTTCGGATAAGATGTACCACGATCTCAAGACTACATACTGGTGGTCTAGCATGAAGGCCCACATAGCAACCTATGTTGGCAAATGTTTGACTTGTGCGAGAGTCAAGACCGAATATCAGAAACCATCAGATCTACTTGAACAACCAAAGATACCACAGTGGAAATGGGAGCAAATTTCCATGGATTTCGTTACTGGCCTGCCTGGATCTCAACGCAGAAACGACACCATTTGGGTGATAGTGGATCGATTGACTAAGTCCGCACACTTCTTGGCTATCAAAGAAACAGACAAGTTCTCTACTTTAGCAGGCGTTTATTTAAAGGAAGTGGTTTCGAGGCACGGGGTGCCAACCTCCATTATATCTGATCGCGATGCACGTTTTACTTCTGAGCTGTGGAAAACAATGTACAAATCTTTTGTCTCACGTTTAGACATAAGCACTGCTTATCATCCCTAGACGGATGGGCAGTCTGAACGCACTATTCAAACCCTTGAAGACATGCTTAGGGCATGTGTGATTGATTTTGGCAACGGCTGGGAAAAACACCTCCCGTTGGTGGAGTTTTCGTATAACAACAGCTACCACACCAGCATTCAAGCCGCTCCATTTGAGGCATTGTACGGGCGTAAATGCCGATCACCTCTTTGTTGGGCAGAGGTGGGTGATAGTCAGATCACGGGTCCAGAACTTGTAGTAGACACAACGGAAAGGATAGCTCAGATACGACAAAGTATGGCGGCAGCTCGTGACTGTCAGAAAAGCTACGCTGATAAGCGCAGGAAACCACTCGAGTTCCAGGTTGGGGATCGAGTGCTACTCAAAGTCTCACCGTGGAAAGGTGTGGTCCGTTTTGGAAAACGAGGTAAACTTAACCCACGTTATGTTGGACCGTTCGAAATCATTGAGAAAATAAGCAAGGTGGCCTACAAGCTGAACCTACCCGCAGAACTCAGTGGAGTTCACATCGTATTTCACGTGTCAAATCTGAAGAAGTATCTGTCAGATGAGACCCTCATAGTTCCTTTTAAGGAGCTCACTATAGACGACCAGTTGCGATTCGTCGAGGAACTAGTAGAGATTACTGATCGAGATGTGAAAGTTCTCAAGCACACCAGAATACCTCTTGTTCGAGTTCGTTGGAACTCCCGTCGTGGGCCAGAGTTCACATGGGAACGAGAAGACCAAATGAAACTCAAGTATCCCCAGTTTTTCAAGAACAATGCAACCACTACTGAGGCTGAAGCTACTGTGGAATTTCGGGACGAAATTCCAAATCAACGGGGGGATGATGTGACACCCCAGGAAAACCAGTAAACCACACAACTTAACTAGCTTCCTCAGTAACCGCATGCTAAATTTCGGGACGAAATTTCTTTCAAGTTGGGGATAATGTGACAACTCGAGTTTCCAAGATTTCCATTTTTGTTTAGTTGTTGGTTTGCACGACTTTTTTGCCTTGTAACCATACGTGTTTAATATATGATGAGATGTTATGAGACTGTTGTGTTATGTATTTAGTGTTATAAACTTGTGTTTGGTTTAACTTGTTGACACCTAAGGTTTCACACTAGTAACTTCGACGAAACAGGCGTTTCGCTGCCAATCAACTCGACGAAACAAGTATGTTTCGTCATAACTCACACGACGAAACAAAGGATTGTTTCGCCGTCCTTATCTCGACAAAACAGGCGTTTCGCCGGCCCACTGTTTCGCCGAAGCCCATTAAGGGCCCAGTACGTTACGCGGATATTTATCGGGTATTACTGTTTCATTCGGCACACATTTAGCAATCAGAAACCCTAGAGCTCTTCCCCCCTTAGCGACGGCAATCCTATGTGTTCGAAGCCTTCTAGATCGATCAAGTTAGTATTTCCATTTATCACGGTTAGTGTTTAACCCTTGCATGATTAATCAATTGTTATCATAGCTAACTGTTAATCAAAGACATGATTCATCAATGATATGTAATGTTTGATCTTATGATTTGGTGCCCTTCCGATTGTTGAGGATGATTATTATGATATGCTTGAACAATACTGAAACTCTAAACACTATTCGGATTAGGTGACATCAAAATGTTGAATCTGTTAACATTTAGGGTTCTTGCTGCTGTTAATTCGAATAGGATGCTGATTGATGTGATAGGTTGTCTGATATTGATAAATCTGTGAATCTGTGTTCCTGTAATGGCCATCGTATATGCTAGATTGATTAAGGTTGACACATGATTGCTGTATGTTTGTATGTTTGCTATGTGATGACGATCGGCGGTTAGGGTTTCTGGGTAACCATCAGTTACGTGACGTAACTGATCTAATGGACGAAATGTCGATCACGACGAAACAGGGGGTGTTTCGCCGAGGGCAATCACGACGAAACAGGGGGTGTTTCGCCGATAAGATGTACGACGAAACAGGGAGTTTCGTTGAAAGGGAACTACGATGAAACAGGGGAGTTTCATCGAAGGGGTTCACGACGAAACGAATGTGTTTCGTTAGATGGGTAAACTGCCAGTGAACTCAGTTAAGTCTGTTAAGGGTTAACTGGGTTAGCTAGCTGTTGTTAAATGATAAGCATGACTTGCATGAACCTGTATAACTGATGAATGCTATGTGTTAGTTGTTGCTTGCATGTACGTGATGATCTTGCCTGTTAGTCGAACATGTGAATGCAAACTGATTGTGTGTACATGCATACTATAGGCTTTGAATGAATTGTTTGTGCGAGTAATCTTAGCATACCGAGCAAACCGAGGTGAGTTCACACTTTCTACAAGGCATGGGATTCCCAAGGGTTGGGAATGGGTTAATAAACTAAAACGCAACTCTACATATCCTCCTTGGGTAGGATATGTACGGCCATCCTCCTTGGGTAGGATGCCACTCTAACTCCTACGTATTCTCCTTGGGTAGAACTACGTACGTTCGTCCTCCTTGGGTAGGAAAACAACCTTAACTTACTAGACAAAACTCTATCATGAAGTCCCTCCTCCTTATATCGACTTAATCGCTGAGGCCGATGGCGAGCGGGTCATTAGTTAATAGCGCTATTAGGTTTAACAAACCTCACACCGTGTCGTTCGAACGGGCGTGTACTAATGGACTATGGCAAACTGTCAGTGATGATAGACACTGATGTAGGGCACAACTTATATTTCTTTAGTAGTCGATATGGTATGGTCTAGTGGTTCACAGGGGAAGCCCCCCACTACTTATGATTATGGTTTGGGAAACAAAAGGTTACTGGTTAACTCGTGGTTTACAAAACAACATATGATTTCAAAATGAACTGGTAAAACTAAACAACCAACTGTGAACTCGCTCAACTTTTTTGTTGACTCGTTGTTACATGCCTTGCAGGTCGTTAGGTATTTTAGGAGCTTGCATGAGGAGGCGTGGACGTTGTGGGACATGGATAGTTACATGCCATATTAAACATGTATCATACTTTTGAACTTATACTTTGGTTTTAAACATTATGCTTCCGCTTACAACTTAAACTATGTTTTGTTTGGACACCAATTATATTGTGTTTGGGTTTTGCATTTATTTATACGCTATGTTCAATATGATTGGTGGCTTGATCCTGGTCAGTCACGCCTCCAAGTGGTGATACTCCGCATGTGGATTTTGGGGGTGTGACAAAAAAAATACAAAATTTATGAAATATTGTGTTTCATACTTGGGATTTGTAAAAATATGTGTATCTTTTGCACATATCAATTCATGTTTGATTTCAAGCTTTAAATCACTTTTTGGAAGGTTATACGCGCACTGATGCGTAAATATAACCAGTTTAATGCAACGAACCCTCCGTAATAGTGAAATAGGCTTAACATACCTTAAATAACCTTTACATAACTTAGAAATAAGTTTTGGAGGGTTTGGTGTGGCGAAATCAAGTTTATTAGCTTACAGGGACTAATTTCGACAAACTATGAAAGAATGCCGATTTGTACTGTAATGAACATTCCGGAACTTGATCATAAGTTAAATATGCCCTAAATATCCTTTACATAGCTTATAAATAGGCTTTGAGATGTTTTGTGCGCAAAAATAAACTTTCTTGATCAATAGGGACTAAAAGCGTCAAAAAGTGCACAAGTTTGCATTTTCGCGCATATCTTACGTTCTGAATATATCCGGACATCCAAAAATTTATGTAATCATTAAAATATTTTATTTTAGTGATTGGCATGATAAAATTCCATTCGTCGCTTAATTTGGATCGTTTTTACGTTCGTTACGACTTCCGTCGTAATTAACCGAACAACGCAACCATACGGCCAAACGAACCGACATCCGAGATGTTTTTGAGCATATTTTAAGTACCCTATACTTTAACATCATTTTAGAGCTTTGAAATGGGGTTAACGGGGCTTAAAAGTGCCAAAAATAAAGTTTTACAAGTGCAGGGACCATTTTTGAAATTTCTGACCAGATTCAATGAATCTAGTCCAATTTTGAAGTGTTGATGGTTTTTGTCACACCCCCAAAATGCCACATGAGGAAACCCCCACGAGGCGTGTGACATACCAGGATCTAGCCATCAATCACATTGAACTCATAGGTGTATTTAAATAAAACTTTCATCTATTAACATTAAGTGTTACACATTACAAATATTTCACAGTATACAGCAGAAGCATAATTCATTCGTTAATAGTTTATAAATCACATGTAAGAGCCATTAGTTTTGTGTTGCGATTCCATGTAACTCAACCCATGACCACTCCAGCCTTCCATACAGCAAGTTCCAACAATATGCACCTAAAGGCCTGCAAGGCATGTAACAACGAATCAACAACAAAGTTGAGCGAGTTCACAGTTGGTTGTCCATTTTAAAGTTGTTCCAAAAGTCATAAGTTCATTTGAAAACCAGTTGTTTATCAGTTCCCTGTTTCCCAAACCATAACCAGTGGGGGTTACCCCATGTTGTAAACCACTAGACTAGTTATATATATATATTGGCGTCCTTCCCAACCGAGGACGGAGGTACGTATTCTACCCATCCAAGAATACGCAGGTTAAATGTAGTCGTCCTTCCCAATCTGAGGACGGAGGTACGTATTCTTCCCAATCCGAGAATACGCAGGTTTAGTGTAGGCGTCCTTCCCAATCCGAGGACGGAGGTACGTATTCTTCCCAATCCGAGAATACGCAGGTTTAGTGTAGGCATCCTTCCCAATCTGAGAACAGAGGTACGTATTCTTCCCAAACCGAGAATACGCAGGATTAAATGTAGTCTATTAGTGGTGAATATACAGGTTTCATCTTAGCTTCTTAATCTCATTCCCAACCCACCGGGAATCCCATGTAATAAGAGTGTGAACTCACCTTTGGTTGCTCGGTAGACAAATTACTTGTGTTAGGTTGGTCAACCACACCCAGTAGGTTAAGAACGAGCGGTTGTGTGCGCGACCCGAGACCCGAACCTGCTGAATTTGGAACCCGAACTCCTACGATGAAACCTGTATATTCACCACTAATAGACTACATTTAATCCTGCGTATTCTCGGATTGGGAAGAATACGTACCTCCGTCCTCGGATTGGGAAGGACGCCTACACTAAACCTGCGTATTCTCGGATTGGGAAGAATACGTACCTCCGTCCTCGAATTAGGAAGGACGCATACACTAAACCTGCGTATTCTCGGATTGGGAAGAATACGTACCTCCGTCCTCGGATTGGGAAGGACGACTACATTTAACCTGCGTATTCTCGGATGAGTAGAATACGTACCTCCGTCCTCGGTTGGGAAGGACGCCAATATATATAACTAGTCTAGTGGTTTACAACATGGAGTAGCCCCCACTGGTTATGGTTTGGGAAACAGGGAACTGATAAACAACTGGTTTTCGAATGAACTTATGACTTTTGGAACAACTTTAAAATGGACAACCAACTGTGAACTCGCTCAACTTTGTTGTTGATTCGTTGTTACATGCCTTGCAGGCCTTTAGGTGCATATTGTTGGAACTTGCTGTATGGAAGGCTGGAGTGGTCATGGGTCGAGTTACATGCAATCACAACACAAAACTAATGGTTCTTACATGTGATTTATAAACTATTAACGAATAAATCATGCTTCTGCTGTATACTGTGAATTATTTGTAATGTGTAACACTTAATGTTAATAGATGAAAGTTTTATTTAAATACACCTATGGGTTCAATGTGATTTATGGCTAGATCCTGGTATGTCACACGCCACGCGGGGGTTTCTGCATGAGGTATTTTGGGGGTGTGACAGATTGGTATCAGAGCCATTGGTTATAGTGAACTTGGTTTTTAAAAAAGGGGAAAACGTTTTTGTAAAACCAGACTATAACTGAACAGTTCTGAAAACGTGAATACGACCATGACACTCAGCTCCAGACTGCAAGGTTCATCTCTCGTATACTCATTGTACTGCATAACTAGTGAACACTTACATATGATATTGCATGTGATTGCACGTTTAGCACAACGGTATGAATTCGCGTATTACTTGTATGTGTTATGTGATTGATAGGGCGGTATTCCCCAAACATTCATGACTTACACTTCGTGATGCTCTTTGTTTGCTATTCGAGTTAGAGGAACCATTGACATGAGTTAAGAGGAGCTGAGATGAACATGCAAATCACAATGTTATTGTGGGTGCACACATAATAATAATGTGGGGTGCATGCGAGTCCCAGTGAGCCTTAACAAGTGGAAAAGGGGTTCCGTTCCGTTATTTGATCGATGTGAAACATAACAAACCTATAGGGCCCATAGCAGTGATTGTCCCCTACTCGAACGAGAACTTTTCATTTCTCTCTGAACCCTTACGAATCTCGATGCTATCGCATATTACCTGAACACCCATCTGAACGCCTAGCGGATTGTGTAGAATGTTAGGTGCTTATACGAACGTCCCTGAGTTTGAAGTCACAGCGTCGAATGATAGATTGATACCTTTCTTACTCCTCTTCGGTTGCTGGAACTCATGTATTGATGTCTTAGATTCCGAAGTGTGATCACTTCTGCAACACTCCCGCAACATACTGGGTATTACTCAAACAACTTGCAACATCGATGAATAGGAGGTTGAGCGTAGTACTTTACCGACCTCAGTACCTGGACGACCCTGATTACCGGCAACGAGCTCCAGTGAATTGGCTTCAACCTAATCCTTAGCCCTTGTCAGCGACTCTTGGGAGTCAACTCTTACGAATCAATCGGGGCATAAGCAATGACACTCGACTATAACGTGGAGTGTGTAACTGCCAGCACAGTGAGTAGTGCCTTAGGACATGGCACGGGATATGAAGAGATGGACCCTGTCTATGAAAGATCGTAGAGCTCCGTTTCAAACGATAGCATTGGAGGCAACAGTCACGGCAACATCAAGATACTAGAAATGGTAACCAGCAGCATAGAAAGGAAGGTGCCTACGACATGGAATGGTTGTCGCTAAATCAAAATGACAACAACCAAGGAAACGACGGCTGTACTGGAAATCCTCACAACGAGTACAGCAACGCTGGAAATGATGCTCATGGAAGGGCTGGCGTGGGCAACGCCCGGATTACAACAACATGGTGGCAGCAAGTTTTGAAAGTTAATCATTTCGTTCCTGTTCTGTTCAACCCTAATACTTTCTGAGACCAGACCAGTTGTGGAATCGGCTGGTGGCAAGACAATTGAAGCCTCATATGTTTATAGGGATACAAATTCAACCGTGTGGGATAAGTTTTTGACATCGACCTTCCTTCCACTATCCAAGATGATGTTGATGCAGTAGTCAGTTAGGATTGGTTAACCAAACATCGCGCACTTGTACCCCGTGAAGGGAAAGTTGCCGTCTGTCATAAAGTATCCGAGTGGTGCAGAGGTTAGCATCAATTCAGTAGTGAAGGCCAGGAGTGTCTACGGAAAGATTACCCCGCTATGTTAGCAACTGTTACAGACGTAAGGTTAGGAAAAAGGGGATCAAGGATCCACCAGTTGTTCGTGAGTACTCCCCATGTGCTGCCCGAGGAACTTCCAGGATCAAATCTACAACCGTTAGGTAGGAACTCAGTTTGACCTCGTGCCAGAGGCAGTTCTGACTACTCGTACTCTTTACCGTCTTGCACCAGGAGGGTTACAGGAGCTGTTTAACCAACTACAGGAACTGTCAGACAGGAGTTTTCACTTTAAGGAGCCCCCGCTACACCCATGAAGAGAAACCTTTTCGTATGTGTACTGACTATCAAGAACTCAACAAGGTGTCAGTTAAGAACCGTTTGCCTCGACCACGTATTGATAACCCGTTGACTAGTTGCGAGGAACAAGCTTCCATTCGAGGATTGCCTAGCGAACGGACTATCATCAGATGGAAGTCCAAGAGGAGAATGCTCTTAGAACAGCACATCGAATGCAACACAGCCATTTCAACTTGGTACACCATGATCATTGAGTTGGTCAACACACCAGAAGCTTCAGGGAATCCTCGTGTTGAGCAAAGCACACCGGCTTCGATATTCTAGTCGTCTGGGTTTTGGATGAGAGACACTAGGATTTATAAACCTTGTACTGATGATCGGGCATGAAGGCCCACCTAGTTAAGTATGTGAATGATGGACTGACTGGTGGGAAAGTTGAAGTGAGGTATCAGCAACCAACAATACCCACATGAAAACAAGAACAGACTGCCATGGAAATTGGTAGCTAGTCTACTTACAACTCGAAACGGAAACAATACCACCTGATGATCGTTGATAGTCTTGCGTAACCAGCACACTTTCTAGCCATCAAGGAAATGGATAAGTTTTCTACACTTGCAGTTATATACCTGAAAGAAGTGGTTGCTAGGCACGGGGTGCCAACCTCCATTATCTCTGATCGCGACCCATGACTTGCATCTGATTTGTGGCAAGCGATGCACACATCCTTTGGCTCACGTCTAGACATGAGCACAGTATATCATCCACAGACAGATGGGCAGACTGAACGCGCCATCCAAACTCTAGAACATGCTACGAGCCTGTGTTACCGATTTTAATACCGGCTGAGAACGACAATCACCTTGGGTGGAAGTTTTCTTATAACCATAGCTACCACACTAGTATTCAGACAGCACCATTGGAGGCATTGTACAGACGTAAATGCCGATCACCTTTGTATTGGCGGAAGTTGGCGAAAGCCCAATTACCTGCCCGGAACTTATACTTGACCCAGCGGAAAAGATCGCCCAGATTAGACAACGTGTGGCGGCGACTCGAGACCGTCAGAGAAGCTACGCTGATAGGTGTAAGAAACCTTTAGAATTCCTGGTCACGGACCGGGTTATACTAATAGTCTCACCTTGGAAAGATGTGGTACACTTTGGCAAAAGGGGCAAGCTTAATACTTGATACTTTGGACTTTTTGAAATTACCGAGAAAATCGGTAAGGTAGCTTACAGACTAAACCTGCCTAAAGAGCTGAGTGAGGTGCACAACGTTTTTCACATGTCGAATCTGAAGAAGTCTCTGTCAAATGAAAACACTCATCATTCCTTTTGAGGAACCCACGATCGGCAATCAACTATGCTTCGTCAAGGAACCGGCTGAGATCACGGAGCAAGAAATCAAAACCTTCAAACGTAGCAAGATACCAATAGCCCGAGTTCGTTGGAACTCGCGCCGTGGCCCGGAGTTTACCTGGGAACAGAACGACCAGATGATGCGCAGGTATCCCCAGTTGTTTAACAAAACTTCCAGCACCGAGGCTACAATAGAATTTCGGGACGAAATTCCAACCAACGGGGATATGATGTGACACCCCGCGAAAACGTTTAAACATACTAGCTGGTCAGTGGCTACGCGCTAAATTTCGGGATGAAATTTCTTCGAATTTGGGGATAATGTGGCACGTCGGGTTTTCCTTCATGTTCCTTTGAAGTTGTAATTAATTTTGTGAAATCCTATACCATGTGAAATATGTATAAACTATGTGAATTTTCATGTTATGCGAATTACGTGACTTTATGTGATACATGACTTTATGTGCTATGCGTCTTACATGATTCGTTTTGTGAACCTTTGTGAAACTATGTGTATTAAAGTATAACAATAACGTCATTAACATATCTATGGCTATAGCGTATTGTATGGCTTAGTTTAAATTTCGACCCGAAATTCCTGTAACATGGGGAGAATGTGACAACCCATACTCACATTGTCGAGAGAAGTGTATTTTAGTAATTTTTGTATTCATTATTATTATTAAATAGTGAACCGCGATGAGAGGAATGAACCATTTAACTGATAACCCATGTCAAACGTAAACTATTTAACAGACACAACTAAGCGTTAAATGGACACGACAACTAACGGGTTTGTGCACACGAGCCCAAGCCCAACCCAAGCCCCCTACACACTAAACCCTACCTATTTAAATATCTTTTTCCTCATCATCCCTCTAAAAAAAATTTAACCCTACACATGCATACAACAGCCGCACCACGTCTCTTCTTCCCCCTCTCTAATGTTGGTCGCCAGAGACGGAAATTCCGGTGCCGTTTACTGGCCAGCCCCACCTGAAACCCTCGTGAAGCCTCTTCCCATCCTCCTTTGACCTCGTAATGCACACACCCCAATAACCGCAGAAGAGAAACATCTAGTGAGAGAGAGTGCAGACGATTGAGAGAGAATAGCAGAGAGAAAACAGAGGATGAAAACGGTGACCGACCACATCTTGTGGTGGGTTCACGGCTGCAAACCAAGTCCCGTCGGATTCTGGCGACACGACAGCAGAGACACGACGATGCGCTTGTTCCGGCAACCGACCACGAGTTCCGGCAGTGGTGGTGACGAACACAGCTTACGGCCAAGGTGAGACGGCTGTGATTGGTTCAAGTTTTGGTACAGGATCGGTTCATGTTCAAGTTGATTTTGGTTTGGAGTTTCCAAGGAGTTCGGGTTCCAAATTCAGCAGGTTCGGGTCTCGGGTCGCGCACACAACCGCACGTTCTAAACCTACTGGGTGTGGTTGACCAACCTAACACAAGTAATTTGTCTACCGAGCAACCAAAGGTGAGTTCACACTCTTAAGGCATGGGATTCCCGGTGGGTTGGGAATGGGATTAAGAAGCTAAGATGAAACCTGTATATTCACCACTAATAGACTACATTTAATCCTACGTATTCTCGGATTGGGAAGAATACGTACCTTCGTCCTCGGATTGGGAAGGACGCCTACACTAAACTTACGTATTCTCGGATTGGGAAGAATACGTACCTCCGTCCTCGGATTGGGAAGGACGCCTACACTAAACCCGCGTATTCTCAGATTGGGAAGAATACGTACCTCCGTCCTCGGATTGGGAAGGATGACTACATTTAACCTGCGTATTCTCGGATGGGTAGAATACGTACCTCCGTCCTCGGTTGGGAAGGACGCCAATATATATATATATATATATATATGTATATATATATATGTATATATATATATATAACTAGTCTAGTGGTTTACAACATGGGGTAGCCCTCACTGGTTATGGTTAGGGAAACAGGGAACTGATAAACAACTGGTTTTCGAATGAACTTATGACTTTTGGAACAACTTTAAAATGGACAACCAACTGTGAACTCGCTCAACTTTGTTGTTGATTCGTTGTTACATGCCTTGCAGGCCTTTAGGTGCATATTGTTGGAACTTGCTGCATGGAAGGCTGGAGTGGTCATGGGTCGAGTTAGATGGAATCGCAACACAAAACTAATGGTTCTTACATGTGATTTATAAACTATTAACGAATGAATTATGCTTCCGCTGTATACTGTGAATTATTTGTAATGTGTAACACTTAATGTTCATAGATGAAAGTTTTATGTAATCATTAAAATATTTTATTTTAGTGATTGGCATGGTAAAATTCCATTCGTCGCTTAATTTGGATCGATTTTGCGTTCGTTACGACTTCCGTCGTAATTAACCGAACAACGCGATCGTACGACCAAACGAACTGACTCCGAGATATTTTTGAGCATGTTTTGTGTTCCCAATACTTTAACTTCATTTTAGAGCCTTGAAATGAGGTTAACGGGGCTTAAACGTGTCAAAAATGAGCCGAAATGCAAGTTTTACAAGTTTAGGGGCTAAAATTGTCAATCTGCCAAAGATAGCCAGGCGGCCCGGGTAAGCCTGGCCTTATCCTTACGCGGCCCGTGTCAGACTTGCAGATCAGAAACATTGAATCTGGTCATTTAGCTCGTTTTTTGATGGTTTTGATCTATGGTTTTCAATACTATGGGTTGGTTTATGTGGATAACAAGTCCCCCAATCAGTCTTTAACAATTGTATGGCCAAGATCATTCCCTCCTTGACAAGAAATGATCCTAATGGTTTGCGAAAAACTATATAAGGCCATGCTCTCATTCCATTTTCCTCACATTTGATCTGAGATTTCTCTAAGTGGTTGTGATTATTCACTACCTACCTGAGAATACTTAAAATCAAATCTATTTGGACCCTTTGTAACTCCTCTTTCGTTCTTTATCGCTTTCTAGCTTAAAAGTCAAACTCTATTTGACTTTCAGCTTTGACCAGTCCATGGTCAACGAGAAGTTCGTTTGAACTTCGCAACGTGAGCGTAATCACGATGGTTATAGTCCTTAGTGACTATACCTACTGATTACCACGTTAACTAGGCGTAGTGACGAGTCGTAGTTTCGGTCAAAATGCGCATTTAAGCGTATTTTGCAACCAAACTACTCTTGGTATCAAAACACTTTGTTTTGATATCAAAACATGTTTTCTAACTTAGTTAAGCATGTTTTAACATGCTTAGCTCGACACTTTTAGTTTAGTTCTTGTTTAGAGTCGTAAGTCAAGCGGTCTAAACCACCGCTTAGACTTTCGAACTCGACCCGTTTGGTCGATCATTAGGATCCAACCAAGCATGATTAGTGACCATAGTTGCATAGGGAATAACCTTCCGAGGTTATACCTTATGGTCACCTAGTTTAAGTAGTTGTATGATAGGTAGATTATATGCCTTAGGTAATTTACCAAAATGCCCTTTTCATGCATAATTGGATTTTAAGCATATGTAACCTAACTTTTGTCACCTAAACTGATTATGCAACCTATTTAAACATGTTTAGGCATATAATACTTGTCATAGGACTAGTTAAACGTCTCGAACACGCATTTGCGCGAACGACACGTTAAAGTAGCATAAGCTACCTTACTGGGTCGTATCGGGTCGAAAGCACTTAGGTTAGGTTTCAATTTAGGATGTAGGCTTTGTTTAACCATATCACATGAGTTCCAACACTCATTTGGTTTACAAGACCTCATTCTGTCCGATCTTCCGATTCAGACGTCTATTCTTTGACTAGTGGTTCGATTACTAGGTGCTACTTGATTTCTCTGGGTTACTTGAGTTTGCTTGAGTTCTATTAACTGAGGATACTTTGCACTTCATGTGAGTACATAGTTCCCCTATTTTACTATTTTCAATTGTTTTGGGGTGATTCATATGTACAAAATGATTTCAAGGTTTAAACGATGATTTCAAAAACGATTAAGATGGTTTATACTAAACTAATAACGATTTCAATAAAGTGAACAAAACTTGTTGGTTGTAGTTACATAACGAATGACATTCATTAATTTTGGCCGAACCGACCAGTATTAGGTTATGGTACCATAGGATCTGACAAATCCCGTTATCAGACTACACCCATGGTTATGTGTGAGGGTTATGTAGGTAACAACCGAATCTGTGATTGTTAACTTACCCTTTGGTGGTTTGTTAATACGAGAAGCGAGATAGTGGAGTCACGAAGGTTTGAATGTTATTAGCGAGACGACCAAAAGTAGTTTCACAATTAAAACGAATATGATTTTGGGACGAGTTAAACAATTTGAGACGACATAAACGAGATAAACGATTTGGATAAACGATTGGTTTTGGGTAGTGATTAGATGATGGGACGGGTCTAGCATGATATAAGCATGGTAGATATGCCGCTGGTACATCTTATATATAAGTGCTTCTATCATATTACATTGCGTGTCGTTATTTAGTTCAACTGGGAAAACGATTTGAAACGATGTCACACAACAAGGTTTTCGAAATGATATAAACCATACAAGTTCTATTAAAGAGTTTTTACGAAACAATTTACGATTTGGTTTACTAAAACAATTTTTTTTGGGTTAAGAATCATGGCTATGAGATTTTATAAACTATAACCAATTCGATTTGAGTTGGTTAATTATGTTGCAATACACTTTTCAAAACGAGGTTTGTACTTTTGACCCTTGTAGTCTAACGAGGTACTGCAACATATAAACGAGCCATGAATCCGATACTCTCATAAAACCTATGTACTCGCCAACATTTCTTTGCTGACTTTATTTTTACATATGTTTCAGGTGGTATTGCTTGATGTTGCTTGCTAGGAAGCTTGTGTCACATAGGACCTGGACGAGGCCTTAGTGACTTAAAAACAGTTATAAACAATATGTAGTTTGTTTGTTTTGGTTTAAAGACAATGTACAGTACATAAAAAATCAATAAAACAAAACATTTGGTTACCATGGTTGTGGAACAATAATTCTGTTGCAACACTCCCCGACGTTTCCGCCACGGTTTGTTGTTTTAACGTGGTCGGGGTGTGACAGAAGAGTTGGTATAAGAGCCAATGGTTATAGGGAATTAGGTTATTAGTAATGCTTTGACCTAGACTATAACTTCTAGGACCCTAACACAAGTTTACTTGTGTTTAGATTTTAAAACAATACCGTCACCAATCCTTAGGTGATAACCACAACGAGAACACAATAACAAATCTGCTTCGAAAATTAATCATCTGTTCTAGGATGATTAGTTACTAGGTCTTGAACCCTCTATTATAAGGTTTTGAACCCTTCTAGTTTGATTCATATTTGGCTTAATGCCTTTTGAGTTTTCAAAATCTCGTCAAAGTTTGGGTCTAAATAATGTGAACACGTGCAAACTGGAAGAGTGAATGCCTGTACCCTGAGTTTTCTGTCTAAGGCTAGAGTGTTCCTACAAATCCGCAGTATCAGACCAGTCACTCTTACCTGGGAACTTTTGGGGTGAGTGTTCACTTACAGGCGAGCATGTCTTCATGATACATTATTTTGGCCCATTTACTTTGATTAGTCACTGCGTGTCATTTGTTTGTTCGAGGTAACGAACAAATGATCGCCTTCCTTGTGTTTTGCCAATGTTTTCGATACCACTTTTGTTTATCCGAATGTAAATGCCAATGTGAAACCCGCTCGTGGACGAGCATTCAATCTGAATGCAAACGAGGCTTGAGTTGACAACCTCGTTGTCAATGGTACCTTTCTTGTTAATGGTACGTTCCTTGTTAACAATCAACTTGCATCTGTTCTTTTCAATTCTGGTGCCGATAGGAGTTTTGTTTCGTTATCCTTTGAGCCTTTACTTGCGATACCTAGAACTAAACTGAGGAAGCCCTTATCTGTCGAAGTTGCTACTGGTAAACCTCTCGTACTCGATTTTATTCTTCGTGGTTGTCAATTGAACCTCGATAACCATCTTTTCCCTATTGACCTCACGTCGATGCAACTTGGGAGTTTTGACATCATCATAGGGATGGATTGGTTAACCAAACATCATGCTGAGGTGGTTTGTTTCGACAAGATCGTTCGTATTGCTCTTCCGTCTGGTGATGTCCTTGAGTTTCGTGGCGAGAAACCATCTGTTAGTTTGAAACTCATGTCGTGTACGAAAGCCCAACGTTATTTACGGAAAGGATATGTTGCTTTCCTGGCACATGTCACCGAGGAGAAACGCAAGAACAAGAGTATTCAGGATATTCCGATTGTTCGGCACTATCCAGAGGTGTTTCCTGATGAACTGCCTGGTTTGTCTCCAGTTCATCAAGTCGAGTTTCATATTGACCTTGTACCCAATGCCAACCCGATTGCTAAAGCGCCTTATCGACTTGCACTGTCTGAGATGCAAGAATTGTCGAAACAGCTTCAAGAGTTATCTGATAAAGGATTCATCCGACCGAGTTATTCATCTTGGGGAGCTCCTGTCCTCTTCGTGAAAAAGAAAGATGGATCTTTTCGAATGTGTATCGATAATCGTGAGCTTAACAAGCTTACCATCAAGAATCGATATCCCATACCTCGAGTTGATGATCTCTTTGATCAGCTGCAAGGTGCTACCTGCCTTTCCAAGATCGATCTGCGTTCTGGGTATCATCAGCTTTGTGTATTCGAAGAGGATATTCCGAAAACTGCTTTTCGCACAAGATATGGGCACTATGAGTTCACTGTCATGCCTTTTGGTTTGATAAATGATCCAGCTATCTTTATGGACTTAATGAATCGGGTCTGTAAACCTTATTTAGATAGGTTCATTATTGTGTTCATCGATGATATTCTTGTTTATTCGAAGCATCGAGCCGATCACGAGCAACACCTTCGTTTGACTTTGGAACTCCTGAAGAAGGAACAACTTTTTGCTAAATTCTCCAAGTGTGAATTTTGGCTTAAAGAAGTTCAGTTTTTGGGACATATAGTCAACGAGCAGGGTATCCATGTGGATCCTTGCAAAATAGCAGCTATTAAGGATTGGAATACACCAACGACACCCATAGAAGTTCGTTCTTTTCTCGGACTAGCTGGGTATTATCGACGGTTTATTTCAAACTTCTCAAATATTGTGGTTCCTCTCACTGCTTTGACTCAGAAGAATAAGCCTTTTGAGTGGGGACCCAAGCAAGAAGAAGCGTTCCAAACGCTGAAACAGAAGTTATGTAATGCTCCTGTTCTATCTTTGCCCAAGGGAAACGATGATTTCGTTGTCTATTGCGATGCCTCCAACTTAGGCCTTGGTTGTGTTCTCATGCAATGAGGCAAAGTTATAGCATATGCGTCTAGACAACTGAAAGTTCACGAAAAGAACTACACGACTCATGATCTTGAGTTGGGTGCTGTAGTCTTTGCTCTCAAAATCTGGAGACATTTTCTTTATGGCACGAAGTGTGTGGTTTTCACAGACCACAAAAGTCTCCAGCATATTCTCAATCAGAAGGAGTTAAACATGAGGCAACGACGTTGGATTGAACTCTTGAGTGACTATGATTGCGAGATTCGCTACCATCTTGGTAAAGCGAATGTCGTACCTGATGCGCTTAGTCGAAAGGAGCGAGTCAAGCTTCATTCTGTTCAAACTCTATCTGATATTCAAACTCGTGTTCTTCAAGCTCAACAATCTTGTGTCTCACAAAATTTAATGGGTAAGGAATTACCACATCGGCTTGAGCTTAAACTAGAAGCGAAGGACAATGGATTGCTTTATTTCAAGGATCATTTGTGGATTCCGAAACAAGACGATCTTCGCACTTTAGTGATGGACGAATCTCACAAATCTCGATATTCTATCCATTGCTGATAAGATGTACAAGGATCTTCGTACTCGGTATTGGTGGCCTGGTATGAAGAAAGATGTTGCCTTGTATGTATTGAAATGCCTAACTTGTCTCAAAGTCAAGGCTGAACATGAACGACCTTCTTGTTTGCTTGTAGAACCAGAAATACCGGTTTGAAAGTGGGAGAACATTGCTATGGATCTCATCACTAAATTACCGCGTACATCTAAAGGTCACGATGCAATTTGGGTTGTTATCGTTCGTTTGACGAAGTCAGCTCATTTTATTTCGATTCGCGAGGATCTATCTGCTGATAAGATTGTATCACGACATGGTGTTCCTTTGGATATCATTTCCGATCGTGATGCTCGATTTTCATCTCATTTTGGGAGAACCATGCAATCTGCTTTGGGGACCCAACTAAATCGAAGCACTGCTTCTCATCCCCAAACAGATGAACAATCTGAGAGGACGATTCAAACTTTGGAAGATATGCTTAGAGCATGCGTGATAGACTTTGGTGGTAATTGGGATTCTCACCTGCCATTGATCGAGTTCTCTTACAACAATAGTTATCATGCTAGCATCAATATGGCACCATTCGAAGCTCTTTACGGTTGAAAATGTCGTTCACCTGTCTGTTGGAATGAGGTCGGAGAAGCTCAGCTTACTGTACCTGAGCTCATTCTGGAAACGACAGACAAAATCAAGAAAATTCGCGATAATCTTGTGACAGCTAGAAGCCGTCAAAAGAGTTATGTGGATATGCGACACAAGCCCCTAGAATTTCAAGTCGGAGACCATGTCCTACTCAAGGTGTCACCTTGGAAGGGAGTGGTGAGATTGGAAGGAAAGGAAAAGTTGCACCACGATATGTCGGACCAATTAAGATTGTTGAAAGAGTTGGAAAGGTTGCCTATAGACTAGAGCTACCTCCAGAGCTTGGAAATATTCATCCGAATTTTCACGTGTCCAATTTGCGAAAGTGTTTAGCTGATTCTGATTCACATTCCACTCGACGAGATCCAAATCGATGAAACGATGCACTTTGTCGAGAAACCTGTGGAGATAGTGGACCATACATTCAAAAAGTTGAAGAACAAACGGATTCGTCTGTTCAAGGTTCGCTGGGAGTCCAAACGTGGCCCAAAGTTTACTTGGGAACGTGAGGACCAAATGAAGGCGAAATATGCGCAATTGTTCTCACAAGTTTCCTCTAGTTAAAATTTCAGGACGAAATTTCCTAAAGTAGGGGAGACTGTGACAACTGTGCTCTTTAATCGATGAACAATGCAAAACAATGTTAATTATCAATAAAACAATGTGTTTTGGTGTTATTATGTGTTCATTTGTGTTTGGTGATTTTACAATTTGATTCGATTTGATTTCAAGCTTTAAATCGCTTTCTGGAAAGTTATACGCAAACTGGTGCGTAAACGCAGTCAGTTTAATGCGATAAACAATCCAGGATAGTGAAATAGGCTTAACATACCTTAAATAACCTTCACATAACTTAGAAATAAGTTTTGTATGGTTTGGTGTGTTGAAATCAAGTTTGTTCGATCACAGGGACTATTTATGTCAAACTACGAAACTATACCGATTTGTATAGTAACGAACATTCTGGAACTTGATCATAAGTTAAACATACCATAAATAACCTTTACATATCTTAGAAATAGGCTTTGAGGGGTTCGGTATGCTAAAATAAACTTTATTGATCAATAAGGGACTAAAAGCGTCAAAAAGTGCACAAGTTTGCATTTTCGCGCATATCTTACGTTCTGAATATATCCGTACACCCAAAAGTTTATGTAATCATTAAAATATTTTATTTTAGTGATTGGCATGATAAAATTCCATTCGTCGCTTAATGTGGATCGATTTTGCGTTCGTTACGACTTCCGTCGTAATTAACCGAACAACGCAATCGTACGACCAAACGAACCAACATCCGAGATATTTTTGAGCATGTTTTGAGTTCCCAATACTTTAACTTCATTTTAGAGCTTTGAAATGAGGTTAACGGGGCTTAAACGTGTCAAAAATGAGCCGAAATGCAAGTTTTACAAGTTTAGGGGCTAAAATTGTCAATCTGCCAAAGATAGCCAGGCGGCCCGCGTAAGCCTGGCCTTATCCTTACGCGGCTCGTGTCAGACTTGCAGATCAGAAACATTGAATCTGGTCATTTAGCTCGTTTTTGATGGTTTTGATCTATGGTATTCAATGCTATGGGCTGGTTTGTGTGGAGAACAAGTCCCCCAATCAGTCTTTAACAATTGTATGGCCAAGATCATTCCCTCATTGCCAAGAAATGATCCTAACGGTTTGCGAAAAACTATATAAGGCCATGCTCTCATTCCATTTTCCTCACATTTGATCTGAGATTTCTCTAAGTGGTTGTGATTATTCACTACCTACCTGAGAATACTTAGAATCAAATCTATTTGGACCCTTTGTAAGTCCTCTTTCGTTCTTTATCGCTTTCTAGCTTAAAAGTCAAACTCTGTTTGACTTTCAGCTTTGACCAGTCCATGGTCAACGAGAAGTTCGTTTGAACTTCGCAACGTGAGCGTAATCACGATGGTTATAGTCCTTAGTGACTATACCTACTGATTACCACGTTGACTAGGCGTAGTGACGAGTCCTAGTTTCGGTCAAAATGTGCATTTAAGCGTATTTTGCAACCAAACTACTCTTGGTATCAAAACACTTTGTTTTGATATCAAAACCTGTTTTCTAACTTAGTTAAGCATGCTTAGCTCGTCACTTTTAGTTTAGTGCTTGTTTAGAGTCGTAAGTCAAGCGGTCTAAACCACCGCTTAGACTTTCGAACTCGACCCGTTTGGTCGATCATTAGGATCCGACCAAGCATGATTAGAGACCGTAGTTTCATAGGGAAAAACCTTCCGAGGTTATACCTTATGGTCACCTAGTTTAAGTAGTTGTATGATAGGTAGATTATATGCCTTAGGTAATTTACCAAAATGCCCTTTTCATGCATAATTGGATTTTAAGCATATGTAGCCTAACTTTTGTCACCTAAACTGATTATGCAACCTATTTAAACATGTTTAGGCATATAATACTTGTCATAGGACTAGTTAGACGTCTCGAACACGCATTTGCGCGAACGACACGTTAAAGTAGCATAAGCTACCTTAATGGGTCGTATCGGGTCGAAAGCACTTAGGTTAGGTTTCAATTTAGGATGTAGGCTTTGTTTAACCATATCACTTGAGTTCCAACACTCATTTGGTTTACAAGACCTCATTCTGTCCGATCTTTTGATTTAGGCGTCTATTGTTTGACTAGTGGTTCGATTACTAGGTGCTACTTGATTTCTCTGGGTTACTTGAGTTTGCTTGAGTTCTATTGACTGATGATACTTTGCACTTCATGTGAGTACATAGTTCCCCTATTTTTCTGTTTTCAATTGTTTTGGGGTGATTCATATGTACAAAATGATTTCAAGGTTTAAACGATGATTTCAAAAACGTTTAAGATTGTTTATACTAAACTAATAACGATTTCAATAAAGTGAACAAAACTTGTTGGTTGTAGTTACAAAAGGAATGACATTCATTAATTTTGGCCAAATCAACCAGTATTAGGTTATGGTACCATAGGATCTGACAAATCCCGTTATCTGACTACACCCATGGTTATGTGTGGGGGTTATGTAGGTAACGACCGAATCTGTGATTGTTAACTTACCCTTTGGTGGTTTGTTAATACGAGAAGCGAGATAGTCGAGTCACGAAGGTTTGAATGTTATTAGCGAGACGACCAAAAGTAGTTTCACAATTAAAACGAATATGATTTTGGGACGAGTTAAACAATTTGAGACGACATAAACAAGATAAACGATTTGGATAAACGATTGGTTTTGGGTAGTGATTAGATGATGGGACGGGTGTAGCATGATATAAGCATGGTAGATATGCCGCTGGTACATCTTATATATAAGTGATTCTATCATATTACATTGCGTGTCGTTATTTAGTTCACTTGGGAAAACGATTTGAAACGATGTCACACAACAAGGTTTTCGAAATGATATAAACCATACAAGTTCTATTAACGAGTTTTTACGAAACAATTTACGATTTGGTTTACTAAAACAAATGTTTTTGGGTTAAGAATCATGGCTAGGAGATTTTATAAACTATAACCAATTCGATTTGAGTTGGTTAATTATGTTGCAATACACTTTTCAAAACGAGGTTTATACTTTTGACTCTTGTAGTCTAACGAGGTACTGCAACATACAAACGAGCCATGAATCCGATACTCTCATAAAACCTATGTATTTGCCAGCATTTCTTTGCTGACTTTATTTTTACATATGTTTCAGGTGGTATTGCTTGATAGGAAGCTTGTGTCACATAGGACCTGGACGAGGCCTTAGTGACTTAAAAACAGTTATAAACAATATGTAGTTTGTTTGTTTTGGTTTAAAGACAATGTACAGTACATAAAAATTCAATAAAACAAAACATTTGGTTACCATGGTTATGGAACAATAATTCTGTTGCAACACTCCCCGACGTTTCCGCCATGGTTTGTTGTTTTAACGTGGTCGGTGTGTGATATATGAGTCCTGGTATGTCACACGCCTCGCGGGGGTTTCCGCATGTGGTATTTTGGGGGTATGACAGTTTTAATGGCTGGTTTTGGATGCTATGGGCTCAAATTTGTTGGTTTTAAACAGTCCCATGGTTTTGAAAACCATGAGCCCAAGTGGAGGGCCAAGATCAAAGCACGAAATGCAAGGAACGATCCTAACGGTTTACCGAATCCAATATAAACCCATGCCTTCACTTCATTTCAACTCACACTTTGGTTCAATCAGCTCTAAGTTGAAGTTATTACTTCATACCTGAGTTGTTTGAATCAGAACTTCCTAGCTTGGACCCTTTGTAAGTCTCTTTCGTGCTTTTTATGCGTTTTTAGCACGAAAGTCAAACAGTGTTTGACTTTCTGCTTTGACCACGAGTTGGTCAACACGAAGTTCGTTGAACTTCGCAACGTGAGCGTAATCATGATGGTCATAGTCCCTTGTGACTATACCTACTGATTACCACGTTGATTAGGTGTAGTGACGAGTCGTAGTTTCGGTCAAAATACGTATTCTTACGTATTTTGCAACCAAACTACTTTTGGGTGTCAAGACCCTTTGTCTTGATATCAAACTTGTTTTCAAACTTCGTTAAACATGTTCTAACATGTTTCACTCGTCACTTTAGGTTTAGTGCTTATATAGGGTCGTAGAATAAGCGGTCTAAGCAACCGCTTAGACTTTCGAACCCGACCCGTTTGGTCGATCATTAGGATCCGACCAAGCATATTATGTGACCATAGTTGCATAGGGAATAACCTTCCGAGGTTATACCTTATGGTCACTTCGTTTAAGTAGTTATAGGATAGGTAGTTTATATGCCTTAGGTAAATGACCAAAATGCCCTTTTTACGCATAAATTCATTTTAAGCATATGTAACCTAAATTTTGACATCTAAACTGATTAGGTAATATTATTAGACATGTTAAGGCATATATTACTTATCATAGGACTAGTTAGGCGGTCCGAACGCGTTTTACGCGAACGACGCGTTAAAGTAGCGTAAGCTACCTAAACGGGTCGTAAAGGGTCGTAAGCACTTAGGATAGGTTTCCTTTTAGAAAGTAGGCTTTGTTAAACCATATTACATGAGTTCCTATACTCATTTGGTTTACGAAAACTCATTCTATCCGATCTTTCGATTTAGGTCCGGTTTATTTACATAGTTACTTATATTAGGTACCGTTTGATTCTGTGGTCCCTCTAGCTTTGCTTGGTTGTTGTTCAAGACTTCTAAGCACCCTCAAGTGAGTACATAGTCCCATCTTTTACTGTTTTTCAAACGTTTTGGGGTGAAACACATGTGCCTACTTGCTACTTTCATGCTTTCCATGTTTCCATATCATATACTTGCTATGTTCATTAGTACACTATTAGTACATGATTTCATTATGTTTTGCTATGTGTGTTCACTTAACATGCTAGCCCATTGTTTTACATTTTGAACTGTTCGAACCATTTGTAACCATTTGATGTATGTGAACCATTGGTAATCATTTGATATATGCGAACTATTTATAACCATTTGATTGATGTGAACCATTTATAACCATTTGATATATGTGAACCATTTGTACCTGTTTAAACTGGTGGGTTTGGGAAGTGATTAGGTAACAGGGCGGGTGTAATGTGTTAAAAGCATGGTGGATACGCCGCTGGTACTTCCTATATATAAGTGCTTTTAACACATAATATATCCTTGCGTTATCTAGATCACTTGGGTAAACGATTTTGAAACAATGTCACATAATGATGTTTTCTGAATAATATAAACCATACGAGTTTTGTTAACGAGTTTCTACGATATATTTTACAATTTGATTTCATAAAACAAATGTTTTCGAGTTAAGAATCATGGCTACGAGATTTTATAAATCATATCCAACTTGATTTGAGTTGGTTAATTATGTCGCAATACTATACTTTTCAAAATAAGGTTTTTAAATAAGTATTGCAACATGTAAAACGAGCCATGAATCTGAAACTCACATAAAACCTATGTACTCGCCGGCATTTTTATGCTAACGTATTTTCACATGTGTTTCAGGTACCATAGTTGATGATGTTTATACTTGTGTACGCTCACATAGGAATGGACGAGGCCTTAGTGACTTAACAACAATGAAAGTTTATTTGTTCCTTTTTTGTTTCTAATTCCAATGTAATGTAATACATTTAATTCAATAAAACGAAACTGTTTAATCCATGGTTGTGAAACAATGATTCTGTTACAACACTCCCTGACGTTTCCGCCACGTTTTGTTGTTTTACGTGGTCGGGGTGTGACAGAAAAGTTGGTATCAGAGCCAATGGTTATAGGGAATTAGGTTATTAGTAATGCTTTGACCTAGACTATAACCTTCCTAGGACCCTAACGCGAGTTTACTTGCGTTTAGTCATAAAAAATATCGTTGCCTATCTTTAGGCAGTAACCACAATAAGAACACAAAATTCGAATCTGCTTTGAAAACTAATCATCTGTTCTAGGATGATTTATTATAAGGTTTCGAACCTTCAAAGTTTTCAAATTCTCGTCAAAGTTTAGGGCCACATAATGTAAACATGTGCAAACTGGAAGGGTGGGTGCCTGTACCCTGAGCTTTCTGTCTAAGGCTAGAGTATTCATACAAATCCGCAATATCAGACCAGTCACTCATACCTGGGAACTCTTGGGGTGAGTGTCCACTTATAGGCGAGCATGTCTTCGCGATACTTTATGAGGACCTATTTACTTTGATTCAGCCTTTGTGTGTCGTTTGTTTGCTTCGTGGTTCAAACAAATGACCATCACCCATGATTTTTGGTCGGTAATTGTAACATCCTATTCTTACCCAATGCCATTTCATTTGTTTTCTCTCTTGTTTCCCCTTTTTAGAATGCCTCCACGACGCGAAAATCAGGTACCTATTAAAGAGCTGGCAGCTGTCATTACGCAGCAAATGACTGTTGCAATCCCGAACATCGTTGCTCAATGTAACCAAGCTATCAACAACAATAATGCCCCCTGCAACTTCAAGACGTTCAACTCGGCTAAGCCATCAAAGTTTTCTGGGTCTCAAGGAGCGACTGCATTTCTGCAATGGTTCGAGAGTCTAGAGAGCACCTTCAGGCATGTTCAATGCCCAAATGAGTGAAAGGTAGAATTCGCATCTAGTGTCTTTGAGAAACGAGCTTTGACATGGTGGAATGGTGTGATGAGAGATAGGGGTGCCGATGTGGCACTGGCTCAAACGTGGGAAGAGCTTCGAGCTTTGATGATGAAGGAATTCTGTCCTCGTCACGAGATTAGGGCCTTGGAAGGGAATTCGACGATCTTAAGCAAGATAGCGGTGAGCATCGAGCCTACACGGATCGTTATGAGGAGTTAAGTCTGTTATGCCCGAATATGGTTACGCCTTTGGATAAGGCAATCGAAAAGTACATTGATGGCCTCCCTGACCCAGTACAAGACATTGTGACTAGTAGTAACCCCACTACAGTTAGGCAGGCCATTGAGCTATCTGCTACCTTGACTGAATCTCAAATCAGGAAAGGTAAACTTTTCCGAAAAGGTGATAAGAAACCAATCGAGTAATTGAAACCAAAGATGAACAGACTGGATCCTCCAAGAAGTCAAAGAAGCGAAAGGCTTCCCAGAACTTCGCCGTGGTTGCTCACAATGATCAAGCTGCCCCCGACCAACCAGCTCAACCCCCTGCTAGGAAGCCATACAACGGAACTGCACCCTTGTGCAACCAATGTAACCTTCATCATCATGCTAGTGTGAAGTGCCGCAAATGCCAAATTTGTGGACTTATAGGTCATACAGCAAGAGTTTGCCGAGTTGCAGTTGCACCAAATCAAGCTAACAACAATCCTGCTCAAGCTCGTTTTCCACCAGGTTCTTGCTACAACTGTGGCGAGATGGGTCATTTCCGAAGAAATTGCCCAAAGCTTGCTAATGCAAATCCAGCACAGGGATGAGCATCTGGCCGACTAGAAGACAACAGTTTAGAAATAGTCACGTCTTATGTATTATTTTCTTTTGTTGTTGTCAAGGTCCATGAAATAGTTGTTATCGTTGTTTATAAATAAATCTTTTATTTACATTGCAATATATTTATGTGGTTTGATGTGTAAACAACATATCCCCTACAATACCGACAATCAAGGAATTGTATTCCTTGAAGAGCAGACTACCCCCAAAATTCTTCCATTTTATGATCTCTTGCGTTTTCCATGAAAATCCTAAGTACCCGTTTCTTCCAAGAAAACGAAGTACAAGGCGCAAGTTACAACTCTGGACGAATACCCAAAGTACCACTATAAATCCTTAATAGGGTACCTAAGGGTATTTCCGTAAATCCTAAAATTGTTGTGTTCCTTAATTCGAATATTACGTTTCTTTGAAAACAAAATCGAATTTTTGGAAGATCATCCTATCTTTTCAGATAGATTCTTGAGGACATTGAAGTCCATCGGTTGGTTTCCTGGTGTACCTTGAATATCCATGTTCAATCGACAACAAGTTAATAACAAATCAATAATCAAGTTAAACAATTATGTGATTATGTGCTTATGTGTTCCCTTTTATGTTTTTATGTGATCCAAATTTTTGTTATCCAAATCCTCGTAGAATCTTCCATATTTTCGTATAAGGGATTCATAGTAGGACATCCAAAGGTACTACCTTAAATCCTTAATGGGCTTCTACGTAATAGTTAAGACCCTTGGATTATAAAGTACTATTCCATAATTAGACCCCTTGAGTGGTCTAGTTAAAAAGATTGATCCAAAAATCCGGTTAGGAATATCATGTGATGATATAGCTGAAAAGACTCCTTGGCGGTCTAATTAAAGAGATCATTTGTCGATCTAATTAAAAAGAACCCTACGGTAGTCTAGTCACACTCATCACAGGTTTGATTTTCTTCCCCTTCACATTACAAAATGAACTGTGCGGACTGTGCAAGGAATTACGTAATTATGGATGCATACATAATTATGGAATTTAGTGCACAGAAACCACAGCAAGTTTTGTCATGTGTCTAGAGTTGACTCAATCCATTTCCATTTCTGAAGAATACTCATTGAGGAAAATGACTCATTCCGTTCATTTTCGTTTCTGAATAATATCCATCGAGGGAAATGAATATCCTTGATTCTTCCTTCATTTCCATTTCTGAAGAATACCCATTGAGGAAAATGACTCATTCCGTTCTTTTTCGTTTCTGAAGAATATCCATCGAGGGAAATGAATATCCTTGATTCTTCCTTCATTTCCATTTCTGAAGAATACCCATTGAGGAAAATGACTCATTCCGTTCATTTTCGTTTCTGAAGAACATCCATCGAGGGAAATGAATATCCTTGATTCTTCCTTCATTTCCATTTCTGAAGAATACCCATTGAGGAAAATGACTCATTCCGTTCATTTTCGTTTCTGAAGAATATCCATCGAGGGAAATGAATATCCTTGATTCTTCCTTCATTTCCATTTCTGAAGAATACCCATTGAGGAAAATGACTCATTACGTTCATTTTCGTTTTCTGAAGAATGTTCGTTGAGAGAAATAGCAGGATTATGCCTTGCATATCTTTGATGGGTTATTCTACGCAAATAGATAAAAACCCTAGATTCCATGCAAGACAATTATTTAACACATCGTCACAGACAGACTCCTACGAATAAATTTCGGGTCGAAATTTCCTAAAGTAGGGGAGACTGTGACACATGTGCCTCTGCAACCATCAAACAAATACCAAATTTATGAAATATTGTGTTTCATACTTGGGATTTGTAAAAATATGTGTATCGTTGGCACATATCAATTCATGTTCGATTTCAAGCTTTAAATCGCTTTCTGGAAGGTTATACGCACACTGATGCGTAAATACAACCAGTTTAATGCAACAAACACTCTGGAATAGTTAAATAGGCTTAACATACCTTAAATAACCTTTACATAACTTAGAAATAAGTTTTGGAGGGTTTGGTGTGGTGAAATCAACTTTATTCGCTTATAGGGACTAATTTCGACAAACTGTGAAAGAATGCCAATTTGTACTGTAACGAACATTCTGGAACTTGATCATAAGTTAAATATTCCCTAAATATCCTTTACATAGCTTAGAAATAGGATTTGAGATGTTTTGTGCGCAAAAATAAACTTTCTTGATCAATAGGGACTAAAAGCGTCAAAAAGTGCACAAGTTTGCATTTTCACGCATATCTTACGTTCTGAATATATCCGGACATCCAAAATTTATGTAATCATTTAAATATTTTATTTTAGTGATTGGCATGATAAAATTCCATTCGTCGCTTAATTTGGATCGTTTTTGCGTTCGTTACGATTTCTGTCGTAATTAACCGAACAACGAAACCGTACGACCAAACGAACCGACATCTGAGATGTTTTTGAGCATATTTTAAGTTCCCTATACTTTAACAACATTTTATAGCTTTGAAATGGGGTTAACGGCGCTTAAAAGTGCCAAAAATCATGTTTTACAAGTGTAGGGACCATTTTTGAAATTTCTGACCAGATTCAATGAACCTAGTCCAATTTTGAAGTGTTAATGGTTTTAATGGCTGGTTTTGGATGCTATGGGCTCAAATTTGTTGGTTTTAAACATTCCCATGGTTTTGAAAACCATGAGCCCAAGTGGAGGGCCAAGATCAAAGCACGAAATGCGAGGAACGATCCTAACGGTTTACCGAATCCTATATAAACCCATGCCTTCACTTCATTTCAACTCACACTTTGGTTCAATCAGCTCTAAGTTGAATTTATTACTTCATACCTGAGTTGTTTGAATCAAAACTTCCTAGCTTGGACCCTTTGTAAGTCTCTTTCGTGCTTTTTATGCGTTTTTAGCACTAAAGTCAAACAGTGTTTGACTTTCTGCTTTGACCACGAGTTGGTCAACACGAAGTTTGTTGAACTTCGCAATGTGAGCGTAGTCATGATGGTCATAGTCCCTTGTGACTATACCTACTGATTACCACATTGATTAGGTGTAGTGACGAGTCGTAGTTTCGGTCAAAATACGTATTCTTGCGTATTTTGCAACCAAACTACTTTTGGGTATCAAGACCCTTTGTCTTGATATCAAACTTGTTTTCAAACTTCATTAAACATGTTCTAACATGTTTAACTCGTCACTTTAGGTTTAGTGCTTATATAGGGTCGTAGAATAAGCGGTCTAAACAACCCCTTAGACTTTCAAACCCGACCCGTTTGGTCGATCATTAGGATCCGACCAAGCATATTATGTGACCATAGTTGCATAGGGAATAACCTTCCGAGGTTATACCTTATGGTCACTTCGTTTAAGTAGTTATATGATAGGTAGTTTATATGCCTTAGGTAAATGACCAAAATGCCCTTTTTACGCATAAATTCATTTTAAGCATATGTAACCTAAATTTTGACATCTAAACTGATTAGGTAACATTATTAGACATGTTAAGGAATATATTACTTGTCATAAGACTAGTTAGGTGGTCCGAACGTGTTTTATGCGAACGACGCGTTAAAGTAGCGTAAGCTACCTAAACGGGTCGTAATGGGTCGTAAGCACTTAGGATAGGTTTCCTTTTAGAAAGTAGGCTTTGTTAAACTATATTACATGAGTTCCTATACTCATTTGGTTTACGAAAC
Organism: Helianthus tuberosus; assembly: GCA_030545235.1. NCBI lineage: Eukaryota > Viridiplantae > Streptophyta > Magnoliopsida > Asterales > Asteraceae > Helianthus > Helianthus tuberosus. The sequence continues at coordinate 99,907,440 of CM060355.1, forward strand.
CTCATTCTATCCGATCTTCCGATTTAGGTCCGGTTTATTTACATAGTTACCTATATTAGGTACCGTTTGATTCTGTGATCCCTCTAGCTTTGCTTGGTTGTTGTTCAAGACTTCTAGGCACCCTCAAGTGAGTACATAGTCCCCTCTTTTACTGTTTTTCAAATGTTTTGGGGTGAAACACATGTGCCTACTTGCTACTTTCATGCTTTCCATGTTTTCATATCATATACTTGCTATGTTCATTAGTACACTATTAGTACATGATTTCATTATGTTTTGCTATGTATGTTCACTTAACATGCTAGCCCATTGTTTTACATTTTGAACTGTTCGAACCATTTGTAACCATTTGATGTATGTGAACCATTGGTAATCATTTGATATATGTGAACTATTTGTAACCATTTGATTGATGTGAACCATTTGATTGATGTGAACCATTTGTAACCATTTGATATATGTGAACCATTTGTAACTGTTTGAACCATTGGGTTAGGGAAGTGATTAGGTAACGGGGCGGGTGTAATGTGTTAAAAGCATGGTGGATACGCCGCTGGTACTTCCTATATATAAGTGCTTTTAACACATTATATATCGTTGCATTATCTAGATCACTTGGGTAAACGACTTTGAAACAATCTCACACAATGATGTTTTATGAATAATATAAACCATACGAGTTTTGTTAACGAGTTTCTACGATATATTTTACAATTTGATTTCATAAAACAAATGTTTTGGAGTTAAGAATCATGGCTACGAGATTTTATAAATCATATCTAACTTGATTTAAGTTGGTTAATTATGTCGCAATACTATACTTTTCAAAATAAGGTTTTTAAATAAGTTTTGCAACATGTAAAATGAGCCATGAATCTGGCACTCACATAAAACCTATGTACTCGCCGGCATTTTTATGCTGACGTATTTTCAAATGTGTTTCAGGTACCATAGTTGATGATGTTTATACTTGTGTACGCTCACATAGGAATGGACGAGGCCTTAGTGACTTAACAACAATGAAAGTTTATTTGTTCCTGTTTTGTTTCTAATTCCAATGTAATGTAATACATTTAATTCAATAAAACGAAACTGTTTAATCCATGGTTGTGAAACAATGATTCTGTTACAACACTCCCCGACGTTTCCGCCATGTTTTGTTGTTTTACGTGGTCGGGGTGTGACAAAACATGTTTTAACATGTTTAGCTCATCACTTTAGGTTTAGTGCTTATATAGGGTCGTAAGGTGAGCGATCTAATCAATCGCTTATACTTTCGAACCCGACTCGTTTGGTCGATCATTAGGATCTGACCAAACACATTAGGTGACCATAGTTGTATAGGGAATAACCTTTCGTGGTTATACCTTATGGTCACATCGTTTAGTTAGTTGTATGATAGGTAGTTTGTATGCCTTAGGTAAATTACCAAAATGCCCTTTTTGCACCAAAATTCATTTTAAGCATATGTAACATAATTTTTTATATCTAAACTGATTAGACAACAATATTAGACATGTTAAGGCATATTTTACTTGTCATAGGACTAGTTAGGTGGCCCGAATGCGTTTTACGCAAATGACACGTTAAAGTAGCATAAGCTACCTAAACGAGTCGTAATGGGTCGTAAGCACTTAGGATAGGTTTCATTTTAGAATGTGAGCTTTGTTAAACCACATTTCATGAGTTCCTATACTCATTTGGTTTACGAAACCACATTTTACCCGATCCTTCGATTTAGGTCTGTTTATTAACGTAGTTACCTATATTAGGTGCCGTTTGATTCCGTGATCTTTCTAGCATTGCTTGGTGGTTATCTAAAGACTATTGAGCAATCTCAAGTGAGTACATAGTTCCCCTCTTTTACTGTTTTCAAATGTTTTGGGGTGAAACACATGTGCCTACTTGTTACTTTCGTGTTTTCCATGTTTTCATATCATATGCTTGTTATGTTCAATAGTACGCTTATAGTACATGATTTCATTATGTTTTTTATGTGTATGTCCATTTAGCGCATACTTAGTACATCGTTTTACATTACATTTTATGCTATGTATGTCCATTTAGCGCATACTTAGTACATTGTTTTACATCACATGCTATGTATGTTCATTGTTGCATACTTAGTACATTTGTTTCACATCACATGCTATGTATGTCCATTTGTTGCATACTTAGTACATTTGTTTCACATCACATGCTATGTATGTCCATTTGTTGCCTGCTTAGTACATTTGTTTTTCATCACATGCTTACATTTTGGTATGAAATTTGGTTTGTTTAAATGGGACAAAAATACATTCATTAACATTGATCACACCGTTCGTTAGTAGGTAGTGGTACCATAGGAATTGACAACTCCCATTCCTAACATCCTAGGTATGTTTGGATGGAAGGAATGACCGAATTCGATACACATAACTCTGATAAACCTTTAATTTGTTTAAGGGTTTATCGCCACAGTCTCAAGGCTTGAATGTATGCATTTTCACAATCCCGCATAGATGTTTGTATCAGTATAGCATGCATTTATTCCACAAAACATAACTTTGATTTAAACTATGTTTTACTTCAATACCTTGTTTTGCGCATTTTACCTATGGTCTAGTTGATATATTTCACATGCCATACATGATATTTTGGATAACACACTACATGATTTACATTTGACATATACATTTTGATATTGGTTTACACATCACATGATTTACATTTTGATAATAGACATTTATTCACACACAAACATTTGACAATTTGTTTTAACATGGGTAATTTACATTGGTGGTTTGTTTGGGTAAGTGATTTAAGTAACGAGGCGTGTGTAATATAATACAATCATGGTGGATACGCCACTGGTAGTTCCTATATATAAGTGCTTGTATGATATTACATATCGTAGCGTTATTTAAATTATTTCAATTTAGACATATAACACATTTTCACAAGTCATTGTTTTACATACAGATTATTATATACAACTCATTTTATTTTGTTATTTAATTAACCATACACCTTTCTTTTATATAATCTGATTCTCCTACCAAGTTTTCATATGATTTATAAAAGAAAACACTTAACAAGATTCATGACAAATTTTTATTAAACTTTTCTTTAAACTTAAGTCATGAATCCTATTTTCATAAAACCTATGTATCTCACAGTCATTTTTATGCTGACGTACCTATTTTCACATGTATTTCAGGAGCTAATGCATAGGTTTGATCAAGATACACTAGGGTGGACTCGGGCCTTAGTGACATAAAAAAAGCAAGATTAGTTTAAATAATGTTATGAACTCTTGTTTCCTTTGTTTAAAGACATTGAAATCCCTCTTTGTTAATAAATAAAACATAACTTTAATTACCATGGTTGTGAAACAATAATTCTGTTACAACACTCCCCGACGTTTCCACCACGATTTGATGTTTTACGTGGTCGGGGTGTGACACCACCTCCTCTTAGTCATGACTATTCATTCCTACCAGATGAAGATTAGTTAACAGACTTTCTGTCAACATCACCTAGTAGTTTCACATCAAGTCAAGGTGATGTGCATGAGAGTGATGATGCTAAGAAGGAACATAACAAAGACACTGTTTTGAAAAAGAAAAATTCACCTCCTAAAAACAAAAATCAAACTTTTGTTAAAAAGGTTACTTTTTTTCAAGGAAGTGACATGAAAAACGAAAAAGTTGTTATTGAAAACGAATCAAATGTAGAGTTTGCTAAAAACAAAATAATAGAAAAATCTGAATCTAAGCAAACTGAACAAAATCCTTCTAAGGCATCATCATCAAATCAAGGATCTAGTTCAAAGGCTTCAGTTGAGAAGTCTTCAAAAAAGAGATCGTGCTTCAAGTGTCACACCAATGGACATGTAGCTGCTTTCCTAACTAACACTAAACACACATATGGGCAAGTGCACCCATCGTGAGCGTAGTATAGCGTTGGTAAGATACCGAGGTCGTCCAAGGACACAAGAGCTTTTAGTACCGGTTTATCCTCAACGTCTAATCAAATCAAAAGTTTGGAAAAAGTTTTAAACATGAAGATAAAAACTAAAAATGTTGAAAAATAAAATAAAATAAAAACAGATAAACAAGATGAATCACTTGGATACGACTCGCCTTTAGTGTAACCTTTGATGATTTCAGCACTTTTGCACTTTTTAAGAGATTATCTTAGTTATAGTAGTAGGCTCCTCTTTTGAAGGTGATGTTACCCTCAACCCAGTTGTTTGAGTCAGCAAGGATACAATCCTAAAGGGTTGGATTATTGAAAGATAATTAATTAAGTTATTAATGCGTAATGTGGTAGGCCCCTCTTTTGAAGGTGACGTTACCCTCGGCTAAGTGGTTTGAGTCAGCAGGGATACAATCCCAAGTAGCCGGGTTAATGTATTAATAGTAGTTTACATATGAGGGGATCAAGCCATTCGCACCCCCGCCATCCAATACCAGTGGGTATTGAAGGAGGTCCTAGTAAGCTTGACCCAGGTCCTTGCAGGATCTATACACTGAACAAGGCAAGAGCCTTACCAAACCATTCCCTTAACCCCCGACCAGGTAGCCAACATATCTCTATATAGACCGTAGAGATATGAATGGTGTAAATCTTTTATTTTATATAGACAGTAAAATAACGCCAAGACACCACGGACAAATGATAAGGAAGTTTCACCTTCAACATAAGAAACTAGTTTTTAAAGTCATTAATACAAAACCAAATAAGAAGAGCGAAAAGATTAAAAAACAAAAGTATTACACTAAATGCTTGTCTTCACCAAGTGATGTAAGAGACTTAGGCAAACATGGCCTTTGATTGTCAAGAACTCTTACTATCAATCTTGGATCCCGAGACTACTACACACACTCTAAGATGGATGATGGATGATGGTGGTGGATGTGGATGTGGGTGTTGTGATGGTGGTGGATGTGGGTGTTGTAATGGTGGTGGAGTGTGGGTGAAGTGGGAGAGAGGTGGTTTGCCAAGGGATGCCTTTGAAGTGAACCAAGCATCCCTATTTATAGCCTGGACAGAAGCTCGGATATGGCCCTGTGTCTATTGAGCACGGCCCCGTGTCCATCCACTTTATCTTTCTTCATTAATTGCAATTTGTCTACATTAGCTCCACACGCCCCTGTGTCCGCTGGGCACGGCCTCGTGTGTAGAAGCGTATCTGTACTATCAAGATTTGCTTGGATTCTGCGAATCTTAGCGTTGACCACGGCCGTGTTGAGCTGGGTACGCCCCCATGTTGGGAAATAGAAGTTTCTATGCTTTTGTCCTTTCTGCAGACACTTGACCACGCCCCCATGTCCGCTGGGCAGGGGCCGTGGTCAGCCTTCTGTTTACTTGTTTTTGCTTGGGAAGATGTTGTCGAGGGGTCGGGCATGCCACGTTTATTCCTTTTCTTGTAATTATGTTAGATTTTGCTGCATATTTGCTCCTTTTGTTCATTTATGCTCATTTAATCCTAAAAATATAAAAGGAAGACAAAAGCACACTTTTTTCCAACATTAGTACTAAAAAAGGATTAGTTTTATGCCTCATTTGATGTAATTTATATGTTGCATTTTACACACATCACTGCTCTAGGCACATGACGGGGGATGCGAGGTTGTTTTCTGAATTTGAAGAATATGATGGTGGACACGTGAATTTTGCTGGTGCTAAAGGTGGTAGGATTACCGGACAAGGAAAAGTGACGAATGGGAAGATCACATTGGACAAAGTGAACTATGTTGAGCAGCTTAAACACAATCTAATGAGCGTGTCACAAGTCTGCGACAAGGGTCACTCGGTCCATTTTACTAAGTATGAGGCATTGGTGTTGAAACCAGGTTTGGTGATACCGGGCGATTGGATAGTGATGCGTGCACCAAGGAAAAATGATACTTATGTCATGGACATGGGTGCCAAGGATCCGTCTGCTGTGGTGGCGTGTTTGCTGTCAAAAGCATCTAAAGCTGAATCTATGTTGTGGCACAGACGCATGGCCCATATTCACTACTGCAAAATGAATTACATTATTAAAAATGAGCTAGTGAAAGGGGTTCCAATGTAGAGGTTTCATGTGGAAGATAAATGTCTTCCATGTCAAAAAGGAAAACAACACAAGAAACCTCATAAGTCTAAAACAGTAAATTCCATTAATGCCCCTTATGAATTACTTCACATGGATTTATTCGGTCCACTGAACGTGAGAATCACAGGTGGAAAGTACTACTATCTTGTTGTCACTGATGATTACTCACGATATTCATGGGTTTTCTTTTTAGGTACAAAAGATGAGACAACGGAGATGCTGATAGATCTTTTTTATAAAATTGGAAAACGTCCATGATGCAAGGATCAAGAGGATAAGGAGTGATAATGGCACGGAGTTCAAGAATCGGATTCTGGATCTCTACTGTCTTCGAAAGGGAATAGAACATCAATATTCTGCTCCTTATACGCCTCAACAGAATGGAGTCGCTGAGAAGAAAAACAGGACGTTGATTGAAGCCGCTAGGACTATGCTTTCAGATTCTATGCTACCAGTTCTTTTCTGGGGAGAAGCTGTGAATACAGCTTGCTATGTCCTAAACAAAGTTTTAACTGTTAAACGTTTTAATAAAACTTGTCATGAACTTATGTTTAACGAGAAACCTAACCTAATAGGCTTTGAACCATTTGGATTACCCTGCCCCATCATACGGAACAATAAACAAAAATTCAGTGAGGTGGCTGATGAAGGCTACTTTCTAGGTTACGTACCTGGCACACCGAATAAAAGGGTTTTCAATCTAAAAACTGGTAAAATCAATGTGGAAATTACTACCTAAAAACCGCAACAATCAACGAGTGGTCCAGCTATATTATATGATTATGAAAGTGTTTTTAAATCATTTAATATTACTAAGTTTTTCAATGCATATGATTCTCAGCTGATTCAAACTGTGATTAGTGAAGATGATGAAGGCGAGTTCATACCTAGATCGAATGTTGATATGACAGATGCTCCGGAAACTTCCTCAGGTGCTGCTGTGTATGATTCAAGCGATAGTGAGTCTGAACCCATTCAGGGGGAGGATTTCATTAATCCGTTTGCGAAATCAGAATATTCAGGGGGAGGTTGGATCAAACCTGGGTGAAAATCTAGAAGTGGATGCCATTGCTACTACACGAGCAAATAAAGATCATCCAGTTGACATGATACTTGGAGATCCTACTGCAGGTGTTCAGAAGAGAAGAAGCATAGCCGCGAATTCTGGTTTATTTGTTTCAATTGAGAAGACTGGGATTGTGAACGAGTGCTTGTATAGTTGCTTTATTTCCCAAGAGGAGCCGAAGAACATTCATATGGCTCTAAAAGACAACTCATGGGTTGAAGCTATGCAAGAGGAATTGGCCCAGTTTGCGAAGTTGAAGGTTTGGGAGTTAGTTAACCTTCCTAGAGGTGAAAAAGAGATTGGCACTAAATGGGTGTTTAGGTGCAAGAAGGATGAATAAGGAATTGTAACGTGCAACAAGGCTCGATTGGTTGTCAAAGGTTTCAATCAGCAAGAAGGGATTGATTACAATGAAGTGTTTGCACCAGTGGCAAGGTTGGAAGCAATTCGTTTGTTCCTATCTTTCGCTTCATTCAAGGGCTTTAAAGTTTATCAACTAGACGTGAAGAGTGCATTTCTTTACGGGAAAGTCCAAGAAGTTGTGTATGTCTCACAACCAGATGAGTTCGTTGATCCAAACTATCCAGTTCGAGTTTACAAACTTGATAAGGCTTTATATGGATTACATCAAGCTCCTAGGGCATGGTACGAGACTCTGTCTACACATCTGATCAAGAATGGCTTTGAAAGAGGTCAGATTGACAATACACTGTTCATTAAGATAAAGAAGGAAGATTTTTTGTTGGTACAGGTATACGTGGATGACATCATCTTTGGGTCATCAGATGAGAACATGTGCAAAGAGTTTGAGCAGGTGATGAAGAGCAAGTTCGAAATGAGTGCAATAGGTGAGCTATCCTACTTTTCTGGGATTACAAGTTGATCAGAAGGAGGATGGGATGTTTATACATCAAAAAAAGTATGTGTATGACATTTTGTCTCGATTCAAAATGGAGGATTGCGCAACTTTCAACACACCCATATGCGAGAATCACAATCTTGGCCCAGATCATGAAAGTACTGAAGATGTTAATCCAACACAATACAGGGCAATGATTGGTTCTCTAATGTACTTGACTGCTTCAAGACTCGACATCATGTTTGTCGTATGTCTGTGTGCCAGATATCAGGCTAATCCTAAAGAGTCACACATGAAGGCGGTGAAGCGTATTCTTCGTTACTTGAAGGGGAAACCTAAACTTGGGTTGTGGTATCCAGCTGATAGTGATTTGAAGTTTGTTGCTTACACTGATTCAGACTTTGGAGGATGCAAGTCTAACAGAAAGTCTACAACAGGTGATTGTCAGTTCTTAGGAGGCAGGATTGTGTCTTGACAATGCAAGAAGCAATCTTGTGTCTCTACCTCTACGTGTGAAGCTGAATATATTGTTGCGGGAAGCTGCTGCTCCAAGCTCTCTGGATTCAACAGCAAATGCGCGATTACGGTTTGGATTTCACTCGTACTCCTATTAAGATAGACAATAATGCCACTATATCAATCACAAACAATCCCGTAAAGCACAGTAGAACTAAACACATTGACATTCGTCATCATTTTATACGGGATTGTGCTGAAAAGAAACTAATTGAACTTCATAGAGTCGACACACTAGATAACCTTGTTGATCTTTACACAAAAGCTTTTGATGGAGCTCGCTTTGAACATTTAGTCGAACTCAACGGGATGAGGAATCCTGAATAACTGGTTTTTCATAAGAATTTTGTAAATAGTTTACTCCTTTCTTAAAAATAAAAAATTCAAAAACATTGAAAAATCAAAAACATAAAAAATAGAAAATCAAAATGAGTTATCACTGTGTGAAAGAGAAGAAATGATAGTACATCGGCAAGTTAGACTGTCACACTCAAACTGAATTAAATTGCTTAAGTGTGATAGCAGCTTCATCATATGATATACCAGTAGGCAAAAAGCATGAAATAATCAACTTACCAATGTGATATAAACCAAAATGCACTGAGTATGAGTGGGGAACACATCAGTGGTGTATGGTTTAATGACCTTAAATCTTGCGTTGATAGATTGCCAAAATCTGAGGTTTTGGGACTTTATACTGTTATTTCATCCGGGGGGTATAAGGGTTGTCCTTCTGCTGCATCCAGATACATGCTGACCTAGGCACAACCAGGATATCTTAAAAGAGCTAAAAATGCCAAAACCCTGAAAATGAAGAAGCTCTCCTAGAGAGTCATTCAAAAAGTGCAAAATGTGTAAATCGTACCAAAAATGGTATTTGTCTTAGCCCTCGTTAGATATTTTGGTCTCTTTGCTGTACGGAAGTACTGACCTAATCACCAATTATCTATCGTTGAAAAACAAAACGGATGAATTTGGTATACTCGCCTACTACGATGAATCTTTGTGCATACCTTGATCACGGGGGTACATCCTGGAGTGGGACACGCTAATACTTAAGTAATAAAATTACCTTAACGTATCATACGGTAATGGTACTTGAAATGTTCATGCATTTTGTTTAGATGGACAAACATACTGGTAACATCTTGGACTGCTTTTCACCAAAAATTATATAAAGAATTATCTAATAGTGTGAAAACAGTTTGGTGTTGCTGATATGATCTTCTTACCGGTAATTCTCACAAAAATAGAGTGTTTATTGCCTTTATTATTTATTTGCTTTCAGAAAATACAAAAATAGTGTCCTTTTCTGTTAAAATTCTTAGCGTACGGAAAACTGTTATTCTTGGAGGAGTTGTTACCGATAGGGGGAGACGGTGTTAGTTAGTGGGTTCAAAATTTTCAAATCATGCAGGTTATAAGGTGTTTCATTGAAAATTTGTTGCGAGTTGGTGTTGAACGGAAAATGCTTAATCTGTGATACAGTATAACTATCTCTTGAATAATAATAATTGTTTAACGTTGTTGAAAAATTCTTATGGTTTCTCGAGATGTTTGTTTTATATTATACAGATTGAAGCAGTATGTTGCTGAGAAGTTGCTGTGTTGAGAAGATGAGAGTTTGATTGGATGCATGGTAGAACCTCCTTTCTACATTGCAAACAAAGTTGAAGAGTTTGAAGATTACTACGAAAATGCTGAACTGGAGTTTACTCAAGTGCTAACGTTTTTGAAGATTTGGTGATTTGATACATCAGCTTAGGGGGAGTCTGTTGCTGACGTGATTTGTGCTGAAGCTGACGCTGATTCGTGTTGAAGCTTATGCTATCCAAAGACCAGGACTGTGAGATTCTGAAGACTAAAGTTACCTTTGCGAGCTATTGTCAAGGGGGAGTTTGTTGGTGCATATTTGTGACAACAACTTTTAGATTTGGTCTTTGGATATCTTGTATTTAGTAAAACGATAAACGGTTAGCGAGTTTAGCTTTGTATTAGTTAATTAAGAGTGATTGGGCCAAACCAAACCCATATAAGGGGGATGGTAGGCGAAATGGGCCTAGCCCATGACCTAGCCCATATGCAAAGCTTGTCCTATATAAACGAAGCTTAGCATTAGGGTTTTGGTTGATCACCTTAATCACTTTGGAGAGAATTCGTGAAAGACAAAGGCTTGGAAGAATTAGAGATCTAGATTGATTGTAATCGTTGGAAGATAATCAATAAAGATCGGGTTTATAGAGATTTCTGTTTCTACTCGTTTTCTGTTTAATCTGATCTAGAGGATTCCGCACTCTAGGTTAGATCGACGATTCTGTGACGATCCATACGGACAAGGGGACCTACTGTATTTTGAATACGTACTCTGCTTTTGGTTCAATGATGATGTTATTAATTTAAATGTCTGTTTGCGTTTCGACGTGTTGGTGTTGGTTGTTTGAATAAAAATTCTTATTTAATTAAATCTTTGAATAATATGGATGGTATTACTTGAATAATAAATTTATTAAGGGTAAAATAGTAATTAAATAAGAATAATTTTAATGAAAAGGATAAATATGTAATACGTATGGTTTAGAAAGGGGAAATATGTAATATATATGGTTTAGGAAGGGGAAATATGTAATTGATTTTAAGGATTGGGTAAATATGTAATAAGGCCTCTTAGGAAGGGGAAGTATGTAAAAGACCCTTTTTTATTAGGAACTCAGGAAAATCACCAGAAAATACTATCAGGAAGCTTATAGTAAAACCTAATTTTACAAAGTGGGTTATTCTCTCTTTTTACCAAATTGCTTTACAAAACCCTAAATGTTTTTCAGTTATACTTACAGTAGTTAAGTCTTTGTATTCTCCAATTACGGCCGGTATGTGAGGTTTTGTATACACTACTAGTTAAGTGTTGCTATTGGACAAAGAGTTAGCCAATAGTAATATGACCACAGTCATCGTAACTGCCAACATGACAAATACTGATTGAGTTTTTGGTAGATAAAAACATTGTAATATCATTCTTAATACTGTAAAGTACAATAACATATTTTTATAAAATGGAATGTACTCGCAAGTATTTCTTGCTGATAAAATGTTTTCAAACGCGTTTCAGGTAAATTGATGTGAAGCTATTAGAAGCCAACTATGGAGCACTGAACGCTCAAATAAAGTGGCTATAAGTTACCTAAATAAAAGAAGAAGTTTATGTTTTCAGCAATTAGGGTTTATCCCTATAAATACATTTTAAATAAAATATGGGTTTTAGCCCATTTGTTTAATAATAAAAGTTTGGTGTTTTACAAATTCTGAAATTAATTCCTAACTACGATCCTGATGATTTAATTCCGCTGTAAATTTAATAAACACCGATACCACCAGTATGGCTCACGGCACCCGCTCCCAGGGTGGGATTGGGGGCTGCGACAGAAGGTGGTATCAGAGCCACTGGTTTAAGCCATTTAGGTGTTCTTTTAATACCTAAATTTTACACAATTGTGTTATGAAATTTATATAACTTATTTGTTATTCTGTTTAAATAAATCTTAATAATTATATTATAATTCGACTTGTCATGGAGGTGACACTCCTGATAGTTCATCGGGAACACATTAGGATACTCATATACCACAAGAATGCCTTTAATACGCTTCTTTTCAGGGTCCCTGGCCGCCACAGTCATGATGTACACAATACATCCTTTCTGAAGATACTTCTACATCTTTAGGTGAGACACGAGCGGTAATACTCTACTGGTTTCTTCCCCTTGAACCATGACTACTTCTCTGTTCAACAACGGAACTCTAACCAGTCTTTCCAAGCACACAATTTCAGCCTTATGCTCCGATAACCAATCCATTCCTACTACTACATCGAAACTTCCAAGTTCTATGGGTAAGAGGTCGATGTGTAATTGTTGGTTATTAAGGGTTAAGGTAAAATTCCGGATTACGTTGTTAGTGGTTATCTGCTTACCATTAATGAGTTCTACGAAGTAAGGGTTTTCTAAATTACGAGATGGCATATCAAGAAGAAAGTGGAATTTAACGGATACAAAGCTCCTATCAGCAACAGTATCAAATAATACGAAAGCATAATGACCGAAAACAAGGAATCAACAGTGATAGATTTTCCGTTGGCGACTTCGACGATAAAGGATTTTGGTAACTTAGAGCATGTACATTTAAGCAATGGTTCAAATTCTACGGACACAAATCTTTTATCCACACCAATAACAAATAGTAATGAAGCCTAAATTCCATTTATGATAAACGTACCCTTCACAACATCGTTGTCATTTTGCGCTTGGTTTGCATTGATGTTCAAGGCGAGTCCACGAGGCATCTGCGCGTGGCCTTGGTTGTTTTGTGGGTAGTGGGGGCCTAGGTAGTTAGGATCGCCACACTTGTAACAAGCACGACCATTGTTTCGGTGGTCGTTGGTTTTGGTTTTGGGGTTGGGTTTGGTTACCTTGTGGTCTAGGACCACTTCGGAATGTGGAGGCTATGTGTCTATACCGCTTACAAGCGGTGCAACGTCGACATGCCGTGGTGGTTGGATGGTGGTAGTGGCACGTGTTACACTTGGGGAAAGACCCAGTGTAGGCCTTCTTGGTGGGATCGTGGGTTATGTTAATAGGGGTTTGGTTTGGTGGGGTTACCACGGTGTAGTTAAGGTTTTGAAACTTGCATTTCTTGCCATTTTGGTTGTTATTTTTGGTGGGAGCTTTGGGTTCTTTGGGCTCGTCCAGGTGTTCGATGATAGCATGATTAACGACCTTTGATACACCTTTTAGGGTTAAAGTTCTGTCTTTCACACGGTGGTCAGAAAGTGCAGCGGCAAAACGGATAGCTCGTTCAAGGGTTTGGGGTTTGGCTGCTATCACGGGATCTTGAATAACCGGTGGGAGACCCTTGATGTATTTAGCGAGGGCTTGCTCAGGTGTGCTGACAAAATGGGGGCTAGTATGCTAAGTTGCTTAAAGGGGTGGTGTAAGCGAGGTTGTCGCTACCCACTTGTTTGAGGGCCCAAAATTCTTCCTCAAACTCTTGCACCTCATGTGGCGGACAAAACACCGCTAACATGAGTTGTTTCACCTCGTCCCAAGGTAGGGCCAAGGCTACTTCATTCCCATGGACGTTCCTCTCATTCTTCCACCACTCGAGTGGCCTCGACTTAAAGACACCGGTGGAACTTCGGATGCAGAGATGAGCGGGACACTTGCTATTGATGAATGAGAACTCGATGCTATCAAACCATTCGAGCATTTTTGAGGCAACGTCGTCACCCGTGAAAGGTTCGGGACCGCACAACTTAAAGTGCTTGTATGAGAAGGAAATGGGTTTGGTAGTTTCGGGTTTGGACTCCACCAAGCCATCGGGGCTTGAGGTGGCACCAGTATTGTTGGTGATGTCGGGTATGACTAAAGCCTTTTGCTTAGCCATAAAAGCCATCACCTTTTTGTTGGAGTTTGGGCGGGAGTTCTTCCTTGTGTTACGGTTGGCAAAGGAGTTGGAAGACATCTACAAGGTCGATTAGAAGGAATGGTGAGATTTGATCAATGGTTAAAAATATATTTTGCACAATTATAGCATAATTATATGTCACATAAGCACGTATGTTCAAGTAGTTTTCACTTAAACGAAACATGTCATCACAATGTAACGAATATAGACTAAACAACAATGAAAGAGTTTAAATTTTTGTTGGTTCATGAATATTAACATTTTAGGTTGCGAGAGTAGCATGACGTAACATATTCGAGGTTGAAAGGAGAAATGTTGAAACATAAAATGGATAAGTATAGAAGAGGTTTGTTTTTAAAAAAAATGGAATGTTCTAGAACGGAACTAAGACTAACCCAAAATGGTTAAAAAAATTTTCGAGTTCGGGAATCATGATTTGGCCTATTAGGTAGAATACTCTAGCCAAAATTTCAGTTAACGGTATTCACCCTTCCGGTTACTACATGTCCCTTGTCAAAAGGAAGTCCGAGACTTTGGAGAGAGAGAAAATCGAGGAATGGAATTATCATCAAGATGTGGATATCACTTCTAACTTGACGGTGTCATTCCGAAACATGGTTGGTACTTATCTGTTGAGGTAAGGAAATCCATCCTAACTCATTGATAAGAGTCCTACAAGAAAATGAAGCTTTTGCAACCCTAGTAAAAGGTTGCATTAGACTTTGAAAAAGTTGCATTAGGCATAATGCAACCTTTTGTCGGGGTTGCATCAGGCGCGGTTGCATTAGACCTAATGCAACCTTTTTTCTGAAAGTGTTGCATTTACTATTCAAATGCAACCTTTTTACATTCTAATGCAACTTTTTCTACTTTCAAATGCAACCTTTTTCTATACTTAATGCAACCGTTATTATCTTTTTAATATAAACAAGGCAACCTTTTTCTACAATAAATGCAACATCTTTTTATACCAAATGCAACTTTGTAGAATTATTGTTTAACGCACTATTTGCTATTAATATATATTACTGTCTCAATCACGCCATAACAGTGATAACAAACTCAGATGTAAATATTCATCTGAGAATGGGCTAATAGCCTCAATGTATGGCGTTGGGGAATATCTTAGTTCTAAAATTAAGTTTGGCTTTCGTGCATTGTTTTTACGTGCCAGTCACGGTTGTTCGTTTAGGAGTTAGGATAATGGAATGATCACATACAATGTCAAAACTCGTTGAATAGTATAAAATGATTTGTTTTATAAAGAAAGTTTGGGCGTTAGAGTGGTCTGATTCGCTCAATTGGCAGTTCTAGTTTTTGTAGTTTAGAGACTTACTAAACAAGCGTGTAATTCACCTCAATTACCCAATTTACCTAAGAAAAGTTCGGATTTACTCCCAACTTTCCCATTATCACTAATTAGTCGTAAGATGCTTAAAAGTTTAAACAAATTCGTTAAAATTTTATTTTGCTGGTTGTTAAAAATAATATTTTTAACGCATGATTATCATAACTACATATCCAAATTTATTAAATTTCTAGAAATTATTATATAAGATCTGACTGATATATATACTTTAGAAAAATTATTTTAGGAAAAAATAAAAATTATTTATCATGCTTAAGAATTTAGTTTAAAAAATCCGTTTAACTGATAAATTGGCGATTCATACCATCCAACATAAAATAATTCCAAAATTTCTATTAAAATGGTCAAAATATGCCCAGAAACTTCTTGCAAAATTTTCAGAACCAACCGAGCTTCCTAAACTGAGTTTTCGGTTATCGAAAGTTAGGGTTAACCAATAAACCCTGAATTTTGTGTGAATCATTCTCATGCCAAATACAGACTCTCTGCAAATTTTGAATATATATTGAATCCGCTTACTATTTTTCCCGAATTAACACTATTTAATACCAATAAATTCACCAAACTTTATCAGATACTCTAAATATTCTCAAATTTTGCAGAGACTCTATTAATACTGTTTTTAATCACCCTGTAAAATTTCATGATCTAACAATACGCACGTCACACGTTATGCTCAAACAAAGTTTAGTGCACTTTGATTCAGTTTTTTGGTGTCATACCTTCCGTTTCTTGAGTCCTTATGCGATTTCTATGCTTCCAAATTCTGAGTAAGACTAGATACCACATTTACAAATCATATACAACAAAAACATGTATACAACATCACATATCAAGCCTTGTAAATTATCTTTTTCGATTAGAGTTGTTAACTTGCGTTTCTTGTCGAATCCTTAGGCTTTTTTTTATCCATAAACCATAATTTTTCACCATCAAACATCATGTATGAACTTGTTATACATATTAGAAGTTTAAACAACCCTCATGGCCAAAACATTAGTTGTGTATGGATCAAAACATATTTCTTTTTGTTATAACCATCTTTTAGCACAAAAAGAACAGAAAAATGGATTGATAAGGCTATGTATACCTTGATTTCTTGTTGGGAATAGTTAGAAGTTTTGAGAGCAGGAGTGGAAAAAAGGTTTGAGGGTGACATTAATTGCTAAAAATCAAGAAGGAGGTGTATTTGTTGGGGGTGGGTTCCGATCGGAACTAGGGGCATGTGTCCTTTTGACTTGTTGACTTCACAAATTTCAACAAATAAGATAGATTTTGATGGATTTTAATGTTGTGGATAATTTTCGAGCTTAAACGCTCCCCCGGTTCGGTAAACAATCATGAAACGAGCAGTTTTTTGCACGGTTTTTGTGTATTAAAAAAATGAATCGTACTCTAACGAAAACCCGAACACTTTCACGTATTTGCTTAAAATATCGTAAATCAATGTTTGATAAGTCTTTTATAGGCTTGGCGGATGATGTAATGCATGTTTTGATGATATAGTGCGCGTTAAAATTGAAAGCGTTTCGTTAACTGGAAGCTGCTTCGTTTAATGTGTTTACTACTTGTTAAGGCCACAAAGTCCCTATGTTAAAGTCTAAAGATCACGTTTACACTATTTCATATCCCCGTAATCGTTTACAGCACCTAGGGTTTTGTTTCGTTAATCGTGTACACACAACGTTTGAATTAAAGGTTTAACTGGATTTTCACAAATGTCACAAAAATAATTCTCCAAAACATTTATTACTACCCTCGTATCAGATTACAAATGCTCAAACATACCAAAATTAGCATATGGATGCATAATTTATCAACCCTTAAGTTTGGAAAATGGATAACTAATATTGTACTTTTAACACGTACCAATGTGAGTCACCTTCCGTAAATACCACCTTGAGCACCATCCATACCTATGGGCTAGGAAGTGACACTAACATCCCTAAACGCATGGAAGCATGTTTGCTAACAAATGTCACAACATGCAAAATGCATATGACCATTGTTTCTGGACCAGAAAAATGGGAATTCATGAACATCACTATCCAAATTGCGTTTTAATGACCAATTATGCTTAATTATATGATTTGCTTTTGGGGGTGGAGATCTTGAAGTTAATTACTTGATCCTTTCGACATTGTTGCGGGTAATTATATCTCTGAACATTATGTATATTCAACAAGAAAGAAGGCCAAGAAACAGGGGCGATGCTTTGAAGGGATCGGGAGGGGCGCCCGACCCTGCGAACTTTTCAGCCAGCAGTGTTATATATGTAGTTTTCGTATAGAAAATTTTGGGTATGTGTGTTTTCGACCCCCCCCCCCCCCCGTAAAAAATTTCAAGCTTCACCACTGCCAAGAAACATATTCTTATTATTATTATTATGGTACACCAAGCATAGTTTCATGGCATGTTGGATACCTAACGAGCACCATGATTTTCCATGAATCCCGGGTAGTAAGCAGCATAAACTAATGGAAATCACACCTGAATACTATGAAGTCAGAACCTTACAACTCTTGGAGCCAAGTAATAGACACTGTATACATCGCAGAAAAGTCTATTGATCCATTTAGTAGAATGAAAAAAAAAGAACAGATAGAATCTTGAAATATTATATGTGTGGGATGAGGCAAAATTAGGTTTCTGATGTGAGCATTCCATGCATTGGTTTATATACCATGTACACGGAACCTCTTTTTGCTCTTATATATTTGGACGAAAGTCATGAATGAGAGTTAGCTTTACTGTATGCATATTAATTTCCTATACATTTTCTTTCATACTATAACACCCCGAAAACGGGTTTGGTAATCGAACCACGTTAATACTAAAAGACGGGTAAATTACCGTTAGTGGTAAAATTAACCTAGTGAATATTAGGATTTTAAATAAATAAACCTAATATTGAATAAAAGTTAAATAAAAGCTTTTGAAGAAATAAAGTTTATAAAAGGCCCGAGTTAACGGGAC